>OZ020555.1:37310669-38774053 GCA_963971465.1 Lepidochitona cinerea | reverse complement strand
AAACGCACTGTCGTCCCCAATTCCTATATCCAGTTATTGCTGTAACAATTTTTAATATGGATAGATGACAGCGGGCATTAAGATCCCTTTAAGGGATCTCTTGTTTATTTCAAAGTCAGTCCTTCAGTTTTTTTTGGGCAGCTCATAGCATTTTAGAATACATTGAATTTGAAAAATGTATTTTTATGGCACTATAATCGAAATATTCTAGAAATCTGGGACCACCCATTAGTTTTATTTCCCCGAAAACTTGTGTGAATAATCCATCATTGTTTTATAAGTAAACCACCGAAATCAACTGCTCTGTAGGGGATATTTTGCACCGCTGATTGTATTGTCGAATTCAGCTGGAAAAAAAAAAAAATATTTTTAACAACATTTTTGAAAATGGCACTCTTTAAAACTCTGGCGTGCATTTTAAATTTTAAATTTTCTGCTCTGGATTAGCTTTATTTTTTAAACCATTGGTCAAATTCCATTTGATTTTAGTGTGTACCTTTAATAGGAGACCCAGACTTAAATTTGTCATTCATCCTTTAAGTTTGTTTCATGAGGATAGATTTTCTCAAGGGTGCCCTTGTGCTGCTCATGTTTTTCCCTCTGTGACTCGTGATTTTCTCAAGGATGCCCTTATGCTGCTCATGTTTTTCCTTCTGTGACTCATGATTTTCTTCACCTGTAATGTTAATAAAAAAACTAGCAGATCGCTACTGACATTGACAATTTTTATTTCTTGGTTAAAAACGATACCGTATTTCTTCTAAATATTCAGCCATTCTAAATGGCCTAAATTTTCCATTGAGTCAGACAAAAAAGGGGACATGCAGTTGTGTTTAAGGATAACCGTTTTCACACACTGCTCAGCGGGTCATGTTGCCTTAAATTCCCTCTATTGGGCAAATTTGTCTGGCCTCATTTAGCATATATCTTTTCTAATGATCGAATCCTTATGAGGAAAAAAGTGGCTGAATCTTTAGAAGAAATAGAATTTTCTTTACTCCAAGTTATAATAGATTAATTAGGGTAAATTTTACGTTTTTATCTTTTTCTGTCAGCTCTTGGAGCAGAACTGTGGACTATCCTTGGGATCCTCGGCATCATCCACAGCCAGTAGCGGGTTCAGACCTTCTTATTCTGATGTTCTTGAACTCATCAAGCAGTCAAAGAACGCTGGCGTTTCTGAAGTAATTTTTATTGGTTGTCTTAACAGGATATCAAAAATACTCATATTCTTCTGGTAGCCATGGCTACGTAAGCAAAAAACAGCTGCAAATAGAGGTTATATTTACATTCAGGTTTGATTGATCGATTGGGCGTTTTACATGGCACTAAAGATTGTTTTCATTCTATGGCGATGTTGCCAGATTTTTGGGGCTGTGGGTTTGATGCCATTCTCAGTGGCTCAGTCAGTTACAGCGATAGTCCCTTAGTCCGACACAGGCCCTCCATCGATGAGGCGAGGGATCGAACCCAACTCAGACCAATTAAAGATTGAAAAATTTCTGAGTGGATTTTTCCCTCAATAGGTGTATGTGGAAGACTTGCCAGGCACTCCTCGAAGATCTTTTTGGTCAGGTTAACTTTGAACTGTAAATTTTCAAAAATAACTTTATTAGAAACAAGGAGATACTGTATTGCGCCTTGATGTTCATAAGTCACTTAAAGTGTCAACAAGTTCCATGGTTGAATTTTATGTAGTAAATTTTATCCTAAAAGTTTTGTTTTTTATGCATCAGAACGTGGAACTTGAGGCTATCTTGTGCAGTCAGTTTCACGTGCAAGAATTACGTCAGCTTGGATACGGAATGATAGATAGGTTGAAGAAAGCTCAGTCTAAATCCCAACGTCATCAATCTCGTGAAAGTAATGTGGTTTATGAAGCAACTCTCTTTCCAACCAACAAGTAAGACTCACAATTTCAGTCCAAACTTTAATTTTTATATCTTTAATTGTAAGTTGCTTCTTAACATGACATTGACACCTATTCTTAAACCTGGAGCTGTTAAAAACATGCATTATTTCTCTCGGATGATTTACAGATTTTTTGGAGAACTTCACATCAATGTTAAGTTTTGAACCTTTCGATCTGTTGGGCTTAAAGTTTAAAATTACTCTTTGTTATTTTCTCCATAAACATTCCTTCAATCTGTTCTAGTTACCGTATTTCTTCTAAATATTCAGCCATTCTAATGGCCTAAATTTTCCATTGAGTCCGACAAAAATGGAGACGAGGAGTTGTCTTTAAGAATAACCATTTTCACACACTGCTCAGCGGGTCATATTGCCTTAAATTCCCTCTATTGGGCAAATTTGTCTGGCCTGATTCAGTAGATTTCTTTTCTAATGATCGAATCCTTATGAGGAAAAAAGTGGCTGAATCTTTAGAAAAAATGCGGCTGTTGTCATATCTTTTGCTTTTTCCAGGATCTTTTCCAGCAAGGGTAAAGTTGGTATATTAGGGCATCAGACGAGAGATACTGCTCGGGCCTGTCTTCATAACTGCCCTATGATGGAGGATTTGAGTGACTGGAGTTACTGGCCTTTGGTGTTTGAACCAGAGTTAGGTCCCTTGAAAGAATTCATACAGAAATATGGAGGATCAAACCGCTTTGAAATAGAAGGTAAATAATTTGTTTTCGAATAGAAGGTAAATAATTTGTTTTCAAATAGAAGGTAAATAATTTGTTTTCAGAATAATTGCTGACTTCAATGGGTGTATAAATATGGCTAAGAGTTTTCCAGTAATGCTACGAATAAAAATACCTGGGCTTGTCACAAATTATCCCATAATTAGGCGTCCGGACCAATATGACTCATTCACAGTTATTTTGTAGCTATTATAACAAATTTTTTATTATCATGGACAAGAACAATCAAAATGAAGACCTAAAATATTAGATACATAATAACTTAGATCGACATATGTTTTTAAAAATCTGTTCCATCAACGGGTAGTCATAGACTGAGAAAAAAAAAAGCAATAACTCTTCTTGGTCATCTTTCTCGATGAAGATAGGCTAGATCTGGTGAAATCAACAAACTGTCAAAGCATCAGAATTGTTTTTAAATGAGTATAAGTTTATTCTTTACATTTTTAAGAAAAAAATATATATATTTTTTTTAATTAGATGGTAGAAAAGTTATAACTACAGACTTTGTTGCTATGGAGACTGAACCAGGTCACATGATTAAGTTGGTTTCTCAGACGTCTGTGGAGAAATTTGCTGAAGCTGTGAAAAGAGCTGATGTAATACAAACGTGCGGTCATCTGCTTTCACAAATAGTAGCCAGTAAAAGTGTGGGAAAAACTCATCTTGCACTCTTAGCCAATCATCTGAAAACAGCTTTATTTACGCTAAACTCTGCGTCCACAGAACGAATGCCAGGTAAGTGAGGATTTATGTTGATACAACTCACAAATAGCCCAATGAAATCATCATCTCTTAGTCCGGTGCATTGTGGAAGTGCAGAGAGGGGGGGGGGGGGGGGCGTAGAATGTTTAAAAGGTGGCGTAGGGTATTTGTTTTGCATGGGTAAGGATTAGAGAGCCTGTGCTATGCTCAAAGCAAAGCTCATTTTTTTATGGATTTAGAAAAAGCTTCATGCATTTTTAGAACAGATGACAAACATGTTGTCATTTAAGTACCTGGTTGTTAGCTTAATAAACGAACTGCCTGTCTTGTTTTATTTTTACCGTGTACATGGGATACCAGATAGAAGGGATTAGAAGCAGTTGTGTGATTATGGAAGGCAACTCACTGTTCACATCTAAGATCTGGCCCAATCACTATGACTGATCTTTAAAGAATGAGTTTATTGCTGATATTTCAGTGACATGAGCTGCCAAACTTTTGATTTTTTCATAATTTTTTATCGTCCTGAGAAGTTGACCATTTGAAGTACCGTGAAAAACCAAAAGACTAACGTTGAGATAAAAATATTTACCAATAATGGCTGATACAGAATGAAATATAAACACGAAAAGCACTCAGACTCACATTCTGGGCATTTTGACCAATTAAATGCATAGAAATTTTTCTGAATAGCAACAAAATACATCATCCATCAACATTCGCTACGGGGAGAATAAATTCAACATTTATTTAACACCTGGTCATGGGTTTATAAGTCTGTCCTGCCACACCTGTACTCCGTGTAGCACATCTAAAACAACTATTTTAGAAACAATACATGTAGTCAGGAATGTTTTGTCATCCGTGGTTGTATTTTGAAATAAATATACACCAAGACCAAATAATAACAATTTTATGTGTTTAAAGCAGTGTAAGTAAAAATGATACATTGCTATTAATAGGCAGAAAGTCGAATGACTCTAGTTTCTGAAAAATTATGGGATATTTGATTTTATGTGTTTAAAGCAGTGTAAGTAAAAATGATACATTGCTATTAATAGGCAGAAAGTCGAATGACTCTAGTTTCTGAAAAATTATGGGATATTTGAAGGGGTCTGGCTTTGTAGTGACCGGTTTGTTAAAGTGCAATGAGCTGCCAAAATGTTGATATTTTGACGTTAAAACAGAAGGTTGAAATTATTAGCTATTTTTCTCAAGACGTATAATTTAGAAGCTTTTTAGTGCTCCTGGTCTCGAAAATGTGCGATAAAGTATTGTTTTGAACTAACTTTGGCTTAGAACGAATGAATGGTCGTCCCGGTTATTTAAATTTTGTTTACTTTTCGAACACGTTTTCGTTTTGCACAGGTCACATACTGTATGGATTTTCCTCATACCAACGCCAATCATTTAGTGTTTCGATGGCGTTCAAAGCCTCTTACTGTCATGACGGTCAGAAATTATGAAAAAAGTGTGAATTTTGGCAGCTCATGCCACTTTAAGCTCTCTGTAGCAACATGCACACCTATAGCCGACTTTCTGTCCAGATTTGCATGACGTCATCAAGCATTAAGATTTCAATTCTCTAATATGTATTTTATTTTCCAAGGTGGCCCTCCAACCAATCAGACAACTCCTAACAAAGCCATAATGTTTGTACTTGAATGTCTTCACAAACTACCTATCAAAACCACCGTAACATTGGCCAATGAGGTATGACTTTATTTTATCACAAATTCTTTTCATTGGATCCAGTGAACTATATGCGTGGAATGGACACGTCTCATTGGCTGGTTTGTAATCTGACTTTGTAAAATGTGCTGCCATTGATAGTTGAAACACGCGGGTGCATAATTGATCTGGATCGAAATTACACCAATTTTTAGTAATGGCGACAATTGGTGCAAATCAAATACCACATGACCTCCAGTTGATTGGATCTGATCGACCGACATTGTTTTCAGATACAAGTGAAAGGCTTACGGTTTCAATGAATGAAGCGCCTTGTTTTTCCTTGTAGATTATGTAGTATTCTCGTTATTTTGGGATTACACTTTCTTGAAAATATGGTAGAAATTCTTCTACCGATTTTTTGGGTGACGCCTCTTGGCTGAATGGATAGGACAGCCGGCATTTAGTGCTGGCGATAGGTGCCATTCTCTGGTACCCGGGTTCGATTCCCGTTTAGGGCGTCACCCAAAAATCGGTAGAAGAATTTCTACCATATTTTCAAGAAAGCGTAATCCCAAAATAACGAGAATACTGTTATACCTACTTTCTAAAAAGGACACTATTAATCAAACTGTAGATTGTGTAATTTTATTAGATGTAAAAATGAGTAGAAATCAATATACTACAAATGACCAGTAAATATAAATTGTTTATCTGACAGTTAATGTTTGTCTTATGTTTCAGATGTTTTTATCACCTTTGGGAGAAGTTGTTGGTAAAAAACAGTCAAAAGTTCTTCTCTTGCAAATGGCAAGACGTAACTCTGAGTATATGTCCAGGTTGATTCAGTTGGGGTGTGTTCTGGGAATTCAGGAATGGACGGAGCTGTTAGAAACACGTTGCCAATTTTCTGTAGATTGTATAGTCAATACCGCCTCAGTCAGTCTTGACCAGGAACAAGATTCCATAGATTTTTCACGGGAGATGTCCGAAAAGGTTTGTGTTTTAAAGTAGCATGAGCTGCCAAATATAGGGAAAATATTCTTTTTATCACATTACAAAAAAAATGCAGATTTTAAAAAAAAAATCACAAATCTACTGAAAAAAATATGTGATGATGTCGCTCTATTTTCAAGAATGGTTGTCTGAAGATAGACTGGACAGTGCATTATAACGTTAGAAATGACCTCAACAACGACAACATCCTGAACAATTCAATATATGGCTGCTGCTGGATGCTTTGTCTAAACATCATAATGACTGGTGACAAAATTAATTTGTGGCTTCAGTTTCGACGTTTTTTTTAGGTCATAGCGTTACTTAGACCATAACTCCACATGCTCATTATGATAACTTCCACCAATGGGTCGCGGGTTCGAATCCCACTCAGTCCAAAAAATTGGAAAATTTTCTGACTGGGTTTTCACTCGAACGACCTATGTGGGATGGTTGCCAGTTACCAACGGAAGGTCGTGGGTTTCCTCCGAGCATAGAGCCCGGTTTCCTCCCACAATAAAACTGGCAATGCCGCCATATAAGTGAAATAATCTTGAGCGCGGCGTAAAACACCAAACAATCAATCAATCAATCATTATGAAAACAATAAATCACTGCGGAGTAGTGTGAGGCATGTAAAACTTCTCAGATAAATTCAATGTCACTCACGCTTCATCAAAACACAAACATAGCTGCAATAAAATGTTTTGTTCATATGTTTTTAAACGTTTGCCTCGTCCACTTGACCTAGTTAAATCAATTATATGATTGGCTGCTTTGTAAATAGTAAATCAAATACAGTGTTAGTTATTCAGTGATACAATATAGTAACGAAACATTGTATAGAAATAATTGGTACTGATATTGTTTGTTTATTGTTTAATTGATTTTGTGGCAGTTGTCTCCCTTTGACCAATATAATTTAAGTTCTCAATAAAGTGTACAGTATTTATTATTGTATTTAACACTCGACCATTCCGCTGGTCCGGTGAAAAGGTGAAAGATAAAAATATATGTACACGTGTATTCATTAGGTCTGACTTTTTCTTCTCATGTTTTGTTTTTAGTTAAATGTCGCTAATGAAAGTGAGGAGTCGGACACGTCGTCATCCTCAGAGGATTCAGACAGCAGCTCAGAGGATGAGAGCGAGGAAAACAGAACAAAAGAAGAAGTAAAAGAAATTTCACCTGTCACAGGTATTACATGTGCTCGGCTACTTTTTCTTTTGAATTTTCTGGAAACTGGAAATCTGCCAAGGAATTCATGTCAGAGATTTTTCTTTAAAACAGAATTTATTTTTTCATTTCTTAAAGGGGCATGAGCTGCCAAAATGTTGATATTTTGACTTGAAAACAGAACGTTGAAATCATTGGCTATTTTTCTCAAGACGTATAATTCAGAAGCTTTTTAGTGCTTCTAGTCTCAAAAATGTGCGATAAAGTATTGTTTTGAACTAACTTTGCCTTAAAATGAATGAATGGTCGTCCCGGTTATTTAAATTTTGTTTACTTTTCGAACACGTTTTCGGTTATTACAAGCCACATACTGTATGGATTTTCCTCATTCCAACGCCAATCATTTAGTTTTTCGAGGGCCTTCAAAGCCTCTAACTGTCGTGACGATCAGAAATTTATGAAAGAAGTGTTAATTTCGGCAGCTCATGCCACTTTAAGAATTTATCAAATTGAAGATTTTTTCTTATAGCTTTTGAGAAAAGTAAGATATATTTTTGTAGAGCTTACAAGCAATGCTAAAGCCAATTTCTGTCAATAATTCATTTGAATGTGAGCGCTTTGGTCCAGAACCCTGATTCAAAAGTAGTATGTGATTGTAACTACATGTATAGAAGAATAAAAATCATTGTTTGAATATACCACAGGGGGAGATAACACAAAATCACTTTAGGGTACAGAAGAAGCGCACTAACTTTTCCTTTCCAAAGATACCAAACACATATTTTTGCGATTTTTTTTTACTCCTAACAGTGAAGTTACCGTATTCACCCGTGTATAATACGCAGTTTTTTTCACGGAAAACCGGGTAAAAATAAGACCTGCGCATTATACACGGGCGTAGACTATCGCAGTTTTTTTGTTGTTGTTGTTCTCGGAATAATGAACTGAGCGAAGTTGGACATGCGGTAGCCTACATACGGCCTCAAAGTTAAACGTGGTCCGCTAAATAAAACTTTCAACGAAATTAACTTTCCAGAAATATTCAACCATTTCAGTTTTGAAGGCAATTTCTTGTATTTCTTTTAAACGTAATATACTCGATGGCAATTGTCACCAGATATTGCTAACAGTAACAGTATGGCGCCAGTCGGCTGAGTACATTTCATTGACAGATAGCAGAACGGCTGTAGATTGGTTGAAGGCCAGCCACTTAATAAACATTGCAATGATTATTGTACAAGGCAGCTAATCTGATTCGCTGTTTGGTGTAATGACTGTTCAGTGACAGTGAGTGACGTTTCAGACTCCGCCTTATACATAATACCATAAGTAAATTCTGAAGTGGTGTATTGACGGCTATAAGCCGCGGACAACCTTTACGCAGGGCATGAAATGTTTTATTTTTTCTACCTGTCCCATGTGACAGGTAGATATTATTTTTACCTGTCCCATTCATTTTCTACTTGGATACCATTTTGGAAATAAAAAAAGATTAAAACATAGTATGTTTTCTTATTTGTATTTTCTTGGTTTTATTGGATAAGCAAACTGATGATGATCCAAGTACATATGCAGTGACATACAAAAGTATTTATTCCTTTTCAATATATGTAAGACTACATTCAGAAAATAATGAATCTAATTAAAGTTAATTTGAATTTTCTATAATTAAAGTGGCATGAGCTGCCAAAATTCATAGTTGCTGATGGTCTCGACATTAAGAGGCTTGGAAGGCTATCGAAAAATTAAATGATTGGCGTTGGAATGAGGAAAATCCATACAGTATGTGACCTGTACGAACCGAAAATGTGTTCGAAAAGTAAACAAAATTTAAATAACCGGGACGACCATTCATTCATTCTAAGCCAAAGTTAGTTCAAAACAATACTTTATCGTACATTATCGAGACTAGAAGCACTAAAAAGCTTCTGAATTATACGTCTTGAGAAAAATAGCTAATAATTTCAACATTCTGTTTTAACGTCAATATCAACATTTTGGCAGCTCATGCCACTTTAAAATGCATAAATATCAGTAATGGGTTTTAGGGAGTTGATGTGGGCTGTGTTGCTTGTCTTGTGGTCAGCACTGGTCTCGTACGATCTCACGTTTTCCAAACGGAGACTTTCACACCCCAAAACAAATTTATTGGTTTAAATTTCTGACAGTAAGTACAAAACATCAGACTCGTATCTGGTTGATAACGAAGCCATTCGCGCCCAACACGCCAGTCCTGGTTAAATTTAAAGATGCGAACACGCTTCCTTGGTCTCTCGTCCGTGTCGGGAGTTTGAGTTTCAGGTGGAGATTGAAAGGCTCCAACCGTCGTAGGAAAGGCAGATGCGTGTTGCTCTGCATTTCGCTGGTCGTCTCTTTCACTGGGTAGTTTTGGCTTGATTAAAAATCGATACATTGTTTTAAAACGAGATATATAAAGTATATTCACCAACATAAAACGATTGTTGCGTCAGACTTCGAGTCATGTCTGTGTGTCGCGTGAGGCCGTAACCAGGTAACGCAATTAGGTCAGATGACAATTTCTACAAATAATGCTGACGTAATACAAAGCGGGTCAGCTTGAGTGACGCAGATAGGACTCAAAGACGGACATGTATGCTAATAAAGGCAATAAAACGAAAAGGTCGTTAGATTATCCGCCAGTTTGAGTTGAATCATGTAAGATAACCGGTGTACATATAGACAAAATCGCTGACCAACTGGCATTGTCTTTTGTATTGCATGCATTCTCACGTGTTGGCCTTGACGTTGATCGGAGCTCCCAGTTTCGGCTGGGGGGTTTCCACCAGGCACGCATGCGTATGGATGACCTTGCCTGCGAGACGGTGTTTTTTGTGAAAGATAATTCGTTGTGGTTTTTCCTTAGTTTAAGCGATTTGATTGTAAAGATTTATTGTGTCCAGCTTATTAGTAAAGGGCTCGTTTATTCAATAAACTTTTATGTAGTTCTACCTGTCGCAAGCGACAGTTGTTATTTTGTTCTACCTGTCCCTTGAAAAATTTACCTGTCCGGGACAGGTGGACACCCGAACATTTCGCGCCCTGTTTACGGTAGTTTTTCTTTAGCTGTAAACTTGTGGTGTCGTGCCATTGAGGTGTATGTTAGACTGTGATTACAGAATTAAAAAAATATTGAAGGTATTATGGAATTTAGCCTTTATAAATGTATTCCCTGTCTGTAAAAGGGCTTCATTTTTTAATACTTCACTGACTGATGCTAGCAGAAATTACGAAAGAAAACTCATTGACTCCAAAACATAGACCTGTATTAAATCATACATTTTGCTTATTAGCACAACAAGCCATTCCAAAGGTTAATATTATAAAACAACCACTGTATATACAACGGTCATAAGATATCTATTTATGACTAAAAATGATCAGACAACTAAACTCAGCGTGATTTGTTCATAGGTTGCCGGCTGTCTGCTTTACTAGGCTTCCCGGCGCCAGGCAGCTGTGTTCCCACGTGAGCCGTTGCATAATCTTATCTTGCTAATGCGTGTTATACACGGCTGTAGACGTTTTTTCGTCAATTGAGTTCGATAGTTTGGGGTGCGCATTATACATAGATGCGTATTATACTTGGGTGAATACGGTAATAAAATTCCACAATAAGAAAAACAAATTGGTCAACTTTCAAAACCTCGCATTTAAGCTTAGGTTAAATTCATCCTCTTCAAGGCCTTCGTAATTCACCAATATGGCACGCAGACCATTTTTTTGCTAGTCACATTTTCCTCAAAGCTTCTTTTGTAATTCAATAAAAGTTTCGTGAAACTGAAAGCAATTTGCTGGACATGGAAATACTTTGAAGAGAGTGAAATTAACCTGGGTTTAATGGGAGATTTTGAAAGTTGACCAATTTGTTTTGTGTGTGTAACATAATACGGTATTTTATAAACTGCATCATGTCCCATGAAAAAATCGCAAAAATATGTGTTTGGTACCGTTGGAAAGGAAAAACAAGCTCGCTTTGAACCATAAAGTATTTTTTTGTTTTCTTCTCCTTTAAGGTCTACATTTTCCTTTTAGAAATTCAAGCCTTATTATATATGTTATTGCGATGTAGCCATTTGTCTTGATTTCTGACATCTGGGCCGTGCAGGTCATGTGGTTTCTGAAGGCCTAACAACCAGAAAGTGGGTGAAAACAACTCTGTTGATGCCATTTTGTTTGAGCTGTGCAAGCTATCGTTAAGCAGTTGTTTTCAACCATCTTCTGATGAACAGCCTCGTTTTTCACAATTGTGACGTCACACCGAAAACGAGAATTGACTTAATCTCATGAGTCTTGTGCTCATTCAATTTTGTTTATCCCTGTGTTGGTTATAAGTTTTACACTACCATCGTTTTATCTTAGTTATGTTTCAAATTGTTTAGATTCACCCATGAAAGAAGGGGATAGTTTATCTTCCTCCACTGAAGAAGAAGGGGAGTCAGGGGAAGTTACTGAGAGTTCATCTGAAAGTAGAGAGGAGCCTGAAAACAAACACAAAGCCTTGATTGATGAAATAAGAAGGGAGAAATTTGGAGTTGGATTAGAGTTAAGTGAAGATGGAGAAAAGCTGATGAAAGTCCAGCAAGGAATAATTGGTCGAAGTCTGGACGGCCTATCAAAAGAACTCTACAGTAAAGACACCCATTTTGTCTTGGAGTTGGTGCAAAATGCCGACGATAATGACTATCCTGTGGAAAACGGTGAATCCATTCCCACTGTGGAATTTGAAATACAGGCTGACCGTATTGCTGTCAGAAATAACGAATGTGGTTTTATAGAGAAGAATATCCGAGCTGTTTGTGATGTTGGGCGAAGCACTAAAGGCAAACATAAGTATGGATACATTGGTAAGCATGACCACTTTTGTGTTATAATGTCTACATGTGACCTATGTGGGATGGTTGCCAGTTACCAGCGGAAGGTCGGGGGAACTACATAAGAAAATTGAATTTGTGAAAATCTGTGGTTGTGTATCTGTAATTGTTTTTTGTTTCTGTAATTGGTTTGTGTTTCTGTAATTGGTTTGTATCTTTCTTAAAGATAAAGTCTGTGTGTATTAGTTAAAAGCTGTATATTTTTACGTCCCTTTCGTAACTGTTGATCAGATTTAGAAATGGTAAACATGTCGGAAATAAACAAAAAAAAACAACAAAGTTTAAATGGTCTGCAAATTACTGGAAAGTTCCACTGAGATTCAGCCAAATGTTCGACCGTCATTTAAATTGGAATTTTCTTGGTTAGTGTGGGTTGTGTTTTTTCTCATACTGTCTGCTGACATACTACATGTATTTCGTTCCCACGCTCTCACCAGGTCAAAAGGGGATTGGTTTCAAGTCTGTTTTCCGAGTGACTGACTCGCCTGAGATTCATTCTAATGGATTCCATATCAAATTTGACGTAAAGAGCGGCCCTATTGGATACATTCTCCCACACTGGACTGACCCGGATTCACTTGATGACAAGTATGTGGAACAATCTGTTTTATTCTCCCTGTTTCTCTGTCTGTCTGTCTTTAAACATATTACCTCAAAGACTCATGACTAACACACTTGATTTATACCCCAAGTACAAGAAGCCTTGTGAAAATTGCACAAAACACTATCTAGCGATAACATTTGTGTGAACACACTCATAAAGTTAATTCACTCCCAGCTTTGAACACTCGTGCTTAACATGGCTTGAGAATATGTGAGATAGGATGGGTTTTTTTTTGTTTCTTAAGACTTATATTCCCATAGATAGTACCTACAACTGTACAAAACACTTGCCTTATGACCCTAGGAGAAAGAACAATCTGCATTTTACACAATAAAATAAAAAAATCTTGCCCTAACATCCTGTATAGTAACCTAAGCTAATGCCCTGTACTGGCTATCCGTTTGTACATACCGCGCATGCGCGAACCTTCCCTTCCGGTCTACCTCTTTCAACTCTGCGGAGAAGAGATCAACACTGCAAATTTTACTAAGTATACTTTTCTTACTAATTCTTCTCTCTGAATCGTTTTTGGTAGGAAATTTTACTGTCCCTAGCGGTTAGATACCCTCCCCTAGATTACTGGAGGGTTTCTGACCAAAAAATGTCCTGTATTTTTTTTTGTTTTTGGAGAGTTTTCGGACTCAACCTATCTCAACCCACATATATGCTGTCGTGGGTCCAAAATTCGTCACCACGTGGTCGGGTTGTTGTTGCTCACCACCCTCCCATACAAACACTATTACATATTTTCATAGGCGATTTTTTAAAGCGGGGTCTCCCCAGACTCAGCGGACGAGGTTAAACGTTCCAGGCAAGTCCTAAATCAATAACTATTATTTATTGTAATAAAAATAAAAAAACGATATATAATATAACACGAATGAGTAATTAATAACAAGTTAGTAAAAAAAAAAGAAAAAATTCTGTGTCCTCTTGTTGATTATCTCTTCTGATTTGGCTGTCGTTGATGCTTTGTTGGGATTAACTCTCAACATATGTTCTGTTCTTTTTGCTTATCTTCAACAGTTTGTCTCAAGCCAGCGACCGAACGTCAGTTACACCTATCCATACGAAGTCTGCGTCTCGGACGAGTTCCGCGGACGTCGGTCCCCCACCCATTAGCGTCTGACCTTCCATGCCTATCCTATCGACGGAGCCAGTGGTGCGTTTGTCGGACGACCCAACATCCCGTCAGCCGGAACCCACGCAAAGGTCAGACGCAGAACGTTTGTGTGCCATGGAACAAACGTTAGAGGGCGTTAAATTCTCAATTGCCAAGCTGCTCGAGTAAATAAAACAACTCGAGGCTCGGCAATCGAGGGGCCCAGATCTTCACGATCTAAACAGGCTTCTGCGACCACGACTGTACACCAAAGCACACGAGTCGAGTTGCCTGACGTCCAGGGCGGGTTGATCAGGCAACGACCGGCAACCTTGTCCCTGGATCCGTCGAACCGCCAGGAGGCGCTCCCTGAGACCAGGAGACGGTCGGACCAGTTCTTAGAGGGCGACTACCAGACTAAAACTTGGTCAGGGAACTACCTCCAGCCGAACGTCCAGTATCCCGAACCGGAGCCCACTGGAGAGGAGTCTTCGGCGGAGGATACGGATGTTCAGGGTTTCTCGACTACTGAACAAGGCGGTTCGACCACGTCTGTACGCCCAGGTACACGAGTCGAGCTGCCGGACATCTGAAGTGGTTTGAGCCTTCGGGCGTCATCCCAACTTCTCGATCTGTCGAACCGCCAGGAGGCTTAAACATACAGCGGCCTCGACCACGAATGTACGCCCATGTACACAAGTCGATCCGCCCAGCAACCAGAGTGGGCGAGTCCTGCGGGCGTTACCCCAAGTCTGGATCTGTTGAGCCAACAGGATGCTTAAACATTCGGCAGCCTCGACTAGGATTGTACGCCCAGATCCACGACTCGACCCGCCTGACATCCGGAGTGGGTTGGTTACCCTACGGGCCTCACCCCAACTCTGGATCTGTCGAGCCGACGGGAAGCCTCAACATACGACGGCCTTGACCACGACTGTACGCCCATGCACACGAGTCGATCCGCCTGACAACCGGAGTGGCTTTGTGGGCCTACGGGCATCACCGCAGCTCTGGAATTGTCGATCCACCTGGGGGCTTAGCATACGGCGGCCTCGACCCTGACTGTACGTCCAGGTACACGAGTCGGCCACCTGACAACTAAAGTGGGCTGATTGTAATACTGGCGTCATCCCAAGCTCTGGATTTGTCAGTCCACCGGGGAGCCTCAAATTACGGCGCCTTCGATCACGACACTACCCACGGGTTCATGAGTCGATCGGCCTGACAACTAGAGTGGGGGGGAAAGGCTAACAGCCCTAACCCAGGTTCTGGGTTTGTCAAAACGCCAAGAGGTGTTCCAAGAGGCCTAAACCTACCATGTTTCGGCCACGGTTGTACGCCCAGGTGCGAGTCGAACCGCCGGCGGTTATCATCCCAACTGTCAAACCAACAGGAGACGGATGATCAATATTTGACTTTCTCTGAACTCCTGGACTATATCTACCAGCTGCTGCTCAATTTAGAGCGGGCCACTGGGGTGACCGGTCGACAGCGGGAAATCGCCCAAGCGTGGGAGTCTCCCCGTCCGATAAGCTAGGCCCTGGACCCCACCTAGTTGCCTTTGATTTTTTTTTTAAAACCTAGCTCAAAACCAAGGCCTTTCAACCAGTACACAGGCCTGGGGGGCATGTCAGTCCGGGGCCTACTTACACAAGTCATACGGCGCGGGTTCGAATCTTACTCAGAACAAATACATTTCTGAGAGGACTCGTCACTCAGTCGCCGTATGTAGAGGGGTTACCAGGTTCTCACTGAAGGTTGGGGGCTTCCTCCAGACGATGAGCCTGGTTTCCTCCCCAACTTATCCTTGCAAAACTGCAGTATAAGTGGAATAAGCCGAAATGGAGCGTAAAGCATTAACCATGCAACCCTTTCCCCTGAGGATCGGGATTCCCTCCCCCACTAAACCTGGCAAGTTGCCAGGTTAGTGAAATAACATGGATTGCGGCAAAAAATCAGCGATTAATACATTAATCAGATTTCCCCTCCTTGGACCTGCAGGACGACCTGCAAGTTGTGTCATAGGGCATGAGGGGGGGGGGGGGGGGGTACGTAAACAGAAGACTATTAGCGATCATGACGACTGGTAATATCTAGGAACCCCTCAGCTTGTTTTCATGCAAAAATTTTCCCTCGTCAACGAGCAACCTTGGCGAGGACTATTCTTCTTGGATTCAGGCTCTTGGCAGTATTGTGAGCCCTCATCCATTTATGGGATCGGGCTTTAGGAGGTTTGGTCTTGGGGGGTCCCCTACGACCTTCACAGCATACTACATATGAGACTGGACAATAGTGCAGGGGGAGGTTGCACTCGTCGGGCACACGTGCGTTGACACAGCCTTCGTCAAGATGGGTATGTGGAAGACTCCCAAGGTACTTACTGGAGTTCGGGGTTTACTCCGGACGATAAGCCCGGTCTCCCTCCCCCACTAAACCTGGCCCCCACTACGCCACCATATAAACGGAATAGCTTTTGCGTGCAGCGTAATTCATCGATCAATCAATCGTCAGGTTGGACTGCTCACTCGGCCTGCTCGCAGATTTCAATGCTGACCAATAAATGATATCACTACTGCGCGGTTGTAAATTAATAACAGCCCGTTCGTAGTTTAAAATGGTGCGCTGTTTGTTATTTTCTTGTGGCATTGCGTCATGACAGCTTACTATTCAAGGGGTATGAGCTGCCAAAATGTTGATATTTTGACGTCACAACAGAATGTTGAAATTATTTGCTATTTCTCTCAAGGCGTATAATTCAGAAGCTTTTTAATGCTTCTGGTCTCGAAAATGTACGATAAAGTATTGTTTGAACCAACTTCGGCTTAGAATGAATGAATGGTCGTCCCGGTTATTTAAATTTTGTTTACTTTCGAACACGTTTTCGGTTCGTACAGGCCACTTTAAATTATTAGCCTGACCTTTTCCTCTCGCAGTTACCGTTGCAAAATGACAACTCCTACATTATGGCGGTTGTCGTATGCGGAGGAGTTGCCATGCCGAAGGTCGGGGGTTTCCTCCGGGACCGGGTCCTTCCCCCACAATCTGGCTACGCCACCTTATAGGTTAAATAACTTCAGTGCGGCGCGAAGACCAATCATCAATCTAAGTACAAGACCGAGCTCCTAGTTCATTAGAATGTCGTTACCTTCTAATCTTAGACGAGCTTCTTGCCAACTGGTTTTCAAGTAAATTCCTTTTTTTCCAAAACGAGCAAAAGGAAAAAGTACCGTACCTGTTCTGACTACAGATCTTAAGTTCGAACATAAACCATACTAGAGATGTTTTTCTCCCGTCAATTGCTGGAATTTTCCTCTTTCCACCATCTTCATGATTTCCCATGCCGAGGAAAGAAAGAAGCTGTGATTGGCTAATCAGTAACGACTCGGCTGATAGGCCTGTTGGATAGTCGACTGTTACACCCTTTCGCCATTACGGGTCAACGGGATGTGAACGCCGAAGCCGACAGTACTTGTGTATATTACCGTAGTAAGAAATACACGAACAGCCATTATTCCTAGTATGTGCGGCCACTTGAGCCTGGGTGCTGACTTTGCTTGTCAAGACGCAGAAAGTCTGCAGATTTGAGCGCGGACCTTTGCGAAGACCACCGGTCTTCGTAGCGGACACAGGAATGTTGTTTATTCCTTTCCGAGTGAAGTTTATTTCCAAGAAATAAATAAATAAGTAAAATAAAACACATTTCTCTAATAGAGAATATATTTCCTGTGCAATCTTCGTTTACTAAGCCGCTTGATAAACGATGATGTCCATACACGATGTCCTCGGATTATGAGGGCTTATTTCTTGGAAGGCTGGGGTCCGTGACTCAGTAGGTATAGCGTTAGACGCTCAATCCAAACAGCCTTCCGCTAATGGGTCGCGGGTTCGAATCCCACTCAGTCCTAAATTTGTAAAATTTTCTGACTGGGTTTTCACTCGAACGACCTATGTGGGATGGTTGCCAGTTACCCGCGGAGGGTCGTGGTTTTCCTCCAGGCACACAGCCCGTTTTCCTCCCACAATAAAACTGGCGACGCCGCAATATAAGTGAAATATTCTTGATCGCGGCGTAAAACACCAAACAACCTATCAATCTATCTGTCTTGGTAGTCACCGACGACGTTCGCGGACTATTATCTCCGCGACATGACTTTAGAACATGGTGGGTTGTATTCGCTGGGTCCGTTGGTAGCGGCCCAAAGAGCGTTCAGAGAAAGATCTAATTCATCCTAACCCACTGGACACCTGAAGACGGATCCAGGAGAGTTCGAGGTGAGTAATACCGAGGTTACCATTCTTTACGCGGGAATCAAAAAAACTTGGTTAATGCTCTGTACGGCGTATTAGTCCCTCCTCCGGACTGTGGCATGCGAGGCAAGTGTTTTGTACAGTTGTAGGTACTATCTATGGGAATCTGAAGAATTGGAAGAATAATTCTCATATTCCTCCTAGATATACCTACCTGTACAAACAGTTCAACCCAGCCCATCCTCCCCTCACTATTACGCCTGCAAGCGGGGAAAGAGGTAGACCGGAAGGGAAGGTTCGCGCATGCGCGGTATGTACAACCGGATAGCCAGTACAGGGCATTAGCTTAGGTTACTATGCAGGATGTTAGGGCAAGATTTTTTTATTTTATTGTGTAAAATGCAGATTGTTACTTCTCCTAGGGTCAAAAGGCAAGTGTTTTGTACAGGTAGGTATATCTAGGAGGAATATGAGAATTATTCTTCCAATTCTTAAGAATTTGTTATAAACGATAATTTTAATTTATGGCTTGAGAATGTGTGAGATAGGATGTTTTTTTTTTTTGTTTCTTAAGACTTATAGTTTGTTATAAACGATAATTTTAATTGCTTGTTTGGTACTTGAAGCCTAACTGAAGATTAGCATTCCAATGTTTATTTGGGGAATGAACCAGACCTCATCACCTTCCTTCCACATTGATGGAACCAGCCATGGTTTTATTCTCATTATTTTTTTATTCTTCTACCAATTTCGGATGAAACCCGAAACGGGAATTGAACCTGGGTGCCAGATTCTGGCACCCATCACCAGCACTAAATGCCGGCTGCCATATCCTCCTCTAAAAAATTAAGTAGTTGACTGGTACATGTAGATACTAAAGCAGACATTTAGTACCCCTTTGGCAACATAATTGACACAGCTCCTTTTTAGAGGAGGCCAGTTGGCTGAATTGATAAGGTAGCCGGTATTTAATGCTGGCGATAGGTGCCATACTTTGGGACCTGGGTTTGAATCCCGTTTTTGGTTTCACCCAAGATCGATAGAAGAATCTCTGTAATCTAAAAAAATAACGGGAATATTGTTATACTCCCTTTGAAAAAGACTGTCTAATTAAAGTGCCATGAGCTGCCAAAATTCACACTTTTTTCATAATTTCTGATTGTCACGACAGTAAAAGGCTTTGAAGGCCATCGAAAAACTGAATGATTGGAGTTGGAATGAGCAAAATCCATACAGTATGTGGCGTATATGAACCGAAATAGTGTCCGAAAAGTAAACAATATTTAAATAACCTAGACAACCATTCATTCATTCTAAGCCAAAGTTAGTTCAAAACAATACTTTATCGTACATTCTCGAGACTAGAAGCACTAAAAAGCATCTGAATTATACGTCTTGAGAAAAATAGCCAATAATTTCAACGTCCAAATATCAACATTTTTGGCAGCTCATGCCACTTTAAATCTATGGCTTTAGCTAAATTGTCGGTTTCCAATTTTGTATAATTGTTTTTTTCTCTCACCAGATGGATGACTCAGATAATCCTGCCTTTCAAAGAAGATGTTCAGACCCAGACTTTGGCTGCCCGATTTAGTGACATTCATCCGTCTCTGCTGCTCTTTTTACATCGACTTCGACAAATCACCATTGTTAATAAGGTCAGTTAATCCATAGGGAGCGCAAGTCTCATAAGAATTATTACGAGATTTTGTGATATCCGGTGACAGATGACGCCATACAGAACGTTTTTGATGACGTTGCAATTCCATTTGATGTATTTTGTTCCATAACGTCAGATTTAAAGGTCATTTTGGAAGGGAAAACGCTCAGTCACATGCGCAATGCAGTGCCGGTGACAGGAAATTTGTGGAATTCACACGTGACTTGCGGTTCCTATTGTTGATGACCAATTCACCATTATAAACAAGGTAGATAGCAGGAAGTAGCAGTGCTTTATCTGTAACGTAATCTTCAGTGCCGCACTAATCAACCAACCCTCTCTTGCTTTAACAACCCTCGCAATTCAGATTTTTACCGCGGCAACAAAAAAAAAAGTTGCCGCGGAGAACTCGATTTTCCACGGCAGAATTGATTCACCTTGGCATTTTTCTTATTTTTGTATCCCACGGGTCACATGTATTGCAGTACCTTACAAACTACTTGTATAACCTACAGCAACTTCTGTCAAAGATTCAAGTTTGTTTTCAGTATTAAACACTACCTACAAATGTCCGTTTTGTTGCATGGCCTGGGCCATATTCTAAAAAGTACAAGACACGGAATGGGCCGCTGAAGATCGGTAGTCAGTTGTCCATCTACACCATATGGAAATTGGATGAAACGGCCTCTTCTTTTGAGAGTGGTATAAAAAATCGGCAAATCTGTATACTCCCTATGATATTTTTCATGAAATGACCAGAGGAACAAGGAGAAAGGAAACATTACCACTGTAATCGCCGGACTTTAGTTATGTAAAAGCAGTAATTTCAGACAGCAGAAGATCCATGAACGAGAGCCTCGTTTTCAAGTACACAACGTTGTCAATATAAAGCGTAAGTCGCGGACTTCGTCGAAAACATCTCCTGTAAAACGATCACCGGTTCTTGCCGGACAGTTTTTTTTAAACAAAAAATTTATAGTGACTCCGTCTGTGGCATTTTTGATTGCAGCGGAAAAGCAGTTTTACGACGGCAATCTTTGGTGATTTGAGCTAATGACATCCTCACTTTAGTAACAAAAGGAAAGCTTCCAAGATACATTTGAAGAGTGAAAGAAATGAACTTTCACACCCCTCCAAAATCTAGCCTAAATCCGACGACGATGACCGAAAACAAAAACATTATTTCTTAATACAAGAAACCAGCAAATGGCTTGTATATAAGTAAATCTTTTTTCCATGCCTTATGTTCAAATCCCACTCAGTCCAAAAAAAATTGGAAAATTTTCTGACTGGGTTTTCACTCGAACGACCTATGTGGGATGGTTGCCAGTTACCAGCGGAAGGTCGTGGGTTTCCTCCGGGCATAGAGCCCGGTTTCCTCCCACAGTAAAACTGGCAACGCCGCCATATAAGTGAAATAATCTTGAGCGCGGCGTAAAACACCAAACAATCAATCAATCAATCAACCAAAATACATTTGAAGAGTGAAAGAAATTAACTTTCACACCCCTCCAAAATCTAGCGTAAATACGACGACTTAATACAAGAAACGAGCAAATGGCTTGTATATAAGTAAATCTTTTTCCATGCCTTATTGTTTGTTTTGTAGATGGAGAAGAGGACATTAACTATGAGACGTCATGACCTGAGTGACAACGTGGTGGAGATCGAACACACCGACTCTACTGATAGGTGGCTGGTTGTTAAGAAAATTCTTGATGCTTCGGAAATATCCTTACAGGTAACACATGACAATAATATTTAATATTCATTAATTGAAGGTCAATATTTACTAAAGGGCCCACTTGCCGCCGTAGCCTGTTTGACTTTTATTAAGAAAACTAATTTGCACGAGCTTACTACAACTAAAATCCCTAAAATCAAACATAGCACACATAAAGCATGTCCAATTAGGTTTAGAATGTATAAATGAGGGTGAAAAACAAACGAAGAATCGAAGCTCGATTACAACAACAACAACAATCAGTGTTGGTTAACTTAAGTGTTGGATTACCCTCATTCAGGCGTTATTGCTTATGGTTTCCACTCGGCAGGCTTTTATAGTTCCTCTTACTTGATCGTTAGTATGTATTTCTTAGATTATACTGTGTCGTTAGATTGCCCACATGACTCAAACCATTACGGCACTTGTGCACACGCTCAGGTTCGAAGTTTGTTTACATTGCGGATACCTGAAAAATCTGTTTTTCAATTTCAAATAAAAAATACTAAATGATGTCAAAACTTTTCAATTTCTGGTAAAAATAGAAAGTCCCTAACTTTTTCTGTCTGGGAAAAATACAGAAAACCTTCCACTATTTTTAATGTAAACAGTGTTCTGGATTTTCGCGGCAAGTGTGCCTTTAAGCTCCAGAGCCTGGTTTCCTCCCTAGTTAAGCCTGTCATCCTCTCAATATAAGTGCATATAAGTGCATAAAACATCAATCAAGAACAATTAACCGAGGCAACTGACATAGTTGTAAAATTAATTGTCACAGCAAACATTTGCCACGTAAAATGTGAACTGTGGATAGGTGCTGTTTGATGCTGTTCAGGAAACCTTTTCAAGCAGGTAATTGATTAATGTGCAGCAATTTTGTTTGCTGTTATGAAAATCTAAATTTTTCACGATTATACTCTTTTGACTGAATTTTCTCTATTTTAAAACATGAAGATTCAATCAATCAATACGACTGAAGACCATACACAAGGATTACCGTTTTTAAAATTCGGTTATACAACAAAGAATCTGTAATAATCTCTAGATCCAATATGTAAGTGAAATAATCTTGAGTAAGCCAAAAATTCAATACGTTTTTTTTCTGTTGCAGGCTAAATCTGGAGTTGACGTTGAATCAACAGAAATAGCTCTGGCCTTTCCTATTAACGCCACAAAACAGAGAGCATTTTCACAGGTATTCAACGAACAAACAACTATTGGAATTTTCAGAATTCATTAGTTATCTCAATGATGACTATCACTGATAAATTGGTAAACCTAGAAAAC
Organism: Lepidochitona cinerea; assembly: GCA_963971465.1. Classification (NCBI taxonomy): domain Eukaryota; kingdom Metazoa; phylum Mollusca; class Polyplacophora; order Chitonida; family Tonicellidae; genus Lepidochitona; species Lepidochitona cinerea. Next base: position 38,751,344 of record OZ020555.1, on the reverse strand, counting down.
ATTGTAGCTGGGATGAATATAAAAGGGATATGAAACGCCTTTGTATTGTAGTCAGTCTACTGGCAGAACGTTTGGCTCGCTATTGTTCGTTTCAGACACCGCCTTGACGGCATTCCGATCAGCCTCGAGAATAGACGAAACCCCATTCGGAACACACTTCGGCTATCTTCGCTTGCTACCGGTCGGTTTTGACACGCACATACATAAATCCCCGAAGTTTTAGAGTGCCGAAACCTGTGTTGTGTATTCCGATTCATTCCGAACCTTACCGATGTCGTGGATATATGGACTGCGAATGAATCGGAATGCCTCACGGGGTGTCTGGGACAGACAATAGCGAGCCAAACTGCTGCTCGTAGACTGACTACAATACAAAGGCGTTTCATATCCCTTTCATATATTCATCCCAGATTGTAATGATGGATTTCTGTTCAAATCAAAGTAGGGTGTCTGTTGCTTAGGCGACGAAGCAATGGTCTCTCGGTTAAACACAGGCCTTGAAGCGATAGGTTGTGAGTTTGAATCCCACTCAGTCCCTAAAAAAAGTTTTCTCGAGCAAAGAGCTCGGTTTCCTTCCCCACTAAACGTGTTATCACCGCCATATAAGTGAAATGATCTTTAGCGTGGCGTAAAACACCAATCAATTGTGGCTCGGCTGACAAAACAATAGCGTCTCAATCGCTGTTCAAACCCATCTCAGTCCAAAAAAACCAAACAATTTAAATGTGTTTTTCAACCATTCGACGATTTGGTAAGGGTTGCCAGGTACATCTTAAAGGTCTGGATTTCCTGCAGTCTGAGCTTACTTTATTCCTCCACTTAATCAGGTTATTTTACCATATAAATGAAACACTTGAGTTTTAGGTTAAAATATCTATCAAATGGCACTGTAATTTTTTTACAATTGTCCCACTGCTTTTTTTAACGAATTAACTTATGCTTAATGTAAAGATTGATTGTTTGGTGTTTTACGCCGCGCTCAAGATTATTTCACTTATATGGCGGCGTTGCCAGTTTTATTGTGGGAGGAAACCGGGCTCTGTGCCCTGAGGAAACCCACGACCTTCTGCTGGTAACTGGCAACCATCCCACATAGGTCGTTTGAGTGAAAACCCAGTCAGAAAATTTTCCAATTTTTGGACTGAGTGGGATTTGAACCCGCGACCCATTGGTGGAAGGCTGTTCGGATTGAGCGTCCAACGCTCTACCTACTGAGCCACGGAGGCCCCGTAATGGTGCCTTTCTTTCCACTCAAAGTATGTGTTTGTTTCCTCCTGCAGCTAATCGTTACACTTTATGAGAATTTGTGTCCATAGCTATTTCAGTCAAAAATATCCCTCCCCAGAGCAATAGTCTCTCTGTCTGATAAAAGCCTTCCATCAATGGGTTGGGGGCTCAAACCCCATGAGAAATAGTTGCCAGATACTCGACGAAGGTTGGTGCTTTCCTCCCAGCAAAGAGTCTGATTTGCTCCTCCACCATATAAATAAAATTAAATAATCTCAAGCGCAATCAATCAAAATGTTCACAAATCAACGAGTTACTTATGGATAACAACTTCTTAATTTTAGATAATTTATAATTTCATATATTTATAAGTTGTTATCCATAAGTAACTCGTTGATTTGTTATACCACCAACTTCTAAATGCCACTCAAAAAATGTTCACATTAATTAATATAATGGATTGTCATTGAGAGTAAATAAATATATTTTATTAAACCTTTCTTTTTTCTTGTTATAGAGCCTTCCACCCAAACAAGATGTATTTGCCTTTCTGCCGTTACACAGTTATGGTTTTAGATTCATTATTCAAGGTCAGTTAATCTACATGTTATTTCACGGCTCTTTAAACCATGAAATTTAAAGAATTCAACTTTAAAACTTGCGCTCAAAATTTCAAACCTTATTTCAATACTTGTATGACGTGTGTGGGATGGTTGCCAGTTACCACAGGAAGGTTATGCGTTTCCCCGGGGCATAGAGTCCGGTTTCCTCTCACAATAAAACTGGCAACGCTGCCATATAAGTGAAATAATCTTGAGCGCGGCGTAAAACACCAAACAATCAATCAATCAATACTTGTATTCCGGGAAGATCCGGTCAATTTTAAATTTTCTCTCCGGATTTATCTTATTATTTGGTAAAATAAATAAACCTTAAAATCTAAGCCATATAAACCTGGCAAGAATTGGAAATTATCATTATTAGTTTGAGTACTTGGTAAAATTCCTATCAAAGAATTTGCCGCCCCTTTAAAAAAAACGCCAAACTATTGAGTGAATGTTCTAATGATAAATAATTAAGGCAACATCATGAAGTAAGTTTTTGTGAACAGCTCAAGCTTTCAACGCCATTTTATTGTCTTCTCTTTTGCTTTATGCCAATTACCAACGGAAGGTCGTGGGTTTCCTCCGGGCATAGAGCCCGGTTTCCTCCCACAATAAAACTGGCAACGTCGCCATATAAGTGAAATAATCTTAAGAGCGGCGTAAAACACCAAACAATCAATCAATCAATCTTTTTGCTTGAGTGCAGCTTTAAGCATCAATCAATCAATCCTTTCTTGTGTGGCGATGCCCTAATTATTTCTCAATTAAAGAGAGTTTCAAACATTTCTTAAGTGATTGTTTTCTTCTATATCTCAGGGGACTTTGATGTACCCTCCTCCAGAGAAGACGTTGTCAAAGACAGTGCTTGGAATCAATGGCTCAGGAATGAAATACCAGCTCTCTTTATTGAAGCTTTCTCTGCCTTTAAGGTAGCTTCCTACCACCACAAATCACACTTAACACGTTAACTGCCGGCTACGAGATAACTCGAAAGTGCGGGGGTCTCCCATTTGCCATTCAAGCTTGTTACGCATATGGCCAATGTCTGTTTACTGTGCTATTTTTAGCAACACACAGAGTGGTTTCCCTTGATGCTTTGTGAGAAAACCCCCGTACGAGATATGTCGTATCTGGCAGTGAGATTTAACCGTTACATTTAGTACGCCAAGAAGTATAGTTATTCTAAAAGATATCTATGTTAAGCTACAAGATAATTCGTACCAGCAAAATCCGGTGTGCCTGCCATTGCGAGATATCTCGTAGTCGGCAGTCAACGTGTTAATCCATGTTGGAGCCCTTTCTCTTCCAGGATGTTGATTTTCTGACTGGGTTTTCACTCGAACGACCTAGTTACCTGGTTGCCAGTTACCACTGGAAGGTTGTGGGTTTCCTCCGGGCATAGAGCCCGGTTTCCTCCCACAATAAAACCAGCAATGCCGCTATAAGTGAAATAATCTTGAGCGCAAAGGAACTACTACACAACGTTTTATATATTACAAGTTGCATAGTTTTATCCAATCACAATAACCCAACGTATCTTACTATCTGCCATTTTCATCTCGTCGACAAACGGCACCAAGGGATCCGTATTTATTTTTGTAGAATAAAAATTTGGCCTGTATAAGAGTTATTATCCCACCTCACGCTTCCTGTTCATTGGTTTAAACTGGTCACATGGAGACCCTGTATATTCCATATTACGTCAAAGTGCCGTCTCCATACAAGGTGACTACCATGTATGGTTCGTCAGTCAAGTCAGGCCGTGCCATACATATGGGAAAATAGCTTTTCGGAGTTCATTTTCTGCCTTTTATGAAAGTCAAGTTTGAGAAAGAAGGCTAGAATATCGTACAAGTTAGGTCTTGGTTGAGATAAATTTGTTACAGGGTTGGTTTGAGTAGGGATACTGAAATGTATGGGGTCAGTAAACAGCATATTGACCTCGGCTAACGCCTCGCCCAATATTCGTTTTCTTACCCCATATATTTCCGTATCCCCCCTTGAACAAACCCTGTAACTAATATTGCCTTTATGCGGGAAATCAACTTTCAATTGGCATTCAACCAATAGCATATTAAGAACTGCCTTTTAGATAACGATATTTACACTTGAGTCTATTACAAAGCCCCTATCTTACAAATTATATAACTTAACTCGTATAATTATTTTTTCTAGAATCACAAAGATTTCTCTCTGATGGAGGCCATCTTTTACTATCTTCAACTGGTCCCCAGTGAAGATGAAATATTGGATTTCTTCCAGCCGGTGGCATCTCAAATTCTCAATAAACTCAGGGGGAAAAATTTCATCCCAACTCATCCGAACAGTAAAGGTTAGAATTTCAATATTCCCATAGATAGTACCTACAACTGTACAAACACTTGCCTTTTGACCCTAGGAGAAAGAACAATCTGCATTTTACACAATAAAATAAAAAAATCTTGCCCTAACATCCTGTATAGTAATCTAGGCTAATGCCCTGTACTGGCTATCCGTTTGTACATACCGCACATGCGCGAACCTTCCCTTCCGGTCTACCTCTTTCAACTCTGCAGAGAAGAGATCAACACTGCAAATTATACTAAGTATACTTTTCTTACTAATCCTTCTCTCTGAATCGTTTTTGGTAGGAAATTTTACTGTCCCTAGCGGTTAGATACCCTCCCCTAGATTACTAGAGGGTTTCTGACCAAAAAATGTCCTGTATTTTTTTTGTTTTTGGAGAGTTTTCGGACTCAACCCACATATATGCTGTCGTGGGTCCAAAATTCGTCACCACGCGGTCGGGTTGTTGTGGCTCACCACCCTCCCATACAAACACTATTACATATTTTCATAGGCGATTTTTTAAAGCGGGGTGCATCCCTGTTTAAATAAATTACGTTCCATTACTAAATTTTAAATCTTTTTCGTTGTTATTTTTAGATTAAAAATTTGTGATGGAAAATGGTGTCTAGTGCCTGTGGAGGCACTTACCCCACGAATACCTGCCAAGAATATCATCAGCAGCGAAGCCTCAGAGGAAGAGTAGCAGGTCCCGAAGTTCTTCCTGGTCCAGTAAGGAGGGCAATTCTTCGAAACCGAGGAGGTCCTCGAAGAGGGGGGGGGGGGGGCGATCACGCGATCTCCCCAGACTCAGCGGACGAGGTTAAACGGTCCAAGCAAGTCCTAAATCAATAACTATTATTTATTGTAATAAAAAGAAAAAAACGATATATAATATAACAGGAATGAGTAATTAATAACGAGTTAGTAAAAAAAAAAAAAAATTTTTTTTCTGTGTTCTCTTGTTGATTATCTCTTCTGATTTGGCTGTCGTTGATGCTTTGTTGGGATTAGCTCTCAACATATGTTCTGTTCATTTTGCTTATCTTCGACAGTTTGTCTCAAGCCAGCGACCGAACGTCAGTTACACCTTCCCATACGAAGTCTGCGTGTCGGAACACCCGTCAGCCGGAACCCACGCAGAGGTAAAGGGCGTTAAATTCTCAATTGCCAAGCTCGAGTAAATAAACAACTCAGGCGCGGCAATCGAGGGGCCCAGATCTTCACGATCTAAACAGGCTTCTGCGACCACGACTGTGCACCCAAGCACACGAGTCGAGTTGCCTGACGTCCAGGGCGGGTTGATCAGGCAACGACCGGCAACCTTGTCCCTGGATCAGTCGAACCGCCAGGAGGCGCTCCCTGAGACCAGGAGATGGGCGGACCAGTTCTTAGAGGGCGACTACCAGACTAAAACTTGGTCAGGGAACTACCTCCAGCCGAACGTCCAGTATCCCGAACCGGAGCCCACTGGAGAGGAGTCTCCGACGGATTCGGCGGAAGATACGGATGATCAGGGTTTCTCAACTACTGAACAAGGCGGTTCGACCACGTCTGTACGCCCAGGTACACGAGTCGAGCTGCCGGACATCTGAAGTGGTTTGAGCCTTCGGCGTCATCCCAACTTCTCGATCTGTCGAACCGCCAGGAGGCTTAAACATACAGCGGCCTCGACCACGAATGTACGCCCATGTACACAAGTCGATCCGCCTAGCAACTAGAGTGGGCGAGTCCTGCGGGCGTTACCCCAAGTCTGGATCTGACGAGCCACCAGGATGCTTAAACATTCGACAGCCTCGACTAGGGTTGTACGCCCAGGCCCACGACTCGACCCGCCTGACATCCGGAGTGGGTTGGTTACCGTACGGGCCTCACCCCAACTCTGGATCTGTCGAGCCGACGGGAAGCCTCAACATACAACGGCCTCGACCACGACTGTACGCCCATGCACACGAGTCGATCCGCCTGACAACCGGAGTGGCTTTGTGGGCCTACGGGCGTCACCCCAGCTGTGGTATTGTCGATCCACCTGGGGGCTTAGCATACGGCGGCCTCGACCCTGACTGTACGTCCAGGTACACGAGTCGGCCACCTGACAACTAAAGTGGGCTGATTGTAATACTGGCGTCATCCCAAGCTCTGGATTTGTCAGTCCACAGGGGAGCCTCAAATTACGGCGCCTTCGATTACGACACTACCCACGGGTTCATGAGTCGATCGGCCTGACAACTAGAGTGGGGGGAAAGGCTAACAGCCCTAACCCAGGTTCTGGGTTTGTCAAAACGCCAAGAGGTGTTCCAAGAGGCCTAAACCTACCATGTTTCGGCCATGGATGTACGCCCAGGTGCGAGTCGAACCGCCGGCGGTTATCATCCCAACTGTCAAACCAACAGGAGACGGACGATCAATATTTGACTTTCTCTGAACTCCTGGACTATATCTACCAGCTGCTGCTCAATTTAGAGCGGGCCACTGGGGTGACCGGTAGACAGCGGGAAATCGCCCAAGCATGGGAGTCTCCCCATCCGATAAGCTAGGCCCTGGACCCCGCCTGGTTGCCTTTGATTTTTTTTTTTAAATGTCAGCCCGGGGCCTACTTACACAAATCATGCGGCGCGGGTTCGAATCTTACTCAGAACAAATACATTTCTGAGAGGACTCGTCACTCAGTCGCCGTATGGAAAGGGGTTACCAGGTTCTCACTGAAGGTTGGGGGCTTCCTCCAGACGATGAGCCCGGTTTTCCTCCCCAACTTATCCTTGCAAAACTGCAGTATAAGTGGAATAAGCCGAAATGTAGCGTAAAGCATTAACCATGCAACCCTTTCCCCTGAGGATCGGGGATTCCCTCCCCCACTAAACCTGACAAGTTGCCCGGTTAGTGAAATAACATGGATTGCGGCAAAAAATCAGCGATTAATACATTAATCAGATTTCCCCCCTCCTTGGACCCGCAGGACGACCTGCAAGTTGTGTCATAGGACATGAGGGGGGGGGGGGGGGGAGGTACGTAAACAGAAGACTATTAGCCGATCATGACGACTGGTAATATCTAGGAACCCCTGAGCCTGTTTTCATGCAAAAATTTTCCCTCGTCAACGAGCAACCTTGGCGAGGACTAATCTTCTTGGATTCACGCTCTTGGCAGTATTGTGAGCCCTCATCCATAATTTATGGGATCAGGCTTTAGGAGGTTTGGTCTTGGGGGGTCCCCTACGACCCTCACAGTATACTACTTTGAGACTTGACACTAGTGCAGGGCGAGGTTGCACTCGTCGGGCACACGTGCGTTGGCACAGCCTTCGTCAAGATGGGTATGTGGAAGACTCCCAAGGTACTTGCCGGAGTTCCTCCCCCACTAAACCTGGCTACGCCACCGTATAAACGGAATAGCTTTTGCGTGCAGCGTAATTCTTCGATCAATCAATCGTCAGGTTGGACTGCTCACCCGGCCTGCTCGCAGATTTCAAGGCTGACCAATAAATGATATCACTACTGTGCGGTTGTAAATTAATAACAGCCCGTTCGTAGTTTAAAATGGTGCGCTGTTTGTTATTTTCTTGTGGCATTGCGTCATGACAGCTTACTATTAAAGGGGTATGAGCTGCCAAAATGTTGATATTTTGACGTCACAACAGAATGTTGAAATTATGCTATTTCTCTCAAGGCGTATAATTCAGAAGCTTTTTAATGCTTCTGGGCTCGAAAATGTACGATAAAGTATTGTTTGAACCAACTTCGGCTTAGAATGAATGAATGGTCGTCCCGGTTATTTAAATTTTGCTTACTTTCGAACACGTTTTCGGTTCGTACAGGCCACTTTAAATTATTACCCTGACAGTTTCCTCTCGCAGTTACCGTTGCAAAATGACAACTTTTACATTATGGCGGTTGCCGTTTGCGGAGGAGTTGCCATGCCGAAGGTCGTGGGTTTCCTCCGGGCCCAGGTCCTTCCCCCACAATCTGGCTACGCCACCTTATAGGTTAAATAACTTCAGTGCGGCGCGAAGACCAATCATCAATCTAAGTACAAGACCGAGCTCCTAGTTCATTAGAATGTCATTATCTTCTAATCTTAGACGAACTTCTTGCCAACTGGTTTTCAAGTAAATTCCTTTTTTTCCAAAATGAGCAAAAGGAAAAAGTACCGTACCTGTTCTGACTACAGATCTTAGGTTCGAACATAAACCATACTAGAGATGTTTTTCTCCCGTCAATTGCTGGAATTGTCCTCTTTCCGCCATCTTCATGATTTCCCATGCCGGGGAAAGAAAGGAGCTGTGATTGGCTAATCAGCAACAACTCGGCTGATAGGCCTGTTGGATAGTCGACTGTAACACCCTTTCGCCATTACGGGTCGACGGGATGTGAACGCAAGCCGACAGTACTTGTGTATATTACCGTAGTAAGAAATACACGAGCAGCCGTTATTCCTAGTATGTACGGCCACTTGAGCCTGGGTGCTGACTTTGCTTGTCAAGACGCAGAAAGTCTGCAGATTTGAGCGCGGACCTTTGCGAAGACCATATGTCTTCCGTCGGTCTTCGAAGACCACCGGTCTTCGTAGCCGACACAGGAATGTTGCTTATTCCTTTCCGAGTGAAGTTTATTTCCAAGAAATAAATAAATCAGTAAAATAAAACACATTTCTCTAATAGAGAATATATTTCCTGTGCAATCTTCGTTTACCAAGCCGCTTGATAAACGATGATGTCCCTACACGATGTCCTCGGATTATGAGGGCTTATTTCTTGGAAGGCTGGGGTCCGTGACTCAGTAGGTATAGCGTTAGACGCTCAATCCAAACAGCCTTCCGCCAATGGGTCGCGGGTTCGAATCCCACTCAGTCCAAAAAAAAAAAAAAATGGAAATTTTTTTTTTTGGACTGGGTTTTCACTCGAACGACCTTTGTGGGATGGTTGCCAGTTTCCAGCGGAGGGTCGTGGTTTTCCTCCAGGCACACAGCCCGTTTTCCTCCCACAATAAAACTGGCGACGCCGCAATATAAGTGAAATAATCTTGATCGCAGCGTAAAACACCAAACAACCTATCAATCTATCTGTCTTGGAAGTCACCGACGACTTTCGCGGACTATTGTCTCCGGGACATGACTTTAGTACGTGGTGGGTTTGTATCACTCGGTCCGTTGGTAGCGGCCCAAACAGCGTTCAGAGAAAGATCTAATTCATCCTGGCCCACTGGACACCTGAGGACGGATCCAGGAGAGTTCGAGGTGAGTAATACCGAGGTTACCATTCTTTACGCGGGAATCAAAAAAACTTGGTTAATGCTCTGTACGGCGTATTAGTCCCTCCTCTGGACTGTGGCATGCGAGGCAAGTGTTTGTACAGTTGTAGGTACTATCTATGGGAATCTGAAGAATTGGAAGAATAATTCTCATATTCCTCCAAGATATACCTACCTGTACAAACAGTTAAACCCAGCCCATCCTCCCCTCACTATTACGCCTGCAAGCGTTGAAAGAGGTAGACCGGAAGGGAAGGTTCGCGCATGCGCGGTATGTACAAACAGATAGCCAGTACAGGGCATTAGCCTAGATTACTATACAGGATGTTAGGGCAAGATTTTTTTATTTTATTGTGTAAAATGCAGATTGTTCTTTCTCCTAGGGTCAAAAGGCAAGTGTTTGTACAGGTAGGTATATCTTGGAGGAATATGAGAATTATTCTTCCAATTCTTCAGATTTCTTATCGCCTTTTTTTATGTCATGCCCTTGATACATGCACAACTCTCCCAGCGTGTGTGGAAATCGTTTTTTGAACTCGGAAATTCTCTGTGCAGGCAAAGTTGTAAGAACCCCAGCCCTCTCAATTCAGAAATTTACGTCGGAAAAAAAAATTGCCGTGGCAGAATAATTTTGCCTCGGCAGAAAGTTGTTTGCCAAGGCAAATTCAACTGATGATAAAAAAAAACAGAAACTGTTTGTCTTGTGACCTTTATTAGACCTTTCTATGATTAAATAACATACTTTATTGACACTTTGAGTGTCCCGCTTGCATTTCCAATGGTAAAAATCTAAATAAAAGTATAAAAACTCTTTCTGCGGTCCATTTTGACCTACGATACCCGTAAACACATGAGGAAAACAAAATGGCGATCGATCCCTCTGTATGACGTACTGTCGTTTCGTATCAAATTTGACACAATACCCATGCGCACGCATGCGCGCCACTGTTAAGTTTCAGTTTGAGATACGAAACGGTGACATTCTCCCAAAAATAACGGTCGCCATATTTCGTTTGACAAAACTGTTTTAATCGATATTGTGGGTCAAAATGGATCGTAGAAAGAGTATTTAGACCTTTATTTTTATCAAATTGACAAAGGAGAATGCAGTGACGAATGTACATTTTTAATAAACATTAGCCAATCACTATAATCAGTCTACGAATTTGACGGCTTCTGAAGACCTGCCGCGGCATTTTTTTTTGCCGTGGCGAACCGGCTGTGCTACGGCAATCACCTCGGCAATTGCCGATTGCCGAGGCGAATTGAGAGGGCTGGAACCCTAACTATTCACTATCTCAGGATCAAATTCTGTTCTCGGTAAAAATTACTGTGTAGTTGGTTCCAGATAGTGGTTTGACGAAATTTTTTTTTGTATAAAATTTTTTTTTGTTACATAGATTGGGGATAGTCTGTGTGAAAAATCTGTTTGAAATGATATTAGTTGCAGTATTTTTGTTATAGTTTCGGTTGAAGTAACTTTTTTTATGGATAATAGACTACATGTAGGCCTAATTGTTAAATAATCTGCACATGTGTTTTTGGCGAAAGCAACCAAAAAGCATATCTGAATATGTTAGACATTATTTCTTTATCAGACAAACACCCCCGACTTTTGTAAATATATTTTGGAATCTTGAATGTTTATTTTTGCTAACAGATAAAGTGTTCTTGAAGAAACCCTGCCAAGTGGTGACAACTCCAGACTCTCTAGTAAAGGAGGTAGTAAATGCCGATCTCCTTCAGAAACATCTCAATCTGTATTATCTCCATGGTGATTTAGCAGCTGTGTTAAATCATAGTCACATGACAACATTGGGAATTGAAACCGTCACAGCCCAACATCTGTTGCAAGTTGGAAAGGAGCTATCGTTGAGTTTACGCTCAGGACCTGGCCGTGGTAAATTTAAAATTATGTCAAAAGATGAAAATAATAGCTTAATATTCTGGAATATTTTTTACTCACTTTTTTTTGTGAATCTGATTGTTGAAAAAATATGCCTTATTCAGCTCATTGATGAATTAAGATTGTAGAGAAAAATGTTTGAGGACAATAAGAAGCCATTTAAATTTTTGATTTTCTAAACGCTTCACTAATGTTCAATACCAAGGGTACTTTATAAAACAAAAACTTTCAATTTTAAAGAAAATATAACATCAAATGCTTTCAAAACCGAACAAAAAATATCTTCAGCACATGCCATTTAAATGTTTGAAGCACAAGCCATTTAAAGTGGCATGAGCTGCCAAAATTCACGCTTTTTTCATAATTTCTGATCGTCACGACAGTAAGAGGCTTTGACGGCCATCGAAAAACTAAACGATTGGCGTTCGAATGAGGAAAATCCAAACAGTATGTGGCCTGTACAAACTGAAAACATGTTCGAAAAGTAAACAAAATTTAAATAACCGGGACGACCATTCATTCATTCTAAGCCAATACTTTATCGTACATTTTCGAGACTAGAAGCACTAAAAAGCTTCTGAATTATACGTCTTGAGAAAAATAGCCAAAAATTTCAACATTGTGTTTTAACGTCAAAATATCAACATTTTGGCAGCTCATGCCACTTTAAATTTGCCCATATTAATGTATTAACTAAAATAATAACTTAATATCTTCGTTTTAAAGAATTTGAAGCTGACATGCACCAAGTTTCCAAATGGCTGGCTTGTGTGTTCCGGTCCATTGATGATCTCCACCCCCCTGCAGAGGTGCTGTCTTCACTGAAAACAATGGATATTATACCACTGAGTGGAGGAGAGTTCACGTCCCTTGAGAAACACACAGTGTTCTTCCCCATTGAACAATTTCACCGGAAAGGGAGACAATCCACTCCTGGTATGTTTATTATCCAAAGGTCTTCAAATTGTCTTCTAAAAAATTGAGGGGGCTCAGTTGGTTAGAGCACAGGCACACGAAGTGCTCTCCCTTATCCACCCTCTGTTATACTATAAATATGGACAAGGCAGGAAACACTTATTATCCCCTCGCGACGAAAGTCGGGGAGGGATATAGCGTTGCGTTTGTACGTACGTACGTACATACGTATGTTCACCTTTTGTCAGCGCTCTAGCGACTTCATTTTTAACGGATTCTGACCAAACTTCATATATGAGTCCAGCATAGGAATACCTCGAACGAGTTCATGTTTCAGGGTGCCACAGTCAAGGTCAAGGTCACCATTACTATTTATAGAAAATCTTTGTCAGCGCACTTGCAAATTCATTTTTGAATGGATCCTGACCAAACTTCATATATGAGTCCAGCATAGGAATACCTCTAACCAGATCATGTTTCAGGGTGTCAAGGTCAGCATTACTATTTATAGAAAATCTTTGTCAGCGCTCTTGCAACTTCATTTCTGAACGGATCCTGACCAAACATCATCTATTGGTCCAGCATGGCAATACCTCTAACACGTCACCGCTTTTGGGACTTTTTTTTTAAAATGGGTTCTGACCAAACTTCATCCCCACCCTCCATTTTGCGTCAGAGTTCTTGTGTTAGCACGCGAGGGGATTTGTATCCTTGTCAAGCAATATCGAGGCCTAAGAGCAAACAAAACACCCGTTGCCGAATGATTTATCAAGTTTTCGAGCGAAATTCAAGTTGACAGAAAATTCTGTCTGGGAGCCTCGCTTTCACTTCGGGGCTTTACGGGATCTGTAAAAAGGTTTGGAATTGGCGCACACAACCGTTCGGAAGATCCCGTTAAGCCCCAAAGTGAAAGCGAGGCTCCCAGAGCGCCAAGTGTCTTGAGACGTCGATTGGAATTTTCCGTCAACTTGAATTTCGCTCGAAAACTTGATAAATCATTTGGCAAAGGGTGTTTTGTTTGCTCTTAGGCCTTGATATTGCTTGACAAGGACCTCTCTGAGACTCGTGTGAAGTTTAATGTACAAAGGAGATATTTTTAAGAAATTCAGACGGGTTTTGCTGGAGGTAGTCAGAATAAGTGTTTCCTGCCTTGTCCATTTATAATATAACAGAGGGTGGTTATGGGAGAGCGCTCCGTGTGCCTGTGGTCAGAGTGATAGTCCCTCATTCCGACACAGGCCTTCAATAGATGCACCACGGTATCCCACTCAGACCAAATATAAGTCTAAACATTTCTGAGTAGATTTTTGACTGGATGGCCGTATGTGGAAGAATTGCCAGGTACTTGCCAAAGGTTGGGGGTTTCAAAGTCCTCCCCCACTTAACCGGGCAACGCCGCCATATAAGTGAAGTAATCTTGAGTGCGGCGTAAAACATCAATCAATCAAACAAATTGTCTTCAGTTGTGGCTCAGGGTGAGAATGATACTGTAGTTTTACCTACTGGATTCATTTATACATGTAGTAATACATTTATAGCTTTGGATTGTCACAATATTTGTAAATTCTTTGTCTAGATCCGTTCCAGATTTTGCAGACAGATTTGTGTGCCATTCACCCTGGTCTCCTGAATACAACAGACAAAGTAGTGAATTCACAAGTTGAGAGACTGTTACAAATGTTGGATGTCAAGTCACTCACACCCTCAGAGGTTATCTCCCATTATATCATGCCCACTCTACGCTCTGACGTCTGGAAGGTTCGTTTATTTAGTTTAAATAGTGTTGAATACCACTGTGTCAAATAAAATAGATATCTTCCTCTCTGATACTTTATGCAACTCACATACACAGGGGGCAAATTTTCACTGTCTTTTCCCATGACCCTATAATATATAGTCTGACGATATTCTTACCATAGCTTAAGATACGTAAGCATTTTCAATGTAATACAAAGTGTTCCAGAAAATTCTACTGACTAAGGCCAAGCTCCTGTCAGTCAGCAACCTAATGAAATATCATAGGTTTACTTTATTACAACAATTTATGATGGGGTATAAAGGTCTAAATTATATACCTCTCTTTAACACAATTAGAAACTTGTCTCCATGGTTATTTTAGACAAGAAGATTTTCCCTGTGCCCGTGTGTTTTAGTGATCATAAATATATATTTCTGTAGTATTGCTTAAAGGGAAAGAAAATCTAAGCTTTAGACTAGTTTTTAGATGAAAAGAGTAGAGTTCATTTAGTCCAAAACAACTGTCTAATGTATGTTTTATCCCCTCGTAAGTGAATAATTGAAATTTGAAGGTAGCTATTTGTCAAAAAAATCTGTTCATTAAATCTGCTCTCTCATGTTAAGTGGGCTTTTGGTGTATTAGAATTGAGAATTCTTTCTACGCCCGCCAAACTAATATTTTGTGTATATTAGAAGATATTACCCAGTGTTTAACAATCTATAAATCCTTTTTTTACCCCTCGGGCAAATTTTGCCCGAAGGGTATTGCTGTTGCCTCCGTCGTCCGTCTGTCCGTCTGTCCATTGGTCCTTGTAAACACATTATCTAAAAAAGTCTTCAACTTACAACTTTGAAACATCACACATTTGTTAAATACAGCAAGTACAAGAAGCCTATTTAAAATCAACGCGCTCGGATGTTTTTTTCAAGAGTTATGCCCCTTACATTACCGCTGCTATAAAAAGCCTTGTAAACACATTATCTAAAAAGTCTGTAAAGTACAACTTTGAAACTTCATACATTTGTTTAATAGAGCAAGTACAAGAAGCCTATTGAAAATCAACGCGCTCGGATGTTTTTTTCAAGAGTTATGCCCCTTACATTACCGCTGCTATAAAAAGCCTTGTAAACACATTATCTAAAAAAGTCTTTAAAGGATTTATGAATAGCTTTTGGAAATATTCTCTAATTTGCTTAAGGTGTGTTGTAGAACATGTACTTTAAAAGTCTGACCAAAAAGAAAATTAAATTTCGGTCGCAGCAAATACAAAATTCAATCTACAATGCTTACGAAAGTTAATTATCTCAGAGACTTATGACGTCAAACACGACCTCCGGTGTGTACGTGCCCTCAGAGCGATAACGTAATAAACGATTTCTGTTGTCTCAGTACGTCTTCGTGGTAGTTTGTACACATCGAAGGTTGTGTATGACGTCATTTTTCCGAGCAGTTACGAAAAATATGGAAAATATGCATATTTCCTCCCTGTTCGTTTTTTGACTACCAGGGAACTAACGCGAAGGTTGTTTCGTTTCAACTGATAATTTTCAAATATATATTTAGTCAATAAACAAGCACAAACCAGCTTTAAATCTTGTTCATATCTCCTTTACCTTACAACTTTGAAACTTCACACATTTGTTTAATAGAGCAAGTACAAGAAGCCTATTGAAAATCAACGAGCTCGGATGTTTTTTTCAAGAGCTATACCCCTTACATTACCGCTGCTATAAAAAGCCTTGTAAACACATTATCTAAAAAGTCTTTAACTTACAACTTTGAAACTTCACACATTTGTTTAATACAGCAAGTACCAGCAAGTACCAGCGAGGGGTCCTGATGGCGACAGCCACTTATTTTTTCCAGAAAAGGGTAGCACAAGCCCCTTGGGGTTTCTTCTCCCGCCAGAACAGGCATTAGTTCTCTTTAATCTCTATGCTACTTTATCTTTGACATTATTTTGCTCCTCTTTAAATTGCTGTGCATATTTTCTGGTGAATGAAATGAAATAAGGACGTCATATTTTGTTTCAACTATATTTTAATAGTTGTTATGATTTCTATCGTTACTCTAATCGGTTGCGTCATCATGGTAGACAAAAAAAAATCATCACATGATAGATAAGGGTTGTTGTCTCACATCAACATGATCCACTCTTTCAATAGACTAAAATTTAATTGAAAGATTTCTCAGTGGGCTTTTCAATTGATTGCATAATGCAGGGGGCCGTTTCACGAAGCCGTCGCTAAGTGCGATCAATCGCAGTTGCCATGACTCTGTATCTCTTCAATATGGTATCCATTGGCAACTGCGCTTCGTTTGCGACTGCGACTGCTTTTCGAAAACGAGCCCCAGAAGAGTTGCCAGGTAATTGTCGAAGGTCAGACATTTTCTCAAGAGCTAAATCTGTCAAATCCAACATATAAGTGAAAGAATATAGAGTGCGGCATAAAACATGAACCAATCAATACGTGTACCACCTGCAAGGGTTGAGCGTAAAACATCAAGGGTTGAGTGTAAAGCATCAAGGGTTGAGTGTAAAACATCAAGGGTTGAGTGTAAAACATCAAGGGTTGAGCGTAAAACATCAAGGGTTGAGTGTAAAGCATCAAGGGTTGAGTGTAAAACATCAAGGGTTGAGTGTAAAACATCAAGGGTTGAGTGTAAAGCATCAAGGGTTGAGTGTAAAGCATCAAGGGTTGAGTGTAAAACATCAAGGGTTGAGTGTAAAACATCAAGGGTTGAGCGTAAAACATCAAGGGTTGAGTGTAAAGCATCAAGGGTTGAGTGTAAAACATCAAGGGTTGAGTGTAAAGCATCAAGGGTTGAGTGTAAAGCATCAAGGGTTGAGTGTAAAACATCAAGGGTTGAGCGTTAAACATCAAGGGTTGAGTGTAAAACATCAAGGGTTGAGCGTAAAACATCAAGGGTTGAGCGTAAAACATCAAAGGTTGAGTGTAAAACATCAAGGGATGAGTGTAAAACATCAAGGGTTGAGTGTAAAACATCAAGGGTTGAGCGTAAAGCATCAAGGGTTGAGCGTAAAGCATCAAGGGTTGAGCGTAAAGCATCAAGGGTTGAGCGTAAAACATCAAGGGTTGAGCGTTAAACATCAAGGGTTGAGCGTAAAACATCAAGGGTTGAGCGTAAAACATCAAGGGTTGAGCGTAAAACATCAAGGGTTGAGTGTAAAACATCAAGGGTTGAGCGTAAAACATCAAGGGTTGAGCGTAAAACATCAAGGGTTGAGAGTTAAACATCAAGGGTTGAGTGTAAAACATCAAGGGTTGAGTGTAAAACATCAAGGGTTGAGTGTAAAACATCAAGGGTTGAGCGTAAAACATCAAGGGTTGAGCGTAAAACATCAAGGGTTGAGCGTAAAACATCAAGGGTTGAGTGTAAAACATCAAGGGTTGAGCGTAAAACATCAAGGGTTGAGCGTAAAGCATCAAGGGTTGAGCGTAAAACATCAAG
The DNA here is from genome assembly GCA_963971465.1 of Lepidochitona cinerea. Classification (NCBI taxonomy): domain Eukaryota; kingdom Metazoa; phylum Mollusca; class Polyplacophora; order Chitonida; family Tonicellidae; genus Lepidochitona; species Lepidochitona cinerea. The sequence goes on along the minus strand of OZ020555.1, from coordinate 38,733,908 downwards.
GGTTGAGCGTAAAACATCAAGGGTTGAGCGTAAAACATCAAAGGTTGAGCGTAAAACATCAAGGGATGAGTGTAAAACATCAAGGGTTGAGCGTAAAACATCAAGGGTTGAGCGTAAAGCATCAAGGGTTGAGCGTAAAGCATCAAGGGTTGAGCGTAAAACATCAAGGGTTGAGCGTAAAACATCAAGGGTTGAGCGTTAAACATCAAGGGTTGAGCGTAAAACATCAAGGGTTGAGCGTAAAACATCAAGGGTTGAGCGTAAAACATCAAGGGTTGAGCGTAAAACATCAAGGGTTGAGAGTTAAACATCAAGGGTTGAGTGTAAAACATCAAGGGTTGAGTGTAAAACATCAAGGGTTGAGTGTAAAACATCAAGGGTTGAGTGTAAAACATCAAGGGTTGAGTGTAAAACATCAAGGGTTGAGCGTAAAACAAGGGTTGAGCGTAAAACATCAAGGGTTGAGCGTAAAACATCAAGGGTTGAGTGTAAAACATCAAGGGTTGAGCGTAAAACATCAAGGGTTGAGCGTTAAACATCAAGGGTTGAGCGTTAAACATCAAGGGTTGAGCGTAAAACATCAAGGGTTGAGCGTAAAACATCAAGGGTTGAGTGTAAAACATCAAGAGTTGAGTGTAAAGCATCAAGGGTTGAGCGTAAAACATCAAGGGTTGAGCGTAAAACATCAAGGGTTGAGTGTAAAACATCAAGGGTTGAGTGTAAAACATCAAGGGTTGAGTGTAAAACATCAAGGGTTGAGCGTAAAACATCAAGGGTTGAGAGTTAAACATCAAGGGTTGAGTGTAAAACATCAAGGGTTGAGTGTAAAACATCAAGGGTTGAGTGTAAAACATCAAGGGTTGAGTGTAAAACATCAAGGGTTGAGTGTAAAACATCAAGGGTTGAGTGTAAAACATCAAGGGTTGAGCGTAAAACATCAAGGGTTGAGCGTAAAACATCAAGGGTTGAGTGTAAAACATCAAGGGTTGAGTGTAAAACATCAAGGGTTGAGTGTAAAACATCAAGGGTTGAGCGTTAAACATCAAGGGTTGAGTGTAAAACATCAAGGGTTGAGTGTAAAACATCAAGGGTTGAGTGTAAAACATCAAGAGTTGAGTGTAAAACATCAAGGGTTGAGCGTAAAACATCAAGGGTTGAGTGTAAAACATCAAGGGTTGAGTGTAAAACATCAAGGGTTGAGCGTAAAGCATCAAGGGTTGAGTGTAAAACATCAAGGGTTGAGCGTAAAACATCAAAGGTTGAGTGTAAAACATCAAGGGATGAGTGTAAAACATCAAGGGTTGAGTGTAAAACATCAAGGGTTGAGCGTAAAGCATCAAGGGTTGAGCGTAAAGCATCAAGGGTTGAGCGTAAAACATCAAGGGTTGAGCGTTAAACATCAAGGGTTGAGCGTAAAACATCAAGGGTTGAGTGTAAAACATCAAGGGTTGAGTGTAAAACATCAAGGGTTGAGTGTAAAACATCAAGGGTTGAGCGTAAAACATCAAGGGTTGAGAGTTAAACGTCAAGGGTTGAGTGTAAAACATCAAGGGTTGAGTGTAAAACATCAAGGGTTGAGTGTAAAACATCAAGGGTTGAGTGTAAAACATCAAGGGTTGAGTGTAAAACATCAAGGGTTGAGTGTAAAACATCAAGGGTTGAGCGTAAAACATCAAGGGTTGAGCGTAAAACATCAAGGGTTGAGTGTAAAACATCAAGGGTTGAGCGTTAAACATCAAGGGTTGAGTGTAAAACATCAAGGGCTGGTGTAAAACATCAAGGGCTGAGTGTAAAACATCAAGGGTTGAGCGTAAAACATCAAGGGTTGAGCGTAAAACATCAAGGGTTGAGGGTAAAACATCAAGGGTTGAGCGTAAAACATCAAGGGTTGAGTGTAAAATATAAACGACAATTGTTGAGGGTTAAACACATACTCCCATTTTTTGTTACAGGAGAAGTCTCGTGATTTATTGGTCTCTTATGTGTTGTACATCAAACGGGAGACAGAGAAAAATCCAAGTCTGGTGAATTTGGAGGAATTGAAATCAGTTGTTCCGCTTCTGACAAACAAAGAGTTACAGAATCCTGCAAATGTCCCCATCCATTTCTCGCCCTTGTACGGCAACACTGTTAACCTGCCAGCCATGTTTCCAGGTAAGCTATACACACTAATGTCTAGCGCAGAGGAAAATTTTCTGACTGGGTTTTCACTCGAACGACCTATGTGGGATGGTTGCCAGTTACCAGCGGAAGGTCGTGGGTTTCCTCCGGGCACAGAGCCCGGTTTCCTCCTGGCAACGCCGCCATATAAGTGAAATAATCTTGAGCACGGCGTAAAACACCAAACAATCAACTAATGTCTAGCGCAGAGGAACGTTTTCTGTTTCTGCAAAAAGGTTATTTTCTTGCCAATAATCATGGTTACAGATGACAACAATAAAGATTTTTTAACACATTATTTCGTAGTTTAATTTTGAGGACTAAAAGGCAGAGCGAAAACAGAATTATGTTATTTAATCTCAGTACGAAATCATCGAGGGTGAATTATAAGTTGACATCAGATTGCAGCTGCTCGTGCGCTTCACTTTCATTGGGCAACAATTCGTCTCGTGTCCAGCAACAAAGAAATGCCCTTGTGCGCTTGGCATAAAATAACTGAGAGAAAGATCGGGTGCTATGTTAAACCAGGCCAGAATTGGAGAACATGGGTGTCTGGTGTTGAATAGCAGATTAAAGCAGAATATTTATTTGTGAAATGTACTACTGCCGCTGTCGGTTTACCTTGTTCCCAATGTATATAATACTGCCGCTGTCGGTTTACCTTGTTCCCAATGTATATAATACTGCCGCTGTCAATTTACCTTGTTCCCAATGTATATAATACTGCCGCTGTCGGTTTACCTTGTTCCCTATGTATACAATACTGCCGCTGTCGGTTTACCTTGTTCCCAATGTGTATAATACTGCGGCTGTCGGTTTTCCTTGTTCCCAATGTATATAATACTGTCGCTGTCAGTTTACCTTGTTCCCAATGTAAAGAATACTGTCGTCAGTTTACTTTGTTCCCAATGTATATAATACTGTCGCTGTCAGTTTACCTTGTTCCCAATGTAAAGAATACTGTCGTCAGTTTACTTTGTTCCCAATGTATATAATACTGTCGCTGTCGGTTTACCTTGTTCCCAATGTATAAAATACTGTCGCTGTCGGTTTACCTTGTTCCCAATGTATAAAATACTGTCGCTGTCGGTTTACCTTGTTCCCAATGTATATAATACTGTCGCTGTCGGTTTACCTTGTTCCCAATGTATATAATACTGTCGCTGTCAATTTACCTTGTTCCCAATGCATATAATATTGCCGCTGTCAATTTACCTTGTTCCCAATATTTATAATACTACTGCTCTTCAGTTCACCTTGTTCCCAATGTATATAATACTGCCGCTGTCAGTTTACCTTGTTCCCAATATATATAATACTGTCGCTGTCGGTTTACCTTGTTCCCAATGTATATAGTACTACTGCTGTCGGTTTACCTTGTTCCCAATGTATATTATGAACACTAAAACACACGGACACAGGGAAAATCTTCTTGTCTAAAATAACCACGGAGACAAGTTTCTAATTGTGTTAAAAAGAGGTATATCATTTAGACCTTTATACCCCATCATAAATTGTTGTAATAAAGTAAACCTATATATAATACTACTGCTGTCAGTTTACCTTGTTCCCAATGTATATATTCTTTCATTTGCTTCTATATGCAGGCTACAATTGGGTGATGTTGGATAGTGCCTATTTGGTCGGCTTAACACAGAAATCAGAAGTACAACAGATGCACGATTTCTTCATCAAACTCGGTGTAACAGATTCTTTTGCTATCAAACGTGAAAAAGTTCAGCTAACTCCGAAGACACTAGTAAGTCAGTTTTAAAGTGGCATGAGCTGCCAAAATTCACACTTTTTTCATAATTTCTGATCGTCACGACAGTAAGAGGTTTTGAAGCCCATCGAAAAACTAAATGATTGGCGTTGGAATGAGAAAAATCCATACAGTATGTGGCCTGAACGAACAGAAAACATGTTAAAAAAGTAAACAAAATTAAAATAACCGGGATGACCATTCATTCATTCTAAGCCAAAGTTAGTTCAAAACAATACTTTATCGTACATTTTCGAGACTAGAAGCACTAAAAAGCTTCTGAATTATACGTCTAGAGAAAAATAGCCAATAATTTCAACATTCTGTTTTTTACGTCAAAATATCAACATTTTGGCAGCTCATGGCCCTTTAATGAAATAGGATTAATTAAACTTCACCTTTGGTAACAAGCTTGTAGCAAACTTAACTTCGCGAAATAGTCTGATGTGATGAAGAAATTATCATGACTGGAAAAGGCCTTCTTCCCTTTGTTTTCTATGAAAATAGGTCACCATGGTTACTGCCAGACAAAGGAATCAATGTCGATATAGTTTCTATGTAACAGTTCAAGATTACCCAAGCCTTTGTTGTTTGGCAAAGTTTGAGAATCAACTCAATTAGGAAACTAATTGGTCTCAAATGATTGATTGATTGATGTTTCAAGCTGCACTCCAGATGATTTCACTTATATGACGGCGTTGCCAGGTTAAGTGGGGGGAAGAATACGAAATCATTGCCCGGAGGAAACCCCTGACCTCCGGAGAGTACCTGGCAACTCTTCCTCATACGGCAACTCAGTGAAAAATCCGCATCGATGAAAGGCCTGTGTCGAACTGAGGGACTGTCACGGTAACCGACTGACCCACTCAGGACCCCCAGTCTCAAATGAAAACTAACTCTTACAAAAACTGCTGATGGGAATGAGTTTAGGCATCTACTTTAACCATATAACTGTGACCGGGCATTTACTTTAACCATATAACTGTGACCGGGCATTTACTTTAACCATATAACTGTGACCGGGCATTTACTTTAACCATATAACTGTGACCGGGCATTTACTTTAACCATATAACTGTGACCGGGCATTTACTTTAACCATATAACTGTGACCGGGCATTTACTTTAACCATATAACTGTGACCAGGCATTTACTTTAACCATATAACTGTGACCGGGCATTTACTTTAACCATATAACTGTGACCGGGCATTTACTTTAACCATATAACTGTGACCGGGCATTTACTTTAACCATATAACTGTGACCGGGCATTTACTTTAACCATATAACTGTGACCGGGCATTTACTTTAACCATATAACTGTGACCGGGCATTTACTTTAACCATATGACTGTGACCAGGCATTTACTTTAACCATATAACTGTAACCGGATATTTACTTTAACCATATAACTGTAACCGGATATTTACTTTAACCATAAAACTGTAACTTTAACCATATAACTGTGACCGGGCATTTACTTTAACCATATAACTGTAACTGGGCATTTACTTTAACCATATAACAGTGACCAGGCATTTACTTTAACCATATAACAGTGACCGGGCATTTACTTTAACCATGTAACTGGGCATTTACTTTAAACATATAACAGTGGCCGGGCATTTACTTTAACCATAAAACTGTAACTTTAACCATATAACTGTGACCGGGCATTTACTTTAACCATATAACAGTGACCGGGCATTTACTTTAACCATAAAACTGTAACTGGGCATTTACTTTAACCATATAACAGTGACCGGGCATTTACTTTAACCATATAACTTTTACCGGGCATTTACTTTAACCATATAACTGTGACCGGGCATTTACTTTAACCATAAAACTGTAACTGGGCATTTACTTTAACCATATAACAGTGACCAGGCATTTACTTTAACCATATAACAGTGACCGGGCATTTACTTTAACCATGTAACTGGGCATTTACTTTAAACATATAACAGTGGCCGGGCATTTACTTTAACCATAAAACTGTAACTTTAACCATATAACTGTGACCGGGCATTTACTTTAACCATATAACAGTGACCGGGCATTTACTTTAACCATAAAACTGTAACTGGGCATTTACTTTAACCATATAACAGTGACCGGGCATTTACTTTAACCATATAACTTTTACCGGGCATTTACTTTAACCATATAACTGTGACCGGGCATTTACTTTAACCATATAACTGTAACTGGGCATTTACTTTAACCATATAACTGTGACCAGGCATTTACTTTAACCATATAACTGTAACTTTAACCATATAACTGTGACCGGGCATTTACTTTAACCATATAACTGTAACTGGGCATTTACTTTAACCATATAACAGTGACCGGTCATTTACTTTAACCATATAACTTTGACCGGGCATTTACTTTAACCATATAACTGTGACCGGGCATTTACTTTAACCATATAACTGTAACTGGGCATTTACTTTAACCATATAACTGTGACCAGGCATTTACTTTAACCATATAACTGTAACCTGGCATTTACTTTAACCATATAACTTTGACCGGGCATTTACTTTAACCATATAACTTTGACCAGGCATTTACTTTAACCATATAACTTTGACCGGGCATTTACTTTAACCATATAACTTTGACCGGGCATTTACTTTAACCATATAACTTTGACCGGGCATTTACTTTAACCATATAACTTTTACCGGGCATTTACTTTAACCATATAACTTTGACCGGGCATTTACTTTAACCATATAACTTTGACCAGGCATTTACTATAACCATATAACTGTAACCAGGCATTTACTTTACCCTTTTAACTGTAACTGGGCATTTACTTTAACCATATAACTTTGACCAGGCATTTACTTTAACCATATAACTGTAACCGGGCATTTACTTTAACCATATAACTGTGACCGGGCATTTACTTTAACCATATAACTGTGACCGGGCATTTACTTTAACCATATAACTGTGACCGGGCATTTACTTTAACCATATAACTGTGACCGGGCATTTACTTTAACCATATAACTGTGACCAGGCATTCACTTTAACCATATAACTGTAACTGGGCATTTACTTTAACCATATAACTGTGACCGGGCATTTACTTTAACCATATAACTGTAACTGGGCATTTACTTTAACCATAAAACTGTAACTTTAACCATATAACTGTGACCGGACATTTACTTTAACCATATAACTGTAACCTGGCATTTACTTTAACCATATAACTGTGACCAGGCATTTACTTTAACCATATAACTGTGACCGGGCATTTACTTTAACCATATAACTGTAACTGGGCATTTACTTTAACCATATAACTGTAATCTGGCATTTACTGTAACCATATAACTGTGACCAGGCATTTACTTTAACCATATAACTGTGACCGGGCATTTACTTTAACCATATAACTGTAACTGGGCATTTACTTTAACCATATAACTGTGACCAGGCATTTACTTTAACCATATAACTGTGACCGGGCATTTACTTTAACCATATAACTGTGACCAGGCATTTACTTTAACCATATAACTGTGACCAGGCATTTACTTTAACCATAAAACTGTGACCAGGCATTTACTTTAACCATATAACTGTAACCAGGCATTTACTTTAACCATATAACTGTGACCAGGCATTTACTTTAACCATATAACTGTGACCAGGCATTTACTTTAACCATATGACTGTGACCAGGCATTTACTTTAACCATATAACTGTGACCGGGCATTTACTTTAACCATATAACTGTGACCAGCCATTTACTGTAAACATATAACTGTGACCAGCCATTTACTTTAACCATATAACTGTGACCAGCCATTTACTGTAACCATATAACTGTGACCGGGCATTTACTTTAACCTTATAACTGTGACCAGGCATTTATTTTAACCATATAACTGTGACCGGGCATTTACTTTAGCCATATAACTGTGACCAGGCATTTACTTTAACCATATAACTGTGACCTGGCATTTACTTTAACCATATAACTGTGACCAGGCATTTACTTTAACCATATAACTGTGACCTGGCATTTACTTTAACCATATAACTGTGACCCGGCATTTACTTTAACCATATAACTGTAACGGGGCATTTACTGTAACCATATAACTGTGACCAGGCATTTACTTTAACCATATCACTGTGACCAGGCATTTACTTTAACCATATCACTGTGACCGGGCATTTACTTTAACCATATAACTGTGACCAGGCATTTACTTTAACCATATAACTGTGACCAGGCATTTACTTTAACCATATCACTGTGACCGGGCATTTACTTTAACCATATAACTGTGACCTGGCATTTACTTTAACCATATAACTGTGACCAGGCATTTACTTTAGCCATATAACTGTTACCGAGCATTTACTTTAACCATATAACTGACCTGCTATTTACTTTAATCATATAACTGTCACCTGCCATTTACTTTAATCATATAACTGTCACCTGCCATTTACTTTAACCATATAACAGTGACCAGGCATTTACTGTAACCATATAACAGTGACCAGGCATTTACTGTAACCATATAACTGTAACCTGGCATTTACTTTAACCATATAACTGTAACCTGACATTTACTTTAACTATATAACTGTGACCAGGCATTTACTTTAGCCATATAACTGTGACCAGGCATTTACTTTAACTATATAACTGTGACCAGGCATTTACTTTAGCCATATAACTGTGACCGGGCATTTACTTTAGCCATATAACTGTGACCGGGCATTTACTTTAGCCATATAACTGTGACCAGGCATTTACTTTAACCATATAACTGTGACCAGCCATTTACTTTAACCATATAACTGTGACCAGGCATTTACTTTAACCATATAACTGTGACCTGGCATTTACTTTAACCATATAACTGTGACCAGGCATTTACTTTAACCATATAACTGTGACCAGGCATTTACTTTAACCATATAACTGTGACCGGGCATTTACTTTAACCATATAACTGTGACCGGGCATTTACTGTAACCATATAACTGTGACCAGGCATTTACTTTAACCATATAACTGTGACCAGGCATTTACTTTAACCATATAACTGTGACCAGGCATTTACTTTAACCATATAACTGTGACCGGGCATTTACTTTAACCATATAACTGTGACCAGGCATTTACTTTAACCATATAACTGTGACCTGGCATTTACTTTAACCATATAACTGTGACCAGGCATTTACTTTAACCATATAACTGTGACCAGGCATTTACTGTAACCATATAACTGTAACCTGGCATTTACTTTAACCATATAACTGTGACCGGGCATTTACTTTAACCATATAACTGTGACCGGGCATTTACTTTAACCATATAACTGTGACCAGGCATTTACTTTAACCATATAACTGTGACCGGGCATTTACTTTAACCATATAACTGTGACCAGGCATTCACTTTAACCATATAACTGTAACTGGGCATTTACTTTAACCATATAACTGTGACCGGGCATTTACTTTAACCATATAACTGTAACTGGGCATTTACTTTAACCATAAAACTGTAACTTTAACCATATAACTGTGACCGGACATTTACTTTAACCATATAACTGTAACCTGGCATTTACTTTAACCATATAACTGTGACCAGGCATTTACTTTAACCATATAACTGTGACCGGGCATTTACTTTAACCATATAACTGTAACTGGGCATTTACTTTAACCATATAACTGTAATCTGGCATTTACTGTAACCATATAACTGTGACCGGGCATTTACTTTAACCATATAACTGTGACCGGGCATTTACTTTAACCATATAACTGTAACTGGGCATTTACTTTAACCATATAACTGTAATCTGGCATTTACTTTAACCATATAACTGTGACCAGGCATTTACTTTAACCATATAACTGTGACCGGGCATTTACTTTAACCATATAACTGTGACCAGGCATTTACTTTAACCATATAACTGTGACCAGGCATTTACTTTAACCATAAAACTGTGACCAGGCATTTACTTTAACCATATAACTGTAACCAGGCATTTACTTTAACCATATAACTGTGACCAGGCATTTACTTTAACCATATGACTGTGACCAGGCATTTATTTAACCATATAACTGTGACCGGGCATTTACTTTAACCATATAACTGTGACCAGCCATTTACTGTAAACATATAACTGTGACCAGCCATTTACTTTAACCATATAACTGTGACCAGCCATTTACTGTAACCATATAACTGTGACCGGGCATTTACTTTAACCTTATAACTGTGACCAGGCATTTATTTTAACCATATAACTGTGACCGGGCATTTACTTTAGCCATATAACTGTGACCAGGCATTTACTTTAACCATATAACTGTGACCTGGCATTTACTTTAACCATATAACTGTGACCAGGCATTTACTTTAACCATATAACTGTGACCTGGCATTTACTTTAACCATATAACTGTGACCCGGCATTTACTTTAACCATATAACTGTAACGGGGCATTTACTGTAACCATATAACTGTGACCAGGCATTTACTTTAACCATATCACTGTGACCAGGCATTTACTTTAACCATATCACTGTGACCGGGCATTTACTTTAACCATATAACTGTGACCAGGCATTTACTTTAACCATATAACTGTGACCAGGCATTTACTTTAACCATATCACTGTGACCGGGCATTTACTTTAACCATATAACTTTGACCTGGCATTTACTTTAACCATATAACTGTGACCAGGCATTTACTTTAGCCATATAACTGTTACCGAGCATTTACTTTAACCATATAACTGACCTGCTATTTACTTTAATCATATAACTGTCACCTGCCATTTACTTTAATCATATAACTGTCACCTGCCATTTACTTTAACCATATAACAGTGACCAGGCATTTACTGTAACCATATAACAGTGACCAGGCATTTACTGTAACCATATAACTGTAACCTGGCATTTACTTTAACCATATAACTGTAACCTGACATTTACTTTAACTATATAACTGTGACCAGGCATTTACTTTAGCCATATAACTGTGACCAGGCATTTACTTTAACTATATAACTGTGACCAGGCATTTACTTTAGCCATATAACTGTGACCGGGCATTTACTTTAGCCATATAACTGTGACCGGGCATTTACTTTAGCCATATAACTGTGACCAGGCATTTACTTTAACCATATAACTGTGACCAGCCATTTACTTTAACCATATAACTGTGACCAGGCATTTACTTTAACCATATAACTGTGACCTGGCATTTACTTTAACCATATAACTGAGACCAGGCATTTACTTTAACCATATAACTGTGACCAGGCATTTACTTTAACCATATAACTGTGACCGGGCATTTACTGTAACCATATAACTGTGACCAGGCATTTACTTTAACCATATAACTGTGACCAGGCATTTACTTTAACCATATAACTGTGACCAGGCATTTACTTTAACCATATAACTGTGACCGGGCATTTACTGTAACCATATAACTGTGACCAGGCATTTACTTTAACCATATAACTGTGACCAGGCATTTACTTTAACCATATAACTGTGACCAGGCATTTACTTTAACCATATCACTGTGACCAGGCATTTATTTTAACCATATAACTGTGACCAGGCATTTACTTTAACCATATAACTGTGACCAGGCATTTACTTTAGCCATATAACTGTTACCGAGCATTTACTTTAACCATATAACTGACCTGCTATTTACTTTAATCATATAACTGTCACCTGCCATTTACTTTAATCATATAACTGTCACCTGCCATTTACTTTAACCATATAACAGTGACCAGGCATTTACTGTAACCATATAACAGTGACCAGGCATTTACTGTAACCATATAACTGTAACCTGGCATTTACTTTAACCATATAACTGTAACCTGACATTTACTTTAACTATATAACTGTGACCAGGCATTTACTTTAACTATATAACTGTGACCAGGCATTTACTTTAACTATATAACTGTGACCAGGCATTTACTTTAGCCATATAACTGTGACCGGGCATTTACTTTAGCCATATAACTGTGACCGGGCATTTACTTTAGCCATATAACTGTGACCAGGCATTTACTTTAACCATATAACTGTGACCAGCCATTTACTTTAACCATATAACTGTGACCAGGCATTTACTTTAACCATATAACTGTGACCTGGCATTTACTTTAACCATATAACTGTGACCAGGCATTTACTTTAACCATATAACTGTGACCAGGCATTTACTTTAACCATATAACTGTGACCGGGCATTTACTTTAACCATATAACTGTGACCGGGCATTTACTGTAACCATATAACTGTGACCAGGCATTTACTTTAACCATATAACTGTGACCAGGCATTTACTTTAACCATATAACTGTGACCAGGCATTTACTTTAACCATATAACTGTGACCGGGCATTTACTTTAACCATATAACTGTGACCAGGCATTTACTTTAACCATATAACTGTGACCTGGCATTTACTTTAACCATATAACTGTGACCAGGCATTTACTTTAACCATATAACTGTGACCAGGCATTTACTGTAACCATATAACTGTAACCTGGCATTTACTTTAACCATATAACTGTGACCGGGCATTTACTTTAACCATATAACTGTGACCGGGCATTTACTTTAACCATATAACTGTGACCAGGCATTTACTTTAACCATATAACTGTGACCGGGCATTTACTTTAACCATATAACTGTGACCAGGCATTCACTTTAACCATATAACTGTAACTGGGCATTTACTTTAACCATATAACTGTGACCGGGCATTTACTTTAACCATATAACTGTAACTGGGCATTTACTTTAACCATAAAACTGTAACTTTAACCATATAACTGTGACCGGACATTTACTTTAACCATATAACTGTAACCTGGCATTTACTTTAACCATATAACTGTGACCAGGCATTTACTTTAACCATATAACTGTGACCGGGCATTTACTTTAACCATATAACTGTAACTGGGCATTTACTTTAACCATATAACTGTAATCTGGCATTTACTGTAACCATATAACTGTGACCGGGCATTTACTTTAACCATATAACTGTGACCGGGCATTTACTTTAACCATATAACTGTAACTGGGCATTTACTTTAACCATATAACTGTGACCAGGCATTTACTTTAACCATATAACTGTGACCAGGCATTTACTTTAACCATATAACTGTGACCGGGCATTTACTTTAACCATATAACTGTGACCAGGCATTTACTTTAACCATATAACTGTGACCAGGCATTTACTTTAACCATAAAACTGTGACCAGGCATTTACTTTAACCATATAACTGTAACCAGGCATTTACTTTAACCATATAACTGTGACCAGGCATTTACTTTAACCATATGACTGTGACCAGGCATTTACTTTAACCATATAACTGTGACCGGGCATTTACTTTAACCATATAACTGTGACCAGCCATTTACTGTAAACATATAACTGTGACCAGCCATTTACTTTAACCATATAACTGTGACCAGCCATTTACTGTAACCATATAACTGTGACCGGGCATTTACTTTAACCTTATAACTGTGACCAGGCATTTATTTTAACCATATAACTGTGACCGGGCATTTACTTTAGCCATATAACTGTGACCAGGCATTTACTTTAACCATATAACTGTGACCTGGCATTTACTTTAACCATATAACTGTGACCAGGCATTTACTTTAACCATATAACTGTGACCTGGCATTTACTTTAACCATATAACTGTGACCCGGCATTTACTTTAACCATATAACTGTAACGGGGCATTTACTGTAACCATATAACTGTGACCAGGCATTTACTTTAACCATATCACTGTGACCAGGCATTTACTTTAACCATATCACTGTGACCGGGCATTTACTTTAACCATATAACTGTGACCAGGCATTTACTTTAACCATATAACTGTGACCAGGCATTTACTTTAACCATATCACTGTGACCGGGCATTTACTTTAACCATATAACTTTGACCTGGCATTTACTTTAACCATATAACTGTGACCAGGCATTTACTTTAGCCATATAACTGTTACCGAGCATTTACTTTAACCATATAACTGACCTGCTATTTACTTTAATCATATAACTGTCACCTGCCATTTACTTTAATCATATAACTGTCACCTGCCATTTACTTTAACCATATAACAGTGACCAGGCATTTACTGTAACCATATAACAGTGACCAGGCATTTACTGTAACCATATAACTGTAACCTGGCATTTACTTTAACCATATAACTGTAACCTGACATTTACTTTAACTATATAACTGTGACCAGGCATTTACTTTAGCCATATAACTGTGACCAGGCATTTACTTTAACTATATAACTGTGACCAGGCATTTACTTTAGCCATATAACTGTGACCGGGCATTTACTTTAGCCATATAACTGTGACCGGGCATTTACTTTAGCCATATAACTGTGACCAGGCATTTACTTTAACCATATAACTGTGACCAGCCATTTACTTTAACCATATAACTGTGACCAGGCATTTACTTTAACCATATAACTGTGACCTGGCATTTACTTTAACCATATAACTGAGACCAGGCATTTACTTTAACCATATAACTGTGACCAGGCATTTACTTTAACCATATAACTGTGACCGGGCATTTACTGTAACCATATAACTGTGACCAGGCATTTACTTTAACCATATAACTGTGACCAGGCATTTACTTTAACCATATAACTGTGACCAGGCATTTACTTTAACCATATAACTGTGACCGGGCATTTACTGTAACCATATAACTGTGACCAGGCATTTACTTTAACCATATAACTGTGACCAGGCATTTACTTTAACCATATAACTGTGACCAGGCATTTACTTTAACCATATCACTGTGACCAGGCATTTATTTTAACCATATAACTGTGACCAGGCATTTACTTTAACCATATAACTGTGACCGGGCATTTACTTTAACCATATAACTGTAACGGGGCATTTACTGTAACCATATAACTGTGACCAGGCATTTACTTTAGCCATATAACTGTGACCAGGCATTTACTTTAACCATATAACTGTGACCAGGCATTTACTTTAACCATATAACTGTGACCTGGCATTTACTTTAACCATATAACTGTAACGGGGCATTTACTGTAACCATATAACTGTGACCAGGCATTTACTTTAACCATATAACTGTGACCTGGCATTTACTTTAACCATATAACTGTGACCAGGCATTTACTTTAACCATATAACTGTGACCAGGCATTTACTGTAACCATATAACTGTAACCTGGCATTTACTTTAACCATATAACTGTGACCGGGCATTTACTTTAACCATATAACTGTGACCGGGCATTTACTTTAACCATATTACTGTGACCGGGCATTTACTTTAACCATATAACTGTGACCAGGCATTTACTTTAACCATATAACTGTGACCGGGCATTTACTTTAACCATATAACTGTGATCAGGCATTTACTGTAACCATATAACTGTGACCGGGCATTTACTTTAACCATATAACTGTGACCGGGCATTTACTTTAACCATATAACTGTGACCTGCAATTTACTTTAACCATATAACTGTGACCTGCCATTTACTTTAACCATATCACTGTGACCGGGCATTTACTTTAACCATATAACTGTGACCAGGCATTTACTTTAACCATATAACTGTGGCCAGGCATTTACTTTAGCCATATAACTGTGACTGGGCATTTACTTTAACCATATAACTGTGACCTGGCATTTACTTAAACCATATAACTGTGACCTGCAATTTACTTTAACCATATCACTGTGACCGGGCATTTACTTTAACCATATAACTGTGACCAGGCATTTACTTTAACCATATAACTGTGACCTGCCATTTACTTTAACCATATCACTGTGACCGGGCATTTACTTTAACCATATAACTGTGACCTGGCATTGACTTAAACCATATAACTGTGACCTGCCATTTACTTTAACCATATCACTGTGACCGGGCATTTACTTTAACCATATAACTGTGACCAGGCATTTACTTTAACCATATAACTGTGACCTGCCATTTACTTTAACCATATCACTGTGACCGGGCATTTACTTTAACCATATAACTGTGACCAGGCATTTACTTTAACCATATAACTGTGGCCAGGCATTTACTTTAGCCATATAACTGTGACTGGGCATTTACTTTAACCATATAACTGTGACCTGGCATTTACTTTAACCATATAACTGTGATCAGGCATTTACTGTAACCATATAACTGTGACCGGGCATTTACTTTAACCATATAACTGTGACCTGCAATTTACTTTAACCATATAACTGTGACCGGGCATTTACTTTAACCATATAACTGTGACCAGGCATTTATTTTAACCATATAACTGTGACCGGTCATTTACTTTAGCCATATAACTGTGACCGGTCATTTACTTTAGCCATATAACTGTGACCAGGCATTTACTTTAACCATATAACTGTGACCGGGCATTTACTTTAACCATATAACTGTGACCTGGCATTTACTTTAACCATATAACTGTGACCTGGCATTTACTTAAACCATATAACTGTGACCTGGCATTTACTTAAACCATATAACTGTAACCTGACATTTACTGTAACCATATAACTGTGACCAGGCATTTACTTTAACCATATAAATGTGACCAGGCATTTACGTTAACCATATAACTGTAACCTGGTATTTACTTTAACCATATAACTGTAACCAGGCATTTACTTTAACCACTAGGACTTTATTCCTGCCATTTTATTTTATGTACTGTTATTCTTTGTGTGTTGTTATTCTTACTATAATGTTATATGGTGAAATAAACAAACAAACAAACAAACCATATAACTGTAACCTGGCATTTACTTTAACCATATCCAGTTAATAATAGCTCACCTTTGTTTATATTTTTCAGGAGGATAGTTTGTGGAAGTCATTTAAAGAAATGTGGCCGATGTCACAGGGTGGATATGTCCTTGAAGATTATTGCTGTGAAGAAGTGAGAAAGTTGGTTTTAGAGAATTCACACCGAGAGAGCTATCACCAACAGATGACGGCACTAGCCGAGCTGTTAGATCGAGACTGGGACGCTCTCTATTCCAAGTTCCAGACGGTATCCGTTAACGACACAGAAGGGAGACGACTCTTGGATTCCCAATCATCATTCAGTATTTTGCTACATACGTCTTCATGGCTACCGGGCAATGTCCGTAAGTTAGTGGGAATGGAACACGGTCCAGTACAGCTTCAGAAAACGGATGTCCTAATGCGACCCTCTGAACTGTACCTGTTTGATCAAAGCATACAAGATCTTCTCTTTTACACAGTGCCCTATATGAATGTTAACCTCTCTACAAAGAGCAGTTTTATGACCTTCCTAAAGGTCAAGACCACTGTAGATGCAAAGATGATTCAGGACCTGCTTATTGGCTGGTCCAGAAGAGAAAACCCCGAAGAACCAGGTAAATTTTGTACAACTATCAAACATATAAAGACCGTTTACAGATTCTTATTTGAGAGACTCTCACCGAAAGACATTAAAGCGCTGTTCAACGAACATGCTATTATTTACGTCCCTCTTAATCCAAAAATGAACAACGAGGCACTTCAGTTTGGATCCATGCTTTTCCGCGATGAAGTCTGGTGGAAAGATCCTACAGGCCTTTTTGCAAAACGTCACACGTCTCTCCAAGATGTTCACTCTCATTTGGCAAAGAAAAGACTTCTATGTGAAGTGTATTTTGACATGGAACTTTCTTTTGTGGGACACTCTGGCCATATTCAACTTCAACCTACCCCATCGGAATACGCAGAATTATGGATACATATATCGGAAACCGACGTTCTGCGGAAAGACAGCCAGGCTTTAAGAGATGTTCTTTGTCTGATGGCATTTATCGGGAACATTCTACAAACTGCTGAACTTCAAGCTCTACCTGTCGATAAATTTCTGGTCCTTCAAGAAAAGAACAAAATAGTTCAAATGCTAAAAGATCGGAAAATCTTTGCAACAAAGAGAAATGTTTGGGTGAGCTTAGCCCAGCATCCTTTAATACCAGACAATCCTCAATTGGAGAAACTATTTCAAGACAAAGAGGATGTCCACTTTGTTAATCTTCAAGAGGAATCTGCACCCACGGATAGACGACGAAAAGTCAAAGGTTTGAAAATGGCCCTTATATCACATATATTTATATTGATTGTTTCATTAGATTACATTTAGTTCAATGTATACTGAAGGAAAATTTATCAACTGATTCCCAGAAATGACATTTATCACATAACTGTGTTGTTATTCACATACATAAAGCCATGTCGTAAATATGGTATGTAACTAGTTACATAACACTTTCAATGAAATTGATGTTCATGTGTTAGTCTGTTTCTCGATTGACCTGTCAAAATGTTATGTTCCTACAGATTTCCCAGTCAATTCGCACACATATAAAGTCATGAAAGATTATTAGTTATTTAAATTGTCCCACGACCTCAAAGTCCCTATTGAAAACAAATTGCCCAAGCCAAATGAGTGACGAGTCAGCTATAGGCATATACAGGTCAACTCTTCGCTATATAAACGGGAACGCAGGCTAGTTGTGACCTAGATAACTTCAAAACGAATTTTAACGAATCTTTGTTTGATAAAATCAAAATAATGCTCTGTATGTTTATAATTTATACTTTTTGAAACTAGTCTGCGTTTTTTTCCTAGAAATTGAAGTGGAATTGACATGGATCTAATTTAATGTTTCTGCGGAGAACTTCACCGAACTGAGCAATGCTGCGGCTGTTGTCTATTTATAACTTCTAATGACGTTACGATCATTACAAGTTTCAATTAGTTTTCTTCGTTTTTCAAGTTGAGTTATGCGAATCCCACACTCGTGGTCATTAGAAAATTAATAGACTCGAGTGATATTCATCGTAACAAACGGGCTCTCGTTAGTTAACCTCGATTGATTGCTTCATTAGATCTCTGATCTTGAGTGCGAAAAATGAATGAATCATTACATCAACCTCAGTTGTCACTATATGCTGAGACAAAATCAACCAACCTGAATCTATCATAGTCCTAAAAATGACCGTGGCTTCTGTCCACATTTATCTGAGATCTTTTATAATTTGTAAACCAGCATCTTGAGGTACGTCGGTTGCCAGCGAAATGCAGGTTTGTTCTATATAGTGCCCCCCCCCCCCCCCCTACAGTGCCCAGCCCCCCCCCCCCCCCCCCTAAGGTGCCCCCCCCCCCTCTCTACAGTGCCCCTTTCGATGAAATAATATTTGTTATCCTGCTCAGTATTCAAACTGTTTTATCTTCAGATACTTCAGGTGATGACGCTATCAAGTGGTTGTTGATGTCATTGGGAGTGACCCCTATCAGCGCGTGTGCAAGTGCAGAAGAAGCCTCGGAGTTTTCAAAGCCTTCTCCAGAGCTACAGATGTTTATGCATCAAGTCGTTCCTTATATCCAGCGGTTTTTGTACTGCCATTTTACAGACGACATTTACCAACAACATGTCATCAAGAATATGAAGACCTCTCTGCTCACCATGGCCTTCTATAAAGTGAGTATTCTAATAGTTATCATGATTCGTGACGGGGGCATACGAAGTATTTACATGGTCAGCGTGGTAATAGTTATCATGATTCGTGGAGGGGGCATACAAAGTATTTACATGGTAAGCGTGGTAATAGTTATCATGATTCGTGGAGGGGGCATACAAAGTATTTACATGGTCAGCGTGGTAATTGATAACGGCGAGTCCGCTATCACTTAACATTTTATTATCTTGAAGAGCTTTACTTTGGTGTGGATTCAGCCCAAAAAATCGCTTAAGCCTAGCGCACACAAGAGGCGCCGGCTGAGCTGCCGGCCACGCGTAGCTGAGAGCTAAGCTGTTTCCCCCGTGTGCGCGTAACTTTAGTTGAGATTTTCGGCTCTCTAGGCAGTGAGGAAAGTATCTAGCTTGTTTGATATTTTCTGCCTCTCGTGGCAAGAATCTCACCGTGTGCGCACAACGTGAGCTGCCAGCTGAGCTGAGAGGAGGGATAGTCCATTCGTGTGTGCCTATTAAATCATGTGACCACTTAGAATATTACGTAACACAGGTACTGACATTTGTGTAGCTTAGTGAACTTGAGTGACCAGGAACCTGTCTCAGCCGGGAGCTCATCGTCTGCACTGAAATGTGTTGCTGCTCCCTTGGCCACGCGTAGCCGGCAGCTCAGTCGGCGCCTCTCGTGTGCGCTAGGCTTTATAAATTCAATCGCACACACACCAACTAGTTGCAAAATGTGAGCATGCGCTACGACGTCATCAAACAACATCACCAAACAACGTTAGCACAACCTTCGCCCATCACCCAAAATATAGTTGCAAAAGGACCTGATGCGAGTCACAAAACAATGTTCAAAATAGCCTTCGCAATCGGGTGTGTGTTAAAACACGATTTTATCATAACATTTTGTCGATGGGGGAGGGGTGAGAGAATCTAGTTTTCCAGCTTTATTATTATCATGTTGCCAAATTCCCTTCAACTTTTGGGGCCTTAGTGGGTAAAGCGTTGGACGTTCCACCAATGGGTCGAGGGTTCGAATCCTACTCAGTCCAAAAAAAATTGGAAAATTTTCAGACTGGGATGGATGCCAGTTACCAGCGGAAGGTCGTGGGTTTCCTCCGGGCACAGAGCCCGGTTTCCTCCCACAATAAACTGGCAACGCCGCCATATAAGTGAAATAATCTTGAGCGCGGCGTAAAACACCAAACAATCAATCAACCTTCAACGTTTTTATGCTTTGAGAATCAATCTATTATTTCTATACTAACAAGCTCACTATTAGGTTTATAAAAGCTGAATTGTTGTGGTTTGAGCAAAAGTCTGTGAATGGGGAAGTGTGAAATGTTGTAATACTTATACACCATATCCTGGACACGGCCACCATTAGCCTGCTTATACTACATTGTATACACTCAAATCGTCCCTAACAAGGCTCATTGTCAACTGTGTGAAGTTGTTCGGAAACTTTAACTTTTGCTTGATGGAGTATGGTTGTCGCATATAAAACGAATGCCATCTTATTTTTTATGCATCCCATAATAGTTCATACAAGGAACAGGTTTCTGAATAACAAAGAGAGACGGCACTGTTTAAAGTGGCATGAGCTGCCAAAATGTTGAATGTTGAAATTATCAGCTATTTTTCTCAAGACGTATACATGTAATTCAGAAGCTTTTGACTGCTTCTCGTCTCGAGAATGTATGATAAAGTATTGTTTTTAACTAACTTTGGCTTAGAATGAATGAATGGTCGTCCCGGTTATTTAAATTTTGTTTACTTTTCGAACACTATTCCGGTTCGTACAGGCCACATACTGTATGGATATTTCTCATTCCAACTGCAATCATTTAGTTTTTCGATGACCTTCAAAGCCTCTTACTGTCGTGACGATCAGAAATTATGAAAAAAGTGTGAATTTTGGCAGCTCATGCCACTTTAAGGTGATTTCGGGGTGGAAAGGTGCCACTGTCCTGGATATAGCGAATTGGACTTTTCTTACTTTACCTTTCATAGACTTCTGGTTTGAGTTCTTCAAATTAGTCGTTGTGATTTCTGAAAACTACTGCACAAATGTTAAAGTGACAATTTTAACCACTTCCAATTATGAATTTTCGTTTTTTTCACAACAATTTGAAGGTTAAATTGATGAACACTTTTATTTATAGGTCAAGACTTTAGAAGTTGTGTATTCTTTAAGCCACAGCCCATTCACAACAGTACGTCAAGAAGAACATTGCTTATTTGATCAGAGTTCCAATGCCTTCAGCTTCCAGGTGGATAAAATACACAACTCTATCCTAGTGAACGAAGAAATAGCAAGGATGTTTAGTCTGAATAATAAACAGTGCTTTAAAGGACTACGGTATGTGTTTGGTTTGCATAACTTTTTTTACCTTGTCATTTGGGGTTTGTTATTAGAATGTTATGTACGGTAATACCTGAGTTAATTAGAGGACTATACATGTTGCCAAATCCTCAATAACAAAAGGAGATTTAAACTTTCAACACATCTCAATCCAGGGAGATGATTGACCAGCAGTTAATCATTGAATGTTTTACAAGCTCTCTCTTGAATTCAGATGAGAATTTGCACTCTTCTACTTTTTTCCAGCACTTGAATTAACTCAGATATTACTGTAATGTCAGTGATCACGTATTATTTCTTGTTTTCATTGTATGTCTGCCATGTTTTTAAGCAACTAAAGGGCCTCATTGACTCAGCTAGTAAAGTGATTGTCTCTCAGTGCGACACAGGCCCTGCATTAATGGGTCGCAGGCTCTTATCCCATTCTGAAATTTTCAATTTTTATTTCGTGCGAGTGCCACTGAAAGACTATCACTGAGGTGCCTCCAAACATGGTAGACATAAAACAAAAACAAGAAATACTATATAAGAAATGTTTGAAACTCTCTTTAAACGTGGGTTCCATACTAATGATAAAAAATTAAGACATCACCACGTCCTCAGTCGTCCTCACCTGTGCCGGTGTCTTCGTCAAGTGTAACAGTTATTTTTTATCATTAAGAAATACTATGTTATGATGAACATTAAAACTTGTTTTTCACGTCTTGGAAGAATTGTCAGGTACTCGCAGAAGGTATAAAGCTCCGTTTCCTCTTCAATGTCAGCTCATAGTGAAATAATCTTGAGTATGACATAAAATGTCAACTAATCAACTGATTGGGGATATAAGACCAACTTCATTCCGTTCTTGATTTCAGATCGTTTTTGTTGGAGCTAACCTCCAAATATCCTGTCTTGGACAACACAGAAAACATCCTTAGCATTCATGAAGTAGTCGACCTGCCTGAATTCGAACCAGTATGGGAAGTTCCCCGGCCTATCATACAAGCGCCTCCACCGCCCAAACAAACGTTCATTATTGACGTCACGGAAAACGGTAAGGAATTGCATTTTAAAGTGGTTGTTTTCTATGTACCCGGTATATAGGCTGTGTACCAATTGTACATTGAGCCAACATAAAGGTAAGATAGCCCTTTTATGTGATTCAAGGTATCAGAAATAAAGCATCACATTGGATTGATTGATTGATTGATTGTTTGGTGTTTTACGCCGCGCTCAAGATTATTTCACTTATATGGCGGTGTTGCCAGTTTTATTGTGGGAGGAAACCGGGCTCTGTGCCCGGAGGAAACCCATGACCTTCCGGGCTCTGTGCCCGGAGGAAACCCATGACCTTCCGCTGGTAACTGGCAACCATACCACATAGGTCGTTTGAGTGTAAACCCAGTCAGATCACATTGGAACAAAGAAGCCCAACAGCATGTACGAAGATAACATTGCTGACTGGAAAACTATGCGACTTCATTTACATCCCCCGATCGCGGACTCCATGGTACAGCCAAAAGCTTATACAACCCTACCAACTATGGGTCAAGAATTACCCCAAAAATGTCATGTTTTCTGGCGGGATTTTTGCTTACTCAACCTTTGTGGGGTTGATACCAATGACTAGTGATAGCGAATAAGTTTTTTAATATCTTATTTTTTTGTTTTTGTTTTTAAATAGATAATACTGGCCCTCCACCAGGGGATAATGTTCTTCGTGCATGGCCACCCAAATCGTCTTCAGCACCCCAAGGGAGCAGGCCTTTTGCCCAGAAAGGTAAGAATGATTTCTAACTAAAGATGAAGTTAATTATTTGAAAGGCTTTACTAAAACCAAAACACATAGGACAACTTGTACTACTTTGTACATGGTGCTGTTTAATATGAGCTTTCGAGAGAAACTACTCTAATCATCAGAAATTACAGCAACACAACGTCGGCATGGTTAAACAGGCATTATATACACAGAGGCTTTCTATCGGTTTATTTGAAAACCACTTCATTCTTTGTTTACATACTATTGAGCATTAGAGTTCTAGGTGTGAGTGTTGTGAATGACACTCAGTCCATAGAAAAGTTTGAAAAAATTGCTTGATTGTTCGAATTCCCACTGATTAGTCTAGCGTAATAGAGTAACGTAAGCACTCCGAGGAATGACAAAGACTTCATGTTTAACTCAATATTTCGGTTTATTAGATCAAACCATCATCACGAGTGATGATCCAGGATCCGCAGAAATGTCCAGAATGTAATATTTTAAACAAAAATCTTTCGCTTACCAAGCTACATGTATAATAGATTTTTGCCCATACCTGGACATGTTATATACACCAACATGTTGATATTGTTCATCAATAGATGTTTAATCATAACTTCTTTTACAAAAATATCTTAAAATAATCATCATTTTTCTTCAAATCCGGAAGATGTTGTCTCTAAAATAGATGTCTTAAGCCCGGCTCAGGTCGAGTTAAGATCCAATCCGATTGTCGTAAGCTCCAGTCTGTGTTGAATCTGCGATCAATCAGTCGGAGAACTTTTTTCGACATGAGCGGCCTTAAGACTCTTCAGATCGGTCTCAGACTGATCAGTCTTTCGATCGTAAGGATAGAAACAGCCAATCAGCGACCTATACTTCATCACGTGATCATTTTTGCTCGGCGTTTCGAAGACGTATTCTTACATCATTCCTAGTGGCGTGCCAGTCTGCCCAATATGGTGACGAAGTTTCCTTACGATCAACTAATTGCATTGACCTGAGCGGGGCTTGGGACTGATCCGTCGGGAATCGTTTGGCAGAACGATAAACCAGTCTCAGTGACTCAATCGCAGACAATCGGATCTTAACTCTACCTGAGCAGTGCTTTATGTGATGTCTTATATATTATGTGTTGTCTTTATTTGTAGAAGGGGAAGACCGACCCAAATCCAATGTTTGGCCGCCTCCAAAACCTCCAGATTATATGAATGTCACAGATTTACCACCTCAGTTTCAACAACAACGGGCTGCTGGTGATACTAAAGGTAGTTTTCCTTCTATTATACTTCATTTAAAGTAACACGAGCTGTCAAATTCACATTTTTTCTTTATTCAAGACAAAAAGGGGGCATCCGACCGTGACTCATTGGCAGAGCGTTGGACGCTCAATCCGAACAGCTTTCCACCAATGGGTCGCGGGTTTATTTTGTGTCATATAAAACTTACATGACGTACAGATCCAAGATTGATATTTGAAGAAAGCTCCTATTTCGTACTTCTTGGGATTATCATAAGCTCCAGTTTCTATTGAAGAGAAGCTCTCAACTTCCCCTAACTCCGGGCAACTCTTCTACATACATGTAGGGCTATCGAGAGAAACTTCACATTTTCAAATATTTCAAAGTTCTTGGACTGTGTGGGATTTAAACCTGCGACCTGCTAATCTGGAAGACTCTTGTCGGACTAAGAGACTATCACTCTGCTGACTGAGCCACGGAGGCTCTCGATATCAGTTTAAGGCTGTAGTGATATTTTAGAATTGCAATCGTCACCATGGGGTGCATTTGATTGATTCCCATAGATAATACCTACAACTGTACAAACACTTGCCTTTTTCTTATTGTGTAAATTGCATGTTGCTCTTTCTCCAAGGGTCAAAAAGTGTTTTGTACAGTTGTAGGTATTATACGGTAAGAATTCCGCTAATTCAAGTACTCAAAACATTACGAAAAGCACTCTAAAAGTTTGAGACTTTTCGTTGGGTGTCTTACCTCCTGCATGGAGCGACCGATAATCCTATCGAGCAATCGCTATTGTTGTTGTTTTAGACCAAACATGGCAGAAAGCAGTCTAATAATTTGTTATCTTCACATTGCTCGTCCTTGAATTAGCGGAATTCTTACCGTATCTTGGGGGAATATGAGAAATTATCCCCCCTATTCTTCAGCTTTTGACATATCTCTTGGTTTCTTCTTTTATGTTTTTATTAATGTATGATTTATCTCTATGTTGTTGTTGTAGGGGCTCCTCACCCCCCAAGAGACCCTACTACCAGAGGACCAAGTGATGGGACGGGCGACAGAAAATCACACGGTAACAAGAATTTTGTCAATCACTCAAAATGTTTGATTGAAGATATGGCTTTGATACTTTCGGCAGGAAGAATTTGTACATAATTTGTGCATTATGACTGATTGATTGATGTTACAAGTCACTCTCAAGATTATTTCACTTACATGCAGGAGTTAACCAGGTTTTGTGAAGGAGGGACTGGCCTTTTTGCTTAGAGTAAACTGGTGACCTGGTAACTCTTTAACATAGGGCGATTGAGTTAAATTTAAATTTTTTCCTTCTGTCTGAGTGTGATTTGAACCTGTGACCCATGGATGGAAATCTGTGTCATACTGAGAGACTATAACTCTGCTTGAGCATACAGGGGTGATATAACATTCGTTAGAAACTCTGTGTCCCTTCAGGGCCGTAAACAGCCGTTTTTAGAGACCGTTAAACGGCCCCCAAATTAGAAGCTCTAAGAAAACCCCCAAATTAGCCATTCGTTAGAAACTCTGTCTCTTAATTCATTTTGATAGATATCTTTTTTAGAAATCCATAAAAAAATTTCAACAACTTATTCAAAGGTTATTTCATAGATTCATTATGGGATAAGGTCTAAACGAAGTGATGCTTAAAACATTACAAAATAGCTCGGACCAAAGACCTTTCAATTGTAGGGAGAATAACTTCTCTGTATATGGGTTCCAGGTTTACCGCCCTCAGCTGAACGGAAAGACCAAGGCTCAGAAAATCAGAACACAGATCTGCCTGGCAAAGTTTCACAAGGTGTGTCACAAGGCCGGCAAAGCTCACAAGAGGGAGGACAGACATCGGGTTCACAAGAAGCTGGTTCAACTCCACAACAAACTGGGGCAACTACACAACAAACTGGGGCACCTTCACAGGAAGATGGACGGACTTCACACCAGGGCAATCAAAGCACTGAACAAGGAGTGCGAAATCTGTCAGATGAAGGGCAGACTGTATCACAGTCGGAGGAAAAGACTTTGTCAAATAATGCTCCGACTCCAGAGGGCGCAGGTGAACAACCCACAGGAATGTCTGGTGCCCAGGTGGGACGGGAGAACTCACCTCTAGGAAGAAAGCGTCTACCACCCGGGGAAATTTCAACCCCTAGCCCAAAGAAGCCCTCACTTCAGTTATGTGAGTAGATTACTGATAAATCACACATTGGGGGCTGTTAGTGAAAGCTGAATGGACAGAATGATTTCATAGATATTTTTCTGCTCATTGCTGAATGATATTTATTTCTTTGTGAAATATAATATTTTACAAAAGGTTTTTCATAAGAGCGAATTTCCAGAATGATTCTTTGTCTTCACTATGTGGGATGGTTGCCAGTTACCACCTGAAGGTCGTGGGTTTCCTCCGAGCATAGTCTGATAAAGCCTGGTTTCCTCCCATAATACAACTGGCAACGCCGCCATATAAGTGAAATAATCTTGAGCGTGGCGTAAAACACCAAACAATCAATCTATGTCTTCAAATTTCTGTTCAGATTATTTTTCCCCAAGTTGTCATTTTTTAAAAAGATTTGATGCTCTTGTTTATTTACATTCTGGGTAAATAATACAATTGTAAATCTGTTGTTGTTTTCAGCTACTCCAGTTTGGGATGAACAGACGATGGTTGTTGAAATGTATGAAGAAATAGGGAATGCCCTAAATTTACCTTTCCCTGACGACTGTGAGATTGATGACACTGGACAGATTAAAGACATTGGTGACTGGGGCGAGCGTCTGGTGCGAGATTACCTCGCCCATCTTCAAGCTAATGACCCTTCTATTCTGTACGTTCAGTGGTCTAAGGAAACCGGTAACATCGCCAACCCTTACGATTTTGAACTTACCATACAGACAGATGAAGGAAAAAAATCTATTTACATTGAAGTGAAGGCGACAATTTCTTCGGCAAAGGAAATGTTTGAAATTTCCTTCCAGGAATTAAATTTTGCATTCCATCACAAAGATAATTATTTAATTTACCGTTTGTACGGAGCAGGCAGTAGAGATAATGTCAGGCTGGTTAGAATTCAAAATGTAGCGTTTCATTTGAACAGGAAAAGTCTGCGTCTGTGTATGGTGGTTTAAATTTTTTGACATTTTTACTTGCCCTCAATTTTTAAATACATATTTCATCTTTAATGTCTGTTTACCTATTAAAGATGGTGGACGTATATCTTTAATGTAGCTCAATA
This sequence comes from Lepidochitona cinerea, assembly GCA_963971465.1. Lineage (NCBI taxonomy): Eukaryota > Metazoa > Mollusca > Polyplacophora > Chitonida > Tonicellidae > Lepidochitona > Lepidochitona cinerea. The sequence goes on along the minus strand of OZ020555.1, from coordinate 38,705,717 downwards.
TTAAACTCTAAAAGATTGCATATTTTATGTTTCCATGGTTATTATTTTAATCCTATGTAGACTCGTGGATTGTTGACTTATACCGTTTTTTTTAAATCTTTTTTTAGACAGCTTTTATATTTTGTTATACAGCCTTTTTCCTTTATTGCTCGGTAACTAGAGAAGTTTATATTTGATTAAAGGTTTCTACGTTTGTTGAAAACATAATTTCATGATACTCACATGTATATTAAAAACTTGTACCTTTCTTGCTCATTAGTTTATTATTGAATAATGGTGAATTTGTTTGATGGAAACATAATTGGATCGTGTTCACATATAAATTATTGTTGATTGTTATTCATAATATTTTTTGCATACTACGTTTATTTTCATAGTATTTACTTGATTCCCTTATTTTTCTGTGTCATTTTTCCATAAAAATTTCTGTTAGTTACTGACATATATTTATATTTATGACATATCCTGTTTTTAAAATTTCTATTTGAGACTCTTTTCCTCCTCCATTCAACCAGGTAGCGGCGTCACATTAAAGTGAAATAATCTTGAGCGTGCGTGAAACAGCAGTCGATCTTATTAACCAAATTTGTTCAGTTTATGTTCAGGACCTATGTCACTGAGTTAGAGACTCTTCCTAAACTGCCTTTTGTTTATTTGTCTCAGAGTTGAATTGGGCGAACGATATCTGTACCATGAGAGAGCGTATTTTGTTATTGCTGAGCTGGACAATTTCATCGTATCACTAATTTTGCTAACAGTAAATGATCAGGGCCCACTTGCACAAAGCGCTCTTAACTTAAGAGGACTCTTAACATATCTCTACAACATGGAAAGTTTACGAGCACTCTTAAGCACTGTCTTATAGACATACATGTACACTAAGAGCACTCTTAAGTCCATGTTGTAGACATACATGTACACTACGAATACTCTTAGTTAAGAGCGCTTTGTACAAGTGGGCCCTGGTGTATTCCTTCTGCTGTACTCTGCATTGCTAAAATAATAATTCTGTGTAATTTTTTGTAGTATAGTAAAACCTATTTAACCTGATGGACATGCCGATAATTGTGAAAAATTTCTGACTGCGTGTTCATCTCAACGGCCAGTAAAAGTCAGCCGTTGCTCCTGACCATGCTGTTTTAACTCTCAGCTATTTATTTATGTTTTTGACTGAATGGTTATCTCACTCGATAATTGATCCGTTGTTTAAAAACAGCCTTTTAACGTCTGACTGACTGTGATACAATATTGTGAGATATTTGGTTTACAAAAAGTAGTTAATAGTCGACTCATTTCTTTTTTGCTCATATTAAAAATCATGGAGAATAAAAAGGTACATGTGTCATAAATAGAAACTAGATATGATGTTTTTAAAGTTTTAAGAATTTTTGTTTGTTTGTTACCCGGTAAGAAAATTTAATATGTTTTTTTATTTTTTTATATTTTTTATTTGACTACAAAATTGGAAATGTGTCTTGTGTTTAAAGGATAATTGACAAGTTTTAAACAATATTTGTAATCAATTTCTTTAAGAACATAAACGAACTTAACCCAAAAGAAAATGAGATTTTCGGCACAAAAACTCTCCCACCTCTATATGGAAATTAATTAGCTTAGCCCCATGACGTCATAGTTGACATCAGATGTCTACTACCATATCATTGTTGTGACGTCATAACATTGATGCTCGATAGAGTCAGAGTGTCTTTCTGATTGGTTGAAATGACGACCAAAGCGTTGAAAAGTATAACTTCAATATGAGATGTTTTCAATTGCTGATAAAAATATGCATATTTTTTAATCACATTTTCTTTGATGCTCGTGGGATAGTTGCCAGTTACCAGCGGAAGGTCGTGGGTTTCCTCTGGGCATAAAGCCCGGTTTCCTCCCACATTAAAACTGGCAACGCCGCCATATAAGTGAAATAATCTTGAGCACGGCGCAAAACACCAAACAATTAATCTTTGACGCTCTGTGACCTTAGATGAAGCTTGTTTGTTTCAACATTATGTTTTTTTTTTTAAATACTTATTTCGTCAATTTACAGTTTCAAATCACTGTTCGGTGTTTAGAAAAAAACTTGACATTTATCCATTAAAGGAGGGGAAATCTCTAGAAATACATAGGGATTATCGTCGATAACAACCTTCAAAGTACTTAAAACATTTCACGTCAATTACCGCCAGTGACCCTCAAGCTAATAAAAACAGACGGAAGTATGTCCTTTCGGTGGCTTATCTGTGTAGCCATTTTTTCGTTTTAGGATGACGTGATGTTGGTATAGCTATTTTTAGATCAATAATGACGTATTTTTACCGCTCTCTAATGTATAAGGGTAGATTTAGGTCGAAAAAAACATGGCGACAAACTTGAAGTGGCAAGATTGTCTCCGAAAATATAGGTCAGTATGCAACCGCGCGCCATTACTTAGCCAGACATTGGCTAAATTGCATCCCATGACTACTATATAACGCACTTGAATTTTTATTCAACAATAATTGGATAAAACTAATGAAAAAATGGCGGCGGCCTTGTGAATGGCCTATGGAGCTTATTCTCTATTGTAACGCCACCTTCAAATTTCAATTATTCACTTACGAGGGGATAAAACATACATTGGACAGTTGTTTTGGACTAAATGAACTCTACTCTTTCCATCTAAACTAGTCTAAAGCCTAGATTTTCTTTCCCTTTAAGCTATAAATATTGTTATAGGTAATATTTTTCTTCTTACTTTGTATACCAAAGAACATGGACTAGTTAAATTCATGAAATATATATCGTTAATTTCTTAAGATTGCAATGTGTTCCCACATACTGTATAAATGTATTTTAACCATTTGTCTATCCTATAGTTCGAATCCCACTCTGTCCAAAAATTGGAAACTTTTCTGACTGGGTTTTCACTCGAACGACCTATGTGGGATGGATGCCAGTTACCAACGGAAGGTCGTGGGTTTCTTCCGCGCATAGAGCCCGGTTTCCTCCCACAATAAAACTAGCAACGCCGCCATATAAGTGAAATAATCTTGAGCGTGGCGTAAAACACCAAACGATCAATCAATCTATCCTATAGACCATTTACCAGTTTATCGCTCAACAATGACATTTAACGCTGTGGCATCAATTTTGGACCAGAGAAGCCAATTTTCCATTAAGACTGAAAATGACCTTAGTCTAACGCCATTTTCACGAAAAAAAAATCCACATTGAGCAGTAACAATATCAGGTTTCATTCTAAAATCTGTTGTAAGAATGCCATAAATTTAAAGTTTTTAACAGATTGATCGTTTGTTCTGTCTAATTTACGGCAGTAATTGTGATGTCACTAAATTACGCCATTTCCAAGTTATCGGCAAATGAAATATTCATTAAAAGGAGTAAACAAATAAAGAAAGCAATTTATTTGTGGCTGATCTGGGAGCTGTTTCTCAACACATTTACGCCCCACATGCAAGGCCTAATTATCATGGCAACATTTCCCTTCAACATTTCGTTACGACCAGCCGCAAAGTTACACCGGCTTTGAGAGCCCCCAGGGTTGTTATTCAGAAGTATGTTAGGCTTAATCCAGCTCTACATTACATAGCCCAAGAAAGTAATTCAACATGACAAACTACTGAACAACCGGAACCCAGATTCTTAAGCCAATGGTAATAAAACTGTTTCAGGCACGCAATGACAAACCTCAAACATACAAGAAATCTTGTTTTTGTACTCACTGAAATCTAATTTGAACAACCGGACCCAGGTTCTTAAGCAAATGGTAATAAAACTGTTTCAGGCACGCAATGACAAACCTCAAACATACAAGAAATCTTGTTTTTGTACTCACTGAAATCTAATTTGAACAACCGGACCCAGGTTCTTAAGCAAATGGTAATAAAGCTGTTTCAGGTATGCAATGACAAACCTCAAACATACAAGACATCTTGTTTTTGTACTCACTGAAATCTAATTTAAACAACCGGACCCAGGTTCTTAAGCAAATGGTAATAAAGCTGTTTCAGGTATGCAATGACAAACCTCAAACATACAAGACATCTTGTTTTTGTACTCACTGAAATCTAATTTAAACAACCGGACCCAGGTTCTTAAGCAAATGGTAATAAAGCTGTTTCAGGTATGCAATGACAAACCTCAAACATACAAGACATCTTGTTTTTGTACTCACTGAAATCTAATTTAAACAACCTGACCCAGGTTCTTAAGCAAATGGTAATAAAGCTGTTTCAGGTATGCAATGACAAACCTCAAACATACAAGACATCTTGTTTTTGTACTCACTGAAATCTAATTTGAACAACCGGACCCAGGTTCTTAAGCCAATGGTAATAAAGCTGTTTCAGGTATGCAATGACAAACCTCAAACATACAAGACATCTTGTTTTTGTACTCACTGAAATCTAATTTGAACAACCGGACCCAGGTTCTTAAGCCAATGGTAATAAAGCTGTTTCAGGTATGCAATGAAAAACCTCAAACATACAAGACATCTTGTTTTTGTACTCACTGAAATCTAATTTGAACAACCGGACCCAGGTTCTTAAGCCAATGGTAATAAAGCTGTTTCAGGTATGCAATGACAAACCTCAAACATACAAGAAATCTTGTTTTTGTACTCACTGAAATCTAATTTGAACAACCGGACCCAGGTTCTAAAGCCAATGGTAATAAAACTGTTTCCAGTATGCAATGACAAACCTCAAACATACAAGAAATCTTGTTTTTGTACTCACTGAAATCTAATTTGAACAACCGGACCCAGGTTCTTAAGCCAATGGTAATAAAGCTGTTTCAGGTATGCAATGACAAACCTCAAACATACAAGACATCTTGTTTTTGTACTCACTGAAATCTAATTTGAACAACCGGACCCAGGTTCTTAAGCCAATGGTAATAAAGCTGTTTCAGGTATGCAATGACAAACCTCAAACATACAAGAAATCTTGTTTTTGTACTCACTGAAATCTAATTTGAACAACCGGACCCAGGTTCTAAAGCCAATGGTAATAAAACTGTTTCCAGTATGCAATGACAAACCTCAAACATACAAGAAATCTTGTTTTTGTACTCACTGAAATCTAATTTGAACAACCGGACCCAGGTTCTTAAGCCAATGGTAATAAAGCTGTTTCAGGTATGCAATGACAAACCTCAAACATACAAGACATCTTGTTTTTGTACTCACTGAAATCTAATTTGAACAACCGGACCCAGGTTCTTAAGCAAATGGTAATAAAACTGTTTCAGGTATGCAATGACAAACCTCAAACATACAAGACATCTTGTTTTTGTACTCACTGAAATCTAATTTGAACAACCGGACCCAGGTTCTTAAGCAAATGGTAATAAAACTGTTTCAGGTATGCAATGACAAACCTCAAACATACAAGAAATCTTGTTTTTGTACTCACTGAAATCTAATTTGAACAACCGGACCCAGGTTCTTAAAGTGACATGAGCTGCTAAAATTGGGACTATTTTCATCGATTCGAATTATCACGACAGTAAGAGGCTTTGAGGTCATCGAAAAACTTAATGATTGGCGTTGGAATGAGAAAAATCCATACAGTATGTGGCCTGTCCGAACCGAAATAGTGTTTGAAAAGTAAACAAATTTAAAGGCCCACTTGCCGCCGTAGCCTGTTTAAATTTGCTAAGAATTAAGAAAACCAATTTACATGAGCTTAACTACGACTAATACCACTAAACTTATATAGCGGCACCGGGGAGCTAGTCGGTAGGTTCCGCTTAGGTAGAGACAATCAAGCGACAAATGTTTAAATTCAAACTTTTTACTCAACACCACAAAATACAAAACATCGATCTAATCATCTTAGCATCTACAGACAAAACTGGTCTGGCCCCCTTGTGAACTGCCTGGACGAGTCCAAATGTAGAAATTAGCATAGGGGAGATGGGGATTCATTCATAGATCAATGTCATTAATAGGAAAACACTACAACTGTAGCAAACTGAACAATATATAATGTACAACCACCAATTAAGTTCATCAATCAATACTCAACTATACTCTGGAGTATTACACTTAAACATAGGACACATAAAACATGTCTAGCTAGCTTTAGACTGTAAAAATGGGGTGAAAAACAAACGAAGAATCGAAGCCTCATTACAACAACAACGATCAGTGTCGGTCAACTTTCGTGTTGGTTTACCCTCCTTTCAGGCCTTTGTATCTGTGGTTTACACTCAAACAATAATCAGCAGGCTTTTCCAGTCGCTGTTAACCGATCGTCAGTCTGTATTTCTCAGATAAATAGGCCTACGTAAAATTACACTGTGCGGTTAGTTCACTCACTCGACTAAAACATAAAATCGCCAATAGGGGGCAGATCGGTTTGTTTACGTTCCGGGTACGTAACAATTCAAATTTTCAAATTCAAAAGTGACGTCCAAACTTTTAAATTTTGGTAAAAATAGAAAGTTCCTAACTTTTATTGTCTGGGGAAAATACAGAATACGGTCTTTCTTTTTTAATGTAAACAATATTCCTGATTTTCGTGGCAAGTGTGCCTTTAAATAACCGGGACGACCATTAATTCATTCTAAGCTAAAGTTAGTTCAAAACAATGCTTTATAATACTTTCACGAGACTAGAAGCAATAAAAAGCTTCTGAATTATACCTCTTGAGAAAAATAGCCAATAATATCAGCATTTTGGCAGCTCATGTCACTTTAAATCAAAAAATAAAATTGGGTTTAACAAAATAATGTGTGTGACTTATTCTAATTAAAGTGGCATGAGCTGTCAAATATCAAGAAAGTTTCCTTTAAACCAAATACTTAATTGTTTGTCTATTTTCTTATGAAGTAAAAGTTTTCAACTGAGAGCAATCTTGGAGATGAATATTTAGGTAGTTTTTAAAGCCACATCAGCCCTAAAATGAACTCCTATATCCCGGGCACAGGTACTTAAATTTTGTCAGTTACTGGCTTTACTATTTTTTTTTCATTGTCAATCATTTAGTTTTTTTCAAGGTAGGCCTACTTCAAATGCTCAACTTATTCATGAAAAAAGTGCAATTTTCAACAAAATAATGTGGTAAATTTAGTTTTATGTGCACTATAATCTATTAATTTCCAATTTAAGCTTAGAGTGCCAAGATACAAATACTCCAGTAAACAATTTTACTAGAAGGGCAGCAACATGACCAAAACATGGGATCATTGTACTGGACGCTGCATGGTGATATGCATATACTCTGCTGCATAGGGGTGCAATACATGTCTTATATTACAAACTTGCACTCCTTAATGATAGTTATGAATGCATTCATTTAGTATCCACTCGCGACGAAGTCGGGGAGGTGATATACCGTTGCGTTTGTACGTACGTACGTATGTTCACCCTTTGTCAGCGCTCTGGCGACTTCAGTTTTGAACGGATCCTGACCAAACTTCATATATGGGTCCAGCATGGGAATACCTCGAACCAGTTCGTATTTCGGGGTGCCAAGGTCACCGTTACTATTTATTATAGAAAATCTTTGTCAGCACTCTTGCGACTTCATTTCTGAACGGATCCTGACCAAACTTCATATATGGGTCCAGCATGGGAATACCTCGAACCAGTTCGTATTTCGGGGTGCCAAGGTCATCGTTACTATTTATAGAAAATCTTTGTCAGCAATCGAATGTACTGATATCACGAATGTACTGATATCACGGATGTACTGATATAACGAATGTACTGATATCACGGATGTACTGATAGGCCTACCACAAATGTACTGGTATAACGAATGTACTGATATCACGGATGTACTGATATCACGGATGTACGGATATTACGAATGTACTGACATAGCGAATGTACTGATATAGCGAATGTACGGATATCACGAATGTACTGATATAGCCAATATACTGATATAGCCAATATACTGATATAACGAATGTACTGATATCACGAATGTACTGATATCACGAATGTACTGATATCACGAATGTACTGATATCACGGGTGTACTGATATCACGAATGCACTGATATCACGAATGTACTGATATCACGAATGTACTGATATCGCGAATGTACTGATATCGCGAATGTACTGATATCACGAATGTACCGATATCACGAATGTACCGATATCACGAATGTACTGATAACAGTCCTTGCAATTCTTACAATTCTTGCATGACCATGGATTAAAGTTTCTGCTGAGTTGCATAACCATTTATCAAATTCTTTACAAACTTGTATTTGACGTTATTTTTATTTACATGTTTCGTATGTTTGGACATTATTTTTTCACTTTTGGATTTATAGTACCAATATCCAATGTTGATGGCATACTTCTTTCCTACTAGTCATTTTCTTGAGATTTTCAAAGATGCTTGTAAGTATGAAACTTTAGAGTCCATCTGGTTTCACAGGGCGAACATATTGGGGTAAAAATGTCACTTTGAGTATGCAGAACACATCCCTAGAGCAGATGGTCAATAGCACGTATAGCCTCCATTAGTCCGAATTACAGCTTCCAACCTGCGTTTCATCCCTCCAGTGAGACGTCAGATCTGTTGAAGGGGTAACTGCCGCCAATACCAACGTAATGCGGCTTCCAATTCCTGCAGATTTTGTACAGGAGGCTCTAGGGCTTGAATGTTTCTGCCCATCCTTTCCCAAATGTGCTCTAAAGGATTCAAAATCCGGACAAGGCAGAGTTGTAACGGCTTTGTTTTGGAAGTAGACTATTACTGCCCGGGAACGACGAGGTCTTGCGTTGTCATCCTGGTACACAGGTCTTGAGCCTAATGGGGGTTTCAAAATGAGGCACGACAACTGGTTGCAGGACCTCCCGAATGCACCGGTCACCCGTGAGGTTTCCTCGTATAGTGACCAAGTCCAGTTTGCAGTCGTGAGAGATGCACCCCCAAACCATTACAGAGCCCCCTCCATAACGAACATATGGATGGATGTTCTTGGGTGTATACGCTGTGTTTTTGTGCCTCCAAACCTTCGTTCGCGCATCCGTGACGTTTAGCAAGAAACGACTTTCGTCCGACCAATGGATTCTTCGCCAGGTCCTCAAATTCCAACCTCGTCGTGCTAACACCAAGCCAAACGTATCCGTTGATGGCGATCTGACAATAGGAGGCATTTGATGACTCTCCTCGCCCCCAGACCTGCAGCTTTCAATCTGTTTCTCGCGGTTCTTATGCACAGGCGTCGGTTGGGTAGCCATTGTCGCTTCAAAGATGGACTTGATGCAAATGGATGACGTGGTACCAGTCAGATCAGTGCCCTATCTTCACGCTGTGATGTAACAGGTGGTCGACCCGAGCGTGGTCGGTCCTTCACAGCACCCGTTTCACCGTGTTTTCTCACCAATCTGCTTATCATTGTATAACGGTAGCCTAATTGACGCCCGATAGCTTTGTACGACATCCCTCAGGAGTGCATACCGACAATTTGCCATTTCTGCCCATCATGGGGTGCTTAACTTTTTCCCTTGTGTATATAACCTGGGATGAATATGAAAGGGATATGAAACGCCTTTGTTTTTGCAGTCAGTCGACTGGCAGTTGTTTGACTCTCTATTGTTCTCGTCCGACGCCCCGTGACGGCATTCCGATCCGCTCCGAGAATAGCCGAAAGCCGTGTTGTGTATTCCGATTCATTCCGAACCATACCGTTGTCGTTGATAATATATGGGCTGCGCATGCCGGTTTGTAAGCTAGCAACAGAAAACAATCGCCATTTTGAATATTCTGACAGTGTTGCTAGCTTATAAATAGGCATGCGCAGCCCATACATCAACGACACCGGTATGGTTCGGAATGAATCGGAATACACAACACGGCTTTCGGCTATTCTCTAAGCGGATCGGAATGCCGTCACGGGGAGTCTGAGAAGAACAATAGAGAGTCAAACAACTGCCAGTCGAATGACTGCAAAAACAAAGGCGTTTCATATCCCTTTCATATTCATCCCAGGTTCAACGTAGTAAAGAAAACTTTATACCGACTCAATATTTTTATTTCTATTCAGTCATCACGAGGTGTGATGATGACTCAGGTTTGATGACTCCTGATGATGACTTCATAAAATCCAAATATTGAGTCTGGATGGCGTTTTCGATTATCGGAATAACATTACTCGTGTAGTACGTTGAGCATTGTCAAATGGAATCCACCGTGTGGGCTCGCCGAGAAATCTAGGCTCTGCCGTCATAGCGACAAGACACATGGCCAGCGATATAATACCAGTCGCCGTTAGACCGAATATCCGGGCTACGTGCGGGTCTATCAGAATAACTTCAATCCACTCAACATATTGCGGGCTAGAACCACCACGACTTTATGAAAGAGTTTATTGTGTAAAGGAAGCAAAGTCCTACGGGCAAAGAAAACTAGGAAAACCTTGCAAAACAAAAACGCTTGCAGACAATTTCATCAGTCTTCGGGTTTGCGCAGTGCGTATGAGACTTTGCCGGTTATAATACATGTGATCACAGAAGTCGCACATGCGTGCTTGAGTGGCCCACCATCTTGATCTCATGCTGAGGGAGTAAAAGGAGACACGCGTAAAGTTTGTTCTGATTCTCCGTTGACCCAAAAATATGCATTTAGAGAATGCCCTTTTGCTCTGTTTTCTGTCTGACAGTCAGTAAACAAACAGAAGAAAATGCAACACACGTGCACCAACAACGCTCTTGTACTGTGCATATAGGGGCCTAACTTAGGTCCATTTTCATTCAGTAAACAAAGCAGACAAAGGATTCCCCAATCGGAAACCTCATCTTAAACAATCGAATAGCCCACATTTTAACGATCGTAATTCCGGGCTTGTCTCTTTAAACTGTTTGTAATATATTAGTAAAGTAGGCCACGGGTGTATGGATCAAAGGTATTTTATTTGGTTTCATACAAAGTACAGCCTTTATATTTGAGCAATATTCTAATACAGACATTAGACCTTAAATGAACTATGTCCTCACCAATGTTCCATATTAAACCACAAGGTTTCTTTAAAGTGGCATGAGCTGCCAAAATACTTTATCGTACATTTCCGAGACTAGAAGCACTAAACAGCTTCTGAATTATACGTCTTGAGAAAAATAGCCAATAATTTCAACGTTCTGTTTTAACGTCAAAATATCAACATTTTGGCAGCTCATGCCACTTTACCCTTTGGAGTTTTTCATCTTTTGAGCCTCTTAATGCAAACGAAGGTCTGGGTAAGACATTTTTAGGCGATGCACTCTCCATCCAGCTAGCAACAATACAACAATCCGCTTAAAAAGTGAAAACATCACAGACTAGATTGTTTCCAAGAAACAACGAACACCCAATCCACGATCACCAATTTTTCAACTTTACTTGTTTAGTCGGCTATGGCGTATGAATACCACGTATCCGGCACGATCGTCTCATCGGATATGGGGAAAAGGGCGAGCGAACAACTAACTATATACGTGGAATGGATACGTCTCATTGGTTGGTTTGGATCAAACTTTAAAAAAAAAAAGCGCCGCCATTGCTTAGAGATGAGCGCGTGCATGACCGATCTAGATCATATTGCACCATCTCTTGGTAATGGCGGTATTCGATGCAAATCAAACACTACGTGACCTCCACTCCACGTATATAGTTCATTGCGAGCGAAACACAAGTGAGAAAAGCAGAATTATATCCAAGAAATGGTATGCTGTATATGTTTAAAATATGTGTATAAATAAAAGACGAAACATAAACTCTTGATCTCCTTGAATTAATCAGCCTTTCTGATCAAACGTAATCCACGATGACTTTGAAATAATAGACGGCCACGTTGACCGTAAAGTTCTGAACTATGGCTTCACCATTAAATCGTCCCTGCAATACTAGAGACACGCACAATGAACTATATGAGTGGAATGGGGGTCACGTGGTATTTGTTTTGCCTCGAATGCCGCCATTACTAGGAGATTTCGATCCAGATCTGTTATGCAGGCGCGCTTCTACTATCAATGGCGGCACATTTTACAAAGTCAGACCCAAAGCCAATGAGACGTGTCCATTCCACGCATATAGTTCATTGGACACACACATTAGGCTACTCTGAACTCGGGCACTGATCAGTGCACGTAAAACACACCTCCCCAGCGTTTTTTTTGCAGGAGAGCGTCTGTGACCTATATATTGTATAGTTGATGACTGACTCGTCTTTTTAACACCTCCCCACCGAGTTAATATAAACCGCAACCATTTTTCTGGCGTAATGCATCATCTTTTCTCTGTGTAGCTTAGGCCTTAAGCCTAGCGCACACGAGAGGCGCCGGCTGAGCTGCCGGCTACGCGTGGCTGAGAGCTAAGCTGTTTCCCCCGTGTGCGCGTAAATTTTGGTGAGATTTTCGCCTCTCGAGGCGGTGAGGAAAGTATTTAGCATGTTTGATATTTTCTGCCTCTCGTGGCAAGAATCTCACCGTGTGCGGACAACGTAAGCTGCCGGCTGAGCTGAGAGGAGGGATAGTCCAATCACGTGTGCCTATTAAATCATGTGACCACTTAGAATATTACGTAACACGGGTAGTGACACTTGTGTAGGTTAGTGAACTTGGGTGACAAGGAACTGGCCTCAGCCGAGAGCTCATCGTCTGCGCTGAAATTTGTAGCTGCTCCCTTGGCCACGCGTGCCTTGTAGCTCAGCCGGCGCCTCTCGTCTGCGCTAGGATTTAGTAAACATCTCACAATTTTAAAATGACACCATATATTCTCTCTTTGAAAATGCTTTTGACTAAAATCTCGGAATGGCGCGAATCTTAAACTTTTCCGGATGTAGAACCAAACCTAAATGAAAACTTCTGGGATCACAATCAGCCACATTGTCTTTTGACTCCGGTTCGAAACTAAAGTTCTGTAGGAGAGCGGAAGCAAAGAGAAACAATCTGTTTTTAGCCAATGTTTCACCTAAGCAAACCCTTCTTCCTGCACCAAACGCCATCAATCTAGAAAAAAGAAAAATGCTATCAAATAAACAAAATTGACTCAATCAACTGTGTAGTATTACATCGCAAAAATCTTAAACTGGTACCATATCAAACACAAAACATCTTTCGTATGGTAAGACAACTTCTTATTATATATATACAATACATATATACATGTAGTAGCGACGTTTCGACCCAGTTCCTAAGGTCGTTCTCAAGCTAATGAAAATTAAAATATCAACAGGATATAAATACAGAAGATTAGAATTATCGTAGAATAGTGAACATCATAAAAGAATAATTAGGTAGTTGATTGGATTAGAAAACATCATGGATAGAAATGATTACGTTAGTATAAGAACCATTAACGTCATAGAACTGCGCTCATTATTTGAAATTCAAAACATTTTTTTTCGTTAGAGTATCGTTGGAAGAGAGCGTTACAAAAGTAAATGATATCACGTCATTTAATATATATATATAGTTCGAATAGACGTTATAAAGTAAAAATTATTACGTTAGAATGACAACGTTATTGTGTACAACATTATAGGGCGCATGTAACGTTACTTAAGAAATAATGGATTGATTCTCTGCGTATACGCTGTGATAACTGCAAGAAAAAAGGAAGTGTCCATTGTTTTTGGACGAGGGCCGGAGGCCCGAGTTCTAAAAGTGTGGACACTTCCTTTTTTCTTGCAGTTATCACAGCGTATACGCAGAGAATCAATCCATTATTTCTATTCTAACACATTAACTTTCATGTAAAGAAAAACTGAATTTTAGTAGTTTGCTTTATTTTCTACTTCAAACTAAAAATTGGCAACCCCTACGTTATAGCTGAATATTTTTTCCCTGATTGCCCCATGGACGAATCTATTTGTAAAAATGATAGGGGTGCTAGCTTGAAACAACTGTTTTATGTATTACCATTTTTTAGTCTACTAACAGACCAGGGCCGGTATTCATAAAAAAACTAAGTCTAGACTTAAGTTTTAGTCTTAAGTTATTCCTTTCTGACTTAGCCAAGTCAAAAACTTAAGTCTGCATTCACAAAAGGACTTTAGTCAAAACTTAGCTAAGTTCGTTGCAAGGAACTTAAGTTTCTTCTCTGCCCTAGATACCCCCGGTAGCTAGGGAATTCCCAATGATGTCATGGGGATTCCGTTCTAATTTCTAGGTCAAAGTTGTACTCTTCTGTGAAAGGAGATAGGAAACATAATCGTGATCAAAACAAGCAAAGTCATCGTTGAATGGAAGTTGTTTTCGCAAACTATTTAAAAGAAATTGATGTAACTTGATGCTAATTTACTATCGGATGGTTGGCATTGCAAATTGGAATTTACCTGATGGTAGAATGTGAAGGGTTGTTTAGAATTTTTTTTTACAAAAAATTATTTTCACGGGTGGAGCTAAGTTTTTTAAGGAGGTAGGCGTGTCGTACGAAATAAAATCCCTCAGTCAGAAACTCTGCTACGAACTCAATCCCCTCTCATTTTTTTTTCAAATAAATTTCTCGACATCTAATTATTTTCTTACTTCGTTTACAAACGCTTCTTTGTGCTGTATTGATTGACAGTCGCCATGTTTTATAAACAGACTTAAGTTTTTAGATAAGATTTAAGCCTACTCCCTACCAGTCTTAATATTTAAGTCAAATTTGAGCAAAACTTAAGTTTAAGACGTTTTATGAATGTGGCTTAAGTTTTTTTCTGAAACTTAAGTCAGATTTTGGATAAACTTAGTTTTTTGCAGCTGACTTAAGTCTAAAAGTGAACTTAAGTTTCTTTATGAATACCGGCCCTGATAACTTTTTAGCTGATGTAAGTTCCCTTTCAAGTCTTGACATAGCTTATTAGCACCACCCTGCGTTTATGAGTTAGTTTAAAAGGCGAAATACCTAGCATACACGACAGTCTGACATCCCCACTCGCGTTTGTGTGATGACGTCATCCAGTGACGTCGTGTTCCATCTCGTCACCAAAATTTAAAAATGATGACGTCGTTCAGTGTCAGGGCGTTTGACGTCACAATAAAATGTTCTCTGCATATATGCTAGTTTATACGCCAGCTTTGTCCTATCTCACAACATGTAGGGAAATCACGCATGTGTTAGAATATTAGATAACATAGAAAGAAATACAGTTTATGAGTCTTTGTGATTACATTAATTATAAAAGGTTGTCATACGCGGATGGAATGAATACTCCATTGTCCCTGTTGATTTTTGGACTGTGTCTTTTTATGTGGATGGCTTCTTGTAGTTTGCGTTTCTTCCAATGCTTGAAATTAACGTCCAACACTTTGGTCTCCTCCCACTTGATTTTATGATTAGGAAAATTGTTGATATGTTCTGAAATTGCTGATTTGTTGTCCAATTTAGTAACTGATGTTTTGTGTTCCTTAATTCTTATGTTAAGTGGACGTTGAGTTTCACCTATATATGATTGGTTACAATTGCATTCGATTTGGTAGATTACTCCTTTTGGTTGGTCTATACTAGATTTCTCCTTTTTTCCCGAAGCTCTGAGTAGAGTTTTGAGGTTTGGTCCAGTTGTGAAAGTTGTTCTTATGGGAGTTTTTGATTCTATGAGTCGAGCGATGTGATGGCTTGTTTTGCCAATATATGGAAGCGTGATTAAGATGGGTGATTTGTCCTGATTTCTTATTTCATCAGACTTATTTCTTCTATGGTTTGGATGAGTGGTTTTGTAGATAGTTTTGTTAACTAACTGTTCTGGATATTGGTTGTAGATTGTGAATGTGTGCTTTAGATGGTGCAATTCTTGTTGTAAATGATTGGTTGTCGATGAAATGTTGGTTGCTCTTTTCGTAAGGGTTGTGATTATGGCTGTTTTTGTTTTCTCTGGATGGTTGGAATTGATGTGAATGTATTGGTCAGAGTGTGTAGGTTTTCTGTAAACACTAGTTTGAAGTCCTGTTTGTTTGTTGTGTATTAATACATCAAGGAAAGATAGCTTGTTTTCTTTCTGTATTTCCATTGTAAACTTCATCCGTGTATGTTGGATATTCAAATGTTCTAGCATTTTTGAAGGGTCGTCTGTAGGTTTCAGTGCGGCAAATATGTCGTCAACTTTCCTATACGCTTCCCTTAATCACGCTTCCAAATATTGGCAAAACAAGCCATCACATCGCTCGACTCATAGAATCAAAAACTCCCATAAGAACAACTTTCACAACTGGACCAAACCTCAAAACTCTACTCAGAGCTTCGGGAAAAAAGGAGAAATCTAGTTTAGACCAACCAAAAGGAGTAATCTACCAAATCGAATGCAATTGTAACCAATCATATATAGGTGAAACTCAACGTCCACTTAACATAAGAATTAAGGAACACAAAACATCAGTTACTAAATTGGACAACAAATCAGCAATTTCAGAACATATCAACAATTTTCCTAATCATAAAATCAAGTGGGAGGAGACCAAAGTGTTGGACGTTAATTTCAAGCATTGGAAGAAACGCAAACTACAAGAAGCCATCCACATAAAAAGACACAGTCCAAAAATCAACAGGGACAATGGAGTATTCATTCCATCCGCGTATGACAACCTTTTATAATTAATGTAATCACAAAGACTCATAAACTGTATTTCTTTCTATGTTATCTAATAGTAACGTTACATGCGCCCTATAATGTTGTACACAATAACGTTGTCATTCTAACGTAATAATTTTTACTTTATAACGTCTATTCGAACTATATATATATATTAAATGACGTGATATCATTTACTTTTGTAACGCTCTCTTCCAACGATACTCTAACGAAAAAAATGTTTTGAATTTCAAATAATGAGCGCAGTTCTATGACGTTAATGGTTCTTATACTAACGTAATCATTTCTATCCATGATGTTTTCTAATCCAATCAACTACCTAATTATTCTTTTATGATGTTCACTATTCTACGATAATTCTAATCTTCTGTATTTATATCCTGTTGATATTTTAATTTTCATTAGCTTGAGAACGACCTTAGGAACTGGGTCGAAACGTCGCTACTACATGTATATATGTATTGTATATATATAATAAGAAGTTGTCTTACCATACGAAAGATGTTTTGTGTTTCATAAATCAACTTCTAAATGCCTATTAAGCAAGTGGTACCATATCCATGATTGATTGTTTGGTGTTTTACGCCGCGCTCAAGATTATTTCACTTATATGGCGGCGTTGCCAGTTTTATTGTGGGAGGAAACAGGGCTCTGTGCCCGGAGGAAACCCACGACCTTCCGCTGATAACTGGCAACCATCCCACATAGGTCGTTCGAGTGAAAACTCAGTCAGAAAATTTTCCAAACCATATCCATGTGTGTGAATCTTGCACATGGTTTACCGTGTGAAAATAGACTGAAAATGAACATGTCAGACAATCCCTTGTTCGATCGTCAGTGGAACGTACCATTTGCATTAAAAAATTGACATGAAGAAGTATGAGTTAGTGTCTTTTTATAAAGTTAGTATAGCAGTATTCTACTTATGTTTTGGGATTACACTTCCTTGAAAAATGGTAGAAATATTTCTACCGATTTTGGGTGACGCCCGAAACGGGAATCGAACCCGGGTCAAAGAGTATCGCACCTATGGTCAGCACTAAATGGCGCTGTCTGATCCATAAAACAATGGATAATGGACAATGGCTGAATGGATAAAACAGACACCATTTAGGGCTAGCGACAGGTGCCATTCTCTGGGACTCGGGTTGAATTCCTGTTTCGAGCATCACCCAAAATCGGTAGAAGAATTTCTGCCATTTTATCAAGAGTGTAATCCCACAAATAACGAGAATAATGAAGAAGTATTACTAGCGTCATTAAAAACGCACGACCCAAAGAACGTAAACTATTTTGAGAAATGTAAAGTGTAAAATATTGTAAGTACTCTTGAAGAACAGGGCATTGGTCACAATGAGACAAAGAATTGACAATATGTGAAACCCTGGTGACTTTTATTCCTTGCAAACAAATCGTTGATACAGACATTGAAGGTGTCATCATTCAATAATGGGTATCTCCACCTCGGGCATCAACGCAAGCAGTACATCTGCGACGCAAGGACCTGACGAGTGTGGTTATTCTGTGCTGTGGCATCCGGTCCCACTCTTCCTGCACTACCTGGATCAATTCACGTCGGTTGCGTGGCCTGGGTTGACGTAGTGCAACGGCATTCTTAAGCTGATCCCACAAGTGCTCTATGGGCGATAGAACGGGGAGTGAGCTGGCCATTCCATGATGTTCACATTATTCTGTTGCAAGAAGTCTTGTGTCAACCTTGCAGAGTGTGGGCGCGCATTGTCTTGCTGACACGTCGTGACGCCAGCATCGGCTTGGAGGAATGGAAGCAGCACAGGCCGAAGGATGTTATCCACGTAACCCTGAGCATTCAGGTTGCCATCAACAATGACAAGGGGAGTTCGTCTGCGAGAAGTGATGCCTCCCCACACCATAACACTACCCCAGCGATTTCCTTCCCTCACACATGGATTTGCGAAACGTTCACCACTTCTGCGCCACACACGTTGACGTCGGTCAGGACGATCAAGTCAGATACGAGACTCGTCAGAGAAAAGGACAGAGTTCCAATCATTGATACGCCATCTCTGATGATTTCGAGCCCATCGTAAACGGTTTTGGCGTGCGGCGGGTGTCAATATGGGCCCTCGGTAGGGGATGCGTGCATGCATCTGTATCCGTTGGAGACGGCGTCGGATGGTGCTGAGGCTTACCCTGGGCCTTCCAATTCCCACTGTCTCAGGAGCAGTCTGTGTCGCGGTGCGAAATCGGTCACGTGTGTGCAACAAACCGATGTACCGATCCTGGCGGGCTGTAGTGACTCTTGGCTGACCAGAGCGTGGTCGGTTGGCAACATCGCCAGTTTCATGTTCCCTGATTCTGAGGCGACTAACTGTGGAAGGATGACACTGCATGTGACGTCCTACGACGGCACAACTGAGACCCGCCTGTAACATGCCAACGGCACGTTCCCTTTGTTGTGTCGTAAGTCGGGGCATGGTAACGTTTTCTGATATTTTTTTTTCGTCTTTATGCTGAGCTTCGTGTAAAGTGTTGAACCCACGACAAATGAGCCCTGAAAGCTGTTCTCAGTGACGGTGAAACACTCAATGGACGTTATTAGGAAATGTTGCGTAATGTTCACGACAGGGGCGTCGGGAACACCACAGGTTATCCAGTTATTGCAACTCAACTCGAACTAACAATAAACAACAAAACGTAAATGGCCAATAGCCTTACTTGGGTAGAAACATAAAATTCAACCGTGTGTTTTTAATGGCGCTAAGTATATTAGTAAATTACTTCCCCTTGCGAGTCGATCGTATTGCATGGCTATAATTAACCTGCAATATCAGCCCCAAGACTACCTTTTCTGAAATTTCTACAACGACCTCGACAAGCTGTGTAGACGCCTTGTCAGTCAGCTTCGGAACATTCGGTTAGCACAGTTTGGTGAGGAAAAATCATGTTTTGGTACCGTTGGAAAGGACAATTCCATGGGCCTTTACTGTATTTAAACTAATTTCTACCGTGGGTTACTCATCGACCTGCCAACGATGGCCAAACGTATGTAACTAACCTAGCCGAGAAATATGGGCTCTGCCGAATTTTATATTTCTCTCCCTGTTCGTCATACCGACAAGACACATTAGCAGCCATATAATACCAGTCGCCGTAAGACCGATAATATGGGCTAGTAACTAACCGTCATAATTACCCTTACCATAGTAAAACGTGATCCTAATCATTGGTCAGCCAGAGTTGGTCCAGCATTATATCATGGTCACTGAAGTGGGATACGAGTTAGATGTTCGTGACCACGTGGTATAGCTCATATCCCGCCAACGGTTCGCTGTTCATCTTTGTTCCAACACCTATGCTGTTCAAGGCCGGCAATTGTATACTTGGTCCATCCACTTTTTTTCCTACTTTGATTAAGTTTTGGTTTTAACAGCATTTTTTCCTACTTTGATTAAGTTTTGGTTTTAACATCGCATTTTTTCCTACTTTGATTAAGTTTTGGTGTTAACATAGCATCGTTCTTATTAGTCCGGGTTTCTGTCTCCAAAATGACTATTTTTTTTATACTGACGGTCGTAATTTTGGAGTCAGGGTTCATTGCAATAAAAAAGTCGGAGTAGACTGCCAAAATACGGCCGTCAGTATAAAAAAACAGTAATTTTGGAGACAGAAACCCGGACTACGTTCTTAAAGATTGGCTGGCAATACAGCTTTGGCCCTACACTAGATAAATATCATCAGCACTGTAATTCTGGCTAGTATCGAATCCGTATCTGTTTTCCGTTGCCATTGATGTGTGATAAACGTTGGCTACTTGTCCGAGTCATGTTGGATGACTTTTGGTAACCACAGATGGCGGAGCGACTACAAAGAGAGTAGATTGACAAGAGTGGTCACTTCGTCCGCGCCGTGTTGAATTTGAACTGACAGGATTCGATTATTAGGAACCTCCTTTCTCTAGGGGGCGCCCTACAGTCGAATCGTCAGTCGGAACACCCTTCCGTTAGGGGTCCAGAAGAACATGCCGGCGATGCTGATTGGACGAAGTGACCACTCTTGTCAATCTACTCTCTTTGCTACAGTACTGTAACCAGTCGACTCGCCATGATGAACCATGGCCCATTCTGTATATATAGTTCATTGACCTCACCTGCGCCTACTTGGGTGATCCGGCGGAACCAGCTTTCCTTCTTTGTTCAGAAACCTTTCTGGGTTAAAGGTCCATGGACTCGACCAATAGGATTCGTCGTGATGCATCGACCACAGGTTTATATGAACCTACAAAAACAAACATTCTGGTCGTGATGCCGTAGAGCTGCATTGTTTCAACAAAAACCACGAACTATAACTAATATATGATTCACACAATCAACCGAGCGTACGCCTGGCTTGAGAATCGCGTATGGATTTCCCAAGACATAACGTTACTATAGAAACTTTGGACAAAAATAGTGAATCAAATAAGGTGGCCCTATTTTTCGACAATTTGGACCATGGAAACTTCGTCGAAGTATTTGATACTTCAACTTTTCAGAAATCTGGCCCTCATTTTGCTGAGGATTGTGTTTGCCGGGATGTGATAACTGACGATTGTGTTTGCCGGGATGTGATAACTTACGATTGTGTTTGCTGGGTAGTGCCTTCTGGGATTCATATGACTTACGGTTGTGTTTGTTCGGGTGTGATAACTTACGGTTGTGTTTGTTCGGGTGTGATAACTTACGGTTGTGTTATGTTCGGGTGTGATAACTTACGGTTGTGTTTGTTCGGGTGTGATAACTTACGGTTGTGTTTGCCGGGATGTGATAACTGACGGTTGTGTCTGTTGGGATTTGATAACTTAGATTGTGTTTGCTGGGGTGTAATAACTTGCGGTTGTGGTTGTTCGGGTGTGATAACTTATGGTTGTGTTTGTTCGGGTGTGATAACTTACAGTTGTGTCTGTTCGGGTGTGATAACCTACGGTTGTGTTTGTTCGGGTGTGATAACTTATGGTTGGGTTTGTTTGGGTGTTTTAACTTACGGTTTTGTTTGTTCGGGTGTGATAACTTACGATTGTGTTTGGTGGGATTTGATAACTTACGATTGTGTTTGCTGGGGTGTAATAACTTGCGGTTGTGGTTGTTAGGGTGTGATAACTTATGGTTGTGTTTGTTCGGGTGTGATAACTTACAGTTGTGTCTGTTCGGGTGTGATAACTTATGGTTGGATTTGTTCGGGTGTTTTAACTTACGGTTTTGTTTGTTCGGGTGTGATAACTTACGATTGTGTTTGGTGGGATTTGATATCTTACGGTTGTGTTTGTTTGGGTGTGATAACTTACGGTTGTGTTTGTTCGGGTGTGATAACTTACGGTTGTGTTTGTTCGGGTGTGATAACTTACGGTTGTGTTTGTTGGGGTGTGATAACTTAATTACGGTTGTGTTTGCTGGGATGTGATAACTTACGATTGTGTTTGTTGGGATTTGATAACTTACGGTTGTGTTTGTTCGGGTGTGATAACTTACGATTGTGTTTGTTGGGATTTGATAACTTATGGTTGTGTTTGTTGGGATTTGATGACTTATGATTGTGTTTGCTGGGGTGTAATAACTTACGGTTGTGTTTGCTGGAATGTGGAAACCCTTCACGGTTGTATCATTCATGGTGGAGTGTGGCACAGCCAATGGAACGTGACTTATGAATCTTAACAATTCTAGAATAACTGCTTCCATATAAGGCATATTATGCTTGTCAGTCACGGCAGGAAGGCGGGATTTCTGTACCACGAGATCAACTTCTTCTTGAAGCCTGTTTTGTACATTTTGGTGATTTATTAAAACAAGAATGAGACACGTCAGAGCGGTAGCTGTGGTATCGGTACCTGTGGATCAAACAAAAAAAGAGAAGAAAGCTATGCAAGTGTTTCATGATGTTCTTTTTTTGTTTTGTGTCAATCTACTCCATATATTAGTTACCAACATGTTTCTACAACAATGGTTTAAAGTGGCATGAGCTACCAAAATGTTGATATTTTGACGTAAAAACAGAATGTTGAAATCATCGGCTATTTTTTTTAAAGACTTATGATTCAAAAGCTTTTTCGAGCTTCTAGTTTCGAGAATGTACGCTAAAGTATTGATTTGAACTAACTTTGGCTTAGAATGAATGAATGGTTGTCCCAGTTATTTAAATTTTGTTCACTTTTCGAACACTATTCCAGTTCGTATAGGCCACATATTGTGAGGAGTTTCCTCATTCCAAAGCCAATCATTTAGTTTTTCGATGCCCTTCAAGGCCTCTTTCTGTGATGACGATCAGTAATTATGAAAAAAGTGTGAACTTTGGCAGCTCATGCCACTTTAAATAAAGAATAAATGACTTCAAAGTTCAGAAAATGTGGGACATCTTCGGGTCAGCTTTCTGGCAGACCAAATACTACATGTATGTTTATAACACATTATTTTCGAGTTGCTAGAATCCAATTGTATGAGAAACCTATAGGTATATGGGCAAAGTTATAACCCTAACCCTTTGTAAGTTCCCGGTGGATTCCTTCCAATACCATAATAAAATAATTCTGACCTGCTAGCAATAGGTTGGTGAAGACTTCTTTCACAGTGTCAATGTTGATATCTTGCTCTGAATTCCCACTCATCTCTAACAAACTCTTCATTATGCAGTCATCTGCTTTGGAACCAAAGGCCTGTAGGTGGGGCAATACTGCTTTGTGACTGAAGTAGTTTCTTATTAAGTAATTCATTTCAAAATGTTTAAAAAAAGTAACTCAAGGTGACATTTCTAATGTTTCTTAGGCAATAGCTGAAGTTTCAAGTCCTTTCAGATTTCACGTTCACGTAATTTTTTTACGCCGCACTCAAGAGTATTTCACTTATATGGCGGCGTTGCTAGGTTTAGTGGGGCAGGAAATCGGGCTCATGGCCCAGAGGAAGCTCTCGACCTTCGGCGAGTACCTAGCAACTCTTCTGCAGGCGACCGAGTGAGAAATCGACTCGGAAATACGTAGTTTTGAAGACAACGCCGCTCAAATTCTAGATTTATCAACTAGAATCTCATAATTTTGTTCTTTCGCTGAAAACTTTTTTTTCACAAAATTTTAAAATTTTCTGACAAACCTTCAATGGTAAAATTTGCTGCTCAAAAAATTCGTCTCTAAGTCTTAGAGCGTGGTGTAGATCTTCGGTTTGTTGAGCATTACGTTTGTGGAACCAAGGGAGATAATCTAAACTTTGGCCTTCTCCGGGTCCAAATATATCATTAAATAGGCGGTTAATCTGTACTATTTTCCTGAAATCAGGATCACTATGTTTCAAACGCTTCCCCAGCAACTGTAAAGATATAGCGAAAAATAATCTTATTACGGAAACGTTGCTATTAATTTCATTCTAAAGGTGTTTGTCATAAAGAGATTATTCAAGACCACGAAATACAAAAAGAAAGCATTTTTTTTTGTTAAATGTTCCTCATGATCAAAGGAAGGACGTCCACTTTGCCACATGCCATTGTTAGAATAATCGGACATTCTCGCATTCGGAAGACAATACGCAGGGACAGTTTTTGTCAAGGTTCACTTAATAGCTGTATCGAATTGTTAACGAAACCGTGCCTAAATGAATTCTAACAATCCGTCAGCGTTTCTGGTATGGGTTAACATGATAAACATTAGGGACAGAAAATTAAAATATATAAGATGACAAATGATGACCCACTCGGAACTCCCTTCGGCTATCTTCGCTTCCTACCGGTCGGCTTTCACGCACGTAAATCCCCGAAGTTTCAGAGTGATGATGACCGTGCAACTGTGTAGACCTTCATCTACTCACAATGATATTATCTATCTTTTGTTCAGATTTGAAACCGGTTAACTTGAGGAAACCGGGTGTAGCCTACGGTTTTGGCCATGCACGGGAACATTCTGAAATCGTCCACAGATCAGTTGAGACAACGGAAAAACGTGTGACTAAATAGTCGATAATATGAAAGAAGCTTTAATAAATCACCGCTGCTCCTGTCCCTTAAATACAGAAATCCGTCGTACATTTGATAGATTGATTAATTTATGTTTTACGCCGCATTCAAGATGATTTCACTTATATGGCGGCGTTGCCAGGTTAGTTGGGGGAGGAAACAGGGTTCATTGTCCGGAGGAAACACCCGACCTTCGGCGAGTATACTTGGCTACTCTCCCACATACGGCGATAGAGTGAAAATTCACTCAATTTCTTTTTCAATTTTTATTGGTCTGAGTTGGATTTGAACCCGCGCTTCATAGCTGGGGGGGGGGGGGGGGGGGGGGGGGGAACCGGGCTCATTGTCCGAAGGAAACCGCCGACCTTCGGAGAGTATGTCTGGCAACTCTTCCACATATAGCGATCGATCGAAAAATCCACTCAGAAATTTTTCAATTTTTATTTGGTCTGAGCGTGATTCCAACCCGCGCCGCGTCGATGAAAGGTTTGTGGGGGACTGAGGGACAATCACTCTAACCCACTGGATCACCGAGGCCCCCGTCAAAATCAAACCAGTACCGGAAGTGACCTCGTGGTATCCACACGATCCATACACAAAGATCTCAAAAGTTAAACATTCTATTTGTTTGAACAAACATAGTCGTATGTTCTGAATGAAATAAGCGGGGTTTGGATCTCCTCCTCTCATTTCGGTAAATTTTGTTATCTACCCTTCCGGGAGTTTTCTCAAACACTGTATCAGAGTCCTGTTTTGTTTGTGTTTTTTCCCTGAAATTCGCTAACCACGAGAATAATATAGTCTACAGACGTAGGACCACGACTCAAAGAGATCTGATATATCATAAGCAATCGCGCCCACATGCTTACCTACCCTTCCCGTCAGAAGTAAGTCTCGCATGCGAAGATTAACTTCTCTGTTTGGATTGTTTGATAAGATCACCATGCATTTGATGACGGCGGTCTATAAATTGGGAAGATTGTTGCAGTTACATGTTTGGCTAAAAGACTGAGTGACAGGATGGCATGAAATAACAAAGGATGCTTCATTGTTTTATGTATTTATGATCACTAAAACACACGGGCACAGGGAAAATCTTCTTGTCTAAAGTATGTGTATATAGGATAAGAAATAAGTTGAAGTACTCACCAATAATATCATAACATTACAAACGGCACAGTATATATAATCCCATGGATCAAATACAGACGAACCGGCGATGTTGAAGTTCTGTATTAAATGTTGTATCTCCGGATAACACCGTTCCTCTAACAGCTCCATTCCTGTACCATACACTTTAACGTACTTTTGTACGTGTTTCCTCAGCGTATGAAGCTTTGGGGTGTAACTTTGCCAAACGATTGAATGTTTGTCCCTCTGTGCCTGGTCTGTGCGATACATATAGGGACGTCCAGCGAAATCTCGGCCTCTCTCAACCAAGGCTTCGTAAATCCCATCATAACTACTTAGCACCACTATTTTGCTATTGTACAATTGTACCGAAAATACATCACCATATGTCTTGGACCACTTGTGAAATAAATGATGCAGTCGTGAAAAGTCTACTTTATGCGCATGTCCTATAATGGGCAGTTTCCCAGGAATAAGCGGAACTGGGAGAAGCAACTCTGATCCACTGTTTGTATTAATTTGAGAACGTCTCGAGTGTAGTCTCATACTGAGGGCAACACCAGCGAGAAGTCCAAATACTACAAATAAAACTACAGAAACATCGAGCATTTTGTGGAAACGGCTCCTGTGTCAATTCACAGACATGGGGAGTCCTGCAAATAAAGAAAACGCATAATTTGAAAACAGTTGATACATGACGTATATACGGTGATTACCACCAGGAGATGGTCAGGGCATATATGACACCCGCTATTAAAACACACAAAAACGTATAAAGACAACGAAACGATCAGCCAGGCTGTACGCGTGCAATGGCTCACTCTGGAGCCTCTGTTAGTAACTCAAGCCTGGCTGAAACTGATAGTGATTGATTGATTGATTGTTTGGTGTTTTACGCCGCGCTCAAGATTATTTCACTTATATGGCGGCGTTGCCAGTTTTATTGTGGGAGGAAACCGAACATATCAGCTGCAAGTTAATTCAAAAATCGTATTAAACTCCTCAATACTCTCTGTCAGGGGACAGACGTTTACCAGTGATCATCCCAACACCTTCTCAATATGTGTACGACAGTAAAATGTCGTAACTCAATGGCAAAAGACTGGTGACTGTTTTGGTCGCCGCAAATATCAAGACCCCTATTTAATTTTGGTACAGGACACACCATCTACTCATAAGCCGGTTATAACTGAATTTTTTTTTAAAATCCATGCAATAGTTCCTAGATTACTGAATGCCAAATGGCTAGGCGACTGTTTTGGTCGCCGCAAATATCAAGACCCCAATTTAATTTTGGTACGGGACACACCATTTACTCATAGACTAGTTATAACTGAAAAAAAAAATGATAATTAATGCAATAAGTACCAAGTAACTCAATGGCAAAAGTCGGGTGACTGTTTTGGTCGCCGCAAATATCAAGACCCCAATTTAATTTAGGTACAGGACACACTATCTACTCATAAGCTAGTTATATCTGAGAAAAAAATTAAATTCATCGAATAGTTCTTGAGTTACCAAAAGGCTGGGTGGCTGCAATCTAATTTTGGTACGCGACACACCGTCTACCCATAAGCTACATATATCAGAAGAAGAAAAATAAATTCAGGCAATAGGTTTTAAAGGAATGTAAATATTTCATTGAAATCTGGAACGAATTGCTCCTAAATTACCTTTATACACGTGGCTATTAGCCAGGCACAAGCTTTTGTCTCGTATTAGGCCATTTATGTATTTTTTTAATTAAATAAATCAAGCCTGTAAATTCTTGAAATCCGAGAATTGAAATGAATACATGACTTATCTTCCCTTGACTTTTGACGTCACTAGAGATTTGTTTCCGGCGCGCTTCCACTTCGTAACGTATGACTATGAGTACTAACGAGTTTTAAAAGCAACGACTCTTTACACTTTCGTTCGGAGATGCCCTTCTGCACTGCCCAAACAAACTGCAGGAATACTTACCGGGTCGGACTCAGCTTCCCTCTTTTTCCGAAAGATGAAGAGCTCTGGAAAAATGGTAAGTGAAGATGAAGTGGGCGAATTTTATCCCAACTCAACATTCCACCGTCTGCTTCGCGTGATGCATTATTGGCAGTTGGCTGAGACATATACGGGCATGGAAAATCATCGTTGTCAGTTGATGAGGAGCAATTTTTGAACTCTACGGAGCTAATTTTTTTCGTAAAAACGTCACCATCATCCATGGTGAATAACATGAAACCGATAGACTCCTTGAATGTAAACAACTCTATTGACGTCACCAAAGATTGCAAATTCAGGGAAGATAACTCATGTATGGCTTTTAACATTGTTTGTGAGAGGCCCAAAATACCATGTTTTTTGGAGTTCAATAAAAAATTAAATTATCCGTAAAACTTCATTTTTCTGCTCCTAAGTTATTAACAGGAACCCTCTAAATCCTTTTTTTAACAATAAACCCAGTTTTAACCGCATCACATTTCATCTTTAAGTTATGGAGCGGACACGAATCCGGGACGGACAGACGGACGGACGGACAACGGTATACCAAAAATAAAGAAATCTGTTCCTATGTTTTATGTACAAAAGGGGGACAATCCTTGGTACGCTACACCTAACTCACTTCATGTCGTTATCATAACTAAAAGAGAACAATCATCAGCTACATAAAAAAAATAATAGTCAACTTTCCTTGAATTTTATGGAAAATAACAATGAGAGCCAATTAATAAAATTTGCATAATCAGGATATTCCCTATTGCAGTATTGCCTATTGGCATTGTCACAGGTCCTCGGGCCAATACGGCTATGCTTGGGCCTGTAAAAATGTAAATACAGGCAATATGGAATATCCTGATTAATAACATTATAATATGCCGCAAGCATGCCAGTTTAAACAACGATGAAATCATTCTTGATTTCGAGAAGATGGAAATATCTAACTCGTAGCAAAAATAACCTAAGCCTATATTGATGTGTCGATCATTGCCTATATCTCAGCGTAAAATCTGAACAAACAAGGGCTATTTTATTTTTACTACGAAATCTATCGTTCAGTTGTAGCAGAAGTATATTAAGGGACTTCTGGTTGTAGTAGGCCTATAATAGTCGTCAGTCTCAGTAAACCTTCAAACGACCTTGGCGATGTCAAAA
Source organism: Lepidochitona cinerea (assembly GCA_963971465.1). Taxonomy (NCBI): domain Eukaryota; kingdom Metazoa; phylum Mollusca; class Polyplacophora; order Chitonida; family Tonicellidae; genus Lepidochitona; species Lepidochitona cinerea. Next base: position 38,676,983 of record OZ020555.1, on the reverse strand, counting down.
ATCTTTTATTTTGCTGGATGACCTATTTACAGTTCTTCCGCTCTAGATAACCTTGAGTGGATGAATAACATAGAATAGTAGCCTACTTTATTGGTGATCAAAACGCTATCGAGAGCAGGACATCGATATTCCATTCAGAAGACCACGTACGTAGGTCTAAAATTAGGCTAAATAATAAGTGGTCACATAACATATATAGGCCCCTACGTGGCTGGCCAGCACAACATTAATAGGCCCTATACTTTGGCATAGAAATTTGATATTTCCGACTACATCAGTGTACGAGAGTCCCTTCTCGGCTTGTGCATGTTGATGAAGGAAACTTGGTTTTAATTTAAGATTAACTGCAGTCAAATGTCGCACAGTGGTAGGCAACAGGGGACGCTCGGTGGATAGCTCTATTGACTGAAGGAAATGAATGAAGGTTATGCAGTCACCGGTAGGCGTAACCCAAGCTTGCTAGCGTGCCGATACATCAGCTGTTGTATGAAGCTGTAACTAAATTTCCATTTACCATGTTTTAGTTCTATGCAAATATACAAAATATCAAATCTCTTAAGGTTTATCTAACGGAGAGAATGATACAATTAACAAATGTGGACAACTCACCAGATCACGGAATGTTAACTAATAAGAGCATGTGTGTGCCTCTTAGCTCCGGTATGTGTAGCGTTAATGCACCGCTCCCGGCTCGTTAGACCATTGTTTTCTACAATTATGTGCCTCTCTACTGTATGATTTGCTGGGCAACATAGACACAGTCTGCATAGCCTACCATGACCAGACTGTCTGACTGCATTGTCCTAAACGATTAAGTATTTTCCATTTAACTTGAAGGTGAAGCACTTGGCATTGCGGTCATTGAACGCTGGCAGGTCAAATTGTTCGATGTGTCATCTAAATGTCAATGAATTTTATTCCTAACCCCTGACCTACTTTATTTGTATAGGTCCCCTAACGGGTATTACAACTGTGCAGTCGCGACACCGTGACATTATGCATGTTGTCATTATATAATGGTATAATAAGAAGAAAAAAAAACACTTGTTAATCATCAAAAAATTACGGAGCCGTAAAAGTGACATTGACATTTGTTTTTTCGACATGCGAAAAAACAATGCATCGAATAAGTAAGTCCTAATTAGGAGATAAAAAATAAATGTTTCGAATTAGTATCTCCTAATTAGGAGATAAAAAATAAATGCATCGAATTAGTATCTAATTTGAAACATTTTTTTTTTATCTCCTAATTCGATGCTTTGTTTTTTTTCGCATGTCGAAAAATAAATGTCAATGTCACTTTTACGGCTCCGTAAAAAATAGTTCTTTTTTTTTTTAATATATAGTCCGGAAAAAAATTGCTAGAATGAAAACGAATTGAAAGAAAATATTTCCACGTAGCAAAGATTGACTTAATGTCGAGAGCAATCGACATCTCGTGCCATTCTTCCAGATCTCCTACACGAGATACGAATGATTTACAAGAATGTATATCCTTGGGTCAATCCCTATTTTACATTTGTACCGAGAGTTACGAAACCTTGGTTTTCTTCTATTAGGGGGGCCTCCGTGGCTCAGTAGGTAGAGCGTTGGACGCTCAATCCAAACAGCCTTCCACCAATGGATCGCGGGTTCGAGTCCCACTCAGTCCAAAAATTGGAAAATTTTCTGACTGGGATTTCACTCGAACGACCTATGTGGGATGGTTGCCAGTTACCAACGGAAGGTCGTGGGTTTCCTCCGGGCATAGAGCCCTGTTTCCTCCCACAATAAAACTGGCAACGCCGCCATGTAAGTGAAATAATCTTGAGCGCGGCGTAAAACACCAATCAATCAATCTTCTATTAGGAGTTATGTCCCTTTATAGAAGGTGGGTTCAGAAAGCGATATGGAATGCATGCTAGAAACCAGATAAGGCTACCACCAGCCTTTAGGGGGATATTTACCTCCAGCCAGAGAGCATTACACATATATCGATCACCACGGGTCCTAACATAAATGTTCATTTGAGACCTAAGAGGCGGAAATAAAATTATTTTATAAACAGGCAGATTCGTCTATTTATTTTCCTAATTTCCCTCCCGAATTTCATGTAATTGCCCTAGCCGAGCAATGTGGGCTCTGTCGCATTTTTTTTTCTCTCCGTGTTCGTCATAAGGCGACAAGACACATTAGAAGCCATATAATACCAGTCGTCGTAAGACCGATAATCCGGGCTAGTAATTGCCCCCTTCCAATCGTATCCATGTGAGATCTTTATACGTGGCTAAGATACAACTCCAATGCCACGACATAGCACAGGAATTTTCACATATCAGCTTGGATAACATTTTTAAAAGCTATAAACAAAACATAACAATCCTGACACCACGCTTTATGTGAATATTTATTTGGAATTAAAAGAAATGTTAAACGAGTAACGCAAAGGAGAGGCCATTTCCTGAAATGTTCCAATTTTGACAAAATTTGACCAGATGGAGACGCTCTCCGTTGATTGTTATAAACATTGTTATAAGGTGTGTTTAATAGTGAAAATGATGGACGTAACTAAGTGCATACAAGAAATAAAAAGCCGGTGAACGTGCGTCTTAAAGTGATTTTCAGATATCTAAAATTGATTTTAAGATATCCTGAAATGGTGCGTATTTAAGATACCGGTACCTTAAAATGATTTAAAGATATCTTAAAATTGGCTTTCTGAACAAATCTCAGAAAGACTCCGTCCCGTTCTGCCGATCTGCATACGCCTAGCTCACCATTCAATGCACACGCGAGAAATTGGTCAACTCTGAAAGTCTGTCACTTAAACCTAGGTTATTTTGATCATTTCGAGACGCTGATAACAAAAGACAAACACTCTAATTACTCTGAAATATATACTGGCTTGTAAATCAACCTTTTGGGAAACCTTCGATGGTCGTTGTCTGCTTTGCTTGGCGCTGAGCAATAGGAGTTAGAGCAGCGACTGGTTGGCCCGGTGTCAGTATACTGTGACTGGGTGAGGGGGCTTGCTGGTTGTCTTCGCGAAGTCGTCTCGGTGAGGCAGCACCTAAAAGAGCGGTGGAAATCCGCCCTGCAACAAGGAGACAACGTCTTCATATAACTGAAATACCAAATCACTCACTCACTCACTCGATGGTCGTTGTAGAAATTTCATGGAAAGTTGTCCTTGCGGCTGATATTGCAGGTTATAGCCAAACAAGTTTGCAAGGGAAATAACACACTAATACTTCTTCCTGTCAAATTTTACATGTAAATGGCGCGCTCCACTGTCGATCGAACAAGAGTTTGTCTGACAGATTCATTTTCAGTTTATTTTCACACCGTAAACCACGCGCAAGATTCACACACAGGAATAGGCCCATGATGTTTTATGGGAGCTCGTTCGACACCATTGCATGTCGTTTTTTTTGTTTTTTTTTTAGGGGGGGGGGGGTCTCCACACTCCCCTCCTCTTTAACAAAGCTTGTCCACTTATTCCTTAGTCCGCAATATGTTGAGTGGTCGTACTGTACAAGGGGATGACGAAATGCAACGATCAATGTATCCAGAAAGACGGGTAAGTTGGGAGGGGGGGGGGGGGGGTGGGGAGGGGGGCATTTGGCTCATTGCCCGAAGGAAATCCCCGACCTTTGACAAGCACCTGAAAAATCCACTCATAAATTTTTCAAAAATTTATTTGCTCTGAGTGGGATTCGAACCCGCGCCGTATCGGATTGAGGGACTATCACTCTAACCGACTTAGCCACCGAACTAGGTCCCACCACCCTTTGAAAAATGTTCAGTAATTTTCACATTTCTTCTAGATATTTACTAACCTGTTCAAAAACGCTTGAAAAAGTGTGCGGAAACATGTATTTTACACATAAAAACTTAAAATCTAAGCCTTTAACTATGCCCTGTATCCCTGTATCAATGGTAACCTTCGAGATATGAGTAGTCTCCCCTGCACTTACCGGAAGTGGCTACCTCCTCTTTTGCCCGCATATCACAGCATAGTAGCGAGGGGCGGCTGGGTTGGGATTAACTGTTTTTGAACGGTTTATAAGAAATAATGAAAATTACTGGCTGTTCAAAAGCACTTGCCTAGAATTCCATATTTAGGCGGCGGGGCTACAGTAAATGAACACAGGTTTAAACAGATTTGTAGTTTCTAACCTTAAGTGCGGAACAGAAACGCGGAGACTCGTGTCTTCCGTACGTACTACCTCGTAGAGAGGTGTGCCAGAACCAGCAGACGCAATGAGTGCACGCCGTCGCCTACTAACTAGCTCAGCTCTCGAAAGGTCGTGATTGATCTACAAGAGGCAAACTCCCATGAGGTCTCTTCTTGAAGAGGGCCCACGACGCCGACAAATCTCTTATTTCATGAATACTTAAGCCCTACTTGTGCTAACGTCAGTCTACGTACCGGAGCTTTGTTATAGTCCGAAACGACGACGCGTTTCAACCACGGAGCTAGCGTAATACGACTTATTTCGGGACGTCGAGACGGATGAATTCCCATTGTTGGTATAAATAATCTACGCTTTCCGTTTCTGGGAACGGCCGTGAGAAATATTGACTTCCAGTGCTCTCACAGGCCACATTAGTGGGGTCTCTCTTGTAGATCTGGGGACAAGAAATCCTTGAGGGCACAAGAAATCCGAGAAGACCGGGATGTTATATTCTCGAGGAGATAAATGATGGTAAGGCTGAATCTTAGCTAAAAAAAAACTCGGGGGTAGTCCGGCAGTTGGGAATTTCACGAAGTAAGGAAAAAATCCAAAGGGTGGACTTTGGAAAACCTTGCCACTAAGGCGAGAGATATCAGGAAAGCAGAGTCTCGCGTGATGCCATTGGGATGCTTGGCGAGAAAGTCTTGCCTTTGAGAGATGATGCTCGAGCACTTGATTGTGTGAAAGTGGAGAGTTACGAGTGATACACGTTCGACCGAGGTTAACGTAGTAGTGTTGGCCACAACGGGAGTCCTCGAGGAAGGTCGACTAAAAGTTCGAGGAGGTCCGGGAATCAAGAGCGTGTGAGTCATCGGGGTAACACCAGCAGGACTACACTGGTTTCATGTCTGAGGTGGAGGTAAGCGTAAGAGATGAGATTTGTCCAATTCACTGATAGAGCCTTCACTGTCCATACGAGGGGGGGGGGGGGGGGGGGGTCCATTTACAAAAGTGTATATGCTACTGGCCATTTTGTTGACAAAATCGGAATGTAGGAACGACTCCATGGGGATAAATTGACGAGATCTTGACAGCGAGTCGGCTAGTACGTTCAATCGGCCTGGAATGTATCGCGCACGGAGGACTGTTGCGGTTCCGACAGAAGGTGAATACTTTCTGAGTCCTGATCAGAAGGGAATTCAAGTGGATGCGTTCCAGATGGATTGTCGGCTGCTAATAGAACAACAGAGTTTTGCAGGGCTTGTGTGAAAGTGCTGAGGGCCCCTAACACGGCTAGCATCTCTTGTTCGTTTATGTACTCGCCTTTGAGGGTCTGTGGCCATTGGCCCGAGCTCTACGGGTTTGGGGATGACAAGTGGGCTCACCAACCCTTGTGTGAAGCGTTCGTAAATAGGTGACATGACGGGGGTGGTTGGCACGAGGGCACACCGGTGATTGAGGTTTTGATTGAGGTTTAGCCACCAGAAAAGGCCCTGTTTTATTAAGCTCGATAGGAAGAGGCGAGAATTCAAATCCTGTCCCGCCAATGGGGGTTGAGGATAATTCTACCCCTCCTGCATGTGCGTGCCGTGTGCAAATATACATGTTAAGTAGAGATGACTTTTCAAACGACATCGAGTCTGTAGTGCGTCATCGGCTGCCGGCTGGTAGGTTTACCTCCCCCGGAAGAAGTGATATTTTGCTTGTTATCATACAAAATGAAGGATTTAACCTGATAATGTTGTGAGTGTGGTTATATTCTGTCCTTTTCTATTGAAAACTGGGCTGTCATGAACGTATATAGTCATCAAAGGGATGATTTCACAACATTTCCCCCGATAGCGTCGTCAGCAACCCAGCCTGTCAAAGCGGTAGCCATAGTGACATTATGTCATTCTGCTTCAAAATATCTGGGTCAACCGTTGCACGTGACCAAAGCTTATCGTTGATTGGTTAAAAGTTCCCACTCTGCCCGAGGGAGGGAAAAGGAACGGCAATCAACAACAGGTCACTTTTTCCTCATTTTTCTCAATTATCGGGGTAGAATCGACTTTAATACCTTCGTCTTGGTGTTTATTGCATAACCCGATACCGCTGAACGTTGGTTCGCACCTCGTCAAACCCCTCGAATGCTGCGCATTCTCGTGGTTTGACTCGGTACGAACCAACGTTCAGCGGTATCGGGTTACGCAACAAACACCGCTACGGCGGTATTAAACCCTTAAACCTCTACTGGGCTGGGGAATAGGCTAGGGTTACGTATTGAGTTGAGGTAAGGAGACGGATCACCGAAGATGATTGGATTGCAGTACAAGAGGGTTGGTTTAAGCGTTTGGGTATGCGTATTATAATCCTCTAACATCTGTCTTGGGGGTGCGGGTAAGGGGAGGATGTCATATTCTTCGAGGAGCCGTATGTCACGCAAAGAAATGTTCAGCGTGACATCGTCATATGGGGAATAAAATGAATTGGGTGAACGTTTCCCAGACCGGGTGAGCGTGGCGGACATGTACGTTCGGGTCCGAGTGGCGGATGAGCGAATCGTCTAGATAGTAATTTTCGGTTTAGGATTTTTAGATTGATGACCAGACGCCTCTCATCAGTCTTTTATTCTGACTAGCAAGAACCCTGGGGGCTGTTTCTCAACACCGGTGTAACTTTGCGCCTGGTCGTAACGAAATGTGGAAGGGATATGTTACCATGATAATTAGGCCTTGCATGTGGGGCGTAAATGTGTTAAGAAACAGCTCCCAGATCGGCAACAAATAAATTTAAAATGCTTGCTATATTTGTTTACTCCTTTTAATGAATATTTCATTTGCCAATAACTTGGAAATGGCGTAATTTAGTGACATCACAATTACTGCCGTAAATTAGACAGAACAAACGATCAATCTGTTAAAAACTTTAAATTTATGGCATTCTTACAACAGATTTTAGAATGAAACCTGATATTGTTACTGCTCAATGTGGATTTTTTTTTCGTGAAAATGGCGTTAGACTAAGGTCATTTTCAGTCTTAATGGAAAATTGGCTTCTCTGGTCCAAAATTGATGCCACAGCGTTAAATGTCATTGTTGAGCGATAAACTGGTAAATGGTCTATAGGATAGATTGATTGATTGGTGTTTTACGCCACGCTCAAGATTATTTCACTTATATGGCGGCGTTGCCAGTTTTATTGTGGGAGGAAACCGGGCTCTATGCCCGGAAGAAACCCACGACCTTCCGCTGGTAACTGGCAACCATCCCACATAGGTCGTTCGAGTGAAAACCCAGTCAGAAAACTTTCCAATTTTTGGACAGAGTGGGATTCGAACTATAGGATAGACAAATGATTAAAATACATTTATATCGTATGTGGGGACACATTGCAATCTTAAGAAATTAACGATATATATTTCATGAATTTAACTACGGTAAGAATTCCGCTAATTCAAGGACGAGCAATGTGAAGATAACAAATTATTAGACTGCTTTCTGCTATGTTTGGTCTAAAACAACAACAATAGCGATTGCTCGATAGGATTATCCGTCGCTCCATGCAGGAGGTAATACACCCAACGAAAAGTCTCAAACTTTTAGAGTGCTTTTAGTAACGTTTTGAGTACTTGAATTAGCGGAATTCTTACCGTAGTCAATGTTCTTTGGTATATAAAGTAAGAAGAAAAATATTAGGCCTACCTATAAAAAATTTATAGCTTAATGGATAAATGTCAAGTTTTTTTCTTAACACCGAACAGTGATTTGAAACTGTAAACTGACTAAATGAGTATTAAAAAAACCATAATGTTGAAACAAACAAGCTTCATCTAAGGTCCCAGAGCGTCAAAGAACATGTGATTAACACGTTGACTGCCGACTACGAGATAACTTGATGCTTTGTGAGAAAACCCTGTACGAGATATGTCGTATCTGGCAGTGAGATTTAATCGTTACATTCATTACGCCAAGAAGTTTAATTATTCTAAAAGATACCTATGTTAAAGGAGGGGAAATCTCTAGAAATACATAGGGATTATCGTCGATAACAACCTTCAAAGTATTTAAAACATTTTACGTCAATTACCTCCAGTGACCCTCAAGCTAATAAAAACAGACAGAAGTATGTCCTTTCAGTGGCTTATCTGTGTAGCCATTTTTCCGTTTTAGGATGACGTGATGTTGGTATAGCTATTTTTAGATCAATAATGACGTATTTTTACCGCTCTCTAATGTATAAAGGTAGATTTAAGTCCAAAAAAACATGGCGACAAACTTGAAGTGGGAAGATTGTCTCCGAATATATAGGTCAGTATGCAACCGCGCGCCATTACTTAGCCAGCCATTGGCTAAATTGCATCACATGACTACTCTATAACGCACTTAAATTCTTATTCAACAATAATTGGATAAAACTAATGAAAAAATGGTGGCGGTCTTGTGAATGGCCTAGGGAGCTTATTCTCTATTGTAACGCCACCTTCAAATTTCAATTATTCACTTACGAGGGGATAAAACATACATTAGACAGTTGTTTTGGACTAAATGAACTCTACTCTTTCCATCTAAACTAGTCTAAAGCTTAGATTTTCTTTACCTTTAAGCTACGAGAATTTGTACCAGCAGAATCCAGTGCGCCTGTCATTGCGAGATATCTCGTAGTCGGCAGTCAACGTGTTAAAATACGCATGTTTTATCAGCAATTGAAAACATCTCATATTTGAAGTTATACTTGACTTTTGAACGCTTTGGTCATCATTTCAACCAATCATAAAGTCACACTGACTCTATCGATCATCAATGTTATGACCAATGAACTATATGAGTGGAATGGTCACGTCATATTGGGAAGATTGGATCTGTCAAGCTTAAATCGCCGTCATAGCTAAGAGACACTGTCTCTCTTGAAATGCAAATAACGTTCTACAAATTTATGACATCACGAATCAACGGTCAAAATTGACGTCACAAGAGTGATTTGTCATCGTGTTATGACGTAAATAACGTAGTCGGTGGGTGAGGACTAGTGACGTCGTTCTTTCGCTTCCTCTGTAACGTCAGATAAGTATTGCCATCTCATAATAATGGCGTGACGAAGCTCGCTACAGCTAAAACGTCACGTGATCTCCCTTCCACGCATATAGCTCATTGGTTATGACGTCACAACAATGATATGGTATAAGAAATGTTTGAAACTCTCTTTAAACGTGGGTTCCATACTAATGATAAAAAATTAAAGACAACACCACGTCCTCAGTTGTTTTTAACAACACGAGCTTTCGGCACCTGTGCCGGTGCCTTCGTCAAGTGTAACTGAATTTAATGTTTCAAAATATTGACATATATACAAAAGAAAAGAACAAATGTGTTAAGTGGCCAATCAGGGAATTGTTTGCAGCAGTTACTATGTTAGCAATATTCTGACGTCGGAAACTACAAAATGACATCATCAAGAATGACGTGAATCTTTAACGTTATAATATAAAATGACGTTATAACCTAACGCTATAATACAAAATGACATAATAAGTTAACGTTACAATTCAATGCATCATAATAAACAAACTAAATAAAAAATCAATATAGATAATAAGTTTTTACATAAAAGTTGTTACATATATTTTACAAATTTATTCCATATTTTACTTATCTGTATACCACAATCTCTATTTAATGAAGGGTTATGTTTTTTAATGAAAAAAAGCTTCTTTAATTTTTCTTTTCCTCCAGTGTTTATCTGAAGATAAAGTTTTTACCTCTTCCCATTTAATACGTTTAGTACATTTAAACTTGTGTTCTGCTATCGCAGATTTGTTAATGTCACCAGTTTGAACAGCCTTCTTATGTTCATTTATTCTAAGGACTAACGGTCTACCTGTTTCACCAATATAGTTTTCACCACATTCACAGTTTACATTATAAACACTATACTTTTTACAGCAATGGGGCTCTTTGTCTTTAACATCAGTCAATAAATTACCAAGATTTCTGTTATTAGAAAAAACAACTCGGAGGTTTTCTTTTCTTAAAATACGTCTCAACTTTTCACTTAAACCCGGTAAATATGGTAGTGTAATGGTTCCTGATTTTTCTGTCCTGTTGTCTGAAGAGCTGTGTTTGCATTTATCTCTCATTGATTGATTAATAATTTTACTAATTGTAGTCTTTTTATATCCATGGTCGATGAATACTTTGGTTAAGTGATCCAGTTCTGCTTTTAGACATTGTTCATCACACACATTTATCGCTCTTCTTACTAAACATCGTAACGTACCGAGTTTAGTGTCTCTTGAATGGCCTGATGAACTATGAATATATAAATCTGTGTGGCCAACATTTATCTCGAACAATTTGAAACAGAAGCCCTATCAAAAGCATTACATAAACCTAAGTTGTGGCTCAGATACGTAGATGATACCTTTGTTATTTGGAATCAAAATAAGCACGAACTGAACTTATTTCTGCAACATCTTAATTCGCTACACCCCTCAATCCAGTTCACCATGGAGATAGAAGACAACAACAAGTTACCGTTTTTGGATGTTTTAGTTGAAAAGGTTGGTGAAACAAAGTCAAACATCAGGACTTCAGTGTATCGAAAACAACCCACACAGATTTATATATTCATAGTTCATCAGGCCATTCAAGAGACACTAAACTCGGTACGTTACGATGTTTAGTAAGAAGAGCGATAAATGTGTGTGATGAACAATGTCTAAAAGCAGAACTGGATCACTTAACCAAAGTATTCATCGACCATGGATATAAAAAGACTACAATTAGTAAAATTATTAATCAATCAATGAGAGATAAATGCAAACACAGCTCTTCAGACAACAGGACAGAAAAATCAGGAACCATTACACTACCATATTTACCGGGTTTAAGTGAAAAGTTGAGACGTATTTTAAGAAAAGAAAACCTCCGAGTTGTTTTTTCTAATAACAGAAATCTTGGTAATTTATTGACTGATGTTAAAGACAAAGAGCCCCATTGCTGTAAAAAGTATAGTGTTTATAATGTAAACTGTGAATGTGGTGAAAACTATATTGGTGAAACAGGTAGACCGTTAGTCCTTAGAATAAATGAACATAAGAAGGCTGTTCAAACTGGTGACATTAACAAATCTGCGATAGCAGAACACAAGTTTAAATGTACTAAACGTATTAAATGGGAAGAGGTAAAAACTTTATCTTCAGATAAACACTGGAGGAAAAGAAAAATTAAAGAAGCTTTTTTCATTAAAAAACATAACCCTTCATTAAATAGAGATTGTGGTATACAGATAAGTAAAATATGGAATAAATTTGTAAAATATATGTAACAACTTTTATGTAAAAACTTATTATCTATATTGATTTTTTATTTAGTTTGTTTATTATGATGCATTGAATTGTAACGTTAACTTATTATGTCATTTTGTATTATAGCGTTAGGTTATAACGTCATTTTATATTATAACGTTAAAGATTCACGTCATTCTTGATGATGTCATTTTGTAGTTTCCGACGTCAGAATATTGCTAACATAGTAACTGCTGCAAACAATTCCCTGATTGGCCACTTAACACATTTGTTCTTTTCTTTTGTATATATGTCAATATTTTGAAACATTAAATTCAGTTACACTTGACGAAGGCACCGGCACAGGTGCCGAAAGCTCGTGTTGTTAAAAACAACTGAGGACGTGGTGTTGTCTTTAATTTTTTATCATTAATGATATGGTAGTACCATAGATCTTTATAGGTTCACCTATAAAGATCTATGGGTAGTACACATCTGATGTCAACTATGATGTCATGGGGCTAAGCTAATTAATTTCCATATAGAGGTGGGAGAGTTTTTTTTGTAGTTTTTGTGCCAGAAATCTCATTTTCGTTTTGGTTAAGTTCGTTTATGTTCTTAAACAAATTGATTACAAATATTGTTTAAAACTTCTCAATTACTCTTTAAATACAAGACACATTTCCAATTTCGTAGTCAAATAAAAAATATAAAAAAACATATTAAATTTTCTTACCGGGTAACAAACAAACAAAAATTCTTAAAACTTTAAAAACATCTTATCTAGTTTCTATTTATGACACATGTACCTTTTTATTTTCCAGGATTTTTAATGAGCAAAAAAGAAATGAGTTGACTATTAACTACTTTTTGTCAAGCAAAATATCTCCCAATATTGTATCACAGTCAGTCAGACGTTAAAAGGCTGTTTTTAAACAACGCATCAATTATCGAGTGAGGCAACCATTCAGTCAAAAACATAAATAAATAGCTGAGAGTTAAAACAGCATGTTCACGAGCAATCTGACTAAAGTCGAGATGCTTATTGAAAATATTTTCAATAAGCATCTCGACTTTAGTCAGATTGGTTCAGGATCAACGGCTGACTTTTACTGGCCGTTGAGATGAACACGCAGTCAGAAATTTTTCACAATTATCGGTATGTCCATCAGGTTAAATAGGTTTTACTATACTACAAAAAATTACACAGAATTATTATTTTAGCAATGCAGAGTACAGCAGAAGGAATACACCTGGGCCCTGTTTCACAAAGCGGCGTAGCGTAAGTTTTTACGTAACTGCCATAGCAACCCATACTGTGGAGATATGTTAGTATGAAAGTTACCCAAAAAATGCATTTACGCCGCTTCGTGAAACAGGACCCAGATCATTTGTTGTTATTAAAATTAGTGATAGGATGAAATTGTCCAGCTCAGCAATAACAAAATACGCTCTCTCATGGGGCAGATATCGTTCGCCCAATTCAACTCTGAGACAAATAAACACAAGGCAGTTTGGGAAGAGTCTCAGTGACATAGGTCCAGGGTCCTGTTTCACAAAGCGGCGTAGATGTATTTTTTGCATAACTTTCAGACTAACGTATCTCTTCAGTATGGGTTGCCATGGCAGTTACGCTATGTCGCTTTGTGAAACAGGGTCCTGAACATAAACTGAACAAATTTGGTTAATAAGATCGACTGCTGTTTCACGCACGCTCAAGATTATTTCACTTTAATATGACGCCGCTACCAAGTTGAATGGAGGAGGAAAAGAGTCTCAAATAGAAATGTTAAAACCAGGATGTATATCTATATGTCATAAATATAAATATATGTCAGTAACATACAGAAATTTTTATGGAAAAATGACACAGAAAAATAAGGGAATCAAGTAAATACTGTGAAAATGAGCGAAGAATGCACAAAATATTATGAATAACAATCAACAATAACTTATATGTGAACACGATACAATTATGTTTCCATCAAACAAATTCACCATTATTCAATTATAAACCAATGAGCAAGAAATGTACAAGTTTTTAATATACATGTGAGTATCACGCAATTATGTTTTCAACAAACGTAGAAACCTTTAATCAAATATAAACTTCTCTAGTTACCGAGCAATAAAGGAAAAAGGCTGTATAACAAAATATAAAAGCTGTTTGAAAAAAGATTAAAAAAAAAACGGTATAAATCAACAATCCACAAGTTTGCGTAGGATTAAAATAATAACCATGGAAACATAAAATATGCAATCTTTTAGAGTTTAATATTGAGTTACATTAAAGATATACGTCCACCATCTTTAATAGGTAAACAGACATTAAAGATGAAATATGTATTTAAAAATTGAGGGCAAGTAAAAATGTCCAAAAATTTAAACCACCATACACAGACGCAGACTTTTCCTGTTCAAATGAAACGCTACATTTTGTATTTTAACCAGCCTGACGTTATCTCTACTGCCTGCTCCATACAAACGGTAAATTAAATAATTATCTTGGTGATGGAATGCAAAATCTAATTCCTGGAAGGAAATTTCAAACATTTCCTTTGCTGAAGAAATTGTCGCCTTCACCTCAATGTAAATAGATTTTTTTCCTTCATCTGTCTGTATGGTAAGTTCAAAATCGTAAGGGTTGGCGATGTTACCGGTTTCCTTAGACCACTGAACGTACAGAATAGAGGGGTCATTAGCTTGAAGATGGGCGAGATAATCTCGCACCAGACGCTCGCCCCAGTCACCGATGTCTTTAATCTGTCCAGTGTCATCCATCTCACAGTCGTCAGGGAAAGGTAAATTTAGGGAATTCCCTATTTCTTCATACATTTCAACAACCATCGTCTTTTCATCCCAAATTGGAGTAGCTGAAAACAACAACAGATTTACATGTACGAATGCACGCGCCAATAAGCTAAAACAACCAACCAACCAACAACAACATATTTACAATTGCATTATTTACCCAGAATGCAAATAAACGACAGCATCAAATCTTTTAAAAAAATTTTAACTAGGGGGAAAATAGTCTGAACAGAAATTTGAAGACATAGATTGATGGATTGTTTGACGCTATGCTGAAAATTTTTTCGCTTATATGGCGGCGTTGCCAGTTTTATTGTGGGAGGAGACCGGGCTCTCTTCCTGGAGGAAACCCGCGACCTTCAGGTGGTAACTGGCAACCATCCCACATAGTGAAGACAAAGAATCATTCTGGAAATTCGCTCTTATGAAAAACCTTTTGTAAAATATTATATTTCACATAGAAATAAATATCATTCAGCAATGAGCAGAAAAAAAATCTATGAAATCATTTTGTCCGTTCAGCTTTCACTAACACCACCCAATGTGTGATTTATCAGCATTCTACTCACATAACTGAAGTGAGGACTTCTTTGGGCTAGGGGTTGAAATTTCCCCGGGTGGTAGACGCTTTCTTCCTAGAGGTGAGTTCTCTCGTCCCACCTGGGCACCAGACATTCCTGTGGTTTGTTCACCTGCGCCCTCTGGAGTCGGAGCATTATTTGACAAAGTCTTTTCCTCCGACTGTGATACAGTCTGCTCTTCATCTGACAGATTTCGCACCCCTTGTTCAGTGCTTTGATTGCCGTGTTGTGAGGTCGGTCCATCTTCCTGTGAAGGTGCCCCAGCTTGTTGTGCAGTTGAACCAGTTTGTTGTGGAGTTGAACCAGTTTGTTGTGGACCGTGCCCACCGGATGTCTGTCCACCCTCTTGTGAGCTTTGCCTGCCTTGCGCCACACCTTGTGAAACTTTGCCAGACTGGTCTGTGTTCTGATTTTCTGAGCCTTGATCTTTCTGTTCAGCTGAGGGCGGTAAACCTGGAACCCATATACAGATTAATTGATTGATTGGTGTTTTACGCCGCGCTCAATAGTATTTCACTTATATGGCGGCGTTGCCAGTTTTATTGTGGGAGGAAACCGGGCTCTATGCCCGGGGGAAACCCACGACCTTCCATTAATAACTGGCAACCATCCCACATAGGTCGTTCGAGTGAAAACCCAGTCAAACCCATATACAGAGAAGTTATTCTCCCTACGATTGAAAGGGCTTTGGTCCCAGCTATTTTGTAATGTTTTAAGCATCACTTTGTTTAGACCTTATCTCATGTGAATCTATGAAATAACCTTTGAATAATTTGTTGAAATTTTTTTATGGATTTCTAAAACAGATATCTATTAAAATGAATTAAGAGACAGAGTTTCTAACAAATGGCTAATTTGGGGGTTTTCTTAGAGCTTCTAATTTGGGGGTCGTTTAACGGTCTCTAAAAACGGCTGTATACGGCCCTGAAGGGACACAGAGTTTCTAACGAATGTTATATCACCCCTGTATGCTCAAGCAGAGTTATAGTCTCTCAGTATGACACAGATTTCCATTCATGGGTCACAGGTCCAAACCAGACAGAAGGAAAAAATTAAAATTTAACTCAATCGCCCTATGTTAATTGATTGATTGTTTGGTGTTTTACACCGTGCTGAAGATTATTTCACTTATATGGCGGCGTTGCCAGTTTTATTGTGGGAGGAAACCGAGCTCTATGCCCGGAAGGAAACCCACGACCTTCCGCTGGTAACCATCCCACATTGGTCGTTCGAGTGAAAACCCAGTCAGAAAATTTTCCATTTTTTTTGGACTGAGTGGGATTCGAACCCGCGACCCATTGGTGGAAGGCTGTTTGATGAAGGTCACCAGTTTACTCTAAGCAAAAAGGCCAGTCCCTCCTTCACAAAACCTGGTTAACTCCTGCATGTAAGTGAAATAATCTTGAGAGTGACTTGTAACATCAATCAATCAGTCATAATGCAAAAATTATGTATAAATTCTTCCTGCCGAAACTATCAAAGCCGTATCTTCAATCAAACATTTTGAGTGATTGACAAAATTCTTGTTACCGTGTGATTTTCTGTCGCCCGTTCCATCACTTGGTCCTCTGGTAGTAGGGTCTCTTTGGGGGTGAGGAACCCCTACAACAACAACATAGAGATAAATCATACATTAATAAAAACATAAAAGAAAAAACCAAGAAATATGTCAAAAACAATCAAATGCACCTCCTGGTAACGATTGCAATTCTAAAATATCAGTGCAGCCTTAACCTGATATCGAGAGCCTCCGTGGCTCAGTCAGCAGAGCCTCCGTGGCTCAGTCAGCAGAGAGATAGTCTTTTAGTCCGACAAGAGTCTTCCAGGTTCGCAGGTTTAAATCCCACACAGTCCAAGAACTTTGAAATATTTGAATATGTGAAGTTTCTCTCGATAGCCCTACATGTATGTAGAAGAGTTGCCCGGAGTTAGGGGAAGTTGAGAGCTTCTCTCCAATAGAAATTGGTTTTCACTTGAACAACCTATGTGAGATGGCTGCCAGTTACCAACGGAAGGTCGTGGGTTTAAAACTGGCAACGCCGCCATATAAGTGAAATAATCTTGAGCGTAAAACACCAAACAAAACACCAAACAATCAATCAATCCAATAGAAATTTGAGCTTATGATAATCTCAAGAAGTACGAAATAGGAGCTTTCTTCAGATATCAATCTTGGATCTGTACGTCATGTAAGTTTTATAAGCAGCAAAGACCCAAAATGTACTCATACATCAAGGCTATTTGAATTATGTCTGGTATTGTCATACATTTTGGTTGGTACCAAAAATTGGCTTTACCTGGCAGTTAAATAGCTGAGAGAAAAAAACTCACACAGTTTCCAACCCTTGCCTATGACAACCATTGACATTACTTTCCATATGCTATAGTTATTTCTTAAAAAGCGACTGCTGATAAGGGAGCTAAAATAGAACGAATACAGAAAAGAATCTAGATGGAGTAGTCTCCCCATTTGTTTGTTTCCAATTTTATAAAATCACTATGTACTAAATCGAGTTATACACTGCATTTAAAGGGGCATGACCTGCCAAAATGTTGATGTTTTCTCGTTAAAAGTTTTTCGCTATTTTTTCTCAGAATTAAAAGTAACAAGTCTCTAGATTAGTGATTAAATATAATTCTTGGAAGTAACTTTGACTCAGTCTCAGTTAAACAAACTAGATTACACCTGGTACAGACTGTATGGATATTTCTCGTCTCAACATCAGTCGTTAAGTTTTACGATGAACTTGAAGACCTCTTTTTGTCTTGATTGATTGGTGTTTTGCGCCGCGCTCAAGATTATTTCTCTTATATGGCGGCGTTGCAAGTTTTATTGTGGGTACCGTAGAAACCGGGCTCTATGCCCGGAGGAAACCCACGACCTTCCGATGGTAACTGGCAACCATCCAACATAGGTCGTTCGAGTGAAAACCCAGTCAGAAAATTTTCCGATTTGTTTTTTTGGGACTGAGTGGGATTCGAACCGGCGACCCGTGGTGAAAAGCTGTTCGGATTGAGCGTCCAGCGCTCTGCCAAGTCACGGTTGAGTCACGGTCGGAGGCCCCCTTTTTGTCTTGAATAGAGCCTTGAAGGAAAAAATGTGAATTTGACAGCTCATGTCACTTTAAATGAAGTATAATAGAAGGAAAACTACCTTTAGTATCACCAGCAGCCCGTTGTTGTTGAAACTGAGGTGGTAAATCTGTGACATTCATATAATCTGGAGGTTTAGGAGGTGGCCAAACATTGGATTTGGGTCGGTCTTCTCCTTCTACATCGACAAATAAAGACAACACATAAGATATAAGACATCACATAAAGCACGGCTCAGGTAGAGTTAAGATCCGATCCGATTGTCTGCGATTGAGTCACTGAGACTGGTTTATCGTTCAGCCAAACGATTCCCGACGGATCAGTCCCAAGCCCCGTTCAGGTCAATGCAATAAGTTGATCGTAAGGAAACTTCGTCACCATATTGGGCAGACTGGCACGCCACGAGGAATGACGTAAGAATACAACGTCTTCGAAACGCCGAGCAAAAATGATCACGTGATGAAGTATAGGTCGCTGATTGGCTGTTTCTATCCTTACGATCGTAAGATTGATCAGTCTGAGACCGATCTGGAGAGTCTTAAGGCCGCTCATGTCGAAAAACGTTCTCCGACTGATTGATCACAGATTCAACACAGACTGGATCGGATCTTAACTCGACCTGAGCCGGGCTTAAGACATCTATTTTAGAGACAACATCTTCCGGATTTGAAGAAAAATTATGATTATTTTAAGATATTTTTGTCAAAGAAGTTATGATTAAACATCTATTGATGAACAATATCTACATGTTGGTGTATATAACATGTCCAGGTATGGGGAAAATCTATTATAGCTTGGTAAAGCCTAGCGCAGATGAGAGGCGCCGGCTGAGCTACAAGGCACGCGTGGCCCAGGGAGCAGCTACAAATTTCAGCGCAGACGATGAGCTCTCGGCTGAGGCAAGTTCCTGGTCACCCAAGTTAACTAAGCTACATAAATATCACTACCTGTTTTACTCACCAAATCTCACCAAAATTTACGTGCACACGGGGGAAACAGCTTAGCTCTTTAGCCACGCGTACCCGGCAGCTCAGCCGGCGCCTCTCGTGTGCGCTAGGCTTTAGCGAAAGATTTTTGTTAAAACTATTGCATTTTTGGACATTTCTGCAGATCCTGGCAACCCCTCCAGATAAATCAATCAAGCAATTTTTTCAAACTTTTCTATGGACTGAGTGTCATTCACAACACTCACACCTAGAACTCTAATGCTCAATAGTATGTAAACAAAGAATGAAGTGGTTTTCAAATAAACCGGTAGAAAGCCTTTCAAATAATTAACTTCATCTTTAGTTAGAAATCATTCTTACCTTTCTGGGCAAAAGGCCTGCTCCCTTGGGGTGCTGAAGACGATTTGGGTGGCCATGCACGAAGAACATTATCCCCTGGTGGAGGAGCAGTATTACCGGTATCTATTTAAAAAAAATAAAAAATTAAATATTAAAAAACTTATTTGTTATCACTAGTCATTGGTATCAAGCCCACAAAGGTTGAGTAAGCAAAAATCCCGCCAGAAAATATAGACATTTTTGGGGTAATTCTTGAGCCATAGTTGGTAGGGTTGTATAAGCTTTTGGCTGGACTATGGAGTCCGCGATCGGGGGATGTAAATGAAGTTGCATAATTATCCAGTCAGCAATGTTATCTTCGTACATGCTGTTGGGGTTCTTTGTTCCAATGTGATCACTCAAACGACCTATGTCTATTTCCTCCGGGCATAGAGCCTGGTTTCCTCCCACAATAGAACTGGCAACGCCGCCATATAAGTGAAATAATCTTGAGCGCGGCGTAAAACACCAAACAATCAATCAATCCAATGTGATGCTTTATTTCTGATACCTTGAATCACATAAAAGGGCTATCTTTTTGTTGGCTCAATGTACAATTGGTACACAGCCTATATACCCCGTACATAGAAAACAACATTTAAAATGCAATTCTTTACCGTTTTCCGTGACGTCAATAATGAACGTTTGTTTGGGCGGTGGAGGCGCTTGTATGATAGGGCGGGGAACTTCCCATACTGGTTCGAATTCAGGCAGTTCGACTACGTCATGAATGCTAAGGATGTTTTCTGTGTTGTCCAAGACAGGATATTTGGAGGTTAGCTCCAACAAAAACGATCTGAAATCAAGAACAGAATGAAGTTGGTCTTATATGCTCAAATCATTTGATTAATTGACATTTTATGTCATACTCAAGATTATTTCACTATGAGCTGACATTGAAGAGGAAACGGAGCTTTATACCTTCTGCGAGTACCTGACAATTCTTCCAAGACGTGAAAAACAAGTTTTAATGTTCTCCATAACATAGTTGTTTTTGTTTTATGTCTACCATGTTTGGAGGCACCATGGGGCCCTCAGTGATAGTCTTTCAGTGGCACTCGCACGAAATAAAAATTGAAAATTTCAGAATGGGATAGGAGCCTGCGACCCATTAATGCAGGGCCTGTGTCGCACTGAGAGACCATCACTTTACTAGCTGAGTCAATGAGGCCCTTTAGTTGCTTAAAAACATGGCAGACATCCAATAAAAACAAGAAATAATATGTGATCATTGACATTACAGTAATATCTGAGTTAATTCAAGTGCTGGAAAAAAGTAGAAGAGTGCAAATTCTCATCTTAATTCAAGAGAGAGCTTGTAAAACATTCAATGATTAACTGCTGGTCGATCATCTCCCTGGACTCAGATGTGTTGAAAGTTTAAATCTCATTCAGAACCTTTTGTTATTGCGGATTTGGCAACATGTATAGTCCTCTAATTAACTCAGGTATTACCGTACATACCATTCTAATAACAAACCCCAAATGACAAGGTAATAAAGTTATGCAAACCCAAGACATACCGTAGTCCTTTAAAGCACTGTTTATTATTCAGGCTAAACATCTTTGCTATTTCTTCGTTCAGGAGGCTAGATTTGTGTATTTTATCCACCTGGAAGCTGAAGGCATTGGAGCTCTGATCAAATAAGCAATGTTCTTCTTGACGTACTGTTGTCATTGGGCTGTGGCGTAAAGAATACACAACTTCTAAAGTCTTGACCTATAAATAAAAGTTAAATCAATTTAACCTTCATATTGTTGTGAAAAAAGGCAACGAAAATTGGAAGTGGTTAAAATTGTCACTTTAACATTTCTTAAAGAATATACAACTTCTAAAGTCTTGACCTATAAATAAAAGTGTTCATCAATTTAACCTTCATATTGTTGTGAAAAAAAGCAACGAAAATTGGAAGTGGTTAAAATTGTCACTTTAACATTTGTGCAGTAGTTTTCAGAACCCACAACGACTAATTTGATGAACTCAAACGAGAAGTCTATGAAAGGTAAAGTAAGAAAAGTCCAATTCGCTATATCCAGGACAGTGGCACCTTTCGACCCCGAAATCACCTTAAAGTGGCATGAGCTGCCAAAATTCACACTGTTTTCATAATTTCTGATCGTCATGATAGCAAAAGGCTTTGAAGGTCATCGAAAAACTAAATGATTACAGTTGGAATGAGAAATATCCATACAGTATGTGGCCTACGGTAAGATCTCCGCTAATTCAAGTACTCTAAAAAATTCAAGGGCCAGAAAAACATTAACAAAAGTACACTTAAAATTCAACTTTTTTCGTTGAGAGTCTTACCTCCTGGAGTGAGCGATCAGATAATCCTATTGAGCGATCAGATAATCCTATTGAACGATCGCTGTTGTTGTTTTTATAGACCAAACGTGGCAAATAGCAATGTAATAATTCGTTATTTTCACATCACTGGTCCTTGAATTAGCGGAGATCTTACCGTATATAGTGCTCGAAAAGTAAACAAAATTTAAATAACCGGGACGACCATTCATTCATTTTAAACCAAAGTTAGTTCAAAATAATACTTTATCATACATTCTCGAGACGGGAAGCACTAAAAAGCTTCTGAATCATACGTCTTGAGAAAAATTACCGATAATTTCAACATTCAACATTTTGGCAGCTCATGCCACTTTAAACAGTGCCGTCTCTCTTTGTTATTCAGAAACCTGTTCCTTGTATGAACTATTATGGGATGCATAAAAAAATAAGATGGCGATCGTTTATATGCGACAACCATACTCCATCAAGCAAAAGTTAAAGTTTCCGAACAACTTCACACAGTTGACAATGAGCCTTGTTTGGGACGATTTGAGTGTATACAATGTAGTATAAGCAGGCTAATGGAGGCCGTGTCCTGGATATGGTGTTTTACAACATTTTACACTTCCCCATTCACAGACTTTTGCTCAAACCACAAAAATTCAGAATAGTACAGAAATAATAGATTGATTCTCAAACCATAAAAAAGTTGAAGGTTGATTGATTGTTTGGTGTTTTACGCCGCGCTCAAGATTATTTCACTTATATGGCGGCGTTGCCAGTTTTATTGTGGGAGGAAACCGGGCTCTGTGCCCGGAGGAAACCCACGACCTTGAAAACCCAGTCAGAAAATTTTCCAATTTTTTTTGGACTGAGTGGGATTCGAACCCGCGACCCATTGGTGGAAGGCTGTTTGGATTGAACGTCCAACGCTCTACCCACTGAGGCCCCAAAAGTTGAAAGGAATTTGGCAACGTGATAATAATAAAGCTGGAAAACTAGATTCTCTCACCCCTCCCCCATCGACAAAATGATATGATAAAACGTGTTTTCACACACACCCGATTGCGAAGGCTATTTTGAACATTGTTTTGAGACTCGCATCAGGTCACCTTTTGCAACTATATTGTGGGTGATGGGCGAAGGTTGTGCTAACGTTGTTTGGTGATGTTGTTTGATGACGTCGTAGCGCATGCTCACATTTTGCAACTAGTTGGTGTGTGTGCGATTGAATTAATAAAGCCTAGCGCTCACGAGAGGCGCCGGCTGAGCTGCCGGCTACGCGTGGCCAAGGGAGCAGCAACACATTTCAGTGCAGACGATGAGCTCCCGGCTGAGACAGGTTCCTGGTCACTCAAGTTCACTAAGCTACACAAATGTCAGTACCTGTGTTACGTAATATTCTAAGTGGTCACATGATTTAATAGGCACACACGAATGGACTATCCCTCCTCTCAGCTCAGCTGGCAGCTCACGTTGTGCGCACACGGTGAGATTCTTGCCACGAGAGGCAGAAAATATCAAACAAGCTAGATACTTTCCTCACTGCCTCGAGAGCCGAAAATATCACCTAAAGTTACGCGCACACGGGGGAAACAGCTTAGCTCTCAGCTACGCGTGGCCGGCAGCTCAGCCGGCGCCTCTTGTGTGCGCTAGGCTTAAGCGATTTTTGGGGCTGAATCCACACCAAAGTAAAGCTCTTCAAGATAATAAAATGGTAAGTGATAGCGGACTCGCCGTTATTAATTACCACGCTGACCATGTAAATACTTTGTATGCCACCTCCACGAACCATGATAACTATTACCACGCTGACCATGTAAATACGTCGTATGCCCCCTCCACGAACCATGATAACTATTAGAATACTCACTTTATAGAAGGCCATGGTGAGCAGAGAGTTCTTCATATTCTTGATGACATGCTGTTGGTAAATATCGTCTGTAAAATGGCAGTACAAATACCGCTGGATATAAGGAACGACTTGATGCATAAACATCTGCAGCTCTGGCGAAGGCTTTGAAAACTCAGAGGCTTCTTCTGCACTCGCACAAGCGCTGATAGGGGTCACTCCCAATGACATCAACAACCACTTGATAGCGTCATCACCTGAAGTGTCTGAAGATAAAACAGTTTGAAAACTCAGCAGGCTAATAGATATTATTTCATCAAAAACAATGACATTGGCATAATTTTCACCATAAACATTTTGCAATATTTTAAATCTCCCCGTGTACCTACAGGTTATTACTTGTAATTTTATCATAGACCAAATGGATTTACCATAGATTTGGCTATGGGTCCATTGCTAATATCACACACTGCAAAAACAACTAAAAATTACACAGATAAATTCAAGACATACCACCCCCACAAACCGACTCGAGTTGATAAATCTTTTTCTCACAATACACAAAAATACTGCATTTTATTCTGAAAATGCAGCTCTACATCACATTGTTCAATCCAGCCAACCTTTCTGGATTCTAATGAGGTCAGTCCGCTTTACCGCATTGACATGGAGACTGTATTCATTACGCTACACAAGAAAGGTCTCTAAAATCAAACAGTTTTGTTGCTCACGAATTCTTAAGAATAAAGAGATGAAATAGTTATCGTACAAATGAATGGCACTTCTTAGAATAAAACAAAAATAAACATATCAATAGTTTAATGTCTGCAATCCGATGACGAAGTCAGGTCTTGCTGTGACCTCTAAGACTACACCAATGCCATTTCTGGGAATCAGTTGATAAATTTTCCTTCAGTATACATTGAACATTGAACTAAATGTAATCTAATGAAACAATCAATATAAAATATAAATATATGTGATATAAGGGCCATTTTCAAACCTTTGGCTTTTCGCCGTCTATCCGTGGGTGCAGATTCCTCTTGAAGATTAACAAAGTGGACATCCTCTTTGTCTTGAAATAATTTCTCCAATTGAGGATTGTCTGGTATTAAAGGATGCTGGGCTAAGCTCACCCAAACATTTCTCTTTGTTGCAAAGATTTTCCGATCTTTTAGCATTTGAACTATTTTGTTCTTTTCTTGAAGGACCAGAAATTTATCGGTAGTTAGAGCTTGAAGTTCAGCAGTTTGTAGACTGTTCCCGATAAATGCCATCAGACGAAGAACATCTCTTAAAGCCTGGCTGTCTTTCCGCAGGACGTCGGTTTCAGATATATGTATCCATAATTCTGCGTATTCCGATGGGGTAGGTTGAAGTTGAATATGGCCAGAGTGTCCCACAAAACAATGTTCCATGTCAAAATACACTTCACATAGAAGTCTTTTCTTTGCCAAATGAGAGTGAACATCTTCAAGATATGTGTGACGTTTTGCGAAAAGGCCTGTCGGATCTTTCCACCAGACTTCATCGCGGAAAAGCATGGATCCAAACTGAAGTGCCTCGTTGTTCATTTTTGGATTAAGTGCCTCGTTGTTCATTTTTGGATTAAGAGGGACGTAAATAATAGCATGTTCGTTGAACAGCGCTTTAATGTCTTTCGGTGAGAGTCTCTCAAATAAGAATCTGTAAACGGTCTTTATATGTTTGATAGTTGTACAAAACTTGGCAGGTTCTTCAGGGTTTTCTCTTCTGGACCAGCCAATAAGCAGGTCCTGAATCATCTTTGCATCTACAGTGGTCTTGACCTTTAGGAAGGTCATAAAACTGCTCTTTTTAGAGAGGTTAACATTCATATAGGGCACTGTGTAAAAGAGAAGATCTTGTATGTGTTGATCAAACAGGTACAGTTCACAGGGTCGCATTAAGACATCCGTTTTCTGAAGCTGCACTGGACCGTGTTCCATTCCCACTAACTTACGGACATTGCCCGGTAGCCATGACGACGTATGTAGCAAAATACTGAATGAAGATTGGGAATCCAAGAGTCGTCTCCCTTCTGTGTCGTTAACGGATACCGTCTGGAACTTGGAATAGAGAGCGTCCCAGTCTCGATCTAACAGCTCGGCTAGTTCCGTCATCTGTTGGTGATAGTTCTCTCGGTGTGAATTCTCTAAAATCAGCTTTCTCACTTCTTCACAGCAATAATCTTCAATGACATATCCACCCTGTGACATCGGCCACATTTCTTTAAATGACTTCCACAAACTATCCTCCTGAAAAATATAAACAAAGGTGAGCTATTATTAACTGGATATGGTTAAAGTAAATGCCAGGTTACAGTTATATGGTTTGCTTTTTTGTTTATTTCACCATATAACATTATAGTAAGAATAACAATTGTACATAAAATAAAATGGCGGGAATAAAGTCCTAGTGGTTAAAGTAAATGCCCGGTCACAGTTATATGGTTTGTTTGTTTGTTTATTTCACCATATAACATTATAGTAAGAATAACATTGTACATAAAATAAATTGGAGGGAATAAAGTCCTAGTGGTTAAAGTAAATGCCTGGTCACAGTTTTATGGTTACAGTAAATACCACGTTACAGTTATATGGTTAAAGTAAATGCCCGGTCACAGTTATATGGTTGAAGCAAATGCCCGGTCACAGTTTTATGGTTAAAGTAAATACCCGGTCACAGTTATATGGTTAAAGTAAATGCCCAGTTACAGTTATATGGTTAAAGTAAATGCCCAGTTACAGTTATATGGTTAAAGTAAGTGCCAGGTCACAGTTATATGGTTAAAGTAAATACCCGGTCACAGTTATATGGTTGAAGTAAAGTAAATGCCTGGTCACAGTTATATGGTTAAAGTAAATGCCTGGTCACAGTTATATGGTTAAAGTAAATGCCAGGTCACAGTTATATGGTTAAAGTAAATGCCAGGTCACTGTTATATGGTTAAAATAAATGCCCGGTCACAGTTATATGGTTAAAGTAAATGCCTGGTCACAGTTATATAGTTAAAGTAAATGCCAGGTCACAGTTATATGGTTAAAGTAAATGCCAGGTCACTGTTATATGGTTAAAATAAATGCCCGGTCACAGTTATATGGTTAAAGTAAATGCCAGGTCACTGTTATATGGTTAAAATAAATGCCCAATCACAGTTATATGGTTAAAGTAAATGCCAGGTTACAGTTACATGGTTAAAGTAAATGCCTGGTCACAGTTATATAGTTAAAGTAAATGCCAGGTCACAGTTATATGGTTAAAGTAAATGCCAGGTCACAGTTATATGGTTAAAGTAAATGCCAGGTCACAGTTATATGGTTAAAGTAAATGCCCGGTCACAGTTATATGGTTAAAGTAAATGGCTGGTCACAGTTATATGGTTAAAGTAAATGCCAGGTTACAGTTACATGGTTAAAGTAAATGCCTGGTCACAGTTATATAGTTAAAGTAAATGCCAGGTCACAGTTATATGGTTAAAGTAAATGCCAGGTCACAGTTATATGGTTAAAGTAAATGCCAGGTCACAGTTATATGGTTAAAGTAAATGCCCGGTCACAGTTATATGGTTAAAGTAAATGGCTGGTCACAGTTATATGGTTAAAGTAAATGCCAGGTCACAGTTATATGGTTTAAGTAAATGTCAGGTCACAGTTATATGGTTAAAGTAAATGGCAGGTCACAGTTATATGGTTAAAGTAAATGCCAGGTCACAGTTATATGGTTAAAGTAAATGCCTGGTCACAGTTATATGGTTAAAGTAAGTGCCTGGTCACAGTTTTATGGTTAAAGTAAATGCCTGGTCACAGTTATATGGTTAAAGTAAATGCCTGGTCACAGTCATATGGTTAAAGTAAATGCCTGGTCACAGTTATATGGTTAAAGTAAATGCCTGGTCACAGTTATATGGTTAAAGTAAATGCCAGGTTACAGTTATATGGTTAAAGTAAATGCCCGGTTACAGTTATATGGTTAAAGTAAATACCAGGTCACAGTTATATGGTTAAAGTAAATACCAGGTCACAGTTATATGGTTAAAGTAAATGCCTGGTCACAGTCATATGGTTAAAGTAAATGCCTGGTCACAGTTTTATGGTTAAAGTAAATGCCTGGTCACAGTTATATGGTCAAAGTAAATGGCAGGTTACAGTTATATAGCTAAAGCTTATCTAAACTCATTCCCATCAGCAGTTTTTGTAAGAGTTAGTCTTCATTTGAGACTGGGGTCCTCAGTGGCTCAGTCGGTTAAACTGATAGTCTGCCAGTTCGACACAGGCCTTCCATCGATGCGGAGCGGGTTCGAGTCCCAGTCAGACAAAATCAAAATTCAAAAACTTCGGAGTTGTCGTATGTGGAAGAGTTGCCAGGTACTCTCCGGAGGTCGGGGGTTTCCTCCGGGCAATGATTTCGTATTCCTCCCCCCACTAAACCTGGCAACGCCGCCATATAAGTGAAATCATCTGGAGTGCAGCTTAAAACATAATTCCTTGTTAAAACGAGTTGCAAATGGTGGTAAAAATATAGCTGATGCTGTATCTTAGTGGCATAAGTATATATAGAAAAAAAATAAAATGAAAAAAAATATATATAATAATTATCCTTTTTACAGAGAACATATTCTTAAAGTGGCATGAGCTGCCCAAATGTTGATATTTTGATGTTTCAACAGAATGTTGAAATTATTGGCTATTTTTCTCAAGACGTATAATTCAGAAGCTTCTTAGCGCTTCTGGTCTCGAAAATGTACAATATTGTTTTGAACTAACTTTGGCTTAAAATGAATGAATGGTCGTCCCGGTTAATTAAATTTTATTTACTTTTCGAACACGTTTTCGGTTCATACAGGCCACATACTGTATGGATTTTCCTCATTCCAACGCCAATCATTTAGTTTTTCGATGGCCATCAAAACCTCTTACTGTCGTGACGATCAGAAATTATGAAAAAAGTGTGAATTTTGGCAGCTCATGCCACTTTAAAACTGACTTACTAGTGTCTTCGGAGTTAGCTGAACTTTTTCACGTTTGATAGCAAAAGAATCTGTTACACCGAGTTTGATGAAGAAATCGTGCATCTGCTGTACTTCTGATTTCTGTGTTAAACCGACCAAATAGGCACTATCCAACATCACCCAATTGTAGCCTGCATATAGAAGCAAATGAAAGAATATATACATTGGGAACAAGGTAAACCGACAGCGACAGTATTATATACATTGGGAACAAGGTTGCTGGACACGAGACAAATTGTTGCCCAATGAAAGTGAAGCACACGAGCAGCTGCAATCTGATGTCAACTTATAATTCACCCTTGATGATTTCGTACTAAGATTAAATAACATAATTCTGTTTTCGCGCTGCCTTTTAGTCCTCAAAATTAAACTACGAAATAATGTGTTAAAAAATCTTTTTTGTTGTTATCTGTAACCATGGTTATTGGCAACAAAATAACCTTTTTGCAGCAACAGAAAACGCTCCTCTGCGCTAGACATTAGTTGATTGTTTGGTGTTTTACGCCGCGCACAAGATTATTTCACTTATATGGCGGCGTTGCCAGTTTTATTGTGGGAGGAAACCGGGCTCTGTGCCCGGAGGAAACCAACGACCTTCCGCTGGTAACTGGCAACCATCCCACATAGGTCGTTCGAGTGAAAACCCAGTCAGAAAATTTTCCAATTCGCTAGACATTAATGTGTATAGCTCACCTGGAAACAGGGCTGGAAGGTTAACAGTGTTGCCGTATAAGGGCGAGAAATGGATGGGGACATTTGCAGGATTCTGTAACTCTTTGTTTGTCAGAAGTGGAACAACTGATTTCAATTCCTCCAAATTCACCAGACTTGGATTTTTCTCTGTCTCCCGTTTGATGTACAACACATAAGAGACCAATAAATCACGAGACTTCTCCTGTAACAAAAAATGGGAGTATGTGTTTTACACTCAACCCTTGATGTTTACCTCTCAACCATTGATGTTTTACACTCAACCCTTGATGTTTTACACTCAACCCTTGATGTTTTACACTCAACCCTTGATGTTTTACACTCAACCCTTGATGTTTTACGCTCAACCCTTGATGTTTACCTCTCAACCCTTGATGTTTACCTCTCAACCATTGATGTTTTACACTCAACACTTGATGTTTACCTCTCAACACTTGATGTTTTACACTCAACCCTTGATGTTTTACACTCAACCCTTGATGTTTTACACTCAACCCTTGATGTTAAACGCTCAACCCTTGATGTTTTACACTCAACTCTTGATGTTTTACACTCAACCCTTGACGTTTTACACTCAACCCTTGACGTTTTACACTCAACCCTTGATGCTTTACACTCAACCCTCGATGTTTTACACTCAACCCTCGACGTTTTACACTCAACCCTTGATGTTTTACACTCAACCCTCGATGTTTTACACTCAACCCTTGATGTTTTACCTCTCAACCCTTGATGTTTTACACTCAACCCTCGATGTTTTACACTCAACCCTCGACGTTTTACACTCAACCCTTGATGTTTTACACTCAACCCTTGATGTTTTACACTCAACCCTCGACGTTTTACACGCAACCCTCGACGTTTTACACTCAACCCTTGATGCTTTACACTCAACCCTCAACGTTTTACACTCAACCCTTGACGTTTTACACTCAACCCTTGATGTTTTACACTCAACCCTTGATGTTTTACGCTCAACCCTTGATGTTTTACGCTCAACCCTTGATGTTTTACACTCAACCCTTGATGTTTTACACTCAACCCTTGATGATTTACGCCTAACCCTTGATGTTTTACACTTAACCCTTGATGTTTTACACTCAACCCTTGCAGGTGGTACACTTAACCCTTGATGTTTTACGCCTAACCCTTGATGTTTTACGCCTAACCCTTGATGTTTTACACTCAACCCTTGATGCTTTACACTCAACCCTTGATGTTTTACACTCAACCCTTGCAGGTGGTACACTTAACCCTTGATGTTTTACGCCTAACCCTTGATGTTTTACGCCTAACCCTTGATGTTTTACACTCAACCCTTGATGTTTTACACTCAACCCTTGATGTTTTACACTCAACCCTTGCAGGTGGTACACTCAACCCTTGATGCTTTACACTCAACCCTTGATGTTTTACGCCTAACCCTTGATGTTTTACGCTCAACCCTTGATGTTTTACGCTTAACCCTTGATGTTTTACACTCAACCCTTGATGTTTTACACTCAGCCCTTGATGTTTTACACTCAACCCTTGATGTTTTACGCTCAACCCTTGATGTTTCACACTCAACCCTTGATGTTTTATGCTCAACCCTTGATGTTTTACACTCAACCCTTGATGTTTTACGCTCAACCCTTGATGTTTCACACTCAACCCTTGATGTTTTACGCTCAACCCTTGATGTTTTACGTTCAACCCTTGATGTTTTACACTCAACCCTTGCAGGTGGTAAACTTATTGATTGGTTGGTGTTTTATGCCGCACTCTATATTCTTTCCCTTATATGTTGGATTTGACAGATTTAGCTCTTGAGAAAATGCCTGACCTTCGACAATTACCTGGCAACTCTTCCCGGGGCTCGTTTCACAAAGCAGTCACATCGCAAACGAAGCGCAGTTGCCAATGGATACCATATTGAAGAGATACAGAGTCATGGCAACTGCGATTGATTGCACTTAGCGACGGCTTCGTGAAACGGCCCCCTGCATTATGCAATCAATTGAAAAGCCCACTCAGAAATCTTTCAATGTGGATCATGTTGATATGAGACAACAACCCTTATCTATCATGTGATGAATTTGTTTTTATCTACCATGATGACGCAACCTATTAGAGTAACGATAGAAATCATAACAATTAAATATAGTTGAAACAAAATATGACGTCCTTATTTCCTTTCATTTCATTCACCAGAAAATATATACAGCAATTTAAAGAAGAACAAGATAAAGTAGCATAGAGATTAAAGAGAACTAATGCCTGTTCTGGCGGGAGAAGAAACTCCAAGGAGCTTGTGCTACCCTTTTCTGGGAAAAAAAGAAAAAAGGATTTACCGATTGTTAAACACTGGGTAATATCTTCTAATATACACAAAAATATTATTTTGGTGGGCGTAGAAAGAATTCTCAACTCTAATACACCAAAAACACACTTAACATGAGAGAGCAGATTTAATGAACGGGAGCCTGTTTCACAAAGCAACGTAGATGTATTTTTTGCGTAACTTTCATACTAACGTATCTCTACAGTATGGGTTGCTAAGGCATTTACGTGAAAACTTACGCTACGCCGCTTTGTGAAACATGGTCCTGATTTTTTTGACAAATAAGTACCCCTATGGGTTTCAACAACTTCACGCACAAAAATAGGGGTGTGCACAGGTTGAATCATATTTGAGTTGAAGCTCTGAGTTTGAGGACGCCATAACATGACGTTGGGTCATGAAGACGTTGGGTCATGAAGACGTTGGGTCATGAAGACGTTGGGTCATGAAGACGTTGGGTAACTCCGTGATATCACTTTTGTGTGACAGCAATGTTTTATCGTGTCAAAATGTTCTGCAATTATGACACGTATCTGCGTCGTGTTCACCTATGTGTTGTTTGGCGGAGGAAGCAAAATTTATGGGGTTCAATTTCAGTCCACCGATGTTATTGCCTTAGTTAAGATGCGTAACCATTGTCAATGTGTTACAAAAGGATTCCAGAAAATTCTACTGACCAAGGCTAAGCTCTCGTCATTTGTCAACCTGAGCACAGGGAAAATCTTCTTGTCTAAAATAACCATGGAGACAAGTTTCTAATTGTGTTAAAAGGAGGTATATCCTTTAGACCTTTATACCCCATCATAAATTGTTGTAATAAAGTAAACCTATGATATTCCATTAGGTTGACGGCTGACAGGAGCTTGGCCTTAGTCAGTAAAATTTTCTGGAACAGTTTGTATTGACAATGCTTACGTATCTTAAAGCTATGGTAAGAATATCGTCAGACTATATATTCAGACTATATATTATAGGGTCATGGGAAAAGACAGTGAAAATTTGCCCCCTGTGTATGTGAGTTGTATAAAGTATCAGAGAGGAGGATATCTATTTTATTTGACACAGTGGTATTCAACACTACTTAAACTAAATAAACGAACCTTCCAGACGTCAGAGCGTAGAGTGGGCATGATATAATGGGAGATGACCTCGGAGGGTGTGAGTGACTTGACATCCAACATTTGTAACAGTCTCTCAACTTGTGAATTCACTACTTTGTCTGTTGTATTCAGGAGACCAGGGTGAATGGCACACAAATCTGTCTGCAAAATCTGGAACGGATCTAGACAAAGAATTTACAAATATTGTGACAATCCAAATCTATAAATGTATTACTACATGTATAAATAAATCCAGTAGTCAAAACTACAGTATCATTCTCACCTTGAGCCACAACTGAAGACAATTTGTTTGATTGATTGATTGATGTTTTACGCCGCACTCAAGATTACTTCACTTATATGGCGACGTTGCCCGGTTTACTGGGGGAGGAAAACAAACTCTTTGCTCAGAGGAAACCCCCAGACCTTTGGCAAGTACCTGGCAATTCTTCCACATACGGCCATCCAGTCAAAAATCTACTCAGAAATGTTTAGACTTATATTTGATCTGAGTGGGATACCCTGCTGCATCTATTGAAGGCCTGTGTCGGACTGAAGGACAATCACTCTAACCCCAGGCACACAGAGTGCTCTCCCGTATCCACCCTCTCATCCCTCTGTTACTATAAATATGGAAAAGGCAGGAAACACTTATTCTGACTGCCTCCAGCAAAACCCGTCAGAATTTCTTAAAAATATATCCTTTGTACATTAAACTTTACACGAGTCTTAGAGAGGTCCTTGTCAAGCAATATCGAGGCCTAAGAGCAAACAAAACACCCTTTGCCAAATGATTTATCAAGTTTTCAAGCGAAATTCAAGTTGACAGAAAAGTCTCAGACACTTGGCGCTCTGGGAACCTCGCTTTCACTTTGGTGCTTTACGGGATCTTCCGAACGGTTGTGCGCGCCAATTCCAAACCTTTTTACAGATCCTGTAAAGCCCCGAAGTGAAAGTGAGGCTCCCAGACAGAAGTTTCTGTCAACTTGAATTTCGCTCGAAAACTTGATAAATCATTCGGCAAAGGGTGTTTTGTTTGCTCTTAGACCTCGATATTGCTTGACAAGGACCTCTCTGAGACTCGTGTGAAGTTTAATGTACAAACAATATATTTTTAAGAAATTCTGACGTGTTTTGCTGGAGGCAGTCAGAAGAAGTGTTTCCTGCCTTGACTTGTCCATATTTATAGGTTACATGATACAGTTTCATTTCCCATTTGCGGTAATGTTAACGTTTTGATTTGTGGCTAATTACCTAAATCTCGTTAAGACTTTTCCTAACCATTTCCAAATAGATCAACACATGAGAAATCCTTTACAACCAAATAAAGTTGACATAGTGCATGCCGGTTTCAAGCTACACACAATTTAACATGGGTACCGCCATTTTGACAGTTTTAGGCTTACTTATTCTAGCCAAACTTTGGTATTTTCAAAATTGGGTGAACATTAAAAAAACACACACAAAAATCTGTTATCAGGCATTGATTGAAAGCTTAAAGTATGTACAGTAGACCTATGTTAGTTTCAATCCAATATTCAAATAACCCAGATACCAAACTATCACTATGTAGCCACCTTCTAGCTCCTGTATAACCGAAGTCAATTTTCATTGGCTGAGAAAACACAAACTGGGTGTTGTGACCTATAACAAGGATATAATTCCTCGAAATTTGTCAAATTTAATAACTTTGCTTTTATTAACCAATATCAAATTGAATTTCAAAAGATCAAAGCTTTTCGGCCAGTTGTTTTGAATTTGCGAAGTAATTTACACACCCACCCCCTTCATGTTTCCAGGCTTATATTTTAAAGTTTTTCTGAGGACCAATTCAAAATGTTATTCCTCGCTATAAGAAGGTGAATCATCAAATACCCTTCAAATTTGCTGGAAATGATGGGTTGTTGGTTGTAGTTTACTGTTAGCATCTGTCCGGGTTAGAGACTGCCATAAGGGCAGAGCCAGGGGAGATAACCCACCCCACCCGTCCAAAAAATGTCTGATTTCTTAACATTTGGACTGTTTGAAAGCTAATAAAACTTCTCCAGTGATTTAAAAACTGTCCAATTCAGGGCCACAGTCATGTCAGCTTACCTGTTAAGATATAAAAAGGGCAATTTGTACAGATTATATCATTTCAGACCCACAGGGAAGGGGGTGGGAGGGGGGGGGGGGGGGGTCTGGTTATTTTACATCAATAGCTAATGAGCCTGAAATAATCATTTGCTTTGAAAAACATTAATAATTCCAAGAAGTGAAATGTCATTCCTAGACCTCATTGATGGAAATGGATCACTACTGAGGCATATACAAGTATTTTACACCCTACAATAAGAGTCTTGTGGTTGCTCAAACCTAGCCCTGGTCCACAAAAGCCTGTTTTTCAGAAAAAGTGGTGAATATTTAAATTTTTTTACTGAATTCATTTATTTTATATTTCAAATATGTAGTCCAGATACAACGGCACCAGAAATGGTGGTGGTTTGAAAATTTAGAACAAAATACTTACTTTTCACACTTCACTATAGGTTACATGATACAGTTTCATTTCCCATTTGCGGTAATGTTAACGTTTTGATTTGTGGCTAATTACCTAAATCTCGTTAAGACTTTTCCTAACCATTTCCAAATAGATCAACACATGAGAAATCCTTTACAACCAAATAAAGTTGACATAGTGCATGCCGGTTTCAAGCTACACACAATTTAACATGGGTACCGCCATTTTGACAGTTTTAGGCTTACTTATTCTAGCCAAACTTTGGTATTTTCAAAATTGGGTGAACATTAAAAAAACACACACAAAAATCTGTTATCAGGCATTGATTGAAAGCTTAAAGTATGTACAGTAGACCTATGTTAGTTTCAATCCAATATTCAAATAACCCAGATACCAAACTATCACTATGTAGCCACCTTCTAGCTCCTGTATAACCGAAGTCAATTTTCATTGGCTGAGAAAACACAAACTGGGTGTTGTGACCTATAACAAGGATATAATTCCTCGAAATTTGTCAAATTTAATAACTTTGCTTTTATTAACCAATATCAAATTGAATTTCAAAAGATCAAAGCTTTTCGGCCAGTCGTTTTGAATTTGCGAAGTAATTTACACACCCACCCCCTTCATGTTTCCAGGCTTATATTTTAAAGTTTTTCTGAGGACCAATTCAAAATGTTATTCCTCGCTATAAGAAGGTGAATCATCAAATACCCTTCAAATTTGCTGGAAATGATGGGTTGTTGGTTGTAGTTTACTGTTAGCATCTGTCCGGGTTAGAGACTGCCATAAGGGCAGAGCCAGGGGAGATAACCCACCCCACCCGTCCAAAAAATGTCTGATTTCTTAACATTTGGACTGTTTGAAAGCTAATAAAACTTCTCCAGTGATTTAAAAACTGTCCAATTCAGGGCCACAGTCATGTCAGCTTACCTGTTAAGATATAAAAAGGGCAATTTGTACAGATTATATCATTTCAGACCCACAGGGAAGGGGGTGGGAGGGGGGGGGGGTCTGGTTATTTTACATCAATAGCTAATGAGCCTGAAATAATCATTTGCTTTGAAAAACATTAATAACTCCAAGAAGTGAAATGTCATTCCTAGACCTCATTGATGGAAATGGATCACTACTGAGGCATATACAAGTATTTTACACCCTACAATAAGAGTCTTGTGGTTGCTCAAACCTAGCCCTGGTCCACAAAAGCCTGTTTTTCAGAAAAAGTGGTGAATATTTAAATTTTTTTACTGAATTCATTTATTTTATATTTCAAATATGTAGTCCAGATACAACGGCACCAGAAATGGTGGTGGTTTGAAAATTTAGAACAAAATACTTACTTTTCACACTTCACTATAGGTTACATGATACAGTTTCATTTCCCATTTGCGGTAATGTTAACGTTTTGATTTGTGGCTAATTACCTAAATCTCGTTAAGACTTTTCCTAACCATTTCCAAATAGATCAACACATGAGAAATCCTTTACAACCAAATAAAGTTGACATAGTGCATGCCGGTTTCAAGCTACACACAATTTAACATGGGTACCGCCATTTTGACAGTTTTAGGCTTACTTATTCTAGCCAAACTTTGGTATTTTCAAAATTGGGTGAACATTAAAAAAACACACACAAAAATCTGTTATCAGGCATTGATTGAAAGCTTAAAGTATGTACAGTAGACCTATGTTAGTTTCAATCCAATATTCAAATAACCCAGATACCAAACTATCACTATGTAGCCACCTTCTAGCTCCTGTATAACCGAAGTCAATTTTCATTGGCTGAGAAAACACAAACTGGGTGTTGTGACCTATAGTATAACAGAGGGTGGATAAGGGAGAGCACTCCGTGTGCCTATGCTCTAACCAACTGAACCCCCTCAATTTTTTAGAAGACAATTTGAAGACCTTTGGATAATGAACATACCAGGAGTGGATTGTCTCCCTTTCCGGTGGAATTGTTCAATGGCGAAGAACACTGTGTGTTTCTCAAGCGACGTGAACTCTCCTCCACTCAGTGGTATAATATCCATTGTTTTCAGTGAAGACAGCACCTCTGCAGGGGGGTGGAGATCATCAATGGACCGGAACACACAAGCCAGCCATTTGGAAACTTGGTGCATGTCAGCTTCAAATTCTTTAAAACAAAGATATTAAGTTATTATTATTTTAGTTTTATTTTTTAGTATTTATTAATAACTATTATTGTATACTCTTTTTTCATGATCATGCATATATGTATGTAATCTCAAAGTGAAAATAAATATATACATATAAAATAAAATAATAAAAAAATTAAAAAAAAAATTATTTTAGTTAATACATTAATATGGGCAATTTTAAAGTGGCATGAGCTGCCAAAATGTTGATATTTTGACGTTAAAACAGAATGTTGACATTATTGGCTGTTTTTCTCAAGACGTATAATTCAGAAGCTTTTTAGTGCTTCTAGTCTCGAAAACGTACGATAAAGTATTGTTTTGAACAATCTTTGGGTTAGAATGAATGAATGGTCGTCTCGGTTATTTAAATTTTGTTTACTTTTCTAACACGTTTTCGGTTCGTACAGGCCATATACTGTATGGATTTTCCTCATTCGAACGCCAATCACTTAGTTTTTCGATGGCCGTCAAAGCCTCTTACTGTCGTGACGATCAGAAATTATGAAAAAAGTGTGATTTTGGCAGCTCATGCCACTTTAAATGGCATGTGCTTCAAACATTTAAATGGCATGTGCT
Source organism: Lepidochitona cinerea (assembly GCA_963971465.1). Lineage (NCBI taxonomy): Eukaryota > Metazoa > Mollusca > Polyplacophora > Chitonida > Tonicellidae > Lepidochitona > Lepidochitona cinerea. Next base: position 38,639,206 of record OZ020555.1, on the reverse strand, counting down.
GAAGATATTTTTTGTTCGGTTTTGAAAGCATTTGAGGTTGTATTTTCTTTAAAATTGAAAGCTTTTGTTTTATAAAGTACCCTTGGTGTTGAACATTAGTGAAGCGTTTAGAAAATCACAAATTTAAATGGCTTCTTATTGTCCTCAAACATTTTCCCCTACAATCTTAATTCATCAATGAGCTGAATAAGGCATGTTTTTTCAACAATCAGATTCATAAAATAAGTGGCTGTCGCCATCAGGACCCCTCGGGTCTGGGCCAAAGAAACCGAAGAGATATTTCTTTTCCCGACAATTTGTTGCGAGTGAAAAACTACTCCACATACATGCATCACATTTACAAGGAGGTCTTGGGCTGATAGTCATGTAAGGGGCATAAATCTTGAAAAAAACATGTCCGAGCGCATTGATTTTAAATAGGCTTCTTGTACTTGCTGTATTGAACAAATGTAGGAAGTTTTAACAAGAGATCCCTTAAAGGGATCTTAACGCCCGCGTTCATCTATTCATATTAAATTGATTGATTGATTGTTTGGTGTTTTACGCTGCGCTCAAGATTATTTCACTTACAGCAATAACTGGATATAGGAATTGGGGCCTACATAAAAAATCTTATTCCAGGGAGATAACTATTGTTGAGGAAAATTAAATTGTGAATTGCAAAATTAAGCTCCCCTAGAAATTTTGGTTGAAAACAACATTGCCACCTGGTAGCAATCTTCAATATGCTTATGAAATGATAATGTACGGTGCACAGCTAGAACTTAGAGGGATGATGTGTGTCATGTTTGGTTAAGATCAGGTCAGTAGTTTTTTGGAATAATGATAATAAGTTTCATTTTCAAATTTGGTTAAAAAACAACATTGCTTCCTGGCGGCCATATTTAATAAGCAAATGAGACAAAAATGTAGGGTGCACAACTAGATCAGAGGGAGATAATGTCGGCCAAGTTTGGTCAAAATCAGACCAGTATTTTCTTGGAATAGAAGTAACGAAAAAACAATATCGCCCTCCTGGCGGCCATATTGAATATGCAAATGAGATCAAAATGAACGGTGCATAACTAGACCATAGGGTGATAATGTATGTTGATTTTGATTAATGTCAGGTAGTTTTCTTGGAACAAAGATAAAGAAAAAAACATCGCCCCCTGGCGGCCATATTGGCCATAGGGTGATGTATGTTCAGTTTGATTAAGATTGGACTGATAGTTTTATTGGAATAAAGGTAACAAGCAAAAGTTTTCCTGCAATAAACGAGAAAAAAAACCATCTCCCCCTGGCGGCCATATTGAATATGCAAATGAGATGAAAATGTACGGTGCACAACTAGACCATAGGGTGAGATGATGTATGTTAAGTTTGATTAAGATTGGACAGGTAGTTTTCTTGGAACAAAGATAAAGAAAAAAAACATCGCCCCCTGGCGGCCATATTGAATATGCAAATGAGATGAAAATGTACAGTACACAACATGGCTATAGGGAGATAATGTGAGCCAAGTTTAGTGAAAATCGGATTGGTAGTTTTCTTGGAAAAAAGTAACAAAAAAAAACATCTCCCCCTGGCGGCCATATTGAATATGCAAATGAGATGAAAATGTACGGTGCACCACTAGACCATAGGGTGAGATGATGTATGTTAAGTTTGATTAAGATTGGACAGGTAGTTTTCTTGGAATAAAGGTAACAACAAAAAAACAACATCGCCCCCTGGTGGCCATATTGAATATGCAAATGAGATGAAAATGTACGGTGCACAACTAGACTATATCGAGATTATGTCAGCTAAGTTTGGTGAAAATCGGACTAGTAGTTTCCTTGAAATAAAGGTAAAAAAAAAAACAATATCGCCCCCTGGTGGCCATATTGAATATGCAAAATGAGATGAAAATGTACGGTGCACAATTAGACCGTAGGGTGATGATGTACGTTGAGTTTGATTAAGATTGGACTAATAGTTTTCTTGGAATAAAGGTAACAAGCGAAAGTTTTCTTGCAATAAACGTAACAAAGAAAAACAACATCTCCACCTGGCGGCCATATTGATTATGCAAATGAGATGAAAATGTACGATGCACAACTAGACCATATGGTGATGATGTATGTTAAGTTTGATTAAGATTAGACATGTAGTTTTCTTGGAATAAAGGTAACTAAGAAAAACAAGATCGCCCCCTGGTGGCCATATTGAATATGCAAATGAGATGAAACTGTACCTTGCACAACTAGACTATATGGAGATAATGTCAGCCAAGTTTGATGAAAATCGGACTAGTAGTTTCCTTGGAATAAAGGTGACAAAAAAAAAACAATATCACCCCCTGGTGGCCATATTGAATATGCAAATGAGATGAAAATGTACGGTGTACAACTAGACCGTAGAGTGATGATGCATGTTGAGTTTGATTAAGATTGGACTAATAGTTTTCTTGGAATAAAGGTAACTACCGAAAGTTTTCTTGCAATAAACGTAACAAAGAAAACAACATCTCCCCCTGGCGGCCATATTGAATATGCAAATGAGATGAAAATGTACGATGCACAACTAGACTATATGGAGATAATGTCAGCCAAGTTTGGTGAAAATCGGACAGGTAGTTTTCTTGGAATAAAGGTAACAAAAAAAAACAATATCGCCCCCTGGTGGCCACATTGAATATGCAAATGAGATGAAAACGTACGGTGCAGAACTAGACCATAGGGTGATGTTGTATGTTAAGTTTGATTAAGATTGGACTGGTAGTTTTCTTGGAATAAAGGTAACAAGCAAAAAGTTAACGGACGGACGACTGACGATGGACGACGGACCACGGAAAAGCGATTTGAATAGCCCTCCATCAGAATGATGGCGGGCTAAAAATGTGATTGAAAGACTTTTTTAGATAATGTGTTTACAAGGCTTTTTACAGCAGAGGTAATGTAAGGGGCATAACTCTTAAAAAAACATCCGAGCGTGTTGATTTTGAATAGGCTTCTTGTACTTGCTGCATTAAACAAATGTGTGAAGTTTCAAAATTGTAAGTTAAAGACTTTTTTAGATAATGTGTTTACAAGGCTTTTTACAGCAGCGGTAATGTAAGGGCCATAACTCTGGAAAAAATATCCAAGCGTGTTGATTTTAAATAGGCTTTTTGTACTTGCTGCATTAAACAAATGTGTGAAGTTTCAAAGTTGTAAGTTAAAGACTTTTTATGATAATGTGTATACAAGGCTTTTTACAGCAGCTGTAATGTAAGGGGGCATAACTCTTGGAAAAAAAACATCCGAGCGCGTTGATTTTAAATAGGCTTCTTGTACTTGCTGCATTATACAAATGTGTGAAGTTTCAAAGATAGACTTTTTTAGATAATGTGTTTACAAGGACCAATGAACAGACGGACGACAGAGGCAACGACAATACCCTTCGGGCAAATTTTGCGGGTAAAAAGTGAGTGAATAAAAATATTCCAGAATATTAAGCTATTATTTTCATCTTTTGACATAATTTACCAGGGCCGGGTCCTGAGCGTAAACTCAACGATAGCTCCTTTCCAACTTGCAACAGATGTTGGGCTGTGACGGTTTCAATTCCCAATGTTGTCATGTGACTATGATTTAACACAGCTGCTAAATCACCATGGAGATAATACAGATTGAGATGTTTCTGAAGGAGATCTGCATTTACTACCTCCTTTACTAGAGAGTCTGAAGTTGTCACCACTTGGCAGGGTTTCTTCAAGAACACTTCATCTGTTATCAAAAATAAACATTCAAGATTCCATAATAAATTTACAAAAGTCGGGGGTGTTTGCCTGATAAAGAAATAATGTCTAACATATTCAGATATGCTTTTTGGTTGCTTTCGCCAAAAACACATGTACAGATTATTTAACAATTAGGCCTAGTCTAATATCCATAAAAAAAGTTACTTCAACCGAGAAACTATAACAAAAATACAGCAACTAATATCATTTCAAACAGATTTTTCGCACAGACTATCCCCAATCTATGTAACAAAACAAATTTTTTTATAGAAAAAACTGTAATTTTTACTGAAAACTGAATTTGATCTTGAGGCACTTTATGTTCCAAGAATAGTGAATACATGTACATGTAGTTAGGGCTCTTACAACTTCCGACTTCAAAAAACGATTTCAGCACACGTTGGGAGAGTTGAGCATGTATCAAGGGCAAGACATAAAAAAAGGCGATAAGAAATCTGAAGAATTGGGGGGTAATTCTCATATTCCCCCAAGATATACTTACCTGTGCAAACACTTGCCTTTCGACCCTAGGAGAGAGAGCAACATGCATTTTACACACTAAAATAAAAAATTTTGCCCTAATGTTCTGTATATACTATCCTAGTCTAATACCCTGTACTGGCTGTCCATTTGTAGGCACTGCGCATGCGCAACCCTTCCTCTTCAACTTCCTCTTTTTCAACGCTCGCATGCGTAATAGTGAGGGGAGGTTGGGCCGGGCTTAACTGTTTGCACAGGTAAGTATATCTTGGGGGAATATGAGAATTACCCCCCAATTCTTCAGATTCCCATAGATATAACTTACAACTGTGCAAACACTTGCCTCGAATCCCACAGTATGGAGGCGGGACTAATACGCAGTACAGAGCATTAGAAGATTTTCTTCCGGTAACATACTGTTCATTGACAACCAGCCTTAGTCACTTCGGGGCTGTTAGGAGTGACAAAGGTAGTAAGTCTGCCCGCCAGAGCAATAGGGAGCGTAAGTCTCATAAGAATTATTACGAGATTTTGTGATATTCGGTGACAGATGACGTCATTATGATTAAGACCGTTTTTGATGACGTTGCAATTCCATTTGACGTCTTTTGTTCCATAACGTCAGATTTAAACGTCATTTTGGAACGAAAAACGCTCAGTCACATGCGCAATGCAGTGCCGGTGACAGGAACTTTGTGGAATTCACACGTGACTGGCGCTCCCTATAGGCACATATACGTTGGCGGACGGTTTGAAAGCGGGTCGAACCTGATCCGCGTTCGATATTATCTGACGTGACGATTCCAGATAAAGTGGAGTTTCCTTAGATAGTTTGTCAAAAACTACGAATGAAATTCCACTGTAGATGAGGACGTCGGTATTCCATATGAAATTAGAAATCCGCCCAGCCCCAAAGGACTGTGGGACGTTCGATCCGTTCGCCTGAATCCTCGTTCTGCCGAAGACATTGTGTGGGGGAATCATCGTTTATTAAGTCGCTTGGTAAACGAAGATTGCACAGGAAATATATTCTCTATTAGAGAAATGTGTTTTATTTCATTGATTTATTTATTTCTTCCGAAATAAACTTCACTCGGAACGGAGTAAACAACATTCCTGTGTCGGCTACGAAGACCGGTGGTCTTCGCAAAGGTTCGCGCTCAAATCTGCAGCCTTTCTGCGTCTTGACAAGCAAAGTCAGCACCCAGGCTCAAGTGGCCGTACATACTAGGAATAACGGCTGTTCGTGTATTTCTTACTACGGTAATATACACAAGCACTGCAGGTTTCAGCGTTCACATCCCGTCGATCCGTAATGGCGAAAGGGTGTAACAGTAGGCTATCCAACAGGCCTATCAACCGAGTTGTTACTGATTAGCCAATCACCGCTCCTTTCTTTCCCCGGCATGGGAATTCATGAAGATGGCGGAAAGAGGACAATTCCAGCAACTGTCGAGAGAAAACATCTCTAGTATGGTTTACGTCCGAACTTAAGATCTGTAGTCAGAACAGGTACGGTACTTCTTTCTTTTGCTCGTTTTGAAAAAAAGAAGAATTTACTTGAAACCCAGTTGGCGAGAAGTTTGTCTAAGATTTGAAGGCGACGATATTCTAATGAACTAGGAGCTCGGTCTTGTAGATTGATTGATTGGTCTTCGCGCCGCACTGAAGCTATTTCACTTATATGGTGGCGTTGCCAGATTGTGGGGGAAGAACCCGAGCCCAGTGCCCGGAGGAAACCCCCAACCATCGGCATCGATGAGTTGTCATTTTGCAACGGTAACTGTGAGAAAAAAAGGTCAGGCCAATAAGTAATAGTAAGCTGTCTTGAGGCAATGCCACAAAAACAAACAGCGCATCATTTTAAACTACGAACGGGCTGTTATTAATTTACAACCGCGTAGTAGTGACATAGTTTATCGGTCAGCCTTGAAATCTGAATGAAGGCCGAGTGAGCAGTCCAACCTGACGATTGATTAATCGATGAATTACGCTGCACTCAAAAGGTATTTCGCTTATATGGTGGCGTCGCCAGGTTTAGTGGGGGAGGAAAACCAGGCTTATCGTCCGGAGTAAACCCCGAACTTCGGCAAGTACCTTTGGAGTCTTGCACATACCCATCTTGACGAAGACTGCACGTGTGTCCGACGAGTGCAAACCTCGCCCTGCACTAGTGTAGTCTCCTAAGTAGTATGGTGCGAAGGTCATAGGGGACCCCCAAGACCAAACCTCCTAACGCCCGATCCCATAAATTATGGATGAGGGCTCACAATACTGCCAAGAGCCTGAATCCAAGAAGATTAGTCCTCGCCAAGGTTGCTCGTTGACGATGGAAGATTTTTGTATGAAAACAAGATGAGGGGTACCTAGATATTACCAGTCGTCATGATTGGTTAATGGTCTTCTGTTTACGTACCCCCCCCCCCCCCCCCCCCCCTCATGACCTGTGGCACAATTGGCAGGTCGTCCTGCAGGTCCAAGGAGGGGAAATCCTATTAATGTATTAATCGCTGATTTTTTGCTGCAATCCATGTTATTTCACTAACCGGGCAACTTGCCAGGTTTAGTGGGCGACCCTCAGGGGAGAGGGTTGCATGGTTGATGCTTTACGCCGCACTTCGGCTTATTCCACTTATACTGCAGTTTTGCAAGGATAAGTTGGGGAGGAAACCGGGCTCATCGACTGGAAGAAACCCCCAACCTTCAGTTAGAACCTGGTAGCCCCTCTACATACGGCGACCGAATGACAAGTCCCCTCAGAAAATGTATTTGGTTTTGAACGGATTGAACGTCCAACGACTCGTGTACATGGACGTACAGACGTGGTCGAGGCCGCCGTATGCTAAGCCCCCTGGTGGGTCGACAAATCCAGAGTTGGGGTGACGCCCGTAGGCCAACCAACCCACTTCTGTTGTCAGGCGGATCGACTCGTGTGTATGGGCGTACAGTCGTGGTCGAGGCCGCCGTATGTTGAGGCTCCCTGGCGGTTCGACAGATCCAGAGTTGGGATGACGCCCGTAGGGTAACTAACCCACTCCGGATGTCAAGCAGACCGACTCGTGGACCCGGGCGTACAATGGTGGTCGAGGCTGCCGAATGTTTAAGCATCCTGGCGGCTTGACCGATCACGAGTTGGTTGCCAGGCGGATCGACTCGTGTACATGGGCGTACCTTCGTGGTCGAGGCCGCTGTATGATCAAGCCTCCTGGCAGTTCGACAGATCCAGAAGTTGGGATGACGCCCGAAGGCTCAAATCACCTCAGTTGTCAGGCAGTTCGACTCGTGTACCTGGGCGTACAGTCGTGGTCCAACTGCCTTTGTTCAAGTCGTAGCGACCTGGGACCCTCCACTGCCTTGCTTCCCGAATGAAGGTTAGCAATGGAGACTTTAAAACCCTGGTTCGACAGATCCAGAAGCTGGTATGAGGCCTCAAACTGTCTTGGTTGTCCGGCTGCTCGGCTCGTGTACCTGGGCGTACAGTCGTGGCCGCAGCTGCCTTAAGTTCAGGTCGTGAAGACCTGGGCCCCTCCATTGCCTTGCTTCTGCGAAAGAAGGTTAGCAATGGAGACTTTAACGCCCTCAACGTTTGCTCCATGGCACTCAAACGTTTTGTATCCGACCCGCGGTTGTGCTCCGCTTGGTGGGGGGTCGGATCGTCTGGCATGGGAACCGGCAGGTTCCGTATACAGGACAGTCATGGTCAATGAACGTCCACCGTCCGGGACACTCATCCGTGTGACGACGACGGCTTTATATGGGTAGATACAGACGACGCTCAGTCGCTCATCTGTGATCAACTGTTGAACAACAAAAAGAAATACATGTGGTGACAACCCCAACCCTAATGTATTCATTCAGCCACTACACACATAAGTTCCCATAGTATTTCCAACAATCTAAAACATAATGGAAAATATGGATTTAAAATCCGGGAGAGCAGAAGTTTAGAAAAAAACAAACAAAACGAGAATATTATGTGGGAACACAATCTCGCTAAACAAACCCCGTAAGGGTGTTGAATTATGCCTCCCCCGCTGTACTTAAGGGGTTGGGTTGGGAAGCCGATGAACAACACAACACGACCACATGGCGTGGTGAAAACTGAACCAGCGTTGGTACCCGAATCGGTTGAAACGGTAGAGTCCAAAACCCCTCAAATATCCAAAAATAGAACATTTTGTGTGGCCAGAAAACCTTCCGGAATGTAAAGGAAGGTATCTAGCCGCTAGGGACAGATAAATTTCGTACTAAAAACGACTTAGAAAGAAGGATTTAGTAAAAAAGGTATACTCAGTAAATTTTAGCTGTTGCTTCATCCCTTGCAAGTTGAAAAAGAGGAAGTTGAAGAGGAAGGGTTGCGCATGCGCAGTGCCTACAAATGGACAACCAGTACAGGGTATTAGACTAGGATAGTATATACAGAACATTAGGGCAAGATTTTTTATTTTAGTGTGTAAAATGCATGTTGCTCTCTCTCCTAGGGTCGAAAGGCAAGTGTTTGCACAGTTGTAAGTTATATCTAAGGGAATATTGAAATTCTAACCTTTACTGTTCGGATGAGTTGGGATGAAATTTTTCCCCCTGAGTTTATTGAGAATTTGAGAAGCCACCGGCTGGAAGAAATCCAATATTTCATCTTCACTGGGGACCAGTTGAAGATAATAAAAGATGGCCTCCATCAGAGAGAAATCTTTGTGATTCTAGAAAAAATAATTATACGAGTTAAGTTAGTTGAATAATTTGTAAGATAGTTGCTTTGTAATAGACTCAAGTGTAAATATCATTATCTAAAAGGTAGTTCTTAATATGCTATTGGTTGATTTCCCGGCATAAAGACAATATTAGTTACAGGGTTTGTTCAAGGGGGGATACGGAAATATATGGGGTCAGTAAACGAATATTGGCCGAGGGTTAGCGGAGCTTAATATACTGTTTACTGACCCCATATATTTTAGTATCCCTACTCAAACAAACCCTGTAACAAATTTATCTCAACCAAGACCTAACTTGTACGATATTCTAGCCTTCTTTCTCAAACTTGACTTTCATAAAAGGCAGAAAATGAACTCCGAAAAGCTATTTTCCTATATGTATGGCACGGCCTGACTTGACTGACGAACCATACATGGTAGTCACCTTGTATGGAGACGGCACTTCGACGTAATATGGAATATACAGGGTCTCCATGTGACCAGTTCGAACCAATGAACAGGAAGCGTGAGACGGGATAATAACTCTTATACAGGCTATATTTTTATCCTACAACTCGTATCGTCCCTAAGAATGGTGTTGCTGTGGAAGTTCTGGTGGAGTAATAGCAACAATTTGATAGAAGCACATGTACCAAAATAAATACGGATCCATCGATGCTGTTTGTCGACGAGATGAAAATGGCAGATAGTAAGATATGTTGGCTTATTGTGATCGGATAAAACTATGCAACTTATTTTACTTATAGCGTCATTGCTGGTTTTATTGTGGGCGGAAACCGAGCTCTATGCCCGGAGGAAACCCACGACCTTCCGGTGGTAACTAGCAACCATCCCACATAGGTCGTTAGAGTGAAAACCCAGTCAGAAAATCGACATCCTGGAAGAGAAGGGGTTTCAACAGGAATCTGTTGGATTAACACGTTGACTGCCGACTACGAGATATCTCGCCATGGCAGGCGCACCAGATTCTACTGGTACAAATTATCTCGTAGCTTAACATAGATATCTTTTAGAATAACTATACTTCTTGGCGTACTAAATGTAACGGTTAAATCTCACTGCCAGATACGACATATCTCGTACAGGGTTTTTTTCACAAAGCATCAAGGGAAACCACTCTGTGTGTTGCTAAAAATAACACAGTAAACAGACATTGGCCCTACGTGTAACAAGCTTGAATGGCAAATGGGAGAGTCTCCGCACTTTCGAGTTATCTCGTAGTCGGCAGTTAACGTGATTGTGATTTGTGGTGTTAGGAGCCTACCTTAAAGGCAGAAAAAGCTTCAATAAAGAGAGCTGGTATTTCATTCCTCAGCCATTGATTCCAAGCACTGTCTTTGACAACGTCTTCTCTGGAGGATGGTACATCAAAGTCTCCTGAGATATAGAAGAAAACAATCACTTAAAAGAAATGTTTGAAACTCTCTTTAATTGTGGGTTCCATTCCAATGAGAAATAATTAGGGCATCGCCACACAAGAGAGGATTGATTGATGTTTAAAGCTGCACTCAAGCAAAAAGATTGATTGATTGATTGTTTGGTGTTTTACGCCGCGCTCAAGATTATTTCACTTATATGGCGACTTTGCCAGTTTTATTGTGGGAGGAAACCGGGCTCTATGCCCGGAGGAAACCCACGACCTTCCGTTGGTAACTGGCATCAACCAAAAAAGAAAAAAGACAATAAAATGGTGTTGAAAGCTTGAGCTGTTCACAAAAACTTACTTCATGATGTTGGCTTAATTATTTATCATTAGAACATTCATTTAATAGTTTGGCGTTTTGTTTAAAGGGGCGGCAAATTCTTGGAATTTTACCAATAATAACAATTTTCAATTCTTGCTAGGTTTATATGGCTTAGATTTTAAGGTTTATTTATTTTACTGAATAATAGGATAAATCAGGAGTGTAAAATTAAAATTGACCTGATCTTCCCGGAATACAAGTATTGATTGATTGATTGTTTGGTGTTTTACGCCGCGCTCAAGATTATTTCACTGAAATGGCAGCGTTGCCAGTTTTATTGTGAGAGGAAACCGGGCTCTATGCCCGGAGGAAACGCATAACCTTCCGGTGGTAACTGGCAACCATCCCACACACGTCATACAAGTATTGAAATAAGGTTTGAAATCTTGAGCGCAAGTTTTAAAATTGAATTATTTAAATTTCGTGAAGCCATAAACTGACCTTGAATAATGAATCTAAAACCATAACTGTGTAACGGCAGAAAGGCAAATACATCTTGTTTGGGTGGAAGGCTCTATAAGAAGAAAAAAGAAAGGTTAAATAAAATATATTTATTTACTCTCAATGACAATCCATTATATTAATTAAGCCTTGTCAATGTAATACAAAGTGTTCCAGAAAATTCTACTGACTAAGGTCAAGCTCCTGTCAGTCGTCAACCTAATGAAATATCATAGGTTTACTTTATTACAACAATTTATGATGAGGTATAAAGGTCTAAATGATATACCTCTTTTTAACACAAATAGAAACTTGTCTCCGTGGTTATTTTAGACAAGAAGATTTTCCCTGTGCCCGTGTGTTTTAGTGTTAATAAATATCATTATATTAATTAATGTGAACATTTTGATTAATTGTTTTCTTGACCGCACTTGAGATTATTTAATTTTATTTATATGGTGGAGGAGCAAATCAGACTCTTTGCTGGGAGGAAAGCACCAACCTTCATCGACTATCTGGCAACTATTTCTTATGGGATTTGAGCCCCCAACCCATTGATGGAAGGCTTTTATCCGACAGATTGAGAGGCTATTGTTTTATCAGCAAAGCCACAATTGATTGGTGTTTTACGCCACGCTCAAGATCATTTCACTTATATGGTGGTGATAACACGTTTAGTGGGGAAGGAAACCGAGCTCTTTGCTCACAGAGACTGAGTGGGATTCGGACTCACAGCCTATCGCTGCAAGGCCTGTGTTTGACCGAGAGACCATTGCTTCGTCGTCTAAGCAACAGACGCCCTACTTTGATTTGAACAGAAATCCATCACTACAATGTTTTCTAGGTTTACCAATTTATCAGTGATAGTCATCATTGAGATTGATTGATTGTTTGGTGCTTTACGCCGCGCTCAAGATTATTTCACTTATATGGCGGCGTTGCCAGTTTTTTTGTGGGAGGAAACCGGGCTCTGTGCGCGGAGGAAACCCACGACCTTCCGCTGGTAACTGGCAACCACATCATTGAGATAACTAATGAATTCTGAAAATGACAATAGTTGTTTGTTTGTTGAATACCTGTGAAAATGCCCTCTGTTTTGAGGCATTAATAGGAAAGGCCAGAGCTATTTCTGTTGATTCAACGTCAACTCCAGATTTAGCCTGCAACAGAAAAAAAAACGTATAGAATTTTTGGCATACTCAAGATTATTTCACTTACATGTAAGGTACCCGCAATGTAAACAAACTTCGAACCTGAGCGTGTCCATAAGTGCACAAGTGTCGTAATGGTCGTGTGGGCGATCTAACGACACAGTATAATTTTGTGAACTCTATCTAAGAAATACATACTAACGGTCGAGTAAGAGGGACTGTAAAAGCCTGCCGAGTGCAAACCATAGGCAATAACGCCTGAATGAGGGTAATCCAACACTTAAGTTAACCAACACTGATCGGTGTTGTTGCTGTAATCGAGCTTCAGTTGTTCGTTTGTTTTTCACCCTCATTTATACATTCTAAACCTAACTGGACATGCTTTATGTGTGCTATGTTTAATTTTAGGGATTTTAGTTGTAGTAAGCCCGTGCAAATTAGTTTTCTTAACAAATGTCAAACAGGCTACGGCGGCAAGTGGGCCTTAAAGTAAATCTTGCCCCTCAATTAATGAATATTAAATATTGTTGTCATGTTACCTGTAAGGATATTTCCGAAGCGTCAAGGATTTTCTTAACAACCAGCCACCTATCCGTTGAGTCGGTGTGTTCGATCTCCACCACGTTGTCACTCAGGTCATGACGTCTCATAGTTAATGTCCTCTTCTCCATCTACAAAACAAACAATAACGCATGGATTGATTGATTGATTGTTTAGTGTTTTACGCCGCGCTCAAGATTATTTCACTTATATGGCGGTGTTGCCAGTTTTATTGTGGGAGGAAACCGGGCTCTATGCCGAAGGAAACCCACGACATTCCGCTGGTAACTGGAAACCATCCCACATAGGTCGTTCGAGTGAAAACCCAGTCAGAAAATTTTTCATTTTTTGGGGACTGAGTGGGATTTGAACATAAGGCTTGGAAAAAAGATTTACTTACATACAAGACGTTTGCTGTTATTCTGTATAAAAAAATAATGTTTTTGTTTTCGGTCATTGTCGTCGGATTTAGGCTAGATTTTGGAGAGGTGTGAAAGTTAATTTGTTTCACTCTTCAAATGTATTTTGGAAGCTTTCCTTTTGTTACTAAAGTGAGGATGCCATTAGCTCAAATCCCCAAGGACCCCTTTCATATGAATGCCATTGTGATTGATGGATTTGTGTTTTACGTCACACTCAAGGTTATTTCACTTATATGGCGGCATTGCCAGTTTTAGTAGTAGGAGGAAACCAAACCAGCTTGCAGAACAATATTCAACGGTGAATTGATGTAATGATTTTCGTTGTTAAGCATTACGGAAATTACGGATAGAATTGTTATTTTTTCATCGTCAAATCCATGCCTGAGAATAACATAGGTACATGTATAGGTAGTCTGTTTGGTCAACTTGAATCTCACTTTGAGATCAGCAAGAGAAGGGTTTGTTGATTAGTGCAACCCTCGCAAATCACCACGGCCATCGGCAATGCCGCAGAGATTGCCGTAGTAAAACTGCTTTTCCGCTGCAATCAAAAATGACGCAGACGAAGTCACTATAATTTTTTTGTTTTGAAAAAACTGTCCGCAAAAACTGATGATCGCTGCCAGTGATCGTTTTACCGCCGCTGCAGGAGATGTTTTTGACGAAGTCCGCGACTTGCGTGACAACGCTGTGTACTTGAAAACGAGGCTCTCGTTCATGGATCTTCTGCCGTCTGAAATTACCGCTTTTAACATAACTGAAGTCCGGCAATTGTTGTGGTAAAGTTTCCTTTCTCCTTGTTCCTCTGGTCATTTCATGAAGAATATCATAGGGAGTATACAGATTTGCCGATTTTTTATACCACTCTCAAAAGAAGAGGCTGTTTCATCCAATTTCCATATGGTGTAGATGAACAACTGACTACCGATCTTCAGAGGCCCATTCCTTGTGTCTTGTACTTTGTAGAATATGGCCCAGGCCATGCGACAAAACGGACATTTGTTGTACTTATAGTAGGTAGTCTTTAATACTGAAAACAAACTTGAATCTTTGACAGACGTTGCTATAGGTTATACAAGTAGTTTATAAGGTACTGCAATACATGTGACCCGTGGGATACAAAAATAAAAAAAATGCCGCGGTGACTCAATTCTGCCGTGGAAAACCGAGTTCTCCGCGGCAACTTTTTTTTTTTGCAGCAGTAAAAATCTGAATTGCGAGGGTTGTTAGTGCTGCACTGAAGATTACGTTACAGATAAAGCACTGCTACTTCCTGCTATCTACCTTGTTTATAATGGTGAATTGGTCAGCAACAATTGAGTGAGTGAGTGATTTGGGTTTTACGTTCTGCTCAACAGTATTTCAGTTATATGAAGACGTTGCAGGGCGGATTTCCACCGCTCTTTAAGGTGCTGCCTCACCGCGACGACTTGCCGAAGACAACCAGCAAGCCCCCTCACCCAGTCACAGTATACTGACACCGGGCCAACCAGTTGCTGCTCTAGCTCCTATTGCTGAGCGTCAAGCAAAGCAGCAACAGCTCCCACTGTTAAAGTCTTTGGTCTGACTCGATCGACCCAGGCTTGAACCTGGATCTACAAGGCCTGATGCGGACGTTTTACCAATTGAGCAACAATGGATTAACTGACCTTATTAACAATGGTGATTTGTCGAAGTCGATGTAAAAAGAGCAGCAGAGACGGATGAATGTCACTAAATCGGGCAGCCAAAGTCTGGGTCTGAACATCATCTTTGAAAGGCAGGATTATTTGAGTCATCCATCTGGTGTGAAAAAAAAAACAATTATACAATTCAGGAAACATCGGAAACTGACAATTTAGCTAAAGCCATAGATTTAATTAGACAGTGTCTTTTTGAAAGGGAGTATACCAATATTCTCGTTATTTTTTTAGATTACAGAGATTCTTCTATCGATT
Organism: Lepidochitona cinerea; assembly: GCA_963971465.1. NCBI lineage: Eukaryota > Metazoa > Mollusca > Polyplacophora > Chitonida > Tonicellidae > Lepidochitona > Lepidochitona cinerea. Next base: position 38,624,033 of record OZ020555.1, on the reverse strand, counting down.
GATTGGTATTTTACACCGCGCTCAAGATTATTTCACGTATATGGCGGCGTTGCCAGTTTTATTGTGGGAGGAAATCGGGCTTTATGTCCGGAGGTCCAGTTCATTCCCCAAACAAACATTGGAATGCTTATCTTCAGCTCGGCTTCAAGTACCAAACAAACAATTAAAATTATTGTTTATAACAAAAAACATCCTATCTCACATATTCTCAAGCCATATTAAGCAAAAGTGTTCAAAGCTGGGAGTGAATTAACTTTATGAGTGAATGTGTTCACACAAATGTTACCGACAGAGAGTGTTTTGTGTCATTTGGCCATTTTCACAAGGCTTCTTGTACTTGGGGTATAAATCAAGTGTGTTAGTCGTGAGTCTTTGAGGTAATAATCTTGAGCGCTGCGTTAAACACTAAACAATCAATCAATCAATTGAGGTAACATGTTTAAAGACAGAGAAACAGGGAGAATAAAACAGATTGTTCCACATACTTGTCATCGAGTGAATCCGGGTCAGCCCAGTGTGGGAGAATGTATCCAATAGGGCCGCTCTTTACGTCAAATTTGATATGGAATCCATTAGAATGAATCTCTGGCGAGTCAGTCACTCGGAAAACAGACTTGAAACCAATCCCCTTTTGACCTGTTGAGAGAGTTGGAACGAAATACATGTAGTATGTCAGCAGACAGTATGAGAAAAAACACCACCCACACTAACCAAGAAAATTCCAATTTAAATGACGGTCGAACATTTGGCTGAATCTACGTGGAACTTTCCAGTAATTTGCAGATCATTTAAACCTTGTTGTTGTTTATTTCCGACATGTTTACCATTTCTAAATCTGATCAACAGTTACGGTAGGGAAGTAAAAATATACAGCTTTTAACTAATACACACAGACTTTATCTTTAAAAAAGATACAAACCAATTACAGAAACACAAACCAATTACAGAAACACAAACCAATTACAGAAACACAAACCAATTACAGAAACACAAACCAATTACAGAAACACAAACCAATTACAGAAACACAAACCAATTACAGAAACACAAACCAATCACAAAAACACAAACCAATTACGAAACAAAAAACAATTACAGAAACAAAAAACAATTACAGAAACACAAACACAGATTTTCACAAATTCAATTTTCTAATACTAGTTCAATGTTCAGGGAAATACAAGATTACTCAAATAGGCCCAGATGTAGACATTATAACATGCTTACCAATGTATCCATACTTATGTTTGCCTTTAGTGCTTCGTCCAACATCACAAACAGCTCGTATATTCTTCTCTATAAAACCACATTCGTTGTTTCTGACAGCAATACGGTCAGCCTGTATTTCAAATTCCACAGTGGGAATGGATTCACCGTTTTCCACAGGATAGTCATTATCATCAGCATTTTGCACCAACTCCAAGACAAAATGGGTGTCTTTACTGTAGAGTTCTTTTGATAGGCCGTCCAGACTTCGACCAATTATTCCTTGCTGGACTTTCATCAGCTTTTCTCCATCTTCACTTAACTCTAATCCGACTCCAAATTTCTCCCTTCTTATTTCATCAATCAAGGCTTTGTGTTTGTTTTCAGGTTCTTCTCTACTTTCAGATGAACTCTCAGTTACTTCCCCTGACTCCCCTTCTTCTTCAGTGGAGGTAGATAAACTATCCCCTTCTTTCATGGATGAATCTAAACAATTTGAAACATAACTAAGATAAGTCCATGGTTATTTTAGACAAGAAGATTTTCCCTGTGCCCGTGTGTATTAGTGATTATAAATTAGATAAAACGATGATAGTGTAAAACTTATAACCAACACAGGGACAAACAAAATTGAATGAACACAAGACCCGTAGGATTAAATCAATTCTCGTTTTCGGTGTGACGTCACAATTGTGAAAACGAGGCTGTTCATCAGAAGCTGGTTGAAAACAACTGCTTGACGATAGTTTGCACAGCTCAAACAAAATGGCGTCAACCGAGTTGTTTTCACCCACTCTCTGGTTGTTAGGGCTTCAGAAACCACATGACCTGCAAGGCCCAGATGTCAGAAATCAAGACAAATGGCTACACCGCAATAACATATATAATAAGGCTTGAATTTCTAAAAGGAAAATGTAGACCTTAAACTGTGGTTTATTCAAACAATGATTTTTATTCTTCTATACATGTAGTTACAATCACATACTACTTTTGATTGATTGATTGATTGTTTGGTGTTTTACGCCGCGCTCAAGATTATTTCACTTATATGTCGGCGTTGCCAGTTTTATTGTGGGAGGAAACCGGGCTCTGTGCCCGAAGGAAACCCACGACCTTCCATTGGTTACTGGCAACCACACCACATAGGTAAGCTCTACAAGAATATCTCTTACTTTTCTCACCAGCTATAAGAGAAAATCTTCAATTTGATAAATTCTTAAGAAATGAAAAAATAAATTCTGTTTTAAAGAAAAATATCCAGTTTTCCAGTTTCCTGAAAATTCAAAAGAAAAAGTAGCTGAGCATATGTAATACCTGTGACAGGTGAAATTTCTTTTACTTCTTCTTTTGTTCCGTTTTCCTCGCTCTCATCCTCCGAGCTGCTGTCTGAATCCTCTGAGGATGACGACGTGTCCGACTCCTCACTTTCATTAGCGACATTTAACTAAAAACAAAACACGGGAAGAGAAAGTCAGACCTAATGAATACACATGTACATATATTTTTTTCTTTCACCTTTTCACAGGACCAGAGGAGTGTTAAATACAATAATAAATACTGTACACTTTATTGAGAACTTATAGGATAAATGTCCAGTTGAATTCAATGCCCCCCTATTTGATAATCAATTTGTTTAAAAACTTGCACCGTATAGACTTAGGAACGTAGCCAAAAGCAAAATGAGATTTCAGGCACGAAACCTACACAATTCAATGCATTCTTTTTCTCTCTACAGACTAGATACGGAAATCAATTAGCTTTAGCGCCGTGACGTCACATTTGACATCTGATATATACATTGCTATTGGTGTGACATCATAAACAAACGACGTTAAGCCAGGGCCCTTTCATGGTTGGTTGAAATGACACCGAAAGCGTTCAAATATCAACTATGACATCAAATACGAAGATATTTTCGATTAGTGACGGAAGATATGCATGTTTTCAATCACCGTTTGTTTGACACCCTGGGACCTTACTGGAAGTTTTGTTTCAATATTATGTTTTTAGATACATATTTACTCAATTTACAATAACAAATCACCGCCAGGTGTTCAGAAAGAACTTGGCATTTATCCTTTAAATTATATTGGTCAAGGGGAAACAACTGCCCCGTAATCAATTAAACAATGAACAAACAATATCAGTGCCAATTATTTTAATACAAGCTGTTGTCAGAAGCGTTACACTGTTTCGTTACTATATTGTATCACTGAATAACTAACACTGTATTTGATTTACTATTTACAAAGCAGCCAATCATATAATTGATTTAACTAGGTCAAGTGGACGAGGCAAACGTTTAAAAACCTATGAACAAAACATTTTATTGCAGCTATGTTTGTGTTTTTGTGAAGCGTGCCCTTAACATTGAATTTATCTGAGAAGTTTTACATGCCCCATGTGCCCATAACATTGAATTTATCTGAGAAGTTTTACATGCCCCATGTGCCCATAACATTGAATTTATCTGAGAAGTTTTACATGCCCCATGTGCCCTTAACATTGAATTTATCTGAGAAGTTTTACATGCCCCATGTGCCCATAACATTGAATTTATCTGAGAAGTTTTACATGCCCCATGTGCCCATAACATTGAATTTATCTGAGAAGTTTTACATGCCCCATGTGCCCTTAACATTGAATTTATCTGAGAAGTTTTACATGCCCCATGTGCCCTTAACATTGAATTTATCTGAGAAGTTTTACATGCCCCATGTGCCCTTAACATTGAATTTATCTGAGAAGTTTTACATGCCCCATGTGCCCTTAACATTGAATTTATCTGAGAAGTTTTACATGCCCCATGTGCCCTTAACATTGAATTTATCTGAGAAGTTTTACATGCCCCATGTGCCCTTAACATTGAATTTATCTGAGAAGTTTTACATGCCCCATGTGCCCATAACATTGGATTTATCTGAGAAGTTTTACATGCCCCATGTGCCCTTAACATTGAATTTATCTGAGAAGTTTTACATGCCCCATGTGCCCATAACATTGAATTTATCTGAGAAGTTTTACATGCCCCATGTGCCCTTAACATTGAATTTATCTGAGAAGTTTTACATGCCCCATGTGCCCTTAACATTGAATTTATCTGAGAAGTTTTACATGCCCCATGTGCCCTTAACATTGAATTTATCTGAGAAGTTTTACATGCCCCATGTGCCCATAACATTGGATTTATCTGAGAAGTTTTACATGCCCCATGTGCCCTTAACATTGAATTTATCTGAGAAGTTTTACATGCCCCATGTGCCCATAACATTGAATTTATCTGAGAAGTTTTACATGCCCCATGTGCCCTTAACATTGAATTTATCTGAGAAGTTTTACATGCCCCATGTGCCCTTAACATTGAATTTATCTGAGAAGTTTTACATGCCCCATGTGCCCTTAACATTGAATTTATCTGAGAAGTTTTACATGCCTCACACTACACCCCCACGCAGTGAGTTATTGTTATTATAATGAGCATGTGGAGTTATGGTCTGCATTTTTTTTGTAATGTGATAAAAAGAATATTTTCCCTATATTTGGCAGCTCATGCTACTGTAGCGGAATTTACTTTTCCTTATTTAATTGGTCAATGCGAAATGACGTTATACTTTGACCAACAACTTCGATGTCTTAATCTTAAAAATAATGGGCCGAGCGAAGCCTAATTAAGATAACATCTTGTATCTCAAGATGATAAATGTTCCGGAGACACCGCTACTATTTGGGATTCGTAGTGCTAAGACTGATATTTTATCTATTCAATATAAATCAAAATGTCCAATCGAATATTTCAACTTGAAATAATAACATTAAATATTTATTTAACACCAATTAAAACAATGAAATGGAGATTAAATTTTACTATTATTGTCTTTATACTAGAGTCACATATTCCCACAGTTCATGAAATAAAAGTCTGTGATTGTGGATTTAAATTACTTTTAGTCTTATATTTAGTACCAGTCAGTCCCACTTGTGAAATAAGTACCGATCATTCCCACTTGTGAATTAGGTACCGATCATTCCCACTTGTGAACTTAGTACTAGTCAGTCCCACTTGTAGATTAGGTACCGATCATTCCCACTTGTAAACTTAGTACCGATCAGTCCCACTGGTGAATTAGGTACCGATTATTCCCACTTGTAAACTTAGTACCGATCAGTCCCACTGGTGAAATAGGTACCGATCATTCCCACTTGTGAACTTAGTACGAGTCAGTCCCACTTGTGGATTAGGTACCGATCATTCCCACTTGTACATGTGAACTTAGTACCGATCAGTCCCACTGGTGAATTAGGTACCGATCATTCCCACTTGTGAACTTAGTACCGATCATTCCCACTTGTGAATTAGGTACCGATCATTCCCACTTGTGAACTTAGTACCAGTGAGTCAGTCCCACTTGTGGATTAGGTACCGATCATTCCCATTGGTAAACTTGGGAATTATTCATTTGCATGCTGTATTTTGGTGCTTCTTTGTTTAGTTATGTTTCCTTCTACAAAAGTTAATCAGTTCGTTTCATTATTAAATCATATATGTACAAGTATTGACGAAGTGTTCGCTTCAACGTGCCGAGGTCATCTAACCTTGCAAGAAGAAATTCTGGCCTTTTATAGGCGTCCAGCATAGAACGCTGGGTCACGTGTCGAAATCTGACTCGCTGATTGGCTGACGCTCCGCTGTCTGACAGTTTGTCAACATCGATCCAAAAGTTTTGTCATTTAAAATAATTCAACGAGTGACATTTGTCTATTTACACTCCCAAATAACGATATTCTTTCCAAGGGAAGAATCGGATAAAACAAACCGATCGAAGTATTATTCATAGTACTTGAAATATGTCCGTAATCGTCGCGAACTCACTGTGAAGTCTGTGAAAAATCACTGTGCGCCGAACATGGCGAGTATCGTGATTTGTGACCGATCTGTTAGGAAACAAACTATCGTATTTCAAGTGCATTAAACCACCATCTCCTGGTAAGACATGAATTCTCGAAAGTTAAGTTTATGGTCCCATGAAACATATCGTGCATAGGCATTTTAACTTTACAAAAACTGTGTATTTCAAGCCATATTGTGCACCAAAAACGATCTCTTAAACAACAACAACGACATGTTATTTTGAACATGTGTACATTTCGAAGCACACGTTCTCTTATAAATAAGTAGCGGAACATAACATATTTGACCGCAAATGACATACAGGATAAACGTGTAGAAAACCTATTTTCGCTACACTACTTTAAAATACAAACCTTTTCTGATATCTCCCGTGAAATATCTATGGAATCTTGTTCCTGGTCAAGACTGACTGAGGCTGTATTGACTATACAATCTACAGAAAATTGGCAACGTGTTTCTAACGGCTCCGTCCATTCCTGAATTCCCAGAACACACCCCAACTGAATCAACCGGGACATATACTCAGAGTTACTTTTTGCCATTTGCAAGAGAAGAACTTTTGACTGTTTTTTACCAACCACTTCTCCCAAAGGTGATAAAAACATCTGAAACATAAGACAAACATTAACTGTCAGATAAAATTTTTTTATTTACTGGTCATTTGTAGTATATTGATTTCTACTCATTTTTACATCTAATAAAATTACATAATCTACAGTTTAATTAATTAGTGTCTTTTTTAGAAAGTGGGTATAACAGTATTCTCGTTATTTTGGGATTACGCTTTCTTAAAAATATGGTAGAAATTCTTCTACCGATTTTTGGGTGACGCCCTAAACGGGAATCGAACCCGGGTCCCAGAGAATGGCACCTATCGCCAGCACTAAATGCCGGCTGTCTTATCCATTCAGCCAAGAGGCGTCACCCAAAAAATCGGTAGAAGAATTTCTACCATATTTTCAAGAAAGTGTAATCCCAAAATAACGAGAATACTACATAATCTACAAGGAAAAACAAGGCGCTTCATTCATTGAAACCGTAAGCCTTTCACTTGTATCTGAAAACAATGTCGGTCGATCAGATCCAATCAACTGGAGGTCATGTGGTATTTGATTTGCACCAATTGTCGCCATTACTAAAAATTGGTGTAATTTCGATCCAGATCAATTATGCACCCGCGTGTTTCAACTATCAATGGCAGCACATTTTACAAAGTCAGATTACAAACCAGCCAATGAGACGTGTCCATTCCACGCATATAGTTCACTGGATCCAATGAAAAGAATTTGTGATAAAATAAAGTCATACCTCATTGGCCAATGTTACGGTGGTTTTGATAGGTAGTTTGTGAAGACATTCAAGTACAAACATTATGGCTTTGTTAGGAGTTGTCTGATTGGTTGGAGGGCCACCTTGGAAAATAAAATACATATTAGAGAATTGAAATCTTAATGCTTGATGACGTCATGCAAATCTGGACAGAAAGTCGGCTATAGGTGTGCATGTTGCTACAGAGAGCTTAAAGTGGCATGAGCTGCCAAAATTCACACTTTTTTCATAATTTCTGACCGTCATGACAGTAAGAGGCTTTGAACGCCATCGAAACACTAAATGATTGGCGTTGGTATGAGGAAAATCCATACAGTATGTGACCTGTGCAAAACGAAAACGTGTTCGAAAAGTAAACAAAATTTAAATAACCGGGACGACCATTCATTCGTTCTAAGCCAAAGTTAGTTCAAAACAATACTTTATCGCACATTTTCGAGACCAGGAGCACTAAAAAGCTTCTAAATTATACGTCTTGAGAAAAATAGCTAATAATTTCAACCTTCTGTTTTAAAGTCAAAATATCAACATTTTGGCAGCTCATTGCACTTTAACAAACCGGTCACTACAAAGCCAGACCCCTTCAAATATCCCATAATTTTTCAGAAACTAGAGTCATTCGACTTTCTGCCTATTAATAGCAATGTATCATTTTTACTTACACTGCTTTAAACACATAAAATTGTTATTATTTGGTCTTGGTGTATATTTATTTCAAAATACAACCACGGATGACAAAACATTCCTGACTACATGTATTGTTTCTAAAATAGTTGTTTTAGATGTGCTACACGGAGTACAGGTGTGGCAGGACAGACTTATAAACCCATGACCAGGTGTTAAATAAATGTGGAATTTATTCTCCCCGTAGCGAATGTTGATGGATGATGTATTTTGTTGCTATTCAGAAAAATTTCTATGCATTTAATTGGTCAAAATGCCCAGAATGTGAGTCTGAGTGCTTTTCGTGTTTATATTTCATTCTGTATCAGCCATTATTGGTAAATATTTTTATCTCAACGTTAGTCTTTTGGTTTTTCACGGTACTTCAAATGGTCAACTTCTCAGGACGATAAAAAATTATGAAAAAATCAAAAGTTTGGCAGCTCATGTCACTGAAATATCAGCAATAAACTCATTCTTTAAAGATCAGTCATAGTGATTGGGCCAGATCTTAGATGTGATCAGTGAGTTGCCTTCCATAATCACACAACTGCTTCCAATCCCTTCTATCTGGTATCCCATGTACACGGTAAAAATAAAACAAAGCAGTTCGTTTATTAAGCTAACAACCAGGTACTTAAATGACAACATGTTTGTCATCTGTTCTAAAAATGCATGAAGCTTTTTCTAAATCCATAAAAAATGAGCTTTTCTTTTAGCATAGCCCAGGCTCTCCAATCCTTACCCATGCAAAACAAATACCCTACGCCACCTTTTAAACATTCTACGCCCCCCCCCCCCCCATCCTCTGCACTCCCACAATGCACCAGACTAAGAGATGATGATACGATTGGGCTATTGGTGGGTTGTATCAACATAAATCCTCACTTACCTGGCATTCGTTCTGTGGACGCAGAGTTTAGCGTAAATAAAGCTGTTTTCAGATGATTGGCTAAGAGTGCAAGATGAGTTTTTCCAACACTTTTACTGGCTACTATTTGTGAAAGCAGATGACCGCACGTTTGTATTACATCAGCTCTTTTCACAGCTTCAGCAAATTTCTCCACAGATGTCTGAGAAACCAACTTAATCATATGACCTGGTTCAGTCTCCATAGCAACAAAGTCTGTAGTTATAACTTTTCTACCATCTAATTAAAAAAAAATATCTATTTCTTGAAAATGTAAAGAATAAACTTAGGCTATACTCATTTAAAAACAATTCTGATGCTTTGACAGTTTGTTGATTTCACCAAATCTTAACCTATCCTCATCGAGAAAGATGACCAAGAAGAATTATTGCTTTTTTTCGGTCTATGACTACCCTTTGATGGAACAGAATTTTAAAAACATATGTTGATCTTAGTTAATGTTTATCTAATATTTTAGGTCTTCATTTTGATTGTTCTTGTCCATGACAATAAAAAATTTGTTATAATAGCTACAAAATAACTGTGAACAAGTTATATTAGTCCAGACGCCTAATTATGGGATAATTTGTGATAAGCACAGGTATTTTTATACAAAGCATTACTGGAAAACTCTTAGCCATATTTATACACCAATTGAAGTCAGCAATTATTCTGAAAACAAATTATTTACCTTCTATTTGAAAACAAATTATTTACCTTCTATTCGAAAACAAATTATTTACCTTCTTTTTGAAAACAAATTATTTACCTTCTATTTGAAAACAAATTATTTACCTTCTTTTTGAAAACAAATTATTTACCTTCTTTTTGAAAACAAATTATTTACCTTCTATTCGAAAACAAATTATTTACCTTCTATTTCAAAGCGGTTTGTTCCTCCATATTTCTGTATGAATTCTTTCAAGGGACCTAACTCTGGTTCAAACACCAAAGGCCAGTAACTCCAGTCACTCAAGTTCTCCATCATAGGACAGTTATGAAGACAGGCCCGGGCAGTATCTCTCGTCTGATGCCCTAATATACCAACTTTACCCTTGCTGGAAAAGATCCTGGAAAAAGCAAAAGATATGATAATATTTCTTCTAAAGATTCAGCCACTTTTTTCCTCATAAGGATTCGATCATTAGAAAAGAAATCTGCTGAATGAGGCCAGACAAATTTGCCCAATAGAGGGAATTTAAGGCAATATGACCCGCTGAGCAGTGTGTGAAAATGGTTATTCTTAAAGACAACTCCTCGTCTCCATTTTTGTCGGACTCAATGGAAAATTTAGGCCATTAGAATGGCTGAATATTTAGAAGAAATAGGGTAACTAGAACAGATTGAAGGAATGTTTATGGAGCAAATAACAAAGAGTAATTTTAAACTTTAAGCCCAACAGATTGAAAGATTCAAAACTTAACATTGAAGTGAAGGTCTCCAAAAAATCTGTAAATCATCCGAGAGAAATAATGCATGTTTTTAACAGCGCCAGGTTCAAGAATAGGTGTCAAGGTCATGTTAAGAAGCAAGTCACAATTAAAAATATAAAAATTAAAGTTTGGACTGAAATTGTGAGTCTTACTTGTTGGTTGGAAAGAGAGTTGCTTCATAAACCACATTACTTTCACGAGATTGATGACGTTGGGATTTAGACTGAGCTTTCTTCAACCTATCTATCATTCCGTATCCAAGCTGACGTAATTCTTGCACGTGAAACTGACTGCACAAGATAGCCTCAAGTTCCACGTTCTGATGCATAAAAAACAAAACTTTTAGGATGAAATTTACTGCATAAAATTCAACCATGGAACTTGTTGACACTTTAAGTGACTTATGAACATCAAGGTGCAATACAGTATCTCCTTGTTTCTAATAAAGTTATTTTTGAAAATTTACAGTTCAAAGTTAACCTGACCAAAAAGATCTTCGGGGAGTGTCTGGGAACTCTTCCACATACACCTATTGAGAGAAAAATCCACTCAGAATTTTTTCAATCTTTAATTGGTCTGAGTTGGGTTTGATCCCTTGCCTCATCGATGGAACGCCTGTGTCGGACAAAGGTTGATTGATTGATTGTTTGGTGTTTTACTCCGCGCTCTAGATTATTTCACTTATATGGCGGCGTTGCCAGTTTTATTGTGGGAGGAAACCGGGCTCTATGCCCGGAGGAAACCCACGGCCTTCAGCTGGTAACTGGCAACCATCCCACATAGGTCGTTCGGGTGAAAACCCAGTCAGAAAATTTTCCAATTTTTTTTTTGGACTGAGTGGGATTCGAACCTGCGACCCATGTCGGACTAAGGGACTATCATTGTAACTGACTGAGCCACAGAGGATGACGTCAAAACCACACCCCCAAAAATCTGGCAACATCGCCATAGAACGAAAAAAATCTTTAGTGCCATGTAAAACGCCAAATCATTCAATCAAATCTGAATGTAAATATAACCTCTATTTGCAGCTGGTTTTTGCTTATGTAGCCATGGCTACCAGAAGAATATGAGTATTTTTGATATCCTGTTAAGACAACCAATAATAAAAATTACTTCAGTAACGCCAGCGTTCTTTGACTGCTTGATGAGTTCAAGAACATCAGAATAAGAAGGTCTGAACCCGCTACTGGCTGTGGATGATGCGGAGGATCCCAAGGATAGTCCACAGTTCACTTCCAAGAGCTGACAGAAAAAGATAAAAACAGAAAATTTATCCTAATTAATCTATTATAACTTGGAGTAAAGAAAATGGCTTACCGTATTTCTTCTAAAGATTCAGCCACTTTTTTTCCTCATAAGAATCCGATCATTAGATAAGATATATGCTAAATGAGGCCAGACAAATTTGCCCATTAGAGGGAATTTAAGGCAATACGACTCGCTGTGCAGTGTGTGAAAACGGTTATCCCTAAACACAACTCCATGTCCCCTTTTTTATCTGACTCAATGGAAAATTAAGGCCATTTAGAATGGCTGAATATTTTAAAGAAATACAGTACTGTTTTCAACCCAGAAATAACAAGAGTTTTAGTAAACTCGACATACGCCCGCCGTGGCAAAGTCGAACCGCTACGATTAACAACTTTACATTTAATATAACATTTGTTTTAATTTCATCCATTCGAATTTCTTGTTCACATTAGAAGTTTTTTTCTTCTGAATTTTATGAAGCTGCAACTAAATACCAGTACGTTATACATACTCTTATCTCTATTTAAACAGCCACAGTAGGTTATAGTACACATATATTATCTGTTCAGGTAATTTCAATCACATTTTAATAGCAAAAACTGAAATATTGTGGCTGTTTTGACATTGCAGGTACACATTTCTGATAAAAAAAACTCTTGAAAACAGACAAAAAATATGTGGACTGAAATCAAATTTGGTAAGCGACACATTATCTACCTATAAGGTATATATACTCTAAAAGAATTGGAGAGATTATATCAAAACGAAAGAAGTTCTGGAGCCAAAAGGGAATATTACATAATCCAATAGGGCTGCCATATTATGCAACAGGTGATGTCAGAAATGGTACACAACACACTATCTGCCCATAAAGTATATACTCTGAAAGAATCGTCAAGATCGGATCCAAACTCTTCAAGTTATGGAGCGAAGATATAGACTAAGACAGAATATTACATAATCCAATGTAGAAGTCATATTATGCAATCGACAATGTCCTAAATGGTTCATGACACATCTTCTACCCCTAAACTATATGTTGTAAAAATAATTGTAAAGATCTGATCAAAACTCTTCAAGTTATGGAGCGGAAGGGAACGAAGATATAGACTAAGACAGAATATTATATAATCCAATGTAATAGCCATATTATGCAATGGACAATGTTCTTAATGGTTCATGACACACCTTCTATCCCTAGAGTACATGTTGTAAAAAAAATTGTAAAGCTCGGATCAAAACTCTTCAAGTTATGGAGCGGAAGGGAACGAAGATATAGACTAAGACAGAATACTACATAATCCAATGTAGAAGCCATATTATGCAATGGACAATGTTCTTAATGGTTCATGACACACCTTCTACCCCTAGAGTACATGTTGTAAAAAAAATTGTAAAGATTAGATCAAAATTCTTCAAGTTATGGAGCGGAAGGGAAGGGAACGAAGATATAGACTAAGACAGAATACTACATAATCCAATGTAGAAGCCATATTATGCAATGGACAATGTTCTTAATGGTTCATGACACACCTTCTACCCCTAGAGTACATGTTGTAAAAATAATTGTAAAGATCTGATCAAAACTCTTCAAGTTATGGAGCGGAAGGGAACGAAGATATAGACTAAGACAGAATATTATATAATCCAATGTAATAGCCATATTATGAAATGGACAATGTTCTTAATGGTTCATGACACACCTTCTACCCCTAGAGTACATGTTGTAAAAAAAATTGTAAAGATCGAATCAAAACTCTTCAAGTTATGGAGCGGAAGGGAACGAAGATATAGACTAAGACAGAATACTACATAATCCAATGTAGAAGCCATATTATGCAATGGACAATGTTCTTAATGGTTCATGACACACCTTCTACCCCTAGAGTACATGTTGTAAAAAAAATTGTAAAGATTAGATCAAAATTCTTCAAGTTATGGAGCGGAAGGGAATCCGGGACGGACAGACGGACGGACGGCGCTGGTGATACCATAATACGACCGACTTTTTTTAAGTCGGGCGTATAAAAATTGTCAATTTCAGTAGCAATCTGCTAGTTTTTTTATTTACATTACAGGTGAAGAAAATCATGAGTCACAGATGGATAAACATGAGCAGCATAAAGGCACCCCTGAGAAAATCTATCCTCATCAAATGGAATTTGACCAATGGTTGAAAAAATAAAGCTAATCCAGAGCAGAAAATTTGAAAATTTAAAATGCACGCCAGAGTTTTAAAGAGTGCCGTTTTTGGAAATATTGTTAATAAAATATTTTTTCCAACTGAATTTGACAATACAATCAGCGGTGCAAAATATTTCCTACAGAGCAGTTTATTTATAAAACTATGATGGATTATTCACACAAGTTTTCGGGAAAAAAAACTAATGGGTGGTCCCAGATTTCTAGAATAATTGGTTTATAGTTTACTTCCTGTGCCATAAAAATACATTTTTCAAATTCAATATATTCTAAAGTGCTATGAGCTGCCCCAAAAAAACTGAAGGACTGACCTTGAAATAAACAAGAGATCCCTTAAAGGGATCTTAACGCCCGCTGTCATCTATCCATATTAAAAATTGTTACAGCAATAACTGGATATAGGAATTGGGGACGACAGTGCATTTAAAGTACATATTATGTGATATTGGGCCTACATAAAAATCTTATTCCATTGAGATAACTATTGTTGAGGAAAATTAATGGTGAATTACAAAGTAAGCTCTCCTTGAAATTTTGGTTGAAAACAATATTGACACCTAGTAGCCATCTTGAATATGCTAATGAGAGGCAAATGTACGGTGCACAGCTAGAACTTAGGGGGATGATGTGTGTCATGTTTGGTTAAGATGAGGTCAGTAGTTTTCTTGGAAGAAGTTTCATTCAAATTTGGTTAAAAAACAACACTGCTTCCTGGCGGCCATATTTAATAAGCAAATGAGATGAAAATTTAGGGTGCAGAACTAGATCATAGTGAGATAATGTGGGCCAAGTTTGGGCAAAACCAGACTGGTACTTTTCTTGAAATAAAGGTAACAAAAAAAAAACAATATTGCCCCCTGGCGGCCATATTGGATATGCAAATGAGATGAAAATGTACGGTGCATAACTAGACCATAGGGTGATAATGTACGTTCAGTTTGATTGATATCGGACTAGTAGTTTTCTTGGAATAAAGGTAACAAAAATTATATATATATAGCCCCCTAGTGGCCATATTGAATATGCAAATGAGATGAAAATGTTCGATACACAACTTTATTAATTGACTGTGCAAGTTATTACCCGAATACAACCTTCGCGGCCGGGTAATATCAGCAGACGAATCAAGTTCGTATAAGCCGTAGGGGTGTATTGGCCGAGTTCAAGTCATATTGGCCGAGTTCACGGAGTGCGGCGGAAAGATGCAATTAACATGTGACGTCTCAGAGTTTGAAAGAAACAGACGGCAGTTAAAACTTATGTTGATATCAAAATGTCTACAATAGAGCGCGTTGTACAAGCTCGTATTGACAGGATATTAGAGTTGGAAGAAAAAACTACTGTAAGTGAATCCGATTGCCGTTTTAGGGCAGTGATGGAGGAAAACACTTCTCTTAGCCTACTTATCCAGGAACAAAAACACAGAGAGCAAAACAAGGCCGGGCGTTAATTTGTTTAAGACACCAAACAAACGAATAGAAATAACTTCCACAGTCTATTAATAAAAATATTATGAATCGAGTGTTTTTGTATTGCCTTGGTATTGGCCTTCGGGTGGTTGCATTGACCCTCGGCCCAATACGGCCACCCTCAGGCCAATACCAAGGCAATACGAAAACACTTGATTAAGAACATATAATACTATAGGGAGATAATGTGAGCCAAGTTTGGTGAAAATCAGACTGATAGTTTTCTTGCAATAAAGGTAACAAAAATATATATATATCGCCCCCTTGCGGCCCTATTGAATATGCAAATGAGATGAAAATGAATAGTGCACAACTAGACCATAGGGTGATGATGTATGTTGAGTTTGATTAAGATTGGACAGGTAGTTTTCTTGGAATAAAGGTAACAAGCGAAAAGTTAACGAACGGACGACGGAAAATCGTTTTGAATAGCCCTCCATCAGAATGATAGCGGCTAAAAATATTGGTAAAGCCAATAACCTTTACGAATTGAAGATGTGTACTAATTAAGAGACAAAATTCAAATAGCCGGGATGTAAGAGTACATTTTTGGGTGCCTTGTAAGCTTATAAAACCACCAAGATTGGTATCAGCGGAAAGCTGTTATTTTATATTTCTTGATAAAAATAATGAAGTATTATAATAGTTCTGTTTCAACCAAATTTTCCCTATATTTGGCAGCTCATGCCACTTAAACGATAGGATACTAGCCACTTAAACGATAGGATACTAGCCACTTAAACGATAGGATACTAGCCACTTAAACGATAGGATACGAGCCACTTAAACGATAGGATACCAGTACCTTCTTAGCATCAGGTTGATGCAGCAGAAACCACAAAAAGCTTCGAATACCCATAGATTGGAACGAAGGGAAGTTGAAATCACGGAGAAGATGTTCTTCAATTTTCTGCATGTCATTTAACGTTACACTTCCGTGAGTCAGACAACGATCCAAGTAACTTTGCAGTTTCTGAAGAATTTGATCTGAAAAATTGATTGATGACAAAGACTTATATTTGTTGGAAGGAAAAAACAAGTCGTAATGAGCCAAAATATTAATTGATTGATTGGTGTTTTATGCCGCGCTCAAGATTATTTCACTTATATGGCGGCGTTGCCAGTTTTATTGTGGGAGGAAACCGGGCTCTATGCCCGGAGGAAACCCACGACCTTCCGTTGGTAACTGGCAACCATCCCACATAGCCAAAATATTAAACACGGGTTGATGTTTTCTTGAAAGTTTTCCCTATTAAAATTTGTTTCTGAACATACGATTTACGTCAAGTTTGTTTTCAAGTTTAATTGGGAAAGTAAACAGACTTGCAGCGTAGAAAAAATATACTGCATAATCCATTGGTACAAGAAATAACATACATGGCGATAAATAAAGAATAATGTGAAAATATCACTGTCTTCAGGGCATTATCTAGGGCAAAAGTTTGGGCACCCATAGTACGACTTGACAATACCTTCCCCCGGCCCATTAAACCACCATTTCTGTCTAATATGTCCCTAATATTTATGTTTAAAATATTTTGCAGAGCAGTTTTTACTTGCATTCAATATTTAAAGCAACAATCACAACAACTTTTTTTCTCATTCCCTGGTTTGGCCGCCCTAACTACAGAAGCCCAAGCCCAACATAATATGGGGTTCAAAATTAGCCTAGATTAGCTTGAAAGTGATGTGCTAAAATAATAAGTGTGGGATGTTGTAAGGTGTTACATGGGTCTGTTGTTGGAAGATGGAATATGATTTTATTAATGCGGCACCTAACAGCTTTTCAGTAACACAATGAAAGAGCGTTTCTAAAATGAACATTCTGAAATTGGTGTCCCAGAAGTGCTTTGTCGTCAGTCTTTATGACGTGAAATAAAGCGTTGAGCCCACAGTCATCAGGTCTGGGTGACTCAGTTATAATATTCTGTTATACAGATCAGTAGGTAGACTAATCCATCTCACAACATGTCAGCCATTCCATGTAAATAGTTGAAGCTTGTTGGTTTTCAACATTCAATGAAACATGTTCATTAAAGGTCATGTCTAAAAGTGGAACATGTTTTTAAAGTGAAAAGGGAATTAAGACTAACCCAAGGGATACAAACATGTTGTGCATTGCTCAAAGACTACATTTGTTTAAGTAGTTTAATAGTGTCTTTTAGAAAGTGACTATAACAGTATTCTCGTTATTTTGGGACTACGATAGGTGCCATACTCTGGGGCGTGGGTTCGATTTCCGTTTCGGGACGCGGGTTCGATTCCCGTTTCGGGCGTCACCCAAAAATCGGTAGAAGAATTTCTACCATATTTTCAAGAAAGTGTAATCCCAAAATAAGGAGAATACTGTCAAAGACTACATGTCTAAAAATGAAAGAAAACCAGTAAAAAAGAGTTAAAGCTGACCTAATGGAGGTGGCTGTTGGACTAGATCCTCTCCAGATTCCTCATTCATTCCGCTGCTTTCTGGAGGTGTCATGAGATCTTTCTGCAAATCAATGGCACTTACACAAACAGCCAGATAAAATAGACGAGCCGCTAATGCATCATTTTGGATTAGTTTTAAAAATTCTGAGATTGAGTGTTCAAGTTTTCTCAGCTTCCTCGCAGAATCATTTCCCTCAAACTGAGGCACAGAAAACAACATTTGGAATTTGCCAAATATTTCAGCAATGACTGCTGGAGGATTCATGCTCAAATAATGCTGACTGATTTCCAGTCCCGGGTCTTCCGTAGCCGTGGGCCGAAATACATAACCCCTAAACCGCTGCAAAGCGCCGTCAATTTCTTCTTGAAGATTTTTCTTCAGTTCTTCAACAACTGCTCTACGCGAGCTGCCAGCATGCCTCTGAGCCGTTTTCAACATCTGAATGTAAA
This sequence comes from Lepidochitona cinerea, assembly GCA_963971465.1. Classification (NCBI taxonomy): domain Eukaryota; kingdom Metazoa; phylum Mollusca; class Polyplacophora; order Chitonida; family Tonicellidae; genus Lepidochitona; species Lepidochitona cinerea. Next base: position 38,605,781 of record OZ020555.1, on the reverse strand, counting down.
TAAAGTTCTTCATTTATTTTAGCGTGCGTTAATCATGTGGTTAGATATTTACCTGGACATGTAGTTTAACAATGGTTATAACAAACATAAATTTGGCATTGTCATTTGCGGAAGGCAAAAGATTGATTGATTTTTTGGTGTTTTACGCCACGCTTAAGATTATTTCACTTATGTTACTAGTTTTTATTGTGGGATGAAACTGGGCTCTATGCCCGGAGGAAACCCACAACCTTCCGGTGGTAACTGGCAACCATGCCACATACAATGTAGGTTGTTCGAGTGAAAACCCAGTCAGAAAATTTTCCAATTTTTGGGGGGACTGAGTGGGATTCGAACCCGCGGAAGGTAAAGAAGAATGTGTCTCCCCTGGAGCACTTGAATCAGGGGTGATGAGATTTTTCCAACCTCGATAATGTATCTTAGAATTACAGTAACACTGTATATGTTGGGATAAGATATACATGACCTAGGCTATTTTTTAGGATCAAATACCTTTTGAGAAGGGTCCCATGGGATGCAAATAAATAGCAAAATATAATACAATAATGCATATTAAAACACTAATTGGACCCCACCTAATATGGGACCCTACTTTTTATCTGATAGGGGTCCAATGAACCCCAACATTTTTGGACCAGGTAAAACCCTGTATATGGGACCCTACTTTGTATGGGGGTACAATGAACCCCAACATTTTTGGACCAGGTAAAACCCTGTATATGGGACCCTACTTTGTATCTGATGGGGTCCAATGAAATAAATTAATCAATAAAACTGACCTGAATAGCCAAAGGCATACTTCTGATCCTAACCCCAAGGTAATAAGCACTTTCTACCCCATATTTCTTCACCAAATAGTCCATGAAAGGTTCAAATTCCACTTTCTCTGTCCACATGTTATTTTCAGTGAGATACTCACGGAGATGTTGAAGGATCTCTGGGGCTGTGATTGGTGGGATTTCTGTTACATCCGGGGGGAATTTGAACATGTCATATATTGCCGGCAATTTTTGGATGGGTCCAAGTTTCAATGCCTCAAAACCGGATGACTCGCCATCTAATTCAGTTAGGTTTTTATGCAATTGATGAAGAGAACAAACTGAGGATACTTGAATAAAAGCCTGGATGTACGTATTGACTTTGTTCAATAAACGTACATGTTCTTTTACAGGGTCGAGATTTTCCAACCGATGGATGTTCACTGCTCGAAGGGAAGTCACATTTAATCGCTGAAGTAAAAGTTTTTCAATACGTTCAACAGAGACATATTTCCCAGCCTCTGCAAGTTGTTCGATACAAGTTTTAGCCATACTTGCAATCGTATTCTGGTCAGGACGTTGGTTATTCTGAGTAAATTGTCTTTGCTGTTGATAAGCTTGTGGCTGCATCTGGTCATTTCGATAGAAATATTGTGTTGGTGGTTGTCTGCTAGTTTGTTGAATGGGTTGTTGGGGATATGGAGACATTGCAAAACCTCTATCACGAGATCGTTGAGGTGATGATCTTGCCTCTGCCAAACTGGGGAAATCTTCCTGGCTTAAATCTGACGACATGCTTGATCTATGAGAGTCGCCTTGGCCCCTATGTTGCCCAGGGGGTCGGAATGGAGGTGCAGCAGCAAAACCAGCTGCCTGGGGCTGTTGCCCTCTTTGAGGCCTCTTTCTGGGCATGGTGCCCCAAGGAAGATGTCAATCTTTCTTAGAATTGACTGTGATAAAAAGATATACTAAATAACTTGTAAAGTCATATGTCAATGCATTATCTTAGCACTGATGAGGAAACCATGTTTAGCAAAACAGGATATATGCTCACACTTTTCAGCTTATATCTCCAACAAGCATCTTCATAAAATAGTCAGTCTACAAGAAATAATGACATTCTGCAAAAAAAAAAAAACACTATGTTCTTAAATTGAAAATAATATACCAAGCAAAATCAAAACATAATCCAGGATAAATATCAAGTCAGTGATAGTACTTTGTGACTGGGCGCCAGAATTACTTTTTTAATGGTCGGCTATTCAATCAGACTCGCCAATGAAAAGCCAGAAAAAAACGTGTGTCATAGAAAAATGTAACGATGGTCACTACGGACAACTGTAAAACGGATATAACTGGCAATATTTAAAGACCTGAAACTCGCAGGTGTAGGGTGACCGACGGAAAATAACATGGTGGAAAGCATGCGACACTACAGACACCTACATGTATCTTGAATTTGAAACATCAAAGCTATGGTAAATATTTATACTGTTATAATTAATTAATTATGGGTTGTTGAAAATGGCGAATTCACTTTGAAGCGGTCATTGCATGGAACAGTAAATATTTTGAAAGAAAAAAAATCATGGAAAAAAAATTCATTCAAAGCTTGAAGTGTACTGTGTAATTGTTGCACTGGAAAACGTGCATAACAGTAAGAGTTGAGAAGAACGGAGACATGTTTTGCTTTTTTCACCCACCCAACTCTCGATCTTGTTTGGGAGTGTTACCCCAGATTGGTACATTTCCCCAACCTGGCCATTGACTAGATCGATTTCATTTAATTTTGTCCCATAGCTAATCTAAATTTGCTTTTTCCACAACAAATATCTCAAAACACGAAAGCCTAACACAATGATTGGTCCTTCGAGTTTTAAAGAAATGACAATAGGCAAGTTGGTGACGTCATCACATGTTGGTACAAGGTATTCGATCATAAAAGTTAAAAAGCAAAAGTGAGTCTCAAAAGTTATAGATAAAAGATAAAGTCTTGTCTGTATATTTTTTCAGGGCCCTTTCACTGGACCCTGTTTGCTCATTTTGGCTTGAACAGAAAAATAACTATCATTCATAAAAATGCTTGGAAAAAGCCCATGCATATTTAAAGACATAAGTTGTAGTAATTATGATTAAACACGTGGAACTGAATACTAATTACATCTTATTACCATGTGAAGAATAGCTTGGTATAGGTTTTAGAAACAAACTACAGTACCGTCGCCGTTAAAAGGAAAATGCCTTGACCAGCTTTAATGCGTAAAATGTTTTAACAGGCATTAAAAATCATCTTGGCTGTGACTGATCACGCCTGCAGATTAGCTTCACTGCGCCATAAAAAAATAGTTCGCCGGGTCTTAGCCTTAAAATCATATATATTTATATTTTTTTGCACTTTAAGTTGGAGTAATCGTTCACATATATGCTACTGATGCTATTCTTATCAAAAAGTTTTAGTTGGCTTGGATTTTAGAACAGAGAAGAAACCGTGGTGAAACTTTAGTTCAGCTTTGAAAGTAGATTGTCCAGCCACCTGTCTGGGCTCACTCAGCTGTCTCTCACAGCGATGTATGTTTCAGTCTAACCAGGCTACTCACACCGGCCTGTCTTCATTGTTTTATGTAATACCTCGTGCTATGGTCCTTGGAGTGAAAATAAATCTGCTAATTTCCCACAGTTTTATTATATGTGTAAATTTAAATATAGGTTTCAAAGATTATGAAGATTTTTTTTCAAATCATGAAGTTTTACAATAAATAGGTATTTCGTTTTGTAAGACCACTTTATGTCATCTATGAATAAGCAAAGTTTGAATTACTTTCAATTTCCTCATTTTTTTCTTTAAAAAATGATTGTTTGCATTATATCAAGAAACAAAACAAGATTGTAAACATAAATTTAAGCCGAAAACTGATTGCCAATTTGAATCTTAAACGGATGCAGTGCGACCAAGGTAGACGAAAAGAGACTTTACGGGCGAAGTCTATGCGTCTCTCAACCGAGTCGTTTCAGGATATTTCCGATCGGATAATAAATGGTTTTTCAATACAAAAATGAGAGTAAAAATGAAAGTTTTCTCCCCAAAACTTGTCTTATGGACAAATGAGATCAAGGACACAAGTAAATTATACCTTGCAACGGACCATTTAATGGATATCGAATGGGTCTGCAACATTGTGATAGAAGTCAACGAAAAGTGTCCAGGGGTTTAACCGGTAAAAGCTACGGCTGTAACCCGTAAAACCTTATCGGGTTGATATGTAGCCATTTGAGGACTTGCAATTAGACGATACCCGTTTTATTAACATTGATGAGATTAGAATAAATGTGATTTTCTTTACAAATTAAAGAAAACTTAGATAATATTTTTTTAAAGGGTTTTTTTTCTGGGGTGAAAGCCGTTTTCACTGGTAAAACTAATGCCTTGGGGATTGACAGTCCTCTGCCATTGCCAACAGTATATCTTGATAAATTTATCCATTCTTCTGTAATACATATGGTATATTTGATATTAATAAAACAATCTACAACTCTAGCGGTACAAGATTTTGTAGTGGTGAACATTTTGAAACTGGTGAGAATCGGTGACTAACGGAGTTTGACGGGTTCTAAAGCAACGTTTTGTTTTGTACATGGACGGAATTTCAGTTGACTTTTTTCGGGATTGTTCTTTGATCAGAATGTTTGTAAATGGTTATAATCCACTAATCTCCTGCATATCAAATTACAATAATTACCGTCATAATGAATAATCAAGATTTGCTCAGGGGGCTCTTAGAGTTTACGGGAAATTCACGGGGAGTTGTCCAAACCCAAGCCGGCGTACATCGAAATATTCTATAAGTCACACTGTGAAAGATGAAGACTGTCCCACAATATACATCTAGGTTGTTCCATTTCACACAAACTTTAATGAGTCTTTCCTATTTAGTCTGTTTTTTTATTTAACGTGACGATTTTTAGACAGTTTTACATTTTTGCCTTAGTTGCTTTCTTATCTCCTTCAAAACTGTACGGCCGTACTGTGAAATCTATCATAAAGGAACAAAAACACCCAGTTGTAAAAACAATCATATTTAATTCTCCTTGCCAATACCCATCCAACTGTATCTTTTTTTTAAACAAAACCCCGGTGATTTTGTTTCAAGTCACCAATAGTATATATCTGTTGTGAACAATGTTGACATGGAAGGAGTCGGGATGTCTACTCTTCAGATGTCACTCAAGTCAATATAACCAAACAGCCAATCAAATCCCTAGTTACTTTACTTCTCATTGTTATTCATTGATACATTAACTGGACAAACCAATCCACAGCTGTTCTGCTGTGAGTGACATGGACTTAACTCAGTCACCTCTTGTGCAGTGTTCAGTTCAATCGGCAATTGTAAAGTTTTGGATCAAATGACAACTTGAGTTTACTCAAATTGTGAGAAAAAATCAACCACACATGGAATATATTATACATTTTTGTTACTTTGTTTTAAGCACATAATTATTATGTTTTTTTCACACCGTACAGTACTTTGCTAGTTTTCATCACGGTCACGTCGAACAGATCATCGGTCTCGATATTTCATTTCTTGTACACTAATAAGCATCAAGGCAGATTCTGATTGCCATGTAATTTAGGGTCTATTACGTTGTGGAAAATATTTATATTTCCAAGGAGTATATTATGTTTTCACACCGTTATAAATCAGAATCAAAAACAAAATTACGGCTGGCTAGTGACTGCCCGTCAGAACACTGTAGACCTTAGAGGACTACTTTATCATTCATGCGCTGTGTTCACCCAACACCTGCTGAGACCGTCCTGGGCCAAGCTTGGCTTTTACCAGTAAAGGTTTCACTGGTAAATTTCCTTTTATCGGCGACGGTACTGTATGGATGATTAAAATTGATCCGACGTGCCTAATGACAAGAAAAATCACACTCACATAAAACTTTACAGAGCTAGGCTACATCATACATATATCAGCTCTGTGTATTGTAGTACTTATTCTAATATTCACTTACAGCAGTAGCCTATTCCATCTTTCCACTGGTCGGCCCCTACACTACAGGCGTGTATACTGTCATATACAGTATTATATATATAGCCTGATTTTGGTTATACTATTCAGCTATAGACAGAAGAGGGACGTTGACGACCCTGGCACTGAAGAGGGGCGTTGACGACCCTGGCACTGAAGAGGGGCGTTGACGACCCTGGCACTGAAGAGGGGCGTTGACAACCCTGGCACTGAAGAGGGGCGTTGACGACCCTGGCACTGATCAGGCCAATTCGTGATCTGTAATTGTAACTGCAGTCAGCTACTACAACTTACATTTACAAATTACTAGCCGCACTCGTGTGTCTCTATCCTGGTTAACTTACTTTGCCGGTGGGGTAGATAACAAATTACAAGCGCAAAAAAAAAACAACCTTTCCGATCAAAAACTGTCTTTGTGAATGCAAATGTGAGATTCCAACTATACTATAGCTTGGCTCTGTCACTGTCAGTGTCAGTGTCTTAAATTATTCAATTAGGTTTGTTCCGTTTCTCAGAAACAGGTCAGTTCTCGGAAATGACGAAATCGAAACTGAAAATGCTTACCGGTACCCTTTTTACAACATCAACATGATGTTCAAAAGATTAAATGACCCGCCTTTCCAATTCATGTTGATAAGAAAAATGAACCGCAGAGATAAACGCTACCGTCAGTAATTTGATGGACGTGATAATGGATTTAACAATCAAAATGAACTACTTACAAAATCTACAACTGCATATGATTTATAAGTCATTATAAATCGTCTAGCCCCAAGTGACTATCCTGCCATTCTGTTGTATAGTATACAACAGAATGGCAGGATAGTCACTTGGGGCTATAAATCGTCATCTCCATCCAACGTTCTAAAATAAAATTAGCACATGGATATAATATCTTGTGCGCATGCGCTATTTCTGTAAATGACATGGCTTCCTGGATACTGTAAACAATTTTTGTACAAAATGCCCACCAAGAAAAAGAAAAGTGGAAAGAAAAAGTTTTTATTATTTATACATAAGTGAAAACTAGGGATTTCCTTCACTCAGAAATGTTATAATTCACTGCAGTGAAATAACACTTTTGTTATTTAATGCACGCGACGAAGCCTATGACGTCGTCGGACCTACTTCTTTCTTGCGTACCGACGTCTGCTGTACAACAACAACAGTACATAGGATTTCGATAGGCTAAATGAATCCTTTTCAGTCATAATTAGCATTAAGATAAATAAATTACAGCTGAAAACACATAATTGATTTAATAGAGGATCGGCTTACCACTCTAAGTCAAAGCGATACAACAAAACTTCAAAATCGATCGTATGTTGGCAGAGTTGTGTGACCTGCAGCAAGGCTTCGGAGAATCGGACCACTGCGTGTAACGAATAACTGTACTTGCCATTCATTGACGCGTTTAAACAATGTAAAGTAATTTCAAATATCATTTTTTATCCTGGTGACTGATGCTCTGCAGAGTTAAAATCCATGGAGTTCGATTTAATTTCTCTTTACATCAAATATCGCGAAAAACTCAGGGAGAAAATGGCCATTCAAATGACCACAAATCTGACAGTCGATAGTCACGTGAGAAGAACAGACATGCTGTTGTTTCATTGGTCAGCGATATATATTCCTACGTTTGCTGAAAACCTAATCCGTCATAAATTTGTCAATACTTTCTTTTTTATAATTGATAAATTTATACTTCATAAACAATCTCCAGCCTAAAACATGATAGTATAAATAATAAACAGAATATTGTACAGTTGTGTTTGAATAGCTTTTATATTTTTTCTCTTGAAAGGCGGAGGGATAACCCACTTGACGCTTCGCGTCTCGTGGGTTATTCTCCGGCTTTCACTCGAAAAAATATAAGTGCTATTCAAACACAACTGTTCAATATCCTCTATGTATTATTTTTATGTTTTCAACTGTGGGAGAGAATATAGAACTCGTTCGTCACTTAAGCAAACAACAAGAAAATGTCATCAAACAACGAAGCCTATTTCAGCAACTAGCTTAATGAATTTAATTATTTAGTTTTGAATTGAAACGAAAACTAGTCGAAAGTCGAAAGTGAAACACAGGCACTTTCTGGCAGTGACAGTCCTCGTGTCATTGTCAATGGTAGGTCCTCTAATATATATAAATCAATAAATGCCATTGTCATCTGATGTATATATAGATACCATTCTCATCTGATGAAAGTGCCTGCGTTTTATTGTTAACATTCTGTATACAACAGAATGGCAGGATAGTCCCCTTGGGCTAGGTTTAATACTACACAGTGGCTATTCTTACGTGACCGTAATGCATGTTCCGTAGGCTATTCTTACGTGAGTTCTGATCGCGCGTGCGCAGGTTGGAAACGTCGGGACTCTGTTGACAAACGGGCGCAGAGTTTGACAGCTCTATATAGAACTTACAGCATATCAGCTCTGTGGGTACCGTAGCCTTTTATTATTTATACCATGGCTAAAAATGAGTATTCACTTTGCGTCCTTGTGATAACTTATATCCCTTTTGATATTACATGTATAATATGTAAAAATCACACGTGTTGGTTTAACCTGGGATGAATATTCATCTTCACCTTCACCTTCGTAGAGCTAAACCATCATCTGTGACCATACGCATCGCCAAACAACAAAATTCTTAAAGTTTAAATTCCCTTTGCGTTATCACCGATCTTCCCCGACAGCCGCTACCGGTTGTAGTGGCGAGCATGATTTGAAAGTTCGCGGTAGATGGCGGTGTGATCGCCCCAGAAAATTTAGTGAAAACAGACGGAATTCAAACTTAACGAAATTCGTTGCTAACAGATTTTAAGGTCACATATGATGGTTTAGCTCTACGAAGGGATTATCAAAGAAGCTTTCGGGCAAAATTTTCGGTGAGTAATGTTTAAAAATTGCGAGTTATCATTTTTTTTAAATTCCGAGAGCAACTCTTAGATTTTTCAAATGCACCCTATGTTGACGTGGTATTGAAGAAGCCCGTGCGGGCGTATCAGAAATTATCCTTCAATCCACTCAACATATTGCGGACTAGGTTTAACTTAGTCCGGTAATGTCTTTTGTAAGACATTTTCTGACAGATAGGCCATCTGTCAGAAAATGTCTTACATCATCATCGCAGATATTTCGGACTAGGTTTAACTTTGTAGTTTGTTAAACTTCAGACTCAGAGTTCAGTTCTAATGCTTTAACCTGCAGTGGAAGTGTAAAAAAGTAGGTCTTGCACACTTTCACAGGAAGCAGGGCAAAGCTCTTTTTCTTGAAGGGTTTGTTCACTATAGCTTCACCTGTTTCAGATTGGCAAGTATCTTTTCGGCTATATTTTTCATGTTTTAAAAATCATAACTAAATGAGAAAGGACTTTCCCTTGTTCTTCCTATCTGAAATGATTGCCAGGGCTCCCCCACTAAACCTGGCAATGCCACCATATCAGTGAAATAATCTTGAGGGTGATGTAAAACATCCAAACCACCTATCCACTTGCTTGAAATAGCCCTAATGATGGTTTGATTCTTTTTCTTTGTACTGTGCGAAGGTCGGGAGTTTCCTGCAGGCAACGAGCGTGATTGGGGGGCTAGGTGGTTCAGTGAGTTAGAGTGACCATCCCTCAGTCCCACACATACTTTCCATGGATGCGGTATAGGGTCGAATCATTCTCCGACCAAAATAAAATTGAAAAATTTGTCAAAGGTCAAGGTTTTTCTCCGGACAATGAGCGCTGTTTCCTCTCCACTAAACCGGGTAACACCGCCATATAAATGAAATAATCTTGAGTGCGGCGTAAAACATTAATCGATCAATCGATATTATTAAGACTTTGTTGCGTGATGGTTCTACAAAAAAGGTTCCACAACCGTTACCTGGCATGTTAATTCAGCGAGTTCGCATCCCGGTTGTGGCATTCCATTGATATACTGGGGGGAGTCTCCATGGTTATTTTAGACAAGAAGATTTTCCCTGTGCCCGTATGTTTTAGTGATCATAAATATATACCGGGGATAAAAGTTGGGTGGTAATGATACACTCGTGAAGGAGAAGCAAACTTGTTGGGAGCTGAAGGGGTAATCGGTTTGTCGTAATGTGGTGGATTTGATATTTCTGAAATACCCCTGGAGAGAAGAGCTTTAAAGAGAACAGAACAAGCCTGATTGAAGAACTACAGTTTCTATAGAATCCAAAAAAAACCTGACACTTAATGAGCCGCTTGAAAGTGTGGGAAGGATGGTATGACCCAGCATGTAGCAGCTGATGAGTGTCAGTAGGATTGAAGAATACTTTGTAATCTTGATGAGATACCTCGTTGTAACAAGAGCCATCAGAGGATGACGTATCCCCCCCTGTCCCATATAAGATTGTGGAAGTGGAAACATACTAAGAGCAGAAAAAAATTCATTTCCGTACAGGATGCCCTGAAACACTGTATGTTATCAGAAACAAGCACCTATTGAAAAGGGCAGTAACTCTAAAAATACTTAAACCAGCGTAAATTGCATGATATCCAACATGTCCACCAAGATCAAATAATTCGATACAAAACGTGGGAGAAGATGCGATGACAAGCACCCATTGTCTATGTCTTTGAATACTGTTGGAAAAGGGCAGTAACTCTAAAAGTAATATAACCAGCATAACCAGAATAGGAGGGGCAGATCCTCGCATGGTATTCAACATGTCCACCAAGTTTCGAAAGAAATTGATGAAAACCGTGGGAGGAGATGCGATGACAAGCACTAATTGTCTACATTATACAGTGTATGTCTTCGTATACTGTCGAGAAAGGGCAATAACTCTAAAAATAATGAAACCAGAGCAAACAAAACAGGAGGTGCACATCCTCGCATGATATCCAACATGTCCACCAAGTTTTAACAACAGTTTCGGGAAACCCAAAATACGCCCGGAAAGGCACAGTAACTGCAGCCTTACCAAAACAAATCCTTCCATATTTATTTGAATTTAATTTTCAAAATTCAGAGGGAAGAGGTTGAAGCTTGGTAAATGATTGGTTGGTTGATTGTTTGGTGTTTTACGCTGCGCTCAAGATTATTTCACTTACATGTATATGGCGGCGTTGCCAGTTTTATTATGTGAAGCTTGGTAAAAGGTGATGTTATGTCAACAAAATGAAATCTTGCCACTTAAACCATTAAAATCCATCTGTATCAAATTTAAAATGGGCTATTTGGATCAACAATTATTAACAATATTTGTACACGGTACAAGTCATCAATTCTCGCTGCTGTTAAATCACGATGTTAAAAATTGTTTGTTGTCAATAAAGGTTGCACTAAAATGTTTCAATTTTTTAGAAAAGCAGTTTATAATTTACTAATCATACTTAAACAAATGTAATTAATTGGCAATTTCGCAGCTCACACCAATTCAAGTAGATTTGACAATTTTTCTCATAATATTTTTTATCTACATTATTTGGCCATAGACATCTTGACAATATTCTAAATCTCCCCATATACCTACAGGTTATTACTTCTAATTTTATCATAGACCAAATGGATTTACAATAGATTTGGCTATGGGTCCATTGCTAATGTCACCCACTGTTTTATGGAGCCACAAAGCCATAAATCTCTCGAGAGAGACTGAGAGCTAACTGTAAGTTGACAAGGTAAATAGACCAAAGCTGGGATACTTATCTCTTGGTCTGTAGATAAAACTTTAATCCTTATATGTATTTTTCATTTGATTAAAACGTTATATATTGATTTAAGAATAGTTTTAATCAATTTAGAAACATTATTGCAATTTGAAAAAATCCTTTTTTGATGAGAATCGGAAAAGTAGAAGCCATTTTATAATTTAAAGGTTATTTTCATGAAAATGAAAGTAAGAATAAAAGGGAATGTACATAATCCAATAATTTGCAATAGTTGATATCATAAACAATTTTTTTACACACTGTCTGTTAATATGGTATGTAACATGAAAGATTTGAAAACATCGGATCATATTTGTTAAAGTTATGGAGAGAAAAAGTAAATATTACATAACCCAATATGGCTGCCATATTACGCAATGTATGATGTCAAAAATAGTTCGCGACACACCTTCCACCCATAAGGTATATACTCAGAAAAAATTGTGCAGATGGAATCAAAACATTGGAAGTTATGGAGCGGAAGGGAATATTACATAATCCAATATAACTCCCATATTATGTAACCAGTGATGTTAAAAATAGTTTGCGACACACCTTCTACCCATAAGGTATATACTTAGAAAAAATTGTGCAGATGGAATCAAAACTTTAGAAGTTATGGAGCGGGAGGGACAGCGGACGCCGGACTGCCGGACGGACGGAGATGATACCATAATACAGCCCGCTTTTCAAGCCGGGCGTATAAAAACAAGAGTTTTGGGAAACCCAAAATACGCCCGGAAAGGCACAGTAACTGCGACCATACCAAAGCAAACCCTTCCATATATATTTGAATTTTATTTCAGAGGAAGGAGGTTTAAGCTTGGTAAAAGGCCATGTAATGTCAACAAAATGAAATCTTAAATTACCACTAAAATTCAAATGGGCTATTTGGATCAAATTAACTATAAGTCATGAATTCTTGCTGCTGTTAAATCGTGATGTTAAACATTCAATTTGTTCTCATTGTCTTTTAACAAGCATGCACTGTACATTGTCAATACAGGTTGGACTAAAATGTTTCAATTTTTGAGAAAAGCAGTTCATAATTTACTAAAACATCATACTTAAACAAATGTAATTAATTGGCAATTTCGCAGCTCACACAACTTCAAGTAGATTTGAAAATCTTTCTCATAATATCATTTATCTATATTATTTGGCTACATTCAGGTGCATTATTCAAATATTCAAACCATTTAATTGCACACAGTATTAACTAAGCCTACGGCCATGTGGTAGAGAAGGCCATAAAGCTTTCAACACTAGTGATAAGAGCTAGTTTATGTTTACAAGGTAACTAGAACAAGGCTGAGTTACTCATCTCTTTGTCTGTAGATAGAACTTTAATTCTTATGTGTATTTTCGTTTGATTAAAACGCTATAGATTGATTTAAGAATAGTTTTAATCAATTTAGAAACATTATTGCAATGTGAAAAAATCCTTTTTTGATGAGAATTGGACAAGTAGAAGCCATTTTACAATTTAAAGGTTATTATCATGAAATCAAAAGTAAGAATAAAAGGGAATGTACATAATTGCATTGTCTGTTAATATAGTATGTAATGTGAAAGATTTGAAAACATCAGATCATATTTGTTAAAGTTATGGAGAGAAAAAGTAATAATCCAATATGGCTGCAATATTACGCTATGTATGATGTCAAAAATAGTTTGTGACACACCTTCTACCCATAAGGTATATACTCAAAAAAATCGCCAAGTTGGAATCAAAACTTTGGAAGTTATGGGAAGGGAACGAACGATGATGATACCATAATACAGCCCGCTTTTCAAGCCGGGCGTATAAAAATGATGAAAACTGGGAGGAGATGCGATGACAAGCACTAATTGTCTATGCCTTCGTATACCGTCGGAAAAGGCCAATAACTCTGAAAATAATGAAACCAGCGTAAAAAGTTACATTTAAAAGATCAGCTATATCATATTAATGAACACTAAAACATACACGCAAGGAAAATCTTCTTGACTAAAATAACCATGGAGAAAAGTTACGAATTGTGTTAAAAAGGGGGTACATGTATGTCATTTACTAGGACTTTATACCCAATCATAGGTTGTGGTAATAAACCAAAACACATGATATTTGATTAGGTTGAAGACCGACAGGAGAGTGGCATTTTTCAGTAAAATTTATTGAATTGAATTGAATTGAAATTTTATTCACCATAGGTAGAAAAGTACATGTCAGTATTAAAAACCATTATGTTATTGTGTGTGTTTATAGTCTTAACTTCTATCAGATCAATATTTTTATTAAAAAAAAACATTGAATGTTACAAGTTTAACAATGTAAAAGATTCCCTCAGGATATTTTGAATCCTGGATTGATTAATGTTTTACACCCCACTCAGAATTTTATCAGTTTAGTTGGTGAGGAAATCGGCTCTTTGTCTGAAGGAACCCCCTGTTTATTTGGCAAGGTCTAGCAACTCATCCATATATATGGCGATCGATTGAAAAACCCAGTCAAAGTTTTTTTCAGTTCTTGTTCGAACTGAGTGGGATTCAAGCCCACAAGTACAGTAAGTTTACATGTACACGTTAATTGACACAATCCCAAGATCAAACGACCTGTGTGCCAGAGAGGAGAAAAAATCTGTCTGAAGTAAGCCTTTGTATATAACATTGGATCAAAAAATGCTGAATATTTCTGAGGTCAGGCGAAAACAGATTTTTACTTACATGTACTTCATACGACATCTGCCCTGATGTCACCTGGCAACCATATAGGTCTGGAGGAAATCCACAGCCTGACGTCACCTGGCAACCATATAGGTCAGGAGGAAATCCACAGGCTGATAGCATCTGGCAACCATATAGGTCTGAAGGAAATCCACAGCTTGATAGCACCTGACAACCATATAGGTCTGGAGGAAATCCACAGCCTGATAGCACCTAGCAACCATAAAGGTCTAAAAGAAATCCACAGCCTGATAGCACCTGGCAACCATGTAGGTCAGGAGGAAATCCACAGGCTGATAGCATTTGGCAACCATATAGGTCTGGAGGAAATCCACAGCCTGATAGCACCTAGCAACCATATAGCTAGTCTGGAGGAAATCCCCAACCTGACGTCACCTGGCAACCATATAGGTCTGGAGGATATCCACAGCTTGATAGCACCTAGCAACCATATTGGTCTGGAGGAAATCCCCAACCTGACGTCACCTAGCAACCATATAGGTCTGAAGGAAATCCATAGCCTGATAGCACCTAGCAACCATATAGGTCTGGAGGAAATCCCCAACCTGACGTCACCTAGCAACCATATAGGTCTGAAGGAAATCCACAGCCTGATAGCACCTAGCAACCATATAGGTCTGAAGGAAATCCACAGCCTGGTAGCACCTAGCAACCATATAGGTCTGGAGGAAATCCACAGCCTGACGTCACCTGGCAACCAGATAGGTCTGAAGGAAATCCACAGCCTGATAGCACCTAGCAACCATATAGGTCTGAAGGAAATCCACAGCCTGATAGCACCTAGCAACGATATAGGTCTGGAGGAAATCCACAGCCTGACGTCACCTAGCAACCATATAGGTCTGAAGGAAATCCACAGCCTGATAGCACCTAGCAACCATATAGGTCTGGAGGAAATCCCCAACCTGACGTCACCTAGCAACCATATAGGTCTGAAGGAAATCCACAGCCTGACGTCACCTGGCAACCATATAGGTCTGGAGGATATCCACAGCCTGATAGCACCTAGCAACCATATAGGTCTGAAGGAAATCCACAGCCTGACGTCACCTGGCAACCAGATAGGTCTGAAGGAAATCCACAGCCTGATAGCACCTAGCAACCATATAGGTCTGGAGGAAATCCACAGCCTGACGTCACCTAGCAACCATATAGGTCTGAAGGAAATCCACAGCCTGATAGCACCTAGCAACCATATAGGTCTGGAGGAAATCCCCAACCTGACGTCACCTAGCAACCATATAGGTCTGAAGGAAATCCACAGCCTGATAGCACCTAGCAACGATATAGGTCTGAAGGAAATCCACAGCCTGATAGCACCTAGCAACCATATAGGTCTGGAGGAAATCCACAGCCTGACGTCACCTGGCAACTAGATAGGTCTGGAGGAAATCCACAGCCTGATAGCACCTAGCAACCATATAGGTGTGGAGGAAATCCTCAACCTGATAGCACCTAGCAGCCATAAAGGTCTGAATGAAATCCCCATCCGGAAACCACCTGGCAACCATGTAGGTCTGGAGGAAATCCAAAACATGATACCACCTGGCAACAAGGTAGGTCTGGAGGAAATCCAAAACATGATACCACCTGGCAACCATGTAGGTGTGAAGAAAATCCAAAACATGATACCACCTGGCAACCATATAGGTTTGGAGGAAATCCAAAACATGATACCACCTGGCAACCATGTAGGTCTGGAGGAAATCCAAAACATGATACCACCTGGCAACCATGTAGGTCTGGAGGAAATCCAAAACATGATACCACCTGGCAACCATATAGGTCTGGAGGAAATTCAAAACATGATACCACCTGGCATCCATATAGGTCTGGAGGAAATTCAAAACATGATACCACCTGGCAACCATATAGGTCTGGAGGAAATTCAAAACATGATACCACCTGGCATCCATATAGGTCTGGAGGAAATTCAAAACATGATACCACCTGGCAACGCTATAGGTCTGGAGAAAATCCTCAACCTGAAATTCTAAACATGATACCACCTGGCAACGATATAAGGCTGGAGGAAATTCTCAACCCGTCAGACAGCCTAATAAGACTGGGAGAAATCCTTGACCCGATGGCACCTATTAACCATATAGGCATCTTCTCCATCCAAGTTAAAAACTCCATGGCCCTATTCCGTGTTTTACCTTGGCGGATAAAAATGTACACTCCAACCCGTCAATCGAACAGTGCCTTTTGATTGGATGCAAGTAAACTTCTCGCAGCTAATCAAAACCCGGGCACTTCCACTAGCTGAGAAATAATGTAATTGCGGCTGTATACATCTTTTAGCTAATGATTAACGAGTGCTGATTGGCCAAGATTCCCACCACCGGGCACTGTTTGATTTACGGGTTGGAGTGTAGTAATCTGTCAGGGTAAAACACGGAATGGGGCCATGCAGATTTTAACTTGGCCCCAAAGGATGCCGTATAGGAGGAAATCCCCGACCTGATGTCAGCTGGCGACCATACCCCCCCCCCCCCTCTATATTTATAGCTGTCGATCATTTCACAGACACTCTCTTTCGCATGGGCATTGTCAAGGATAAGCAGAGGATGTAAAATGGGCCATCTTACTTCTCACACTTACTCGGAAACTAGAATGCACAGTGTACATGTGTGGGAGAAGTTCTGTACAAGAATGGATACAGGAATGGTTTGTAATGGGCTGCTTCCCACTAATCTGTCCTCACCCTTGCCTTGAACAGTCTTTCTTTTTGTTGTTTATTTTTCTTATTCTGCAGTATTTTGGGGGCCTCAGGGTAGATCATCTGTGTTACTGACTGAGAAAACTGTAACATGTTCTTTAGTATCTTTACCCTCTTGAAATAAGGCCATTAATATTGACTACTGACAAGTAAAAATTACTAAAAAAATAAGAAAGTAGGGTACATGTACATAATGATAAAATATAAAAAATTGCAATTTTTACATTACGTGTAATGTAGCCGTATAGACAGTAGTCAGTCAGTGCGTCGAAGAACGTGAAAAAGACTGACAATGAAATGGATAACAGATTAAATACATTTAATTATGAATACATTATTTATAATTTATAGTAGGCCTAATTATATAATGTATAAGAATGTTCTGTAGAGTAGTTTTCAGTCACAGACTTTCAGTTTCACAATTTTATGTCACATTTACAATATACAGTGTATGACCTGCTGAGTGATGGAACCTTACACTACAGTTTATGGTCGTTCACTTATAAAATCTCATTAAAAGATTAAAGTACTAACAGTAAAAAGTTTACCGGACGAAACATGCCATGTTGAGGATAAACACCCGAGCTGTCATTTCCAACCTGCGCACGCGCGATCGGGACTCACGTAAGAATAGCCTACGGAACATCCATTACGGTCACGTAAGAATAGCCACTGTGTATGGCTTTCTGTCCTTCAAGTGGCATAAGCTGCCAAAATGTTGATATTTTGACGTAAAAATAGAATGTTGAAATTATCAGCTATTTTTCTCAAGACGTATAATTCAGAAGCTTTTTAGTGCCTCTAGTTTTGAGAATGTACGATAAAGTATTGTTTTACGCTAACTTTGGCTTAGAATTAATGAATGGTCGTCCCGGTTATTTAAATTTTGTTTACTTTTCGAACATGTTTTCGGTTCGTACAGGCCACATACTATTGATTTTCCTCATTCCGACGCTAATCATGTAGTTTTTCGATGGCCTTCAAAGCCTCTTACTGTCGTGACGATCAGAAATTATGAAAAAAGTGGGCATTTTGGCAGCTCATGCCACTTTAATGAGGATACAAGATTTGATCTAAAACAACAACAACTGAGATTTAGAAGTGAAAGTTGCCTTTAATAGGAATGCCATCAATTATTAAGAAAGTTCAATTCAACAAAATATGGCGTCTTTTCAACATCACGTATCATTCAAAATAAATTAGGCTGTGTGTTTAGACTGTTTTTCTTATTCGTTTTGCTGTAGTTCAGTGGTGTTTTATTTATGATTTCCAAATAGAAGAAATAATCTACATCTTAGATAATTTTGAATATAACATCCGTGGACAAATATGAAAATCCGTCTGTGACGAAAAAGGATTATACTTTTGGGAATCCTCTATAAAAGATTGATACTCTCAGGTTTCTCGACTATTCAGGATTGACTTTCTACCTTGTGTAAATTGACTTTGTAATGCTGATAGCTCTACATATCTGGAACTCTGAAAGCAAAACAAAAATATGTATTTAACTCCAAATCAACAAACCCCTTCAGGATAAAGAATTGTACTCGTGTATGAAGACATCCTTACACCCTTGGGTTAAAATGCCAACAAGCTCACTGTTACCCCTGGGCAAACTGGATGAAAAAAAAACCATATACTTTTACGATCACCCACATCCACTGACAAAATGTGGACTTAACTCTTACACATTTCAATCCACTTTTCACCGGCAAGATGAATTCGGGTGAGGTAAAATAAAAACTAGGCCTATGGACCTCTGAGGAGTTGCCTACTGGTAAAATACTCTTTTATTTAATTTCCAAAAGAAGTGTACCTTACTTGTCACCTCATTGCGCATATGAGTGAAAATCAATTGAAGTAATGCTGTCACAAAAAAACAAACTTCTATAATTGGTTGGCTGTGTCTACACTTGGAAATCGGCTATGGCAACAGCTATCATATGAACAGCTAAAAAAGGCCAAAGTTGCAGATTGATTTTACAAGTTTCCTGGTATATTTATGAACACTAAAACATATAGGCATAGGGAAAATCTTCTAGTCTAAAAATAACCATGGAGACAAGTTTGTAACCGTGTTAAAAAGCCCTCATCTGCCCATGGATGGGTGGCTTGGTCGGCCCCCCACCTTCCACCTCCCACCTTCCACCCCCCACCTTCCACCCCCCACCTTCCACACGCACACACCCACAATGTATGAAGAATGTAACTTACTGTAACATCAAAGACCGATACAATGTTGGTTATGGGTACAAACTTTCCATGTTCTCTGTCTGTGTACATGATATGATGATCACCAACCTTACCATCTGTATCACCAACTAAAGACAAAATACATAGAAAATTAGTATCAGATATTTTGGTCACTAAAGTTTTTACAAAAGAGTACTTATTTCATCTGTAAAGTACAGAAGTTCTTAAGTGTAGTTGCTGGGTTTTAACTAAATTCAAATACATGTAGGTAACAGAAGGTCTGGGTTTCCTTTCGATACGGGGCCTCCGTGGCTCAGTAGGTAGAGCGCTTGACGCTCAATCCTAAGAGCCTTCCACCAATGAGTCGCGGGTTCGATTCCCACTCAGTCCAAAAAATTGGAAAATTTTCTGACTGGGTTTTCACTCGAACGACCTATGTGGGATGGTTGCCAGTTACCAGCGAAAGGTTGTGGGTTTCCTCCGGGCATAGAGCCCGGTTTCCTCCCACAATAAAACTGGCAACGCCGCCATATATGTGAAATAATCTTGAGCGCGGCGTAAAACACCAAATAATCAATCAATCAATCCTTCCAACAGTCCCCACTATAAAAAAAAACAGGCAATGTTCTAATATATTGATGTTTTACTGTAGATTGTTTCATTTACATAGGAGTGTGGGAGGAAAGGACTCTTTGAATGGAGAAACCCTGAATGTCAATGGGAAGCCTTAGACATAAGGTGATGAGATCAAACCCAACAGAAAACTTGGTCTTGCAATAACTTGGATTCGAACCCACAACTCCTCAGTGGAAGGTTTGAGTCGACCTGAGGGACTGTTGCTATACCAGCCTAGACTTCTGCATAACAATACAAGCAAAAATGAATGTGGTGGAAAACCTGAATCAATCAATCTGATTGTTCCCTATCCTTACAGCCCTTAAGGCCCGCTCACACGGTGCGATTTGTCGTACCGACTTGTAGCATGCGATAAAAATGGCTGTATTTGATTGATTGACAAATCGTATCAACCAATTAAAAGTATCCATTTTAATCGCATGCTACAAGACATTTAATTGTGCTCCCCATTGGTTAAGAATCCGTTGTCCTAAATGTTGAGAGAAAAATCCCCCCTTTATACTTGCTGAATACTAAGGAATTCAAATATACCTGGCTCATCTAAATTAAGTCCCACATATAGATGAATCTGACTTCCTCCTGCCAACCCAAGAGGACCAAGGTACTTCACAATGCCACAATATAACTTCCTCTTTGATTCTGTTAAAAAAAGTTTAATATACGTTGCAGAAAGTTTACCTTTTTCCATTTCCAGTCGAACAGTTATATTCATAAAACATAATATAAACATAACATAACACAAATATAAAACATAAAGTAAACAAAAATTCCATTTCCAGTTGAACAGTTATATTTCGTGTACAAAAAACCCACAAAGACGGAGATTTGGCCCAAGGTCACAGCAGAGAAGCAGTCGAACAACGAAATGATCATTTCCTGAACGAGATATTGAAATACACATCGAACTGCTAGATGTCACAACAATGCGTAAGTGTCATTCCTTGAAAAATTTGATTATCTTTGAAGGAGATATGAAGAAGATTTAAAGCTGGTTTGTGCTTGTTTATTGACTAAATATATATCAGTTGAAACGAAACAACCTTCGCGTTAGTTCCCTGGTAGTCAAAAAACGAACGGGGAGGAAATATGCATATTTTCCGTATTTTTCGTAACTGCTCGGGAAAATGACGTCATACACGACCTTCGATGTGTACAAACTGCCACGAAGACGTACTGAGACAACATAAATCGTTTATTACGTCATCGCTGTGAGGGTACGTACACAACAGAGGTAGTGTTTGACGTCATAAGTCTCTGAGATAATTAATTTTCGTAAGCATTGTAGATCGTTAAACGTAGCTTGAATTTTGTATGTGCTGCGACCGAAATTTAATTTTCTTTTTGGTCAGACTTTTAAAGTACATGTTCTACAACACACCTAACGCAAATTAGAGAATATTTCCAAAAGCTGTTCATAAATCCTTTAAATCAAGCATAAATATAGTACATTGTCTTCTTTTTTTTGCCAAAGATGCAGATTTCTTCTAGTCCTACCGTTTTGGTTAATCAAACGATCAAGACTTTATCAGTAAGTCAGTAATATTCAATATCCTATGAATTGTTGGAGAAGCCAATAATCATTTTTATTCAGGGTATATGTGGGAGAGGTGGGGGGGGGGGGCTGGGAGAGAGATGGTTGCCATTCTACTTACCTCTTTTGCTACCAAAGCGTTGTAAGACTGGATTCCGTAATGATTTGTGCTGAGTGTGTTGAGGAAACTTTACATAAACACGATCTCCAAGTTTGATGAATAAAGAATAAATATCTTCTTGTTTGTGGATATTATGTTTTCCATCTGTTACTTTCTCACTTACAATCCTGTTAACAATGTCCACCATTTTTAAAGATGGCTGCATGTTGTTGTTGTTATCTTCGTTAAAAATAGGTTCACATTGATATTCGACCTGTGTTTTCTGCGGGGTCAGATCTACACTGGGACGATACCGTAGTCTGTTCTGTTCTTCTTTTCGATGGATAAAACTTCGATTTAGGGAGCCATGAGACGTATATGGTCGCCGGTCAAAACAATGATGGTTTCTGGGGGAGGATTTTTGGCCTTCTTTATAATCTCCATCAACTAACAACTTCTTT
This sequence comes from Lepidochitona cinerea, assembly GCA_963971465.1. NCBI lineage: Eukaryota > Metazoa > Mollusca > Polyplacophora > Chitonida > Tonicellidae > Lepidochitona > Lepidochitona cinerea. The sequence continues at coordinate 38,583,944 of OZ020555.1, read as the reverse complement.
AAGAATCCATTTTCAGCTCGCCGGCTTCTATAATTACCGTTGACTTTGTGGTCCCGATAACCAGCCTGAATAGAACATAGATTACATTTAAAGAAAAAAATCTCTTGTGATTACATCTTTTGACTGATTGTTTTGTGTTATACTCCTTATTTTACTTGTATAACAACATTGGCCGGTACATTTTCGGGGACAAATCTAGGCTCCAAGCCAGGATTGATTGATTGATTGATTGGTGTTTTACGCCGCGCTCAAGATTATTTCACTTATATGGCGGCGCCAGTTTTAGTATGGGAGGAAACCGGGCTCTGTGCCCCGAGGAAACCCAGGACCTTTTCGTTGGTAACCATCCCACATAGGTCGTTCGAGTGATCCACGCCAGGAAGTACAATCCAACCTCTGTACCTGTAAAACCATACCGTATACTGATTGGATCAGTTCTGTTAATCGTTTGATAATTTTGATTAGCAATCATCATCATTAGGGAAATTACTGAATTAGTAAGAGATGTTACCCTGTATCGAAGGTTTGATTCTCAGCCGATATTTCTATATGATCGTGTTTACCTTAAATCAACATTTATCCAATAAGAAAACTTGCTTCAAGGAAAGTGTAAAAAGAAAGAAAAACATATAAGGAACACCATAGAACAACAAACGTAGGACGTAGTCTTACCTGACATACTTAATACTTACTGAGCTAGTCCATGGTCGTGCGGCTTTCTGTGATCTGTCAACATCGTTCCATAAATTCTCTGAATCCGGACTTGCTGAACTCCTAGGGAAAAAGCAAAATAAACAAAAATTACAGGCAATAAATACATTGATCCTGCAATGTTTAAATACTGTAGTTACATACATGTAGTGGCGGCAATGTCAGGCTTAGTGGGGGGAGGAAACCGGGCTCTTCGTCTGGATCAGACCAAGTAAAAATTGACAAATTTCTGAGTTGATTTTTTACTCGATCGCAGTATGTGGAAGAGTTACCAAGTACTCGCCTAAGGTCAGGATCCTCCAAGCAATGAGCATGGTTTCCTTCCCCACTAAACCTGACAATGTCGCTCTATAAGTCAAATAATCTTGAGTGTGGCGTAATATCATTCAATCAATCTTTGCCTTCTGCGAGTACCTGACAATTCTTCCACATACGGCGATCGGGTGAAAAATGTACATAATTAGACATCTATTTTACAGAGGAGAAATTCGAAGATCTGTCCAAAGAAAAAATAATTTGGAATACTTTCTTGAGACATATTTGATGGGAACGTGTTTGATGATCAGTTGCTGCAGAATAGTTTTAGGTTAAAGCAGAAGTAAATGAATGTCGAAGTATGAAACGGTGACTTAGGTAACGAAGACAGCATTGTTTTCTTTGCCCATTGTGTAAGACCATTTGTGACATATCAGCTTCGATCTGCGCAGTTTGTTTTCAAAAAGTTTGCATTTTGCGTCGATCGGAAAACTTCATATATCATTTATTTACTTCTGGTTAAAGCCATATGAAACTTTTCTAATCATTCTAAAGTCATTATGATATATTGATAAATCATCAGCTGGAGATGGGAGAGCTAGCGGTCACATCCTAAAGTTTCTCAGCCTCATTGATTGATTATTTCGCCTACTTGGCGGCTTTGCCAGGTTTACCTGACAACTCATCTACACACGGAGACCGAGTGAAAAATCCACTCAGAAATCTTTCAACTTTTATTTGGTCTGAGAGTGATTGAAACCTGCGCCGCATCGATGGTAGGTCTGTGTGGGTCTGTGAACTATATACATGTACATGTGTATGTGGAATGGCTGTCACCTGACAATACACTATATTTTCATTATTAGAGCTCTTCAAATTGGAGGCGCATTTGGTGCTGTGAGTGGGACAGCCTCATTTTTGTTGTAATACACAGGAATACAAACAATGAAACTCATCTATTTGCAAACATTTTTGTTCGATTCTCGAGATTGAATTAAAAGCCTTTATTTTTATTTTCTTTATTTGATTTAAAATCCGACGAAACATCTTGATATAATGGCCTGTCTAAAGTCTCTGTACAATTTTTTTTTCATAAAACATTATGGCTGTCCCAAAAATCTCACAAGAGTGGGAAAATTATACCTCCTTTCAGTAGAGAGCCTTGATGGAAGTAGACAATATTGAAGCACAGTAAGCGCCTCCATTTCTAGATTGATTGTTTGGTGCTTTACGCAGCGCTCAAGATTATTTCACTTATATGGCGGCTTTGCCAGTTTTATTGTGGGAGGAAACCGGGCTCTATGCACAGAGGAAACCCACCACCTTCCGTTGGTAACTGGCAACCATCCCATATAGGTCGTTCGAGTGAAAACCCAGTCAGAAAGTGGGTTCGAACCCGCGACCCATTGGTGGAAGGCTGTTGGGATTGAGCGTCCAACGCTCTACCTACTGAGCCATGGAGGCCTCCTCCATTACTAGAAGATGAAAATGCTGATCTGCAATTTGACTTTATAGGTGTAGCCAGTCATTGGCCCTGATACAACGACTGCAGGTTAAACGCTTTTTTCATTTAATAAAGTGGCGACAAAACATTCTTGTGCTGTCAATTTTGACTGTTCATTTGTGATGTCATCCAATTGTAGTTATTGTTATTATGGCTACAGAGAGACTTCAGACCCTGATACCATCCCTCAGTTATGGGGGCCAAGTCAGATCCAAGCTACCAATGTGACATGGCCATCCCATGTAAAGTTCATTTAAAGATATTGCCAAAGTTTATAGCATACCTTCAGATAAGGACAAAAATAGGAAATCCATCTCAGATGAAACACCATTAGTCAAATTTCTAAGAAGGATTTGTTTTAAGATATTATCAAGAGAATCCCTATTGCTATTGCTGTTCTCCACCAATCATAACAAAAAAACTTTGTTATGCACAGCCAGAAAAGTGAAAGTGTATCAAGTGTAGACAGCTGAACTAGGTCGAATCTCATGTTAGCCAGTCCCAGGCCATCCTGCTTAATTTAATATGTTCATACACAAAGATTCATTGATTGGGGCTTAACGTCGCACTCAACAGCTAAGGTTATATGGCGACAAAAGTACCAACGAACCAAAAGATCACCCCCACACCCCTCTCACCCACCTAGATCTAAATTATGACATTAGGCTCCACAGACCATAAAATTTCAGGAAGGCTAATGTATGTGGCATACTTACTGTTATTCCTTTCATACACAAAGAAGGAAATTCCTAAAATAACACTCGATAACCAGGGGTTCATTGGAGCTACAAAAGTTACCAATGGTCATATGGAAACCTCATCTTTATGTAGATTGGAATAACACCTAATTATACCTCTGTTTAGTTGTCCCTTTAACATGAAGGGTAAGGTAATCTTGGCAATTTACCTAAAAGACAGAGAGGCTGAACTGTTACTGCTCTGTACAGAAAGTAGGTTACAGCTTCTGTCAATCAACTCTTGAACCTTACCTAAAGGATAGAGAGGCTGAACTGTTACTGCTCTGTACAGAAAGTAGGTTACAGCTTCTGTCAATCAACTCTTGAACCTTACCTAAAGGATAGAGAGTCTGAACTGTTACTGTTCTGTACAGAAAGTAGGTTACAGCTTCTGTCAATCAACTCGTGAACCTTACCTAAAGGATAGAGAGGCTGAACTGTTACTGCTCTGTACAGAAAGTAGGTTACAGCTTCTGTCAATCAACTCTTGAACCTTACCTAAAGGATAGAGAGGCTGAACTGTTACTGTCCTGTACAGAAAGTAGGTTACAGCTTCTGTCAATCAACTCTTGAACCTTACCTAAAGGATAGAGAGGCTGAACTGTTACTGCTCTGTACAGAAAGTAGGTTACAGCTTCTGTCAATCAACTCTTGAACCTTACCTAAAGGATAGAGAAGCTGAACTGTTACTGCTCTGTACAGAAAGTAGGTTACAGCTTCTGTCAATCAACTCTTGAACCTTACCTAAAGGATAGAGAAGCTGAACTGTTACTGCTCTGTACAGAAAGTAGGTTACAGCTTCTGTCAATCAACTCTTGAACCTTACCTAAAGGATAGAGAGGCTGAACTGTTACTGCTCTGTACAGAAAGTAGGTTACAGCTTCTGTCAATCAACTCTTGAACCTTACCTAAAGGATAGAGAGGCTGAACTGTTACTGCTCTGTACAGAAAGTAGGTTACAGCTTCTGTCAATCAACTCTTGAACCTTACCTAAAGGATAGAGAGGCTGAAGTGTTACTGCTCTGTACAGAAAGTAGGTTACAGCTTCTGTCAATCAACTCTTGAACCTTCTCTATCTTCTCTCCCTCAGAGTTGTATTGAACAACTTCTAACACATCCTGAAAAATATGGATAGCAAATAATGCACTCGCAGTGAATGGTTGGTGTTTTGTGATAGACCTGACCAATCTATTAGGTGTATTAATTGAAGCTCTATTTTGGAGGGAAACATGTGCAAGGGATGTCAGGTACGTACTCGCCAAAGATCGAAGGATTTGCTCTCATGGACCATTAGTGAGTTTTATTGGGAAAGTCCATTGTCATCTTTGTTTGGGTTGTAAGAATTAAGCAGGCTTTAAGTTTGTGCACACTTACAGCCTCTTTAGCTGCTTGTGTGATGCATTCTCTGCTGTTTGTTTACTGACTCTTAGACAGAAAATCAATAGCAGCAGGGATTTCTTAAAGAACTTTTAAAATAAACTTGGTGAAAAATTGACTTGCAGCCATCAATCCGAGATTACTTCTTATATTGCTGCTAATTTAAGGGTTAACAAAAAACTAGCCACAAACTTAGGCTGTGTGTCCTGCTAAAATTGCAGCAGGAAACACTGCTATCAATTGTCAAATTTGGGGAAAAGATCTGACTGTAATTTCTATGGGTTAATTTGATCAACACAAGCATTCAAAAAAGTAAGTAAGAAGATCCAACCTTGGCAAAATCTAGAGCCTGGGATTTCTGCGAAACAAGAACATCTTTTCCAACCAATAATTTCTTCAAGGTCATCACTTCATTTTTAGCAAGGTCAAGTTCATCTTTAATGACCTTGACCTCATTTAGCTGTGTCTCTTGTTTCTGAAAGAAAATTCAATCTATAGTCACACATAAAATATTAAAGCCTACAAATTTTAGTTGATTAAATTGGAAATATCCTCCTATAAGGAATATCATTTTTTAAATTATAACGATTCCTGAAAAGTCATCCCATTTTTTCCTTTGACCACATCAATGTATGTAAGTTTGAAAGTAATATGTCTGATTGTTCTCCAGTTTACCAAAACAAATGAAGGATAAAGGAGTAAATAACAATACAGTTTATCTGCATCACTTGATTTTCAAAGTCACAAACCGACACCTTATAAGCAGAAACAAATTGAGGGGAGGGTATAATTAGTTACAGGGTTTGTTCGAGGGGGGATACGGAAATATATGGGGTCAGTAAACGGAATATAAACAGAATATATATATACTGTTTACTGACCCCATATATTTCCGTATACCCCTCGAACAAACTCTGTGACGAATTTATCCCACCGAAGACATAACTTGTACTATATTCAAGCCTTCTTTCTGAAAATTGGCTTTCATAAAAGGCAGAAAGTGAACTCCGAAAGATATTTTCTAATGTGTATGGCACGAGCAGACACAACTGGCAAGCGTCTAGACATGACGTCACAAGCCATATACATGTATGGTAGTCGCACTGTATGGCTCAGCACAGCGACGTAATATGAAAATATATACAGGGTCTCTAGGCGACTGGTTTGAACCAATCAACAGGAAGTATTCAGTGTGAGGTGGGATAAGTCTACATCTCACTCCATAAAAATAATAAAGCGAACAAAATAAATGATAATTTAAAGCTAGAACATGTCAATTAAAAACTAACAAATCTTGTTAGAAAAACCACTCACTCTTAACTTTTCCTTATATTCTCTCAGTGTTTTACTTGAAGATGTTAATAGTACAGCTTTTTGGTTAAGTTCTTTACTCTGTTGTTTTAGCTTGGTCTCCTGGTCGGCCATCTGCTCCTCCAAATAAGGTAGACCTTCAATTTTCTGAATAAAATATGACGTGAGAAATTGAATTAGATCATTTATTAACGTCAGACTTAGAATTTGTTTATAGAAAGATCAATGAATGATGAGGACCCCCGCCCCCTCCCCACCCCCTCAGAAATAAACTCTGAAAACAACAAATGCCCATTAAATGCATCTACTTACTTTTTCAATTCGTTCATTCTTTATCAATTCTTGTAAAACTTGTGAATTCAAATCTTCAACTCGACAACTTAAAGATTTCACTTGGCTTTCAGCTGCCTAGAACAAGCAGAAAATGTTCTACCAATCAGCATTTATAGTACGTTTTTGCAGCATTAGGGAGCGCAAGTCTCATAAGAATCATTACGACATTTTGTGACATCCGTTGACAGATGACGCCATTCAGAACCTTTTTGATGTTGTTGCAATTCCATTTGACGTATTTTGTTCAATACCGTCAGATTTAAATGTCATGTTGGAACGAAAAACGCTGAGTCACATGCGTAATGCAGTGCCGGTGACAGGAAATATGTGGAATTCACATGTGACTTGCGCTCCCTATTGAGATCTCCGTCAGCGCCATGTGCATGTCCAGTCTAAACTTTCTATTAGTTAAGCGAAATAGCTTTATGACGTCATGATATTTGTAACGACACAAATCCAACACTTAGGGGTTGTCTAATCTATTGGAATGTTTGGCTTAACATGTGGTGCTTCCAGAGAGGTCAATTCTTGAATTTCCAATTCCAATACAAGAAAACTTTTCTAACATTAACATAAAATAATCAGACTTAAATATATATTAACTAATTCATTTTATGTGAATCGATTACCCTACGTGAAAGGGTTACCATAAAATAATCAGACTTAAATATAGTTTTAGTGATCATAAATATAAATTAACTAATTCATTTTATGTGAATCGATTACCCTACATTGGAGGTTTACCATAAAATAATCAGACTTAAATATAAATTAACTAATTCATTTTATGTGAAGAATTTAACAAGCTGGTTTTGACTGGATTGTCATATGTGGAAGGGTTACCAGGTACCTGCCAAAGGGTAACATTTTCACCCAGGCATAGGGCCAGGGGCTCGTTTCACAAAACAGTTGCATCGCAAACAAAGCCTAGTTACCAATGGATACCATATTGAAGAGATACAACGTCATGGTACCTGCCATTGATCGCACTGTCCGATGGCTTCGTGAAACGGCCCCCAGATTTCTACCTCAACTCTGCCAAGTGAGTGAAAGTATCTAGAGTGAGGAATAAATCAATCAATCATTTCTATTAGAATGGTATGAATTCAGATAAATTAATTTGACTCGAGAATCAAGATGGGAGAAATGCCACTAACCTGTAATTTACTCAATGTCTCCTCGTGTTCATTTGTCAGAAGGTTAAATCTTCTTTCTAACTCTCGATATTTAAATCTACAACAGAATTCATAAACTTAAATGGACATATTTTAATAGACCAGCTCCATACAAATACATACGGTAATGTCTGAGTTAATTCAAGTATTCAAGTGCTGGAAAAAAGTATGAGTCCAAATTCTCATCTAAATTCAAGAGAGAGCTTGTAAACTGCTGGTCAATCATCTCCCTGGACTGAGATGTGTTGAAAGTTTAAATCTCATTCAGAACCTTTTTGTTATTGAGGATTTAGCAACATGCATAGTCCTCTAATTAACTCAGGTATTACCGTAGTTATTTAGCCAAGATAAATGGCAGTGTGTTGGATTGATGTTTTACAACACCCTCTAGGTTAATGATAAAAAATGAAGACATCACCACGTAGTTAGTTGTTTGTGAACAACATGAGCTTTCGACGCCTATAATAATCTTGAGTGCGGCGTAAAACACCAAACAATCAATCGACACCTATATACTTGCACTTGACGAAGACAGTTGACTACTGTTACACTTGATGAAGACAGTTGACTACTGTTACACTTGATGAAGACAGTTGACTACTGTTACACTTGATGAAGACACTTGACTACTGTTACACTTGATGAAGACAGTTGACTACTGTTACACTTGATGAAGACAGTTGACTACTGTTACACTTGATGAAGACAGTTGACTACTGTTACACTTGATGAAGACAGTTGACTACTGTTACACTTGATGAAGACAGTTGACTACTGTTACACTTGATGAAGACACTTGACTACTGTTACACTTGATGAAGACAGTTGACTACTGTTACACTTGATGAAGACAGTTGACTACTGTTACACTTGATGAAGACAGTTGACTACTGTTACACTTGATGAAGACAGTTGACTACTGTTACACTTGATGAAGACAGTTGACTACTGTTACACTTGATGAAGACAGTTGACTACTGTTACACTTGATGAAGACAGTTGACTACTGTTACACTTGATGAAGACAGTTGACTACTGTTACACTTGATGAAGACAGTTGACTACTGTTACACTTGATGAAGACAGTTGACTACTGTTACACTTGATGAAGACAGTTGACTACTGTTACACTTGATGAAGACAGTTGACTACTGTTACACTTGATGAAGACAGTTGACTACTGTTACACTTGATGAAGACAGTTGACTACTGTTACACTTGATGAAGACACTTGACTACTGTTACACTTGACGAAGACACTTGACTACTGTTACACTTGATGAAGACACTTGACTACTGTTACACTTGATGAAGACAGTTGACTACTGTTACACTTGATGAAGACAGTTGACTACTGTTACACTTGATGAAGACAGTTGACTACTGTTACACTTGATGAAGACACTTGACTACTGTTACACTTGATGAAGACACTTGACTACTGTTACACTTGATGAAGACACTTGACTACTGTTACACTTGATGAAGACAGTTGACTACTGTTACACTTGATGAAGACACTTGACTACTGTTACACTTGATGAAGACACTTGACTACTGTTACACTTGATGAAGACACTTGACTACTGTTACACTTGATGAAGACAGTTGACTACTGTTACACTTGATGAAGACACTTGACTACTGTTACACTTGATGAAGACACTTGACTACTGTTACACTTGATGAAGACAGTTGACTACTGTTACACTTGATGAAGACAGTTGACTACTGTTACACTTGATGAAGACACTTGACTACTGTTACACTTGATGAAGACACTTGACTACTGTTACACTTGATGAAGACAGTTGACTACTGTTACACTTGATGAAGACAGTTGACTACTGTTACACTTGATGAAGACACTTGACTACTGTTACACTTGATGAAGACACTTGACTACTGTTACACTTGATGAAGACAGTTGACTACTGTTACACTTGATGAAGACACTTGACTACTGTTACACTTGATGAAGACACTTGACTACTGTTACACTTGATGAAGACAGTTGACTACTGTTACACTTGATGAAGACAGTTGACTACTGTTACACTTGATGAAGACACTTGACTACTGTTACACTTGATGAAGACACTTGACTACTGTTACACTTGATGAAGACAGTTGACTACTGTTACACTTGATGAAGACAGTTGACTACTGTTACACTTGATGAAGACAGTTGACTACTGTTACACTTGATGAAGACACTTGACTACTGTTACACTTGATGAAGACAGTTGACTACTGTTACACTTGATGAAGACAGTTGACTACTGTTACACTTGATGAAGACACTTGACTACTGTTACACTTGATGAAGACACTTGACTACTGTTACACTTGATGAAGACACTTGACTACTGTTACACTTGATGAAGACAGTTGACTACTGTTACACTTGATGAAGACAGTTGACTACTGTTACACTTGATGAAGACAGTTGACTACTGTTACACTTGATGAAGACAGTTGACTACTGTTACACTTGACGAAGACACTTGACTACTGTTACACTTGATGAAGACAGTTGACTACTGTTACACTTGATGAAGACAGTTGACTACTGTTACACTTGATGAAGACAGTTGACTACTGTTACACTTGATGAAGACACTTGACTACTGTTACACTTGATGAAGACAGTTGACTACTGTTACACTTGATGAAGACACTTGACTACTGTTACACTTGATGAAGACAGTTGACTACTGTTACACTTGATGAAGACAGTTGACTACTGTTACACTTGATGAAGACAGTTGACTACTGTTACACTTGATGAAGACAGTTGACTACTGTTACACTTGATGAAGACAGTTGACTACTGTTACACTTGATGAAGACACTTGACTACTGTTACACTTGATGAAGACAGTTGACTACTGTTACACTTGATGAAGACAGTTGACTACTGTTACACTTGATGAAGACACTTGACTACTGTTACACTTGATGAAGACACTTGACTACTGTTACACTTGATGAAGACAGTTGACTACTGTTACACTTGATGAAGACAGTTGACTACTGTTACACTTGATGAAGACAGTTGACTACTGTTACACTTGATGAAGACAGTTGACTACTGTTACACTTGATGAAGACAGTTGACTACTGTTACACTTGATGAAGACAGTTGACTACTGTTACACTTGATGAAGACAGTTGACTACTGTTACACTTGATGAAGACACTGATATAAGCTTGTGTTGTTTACAAACAACTAACTACGTGGTGATGTCTTAATTTTTTATCATTAGTATGGAACCCACGTTTAAAGAGAGTTTCAAACATTTCTTACTCTCTAGGTTATTGCATATGTCATTGGTAGGATTAGCCTACTAATGAAGGAAATCATGCTGTTTGTCTGAAGATAAAACAAAACCTTTAACAGGAACAACTGTTCGCGCCAATAAGCTAAAACAACCAACCAACCAACAACTGTTCCATTGGATGCGCCAATAAGCTAAAACAACCAACCAACCAACAACTGTTCCACTGGACGCGCCAATACGCTAAAACAACCAACCAACCAACAACTGTTCCATTGGACGCGCCAATAAGCTAAAACAACCAACCAACAACTGTTTCAGGTATCCATTCCACATAGGGTGATCAACTGAAAAACCCACTCAAAAATGTTCTTGGGTGTGTTTGTGATTCCAACATGGTGTGTTGGGGGCCTATATACGTATCCATTGAAAATATGCTTAATACTGTTTATGTTGGTCTTTATGAGATCAATCAAGTTAAGATACAAATGTATTATATTTTTGACAACCTTAAAGGCTATATGAACAAGTTTCCTTTCAGGTGTGCCAAACAGAGGATTGATTGATTGATTGTTTGGTGTTTTACGCCGCGCTCAAGATTATTTCACTTATATGGCGGCGTTGCCAGTTTTATTGTGGGAGGAAACCGGGCTCTATGACCGGAGGAAACCCACGACCTTCCGCTGGTAACTGGCAACCATCCCACATAGGTCGTTCGAGTGAAAACCCAGTCAGAAAATCTTCCATTTTTTTGGACTGAGTGGGATTCGAACCCGCGACCCATTGATGGAAGGCTGTTTGGATTGAGCGTCCAACGCTCTACCTACTGAGCCACGGAGGCCCCCCCAAACAGAGGAGGGAGGAAGAAAAACAACAAGCGGACATGGGGGCCGTTTCACGAAGCCGTCGTAAAGTGCGATCAATCATTGGCAACTACGCTTCATTTGAGATGCGATTGCTTTGTGAAACGAGCCCTTGGTCACCTTCGATCTGATGCATTGGTTTCACTTGGGATTGATTGGGGCTTAAAGGGGGAGAAAACAAAAAATCACTTTAGGGTTCTGAAGAAGCGCGCTAATGTTTCCTTTCTAACGGTACCAAACACATATTTTTGCGATTTTTTTACACCTGACAGTGAAGTTAATAAAAGACCCCAAAAAACAAATTGGTCAACTTTCAAAATCTCCCATTTAAGCCTAGGTTAAATTCATCCTCTTCAAGGCCTTCGTAACTCGCCGATATGCCACGCATACCATTTTTGTGCTAGCCACATATTCCTCAAAGCTTCCTTTATAATTTAAGTTTTGAGAAACTGAAAACAATTTTCTGGAGATAGGAATGCTTTGAAGACAGTGAAATTAACCTGGGTTTAAATGGGAGATTTTGAAAGCTGACCAATTTCTTTTGTGTATGTAACATAATACGATATTTTATAAACTGCATCATGTCCCATGAAAAAATAGCAAAAATATGTGTTTAGTACCATTGGAAAGGAAAAATAAGCGCGCTTCTTCTGAACCATAAAGTATTTTTTTGTTTTCTTCTCCTTTAACATTGTACTCAACAGCTAAATGACTTACTGACAGTTTTCTAGGGCTTTCTGTGTAGTCTGTAGAGCTATTTCTGTCTGATCTACGCCAGAAGCTGTGAAATGAGAAACATCAAAATACTTCTTATAACATAGTTATATTTTACGAAAAAAAAAAATTTGCTAAAAGATAATTTGCACTAATGAGAATTTTGTTGTTTCTCTCATTGGTATGGAACCCATATTAAAGAGAGTTTCAAACATTTCTTAAATAATTTGTAATTAGGTTAAACCCAGTAACTCTACCATTTGCTGAAATTGAACAAAATATTTATCATTTTTTAAAAAAAAGTGTCGTAGCATTTACTAATGGGGTGCGTGGGTCATTCTGCAAATTTCCTGTCCTCATGCTGCTTTATGCATGTGGCTGACTGTTTTTCGTTCTAATGTGATGTTTACATCTAAAGTAATAGAGTAAAATTCGTCAAATTGAATTAAAACGTCACCAAAAAAGTTCTTAATCACGTGATCCATCACCAGATGTCACGATATCTAGCAAGAATTCTCACAAGACTTGCACTCCCTATGGTACGGAATCAGTACTGTTGATGCACGTAACCATTGTATGCAGTTTAACTATCTTAAAGTGGCATGAGCTGCCGAAATTCACACTTTTTTCATAATTTCTAATCGTCACGACAGTAAGAGGCTTTGAAGGCTATCGAGAAACTAAATGATTGGCGTTGGAATGAGGAAAATCCATACAGTATGTGCCCTGTACGAACCGAAAACGTGTTCGAAAAGTAGCAAAATTTAAATAACCGGGACGACCATTCATTCATTCTAAGTCAAAGTTAGTTCAAAACAATACTTTATCGTACATTTTTTAGATTAGAAGCACTAAAAAGCTTCTGAATTATACGTCTTGAGAAAAATAGCCGATAATTTTAACATTCTGTGTGTACGTCAAAATATCAACATTTTGGCAGCTCATGCCCCTTTAAGTATTTGCAAGAATGATGGCTAAAACTATACCACCTAAAGTGGCATGAGCTGCCAAAATTCACACTTTTTTCATAATTTCTGATCGTTGCGACAGTAAGAAGCTTTGAAGGCCATCAAAAAACTAAATGATTGGTGTTGGAATGAGAAAAATCCCTACAAAATGTGGCCTGTACGAACCGAAAACGTGTTGGAAAAGTAAACAAAATTTAAATAACCGGGACGACCATTCATTCATTCTAAGCCAAAGTTAGTTCAAAACAATATGTTATCGTACATTTTCGATACTAGAAGCACTAAAAAGCTTTTGAATTCTAAGTCTGCAGACAAATAGCCAACAATTTCAACATTCTGTTTTAACGTCAAAATATCAACATTTCGGCAGCTCATGCCACTTTAAAAAAGAAATACACAATTAACCATTTTCACTATAAATTGTTAAAATATTTAGAATACATCATTAGTATACTTTACCTCTGGCTTCCAGCTGGTGACACCTGTCCTCTAAATGTGATTGATTCTTATTTGATTTCTCCAGCTGATCGGAACATTTCTTCAAATCATGACGTAACTTTTCCGTCAGTTCATTAGCTGTAACAAGAAGATTACCAGTTGCTCCGTGTTCCGAGCTCAGTTCATTAACTTGCCTCTGTAAATTCTGCACAGAAAAGAAAATCATTTAGTTAATAACAATGTCTTTATAACAAGCACAAATCTAGTTAATAACAATGTATTTATAACAAGCACAAATCTAGTTGATAGTTAATAACAATGTCTTTATAACAAGGACAAATCTAGTCAATAACAATGCCTTTATAACAAGCACAAATCTAGTTAATAACAATGTCTTTATAACAAGCACAAATCTAGTTAATAACAATGTCTTTATAACAAGCACAAATCTAGTTAATAACAATGTCTTTATAACAAGCACAAATCTAGTTAATAACAATGTCTTTATAACAAGCACAAATCTAGTTAATAACAATGTCTTTATAACAAGCACAAATCTAGTTGATAACAATGTCTTTATAACAAGCACAAGTCAAATGGCACGCCTCTTTTGCATTAGGTCATAGATGAAATGAACTCGATTCTTACGTCAGATTGATCCAAAAACTCAATTTAACATCATTTTGCCTTACATTGAGGCTTCTGCGCAAACGCCAATCCTTAAGCTGAAAGGGTCTATCACATGATGCCAGGGTTAAACCAGGTTCTTTGCCTGGAGGAAACCTTTGATCTTCGTGCAGCTAAGCTACCTGACAACTATTTCCCATTGGGTGAATAAGTGAAAAATCCATAAATGATAAAGAATTTGTTCAATATAATTTTTTTAAGACTCTTGTTTGGGATTCAAACTCGCAGTCTATCAATGGAGGGCTGGTTTTGGGCCAAGACCAACTGAATAAAAGAGGCTCCGAATTTCACATACATTTTCAATGTTGTGATAAAAGATGAGACAGATTTTTTTCTTCATGATTTATTAATTAAGAAATATAGGTGCCATACTCTGAAAAATTTCTACCATAATTTCAAGAAAGTGTAATCCCAAAATAACGAGAATACTGTTATACCCACTTTCTAAAAGACACTAATCTAGTTGATAGTTTATAACAATGTTTTTATAACAAGCACAAATCTAGTTAATAACAATGTCTTTATAACAAGCACAAATCTAGTTAATAACAATGTCTTTAAAACAAGCACAAAAAGTTTAATTTAACAGAAAAATTTATTGATTATGCTGCAATCCCAATTTTGTAAAAATTGTACATGTATGCCATAGACCCTTTCAGCTTAGAACGACGTGTTTATGACATTGTTCGTATTGTAGGGCATTGACATCATCTCTCTGTTGTGGTCGCTGTGACATGCCTCTTTTGCATGACGTCACAGACGAAATGAACTCGATTCTGACGTTAGGTTGATCCAAAAACTCAATTTAACGTAATTTTGCCCTACAACGAGGCTTCTGCGCAAACGCCAATCCTAAAGCTGAAAGGGTCTATTGATGCCAGGGTTAAACCAGGTTCTTTGCCTGGAGGAAACCTTTGATCTTCGTGCAGCTAAGCTACCTGACAACTATTTCCCATAGGGTGAATAAGTGAAAAACCCATAAACGATGAAGAATTTGTTCAATATAATTTTTTAAGACTCTCGTTTGGGATTCAAACTCGCAGCCTACCAATGGAGGGCTGGTTTTGGGCCAAGACCAACTGAATAACAGAGGCTCCGCATTTCACATACATGTTCAATGTTTTGATGAAAGATGAGGCAGATTTTTTTTCTTCATGATTTATTAATTAAGAAATATTTAGGTGCCATAAGAAATATAGGTGCCATACTCTGGGACCCGGGTTTGATTCCCGCTTCGGGCGTCACCCAAAAATCAGTAGAGGAATTTCTACCATATTTTCAAGAAAGTGTAATCCCAGAATACTGTTATACCCACTTTCTAATTAAAGACACTAATTAACTAAACTCAAGAAATAAAGGACATCCTGGTGACCTGCGTGTTGTTGAATAAAACCCTGAGCCTTCAAATAATAGTGGTAAATTCCGCAGCTGACCCTTTATTCAACAACACACGTCACCAGGACGTTTTTTGAATTTTCCTTTTTTCTGTATTAGAATAGACATAAAGGAAAATTCAATCAATTTTAAGGAGAAAAATATGAAGTTTTATATACAAAACAACCTGTTCCAACCTGCAATTTTGTGCGAAGTGATTTTGTTCGGCACGCGCTGGAATAGCCTATGTGATGAAATCGTGAACGTGAACGACATTCTTCCGCTCAACAGAAACTTTTTGAATGACATTCTGCCATGATACCACGAACGTATGCTCAAACTATTAAGTTCCATGTTGACTGTTATTGATTTTGAGTGAAGCATTTGTTTTAATAGAAGCAGACGTCAACAAACAAAGACCTGTCCCCCCTGCATATTTGCGCAAAGTGGTTGAAACCAGCAGGAACCCTTTATTGCATGAGATTATAGGTCCCTGGTTTCCCTATCTCTGTAATGTTAAACGAGTTGGAGGTGTATTAGAATATAGACTTATTAGATTACTTGTAGATTAAATGTTCTTTTCCAAAGAAACACATTAGGTTATCATACAATTTGCTGAATATAACTTTAATTATGATTATTATTATTAAGAGTCACATGTTATTTATACAGCAACAGACCTATATGCTGTGTGTCACCCATATCTTCTGGTAACATGTGAACAAAAATAGTAACAAAAACCTACATTATGATTGATTGGTGTTATATACTGCACTCAAGATTATTTGACTTGGCAGGTCTAGTGGGAGAAGAAACCGGCTCTTTGCTCGGAGGAAAGTTAAAGTGGCATGAGCTGCCAAAATTGACACTTTTTTCATAATTTCTGATAGTCACGACGGCCATCGAAAAACTAAATGATTAGCGTTGGAATGAGGAAAATCCAAAATAAAAAAATAACCGGGACGACCTTTCATTCATTCTAAGCCATAGTTAGTTAAAAACAATACTGTATCGTATATTATCGAGACTAGAAGCACTAAAAAAGCTTCTGAATTATACGTCTTGATAAAAATAGCCAATCATTTCAACATTCTGTTTTAACGTCAAAATATCAACATTTTGGCAGCTCATGCCCCTTTAAGACCTTCGACGAGTACCTGGCAAATCTTCCACAAATGCCGATCAAGTGAAAAATCCTTATTTGGTCTGTTCCAACACACGCTGCATTGGTTGAAGGGGAACTTTTTACTCTAACTGACTGAGCCAGCGAGCCCCGCCCCCTACATTATGCATAGATCTTTTAAACAAAGGCATACAATAACTCATATGAAATTACCTCTTTTCCTTGTTTTTCTTCTTCATACTTTTGCTTTAAAGTTTTCACCTGCCTTTCAAGTGACTTGATTTGCTCTTTTTCTTGTTCTCTGGAAAAAAATAGATTGATTGATTGAGGTTTAGAATAAATAATAGTTGACAGTAAAACTCATGGAGATGGTCATCCTCAAAACCCACGGTTAAAACTTACCCTTATGCTCACATTAGTAAGAGGTGAGCTTGTCGAAAATTTAACCCCGGGTATCCGAGGATGGGAGATGGTGAGATTTATTGTTGGGGGAGTATTAATAGCATATTTATCCCAATCTTGTTGAGTAATCTAGTTAGACAACAATAACCTTAGCTCAATTGTTAAATAAATGTCAGATTTCAAAATTAAGATTGATTGATTGATTGCACACAATAGCTAAGGTTATATGGTGACACAAGTACCAATCGACCAAAAGATCACCCTCCACACCCACATACTCCCATGTAAATTTGGATGTTAGGCTCCATAGACCATAGAACTTCAGGAAGGCTAACATATTTGGCATACTTACTGTTCATCCTTGCTGGGTCAGTATACATGGCTACAGCAGAGTCACAATGCTCCAGACCAAGGGGTAAACATTTTAGATGATGCTTTAAAAGCAAATTTTGGATGAACTTTTGTGAAATTTTTACACTGCACAAAAACTATTAAACGCAAACTTTTCAAGATGATTCTCTTGATATCTTTCGAAGTTATCAAATCATTGAATTTTGGCCCACCAGATACAGTTTAATACATGATTATTATATATATTTATGATCACAAAAACAAACAGGCACATGGAAAATTTTCTTGTCTAAAATAACCATGGAGACAAGTTTCTAATTGTGTTAAAAAGAGTAGGCCACATGTTCACAATAGCTTACAGCATCAACCTTTGGATTTAAATCCTTTTTTGTGATAAATAGTAGGCCTATATAGTTTCGAATCCACAGAGAGCAGTTATTAGAAGATTTGTAGCCATGCAAAAAAAAAAAATCCCAACAAAAACAAAACAAACATGTAGGGCACTAGGCAACACTTAATTCACCCTCATAACAAGCCAAAATATTTTCAGCCAAAAATTTAATTTGATTTGTGGACCTGTGTCAGGTTAAAGTGGCATGAGCTGCCAAAATTCACACTTTTTTCATAATTTCTGATCGCCACGACAGTAAGAGGCTTTGAAGGCCATCAAAAAACTAAATGATTGGCGTTGGAATGAGGAAAATCCATACAGTATGTGGCCTGTATGAACCAAAACGTGTTCAAAAAGTAAACAAAATTTAAATAACCGGGACGACCAATCAATCAATCTAAGCCAAAGTTAGTTCAAAACAATACTTTATCGTACATTTTCGAGACTAGAAGCACTAAAAAGCTTCTGAATTATACGTCTTGAGAAAAATAGCCAATAATTTCAACATTCTGTTTCAACCTCAAAATATCGACATTTTGGCAGCTCATGCCACTTTAAGTGACTGAGCAAACCGTGACCTGAGGAACCAGTCTTTGTGCTGGTACCGGTCAGCCATATAGGGTGGTCAAGCAAAAACCCAGCCAAAAATTTACTTTTTTTTAAACTTGAGTGTCATTAAAACTTGCGAATCAATCTAACCGACTGAGCCCCTCATTGGAGCATGATAAAGATGTATGTTATGCCAAAATGTATAATGGGTGGTTTTTCAATTAATAATAGAAAATTTTATTGAAAATCAAAAAATCATAATGAATACCCAGTTCAAAAATGTTTTGTTTGATATTGTCATAAATTGTGACAAATAGCCACAGTTCAACAAAAAATACAGATTTCATAGCAATGCCGATGTCAGATAATGCTTTTCCTGTTGAACTAAAACAATATGGAAAAAAGATGTAAAAAAGAGAAAATACATGGTTAATTAATTTATGTAATGATTGATTGGTGTTTTATGCCACATTCAAGATTATTTCACTTAAATGGCAGCGTTGCCCGCTTGAATAGGGGAGGAAAACCCTGACCTTTGATGAGTACCTGGCAACTCCTCCACAAATGTCAACTGAGTGAAAAACGTACTCAGAAATTTTACAATTAAATCATTTCTGTAATGAAGATGACAGATGATGGTTTGAGCGATCATTATCCTTACCTTTGTTGATTAATCTTCACAATATTCTGAAATGCTAACTTCGGTGAATTTGGTTCCGATGAATTTGGTGTCCGCGGTGAAGTTGGACTTTTCCCTGAAGCTGGGCGTTTATTTAGAGTTTTACCTCACCAAAGATTCGAAACTTTTCTTACACCGACTTGAGAGGTACCCGATCTTGCACTCGGTATTTTAATTTTCAGATTGGGTTTTTCGATATGGACAGGAGTCGAATTGCTGCTCAATGAATGGCCTTCAGAAATATCAACGTTTATTATTGGTTTTGGTATTCCAGTAACTACAGGTTTTCCAGTTTCCCTTGATTTAACACCCATTGAAATATCTTCTGACATTTTCATGTTCATTTCATCAATAGATTGCCAACAAAAAAAAGGCAAACTTCTAGCTTTCTGTCACAAGTGCACAAAATTAGTCAACTATAAAAATTAATAAGGTCAGGAAACTATATCCCCAGTTGAATGATTAATTCAATTTTGCTGATTTATAATTACTTATTTTCAAATTTTCATCAAAAACTTATTGCTTCCCTCTCTTGCAAATTTCTGATTCAAACTTGGCAAGATTTCCGTAGACAAAGGGACGCTTTTCAAAATATTTTACAAATGTAGGCCTATATGATCAACAGTTAACATCATGTTAAATTCAATCTACAAATTGTTCACATTTTCAGGCAAAACCCATTCACTTAAGCATTTCGGGGGCCTACAATTACAAATTTAAGTTTAGCTTGTGATATTAGTTTTGAGCTATTAGATAAGCTGTATGGCAATGTACTTTAATCCAATATTGTAGAACTTGAAGCACATACAAGTATTAACCTTTTTCTTAGTTTAAGTTTAATCTGCTACGAATAACATTATTTTTGTTTTTTTTGCAAGAGCTCCAGGTTATTTTTCTATCACAAACTTTCTTGCACAGCTTTCAGGCTATTTTCCTATGAGTTCCAGACACTGCTGTTCTACATTTAAGTTTCAGAACTGGCATTTCCACAAGACGGTTTCTGTTTAAATTCCACACTTTTTTTACTGCAAATCCATAGGTTCCATCCAGTCCATGCAATTTTCAAGAACTTCTAGCACGATACAGAAATCCCACTTTCCAGTAAAAGATGCTCTAAATTGAAACTGTTTCCGTCAAATTGGAAAAACTAAAATAAGCAGTTCTATTACGTACAGATCCATTTGAAATGCTCCTATGTTTGAAACTGAGACAGCATAAATGTTAGGCCTTGAGGTAATTTAACATTTGTATGAACACTGAACATTCCAACATTGAACCATTTTTGGCATCAAAAGCACCGGAAAGAAAAATTACATAACCTGAATAAACTACGAAAATGTGCAAACATGTTTGTCCCTGTTAATTAATATCCATAAAATAAACTTAGACCGTGGCCGACAAATGCTCAGTTTTGCAAATAGAACTTCCGACACATATTATTGTAGGCCTATCTACATGTACTTGTCCGATCCCACCCTTTAAGGGGACCTGTATTTATGATAGAAATTTGTGGGAAGGCAATAGTCTATTCATAGCCCCTGTCAACAATGACATATAGCTATTATGTTCAGCTAAGTTCAGCACGAATCAGCAAAGGTGCGTGACACCTTATTAACACCTTAATTGAGTGTAATCAGAATTCCCTGCGACCCTTTCAGAATATAACAATGATAGCCTTCAGAAAAGTGGACTAGTTTGGATACGACCAAGTTTAATAATAGGACAGCTATTGAATAAAGTCCTAGTACAACAACAACACCGTTAACATCCAGGGAAAATTCCTTTGGGAAATCAACAAGACATATCACAAAAGATAAGAATATATTTTTTTCTCGGATGTTTGATTAACAGTTACTATCACCTTAACTTCTCACAGACCTTTCTTTTTATAGCAACAGATTGATGGTTTGCTAATAGCAGGCCACGAGGCTATTGTTGTAATCAGCACCAACAGGTTTTGGGTCAAAAATTTTCTCTTTCAAAGACAAGTTCTTCAAAAGCCAGAAACGGGTCTTCACAGCTATCATATTCCCAAAAACTCACAAAAAATCACTTCCTTGGAATCACAAGCTAATTCTTCTCGCTTGAAGACCAAAAATTCCAATAGATATTCCACTGTGTTAATCCTTCCAAAAACGTCAAATACAATTTTCACAGTACTAATCCAAAAAGCCGATAACCAACATAGATCACAGAACGAAATTTCCAAAAATCTGAAAGCAATCTTTACGGTAGGCATCAATTGGGAATTTAAAATGGAGCAAACCAATTTTTCACAGGTGAAAATCCAAATTCCTATAATCTTTTTTTCATATTTGGAACTTCAAATTGCCTCAAACCAATTTTTCACAGACGGAGTTTGCAAAATTCACACAATTGTCTTTTGTAATATAAATCATCCAAAAACATACTTAAATGGACTGGAAAAAGGCAGATCTGTTGCATAAATAAATAGAAACAGTTTAAGAAGACTTATAACCTATATCCATCTGGGGGTCTCTAGTTTGAAATTTACGGCTTTATTATAGGGGTCAAGAGAGTAATATACATGTACAAAGGTTTCTGTAAATAAAGGTGAAAAGGGGAGGTAACATAAAAAACCTGTCAACAATGACTTACAGACCCTGTACGTGATCTCTCCTGGAGGAAATTGTTCATATAAAAATACATAACACTATTTTAGACTAGAAGATTTTCCCTGTGCCCGTGTGATTTAGTGATCATAACTATTCTTGCTAACATTGAATCTGTTGCTTAAAGCCCTAACAGTGGTACACTGTAATACTCTACTTTTAAATAACACAAGTTTTATCAAAACTCATCATATGTCAGAATTATAATTGTATGTGATGATTTGTAATATTATATATTGTAAATGGCAGAGGGAAAACTACCTGGACAAAATTAAAGTGGCATGAGCTGCCAAAATTAACACTTTTTTCATAATTTCTGATCGTCACGACAGTACGAGGCTTTGAAGGCCATTGAAAAACTAAATGATTGCCGTTGGAATCAGGAAAATCCATACAGTATGTGGCCTGTATGAACCGAAGTGGGCCTAGTGTTCGAAAAGTAAACAAAATTTAAATAACTGGGATGACCATTCATTCATTCATTCTAAGCCAAAGTTACTTCAAAACAATACTTTAACGTACATTTTCGAGATTAGAAGCACTAAAAAGCTTCTGGATTGTACGTATTGAGAAAAATGGCCAATAATTTCAACATTCTGTTTTAACCTAAAAATATCAACATTTTGGCAGCTCATGCCACTTTAAAAATAAAAAGAATTGTGGTAAACATTGTGCC
This sequence comes from Lepidochitona cinerea, assembly GCA_963971465.1. Taxonomy (NCBI): domain Eukaryota; kingdom Metazoa; phylum Mollusca; class Polyplacophora; order Chitonida; family Tonicellidae; genus Lepidochitona; species Lepidochitona cinerea. Next base: position 38,561,412 of record OZ020555.1, on the reverse strand, counting down.
AGACATTGGAGTGAAATGATATATTACATCTTCCAAATAAACAGTACTCAAAACTTTGTCTGACTTGACTGTATGAAAGCCCCCTTATCCATGATCCAATCAATATTGTTTGTCATGTAATGTCACTTGTGTACTTTGATGTTCAAAGTAGATTTTCTACTTGTTCTGCTCATCTGACCTATGAACTTTGACCTCCAGGTTATGGTTGATCCACTTTGATATTTTCAAAGCTGTTGTTATAGGACAATAAATGTCTGTATTTCCCTCCAACCAAATATAATCAATACAATTCACAAATTTCCACTGGATTACTCTATGTGAAAGAGTTACCTAAGAAGCTGTTTGAAACATTTCCTCCCCAAACTAAACCTGAACATTTCACCATATTTATGGACACTAAAACACACGGAAAATCTTCTTGTCTAAAATAACCACGGAGACAAGTTTCTAATTGTGTTAAAAAGAGGTATATCATTTAGACCTATATACCCCATCATAAATTGTTGTAATAAAGTAAACCTATGATATTTCATTAGGTTGACGACTGACAGGAGCTTGGCCTTAGTCAGTAGAATTGAAAATGCTTACGCATCTTAAGCTATAGTAAGAATATCGTCAGACTATATATTATGCCCCCCCATACCCTTTCCCAGAAAACCTAGGTAGAAGGCAGACAGGGGAGTTTAGCCCTGACCAGTATGTCTTTCAAACTCTTGTTCTTTTTATAAGCAATGACTGGCCTTTGGGTCAGAGGTCGAGCAAGTTTACTTTGCAGTAGTTTGTATTCTTCTACTATAATCTTGGCCATAGCGATGCTAGCTTTGTTATACTGAAACACAAATGATATTATAGTTTTTTCACGACATCTTCCGGGGTCCAAGTTCAAACCCAAAGGATAAATAGTTTGTAATGTTTGAATCCAAAAACTTTCCCTTTCCAAACGTTTGTGTTTCATTTCACCATATTAGTGAAACAACCTTGAGTGCAGCGCAAAACATCAATCAATCAATCAAATAGTATTGCCCTGTATCATTGATTGATTGCGGCTTAACATTGTATAGACTGAACAGTTCAGGCCTTGTATCATTGATTGATTGGGGCTTAACATTGTATAGACTGAACAGTTCAGGTCTTGTATCATTGATTGATTGGGGCTTAACATTGTATAGACTCAACAGTTCAGGTCTTGTGTCATTGATTGATTGGGACTTAACATTGTATAGACTGAACAGTTCAGGTCTTGTATCATTGATTGATTGGGACTTAACATTGTATAGACTCAACAGTTCAGGTCTTGTGTCATTGATTGATTGATGCTTAACATTGTATAGACTGAACAGTTCAGGTCTTGTCATTGATTGATTGGGGCTTAACATTGTATAGACTCAACAGTTCAGGCCCTGTATCATTGATTGATTGGGGCTTAACATTGTATAGACTCAACAGTTCAGGCCCTGTATCATTGATTGATTGGGGCTTAACATTGTATAGACTGAACAGTTCAGGTCTTGTATCATTGATTGATTGGGGCTTAACATTGTATAGACTCAACAGTTCAGGTCTTGTATCATTGATTGATTGGGGCTTAACATTGTATAGACTCAACAGTTCAGGTCTTGTCATTGATTGATTGGGGCTTAACATTGTATAGACTCAACAGTTCAGGTCCTGTGTCATTGATTGATTGATGCTTAACATTGTATAGACTCAACAGTTCAGGTCTTGTGTCATTGATTGATTGGGACTCAACATTGTATAGACTCAACAGTTCAGGTCTTGTATCATTGATTGATTGGGGCTTAACATTGTATAGACTGAACAGTTCAGGTCTTGTGTCATTGATTGATTGGGGCTTAACATTGTATAGACCCAACAGTTCAGGTCCTGTGTCATTGATTGATTGATGCTTAACATTGTATAGACTCAACAGTTCAGGTCTTGTGTCATTGATTGATTGGGACTCAACATTGTATAGACTCAACAGTTCAGGTCTTGTATCATTGATTGATTGGGGCTTAACATTGTATAGACTGAACAGTTCAGGTCTTGTGTCATTGATTGATTGATGCTTAACATTGTATAGACTCAACAGTTCAGGCCCTGTATCATTGATTGATTGGGGCTTAACATTGTATAGACTCAACAGTTCAGGCCCTGTATCATTGATTGATTGGGGCTTAACATTGTATAGACTGAACAGTTCAGGTCTTGTATCACTGATTGATTGGGGCTTAACATTGTATAGACTGAACAGTTCAGGTCTTGTATCACTGATTGATTGGGGCTTAACATTGTATAGACTGAACAGTTCAGGTCTTGTATCATTGATTGATTGGGGCTTAACATTGTATAGACTGAAAAGTTCAGGTCTTGTCATTGATTGATTGGGTCTTAACATTGTATAGACTCAACAGTTCAGATCTTGTATCATTGATTGATTGGGGCTTAACATTGTATAGACTCAACAGTTCAGGTCTTGTATCATTGATTGATTGGGGCTTAACATTGTATAGACTCAACAGTTCAGGTCTTGTGTCATTGATTGATTGAGGCTTAACATTGTATTGACTCAACAGTTCAGGTCTTGTATCATTGATTGATTGGGGCTTAACATTGTATAGACTCAACAGTTCAGGTCTTGTGTCATTGATTGATTGGGGCTTAACATTGTATAGAATCAACAGCTCAGGTCTTGTATCATTGATTGATTGGGGCTTAACATTGTATAGACTGAACAGTTCAGGTCTTGTGTCATTGATTGATTGGGGCTTAACATTGTATAGACTCAACAGTTCAGGTCTTGTGTCATTGATTGATTGATGCTTAACATTGTATAGACTGAACAGTTCAGGTCTTGTCATTGATTGATTGGGGCTTAACATTGTATAGACTGAACAGTTCAGGTCTTGTATCATTGATTGATTGGGGCTTAACATTGTATAGACTCAACAGTTCAGGTCTTGTATCATTGATTGATTGATGCTTAACATTGTATAGACTGAACAGTTCAGGTCTTGTATCATTGATTGATTGATGCTTAACATTGTATAGACTCAACAGTTCAGGTCTTGTCATTGATTGATTGGGGCTTAACATTGTATAGACTCAACAGTTCAGGCCCTGTATCATTGATTGATTGGGGCTTAACATTGTATAGACTCAACAGTTCAGGCCCTGTATCATTGATTGATTGGGGCTTAACATTGTATAGACTCAACAGTTCAGGCCCTGTATCATTGATTGATTGGGGCTTAACATTGTATAGACTGAACAGTTCAGGTCTTGTATCATTGATTGATTGGGGCTTAACATTGTATAGACTCAACAGTTCAGGTCTTGTATCATTGATTGATTGATGCTTAACATTGTATAGACTGAACAGTTCAGGTCTTGTATCATTGATTGATTGGGGCTTAACATTGTATAGACTCAACAGTTCAGGTCTTGTATCATTGATTGATTGGGGCTTAACATTGCATAGACTGAACAGTTCAGGTCTTGTCATTGATTGATTGGGGCTTAACATTGTATAGACTCAACAGTTCAGGTCTTGTGTCATTGATTGATTGGGGCTTAACATTGTATAGAATCAACAGCTCAGGTCTTGTATCATTGATTGATTGGGGCTTAACAGTTCAGACTCAACAGTTCAGGCCCTGTATCATTGATTGATTGGGGCTTAACATTGTATAGACTGAACAGTTCAGGTCTTGTATCATTGATTGATTGGGGCTTAACATTGTATAGACTCAACAGTTCAGGTCTTGTATCATTGATTGATTGATGCTTAACATTGTATAGACTGAACAGTTCAGGTCTTGCATCATTGATTGATTGGGGCTTAACATTGTATAGACTCAACAGTTCAGGTCTTGTATCATTGATTGATTGGGGCTTAACATTGCATAGACTGAACTGTTCAGGTCTTGTCATTGATTGATTGGGGCTTAACATTGTATAGACTCAACAGTTCAGGTCCTGTGTCATTGATTGGGGCTTAACATTGTATAGACCCAACAGTTCAGGTCCTGTGTCATTGATTGGGGCTTAACATTGTATAGACTCAACAGTTCAGGTCTTGTGTCATTGATTGATTGGGACTCAACATTGTATAGACTCAACAGTTCAGGTCTTGTGTCATTGATTGATTGATGCTTAACATTGTATAGACTCAACAGTTCAGGCCCTGTATCATTGATTGATTGGGGCTTAACATTGTATAGACTCAACAGTTCAGGCCCTGTATCATTGATTGATTGGGGCTTAACATTGTATAGACTGAACAGTTCAGGTCTTGTATCACTGATTGATTGGGGCTTAACATTGTATAGACTGAACAGTTCAGGTCTTGTATCACTGATTGATTGGGGCTTAACATTGTATAGACTGAACAGTTCAGGTCTTGTATCATTGATTGATTGGGGCTTAACATTGTATAGACTCAACAGTTCAGGTCTTGTGTCATTGATTGATTGGGGCTTAACATTGTATAGACTGAACAGTTCAGGTCTTGTGTCATTGATTGATTGGGGCTTAACATTGTATAGACTCAACAGTTCAGGTCTTGTGTCATTGATTGATTGGGGCTTAACATTGTATAGACTCAACAGTTCAGGTCTTGTATCATTGATTGATTGATGCTTAACATTGTATAGACTGAACAGTTCAGGTCTTGTCATTGATTGATTGGGGCTTAACATTGTATAGACTCAACAGTTCAGGTCTTGTATCATTGATTGATTGGGGCTTAACATTGTATAGACTCAACAGTTCAGGTCTTGTGTCATTGATTGATTGGGGCTTAACATTGTATAGACTGAACAGTTCAGGTCTTGTGTCATTGATTGGGGCTTAACATTGTATAGACCCAACAGTTCAGGTCTTGTGTCATTGATTGGGGCTTAACATTGCATAGACTCAACAGTTCAGGTCTTGTATCATTGATTGATTGGGGCTTAACATTGTATAGACTGAACAGTTCAGGTCTTGTGTCATTGATTGGGGCTTAACATTGTATAGACCCAACAGTTCAGGTCTTGTGTCATTGATTGGGGCTTAACATTGTATAGACTGAACAGTTCAGGTCTTGTGTCATTGATTGATTGGGGCTTAACATTGTATAGACTCAACAGTTCAGGCCCTGTATCATTGATTGATTGGGGCTTAACATTGTATAGACTGAACAGTTCAGGTCTTGTATCATTGATTGATTGGGGCTTAACATTGTATAGAATCAACAGCTCAGGTCTTGTATCATTGATTGATTGGGGCTTAACATTGTATAGACTCAACAGTTCAGGTCCTGTGTCATTGATTGGGGCTTAACATTGTATAGACCCAACAGTTCAGGTCCTGTGTCATTGATTGGGGCTTAACATTGTATAGACTCAACAGTTCAGGTCTTGTGTCATTGATTGATTGGGACTCAACATTGTATAGACCCAACAGTTCAGGTCTTGTGTCATTGATTGGGGCTTAACATTGCATAGACTCAACAGTTCAGGTCTTGTATCATTGATTGGGACTTAACATTGTATAAACTGAACAGGTCAGGTCTTGTGTCATTGATTGATTGGGGCTTAACATTGAATAGACTCAACAGTTCAGGTCTTGTATCATTGATTGATTGGGGCTTAACATTGTATAGACTCAACAGTTCAGGTCTTGCACATTGATTGATTGGGGCTAAACATTGTATAGACTCAACAGTTCAGGTCTTGTGTCATTGATTGATTGAGGCTTAACATTGTATTGACTCAACAGTTCAGGTATTGTCATTGATTGATTGGGGCTTAACATTGTATAGACTCAACAGTTCAGGTCTTGTATCATTGATTGATTGAGGCTTAACATTGAATAGACTCAACAGTTCAGGTCTTGTATCATTGATTGATTGGGGCTTAACATTGTATAGACTCAACAGTTCAGGTCTTGTATCATTGATTGATTGGGGCTTAACATTGTATAGACTGAACAGTTCAGGTCTTGTCATTGATTGATTGGGGCTTAACATTGTATTGACTCAACAACTCAGGTCTTGTATCATTGATTGATTGAGGCTTAACATTGTATTGACTCAACAGTTCAGGTCTTGTGTCATTGATTGATTGAGGCTTAACATTGTATAGACTGAACAGTTCAGGTCTTGTATCATTGATTGATTGGGGCTTAACATTGTATAGACTGAACAGTTCAGGTCTTGTACCATTGATTGATTGGGGCTTAACATTGTATAGACTCAACAGTTCAGGTCTTGTATCATTGATTGATTGGGGCTTAACATTGTATAGACTGAACAGTTCAGGTATTGTATCATTGATTGATTGGGGCTTAACATTGTATAGACTGAACAGTTCAGGTCTTGTGTCATTGAGTGATTGGGGCTTAACATTGTATAGACTCAACAGTTCAGGTCTTGTGTCATTGACTGATTGGGGCTTAACATTGTATAGACTCAATAGTTCAGGTCTTGTCATTGATTGATTGGGACTCTACATTGTATAGACTGAACAGTTCAGGTCTTGTATCATTGATTGATTGGGTCTTAACATTGTATAGACTCAACAGTTCAGGTCTTGTATCATTGATTGATTGGGGCTTATCATTGTATAGACTCAACAGTTCAGGTCTTGTATCATTGATTGATTGGGGCTTAACATTGTATAGACTCAACAGTTCAGGTCTTGTGTCATTGATTGATTGGGGCTTAACATTGTATAGACTCAACAGTTCAGGTCTTGTCATTGATTGATTGGGACTCAACATTGTATAGACTCAACAGTTCAGGTCTTGTGTCATTGATTGATTGGGGCTTAACATTGTATAGACTCAACAGTTCAGGTCTTGTGTCACTGATTGCTTGGGGCTTAACATTGCATAGACTCAACAGTGCATGTCTTGTGTCATTGATTGATTGGGACTCAACATTGTATAGACCCAACAGTTCAGGTCTTGTATCATTGATTGGGACTTAACATTGTATAAACTGAACAGGTCAGGTCTTGTGTCATTGATTGATTGGGGCTTAACATTGTATAGACTCAACAGTTCAGGTCTTGTGTCATTGATTGATTGAGGCTTAACATTGTATTGACTCAACAGTTCAGGTCTTGTCATTGATTGATTGGGGCTTAACATTGTATAGACTCAACAGTTCAGGTCTTGTATCATTACTTGATTGGGACTTAACATTGTATAGACTCAACAGCTCCGGTCTTGTATCATTGATTGATTGGGGCTTAACATTGAATAGACTCAACAGTTCAGGTCTTGTGTCATTGATTGATTGGGGCTTAACATTGAATAGACCCAACAGTTCAGGTCTTGTGTCATTGATTGATTGGAGCTTAAAATTGTATAGACTCAACAGTTCAGGTCTTGTGTCATTGCTTTATTGGGGCTTAACATTGCATAGACTGAACAGTTCAGGTCTTGTGTCATTGATTGATTGGGGCTTAACATTGTATAGACACAACAGCTTAGGTCTTGTATAATTGATTGATTTGGGACTTAACATTGTATAGACTCAACAGTTCAGGTCTTGTGTCATTGATTGATTGGGGCTTAACATTGTATAGACACAACAGTTCAGGTCTTGCGTCATTGATTGATTGGGATTTAACATTGTATAGACTCAACAGCTTAGGTCTTGTATAATTGATTGATTTGGGGCTTAACATTGTATAGACACAACAGCTTAGGTCTTGTATAATTGATTGATTTGGGACTTAACATTGTATAGACACAACAGCTTAGGTCTTGTATAATTGATTGATTTGGGACTTAACATTGTATAGACTCAACAGCTTAGGTCTTGTATCATTGATTGATTGGGGCTTAACATTGTATAGACTCAACAGCTTAGGTCTTGTATCATTGATTGATTGGGGCTTAACATTGTAGAGACTCAACAGCTCAGGTCTTGTGTCACTGATTGATTGGGGCTTAACATTGTATAGACTCTACAGTTCAGGTCTTGTGTCATTGATTGATTGGGGCTTAACATTGTATAGACTGAACAGTTCAGGTCTTGTATCATTGATTGATTGGGGCTTAACATTGCATAGACAACAGTTAAGGTCTTGTATCATTGATTGATTGGGGCTTAACATTGTATAGACACAACAGCTCAGGTCTTGTGTCATTGATTGATTGGGACTTAACATTGTATAGACTGAACAGTTCAGGTCTTGTATCATTGATTGATTGGGGCTTAACATTGTATTGACTCAACAGTTCAGGTCTTGTGTCATTGATTGATTGGGACTTAACATTGTATTGACTCAACAGTTCAGGTTTTGTGTCATTGATTGGGGCTTAACATTGTATTGACTCAACAGTTCAGGTCTTGTATCATTGATTGATTGAGGCTTAACACTGTATCGACTCAACAACTTAGGTCTTGTATCATTGATTGATTGCGGCTTAACATTGTATAGACTCAACGGTTCAGGTCTTGCATCATTGATTGATTGAGGCTTAACATTGTATAGACTGAACAGTTCAGGTCTTGTCATTGATTGATTGGGGCTTAACATTGTATAGACTGAACAGTTCAGGTCTTGTATCATTGATTGATTGGGGCTTAACATTGTATTGACTCAACAGTTCAGGTCTTGTGTCATTGATTGATTGGGACTTAACATTGTATTGACTCAACAGTTCAGGTTTTGTGTCATTGATTGGGGCTTAACATTGTATTGACTCAACAGTTCAGGTCTTGTATCATTGATTGATTGAGGCTTGACACTGTATCGACTCAACAACTTAGGTCTTGTATCATTGATTGATTGCGGCTTAACATTGTATAGACTCAACAGTTCAGGTCTTGTGTCATTGATTGATTGGGGCTTAACATTGTATTGACTCAACAACTCAGGTCTTGTATCATTGATTGATTGAGGCTTAACATTGTATAGACTCAACAGTTCAGGTTTTGTGTCATTGATTGGGGCTTAACATTGTATTGACTCAACAACTCAGGTCTTGTGTCATCGATTGATTAAGGCTTAACATTGTATTGACTCAACAGTTCAGGTCTTGTGTCATTGACTGATTGGGGCTTAACATTGTATAGACTGAACAGTTCAGGTCTTGTCATTGATTGATTGGGGCTTAACATTGTATAGACTCAACAGTTCAGGTCTTGTATCATTGATTGATTGGGGCTTAACATTGTATAGACTCAACAGTCCAGGTCTTGTCATTGATTGATTGGGGCTTAACATTGTATTGACTCAACAGTTCAGGTCTTGTGTCATTGATTAATTGAGGCTTAACATTGTATTGACTCAACAACTCAGGTCTTGTATCATTGATTGATTGAGGCTTAACATTGTATTGACTCAACAGTTCAGGTCTTGTATCATTGATTGATTGAGGCTTAACACTGTATTGACTCAACAGTTCAGGTCTTGTGTCATTGATTGATTGGGGCTTAACATTGCATGGACTCAACAGTTCAGGTCTTGTCATTGATTGATTGGGGCTTAACATTGTATAGACTCAACAGTTCAGGTCTTGTCATTGATTGATTGGGGCTTAACATTGTATTGACTCAACAGTTCAGGTCTTGTGTCATTGATTGATTGAGGCTTAACATTGTATTGACTCAACAGTTCCGGTCTTGTCATTGATTGATTGAGGCTTAACATTGTATTGACTCAACAACTCAGGTCTTGTATCATTGATTGATTGAGGCTTAACATTGCATAAACTCAACAGTTCAGGTCTTGTATCATTGATTGATTGGGGCTTAACATTGCATAAACTCAACAGTTCAGGTCTTGTATCATTGATTGATTGAGGCTTAACATTGCATAAACTCAACAGTTCAGGTCTTGTATCATTGATTGATTGGGGCTTAACATTATATTGACTCAACAACTCAGGTCTTGTATCATTGATTGATTGGGGCTTAACATTGTATAGACTGAACAGTTCAGGTTTTGTGTCATTGATTGAGGCTTAACATTGTATTGACTCAACAGCTTAGGTCTTGTATAATTGATTGATTTGGGGCTTAACATTGTATAGACACAACAGCTTAGGTCTTGTATAATTGATTGATTTGGGACTTAACATTGTATAGACTCAACAGTTCAGGTCTTGTGTCATTGATTGATTGGGGCTTAACATTGTATAGACACAACAGTTCAGGTCTTGCGTCATTGATTGATTTGGGGCTTAACATTGTATAGACACAACAGCTTAGGTCTTGTATAATTGATTGATTTGGGACTTAACATTGTATAGACTCAACAGTTCAGGTCTTGTGTCACTGATTGATTGGGGCTTAACATTGTATAGACTCTACAGTTCAGGTCTTGTGTCATTGATTGATTGGGGCTTAACATTGTATAGACTCAACAGTTCAGGTCTTGTCATTGATTGATTGGGGCTTAACATTGTATAGACTGAACAGTTCAGGTCTTGTCATTGATTGATTGGGGCTTAACATTGTATAGACTCAACAGTTCAGGTCTTGTATCATTGATTGATTGGGGCTTAACATTGTATAGACTGAACAGTTCAGGTCTTGTACCATTGATTGATTGGGGCTTAACATTGCATAGACTCAACAGTTCAGGTCTTGTCATTGATTGATTGGGGCTTAACATTGTATAGACTCTACAGTTCAGGTCTTGTGTCATTGATTGATTGGGGCTTAACATTGTATAGACTGAACAGTTCAGGCCCTGTATCATTGATTGATAGGGGCTTAACATTGTATAGCCTCAACAGTTCAGGCCTTGTGTCATTGATTGATTGGGGCTTAACATTGTATAGACTGAACAGTTCAGGTCTTGCATCATTGATTGATTGTGGCTTAACATTGTATAGACTCAACAGTTCAGGTCTTGTGTCATTGATTGATTGGGGCTTAACATTGTATAGACCCAACAGTTCAGATCTTGTACCATTGATTGGGGCTTAACAGTGTATAGCCTCAACAGTTCAGATCTTGTATCATTGATTGATTGGGGCTTAACATTGTATAGACTGAACAGTTCAGGTCTTGTATCATTGATTGATTGGGACTTAACATTGTATATACTGAACAGTTCAGGTCTTGTATCATTGATTGATTGGGGCTTAACATTGTAGAGACTCAACAGCTCAGGTCTTGTGTCATTGATTGATTTGGGGCTTAACATTGTATAGACACAACAGTTCAGGTCTTTTGTCATTGATTGATTGGAGCTTAACATTGTATAGACTCAACAGTTCAGGTCTTGTATCATTGATTGATTGGGATTCAACATTGTATAGACCCAACAGTTCAGGTCTTGTACCATTGATTGGGGCTTAACAGTGTATAGACTCAACAGTTCAGATCTTGTATCATTGATTGGGGCTTAACATTGTATAGACTCAACAGTTCAGGTCTTGTGTCATTGATTGATTGGGGCTTAACATTGTATAGACTCAACAGTTCAGGTCTTGTATCATTGATTGATTGGGGCTTAACATTGTATAGACCCAACAGTTCAGGTCTTGTACCATTGATTGATTGGGGCTTAACATTGTATAGACTCAACAGTTCAGGTCTTGTATCATTGATTGATTGGGGCTTAACATTGTATAGACTGAACAGTTCAGGTATTGTATCATTGATTGATTGGGGCTTAACATTGTATAGACTGAACAGTTCAGGTCTTGTGTCATTGAGTGATTGGGGCTTAACATTGTATAGACTCAACAGTTCAGGTCTTGTGTCATTGACTGATTGGGGCTTAACATTGTATAGACTCAATAGTTCAGGTCTTGTCATTGATTGATTGGGACTCTACATTGTATAGACTGAACAGTTCAGGTCTTGTATCATTGATTGATTGGGTCTTAACATTGTATAGACTCAACAGTTCAGGTCTTGTATCATTGATTGATTGGGGCTTATCATTGTATAGACTCAACAGTTCAGGTCTTGTATCATTGATTGATTGGGGCTTAACATTGTATAGACTCAACAGTTCAGGTCTTGTGTCATTGATTGATTGGGGCTTAACATTGTATAGACTCAACAGTTCAGGTCTTGTCATTGATTGATTGGGACTCAACATTGTATAGACTCAACAGTTCAGGTCTTGTGTCACTGATTGCTTGGGGCTTAACATTGCATAGACTCAACAGTGCATGTCTTGTGTCATTGATTGATTGGGACTCAACATTGTATAGACCCAACAGTTCAGGTCTTGTATCATTGATTGGGACTTAACATTGTATAAACTGAACAGGTCAGGTATTGTGTCATTGATTGATTGGGGCTTAACATTGTATAGACTCAACAGTTCAGGTCTTGTGTCATTGATTGATTGAGGCTTAACATTGTATTGACTCAACAGTTCAGGTCTTGTCATTGATTGATTGGGGCTTAACATTGTATAGACTCAACAGTTCAGGTCTTGTATCATTACTTGATTGGGACTTAACATTGTATAGACTCAACAGCTCCGGTCTTGTATCATTGATTGATTGGGGCTTAACATTGAATAGACTCAACAGTTCAGGTCTTGTGTCATTGATTGATTGGGGCTTAACATTGAATAGACCCAACAGTTCAGGTCTTGTGTCATTGATTGATTGGAGCTTAAAATTGTATAGACTCAACAGTTCAGGTCTTGTGTCATTGCTTTATTGGGGCTTAACATTGCATAGACTGAACAGTTCAGGTCTTGTGTCATTGATTGATTGGGGCTTAACATTGTATAGACTCAACAGTTCAGGTCTTGTATCATTGATTGATTGGGGCTTAACATTGTATAGACCCAACAGTTCAGGTCTTGTACCATTGATTGATTGGGGCTTAACATTGTATAGACTCAACAGTTCAGGTCTTGTATCATTGATTGATTGATGCTTAACATTGTATAGACCCAACAGTTCAGGTCTTGTATCATTGATTGATTGGGGCTTAACATTACATGGACTCAACAGTTCAGGTCTTGTATCATTGATTGATTGGGACTTAACAGTGTATAGACTCAACAGTTCAGGTCTTGTATCATTTATTGATTGGGGCTTAACATTGTATAGACTCAACAGTTCAGGTCTTGTGTCATTGATTGGGGCTTAACATTGTATAGACTCAACAGTTCAGGTCTTGTGTCATTGATTGATTAGGGCTTAACATTGTATAGACTCAACAGTTCAGGTCTTGTGTCATTGCTTGATTGGGGCTTAACATTGTATAGACTGTACAGTTCAGGTCTTGTGTCATTGATTGATTGGGGCTTAACATTGTATAGACTCAACAGTTCAGGTCTTGTGTCATTGCTTGATTGGGGCTTAACATTGTATAGACTGTACAGTTCAGGTCTTGTGTCATTGATTGATTAGGGCTTAACATTGTATAGACTCAACAGTTCAGGTCTTGTGTCATTGCTTGATTGGGGCTTAACATTGTATAGACTCAACAGTTCAGGTCTTGTGTCATTGATTGATTGGGGCTTAACATTGCATAGATTGAACAGTTCAGATCTTGTATCATTGATTTGGGCTTAACATTGTATAGACTGAACAGTTCAGGTCTTGTGCCATTGATTGATTGGGACTTAACATTGTATAGACTCAACAGTTCAAGTCTTGTGTCATTGATTGGGGCTTAACAGTGTATAGACTCAACAGTTCAGGTCTTGTGCCATTGATTGATTGGGGCTTAACATTGTATAGACTCAACAGTTCAGGTTTTGTATCATTGATTGATTGGGGCTTATCATTGTATAGACTCAACAGTTCAGGTCTTGTGTCATTGATTGATTGGGGCTTATCATTGTATAGACTGAACAGTTCAGGTCTTGTATCATTGATTGATTGGGGCTTATCATTGTATAGACTCAACAGTTCAGGTCTTGTGTCATTGATTGATTGGGGCTTAACATTGTATAGACTCAACAGCTCAGGTCTTGTATCATTGATTGATTGGGGCTTATCATTGTATAGACTCAACAGTTCAGGTATTGTGTCATTGATTGATTGGGACTTAACAGTGTATAGACTCAACAGTTCAAGTCTTGTGTCATTGATTGATTGGGGCTTAACATTGTATAGACTCAACAGTTCAAGTCTTGTGTCATTGATTGGGGCTTAACATTGTATAGACTCAACAGTTCAGGTCTTGTGTCATTGATTGGGGCTTAACAGTGTATAGACTCAACAGCTCAGGTCTTGTATCATTGATTGATTGGGACTTAACATTGTATAGACTCAACAGTTCAGGTCTTGTATCATTGATTGATTGGGGCTTAACATTGTATAGACTGAACAGTTCAGGTCTTGTGTCATTGATTGATTGAGGCTTAACATTGTATAGACTCAACAGTTCAGGTCTTGTATCATTGATTGATTGAGGCTTAACATTGTATAGACTGAACAGTTCAGGTCTTGTGTCACTGATTGATTGGGACTTAACATTGTATAGACTCAACAGTTCAAGTCTTGTGTCATTGATTGATTGGGGCTTAACATTGTATAGACTCAACAGTTCAAGTCTTGTGTCATTGATTGGGGCTTAACATTGTATAGACTCAACAGTTCAGGTCTTGTGTCATTGATTGGGGCTTAACAGTGTATAGACTCAACAGCTCAGGTCTTGTATCATTGATTGATTGGGACTTAACATTGTATAGACACAACAGTTCAGGTCTTGTATCATTGATTGATTGGGGCTTATCATTGTATAGACTCAACAGTTCAGGTCTTGTATCATTGATTGATTGGGGCTTAACATTGTATAGACTGAACAGTTCAGGTCTTGTGTCATTGATTGATTGGGGCTTAACATTGTATAGACTGAACAGTTCAGGCCTTGTGTCATTGATTGATTGGGGCTTAACATTGTATAGACTCAACAGTTCAGGTCTTGTATCATTGATTGATTGAGGCTTAACATTGTATTGACTCAACAGTTCAGGTCTTGTGTCATTGATTGATTGGGGCTTAACATTGTATAGACTCAACAGTTCAGGCCTTGTATCATTGATTGATTGGGGCTTATCATTGTATAGACTCAACAGTTCAGGTCTTGTATCATTGATTGATTGGGGCTTAACATTGTATAGACTCAACAGTTCAGGTCTTGTCATTGATTGATTGGGGCTTAACATTGTATAGACTCAACAGTTCAGGTCTTGTGTCATTGATTGATTGGGGCTTAACATTGTATAGACTCAACAGTTCAGGTTTTGTATCATTGATTGATTGAGGCTTAACATTGTATAGACTCAACAGTTCAGGTCTTGTATCATTGATTGATCGGGGCTTAACATTGTATAGACTCAACAGTTCAGGTCTTGTATCATTGATTGATTGGGGCTTAACATTGTATAGACTCAACAGCTTAGATCTTGTATAATTGATTGATTTGGGGCTTAACATTGTATAGACTCAACAGTTCAGGTCTTGTGTCATTGATTGATTGATTGGGGCTTAACATTGTATAGACTCAACAGTTCAGGTCTTGTGTCATTGATTGATAGGGGCTTAACATTGTCAAGATCAGGTAAAAACTAAAGACGTTATGGACTAAAAGAGATTATTAGATAATCTAGATGCCGTATTACGCACCGAAAGATGTCATAATTGGTTTAATCTCCACAAAACTAAAGGTATACGATGTACATGTAAAAGAATTGTAAAGAATGGATCAAAACTCTTCAAGTTATGGAGCAGAAAGGAATGAAGACATAGAATAAAAGAGAAAATTACATAATATAATACGGATGCCATATCATGCAACCGAAGATGTCATAAATTGTTGACGACACCATATACCTATAAGTATATGCTGTGAAAGAATTGTAAAGATTGGTTCAAAACTGTTCAAGTTATAGAGCAGAATGGAACCCAATAATCGTTAGAACTTTTCGTTTCATTAATGAAAATGTTTATTTCCATTATTTGTATATATTTCTATAAGGGAGACACATATGAGTGAGTGAGTGAGTGATTTGGGTTTTACGTCCTGCTGAACAGTATTTCACTTATATGAAGACGCTACTCCTTGTTGCAGGGCGGATTTCCATCGCTCTTTTAGGTGCTGCCTCAGCGAGACAACTTGCCCAGATAAGCAAATTTGCATCCCGAAATCAATAAATTCTGTATAAACCACTATGTTGACAAGAAGATCACATTGTTCAGTTACTGGGATTCACATATCTTCATGGATACCTCACTTTGAAATCCCCTCTGTGTGATTAATGATAATAGTTTACACTTTCCCTGAACATAAACATGTCAGTTAATGCTGCCAGTAAACTACATGTATGTTGAAATTGTCACCCATTTCTAAAACAACCTGAGCCTGATTCATTAAAGTGCCATGAGCGGCCAAAATGTTGATATTTTGACGTTGAGACAGAATGTTGAAATTATTATCTATTTTACTCAAGACATATAATTCAGTAGCTTTTTAGTGCTTCTAGTCTCGAGAATGTACATTAAAGTATTGTTTTGAACGAACTTTGGCTTAGAATGAATGAATGGTCGTCCTGGTTAATTCAATTTTGTTTACTTTTCGAACACTATTTCGGTTCGTACAGGCCACATACTGTATAACGACAATCATTTAGTTTTTCGATGGCCTTCAAAGCCTCTAACTGTCGTGACGATCAGAAATTATGAAAAAAATGAGAATTTTGGCAGCTCATGTCACTTTAATATGCACTGTTTTTTTTAAGGGCACAGGCAGATATTTTCTGGGTGTCTCAAGTTCTTTCAAAAGTATGAGAATTAGGGGACACAAAGGTATCTCTGATTTGTGTGGCGTTAACAACAATAAAGATTGATTTACAAGAGACATGGAAGACCAAACTTAACCCCAAGGAAAACTATACAGATGAGTTGTCTTACCTGTCAAAAATAAGTGAATAATCGTCCATATTTTAAGTCACAGTTCCAGAACTTATCAGATTGCTGTAATATAGCCTGTACATGTGTTCTTCCAAAAGGTATGGGTAAGAAAGGGTAGCGGAAAGTTATTCAAAGTGGGTTCACTGGTGAAATCTATATGCAGTTCTGTGTGGAAAATTTGTCATGGCTGATCAAAGCTGACAAATAAAGCTTGTCTTTTTACTCAGACTTCTGTTTGACTCTTAAACAAACATACATTAACCCATGCCATAAAGTAATAACATAATGGGCGTGTTGTAGCCCTTATACACAAAGTATGCTTTCTGCAAAGAGCCATGCAAATCTGATAAGAGTTTCTTTTAGTGGCATAATTGCTGAGAAAATGATTAATAATAGAACAAGTAATGACAAGATATCGATCACGCAAGAAAATAAATAAAAGCAAAAAAAACCAAACAAAAACAACACCCCCAAACATCTTAGCAGACAACAGTATCATTTGCATAAAATACGGTGTGAAAATATAACTGGTTCATCTCAACTTTAAGATAAATGTACCATTTTCGTTTTAAAATTGCTGTACCCTTAAAGTGGCATGAGCTGCCAAAATGTTGATATTTTGACGTTAAAACGAATGTTGAAATTATTGCCTTTTTCACTCAAGACGTATAATTCAGAAGTTTTTTTATGCTTCCAGTCTCGAGGATGTATGATAAAGTATTGTTTTGAACTAACTTAGGCTTAGAATGAATGAATGGTCGTCCCGGTTATTTAAATTTTGTTTACTTTTCAAACACTATTTCGGTTCGTATGGACCACTTCCACTTACTGTATGGATTTTCCTCATTCCAACTCCAATCATCTAGTTTTTCGATGGCCTTCAAATCCTTTTACTGTCAAGAAGACCAGAAATTATGGAAAAAGTGTGGATTTTGGCAGCTCATGCCACTTTAATTAAGCGACTAAAATTTTGAGGTGCAAAAATAGTGCATCATAGTGATTTTTTAGGTATAGCAAATAATTTTTGAAGAAACTTTCCCCTGATAAATGCCCAGTGTCCAGTCACGAATCCCCCAAACTTTGTAATGATGAACCAATTCTGTTAAAATATATTTTAGACTTACCTCCAGGGCAGCATCTTCACATTCTAATTCTGTTAATTAATCAATTCCTTTGTCAGTATCAACTTTTCTCCTAGTCATCCATTTTGACAATTTAGCGAAAAGGGTAAATTTTCCTCAAATCCCAAAGGTTTAAGCCTCAATTTTTTGCAAAAGGAGCAAAATTTTGGGGTTTAAAATTGTCAACTGGTTTGGGTGTTGAATGTCATTTAATTTTCCACATTTCTTTATATTAGAGTTGCATGCGAATATTTTTCTAAAGTAAGGAAAATATTTCAGTTCTCTTTAGATCACACAGATTCCAAATCTCATGGGTAGACTACATGTATACTCCAAATCTCTTTAAAAATCCCTCACGGTAGGGGCTAAAATATGCCCTTGTTCCCTATAGGGCTCAACTGGGTAAGACTTTCTCTGGATCTCTCACGATTTAAGGATATCAGGTATACACATTCCCCTGTTTGACAAGAGTCAAGGTCCTTCTTGAATCGCACACAACTTTTTTCTTCTGTCTACGAGTTTCGAAACTTTGTACGTTGTCTCTAGTGGAATTCTTTTGCCTTGTAAAAAAAAAGCAGAATTTCTCCAGATCAAAATTTGACACAGGTTCTGGGCCTATAATTCTTGTTGCTTTAACTGATAAACTGACCATATATGAGCCAGAGGGTTTGTGTTTACCAACAATGTATCTGGCTTCAATACAAAAGCTCCCTTTTGAAACGAACTAATTCCCGATAGAGGTAATCCATTGCCCGGAGCAACACCTGAAAGAAATGTTTAATTCCTATAACAATACCTGTCAATCTCAGCTGTCGAAATTCACACTATAGCTTTGTTTGATTTCACAGTCAACAACATGTTAACAAATAAAAGGGAAAAGTTCAAGCCAGCTAACAAATAAATCTGGTGATAATTTGTTTGAAATAACATAATACACTATACAATAACAACCGAAAGACTAGAGTTCAAGTTACTTTGACAAACAAAATTCAGTACTAATAATAAATGAAATGTACAGTGAAGTAATTGAATCATTGTGAAAGGCAATAACAAGTGAATGGTCCAACGATTTAATTCAGTCCCCAGTATCCCCAATGAATAGAGCAAGGGTTTGACCTCGGATTTTCAATAACTGTGTCAATCAATTATTAATATAAATTTTAAACCTAGAAGTAATTTTTGTGAAGTCTAAAGTGAAAAATATAAAAAAGATATTTTGTAAATGAAAGGATATTTAAGGTCCCCTTATAATTGAATTCTCTTGTACACTTTTCATGAAAGGAAAGGCCACGTGGCACAGGCAGAAAGGTCATTTATTCACCTGGGCAGATTGACGGAGAGAGCACACAGGGCCTTAGCACAATTTTACATATACTTAGAATTCTCTTTTAGAAGCATCAAAATATGCCTGTCAGTAAAAAAATCATTTTAGAGTCTGAAACCGACAACACCCCAAAGTGATATTGGAAATAAACAGATTATCCACTATCTTTAGAGAAGGTGTGTTATGCATAGGTGTAGTTCATAGTGGACCTGGACCACAGTAGTACCATAGTAGTAATGGCACCATTTCACCCCAAATGAGGATGGGTAATACCATCCACATGTTTGTGGGTCTGAAATGGATCAAATTGATTCTGCATTCAAACGTTGCATTCAAGATTATACCACTTATAATATGGTAGTGTTTATCGGTGATGCACCTCAAGTAAACTATAAATCTGCCCCTGAGGACAGGCAGCGTACCACGCCTTGTGAGGAAATGAAGTGAAGTTTTCCCATTTTTTCCAGTTAAATTCGATTGATTGATTAACTGATTGATGTTTTACGCCACACATGATTATTTTAACTTCAATTGACAATCGGAATTTATGAAAGTCAGAATTTTGGGAGCGCGTCACTTTAAATTTGAAAATATCCTTTAAATTTTTTACCTAAAGCTCCCACCAAAAAATATTTATAACAGTGAATATAATAATATGTTTCTTGTAATACTTAAAAACACACCGTCCACTTGTTAAGAAAATAATGTGAAAAAATTGGATTACAACTCTCGTTGTAGAGCAAAATAAAATCTACAACATAATTCAATATGGCTGCCATAATAAGCAACAGAAGACAACAAAAATAGTTTGCATCACCCATTCAAGTCACAAGCTACATATTCTATAAAAGATTGAAAAAGATACAGAGCGAAAGGAAAATTCCACCCTATTAAGTAATGGGCGATGACAAAATTAGTTTGGGACAGACAAGGTATATATTTCACCTTATTATGTAACAGGCGATGGCAGAAATAGTTTGCATAACACTATCTACCAATAAGGTACATTCTCTATGACTTTTTGACGATCATTAAAAATCGTTAGAAGTTAGGAGACAGAAGTCTGAAGGGAATATTACATAATTCAATTCTCTCGCCTTTTTATTATGTAACATGCAACGCAAAAATAGTTTCTGACACACCTTCTGGCCATTTAAAGGGGCATGAGCTGCCAAAATGTTGATATTTTGAGGTTGACACGGAATGTTGAAATTGTTGGCTATTTTTCTCAAGTCGTATAATTCAGAAGCTTTTTAGTGCCTTTTGTCTCAAAAATGTACCATAAAGTATTGTTTTGAACTAACTTTGGCTTAGAATGAATGAATGGTCGTCCCGGTTATTAAATTTTGTTTACTTTTTGAACACGTTTTTGGTTCGTACAGGCCACATACTGTATGGGTTTTCCTCATTCTAACGCCAATCATTTAGTTTTGCGATGGCCTTCAAAGCCTCTTACTGTTGTGACGATCAGCAATTATGAAAAATGTGTGAATTTTGGCAGCTCATGCCACTTTAAGATAAACAAGAGTTTTAGCAAACTCAACATACGCCCGCCGTGGCAAAGTCGAACCGCTACGATTAACAACTTTACATTTAAAATAACATTTGTTTAATTTCATCAATTGAAATTTCTTGTTCACATTAGAAGTTTTTTTTTTCTGAATTTGATGAAGTTGCAACTAAATACCAATACGTTTATAGTACACATATGTTATCTGTTCAGGTAAATCCAATCACATTTTAATTGCAAAAACTGAAATATTGTGGCTGTTTTGACATTGCTATTATGTTCCATAATTGTGAAGGAGCAATAAATGCAATAGCTTAAAATTCTTTTAACAGTTTTGACTAGGACACTGTTCTATTGGACTTGGCTGTAATAGTTTTAGTACAAAGCAAACAATCTTCAGGCTGACCACTGATATCATGGTGTGTAAATATACAAACCTTGTCAACTTCAATGGATGTCATTGTCCCCTTATCTCTATTTAAACAGCCACTCTGATAAATACCAGATGGGTAATAAAGCTGTGGAAATGGTCTTTTTTTGTTATTATAGTGCACATTAAACTATCCAAGAAAACAGTCTCAGAAAGTATAAATTAATTGGCTTCCAGTATTACTCTGGACCAAGTGTACTCAAAAAAGCATTCATATATATTAATATATAAATATATATATAAAACAGCAGGTACACAGTTCTGATAAAAAAATTCTTGAAAACACAAAAAATATGTGGACCCAAATCATATTTGGTATGCGACACATCATCTACATGTACCTATAAGCTAGATATACTCTAAAAGAATTGGAGAGATTATATCGAAACGAAAGAAGTTCTGGAGCCAAAAGGGAATATTACATAATACAATATGGCTGCCATATTATGCAACAGGTGATATCAGAATTGGTATGTGAACCACCGCCTGCCAATAAGGTATATACTCTGAAAAAAATCATCAAGGTCGGAGCATAACTTTAGAAGTTATGGGGCGGAAAGGAATATTACATAATCCTATATGGTTGCCATATTATGCAATGGGTGAAGTCAGAAATGGTACACAACACACCGTCTGCCCATAAGGTATATACTCTGAAAAAATTGTCAAGATCGGATCAAAACTCTTCAAGTTATTGAACAAAGATATAAACTAAGACAGAGTATTACATAATCCAATGTAGGAGCCATATTATGCAATCGACAATGTCCTAAATGGTTCATGACACACCTTCTACCCCTAAAGTATATGTTGTAAAAAAAATTGTCAAATTCGGATCAAAACTCTTCATGTTATGGAGCGGAAGGGAACGAAGATATAAACTAAGACAGAATATTACATAATCTAATGTAGAAGCCACATTATGCAATCGAGGATGTCATAAATGGTCATAAATTCTACCCATAAGGTGTATGTTGTGAAAGAATTATAAAGATTAGATCAAAACTCTTCAAGTTATAGAGCGGAAGGGAATCCGGGACGGATGGCCGGACGGACGGACGGCGCTGGTGATACCATAATAAGACAGACTTTTTTTAAGTCGGGCGTATAAAAATGTATAAGTTGCTCAGAAGATTGATTCGTGTTTTACGCCACGCTCAAGATTATTTCACTGATATGGCGGCGTTGCCAGTTTTATTGTGGGAGGAAACCGGGCTCTGTGCCCGGAGGAAACCCACGACCTTCCGCTGGTAACTGGCAACCATCCCACATAGGTCGTTCGAGTGAAAACCCAGTCAGAAAATTTTCCAATTTTTGGACTGAGTAGGATTCGAACCCGCGACCCATTGGTGGAAGGCTGTTCGGATTGAGCGTCCAACGCTCTACCTACTGAGCCACGGAGGCCCCATAATTAATATGACCAACTTTTTAAAAGCGTATAAATATCTATGCCTTAATTAAACGGCCATATTTGATCGACAATCAGGAAACAAGGTTTCAGAGAGTAAGACGGATAAAATCTGGACTATAAAGGAATAAAAAGTAGTTCTTTATTACAAACGAGGTTAGTTTATACAGCTGGAAAAGTTAGGACTTTTTTTACATATATACAGAAATGATAGCCCTTATAAAATCCTGTTAAAGTCACAAGTACTTTCTGCCACACTCAGGTTTATTTCAAATATATATGTTCGATGATTGAATTGAATGCTATATGTCCTAGGACAGATATTTCCCTTTGTACGTCTAGTAGGCACCATTATGATAAGAATTCAAGTACTCAAAACATTACGAAAAGCACTCTAAAAGTTTGAGACTTTTCGTTGGGTGTCTTACCTCCTGCATGGAACGACCGATAATCCTATCGAGCAATCGCTATTGTTGTTGTTTTAGACCAAACATGGCAGAAAGCAGTCTAATAATCTGTTATCTTCACATTGCTCGTCCTTGAATTAGCGGAATTCTTACCGTATACTTTGTATAACAGTCAACAGAATATGACCCTTCCTGGAGTTGGTTTGCCCTTTATATTGGTTGTTTGTTATTTTATATCATACTCAAAATAAAAGTGAATACATTAGCTGAGCAAAATATATTATGCTTCATTTTAAAGATAATTTTCCCTTGGTTTTCAAACAAGTTTTTATCGTTTCTCTGTTTATTTATCAGAGGTCAACTAACTTGATGTCTCAGAAATTTGTGCCTAGCTACACTCCTTTTAGTTACTGCTTTGAAATGATTTATTTGGAAGGAATTCAAATTTAAAGGCTGTTTTAAATAACCTTTTAATCCGACCTGGCTTTTAGATTTTACCTCCAACACACATTTTAAATATTTCTCTTTTCAATTAACCCATTAATTTGTTCAAATTTCAACGGAAATCTGCTAGATCACTCTTCGTAAAAACAGTGTAAAAGTTGGCCGGATAGATTTTCAGCTCTCCTTGTACAACGAAAACGCAGTTAGCCAAGAATTTCCCCATAGGCTGAACGATTTGACATCACCGACGGAATTCTGGCATCACGTGAATGCAGGGTTTTGAAAAGTATGTTGATCGAGAATAGTTAGTTCACCTTTTTGATGGCAATTTAATGTGTGGCTCTTCCTGACCGACAAGAAAGTAAAACGGGATAGAGACACATGAGTGCGGCTACACTCCAGTCCTACAGGTGTATTCAAGTCACACAAACGAAACATAACCCTTGCTGAAAGGTGCACATATTCTGAGACATCATTTCATTTGACCTCGGTGAATTATCAAACTCCTTTCAGGGAATTCATTAAAAATAATCCAAGCCTGTTTAAAGTGGCATGAGCTGCCAAAATGTTGATACTTAGATGTTAAAACACTACAGAATGTTGAAATTATTGGCTATTTTTCTCAAGACGTGTAATTCAGAAGCTTTTTAGTGCTTCTAGTCTCATAAATGTACGATGACAAGAAGATTTTCCCTGTGCCCATGTGTTTTAGTGTTCATAAATATTCCGTGGTTATTTTAGACAAGAAGATTTTCCCTGTGCCCGTGTGTTTTAGTGTTCATAAATATAAATGTACGATGAAGTATTGTTTTGAACTAACTTTGGCTTAGAATGAATGAATGGCTATCCCGATTATTTACATTTTGTTTACTTTTCTAACGCGTTTTCGGTTCGTATAAACCACATACT
Organism: Lepidochitona cinerea; assembly: GCA_963971465.1. NCBI lineage: Eukaryota > Metazoa > Mollusca > Polyplacophora > Chitonida > Tonicellidae > Lepidochitona > Lepidochitona cinerea. The sequence continues at coordinate 38,537,011 of OZ020555.1, read as the reverse complement.
GTATGCATTTTCCTCATTCCAATGCCAATCATTTAGTTTTTCGATGGCCTCCAAAGCCTTTTACTGTTGTGACTATCAGAAATTATGAAACAAGTGTGAATTTTGGCAGCTCATGCCACTTTAAGAACAAGTGTATATTGTCTTTAAAATGAAATGTTTCCCTTATGAGGATATTGCTTGGTTTATTCAGAGAAAAAACCCAAACATTAATCCTGTAGGAAACCTACATGGTTTTTGGAGGGAGCTCATCATCAATACCAGAAGAAACCATCAGTGATTCTGGATGAAGCTTTAATACAATCCAACAGGAGTCAATCAGAGAAAGGAACCTCGATGACTTACTTGACAGAGCGATAGTCTTTCAGTCCAACACAAGCCTTCCATCGATGGGTCACACCCTCAAATTCAACGCAGTCCAAGAAATTTGTTTTATTCGTTCACCCTATGTGGTAGATACCTGGAGCCTGTTTTACAAAGCGGCGTAGCGTAAGTTTTCACATAACTGCCATAGCAACCCATACTGTAGAGATACGTTATTAGAAAGTTACACAAAAAATACATCTACGCCGCTTTTTGGAAGAGGCTCCAGGTACCTGCCAAGGGTTTCCTAACGACAAAGAGGCCAATCCCCCCTCCCACTTAACATGGAAACTTAGTCATACAAAAAACATCGATCAGACCTCAAACATAAAAGTTCAGAGAATGGACAAAGTTTGATTTGATATTGTTTGTCTAAGGGCTTGTCAAAAAGAGAGCACTTCCCTAGCAGGGACTGATCCAGGGAAAATTTGGGCATACCATTTCGGTTCAAAATGTTCCAACAATAAGACAAATACAACATCTCTGGTCCAAAATTCAACATTAAATGCTATTTTGGCCTTAAAATCTGTTGGTTTTAAGAATTTGGGCGGATTTTTTACTTGTGAGTTTGGGCGCCCATACCTGTATACAGGTATCAAAATGTCTCTGGATTAGTCTATGCCTAGATTTAGCCATCGAAACCCCCCAAAACAGCCTCGCAGTCAGAAGTTGCAAGAAGCCATCAACTGGTTACTGGGTAGTCCTGGGAACCTCATGAGGTCCTACAAGAATATCAAACTGTTAATCTATAGTTATTCCATGTACCTATATATGTCATTCTTTGGGAAACTTCTCTCCATAGTAATTTTAGGGAAAAGCTATTGCTTGTGTCAGCGGGTTGTTTTAAATTAGAAAATGTTCCACAACAAAACATCACATGGCCAAAAACATCAATAGTTGCTGCCTGTAGTTCATATTCGATTGTCTCATACCACACTCAACAACAAGCTCACAGACATATTGATTATATGAATATGCACAGTTTTTTAACACAGTAACAGAAGTTTACCAGCTTCCATAGATGTTCCTGTTGTATATATTGGATTGATCATACATGTTAAATATCATCATCATCATCCCAGGGTTTGGCATTCTTTATTCTTTCTTTCCTTTCTTTGGCTTTCTCTTGGTTTATCCTACGTTTTTCAAGTCTCTGAAAGAAATAAAAGTAGCATGAAAGGATATTTTTATAGGAGGTTACAGAATAGAATTCCAGGGGATCCAATGCACCTAATAGACCATTTGCCAGTTTTTCGCGCAACAATGGCATGACGTTGTGGCACCAACCTTAGACCGGACAAGCTCAGCTTCCTATTAGACTTCAGCTGTATTCAGTCGAGCTCCCGTTCATATAAGATTTTTTCGCATGACTTGATTATTTCAGACATAAACTGTCCCCATATGGGGTTGCTTTTCTAAAATATGTTGTAAAATTGCTGAAATTTTTGAGTTAAAAACAGACGGATGCTTTGTCTGGTGTACTACATAGAGCTGTAATTGTGACATCCCTAAATTACGCCATTAGAAAAGTAATTGGCAAATCACCTATTAACTGTAAAAGATCCGGTTCAAAGTTTACTTTATTTCATCTGTAATGAAATGTGTATGTTAATGTGTATCAAACAGGCCCTGTAATTGACTCCGGTGATAAAAACAATCAATTTAAAAACTCCCCCCGTAAATTGCTTAAACTTAGCGTAAAATTTAACTTAATCTTACCTCTTCCTTTAGACATTTATTCAAGGCCCTGTCTATGTCATTACATTGTCCCATAAACTTCTTCCATGGGAACTGAAAATACAAGGATCATTTATCATGTAATGAACGGAGAACACAAATTTATATGAACGATCTAAATTTATATTTAACATATTATTCAAAAAGGTCTCCATGGTTATTTTAGTCTTTGTTATTTTTAGTGTTCATAAAAATGAACAATAATCTGCTTGCTAGCTCTGGGATACTAAATTTTGAAAAATGTTTGGCAAATAAACTTTCACTACAGTAATTAATATGATTGGTTAATTGTTTGGGGTTTTACGCAGTGCTCAAGAATATTTCACTTATACACTGTATGGTGGCGTTGCCAGTTTTATTTTGGGAGGAAACCAGGCTTTATGCCTGCGAGAAAACCCACCACCTTCCGGTGGTAACTGGCAACCATCCCACATTGGTCATTCGAGTGAAAACCCAGTCAGAAAATTTAAAAAAAATTTGAGGACTAAGTGGGATTCGAACCCGCGACCCATTGGTGGAGGACTGTTTGGATTGAGCGTGCAACGCTCTACCTACTGAGCCATGAAGGCCCAGAAATTAATACGAGTAGGTTATTCCAATCAGAGCTGTTGAACATCTAGTGGCAGAATTTTTCATTAAATAAGTATTTTCATACTAGAAAATTAGATATGCATTTTGGCATTGATCTAAAATATAGCTTTATACTGTCATTCAAGGGAGACAATCTGTCAGTCCACACAAGCAAATTTTCTACCAAGCCGTTTGACCCTATCCATGAGCATAACTGCTACTCCTCTGGGGGCTGTTTCTCGACACCAACGTAACTTTGCGCCTGGTCGTAACGTAATGTTGAAGGCATATGTTGTCATGACGTTACGACCAGGTGCAAAGTTACGTCGTTGTCTAGAAACAGCCCCCAGATTATGATTAACAAAGACAAGTATGTTCAAATTTATTTGGAGCAATGGTAGAGAAAATATTGAATGTCTTTGTCTGATGAATGGCTCAAGATGGCCTGGGGGCTTGTGTGGCTAAAACATTAGTTTTTCTTTCCGTCGTCACCTTGGAAAATCATACCACAAACTCTATTTGACAAAATTGGCCGTCTTGAATTTCTTCTAAACTGAAATTATTGATGCGAGAGATTAAGCCCTAGCATACCAAATTTAGAATTTTTTAAAAACCTTTTTTACCTAAGCAAAACGGATAGTATTTTGGCAAGCCACAAAAAAGAAATAGCGAATTTTGACAACTCATGCCACTTTAAATAAAAACTTACATCTTTATGACACTGATGATATGCTTTGATAATTTCATTACATTTAGGGGTATGAAGATGGAGAGAGAGGTCTGGATGCATCGTTAATGTTAACAGATTTCAAGGCTGGAAAAAAAGTAGAATTTTTCAAGGTAAATGCATGTATATAATTCCAGTCAGTCTAGAGATGTCTGAGCGAGACCAGACATGTGATTCTTACTGAACTTTTCAGAAAAACTTGACAGGTTGCATTTGGTGTTTCTTGCTCAGAAATATTGCACAACTGAAACGATTTATAATTAAGTCAAAGTGGACATATGGTAATTAGGGCTATTATGTCAGTTCATTCAGCCAGGTACATGTACATGCTGTAAACTGTAGAGCGCTACACTACAGTCACTTGTAGCCCAAACAAGAACCTCTATGGTGCTGAGAATCTAACATACACTCTGATGTTTGCACCATAGATATAGAAATAAATAACAAGAGTTTCGGGAAACCCAAAATACGCCCGGAAAGGCACAGTAACTGCGGCCATACCAAAACAAATCCTTCCATATTTATTTGAATTTGATTTTCAAAATTCAGAGGAAGGAGGTTGAAGCTTGGTAAAAGGTGATGTAATGTCAACAAAATGAAATCTTACCACTAAAACCTTTAAAATCCATCTGTATCAAATTTAAAATGGGCTATTTGGATCAACGATTATTAACTAGATTTGTACTCGGTATAAGTCATTAATTCTCGCTGCTGTTAAATCGTGATGTTTAACATTGTTTTTTGTCAATATAGGTTGGACTAAAATGTTTCAATTTTTTAGAAAATCAGTTTATAATTTACTAATCATACTTAAACAAATGTAATTAATTGGCAATTTCGCAGCTCACATCACTTTATAATAATAAGTAGATTTGAAAATTTTTCTCATGATATCATTTATCTATATTATTTGGCTACAAAAATATATAACAGTTGAGCATGCCTATGAAAAGGCAAACATTAATACAGCTGTACAAAGCCTACATTTAATTTTATGGAAGCCATGTGGTAGAGAGAAGGCAATAAAAGTCTCACAGCACTTGAGATAAGAGCTAGTATAAATAGAACAAGGCTGAGTTACTTATCTCTTTGTCTATAGATAAAACTTTAATCCTAATAATTATTTTTTCATTTGATTTGAATGTTATATATTGATTTAAGAATAGTTTTAATCAATTTAGAAACATTATTGCAGTTTAAAAAAAAAGATTTTTGATGAGAATCAGACAAGTAGAAGCCATTTTATAATTTAAAGGTTATTTTCATGAAAATGAAAGTAAGAATAAAAAGGAATAAACATAATCCAATAATTTGCAATAGTTGATATCATAAATAATTGTTTACACACTGTCTGTTAATATGGTATGTAACATGAAAGATTTGAAAACATCGGATCATATTTGTTAAAGTTATGGAGAGAAAAAGTAAATATTACATAACCCAATATGGCTGCCATATTATGCAATGTATGATGTCAAAAATAGTCCGCGACACATCTTCTACCTATAAGGTATATACTCAGAAAAAATTGTCAAGTTGGAATCAAAACTTTGGAAGTTATTTAGCGGAAGGGAAAGCGGACGCCGGACAGCCGGAGATGATACCATAATACAGCCAGCTTTTCAAGCCAGGCGTATAAAAACCACACAGACAAGATTTCTCGGATACAGTCACTAGTAGCTGGAAATATCCAAACTCTATGCCCAAAGCAGGCCACAGAATTTCACGATAACAATTGGTTCAGGTAGCCTCTTGTTCTAAAAGTAAGGAAACTAAAATATGTGACCTATGATGAAAGCCAGTATAAAATATTATATGTTATTAATCGAGTGTTTACGTATTGCCTTGGTATTGGCCTGAGGGTGGTCAATACCACCACCCGAAGGCCAATACCAAGGCAGTACGTAAACACTCGATTCATAATATTTTTATTAATAGACTGTGGAAGTTATTTCCATTCGTTTGTTGGATGCCTTAAACAAATTGACGTCCGACCTTATTTTTCTTTCCGTATTTTTGTTTCTGGATAAGTAGAGAAGTTTCTTCCTCTTGAGCTGTACTAAAACGGCAATCAGATTCTTTTACAGTAGGTTTTTCTTGCAACTTTAATATCCTGTCAATAAGAGCTTGTACAACGCACTCTGGTGTAGACATTTTGATATCAACATTTGTCGTCTGTTTCTGCCAAACTCTGAGACGTCACATGTTAATTGCGTCTTTCAGCCGCACACCGTGAACTTGGCCAATATGACTTGAACTCGGCCAATATGACTTGAACTCGGCCAATATGACTTGAACTCGGCCAATATGACTTGAACTCAGCCTATATGACTTGAACTCGGCCAATACAGCCCTACGGCTGATACGAACTTGATTCGTCTTCCGATATTACCCGGCCACGATGGTCGTATTCGAGTAATAACTTGCACGGTCAATTGATAATAATTTGTATGATACGATGACGGGTGTACAACGGAACTAGCATCGATACAGATTAATTCCCTGCATTTCAATATACGAAATCGCTTTGATGTTTCTGAACAAAATTATCTGGCCCGCAAAGTATATTGAGGCTGTGTTGACCAGTAGAGTTGAACAGTGTAACACATTGAAAAATGTAACTAATCACCTCATTTTCCTCAGATTTTCCCCTTATAAAAGCGGCTAATAGTAATAGTAATTAGCACTAATACAGTCGGCTGGAATTTTCTGTGCATCCCAATGAATCTTTTACGGTTTTAGTTCGCCAACCACATAAAAAAACATCATGCTAATGCTCATATTTGGCTCGTATCTTCACTGTTCTTCATCTTAAGTTAAGGATTGCCAGAAAATTTCAATCCGTTGTGTTGCTTCGATTCAGAGAAGCATTAACATGATTTAAGTTACATTTTTGAAAGTGTTAAAGTTTCCAACTCAACATCAATAATCATATACTTTGGCCTAATTCAATAACATTAAATGTCTCCAGATACCTCGTTATTTATGTTTGGATATTTATTGGTCGGTACCAGGTCGACAACCAATAAATGTCAGAAATTATAAATAACGGAGTAAGACCTTTACTAAAGTGAAGTAACTTTAGTACTAGTTCGAGTGGATTGAAGTTATTCTGATACGCCCGCACAGGCTTCTTCAACACCATTATATATGGCATTGAAGAAGCCAGTGCAGCTGTATCCGAATTTATACTTCAATCCACTAAACATTTTGCGGACTAACTTTGGGCCATAGTTACACTTACAGTTACAGTACACGTACTAAGGGAAATCACTCTTTGCACGTAATGTATTGTAAGTGTAACTGTAGTGTTAGTTGGAGATCTCCAAACTCTGTGGTCAAAGTATATGATGATGGCCCATCATCATATACTTTGACCACAGAGTTTGGAGATCTCCAACTACTGTAGTATAAACTGTATAACAGAGGGTGGATAAGGGAGAGCACTCCGTGTGCCTGTGTTAAGACTCACCGCTGCAAACGGTAACTCAAGTTGTAATAACTTGCCAACTGTAGGGATTTAGGATTCTACAATAAGCAAAATGGTCAAAAGTATCTCGTTACACTGGGTAATACATATTTTAAGGATGGGTCTGGCGGTTTATTCGTATTAATGCTAAGTTGACCCTTCCTTCCGTCCGTAATCTTGAAAATGACAGGCACATGTATAGGAAACCGCAGCGCACCTGCTTACGTCACGGATGTTTGTGTACACAATGTCACGCGCCAATTTTGATTGTAAAGGTTTTATGTTTTGAAAAAAAATGGACCCAAAACAATATTTAGAACGGGTTATTAGTAGATTTAAGACATCTGAAATATGTTCTGCTTTAGAAAAATGGGGATATTTGGACAAGATCAGTATCAGAGAAATTGGATTGGTGAAATCAAAACAAGAAATGATTCGAGACGCCTGTGAAAAATGTAAAGTAAGTACGAAATCTGAACCCTTCCCAATTCCTTGTCTACTCTACTTATTTGACATCGTCTTTACTGTTTATTAAATTATCTTTCATCTTCCACGATTTTCACTCGAGTCGTTTAGCGATTTTCGCTATGGCATTCGGTAATTCATTAGCGGATTTTTTAAAAGCCTTTTTTCAAATAAACAAAAGAAAATTTCGTCAAACCACTAGTTTAGCAACACGTAAATTAGTCCGGGTTTGTGTCTCCAAATTAATATTTTATTTATACTGACGGCCGTATTTGGAGTCGGGGTTCATTGCAATCACAAAGCCGGAGTTGGCTGTATGTGGTCTGATTCAGAAAAAGAAATAGCCATCCAACCTACTCAAATCGTGTCTAAACGGTCATAATGGATAATTTCACTACGTACCAGTGCCTGGTATGGACAAGCAGGATCGGCCAGTAAACATTATTCTTCTCCTGAATTCGTTTTTGCCTTCTCCATTTTCAAACTCTCCACCATTGATGACGTAACACTGTTTAGCGTTTTTTCAGTTTTTAAACGTTAATTCCACTTTACAAAAGGCTAAATTATTCATGAATGTCTTAGTGACATTATTTGAGTTAGTTATGTTGTTATTTACTGTCTAAATGTGACCGCAAACTGCCTGACCGGAAGCGTGCAGTCTCCTCCGACTTTTTGATTCCAATGGGCCCTGACTCCAATTTGAAATTTGTCAGGCCAATTTTAAAGTTTTCTTCTTATGAACAGGGATTTGGTAGATTTACAATGAAATTCGCACAAATTAATGAGTAAAATGAAAAGAGGAATGCTTTAATTTTTAAATGTGTGTTGAAGGTAAAATCCAAAAGTCATGTAGGATTCATTGATGCACACTGTAAGCAATGCAAGATTTTCTGTCGGAGTAAATTGACTTTGTTGACTTTCTTTTTTCAGGAAATTGAAATTGATATGGAAGCTGTTGGTGAACTTGAAATTTTATGTAAGTTGAGAATGAACAAATTCTGTTTTTACTTCAATCAAATATAGATTGTTTGTTTGTTAGTCGCTGAACTGCCTGGATAGACTGTTTGTCCATCAGTTTGTTGGTCCGTTTGTTTACCTGTTTGTGAAACTCGAAGTTCTTTGTTTCAAAAATGTGGGTATAGTTTCCAGACACGGAAAAGGAGGCTTTCTAGAGTTTGTTCTCTGAATAAAAATCACCACATAGGGGAAAGAAGCTTGAGACCACCATAAATATTTCAAAGAATCGATCAATATCTTTCTAATTTACCCTAAGCAGTAAAAGTAATTTCATTTAGCTCTTATAAGTAAACTATCATAACATCATATACATGCATATAGTTGCCAAACTTAAAAGTCTAAAATTCTTTTTCAGATACACATCTGCATTCAAAAGTGAAAACATGGAGTGTTTATGAAATGACAGAAACAAAAGGTATTTAAAATTTGGGCCTTTGAACTTGAGCCATCATTGAATTTTATACATTTGTAATAAGTTTGTTATTTAAGAAATGAACACGGTTTTTATGGGTTGCAACTTCTGGATTTTATTGTACACAACATTTCGATTTTCTACATACAATAACATCCAGGAGCTGCAACCCATAAAAAAACGTGTTCATTTCTTAAATATCATGACCAACTCCTAACTGCCACTTAAAGAGATAAGTTTGTTAGTCAAATACATTTACCAATCCAACTGTCTATTAAAATGAACAGGCATTTTAGAAGATGGATCAATTTTGACAGGCTGTGTAAGTATTTTTAATATGAAAGGGAGAGGAAAATTTGGGCAACCTCTTCAAGCAAATATTGATCGAAAAAATGTTTAGATGCCCTAGTTCAAACATCTGATCCTCCATGGATGGGTTGTATGTTTGAATCCAACAGAATTTCTGAGCGGGGTTGACACTAGACGGCACAATTTGAAAGGGTTGTCCCCTACCCTGAGAAAGTGTGCCCCCCCCCCCCCCCCTCAAACCTGGCAACCAATCATCCTAATAACCAACTGGTAACCAGAAATTTCAGGGGACACTATCGATAACTAACAATCTGTTTAAAATATAGTATCATCTTGTATGGATATACATGTGTACCTATTGGTAGTTTTTAGACAAGAAGATTTTCCCTGTGCCCGTGTGTTTTAGTGATCATAAATATTGATAGTTGTAATTCTATGCTTTCATTCATTGTTTGCCATTTTTCTTGTTCTAGAAGAACAGATTAGGTCTGTAAACCCAACAGCAGTGCTACGGAAAATGGCCCGAGGACTGTCACATTACTTTGAAACTGTAAGTGTCTGGAATATATACACCTAAACATTAAACTTGCTCGAATGGACATTTCCCAGGGAGTGAAAAACATTTTGCTTTGTAAAGGAGCTGTTTGTTCATCAAGCTTATTTAAAAGCATGTGTTTTAATTGAAAAGAAAAACAAAGAGCGTCCTGTCATTTATTAATATGGAACTTACCCTAAACGTCAGTGGTTTTTGTGTGGCCAAAATGATGCGGACTTTTTTAAAAAATAATTAACAAATATAACATTCAAACATTGAAGCTTGTGCTGGTATTATACTATTTAGTCCTCTAACTTTCAAAGGGTGAAGAAATATAACATTTTATTAGACATGTTATTAGACAAAATATTACACAATTTAGGAATGTTTGTAATGAATTACATGTAGTTATCAATGCATCTCATTGCTCTTTATTAATATTGTCATGTCTTTGATACCAACGGAAGGTCGTGGGTTTCCTCCGGGCACAGAGCCCGGTTTCCTCCCACACTTAAACTGGCAACGCCGCCATATAAGTGAAATAATCTTGAGCGCGGCGTAAAACACCAAACAATCAATCAATCAATCAATCATGTCTTTGACAGGATGTTTCTGTACGAGTGTTAGACAAAGCTATATGGCTGCGAGTCGGTTTGTCTCAGTTAATCACCAGGGCTAGAGGACGTTTAAACACAACTTCAGATGTCGTCTACATTGTTCATTACCCGCGCACAAACTTTGTGGTAGCCACACCAATAAAGATGTCATTCAAAGAAAATGTATTTGAGGTGAGTAAATTAACCCTCACCTAATGATCCATATCCATAAATGATAATCTTGAGTGCAGTGTTAAAGTGGCATGAGCTGCCAAAATGTTGATATTTTGGCGTTAAAACAGAATATTGAAATTATTGGCTATATTTCTTAAGAGTTATAATTCAGAAGCTTTCTAGTTCTTCTAGTCTCGAAAATGTATGATAAAGTATTGTTTTGAAGTAACTTTGGCTTAGAATGAATGAATGGTCGTCCCGGTTATTTAAATGTTGTTTACTTTTCGAACACGTTTCGGTTCGTACCGGGCACGTATACTGTATGGATTTTCCTCATTCCAGCGTCGATCATTTAGTTTGCCGATGGCCTTCAAAGCCTCTTACTGTCGTGACGATCAGAAATTATGAAAAAAGTGTGAATTCTGGCAGCTCATGCCACTTTAAACAAGCAATTTTACTACGAGAGGAAAATCAGGAAATTAAGCGACTAAATCAACCCTGCTGGTGGAAGATAATTGCTTCCACCAATTGGTTGTGGGTTCGAATCCCACTCAGTCCCAAAAAAAAAATTGGAAAATTTTCTGACTGGGTTTCACTGGAACGACCTATGTGGGATGGTTACCAGTTACCACAGGACGGTTGTGGGTTTCCTCCGGGCATAGAGCCCTGTTTCGTCCCACAATAAAACTGGCAACGCCGCAATGTATTAAAGTGAAATAATCTTGAGCGCAGCGTAAAACACCAAACAATCAATCAATCTATTAATTGCACATGTCTTTGTACATGCTAGTGTTAGTCTCATAATTTAGGTCTCCCATTGGACAGGCAAACAATTCTTTACTTTTATAGACAGTATGTAATCCTTATTTATTCATTTATTTTTTTCCAACCATTTATTTATTCAGCTATATTCAATATTTGAATTATTTTTTTTATTGCTGCTATTATAAAAGATTAAATATATTTTATAAATATGTCATTGTATTTTTTTAAATTTGTGTGGAAAATGTGTTCTATTATTGAATATTAAATCTTGCAGTGTCTTTTATCAACGCTGGGGTACAATTCTATAAAAGAAATGAACTTGAAAGGTCATTGCCTGCAATCTTTATCGGAAATTGTGATGTGTAGAACGTGTCAAGTAAGTTCTTATGACAATCATTTGTTCAGATAAATGTCTTAAAGGAGAAGAAAACTGCTTTATGGTTCAGAAGAAGCGCGCTTATTTTTCCTTTCCAATTGTATTAAACACATATTTTTGCTATTTTTTTTCAAAAAATAATTGGTCAACTTTCAAAATCTCCCATTTAAATCCAGGTTAATTTCACTGTCTTCAAAGCATTCCTATCTCCAGAAAATTGTTTTCAGTTTCTCAAAACTTACATTAAATTATAAAGGAAGCTTTGAGGAATATGTGGCTAGCAGAAAAATGGTATGCGTGGCATATCGGAGAGTTACGAAGGCCTTGAAGAGGATGAATTTAACCTAGGCTTAAATGGCAGATTTTGAAAGTTGACCAATTTGTTTTGCTTATTGTGATCTTTTATTAACTTCACTGTCAGGTGTAAAAAAAATCTCAAAAACATGTGTTTGGTACCGTTGGAAAGGAAACATTAGCGCACTTCTTCAGAACCCTAAAGTGATTTTTTGTTTTCTCCCCCTTTAATTTTATAAAACTCTTCCAGGCCAGATAATTCCAGTGTTGATCAGAAACATCGAATCGGTTCCGCATATTGAAACGCTGGAAACCATTCTGTACCAATGCTAGTTTCCTTATACATCATACTATATATACAGGCTTTCATGTTGGGTAACAGATCTTCGTTTACATAGTTTTAGAACAACAGGCTACCGGAACCAATCATTACCGTGAAATCCTATGGCCTGTGTTTATGTGATGCACAATACGAGGGTAAATCCTGCAGATTCTGTATATTTAGATATGGAACGGAGGGACTGAATTCCACAACTGGACATACCGTATTTCTTCTAAATATTCAGCCATTCTGATGGCCTAAATTTTCCATCGAGTCAGACAGAAATGGAGACGAGGAGTTGTGTTTCAGGATAACCATTTTCACACACTGCACAGCGGGTTATATTGCCTTAAATTCCCTCTAATGGGCAAATTTGTCTGGCCTCATTTAGCATATTTCTATTCTAATGGTCGAATCCTTATGAGGAAAAAAGTGGCTGAATCTTTAGAAGAAATACGGTAATGTTATTTTTACTTTTTATTAAATCTAATCTTTACAACACTGGGAATTAAAAATAGAGTGAATAAAGAAGCATATGAAGTCACTCTATATATACTCCATGGTTATTTTAGACAAGAAGATTTTCCCTGTGCCTGTGTGTTTTAGTGTTCATAAATACAGTGCGTGACATTAGCAATGGACCTATAGCCAAATCTATGGTAAATCCATTTGGTCTATGATAAAATTAGAAGTAATAACCTGTAGGTATATGGGGAGATTTAAAATATTGTCAAGATGTCTACAGTGAAAATTATGCCAATGTCAAACACTGTAAATATATATATAAGGGTATAATTATTTTTGTTCAGGGTGATTTTAGGAAACACAAGCCTGATGAAGACCAAGGGAATCCATTGACGCTTCATCCTCGACGGAAAAGGAAGGGTAATCATTGCTGCTTTTTATGTAATAAAAAAGTTAACATCATATGTATAGTGATGGCAAAATTGTTAACATATTTTCAACTTGTCCCATAATAAAGCAGACTGCAGTCCAAAAGTAAAGAAGTTACAGTTAGCAGACATGGGTCATTCTACTCATGTTAAATGCTGTAAGAATTCCGCTAATTCAAGGACGAGCAATGTGAAGATAGCAAATTATTAGACTGCTTTCTGCCATGTTTGGTCTAAAACAACAACAATAGCGATTGCTCGATAGGATTTTCGGTCGCTCCATGCAGGAGGTTAGACACCCAACGAAAAGTCTCAAACTTTTAGAGTGCTTTTCGTAATGTTTTGAGTACTTGAATTAGCGGAATTCTTACCGTGAATACATTCATGTTGAAGTTACTGGGCGTTCAAAACATTTAGGCTGGATGTAACATTATGACTACTTGTAATATGCATGTAGTGTTGAAGGTAGATCAAGCTAGGATAGTTAAGCCAAAGAGAGTAGATTGACAAGAGTGGTCACTTCGTCCGATCAGCATTGCCGGCATGCTCTTATGGCCCCCTAGCGGAAGGGTGTTCCGACTGTACACGATTCGACTATAGGGTGCCCCCTATAGAAAGGAGGTTCCTAATAATCGAATCGTGTCAGTTCAAATTCAACATGGCGCGGACGAAGTGACCACTCTTGTCAATCTACTCTCTTTGGTTAAGCCTCGCTTATAAAGTCTTATGACTTGCTTAATTGAACCCTTCGATAACATAAACACATCCATTATGACATTTGCAACCCCATAAAGCAGCCGCATTGCATTTGTCTATCTTTAGTGGGACCTTTTTTTAATGTTTGGCCTAGCAGAGTGGACAATTCATGTTTTGAGAAACTGTCCCTAGGGGGCTGTTTCACAAAACCGTCGCACAGTGCATTCAATCGCATTTTCCATGACGTATCTCCTTACTTTTGGCTTCTGGGCTTTGTTTGCGATGCAACTGTTTTGTGAAATGACTGCCTGGCTTGTAACCTTTCTAAATCTGCCGATGGAAGCTCTACTTGTCTGTTCATACCATTATCCTTGGATTGTTTGTAGAGAAGGAGGAGGAATTTGATGAGAGGATTGTCACTGAGGACTCGAGGAAAAGACAGAAAACATTGGAATCTCTAGAGAAAGCTTTTGGTCCTTATGTACAACCCACCCTGGAGAAAATTGAATTTAAGGTGTGGCTTTTATTGTAGAATCCAAAGTGGGGTTTTCAAATGATTGCGCTGTGTGGCAGGGTTGGCAGGTGTCCGCTCAAGATGAGGGTTTCCTTTGACCTATTCCACCAATGGGTCGCGGGTTCAAATCCCACTCAGTCCACAAAAAATTGTAAAATGTTCTGACTGGGTTTTCACTCGAACGACCTATGTGGGATGATTGTCATTTACACCGGAAGGTCGTGGGTTTCCTTCTGGGCATAGAGCCCGGTTTCCCCCCCCCAAAATAAAACTGGCCGTATAAGTGAAATAATCTTAAGCGGCGTAAAACACCAAACAATCCCTCCTTTGACCTAGAGACCTGTTCCGTACCTAGCTAAGCCCCCATATTAGACTTAGTGTGGTGTGAAACATCAATGAATCAATTTATTGTAGAATGTTCGTTACAAACTTTTTTAATTAACACTTGGATTTACCAGAACAGTTGAGATAGGTGGTATTTTATTCTTGTAATTGAAATCATCTTGAGTGCATCTAAAAAGTTCAAGAATACCACCGTAAAGTTTCTTCGCCAAAAATATTGAGAATGCAGCCATATAGTGAAAAGGTTTATTATGGTATATCGTTTCATGATAGAGATACTTTAATTTAGCTATGGTTGTATCCTATATAATAGGTAACCTAAATGGTACATGTAGCTTACCTTGTTATAGTAGATATAGCTTTGGACAGTCCACCTCCCATCAATGCTGTCTGCATTCAAATTGAAATCTGAGTGGATTTTTCACTTGATCGCTGTATGTGGAAGAGTTGCCATATAAGTGAAATAATCTTGAGTGTTACATAGAACACCAATCTATCAATCCAATTGGTACTGATTCATGGGTAAATTTTTTTGGCAAGTATAGAACTGTTTCTTCTGTATTAGGCGGGGGGCCTCCGTGACTCAGTAGGTAGAGCGTTGGACGCTCAATCCGAACAGCCTTCCACCAATGGGTCGCGGGTTCGAATCCCACTCAGTCCAAAAATTGGAAAATTTTCTGACTGGGTTTTCACTTGAACGACCTATGTGGGATGGTTGCCAGTTAGCAACGGAAGGTCGTGGGTTTCCTCCGGGCACAGAGCCCGGTTTCCTCCCACAATAAAACTGTCAACGCCGCCATATAAGTGAAATAATCTTGAGCGCGGCGTAAAACACCAATCAATCAATCTGTATTAGGCTTTATGTTACCTCGAGGTTTATTTGATAACTCTCATAAGTAAATTATTTCCCGTTTCCTTTACAGCTGGAGACGAGGTTCCGTGGATTTAATCGTATTAGGGAAAAAGGTGCTCATCAAAATTTGTCCAAGGTGGAAAATTTCCTACCCTTGTTAGAAGAAGAATACAACAACAACTCAAATTCCAAACCGTTTCGGTGTCGGGTGAAGTTTGAAGGCAGTAACGTTTTAGAGGGACTTCGTAATTTAGGAAAGAAAGGAATAGCGTCAGTTCCGTTACCGAAACACTTAACGTCAATTCCATCACAAGCAAGGAACTATATTGTCCTCGGGGAAAAGGAGCGATCAGGTCGAGGGCTTCGGAGTCCCGCCCCTGCGTAGACTTATACTGTTACATGTGTTAAATTTGATTTGTTATTAAAAACTTTTTTCCCTAAAGGGATCGTTTTAAAAATTGTTAAATATTTTAACTATTACGGTTTTGTTATCTCACCTAATCAATACTTTTTAACTTACTTGAAAATGGTGTAATTGTTTTTGAGAAGCCCAAACAAATTTTTAATCACTTAAACCTACTATTTTTTCAAGGTCAATAGTTTTAGGCAATGCCATTCAGTTCTTAACTTTTGATTTTTTTATATTATTAATTTTTTAAAACCTCTTTTATTGAAATTTTTATCATCAAATTCATTATTTTGATCTGGATTTTTAGCAAAGTTAACCTATGTAACATGTAAATCTTAACTTGACATCTGAATATATTCTATTCCATCTATTTACTTTTGTCTTGATTTATTCTCTCAGAAAGTTTTATAATACTTGTGCAACAATGTTTTATCGGTCTCACATGAGTGTTAAGCTTGTTACGTTAACAGAACAGCAGAACTAAAGGCCAGGTAAACTAAATGGTCATTTTCTCAATAATCTGATAAAGTGTATTTGAGTGTTCGGAAAAACCTGCAGCAAAGCTGG
Source organism: Lepidochitona cinerea (assembly GCA_963971465.1). Taxonomy (NCBI): domain Eukaryota; kingdom Metazoa; phylum Mollusca; class Polyplacophora; order Chitonida; family Tonicellidae; genus Lepidochitona; species Lepidochitona cinerea. The sequence continues at coordinate 38,520,609 of OZ020555.1, read as the reverse complement.
ATACATAGTTTTGAATGATCATCCAGTAAGACGGTAAAGGGCCATTCTCACTGTGCGATTTGTCATACCGACTTGTAGGATGCAAATTAAAATGGGCGCTTTTAATTGGTCAATAAGATCTGTCAACCAATCAATCAATCAACCATCCGCTTGAATCACATGCTACAAGTCGGTACTATAAAATCGCACAGTGAGAACGGGTCTTAAACGTGAGTCATGAGGTCGATTCTCACCAGAGCCGGGATTTTTTTAGTAATCCTTCAGCGTTGGCCTCAATGTGTAGTTTCTTCGTCCGACAAAAGTCTTCCTTCGAGATATCTACCTGACCGGCAAAGTAAGTAAACCAGGATAGAGACACATGAGTGCGGCTACCTTCGAGGAGTCACAAGTTTAAAGTCCACTCAGAGCCAAGACAAAAAAAGCCCTATGTGAAAGAGTTGATAGGTTCCATCCAAAGGATGGGGATTTGACTGGACAAAGAGTACGGTTTTCTCCCCTGCTAAATCTCGGCAAATCTTTCGTGTAAGGGATATAATCTTGAGCATGGTATTAAACATCAATTTGCAGTTATTTACCAATTCTCTCATTTACGTGATGATTGTAATTGCATAGTGTCACGCCTATTATGACATAATTTTTCCACATACAGTGATCAAGTGAAAAATCCGCTCAGAAATTTTTCAATTTTTATTTGGTCTGAGTGTGATTCGAACCCATGCTGCATCGATGGAAGGTCTGTATGACACCGAGGGATGATCACTCTAACCCACTGGACCACCGAGGTCTGTGTGGGACTGAGGGACGATCACTCTAACCCACTGGACCACCGAGGTCTGTGTGGGACTGAGGGACGATAACTCTAACCCACTGGACCACCGAGGTCTGTGTGGGACTGAGGAACGATCACTCTAACCCACTGGACCACCGAGGTCTGTGTGGGACTGAGGAACGATCACTCTAACCCACTGGACCACGGAGGCCTCCACCAAAGTCTTTTTGTCGAAGTGAATTTTGAAACGCAAACTTTAAACTAAATACAATGAAGTTGAAAGGAAGATGAGAATTTGTACAATTTCGTTTATTTAGAATTACATACACTGTATAATTACTAAATACATACATCAATTTGGATAAATCATGGGCAAATGTCAGCCGAGTCTACTGCTGAGTATAACCAATAGTCCTCATTTTTAAACACGACATACGTAAACAAGTTTTCTCCGGACATTTGAAAACCATGTTCCCTTAGTAACCAGGATACTGGACTGTCTGCGAATCCATGCACTGTAATGGCTGACCATGGCGTATTGTTACAGGTCTTCACATGATTTCTGAAATTTAATAGTTAGTGTCTTTTAGAAAGTGAGTATAACAGTATTCTCGTTATTTTTGGGGATTACACTTTCTTGAAAAATGGCAGAAATTCTTCTACCGATTGTGGGTGACGCCCGAAACGGGTATTGAACCCGGGCCCCAGAGTATGGCACCTATCGCCGGCTGTCTTATCCATTCAGCCAACTGGCCTGCTCTAGGAGGTAGTTGACTGGTAGATACTACAGCAGAGATTTAGGAGGCCGGTTAGCTGAATGGATAAGACAGCCGGCATTTAGTGCTGGTGATAGGTGCTATACTCTGGGGCCTGGGTCCGCTTTCCCGTTTCGGGCGTCACCCAAAATCCGTAGAAGAATTTCTGCCATTTTTCTAGAAAGTGTAATCCCAAAAAATAACGAGAATAATGATCTCTGAAAGATAGTAAAACAAATTTTCTAGATTATTTTGATTTACCTGAGAAGCCAAAAAAATATCCTGTGACCCTTATGCTACTGTTAGTAATTTAAGTAACCAGACATTCGTGTAAAGTCCATTTCCCAGTTATTTTCCAATTATGTAATTTTATGACGAGACCAAATTATTTTAAACATTTTTACAGTAGAGAACAGGGGGCTGTTTCTCAACACACTTACGCCTGTCGTAACTTTGCGCCTGAACGTAACTTTGCGCCTGAACGTAACGTTATCTTGAAGGTATATTTTGCCATGACAGTTAGGCCTTGCATTGGACTTACGTTCACAGTTGGGTGTAAATGTTTTGTCGTGACGATCAGAAATTATAAAAAAAGTGTGAATTTTGGCAGCTCATGCCACTTTAAGGTAACAATGATGCGTCTGTTTTAACATCATTAAACTAACTCCTTAGTTCTATATCACTGACAGTATGAGTTGAACATTGTTTTGATTTCCTTGGTGGTAACAGTTTAAGGTGGAACAATGGAAGGTCTGTGTGGAACTGAAGGACAATCACTCTAACCCACTGAGGCCCACTTATGTTAGAACATTATTATTTCTATTGATTTACCCTCATTAAAGCTTTATACATTTCCTTTGTGTACATCTTAATTTTTCTTATTGAAACTACTATGTACTTTGCTAATCAGGCAGGAGTTGATTTACGGTAAGAATTCCGCTAATTCAAGGACGAGCAATTTGAAGATAACAAATTATTAGACTGCGTTCTGCCATGTTTGGTCTAAAACAACAACAATAGGGATTGCTCTATAGGATTATCAGTCGCTCCATGCAGGAGGTAAAACACCCAATGAAAAGTCTCAAACTTTTAGAGTGCTTTTCGTAATGTTTTGAGTACTTGAATTAGCGGAATTCTTACCGTAGCAAGGACCAGCGACACACTACATGCTGTGACTATATCAAATAGTTCGGATTATTCTATGAATTATGATACTTACATTAAATGATACAGAACAGTTTTTACGGTTGTTGTTGACAACATGCCCTCAATCCTGTAGGTAGAACATGTCTCTAACTGGTTTGGTGTAGGACAGGTATAAGTGGACAGATAATCATCGGGTTCTCCACTCCTGAGAAAGAAACAAAATAATAGTGTTATCGATGTTGTGTCGTTTTACACCAAATCCGTGTTCTTCATACTGAAATCCTGCAGGCTCTTTATCAACACCGACGTAACTTTGTGCCTGGTCGTAACGTCATGGCAACATATACCTTCAACATTACGTTATGACCAGGAGCAAAGTTACGACGGGCGTAAATGTGTTGAGAAACAGCCCCCTGGCTTTTACATCTTAACCAAAATGGCTGACTGTGATTTAAAATAATGCTGGGTTTTCGTTGCATGATGCCAAACTATGAAAACTCAATGTTTAATTGACAATTTCATCACTACAATGCCACCAACATGGATATTAAGTCAGAAACCTTACGAGAGAGTACAGAAATTTTCATCTCATATCAACCATGAGACATACACGAGTCGATCAGATAGGAAGGATTGCCAGATCTATCATCGAATAGTTTACTTAAAGTGGCATGAGCTGCCAAAATTCACACTTTTTTCACAATTCAGTAAGAGACTTTGTAGGCCATCGAAAAACTAAATGATTGGCGTTGGAATGAGGAAAACACATGTAATATGTGGCCTGTACGAACCGAAAACATGTTCGAAAAGTAAACAAAATTTAAATAACCGGGACGACCATTCATTTATTCTAAGCCAAAGTTAGTTCAAAACAATACTTTGTCGTACATTTTCGAGACTAGAAGCTAAAAAGCTTCTGAATTATACGTCTTGAGAAAATTAGCCAATAATTTGAACATTCTGTTTTAACGTCAAAATATCAACATTTTGGCAGCTCATGCCACTTTAATGCTTCAGCAAAAGACCCCAGTGTTCCAATCCTTTGTAACCAATGACTTACATGTTACAGTTGCAGCTAACAAATCCAAGCCAATCATAAAAGCCTAAGAAGCCACACCCCTCTGCCCCAGGCTCCACCTCCTTGCTGTCAATCAATGGAATATTGATGTTTTTATGGCACTTTCTAACTTGTTTCATATTCAAATCAAGACTATGGTATCCCAGTCTTTCAAAATAACGCACCAGAGAGCTAGGGCAAATTTTATCGTCTGAAAAAAGAAATTTATAACGCTTTATAATTAAGAAATGTTTGAAACTCTCTTTAAACGTGGGTTCCATACTAACAAGAAAAAATTAAGGCATCACCACGTAGTTAGTTGTTTGTGAACAACACGAGCTTTCAACACCTATACCGGTGTCTTCGCCAAGTGCAACAATAATAATTAATTATTGTAATTAGTTCTAAAACTTTTCACATTCAGTCAATCTTATCGGACCACAAAAAGTCAGTAATAGCCCTAATGATGCTAGGAGGGATAGAATAGTGAATTGCAATGAATCTACACAGAAAAAACTATAGGTGTGCATTCATGCATGTCACTGGTATGGGTTTAACAAAGCGGTTAATTCAAACACTTTCTCTCCTTCATACCCAAATATGTTTGAGTTGGTCTTTTTGATCTTTATACCAGATTCTAAAGAAAAATGGTCCATGTCAGCATATTTTTTTTTTTAGTTTCTTCACACCAGCAATTGACTACTTCATCAGGGCTATTAGGCCAAGCCAAACAGTCACAGAGTAATGGTGTGTTTCCACGGACTTGCGTTAATGCGTGCGTTGACGGATGCGATTGTTTAACGGATAGGATGAAGTGTTTCCACGGACTTGCGTTAACGCATGCGATCGACAGTTCGATCTGTCATAAGGTTACGGTCAAAAGTCAAGGTCATATCCTTGACAACATTTTTTTTTTCGGTTTGGGGAAAGAATGTGAATAAGTGGACATCTACATAGCTTTTTTATACAAAATATATTTTTCAGCACAAACACAAGTCAGTAAAAATGAGTAAACAAACTCACTCACTGTTTCTGTGGATTTCTATCTGACAGCAAAAGGTCATCAGGGTCGGAAAACCCCTTAAATGACGTCATGATTAGCGAAATCCCTCCTCCGTTACTTCGTCCGATGCGCTAAAAATGGGACAAGCTCCATTCTCTGTCCGTTAACGCGTGCGTTAAAAAATATCGGACTGACCGTGGAAACACTCTAGCGTATTTCTGTAGTTCCCATTCTTTGGTTTAAATCGCATCCGTCAACGCACGCGTTAACGCATGTCCGTGGAAACACACCATTAGACAAACAAAGTGTGGTGATTTGTGACTTTACAAATGTCATGGAGTCACAAAGCCTTGAGTGTGTCTACGATTTCCTAACGTAACGTTTAGTCTGGTGACTTTGCAATGGTGGAGAAATACATTAAAGGCTTCACAAAGTAGATTTTCTCAATACTTGAGATCAGAAAAAAGTTTATTTCCTCTTTTTTGTTTGATTTATGGTTTACCTTGGTCAAATACTATTTTACTTATATTGATTGATTGTTTGGTGTTTTACGCCGCGCTCAAGATTATTTCACTTTTATTTTACTTATATGGGGGTGTTCCCAGGTTTATTTAGGAAGACACTCTTACCTTCTGATGGTATCTAGCAACCATTGCACACAGAGTGATATAGACTAGAGAAAACTGAAATTTTCTCCACCCTTATAACTCTTTTTATTTAAGAGAGCATCAAAGAGTAATTCCCAGAGTATAATATTACCTGTAGGTGCCCAGGTACAGAGAAAGTCCATTTCAAGTGGAACATGTTTCTCCAAACAAACTTTCACTCTTTCATAGAAGTTTTTCCCTGGTTTGAAGTAAGACTGCGAAGTGTCAATAACAACAACTGAAATCCAAATATATCAGAATAAGGTTACGGAGAGAAAAATGCAGTTATGTCTCCCTTAACTTATTTGGTTGGTAAATAGATGGTGAGTTTAAGGTTACAATAACTTTATTTTACAGTTTTATTACACTTAGTTGCTGGTTTTACTGGATGAAAATTTCTCGGGGATCCAAATTTGACCATGAGATATTCTCAAGATCTCCACCATGCTCATGTGAGAATGCTCACGGAGAATTGAGCACACAGTCTGAGTTAACGGCTAAGTTTTATAACCCCAGGATATGATCTAAAATTCTACCTTCGTAAAATCCCCACCTTTCGATTTAAGAAGTACTCCCCAGTCAGTGGCGATGAAATGGTTGAAAAGTTGTGTATACAGTGTAAAGACAGCTCACTTATAATTACCATATTTTCCAGTTTTCTTTCCACCATACAATGATCGTTGTCCTTCCAAACCCAAAAGTTCATAGGAATCTTTGGTTAGGTTTAATACTAAATGACCTGATGAAACAATAAAACACAGTGTATGTACACAAACAGGTTGATTCAGTTTTCAATCTTCTTTAATAGAACTTTCAAGGTCCAAATATTAATGATCATTTTCCACACTTAAAGTGGCATGAGCTGCCAAAATGTTGAAACAGAATGTTGAATTTATTGTTTATTTCCCTCAAGAAGTATAATTCAGAAGCTTTTTAGTGCTTCTACATGTAGTCTCGAGAATGAACGATAAAGTATTGTTTTGAACCTACTTTGGCTTACTTATGAATGAATGGTCGTTCCGGTTATTAAAATTTTGTTTACTTTTTGAGCACTATTTCAGTTCGTATAGGCCACATACTGTATGGATTTGTCTCAGTCCAAAGCCAATCATTTAGTTTTTCGATGGCCTTAAAAGCCTCTTACTGTTGTTACGATCAGAAATTATGAAAAAAGTGTGAATTTTGGCAGCTCATGCCACTTAAAGACCCAGATTAACATGAGCTACTGACATCTGATCCTTATATTTAATACATACAATGTTACACTTGACGAAGACACCAACGTCGAAAGCTTGTGTTGTTAAAAAACAACTGACGACGTGGTGTCTTAATTTTTTATCATTGGTATGGAACCCACGTTTAAAGAGAGTTTCAAACATTTCTTATAAAAGTAATTGTTTATTAAACTACAATACTTGAAAATGAAATCAAGGTTAGATTTGAATACATGTATATTGAACCTATCCAGGTTCAGATGCAGTGTACGCAAACACAGTAGTTGTTCTACAGGGGGGTATTTCAAAAACAGGTTTAGAAGTCTAAACTGACCTAGCTGACTAGAATAGCACTGCTTTAACATTACTGCTTAGTAGACTATCTGATCGTAGTCGGCAACATGTGGTTTATGAAATACCCCCCAGGTAATATATATTCCATGCCCCGATCTTGAGCATACCTGGCAAATAACCCCAAAAAGCACTCAAATTTTTTATAACTTTTGTAATCTGAATGTAAGGATTCTAGGACATGCGAATGCCTGTAAACGTTATTCAGTGTTTCAAGGTCTTCTACAAAACTAGAAAACAGACTCATTTATGATTTGGTATAACGGTCTAAATGACATACATGTATACCCCCCTTTTTAACACATTTAGAAACTTGTTTACACGGTTATTTTAGTCAAGAAGATTTTCCCTATGCCCGTGTGTTTTATTGTTTATGTATATATACATATGAGTATACCTTTTTAATACAATTAGAAACTTGTTTACACGGTTATTTTAGTCAAGAAGATTTTCCCTATGCCTGTGTGTTTTATTGTTCATAAATATATACATATAATTATACCTGTGTGAAGAAAAGCCACACAATCTTCTGTATCCACCCATGTACCATGAGAAAGTAAGCTGACTTTACCTGGAATTAAGAAATCATTAATTTAAGTAAAGATCATATTTTATAAATGTGTATTTTAAAATAAGTACAGGGCTGATTTGTTCAAAAGTGTATAAGCCTTAATACAGGTCTAAATGATGAAACGGTCTAAAGAAATTCAATTGTTATGTTAGTAAGTTATAAAGATATTAAGCCTAATACACTTTTGAACAACTGGCCCCTGGGTCAGCCCACTAACTGCAGATATAGTGAGTGAGTGAGTCATTTGGGTTTTACGTCCTGCTCAACAGTATTTCAGTTATATGAAGACGTTGTCTCCTTGTTGCAGGGCAGATTTCCACCGCTCTTTTAGGTGCTGCCTCACCGAGACGACTTGTAGAAGACAACCAGCAAGCCCCCTCACCCAGTCACAGTATACTGACACCGGGCCAACCAGTCGCTGCTCAAACTCCTATTGCTGAGCCCCAAGCGAAGCAGCAGCAGCTACCATTGTTAAAGTCTTTGGTCTGACTCGACCCAGGCTTGAACTCGGATCTCCCAGGCCGACTGAGCTATCGGGGCTGGTCAACTGCAGAGAGAAGACTAAGCAATAATGTTAAAGCATAGCAATTCTAGTCACCTAGAAAGTTTAGTGGTCTTAAGCCCCGCTACGTTTGAGTTCAGAACTTAAGATCTGATTGTCAGCGTTTAAATCTGAATTCCCCAATGATCAGTCTTGACCTACGGTCAGATAGATGTGATCAGTTGTTAATGTCATCACTTTATGCATGTTGGCACGCGACAAGAAATCCGCGACGTAAAATGTCATGGAAACTCTGAGAAAAAAATGTTCCCATAATGAAGAATAGGTTGTTTAGGGGTTTAACACCGAATGAGAGGTCCGAGGGTGGTTGACGAGGTGACCAACAGTCCTCAGCGGTGGTCACGCAACTACCACCGATATGGAGGTTTTAAATCCCATTCTACCCCGAAAATTTACTTTTTTTGCACATCGATGAATGGCTCTTCCCATTCCCTTCCGCCGCTAAAATGTGCGACCTTGAACTTTCAGACGAATCTATTTATGTATCTTGCACGAGACCGTGACGTCAATGTCTACGAGTTCAACTGGCAGAGTTTCAACGAAACATTCAGCCACAACCGTTGAGTGTCCAACGTATTTATGTATATTTGCACACGGCATTGGGGTAGAATGATTGGCGGCGACCTTAAGACTGGTTGGGAGAAACTAGAACATGCTCTATCCTTACAAGTGTATTACTCTTATGGTTTCTCTGATTGAACACAGATTTACTGCTGACTATAACTTATGACGACCGGGTCTTAACCCCACCTGAGCAAACACAAAATTCTATTATGAAATTGGCCTTGGGGAAAAGAAGTTTCTCAGTATCTAAACATGAGAATGACGACCACAGTTGTTTGGCTGCTGTTTCTAAAGGGACTTTTCTCTTGAACTTAGATTTTTGCTTCATAAATAGTCAATACCAATGGAGCATGATTCAGTTTTTCACACCCAAGTTAAGTTAAAAAAATTTGATTTTCAGAAGGGAATTTTAAACTGAAAGTATTGATTTTTTTTCCCACCAAATTCAGTTTTAAGCTCAATTTTATGAACCGAATATCGGTAGGTAAATTGGACGTGTAGGAATCCCTGTCGGCAGAGAATATTTACAAACTCAATAACTGATATTATGAAGATATCTCACCTCGTTTAACAAAAGCTTCCAGAAATTCCTGCTTAATGAATTCAGCTACAGGTAAATGAATGATATAAGATTTCTCTTCACAGAGTGGATTTGTAATGATGTCTGGTACACGACTGTAGCCAGGCATTACAACACTAACCTGGAGAAAAAACGAAACAGGATTTGTGATATAAAACTGGCTTTAAAAACTGTAAATGAAAGTAAAATGTACGATTCAAATTAAATACACAATTAACAATTAAACTGTTTTAGTGCATGAAGTAATAAAAAAGATTTTCATTATCAAACCGATGTGTGCAGAATAAAAATGCATCGATGGTCACTAATGACCACCGTATAATCGCGCTGAATGGCAATATTTAAAGACCTGAAATTCGCGCGTCGGAGTCAGTAGCTTGGATGAATGACGGACTGTCACCGCGTGGGAAGCATGAGACACTACAGACACCAATCTTTAATTTGAAACATCAATGGCTAAGGTAAACATTTATTTAGACGCTGCTATGGCTTGTTGGAAATGGCGAATTCACATTTTGCAGTTTGTGTGAATTTCTTTGAACTGGTCAGCGCACGCGACGATAAATCATTTTAAAGAAAAAAAACACACGGGTGCAAAGCTTGAAGTCTACTGTGTTGTTGTTGCACTGCAAAGCGTGCATTACCGTAGGAGTTGAGGAGAACGAAGACGTTCTTTGTGTTTTTCACCCACCCAACTCCTGATCAGGAGTGCAGTCTATATCTCGTTCGGGAGTCTTACTCCCGTTCAGGAGTGGACTCCCGATCGACACATTTCCCCAACCTGGTAATGTCTTTCAGGAAACAGCAAAGTCAAACACAATAAGCCTCTTTCGAGTTTGGCTAAAACCCCGCGAGATCACGCGAGAAATGAGTTTAGGGGTATAACTTTCACTGACTAGTCGTTCATTTAACATTAGCGTCTATGGTAATCGGCGGTTATCGTGTGGTTTTGTCTTTGATTCTTTATTTCTAAATCATTCCTTTAATCCAAATTTTTTTGTGAAACACATTAGAAGCTTTCAGTTGCGTTTTTGTCAGTTGACTGTCAATACAATTATCTATATCGCATGGATACGCTTCGAAGTAGTCAAAAACCAATGGTGAAAACACAAATACGACGTGTTGTTTTTGTGTTAGAAATAATAATATGTTTTTGTCCGTCAAAAAGAAGTATCAAATGGCTTTGCATATATCTGGATATGTCTCAAAAAAGACTTTTGTAAAAAGTATCTAGATTGTAAGCACAGGGTGACTGCCGATTTCCATAAGCACTAATGTTAATCGGACAGCTGATCGGTGAAAGTTATACCCCTAAACACGGGTCTCGCGTGATCTCGTGGGACTTCCACCAAACCCGAAAGGGGCTTATTTGGTTAAAAAAGGCAAATATTTTCTTACAGTAGATCGAAAATTAACTAGTACTTCCACAAAATCGTTTTTGGGCACCTGGGACGAAAATCAATCACCATACAAGACTGAAAGGTCGGTATTTATTGAGATTTTACTTTGCGTTTATTGACGTGGCTAATACCGATTAAATGTTGACCAGGTGCCGACCAATAAATATCCTAACATAAATAACAAGGTATCTGTAGGCATTTAATATTATTGAATTAGGGCGAGGGGAGTGGGGGCATTGTGCGGAGGACTCGCCGGACATTTGGCGAGTACCTGGCATCTTTTCCACACAGGGCTATCAGGTTGGGGAAAGCCTCCGATCGACGGGTCTATTGACGGACAAACCGCCGAACGACGGACAATAGAGCCCGTCGATCGGTGGGCTAAGTTTGGACAAAAATGATAATTTCCTCTCTATCTGCCATCATTCGCGTTTTCGCCAAACTATCGAGTTCTACGACAACAGTGCATGTCCCAAGCTTGTTGTTAATGGCTAGTTCTAACTTCAAAGTCAACTCGCCGCGTGCGCCACAGCCGGTGGAATTTATTTCTTAAAAGTCTAAAACAAATTGCACCATTTTAAGCAAGTGTTTTAAAATAAACCGATATATCTACTCACCTGCTTCACCTATCCACGTGTAGTGCACGCTCTGTAGTTTCCAAAAATGACCACGAGGCATAAATCCATACCCACGTAAGGCAGAAATTGTTGAAGAACTGGAGGAGTGCAGCACTAATATGGAACTTCCTGTTACTCTTCTGATTGACCTCAGTTGACCTTTGCCGTACCATTTTTGGTAGATGTCGTTCCTAGTTCTTCCGACAATTTCCGCCTAACTTAGGCATGGATTTACGTGGTCATTTTTGGAAACTACAGAGCGTGCACTACACGTGGATAGGTGAAGCATGTGAGTAGATATATCGGTTTATTTTAAAACACTTGCTTAAAATGGTGCAATTTGTTTTAGACTTTTAAGAAATAAATTTCACCGGCTGTGGCGCACGCGGCGAGTTGACTTTGAAGTTAGAACTAGCGATTAACAACAAGCTTGGGACATGCACTGTTGTCGTAGAACTCGATAGTTCGGCGAAAACGCGAATGATGGCAGATAGAGAGGAAATTGTCATTTTTGTCCAAACTTAACCCGCCGGTCGACGGGCTCTATTGTCCGTTATTCGACGGTTTGTCCGTCAATCGATGGACAACCCGTCGATCGGCGACTTTCCCCAACCTGGCTATAGCCTAAAACATTCATCGCGTTCGCATATAGGTTTTGGAGATTTTTCGGTTATTTTAAAACACATGCTTGAAATGACGCAATTTGTTTGACACTCGGTGACTTTTCCAAACCTGATAAAACAACAACAACCTGACAACAACAACAAACATTCTAAATGGAAAGTTTTCGGGCAAACACCATAGACATTCCTTGAACAAAGATTTTAGATTTGAAAACATACAGCATAATTTAAGCAATGATCGTCTATCACCCGCTCGTGTCTGCTGTTTTTACAAGTGAAAGAAGAAGCCTCAAAGACCAACTTTCCAAATTTCGGAGCGTGCGTCAAGGGTGCCGCCATGTTTTTAACTTCTTATCACAAATTGCGACTTCCGCTACATGATTTTGTCTAATAAAATGGTTTAAAGCTCAAATGCAACGAATGTAAATCAAAAATAGAAAAATAAATCAATATACAGCTGCTTTCTTGACTCTGATAATATCAAAAATGAAAATCAGATTTTTTTTGGCTGCGTTCCTGCTGTTTCCGGGCCTATCTGTCAACGCTTGTTTTTCAATGTTTTCAAGGTACCCGGTACATGTTTGATCGAACCTCACAAGTGTACAGGTGATGGGTGTTCTTTTATTTTTACCGATTCATCATAAGTGAACAACTCTCGCTTATTGCTAGTTTTTCCTTTGCTTTGACTTTGGCTTGGCTTAGCTACTGAAAATGACACTTCGAGTTTGACAGGTTCAGTCTATTTCACTGAAATTTTCAGGTTGAGGAAACGTCTAGTTCAATTTTATCGAACTTATGGTTATAATATGTAATAGGCAAAGGCTAGAAGTGAGCGCAGAAAATAACTTTAACGTAAACTTAAAGTAACTGTTCATAATTTATCAGTGTAGATTTTTAAAACAACCCATCAGATGTAGGCCTATTCTTCTGTAAAAAGAGGAGCGAAAGCGGAAACCAATGAACTATATGCCTGGAATGGTCACGTCACATTGATTGAATTGGATCTGGCATGCTAAAATTGGCGCTACAACTCAAACGTCACATGATCTCCATTCCACACATATAGTTCATAGGCAGAAACATTTCCCAGCAGTATTTTTAGAATTTAGAATAAAGATGGTGGCAGTTGCGAACACTGATTTGGAATGTTTCGACAAAAAACAAAGTTGACCAGACTTTGAAGTGAGTATAGTGATGTCATTAAGTACGCATGTTGTGTATAGAGTTCTGAAGAAGTTTTGAGGTAGTCTCACATCAGGGTTTTGAAAAGTCTGTCGATCAAGCCCAACCATATTATGGCAGCTTTGAATAATGTGTGACTCTTCCTGACGAGTAAGTAAGTAAAACAGAATGAGAAACATGTGTGGGGCAACCGGATCGAGTGTCCACTCTAGTTGGAAATTTCCAAACTCTATGGCTAAAGTATATGGATGTTGTGCTGGTCAGAGTCCACTCCTGGGGCCTGTCTTACAAAGCTGGCGTAAATTTGTACATGGACAACATGGACTGGTTGCATCCATGATGCAAGCTGCTATAGTTATAACACTGATTTATTTCCGATGTAACTTGCATCAGCTTCATAAGAAAGGATCCTGTCGTCCTGATCCATTGTCAGGAGTTTGGTAGGTGGCAAAAGCAAACCTTGATTCTCCTTAACTTCATTGCAACACAACAACTTTGCACCCTTCTGGGTTTTTTCTTTCAAAATAATGTGCTTGCTGGGTAAAGAATCATAGGTAAAGAAAACTTACGGTTAGTTAGTTCATTCATAAAATATCCCGGCTGTTTTTGAGGCGTGGCTGCCGTCGATGACTTTTGGCACCATGCCAGCTCTTTGGTAGAGACAAAGGGTCAGTACGGTGTCAGAAACTTCAGGTTTACAAATGTATCATTGATAAAACGTCGCGTCTCAGCAGACTTTGGGTTAGGGCTAATGCTGTGTTGGTATTTTGTCTAGTGGTGAGATGTTACGGTCTTATAGAGTCGGTATGTGGTTCTGTGCAGCTGCTGATTAAAAAGGGAGGGGTTTCGAGACCCGTTGAGTATGAACGAAAATAGGAGGAAAAGATGTTAGATGTCTATGTTTATAATTTCACCAAGTGTTTATATCTTAAAATATTAACAACTGTGCTATATGAGCATTTTCTTCTTTTTTCAGCCCATGATATAGATTGTCGAAGATATAAAACAATAACAATGGAGACTGGGGAAGTGAACGGTGGATAAAGGCCTGAGTATAATTAATGTAAGAATGACACAGTGAGGCTGATCTGAGAAGTGTGTCTTGAAAAATATTTGGAGAAATGGATAGATCAAATCTGATACATCTCGTACCTGAAGAATCTTTACTTGTGGAATTAAAGACCAAGTTTCAATGTACAGTGGAGGGCTGTGGAAGGTCATTGTCAAACTATGGTGCCCTCAGAATGCATCTTGTTAAGACACACAAAGTTTATCAGGTAATTTTCTCAGTACATTTCATCTCATTGGTAGGAGATGTAGATTTGGCCTTGCATTATAGGGGGGGGGGGGGGGGGGGGGGGGGGGATCTAATGGCTGGAGGGGCCTCGGGGATCCAGTGGGTTAGAGTGATCGTCCCTCAGTCCCACACAGACCTTTCGTGGATACACACCAAGGCCCTTAAAACACAGATCGATCCTTCTACCGACAGCTTGTATGGCAGTAAAATGATAATCACTTTTGCTCCCACAGACGCTTATCAGTGTCGCCATTTGTCTGGCTTGTCTATTGCATCATATGAGGGCTAACTATACACTCCTCTGATTGGAAATTTATTTTTAGCAAAACTCTGTCATTTTCCCTCCAAATCATTAGTTAACTAGATCACGCAGACACATACATTACTAAAATCTGAGATAGGACAGGAAATGGTGCGGTCTTAAACAGACTCAATCTTTGTGATCACTGAGCTTTCATTGTTTGTTATTCGCCGACAAGTGAAAAGTGTATTGGATTGTTGTCATGTTTTAGACTCGAGAGACTCTGCTCTTTCAATGTAAAATATTAAAACACTAAAATGGCCCCTGCCTTTAAAGTCGTTTAAGTCTTTGTTGCCTTTTTTAAAAGAAAAAAAGTAATTTTCGGTCAAAGCTGCTATAATAGGCTAGGATTCTAAGATGTAACTGAAAAACCAAAGACTTTAATTTTTACTACCAAGCCAAAAATGGCAAGAAACATAGGGCCTTGTTCCATTTTGCCATTGATATACTTCATAATTTTATTTGATTGTTTTTGTGTTTTTTTGCTGGTAGAATGAAGATGACAAGGCTTTAGACATGAAATTGAAGAAACCCACAGGAAATAACTGTGCTTACCATTGTCCTGTTGAAGGGTGCACAAAATCCCTGAAGAAGGACAAGACCAATTCTTTCTTCACCTCAATGAAACTCCTCAAACAGGTATACCATCTTTGGTAGATTTGTGGCGATCATTTCATACTGTAATTTACCATTGTCAGAACACTCAGCCATTGTCAGAACACTCAGCCATTTTCAGAACACTCAGCCAGCACAATGTCTCCTAAAGTACCTTTAACTTGAAGAAAATTTTCAAGGGTGTCTCAAAGCCACACTTATTATCCCATTAGTTTCTTATTCAGTTTTTTTAATCATGAGTGCAATTTTATTTTGGGATGATCCCACTGGCTGAATGGATAAGACAGCCGGCAGTTAGTGCTCGTGATAAGTGCCATCCTCTGCTATTCCCATTTTGGCGTCACTCACAAACGTTACGATAATTTCTGCCATTTTTCAAGAAAGTGTAATCCCCCAAAAAATGAAAAATAGAATACTGTTATGCTCACTTTCTAACAGACAAAAACTACTTTAACTGAATGGCAAACCTATTGCACCAAGAAAATCTGAAAAACATTTTGTTTACAAAAAATACCTTTCTATTACAGCATTATGGTAAACTTCACGCTGAGAAGAAATTTAAGTGTGTGAAATGTGAGCGTGGTTTTGGTTTGGAAAGAGACAAGAGAAGACATGAAGAGACATGTGGATTGTTGTTTAAATGTCTAACCTGTGGTTGTCCTTATTCTACTGTTGAGGCAATGATGTCACATTGTCGAAGGAAAGAACATGAACCACCAAAGGAGTGTCTTGCCAAATCAAAGACCAAGTTTAAGTAAGTGGCACAGTTTTACACAATCATCTTCAAATTGGTTATGTAGAAGAGTTGATAGGCACTCGCCAAAAATCTGAGGTTTCCTCAGAGTAAAAATCCCAATTTCCTAAATTTCCCAAACTAAACTTTGGAACGCAAACGTAAAAGTGAAATAATCTTGAAAGCGATGTAAATATCATCCAATCAAATAGTGACATATTGATGGAAGTTTCGCTATATATAAATCAAATGGATTTCATAGCTTCCTTAAAATTCCGCATTTTTTGTCTTTGTTAACACTGGCAACGCTTCTCTGACAATAGGTACAAGGGAGACAACTATGTCCAAACACTTGCAATATACCAGCAAAGAGAGTAGATTGACAAGAGTGGTCACTTCGTCCGCGCCATGTTGAATTTGGACTGACACGATTCGATTTTTAGTTACCTCCTTTCTGTGGGGGCTCCCTACAGTCGAATCCTGGGCCAGAAGAACATGCCAGCAATGCTGATTGGACGAAGTGACCACTCTTTGATACCAGACATGACGTGGGAAAGTTCTTACACAGCCTGAAAAATTTGCACCAGTTCAAAAACATGAATCCTTTTTTAGCAACTAAGTCTAGGCAGTAAAACTTTTGATAGTATAATATAATAACAGACACGCACATCCACATACTTAGAACCATATTGTGTTATTCTATTTATTCTTACTGATTTTCAACTTTTTGATCTATTTTGCTGAATAAGTTGACAATATGCAATCTTTTTGTTTCAAACACAAGAACAGACTTGTTACTTTTGAAGTTAGTCTTGAAAGTTATAAATACCTGAACTATGACAAGTCATTTACTTTGGCAAAGTCAGTTGGACTGACATATCACATTTTTTTTACCAGTCTGTTAGAAATGTTACCAGTCTCAGTCATTTTGACATATGTCAAATTGAAACTGGTGGCTGGAAGGACTTGGGCTCAAGTAAACATAGGTCGCTCAATCCAAAGGGCTTTCTCAAATGGGTCATGGGTTTGAAAACCCTTTATCCCAAACAGATGGAAACATTTCTGACTAATTTTTCACTTCAATGATACCAGCAATGGGTCACTGTGTTTCCTCCCTAGCTAGGGACAGTGTTTAATATCCTTCTAAAAAGTGCCACACTGTGTAAAGGGAAATAATGTTGGAAGTACGGTAATATCTGAGTTAATTCATGTGCTGGAAAAAAGTAGAAGAGTGCAAATTCTCATCTTAATTCAAGAGAGAGCTTGTAAAACATTTAAGGATTAACTGCTGGTCAATCATCTCCCTGGACTGAGATGTGTTGAAAGTTTAAATCTCATTCAGAACCTTTTTGTTATTGAGGATTTAGCAACATGCATAGTCCTCTAATTAACTCAGGTATTACTGTGTATGTAGTTGATGGACTGGGTTTTAATTCATTTAACCTGTGTGGGTTTGTTGCCAGCTCTCATAGCAAAGTCTGGTTTTTTAATTGTGGCTTTATCATATAATCAATTGGGTATCCAGACATTTCGGCCTAGGACATTTCGGTACAGTACATTTCGGCCTGGGACAGTTCGGCCTGGGACATTTCGGTCCAAAGTGAAAAAGGGGACATTTCGGCCTATCTTGGTTTTAATTATATTTGATTAAAGATGTTCTCATTTCGGTGCAAATATAGAATAGGTCCGTCGTTTTTAACTTCTCTTCAAATTCGTCTTTTAGATATTTCTTTTAGCTTTTAGTAGGGATAGTTTAGTTTTAAGCTTGTAATATTAAACTAGTCATAAGTTCTCGAAGAAATGAATAAAACGGGGGGTTGCAGGGGGGCCCTGACGATTATAGCGGTTTGAGACTGACGGACCAATTCTATAGTCTGTCCCTCATTTCTTTCTCTTATTCTATATAAATATATATATGCTCATTAAGTTGAGCTCAAGTTGATAAATTTATCTAACCACAATTGTCTGCAGTACATGCCAAGCCTTTGCGCATGAACTAAAGGTTGAAAGCTTTGAAATTCATACCCTTTTGTAATTACCTGTAGTAAAAAAATCAGAAAACATGATAATAGAGCATTGTACAAGAAACAATGGAAACAATTCAGTAAATCCACACATCAATCTAAATTATTAAAACAATTTTCATTTATCTGAGTAAAAAGATATACATGTACCTCGTCAAGTTGGACAGTCTGGTATTTGTTTAAAACCTAAATTTCAGTGGGGCTGACATCAGAATGGTTAACATAAAATGGTTAACATAAAGTTCTGAAATCGACTACTTGGTGTATAAATAACATCAGGTGTTTACAGAGAGAACCCATAACTTAAACGCTTAACAATTTTAAAACTTAAGTTTCTGATAGACTGTCTAATTAGTTGAGATAATACAGTATATAAAAATGTATTCATTAGAATTATTTCAAATTTTCACAGAAAGCCTTTAGTTTCTACAGCAGACAAAATTTCACTTTTTCTCTGATTGATACCTGTAACATAGGTATCATGAAAGTTGAAAAGATTGTCCATAAGCCCACTAGTATCACTGTTATAGCGGAAAAATCGCTGAATGGAGAAAGAAATGAGAAAATATACAATTAAATAGAATAAAAACCAAGGTGGGCCGAAATGTCCCCTTTATCACTTTAGGCCGAAATGTCCCAAGCCGAAATGTACCGTACCGAAACGTCCCAGGCCGAAATGTCCCGGATCCAATCAATTGATTTGTTGCTTATGGAATATGTAAGCTGTGCCTTTTTTCATTCAGATTTTTTTGGATTTACTTTCAGAAGTGAGAAGTCCCCTCAAAAGTCATCAGAAGACAACAAACTGACAGCCCCCCCTGCCAATATCTTTGTGATTAATGTACTGCCCTGCCAAAGCCAATCTAACGATCTGCTAACTATATCTCCTGGGTTTCGCCATATTCTTCCAAAACCTATTATTCAAAGAACAGTTGCCATAGCAACATCAAGCCCATCAGCCAATCACATTGGAGCAAAACAAGGTCCTTTATTTAAACCAATTATGAATAAGCAGAAAGTTTTATACAGTGAAGAAAAAGACTTATCTTCAAGCTGCAGCAGTCAGAGTTTATCTGCTGTGTGTGTATCATCTAGTATAGAGACAGAGCCTGTGGCCAGGTCAAATTGTCACACTATGGTTGATATGTCAAAGGAAGTGTATTCTAGTGTTAAAGAACAGGGGGATATGCCATTTAATGAAATAGCCTGTCAAACCTACATGCCATCTAATAATGAGAGAACAAATGCCTCAACACAGTACTCTCCTAATATGTTGTCAAGTATGTCACATAAGTCTATTAATAAACATGTTATTCCTGATCTGTCGCACATGAACAGTCATACAAAGGGCATGCAGACTTTATCCAGCCAGCCCTTGAGACAAGGCCTGTCACTGGCTGTGGCTGAAACACAGACTCCAGGGGACTATATCCTAAAACAGGCTATGACGTCAGCACAAATTACTTTAAATAAAGAATCAAAGGGGTCACAGGTGTCACCAGGGTCAAATTTCAAAGGTCAGAAAAACATTGTGTCTGTTATTTCCCAAAGTAGTCAGACGTCTCGCTTGACTGAGCAGAAAAACACCAGAAGTAAAAAATCTAGGAAAATTGCCAAGAAGGATTTTCATCTCACAGGCTTTAATAAACCCAGTTATAGAACTAACATTAGACCAAGATGGAATGCTAGAGGGACTGTTGTTAACAGCTGTAATGAGTCAGCATGTGTTAATAGACCCGTGACAGATGTCAGATCCTCATGTTGGACACAAACAATATCACATAGACCAGGCATTTCAACCATACCAGCTGGAAGACCATCTCTGAACACCTCACTACAATCAGCCATGTTGATCGACGATGGACCACATGATAGGGAAAGTGAAAGTGAAATATATGGGACATCCGATTTCTCTGATCATCAAACACAGACTACTGGTATTCTTGAAGAGTTAAGTTCACTGGCTTCCAATATCTCAACCCAAACACTTCAAAGTTACCCAAGCCAATCTGTTGTTGTTGATAATGGCACGGAGAGCTTAGTTTCCCAACAGCACTCTCATACGCAGACATTTGTCTCTGCTTTTTCAGACGTTTCAACTCAACCAAGCACTTGTCATGGGAACACACTTTCAGACGAGACCAATGGACTCGGCGATATGGTGTGTGACTCGACATATCCTGAAAGTTATGGAGTGCCAAACCTTTACACACCAAGCTTTGCCAATGCTTGTAATGGCCCGATTCCCATAAAATACAGTCATTCTAATGTCCAAACAGTGGACACGGATTTGTTAAACTTCCTGGACACAGGAATTCAGGCGGACAGTGGGCCTGGAACCACCATTCAAACACAGACAGATATGGAAGAAATGTGGCAATTGTTCTGCAACAACATGCAAACTCAAACAGCAGACGATCTCTTTCTCCAAGAACTGGGCTTCTCTGACATACAAATACAAACCAATATGGATCTAGAGTGTGAGAAGGATAATTCCAGTAGTGCGGAGACTCAAACCATGTGGCATTCCATGTCATGTGTTGAACAGTCTGATATGCAAACACAAACTGTATCACCATCGTCCTCCGTGCCAATTGACACAGATCTGACCGATTCTCACACTCAAACTCCATGGGAAGATATCTCTTCATTGATATTAAGTGATTTCTAAAGAGATCATTTCTCTCTTGCTATTTTTTTCCAATGCAAGCTGTGGTATAAAACAACTATCTATATTAAAACTCTCGGGAGGAGCTTTTTCTGTTGATATTTATTGGGTTCTGATCAAAATGTTTTTGGCTGTATATTTTGCCATCATCTGTCTTGACATTAAAGGGAGATGTTGCCCAATATTGTTTACATTTTTTAAAAATACTTATGTTAAGAATAGGCATTGCTTAAAGTGGCTGCCAAAATTCACACTTTTTTCATAATTTCTGATCGTCACGACAGTAAGAGGATTTGAAGGCCATCGAAAAACTAAATGATTGGAGTTGGAATGAGAGAAATCCATACAGCATGTGGCTTGCACGAACCGAAAACGTGTTCGAAAAGTAAACAACATTTATATAACCGGGACGACCATTCATTTATTCTAAGGCAAAGATAGTTTAAAACAATACTTTACTGTACATTTTCGAGACTAGAGGCACTAAAAAGCTTTTGAATTATATGTCTTGAGAAAAATAGCCAATAATTTCAACGTTCTGTTTTAACGTCAAAATATCAACATTTTGGCAGCTCATGCCACTTTGAGTTTGTTGTGGTTCTTCGTTGACCTTCAGATTATTAGAAAAATACAGAGTGACCAATTTCTGATAAAAGGCTGCAAGTCAACCTTCTGCCAAAAATGTACATTCAACCAGATATTTAGGGAATCTGTGTTGCTATTGTTTTGTGTCAGTAAACGAACGGCCAAAAGTAGACCAAACGTGCAGCTACAAAGGGCTCTACTGTGCAACACAACTTACCACAATAAAGCACACATTGGAATCCTCAAAGGTTTTGTGCAGTGTGAACGTTTAGCCCGGGTCAAACGTTACTTCTCTCGTTCACCGATAGGGTGCGCTTTCGTTTGAGAGAAGCGCTCTTTAGTAATGGAGGGGAGATAAACGTCTTGTGCAGACGATCTTTTTCCTGTGCGAATTTCGTAATTATGGATTCCATAGTAGAAAGAGGGACCAACTGGAAAAACGAGGAAAAGTTGTGTCTTCTGAACATCTGGGCGGAGGATGACATCCAAGCGCAGCTGGATGGGACAACCAGGGACGTGAAAGTGTACCGGCGAATGGTTGACCAAATGGCTAGTATGGGGTATGTGGCGCGCTCACAGCAACAAGTGAAGGAAAAAATAAAACGATGGAAAAGAGAATACAAAAGTGTCATCGACAATCGTAAGAAAACGGGGAGGGGTCGAAAAACTTGTGAGTTTTTCGAAAAACTCAACGAAATTCTAGGAAATAGGCCAGCAATGCGGCCCCACATCATGCTCCAATCTGGATTATCTGTCGAGGAAATGGCACAGCAGGCAGACATCCATGTAATCGATGAAATGGAGGACGAAGGCCAGTCTGATGGTACGTCCATATTCTTTGATTATTAAATAATTTAAACTAAGCTTTAAGCTTTTAAATGAAATATGTCGGAGAAATTCGTCTTGCAGATTTAAGCTAAGTCTTAACCATCCTAGTTAATCTCACCTACCTTTCAGCTATTACTATTAGTATTATATCTTTGAAATATTCCTTTTTTCACTGAACCAGTTGATTTCTTCAAAATCCGTTGTTAAACTGTTAAAGCGCTCTTTGTAAAGCATAGTATAAAAATTGGCCTAATACACGAGTTATCTCGCCCTTATAATGGCGGTTTAATCTGTGGCTCTACCTGATAGGCGAGTAAGTAAAACAGGATAGAGACACACGAGTGCGGCTACTATCTAATATGTCTAATAATAGTAACTAGGTCAGTAGGACCAAGGCAACAGTCTTCCGTCGAGCATGTGGGATATTACATGTGGGTAAGCCTGAAGGAAGAATTTGTTTGTTAACGCCAGTCGACAGATTGATTGGTGTTTTACGCCGCGCTCAAGATTATTTCACTTACATGGCGGCGTTGCCAGTTTTATTGTGAGAGGAAGCCAGGCTCTACATGCATGCCCGGAGAAAACCCACGACCTTCCGCTGGTAACTGGCAACCATCCCACTGGCACATAGGTGTGAACTTGGAGACTGATGATAATACAGACAATAGACATTGTTTTCTTCTGTGGACTAACTGTTGAAATTACCAAATGGTTGCTTTGTTGTAGTCGTGTTTTTTAATTGTAAAATCATACCTCTTCTCGGTTCTGGCATCTACTTAATTAAAATTCGTAGGCCTAACGACTTTACCTGTGTAAATGGTTGTAACAAATTTCATAACATTTTATAGAGTAAAGTTTTACACAGTTTAGGAAAAGCTGTAGGGCCTCTGTATAGGACATGACTGTATAGATAATATTACATATCTTTTCTTACACATGTTTAAATTCTATTTTTCAGACGAAGAAAATGTACATCCAGATGCAAATCTGAATCAGTCAGTTGCTTCTGTCATCAGCACTGATTCTCCCAGTCTCCCATCCACAAGTGGCGAAAACATGCTTTTGGAGTCTGAGGGAGATATCTCTACCCCAACCAAGCCTGATGTTCAAAAGGGTACAGAATAAGGACATTTAGTCTGCAAATACTAAATTGATTAGTACTAGGTGTACAAAAAAATTAAACCGCCTTATCTGAGGGGAAGAAACCATTAAAATCATCTAGCTTTGAGTTAAAAAAAAAATACTTACTGTTGGTATAAAATCAGTATGGTGTTATCTTTATATGAAAAATGATGTTGGAAATTTTATTTGAGGACCATGTGGCCAAATGTCAAATTTTAAGATTCACTAGGCAGAGGAAATATAAATAAAAATTTTTAATTGTAGGTCGCAAAAGAAAACAGAGCAGGGTGGATGCAGGTGTTGCTTCGATGGAAAACATGATGGCCAAATTCCTCAAATACCAAGAAGATGCTGAGAAGCGTTTTTTGGAAATGGAAAGGACGCAACAAGAAAGGGAAGAGAAACTAAGGAGGGAAGATATTGAGAGGGAAAATGTAAGGCGTAGGGAAGAAAGAGACCATGAACTGAGAATGATGCAGCTGATTGGTCAGATGGGAGGACCTCAGCCTCATTACATGCCATATCATCAGCAGCAGAGAGAGACAGCAACTTTGTCAGTCCCTTCTCAACACACAGATTTTAGCTTCACAGATACATATAATCTCACTAATCTTTGAATTCCATCAGCCCAAACTAGAAATTATTAAGAGACAGAAATTGTTAAAATCCATAAAATTCTTTCTAAATGTTGCCAATCATTTTTTGGTGATTTTGCTTCTATTTATATTGGTAATAATTGGGACGACCTCTTGGTATAATGGAAGTAAGACTGCCAAATTTAAACTTTAAAACACAATTTATTGAAACAAGACAATGGAGTTTACATCTATCTCCACAAACGATATTCAAATTTGAACATTTTTGAGGAAAGCATACTTGTACAGTTTGTAGGCAATATGCTAAAATTTCACTTTGTATATAAATAAAGAATAATCTCAAACTCTTATCGTATTTATCAGATGTGTATAACACAATACTTTATTTCAAGTATAAACACATGGATGTGTCAGGCTTAGTTTATACCTGCACTGGTCCCAATATTCTACCCGATGAAAAGTATTTGAATGAATTTCAATCCTTTAGCAATAATAAATGCTTTATTTACAACTCTTCTCATCTATCCTTTGAAGCTTATATGGTTTTCATGTTTTCTTCAATAAACATTCTTTATAATTTAATATATGTAAACAAAATTAAACCAACATGATAACTTGCCAATTACTCTATAGATGGTACAATAATCAAAAATTGCTGAATCATATTTTAATACTTTTCTATATTTTTCTGAAATAACCAGCCAAAAAGGAGGTGAGGAGATTTGAAAAGAAATCATTCCCATTAATTAAACTTAGGCCTACATAGCCATCTGCACGTTTTGTAGATAGCTGTGTACGCCTTAATTTAAGTCTGATAGTAAAAAGAATAGTTTTTCTTGTGTTTAAAAGTTAAAGTTAAAAGTTAAAGTGAGCAATATAGTCTAAAGTAAAAGGCTCTGTGATTAATTAGAAAACAAAATTTTATTACCTCTGCAGTAAATGGATAAATAAATTCAACATATTGAAAGACCCCCCAAACTACACTGATAATTTAAGCACATGGAGTTGATTCCACACGGAATGCATATATGTTAACATGCATTCATTTTGCCATTTGATTGCCCAGCTACATGTACTGTCTTAACATTGTCCAGAGCTATAATTACATATTGGCAACATGGTTCACCCTTTGAACCCCTGGGACTATTTACACAAAGCGCACTTTGGCGGTCCTTAAAAAATTGTTTCGCATAACCTGCCCGCCCAAACCAAAAACCTTTTTATCCACCAACAGCTCATTTGTTTTTTTTCAAACAATGAATACAACATGAATAGAATTGCTACAGTAACATGAACATTTTGTTCTGAAGCAGTATGCCTGTATGTGTGACCCTTTTTAATATTAGGATTAAGACTTTAATTCCTTGGGATAATCAGATCTACACACCGTATAAAAAAAGGAAAATATATATAAAAAAGCCTACCCAAACTTTAGAGACAGTTGTGTTACGCGAATCAAACTTATTTTTATTGACAGCCTTACATGTAGATGGCCTAATGTAAATGTCATGGCGATGTATGCTGAAAATATACATCGCTATGGTAGTTATGCTGAAGTTCAGCTACCCTAAATTCCAAGCAATTTCATCGATGACCAGTCCACATTAATTGTCCTGTTAATTTAAGTAAACTGACACTTTCTGAAACTCCCTGCTTATTAACAGATAAAACCATAAGAACATTAAATATTCTACTGTAGCCTTTTAACATATTGCTGCATTGCAACACTGAGCTATTAGATCTAACAGATACAAGCAAAACTACATGTATACCACTGGGTGCAAAGGGTTAACATACACTAATTGTGAGGTCAGAAAAAAGGCCACTGGGTTCTAAATGTTTTTTTACCAGTATGGTAGGATATATATATTGGATATTAATTAGGTGAGTTTGACCTAGTGTTCTTTAAATTGTATGCTATGTAAAATAACAAATGTACTACCGCTGATGTACATGTCATCATTAATTAACTCAATAAAGTTGTTTTACTGTCTCTTGTTACCAAACCACACACATGAACATTAGCATATATAGATTTATGAACACTAAAACACACGGGCACAGGGAAAATCTTCTTGTCTAAAATAATCACGGAGACAAGTTGGTAATTGTGTTAAAAAGAGGTATATGATCGGTATATCATTTAGACCTTAGGGTTGATACCACATCATAAATTGTTGTATTAAAGTAAACCTACAGTGTATGATATTTCATTAGGTTGACAACTGACAGGAGCTTGGCCTTAGTGAGTATTTGCATTACATTGACAATTCTTAAGCTATGTTAAGAATACAGCCAGACTATATATTATAGGGTCATGGGAAAAGACAGTGAAAATTTGGTCCCCCCCCCCCCCCCCCCCCCACCTCCCCCCCAGAAAAACCTAGGTACATGTAGAAGGGGAGTTTAGCCCTGGCCAGTAGGTCGTTCAAACTCTTGTTCTTTTTATAAGCAATGACTGGCCTGCATATATATTGTGTTAAAAAGAGGTATATCATTTAGACCTTTATACCCCAGCATAAATTGTTGTAATAAAGTAAACCTATTATATTTCATTAGGTTGACGACTGACAGGAGCTTGGCCTTAGTCAGTAGAATTTTCTGGAACACTTTGTATTACATTGACAATGCTTACGCATCTTAAGCTATGTTAAGAATATCGTCAAACTATATATTATAGGGTCATGGGAAAAGACAGTGAAAATTTGGTCCCCCTACCTCCCCCCACCACTTTCCCAGAAAAACCTAGGTACATGTAGAAGACAGACAGGGGAGTTTAGCCCTGGCCAGTAGGTCTTTCAAACTCTTCTTCTTTTTATAAGCAATGACTGGCCTGCATATATATTGTGTTAAAAAGAGGTATAACATTTAGACCTTTATACCCCAGCATAAATTGTTGTAATAAAGTAAACCTATTATATTTCATTAGGTTGACGACTGACAGGAGCTTGGCCTTAGTCAGTAGAATTTTCTGGAACACTTTGTATTA
The DNA here is from genome assembly GCA_963971465.1 of Lepidochitona cinerea. Classification (NCBI taxonomy): domain Eukaryota; kingdom Metazoa; phylum Mollusca; class Polyplacophora; order Chitonida; family Tonicellidae; genus Lepidochitona; species Lepidochitona cinerea. The sequence continues at coordinate 38,493,810 of OZ020555.1, read as the reverse complement.
CATTGACAATGCTTACGCATCTTAAGCTATGTTAAGAATATCGTCAGACTATATACTATAGTGTCATGGGAAAAGACAGTGAAAATTTGCCCCCCCCCCCCCCCCCCCCCCCCCACCTCACACCCCTTTCCCAGAAAAAACCTAGATAGAAGACAGACAGGGGAGTTTAGTCCTGACCAGTATGTACATGTATATGTTTGACAAGAAGATTTTCCCTGTGCCTGTGTGTTTAAGTGTCCATAAATATATATGTTTGAACAATTAAATGTTTGTATAAATCAAGTTTGTTCACATTGCCTCGGTATTGGCCTATGGGTATACTGACATGCCACAACCAGCTTATATAGGCTGCATATACCATGAAATGTGAATGTGCTTAAACTGCTTGTAAATGGTCAAATGGTATAAAAAAATATTTGGACTAATGCTCCTGAAAATAATCAGTTAGCGCTAAACGAACATTTACAGCATTAATATTCTCAGCATCTCTGAGGTTGCATTGAGGTTCACGGTTCCTCAGTTCTTCAACTTCTATCCGCCATGCATCTGTAAATCTCTCGCCAAAGGTTTCACAAATGTTATGCAGTACACAGCATGCACCAACCACAACAGGGATGTTTGCTAAGCTGACATCCAATCGTTTCAGCAGAATCCTCCAGCGTCCCTTTAATCTCCCAAATGCATTTTCCACGACCATTCGGGCACGACTTAAACGATAGTTGAAATGCTTCTGTTGCTGCGACAAGTTACCATTATCAGGATATGGTTTCATGAGCCATGACATCATTGGATATGCTGCATCACCGAGCAATAAATACGGGACATCTTCTCCACTAATATGCCTTGAATTAGAAGGAATAAAAAGTTCCTCTCTCTCAGCCAGCTGATAAATATTTGACTGAACAAAAACACGTGCATCATGTACACTGCCTGGCCAGCCAATACACACATCTGTAAATCTGTAGGCATGATCTACCACTCCTTGCATATTCACACTGTACCATCCTTTGCGGTTGAAGTAATCCGATCTTTGTTCAACTGGTCCAATAATTGGTATATGACTGCCATCAACAGCCCCACAGCACTGAGGAAATCCCCATTTCGCATTAAAGCCTCTTACAATATCTAGCAGAGCCTCCCCTGTTGGCCTCCTGATGAAAATTGGCATTAACACTTGTACAATAGCTGTTGTTGTTTCTATGACAATACTGCACACTGTACTTCTTGCAACACCGAACAAATGGCCAACCGTTCTATACTCGACATTCGTGGCTAATCTCCACAAAGTTATTGCCACTCTTCTCTCAACAGAAATGGCCGGTCTCAAACGGGTGTCTTGCTTTTGAAGCCTGTGACGGAGCTGATTGCAAATGTACTGAAAAATATAAACAAGGTAAAAAATAATTAATGTTTGACTGCCAGGACCCTAAAAATTCTGGCCATTTTTAACTAACTGTTTTTTCCCATGACCATCATCTCAAGTGTATGCACACATGCTACAAGCATGACAAGCAATCTTTATAAATTATTCATTTCTTGTCAAGAACAGTAATTTTTGTCACTTTCTTACCTAAAACTGGAGGTGCATTGTAGATGAATCAAACAACAAAATATACTTTTTGGAGTAATGTTTATGTTATGCCACAAATAAGGGATAATAAGTTCTTAATTCCACACCAAATTTAAATATTTAAAAAAATCAAAAATGGTCAATTATTATTGTGCCCCTGTAAATGTTTCTGACAAGAATATTTAAGATTCATGGTCATGAGAAAAGAATAATTAATTACCACTGACAGCGACAGGGCTTTCTATCTTTCAGCGATGACACATTCATTTTTAATGATAGTAAACTGAAGCATTCCTAACCATTACTGCCATGCATACATTCCTGTAGTCCGCAATATGTTCAGTTGAGTGGATTGAGGGATAAATTCTGATACGCCCGCACGGGCTTCTTCAATACCACGTCAACATAGGGTGCATTTGAAAAATCTAAGAGTTGCTCTCGGAATTATAAAAAAATGATAACTCGCAATTTTTAAACATTACTCACCTAAAATTTTGTCCGAAAGCTTCTTTGATAATCCCTTTGTAGAGCTAAACCATCATTTGTGATCATACACATCGCCAAACAACGAAATTCACTAAGCTTAAATTCACTTTGTGTTATCACTGACCTTCCCCGACAGCCGTTATCGGTTGTAGTGGCAAGCATGATTTGAAAGTTCGCGGTAGATGGCGGTGTGATCGCCCGAGAAAAATTTTACTGAACACAGACCGAATTCAAACTTAGCGAACAGATTTTAAGGTCACATACATGTATGATGGTTAAGCTCTACGAAGGGATTATCAAAGAAGCTTTCGGACAAAATTTTAGGTGAGTAATGTTTAAAAATTGCGAGTTATCATTTTTTTATAATTTCGAGAGCAACTCTTAGATTTTTCAAATGCACCCTATGTTGACGTGGTATTGAAGAAGCCCGTGCGGGCGTATCAGAATTTATCCTTCAATCCACTAATCATATTGCGGACTAACTTTCCTGGTTATTAGTTTTATGTTCAGTTTTCGGTTACTTTTTAAAAGGTAGGATATTTCTCACATTTTTCGCCAGGTATTCCCATTATTGTAATATACAATGTACATGTAGCCACTGCCAGCCCATAAGCCTATACGTGCTATATGGGCTAATGCCCAAATGGTGGAATACATGGCTATGCACAGAAGAAACAATAACATACACACTGTACACTACTATTTCAACATATACTGTCATATAACTGTGATTGTGAAATGTACATCAGAGCTTAAAAGTTAAATTACAATTAAGCTATTAATCAAACTGCATGCTAGCCCTATGATAATGAATGTGGCTCGCCTGATTGTGGAGCTAACTGCATGCAGACATCGGTAGACAACAACCAGCTGACAACAGGTCCTTAGAAACGCTGTTTACAGATTGTCCCCACAGTAGACAAACGATAAAACACATCATGTAACCACTAACGGACCTACCTGGAAACTTGACTTTGTCATGCGAAAGTTTTCAAGCCAACCTACATCCTGCCAGGACTGCAAGACAATCCTATCCCACCATTCGGTGCAACCAAGGAGTATAGATGGACATCTATACTCCTTGGGTGCAACGCTCAAATGCCCAAGTCCTGCGTTCGACGGCAATGGCTTGTCCAAATAAAATATTGCTGCATGTTGCCAGAAACAAGGCAAAGGCAAGCCTTTCGCGACGTTGGCGTTCACGAAATTGTCGTATACGTGCGCTATGCCGACACTTCCTGGTTGTACGAACTGTGTCTGGTTGATTCTTCCTTTTCAAACGATTAAAAAACATCAACATACGATGACAGAACGCCATGTTGTTTACGGAAGTGAATGGGCCGTATGCGCAGGTGCTGGTCGCGCGCCCCCTATCGAGGAGTCAGTTTAGCCCTGCAATGCTATGAGTAGTGTGAACGCGACAACTTGTTGTGTGAACATAAAGTAGGGGCTGCCCCGGGGCAGATAAACCCGGGTCAGTTTGCCCACGGGCAGATTTTTTCACAGTGTGAACGTGGCTATTGTGTGGCAATCTTGAAAGACGCCTTCACCACATCCCGTTCCATGAAAACATGGAGAAAAAAAATCGACGGGTTTTAACTTTTGTTTATGCTTGTCAGATTACTTAACTACCGGAAAGTCCAGGTTTACTTTCCTCAGCCATCAAGCTGACTTTTCTTCCCCTCCCCACTAAACCTGATAGCGTCACTTTATGTGAAGAAAATAGTGAGCACAGAACCAAATATTACCCGATTCCTAATTTTTACATCCATTAACTGGATGAGATGCTCTTTTGTGATTTTTTCTCTAGATATTCAATTGAAGGATGTTCTTGAGATTTGCTAACAGTAGCACTATTGGATTGATGTTTAAAGGTGCACTCAACATTCTTTCACTTGTATGGCGGCGTTGCCAGATTTATTGAGAGAGGAAACTGTGATACCGATACCGACAGCTTTTTCACATACGGCGATCAAGTGAAAAATCCTCTGAAGATATTTGTAAATGTTATTCGAACCCCCACACCGCATCGATGAAAGGTCTGTGTCTGTTTGAGGGACTCTCGCTCTACGACTGAGCCAACACCATGGTAAGGGATAAGTTAGAGTTATTGAATGGCTTCGGGTATGGAAGATATTTGAGAGGTTGGACTCGAGTGCGAACGCACAAGCTTGCCACACCTCTCAGAATTTCTTCCATACTCGAGGGAGTCATTCAAAAACGTGCTTGTATCATGGTATTAGTGATTGACGTTGTCAATCAACTAGCACATGTTAACTCGCTGATACCCAGTCAAGAGAGCCATACAACAACTTCCAAAATCGGGAAGTTATTCAACGCTTTAGCCCCGCCCACTCTCTGGTATCGGATTTGTCGAGGACTGCTCATCAAAAGAAAAACGCCGCAACCAGGATACAATAGAATTCAATACAATAGAGGTAATAGGCTAGGATCGAGGGGGGGGGGGGGGCTTCCTCCAGGCAAAGAACCTGTATTCCCCCAGCACTAAACCTAGCTGCACCGCCATATAGCCTTATAGGCCTATGTGAAACGACATTGACAGTGGCCTGCTGTGTATAGCAATCAATAATTTGCCATCTGGAACATCGACATCCTGAATTAGAAATTGTAGGATTCCCCATGAGATATGACTTAACTTAAGAATAATATAACTTTCATTTATGGTCAAAGCGCTATTCGTGGCCTGGGTGGTACCTCTTTGTTTATGTTTGGATATTTATTGGTCGGTACCTGGACGAAATTATTAAATAACGGAGTCAATTGTGATGGCACGGCTATCCATGCATATCAGTATTGAAACGGAGTAAGACCTTTATTTAACGGTATCCACGTCAGCGACACTGTAGTTGGAACAGATCATATAATTCCGTGTTTGTTAAAAATATATAATGCAATATTTACTCGGAATTAAGTAACGAAAACGCGGAGTCAATTGACAAATTCCCAAAATAGTCCCATTTTGACGAAATCAGGCAATATGGCGACGCTCCCAGTCGCTTCGATTCATCGTTAACTGGCCACTTTTGTAAGCTTCACGGCAATGTAAAATTAGGGAGTGTCGCCATCGTGTCCGATTTCGTCAAAATGAATTGATTAATTGATGTTTTTCGCCTAACTCAAGATCATTTTCCTTATCTGGCGGCGTTGCCAGTTTTAGTGGGAGAGTTAACCGGATTCATTGCCTTCGGCGAGTACCTGACAACTTTTCGGCGACCGAGTGAAAAAACACCCAGAATTTGTTCAATTAATAGTTGATCTGGTTGTGATTCGAACCCGCGCGACATCGATGGAAGGTCTAACCCTCTGGACCACTGAGCCCCCCCCCCCCCTCCAACCTCCCCGTCAAAATGGAAGTATTTGATGATTTCGCTAATCCTAGAAACCAACAACCTTTATCATTCAGGATGTCTTGTAAGCTAATGGGAATCAAAAACATAGTTATTAGACCTGTTGATAAAGGCTCGGCAACAGTTATTCTTTCATGGCAGGAATATATGGAAGAGATAGAACGGCACCTAGCAGCCCTCTTCAAAAATCTTCTTTCTCTTTAAGAAAAAGGCTTTCTTAATGAATAACAGTATCGCTATCTGGGAGCCGATCTAAACTCTAAAAACAGGGTCTTCTATATTATTCCGAAAATTCAAAAAAAAAAACATTGGAAAATGGCCCAAGCTTACACTGCCATAAAATCCATAAAATCAGACGTTCTAAAGATTATCCTGAACACGGTCGTCTGGACAAAGACATTTTAGAATTGTTGGAATTTAGCTTTAAAGGTAATGATTTTAAATTCAATGGGCAGATCTTTCAGCAAATTAAAGGATGCGCTGTGAGAAAACGTTTAAATCCCAAACTTTGCCGCTATTTTTATGGCTGAGTGGAAGAATGATATTCTTCGCAATAACCTTCGGTATATCTGGATGTCATTTTTATCATTTGGCAGCATACGTTGGAAGAGCTTCATATTTTCAATGATTCTCACGACCCAAGCATTAAACTACAATCTACTATTGATAACACTTTTGTGGATGTTTTGGATGTAATTCTTTACAAGGGTCATAAATATCATACTAGTTACTGGGTATCTAGATTACAAAGTTTTTTTCAAACCTACTGACACGCATCAGCTGCTACATGCTGGGTGTCATTGAGGTTTTTAGATTCTATAGAAACTGTAGTTCTTAGATTCTTTAATCGGGCTTTTTACAGCTCTTCTCCCCAAATAACAATCTCGCAACAAATATCAAATGGCAGACAATCTTTATTGCGACTCCACTAACATAGTGTATGTTATCAGGTGCAAAAAATGTCGCTTGCAATATGACAGAGAAACTCAGAATTCTCTATGACAAAGAGGCAGCCAACCATTTATCTAGCCTTCGACTTAAACATGATGTGCCCGTGGCACAACATTTCCACACTGTAGGTCATTCGGTCAAGGGCCATTTTGAAATCAGGCCCATTGAAAAAAATCCCCTTTCTCACTTCCACTGCAGATATACCCAGCACAAACGTTTGGAAAGGGAAAGTTTTTGGATTCAAACGTTACAAACTATTTATCATTTGAGTTTGAACTTGGACCAGGGAAGATGTCGTGAAAAAAAACAAACTACAATGCCTTTTGTATTTCAGTATAACAAGGCTAGCATCGTCATGTACGGAAGCGTATTAGTGCCAGGGTGAAAAATAAAAACGCGTTTTCTCCTAATTAGGAGATAATACTATCTCCTAATTAGGAGATAAAATTTATCTCCTAATTAGGACTTATTATCTCCTAATTAGGAGATAAATTTTATCGCCACGTATTAGTGCCAGGGTGAAAAATAAAAACGCGTTTTCTCCTAATTAGGAGATAAAAATTATCTCCTAATTAGGAGATAGTATTATCTCCTAATTAGGAGATAACTTTTCTCCTATTTAGGATATATTATCTTCTTATTAGGACTTATCTCCTAATTAGGAGATAATTTTTATCTCCTAATTAGGAGATAGTATTATCTCCTAATTAGGAGAAAACTCGTTTTTATTTTTCACCCTGGCACTAATACGCTTCCGTAGTCATGGACAAGATTGTAGTAGAAGAATACAAACTACTTCAAAGTAAAATGACTCGACCTCTGACCCAAAGGCCAGTCATTGCTTATTAAAAGAACAAGTGTTGACAGCTATAATGGTTAGGTCCGTCTTCTACTTAGGTTTTTCTGGAGAGAACCAAAATTTTCCCTTTTTTCCCCATGATCCAAAGGGGTTCAATCTCAGTTTACCGATATTCTCGTCACAGCTGAAGATGCGTAAGCATTGTCAATCTATTACAAAGTGTTGCAGAATATTCTACTGGCTAAAGCCAAGCTCCTGTCTGTCATCAGCCTAATGGAATATCATGGGTTTTAGTTTAATACCTCTTTTTAACACAATTAGAAACTTGTCTCCATGGTTTAAGATTTTCCCTGTGCCTGTGTGTTTTAGTGTTCATAAATATATGTACATTATGTTGTTTCAGCCATTAAAAATGGTTCGGTGTCCGCATTGGAGTATTAAGTAGAAGGTAATACATGTTCATACAGGGAATATATCAGTTACGTACCGGTAACAATAATTACTGCAGACAAACCTTTTATAATCAAACCTCTCTGACAGTGCGCGACCAACGCATGTTATAAAGTATCAATGTCATAAAACATAAAAAAAACTTGGTTCAATTCCTGTTCATTATGCGTAGGAATCACAAAAGGTAGGCACAGTACCTATCAACTCCCGGGTATACTGTCAGTCGCTAAAGGGGCACCTTGAGAACGTCAGAGGGACATTTAATATAAACCCGCTATACAAATCTACCTGGTAACACATTCCTGGAAAACATCAACCATGGCTCTCTCTCAAATGTTCTTAGCAGCTTGGATCCTTTCCTTAATCAAAGGTAAGAAATGAAAATTTATATTTTACATTTCTTCATACTTTTATAGAGTTCATTAAATTTAAGACCAATTTTTCCAGTAAATTCGAGGTTCCTCGATTCGCCTCCGTCACCTAAGTTTTCAAGGTGTTAAGGTAGATAAGTGGACAGATAAGTGTATTACGTTCATAGATTTAAAGATTGATTGATTGACGGTTTGGTGTTTTACGCCGCGCTCAAGATTATTTCACTTATATGGCGGCGTTGCCAGCTTTATTGTGGGAGGAAACCGGGCTCTGTGCCCGGAGGAAACCCACGACCTTCCGTTGGTAACTGGCAACCATCCCACATAGGTCGTTCGAGTGAAAACCCAGTCAGAAAATTTTCCAAGGCTGTTCGGATTGAGCGTCCAACGCTCTACCTACTGAGCCACGGAGGCCCCTAGGTTTAAAGAAAAGGCGAGAAAAAGTCAATTCTTCCTTATATCCATTCATTAAAGTGTCATTAACTGCTAATTATTAAAACAAAATCAGGGAATTTCTGCATGGGTATTTTTCTCACCATGTGCAAATTAGGAGTTTTTGTATAGTCTTGATGGTCTATGTTGTGTTTAGAAATAATGTAAACATAAAATGATTGAGCACGCTTTCCGGTTATTTAAAGTGGCATGAGCTGCCAAAATTCACACTTTTTTTCATAATTTCTGATCGTCACAATAGTAAGGGGCTTTGAAGACCATCGAAAAACTAAGTGATTGGCGTTGGAATGAGGCAAATCCATACAGTGAACAAAATTTAAATAACCGGGACGACCATTCATTCATTCGAAGCCAAAGTTAGTTCAAAGCAATACTTTATCGTACATTTTCGAGACTAGAAGCACTAAAAAGCTTCTGAATTATACGTCTTGAGAAAAATAGCCAATAATTTCAACATTCTGTTTTAACGCCAAAATATCAACATTTTGGCAGCTCATGCCACTTTAACTGTTTACATACACTTTTCTCTCACATTTTTCGACAATCGAGATCTCGCGCCATTTCTATCTGAGACGTCGATAAACTGGTATTCGTTGACCATCCTATTGTGCAGATTACTGATTGAACCAATATTTTTTAAACAATTTCAAATGCCCTCAATCTCTCAGCACACGGTGTTCACAAGGAATGTTTGGATTTTTATAGCTCATAAAATGAGAGAGACCTGATAATAACGACCGTCATATTATGTAAATAATATTGCATGCAGAGTTATAAAACACCCAACAAGCAAACAAACTCAATCTCATTAAAGCGGTAAGAGCTGCCAAAATTAAGATTTTTCTGATTGCCAAAAGGGTTAAGCCTTTGACGTACTTTGAAAAGCTGGGTTGACGTTGAAATAAAAAAATATATATTGATACAGTCAAGTATCCTGTACGAACCGAAGAGGCGTGGTAATAAAGGACAAAATTCAAATAACGTAGATGTATGAGTTCATTTTGGTCGTTTGGTTACTGATAAAACTAAATAAAGGTAAAATTTCTAGATTGGTCTTATTCTGTATTTTCAGATAAAAATAACCAACAACTTGCTAACAATGTTTCTATGAAATTGTTAGTCGTTGGATTTCAATCCACAGGATTTTGCTTTTCTAGACAAAACCAGATTAGGTCTCATTGTTGCATTGGTCATTTATTATCTTCCATTACTTAAAGTGGCATGAGCTGCCGAAATTCACACTTTTTTCATAATTTCTGATTCTCACGACAGTAAGAGGCTCTGAAGGCCATCGAAAAACTAAATGATTGGCGTTGGAATGAGGAAAATCCATACAGTATGTGCCCAGTACTAACCGAAAACGTGTTCGAAAAGTAGCAAAATTTAAATAACCGGGACGACCATTCATTCATTCTAGGCCAAAGTTAGTTCAAAACAATACTTTATCGTACATTTTCGGAACTAGAAGCATTTAAAAGCTTCTGAATTATACGTCTTGAGAAAAATAGCCGATAATTTCAACATTCTGTGTTTTCGTAAAAATATCAACATTTTGGCAGCTCATGCCCCTTTAATGTGTATCCTTTCTTTTCCCATTATCATATTTTATATAATCTCAGTTCCATAGCCGAAGATTCGCACAACTTTGTCAATATATTACAAAATGTTCCAAAAAAAATCTACGACTAAAGTCAAAATCTTGTCTATCGTCGACCTAATGAAATATCATGGGTTTTGGTTTATTAAAACAACTTATGATTGGGGATAAAGGTCTTCCCCATATTTAACAGAATTACAAACTTGTCTCCATGCATTGTTAAGAAGATTTTGCCAGTGCTCGCCTGTTTTGGTGTTCATAAATTGATATAGGTTTGTTTATATGCGTAACCATAGTGTTGGCAAACAACCCAGGTAACCCGACCTCGTACTTTATGTGCACATAGACTCACTGCCAATCTTTTCCCGCTTGTTATTACGCAGTGGAACATAAAGCTATCAGTCGAGAGAAGCGTTTATTGCAAGTTCTTATGTCCTGGAGGGGGGGGGGGGGGGGGGGGGGGCACTAAAGGGCACATTTGTTTTCGGCAATAAATCAGCTCAGCCAAGTGTAATATTGTGATTTTCCCATAAATCGTAGAATGCCGCGTTCCCTGATAAATTGCACTAACGAAAACCCCAACGTTTACGGCACGCCGTATAGGCCACACTTTTTATGTTTTCTTTTTATATCGAGCAAATTAAATAATCGTTATCAGCAAGAAGCTTGAGAATTAATTTTACTATATTATTGTAGGTATAACTATGTATTCTGATTAGTTAAATAAAATTATTATTTAAACTTGTATTTAGTTGTTTTTAATATTCAAATTAAATGTTTAGCTCAAGTAACAATACCCAATTATTTAAGGGGTCTCGGTGGTCCAGTCGATTAGAGTGATTATCTCTCAGTCCGACACATGCCTTCCATCGGTTGATTCATTGTTTGGTGTTTTACGCCGTTGTCAAGATTATTTTACTTACATATATGGCGGCATTGCCAGTTTTGTTGTAGGAGGAAACCGGGTTCTATACCCGGGATTATTTACTCGATCGCCGCATGTGGAAGAGTTGCCAGGTATTCGCCGAAGGTCAGGGTTTCTTCCGAGCAATGAGCCCGGTTTCCTCCCCAACGTAACCTGGCAGGGGCGCCATACAAGTGAAATAATCTTGAGTTCGGCGCAAAACATCAATCAATCAACCCAATTATTTAATCGGAATAAGTTACTGAAGTTTCTCACTGTAGAGAATTATCCAAGGTACCGACCAATCTAAACGGGTTCTTCCCAACACACAAAGGTACACTATACAAGGGAAAATACTGATACAGAACCCATTAATCCATATCTATAAAATAAAATGGTTATTACATGTATGAACTAATTATGTTAATTACATACTTGTCAATGTTGATTACGCTCATCATGCATTTATGATGAAGCATGGATGTAAGTTCAAACCTCATATTACATACATTTATGATGAAACATGGATGTAAGTTCAAACCTCATATTACATACATTTATGATGAAGCATGGATGTAAGTTCAAACCTCGTATTACATACATTTATGATGAAGCATGGATGTAAGTTCAAACCTCATATTACATACATTTATGATGAAGCATGGATGTAAGTTCAAACCTCGTATTACATACATTTATGATGAAGCATGGATGTAAGTTCAAACCTCATATTACATACATTTATGATGAAGCATGGATGTAAGTTCAAACCTCATATTTACATACATTTATGATGAAGCATGGATGTAAGTTCAAACCTCATATTTACATACATTTATGATGAAGCATGGATGTAAGTTCAAACAATAACCACATATTACATGCATTTATGATAAAGCATGGATGTAAGTTCAAACAATAACCTAAAATCACATACATTTATGATGAAACATGGATGTAAGTTCAAACCTCATATTACATACATTTATGAAGAAGCATGGATATAAGTTCAAACCTCATATTACATACATTTATGATGAAACATGGATGTAAGTTCAAACCTCATATTACATACGTTTATGATGAAACATGGATGTAAGTTCAAACAATTACCTCATATTACATACATCTATGACAAAGCATAAACAGCATGTTCGAAAGCGGTAAATGTATGGGAGGGCCGTTCTTAGTTTAGGAGGGCAATCCAATGAACTATATGCGTGGAATGGATGTTACGTGGTATTTGGTTTGCATCGAATGCTGCCATTACTAGGAGATGGTGAAATTTCAACCCAGATCTGTTATGCACGCGCGCTTCAACTATCAATGGCGGCACATTTGACAAAGTCAGATCCAAACCAGCCAAAGCGACGTGTCCATTCCACGCATATAGTTCACTGGGTCAAACAGTTGTATTGCTTGAACATGGTTAAAGATTGACTATAGATTTGTGTTTTTCTCTCTTTTTTTGCAGTATGCCAGACTGTGTACTGCTACTACTCTTATTCCTTGAGTCGATACTATTGTTACTACTCGTATACCCGTTATCGATACTACACTACCAGTAACCCCTACACGTATTATACCTACTATACCTCCAGCACAGTTTACTATTTCAGGTAAAATTGGCCTTTTTATATTTTGATTTAAGGATTCGTTGGTAATGAATAAAACGGCATTTGTAAGACACTTCTATCACGTCTCAATTTTGTCCCGAAAGCTACACTTTACTGGGCTAAATATAGGTTTTCCAATGTATTTGCTAAGTAACTTCGTGTAATAAGGGCCTTGAGCTGCTTAAATTCCGACATTAATCATTCCGAAAGCGCAATCCACATTTATATATTGTTATTGATAGACCATAAAGCCCGGTATACACTGAGAGTTTTGCTGCGACCCGACCCGACTGGAAAATCGCGTCGCGTTGTAGAGTAAAAGTGTATTGTATACTAGTCTACGACGCAAATCGTTGTCAGTCGGCTTCAGTTGCGTCGGGTCGGGAGATATCTGGCCGTGCTTGATATATTGTTCAAGAATCGGGTTGAGACTGGTCTGGTCAGACAGATTATCCACTCTTGCGACGATCGTCGTTGTGAGTCTGGACATGTAGACCAATCGAAAACTTCACTGTAATCAGGGGACATCAAACCAACGTCTTTTTTTTCACCTTGTTCCGCTAGAGAGTTCCGAATGTCTTTTCTTCCGATGACTTCAGTTGCATGTAGTGTACACCGTTCTACGACACGACGCAACTCAAGCCAACTGAACCCGACTTGAGTCGGGTACAGTCGGGTCGGGTCGCAGCAAAACTCTCAGTATATACCGGACTTTACATTAATACAGATACTGCACCAGCATCAAATCTCAGCAGATTTTCTGTCCCTTTTTCATCTTAGGTAATTAAAAAATGAAGCTTGATACCAGAAAAAAATTTGATGTCCATCAACGACAATCAGTGTTAGTCGACTGGTTGGATTTTCAACTATAGTTATCTCTATCAACTTAGAAACAACATATATTTATGTCAGACACCAAATATCTACCCGTATGCTATATAGTCAAATGACTAAATAGTATTCAAGAAAATTATACTGACTAAAGCCGAACGCCTGAGTTATTACAACAACTATGATTAGGTATTAATGTCTAAATGACATACCCCTGCACTTTTAACACAATTGAAAAGATGGTTTTCTCTGTGCCCTTGTGGTTTAGTGTCGAGAAATAAATAAGACAAGAGTATATCGGGAAGTTTTAGCAACGGCATTCAGTTTTCATGTATGGCGGTATAAAGGAGTCTATGTCCGAAATAGCATTTTTCAAACAGGATTTCCTTTTTTCTCGCAGCCCCTATGTAAATACAGACATCGCTGAAAAATTAACCATTTGATTGCATGTAAATCATATTTATTTTCTTGTCAGTGGCGGGGTAATAGCGGGTATAGTCGTTGGGTGCCTCGTTTTCATTGGTGTCATAATCAGCGTAACTGTGGCTATATGCAAAAAGAAATCCAGGCCAGGGACAGTGATTCAGCCATTTCATCAGCCCACTGTCGTTACAGTAGCCGGTAAGTGATCTTTTCATCGGTCTTCCTATCCCATTGAAACTACAAAGGCTGCCCAAATTGTAAATTTTCCATTTAAAAAATAACAATTTTAACTTCTTGTTAATTTTCTCCAGAATAAGAAATTAAAAGCTTTTTAGTTCTATACTTATCTCGAAAATGTACATTGAAGTAATGGCTGGAACTAACTTATTGGATCGAACGTTCGCCTCTCATCTTTACCATTTGGTTTACTTTCAAACATTATTTCGACAGGCACTGGCTATAGCCTGTACGGATTTTCGTTACTTCAATGCCAATCATTCATTGTTTTAATTAACATTAATCATTATTTTTTTCTTGACAATCAGAGTTTTTGAAAAAAATCGAGCATTTTGACAGCTCCTGCCACTTTAAAGTAGTGCTTGTGATAGCTTCATGTCTGGAGCCTGTTTCACAAAGCGGCGTAGATGTATTTTTTGCGTAACTAACGTATCTCTACAGTATGGGTTGCTATAGGAGTTACGTAAAAATTTACGCTACGCCGTTTTGTGAAACAGGCTCCTGGGCCCTGTCTTACAAAGCTGGCGTAAGTTACGTCGGACGTAAATCAGTGTTAAAACTATAGGAACTTACGCCCTAGTCGCAACTGGTCTATGTTGTAGGCCTATGCGCAACTTTAGGCCAGCTTCGTAAGACAGGGCCGTTTCACAAAGCCGTCGCACAGTGTGATCAATCGCAGTTGCCATGACGTCGCATGTCTTCAATATGGTATCGATTGGCAACTAGGCTTCGTTTGCGATGCGATTGCTTTGTGAAATGAGCCCCTGAGCCGTAGGTCTTCCCCCGTAATTTAATATTTTTTTCTACATTTATTAGTCGTCGATCTGGTGCCGACCAATAAATATAGATCTACAAACATAAATAACTAGGTACCTTCGGCACAGGTGTCGAAAGCTCGTGTTGTTCAAAAACAACTGACGACGTGGTGATGTCTTAATTTTTTTAATCAATAACTAGGTAGCCTACCTGTAGACATTTAATATTATTGAATAAGTCTGAAAGGATTGGATGATCATAGCGGTCAGTATCCAATTTCATTTATCTAGTCCATGATTTAAACTTGTTTTGAAGTGAAAAATTTTGACAGAAGACTGTTTACATTAAAAACAGTGGACGGTTTTCTGTATTTTTCCCAGACAGACAAAGTTAGGAACTTTCTATTTTAACCAGAAATTGAAAGTTTTGACATCATTTAGTATTTTTAATTTGAAATTAAAAAAAAAACAGATTTTTTCAGGTACCCTGAATGTAAACAAACTTCGAACCGGAGCGTGTGCAAAAGTGCCTTAATGGTTTGAGTCGTGTGGGCGATCTAACGACAGAGTATAATTTTACGAACTTTATCTAAGGAATACATACTAACGATCGAGTAAGAGGGACTATAAAAGCCTGCCGAGTGCAAACCACAGACAAAAACGCTTGAATGAGGGTAATCCAACACTGAAGTTAACCAACACTGATCGGTGTTGTTGTTGTAATCGAGCTTCGATTCTTCGTTTGTTTTTCACCCTCATTTATACATTCTAAACCTAATTGGACATGCTTTATGAGTGCTATGTTCAATTTTAGTGGTTTTAGCTGTAGTAAGCTCGTGCAAATTGGTTTTCTTAACAAATGCCAAACAGGCTACGGCGGCAGTCGACTTTGCTTTTGAAATACTGAATCCTTCGTTCAGTGACGATCGCCATCGGTTATCAGCGTCGAGATTTAAAAATAACCGCAGAGTTATAACCGAAAATAACCGAAAACAAGATATATATTAAAGTCTCGCCGCCAGAATGCGAAAAAAAAAAAAGCCAATGGCGCTCTTTTTGTGCCACTGCTTTTTTGTGCCACTATAATCTCGCCAAGAGGACGCGAACACAAGAAAACGAAAGTAATTTACAAGTGGCTTGCGCGCATACTGTCTACGCTTTCGCCTGAACGGTCTGCTTTCGTTTTCGAATTACAGAATAACTTCCAAGAGTCATGAAATAAGCTACGGTTTCGATTGAGTTCATTTATCTGAGTAATATGATAGGCCATACGGCTCCTATAGTCGTCAGTGATGGGAAGTTAATATGTTCGACGAAATGAGTTCAACAGACAAAATCACAATTCGTATGCCTGCAGATTACTTCCATTCTGTCCGCTTTCGTTTTCTCGACGAGAATAAGAAAACGAAAAAGTAAGTGTATTTTGTTGTTCTCACCTCGGGATTTAGAATTATTTCGAATTTTTGCTGCGCGAATGAATAGCACAAAACGAGCACTTTTGACTAGTTTTCTAGTTTTCGTGTTCTTGCGGCAAGATTTTATTTTTCTCGCATTCTTGCGGCGAGATTTTAAATTTATTTAAACACGAAATGGCACAATTAAAGCACTTTTGGCTAATTTTCGAGTTTATGCATTCTCGCGGCGAGATTTTAGTTTTATTTCGTGTTTTCGCATTCTCACGGCGAGATTTTAGTTTTATTTCGTATTCTTTCGTTTTCGTCTCCTAATTCTCGCAGGTAAAACGCGAGAACCCGAAATGGTACACATCCGCCACCATAGAAGACAGATTCAAGGTTGTGCTTAAACTTGCGTTCGTTGGTTTGAATTTTGATTTAGATTGATTGAGTTTATTTGTTAATTTGCACTTTGATCGTTGATTCGAAGTTTGTATTTTTGACATAAATGGCCGCCCATAGTCAAACTAAATTTCTTCTGAACAACGGTTAGGCCTACCTCTAAGGCTCGACCGGACATTTTATTCGAAAAAAATCCATGGGATCATGTGACTTTTAATCATTCGACAAAATAATAATACCATGAAATTCAACCTTGCGTTTGCTCGCATTACCCTCTTTTTATCCCCCCCCCCCCCCCCCCCCCCGACATATAGTACGGGGGGACAGTGAGAGTTTGTCAACACATCTCACCCTACATGTAGTTTTTATCGGATTTCCAGGAAACTTAATGGACATGTTTGTTATCAAGTGAGAATGCGCATCTCATATTTGGGTTGCGTTGATTCAATTATTTTTGGAGTTATTGCCCTTTATTGACACGGTGTGACAGTGAGACTTTGTCAACGCATCTCCTCCTACAGTTTTTATCGAATTTCCACGAAACTTGGTAGACGTTTGTTACCACGCGAGGATGCGCACCTCCTATTTGGGTTTCTACAGGTATGAAACAAAAGAAAAGAAAGTGCATGAAAGACCGTGCATATTAAAGTTCAAAATCATATTTCAAAGTCAAAGTCCATTTAAAGTTGTTAATTGCTCGGTTATAGACTCACATTCTGGGCGTTTCGACCAATGACATGTCTAGAAATCTCTCTGGATGGGGATAAAGGCTCACATTCGGTGGATTTTGGCCAATTAAATGTTTAGAATTTTCTCTGGCTGGTGATAATAATTGAGTACGTTTTAAAATTCTTATGAGGTTTAAAACGTTACGCTTTCTTCACACAGGATCTTCGACATACGCTGGAAATCCCCCACCTTACCCCGGGGGCCCACCTGGTGGATACCAACCTGTGGTCATTGAAGATCCTCCTAAAATCGTCTACCCGAACACAGTTAGTTAGAGAGGGGAAGTCAGTGCCCCCCATCTTGTTTAGGACGACATATACTTATAGCAAGGGCTATCGTATCTAATGTTTAATGATTTTTGTGTGATTCCATGTAGTCTTTTGATTAATTGTCTATCCTAGAGACTTCGGACTAATATAAAGGCCACAATTAAAATACTTCATTAATACCGCTTATGGTTATTTTTTGTCATCCAATAGGTTAATGTAAAGATTCTAAATCGATAGCTTTTTTTTCTGTAAAAAAAAGTGAAATAGAGCGCAGATACAATGTTTGTCCAGTGTCCATGTTATATCACATGACAACGGTCATTGTTTGAAACCAATATGGCGGGTTACCATGGTGAGTAGCATCGCACTTCGACTCTCTGTAATCATTTTCATTCGGCAGCCTCCTAGCGACTTGAGACTGGATGTTTTAAATGTATTTAAAGTGTGTTTTTCTTTTCAAAGTGTTTTGTTTTTACTCGATCGTGATCGATCCAATTGTAATTGATCCAACAAGTTTGCCTGTTCGCTTGAATGCAGAGATTTTGTTTTATACATAGCTACGCCCGTATGCCAAAACACAAAATGATAATATTAAACAGAAAAAAATTAGAACAGCTCTCAAATGATAACTACACTGTCTGTTAGTTCAATGGACATACATTTACAGTGTATCCGATTCATAAACACATTGTTATTTCCGTATCTTGTATCTTTGATTCCATAGTAGCTTTTTGCCCTACCCACTGACATAGTGATTTCAGCCAAACCTTGTTCTTTTCTTTAAAGTCTTATGTTTTTCATATAACGCACCTATAACAGTTTGAATCTATATTCATTCTTATTTATATTTAGTTTATGACATACTTTGTATTATTTCTCAGATTTCTTCTGATCCTTTTAAGAACCTGTTTTGCGTACATTCTGTTAACTGGGAAATGAATTTTTAAAACTGTTGTCACATATAGGTTTAGTTTATGATCCTGTTACGGAGGGGCTGATATAAATTTATGTAATTGCACTGGTCACTTGCAAGATTCTCTATTATGGGCGAAAACTAACTATGTCAACTCTAAACTTATATTATGTAAATATAAACTTTATATGTAGTAGTAAGAATCAAACACCTAGATGTTTTTAAAAGGGCGTAGTTTTCCACAAATAACTTATAGGCGATTTCTGTTTTGGAGAGTTAGATAACTTGTTCACCCAGCGATATAGTCAGTGTTGCAGTTATTTATGGATGCATTGGATTGTACTGTTTGGACAAAGAGTTGACCAGTGGGCTTCCATTTCATTCTGTGGTGTTTACTTGAGATCATCTGATTTACTGCTTCATTGGTACTAATAACCTTTGTGCAAGTTCACCGATTGTTATTTTTTTGTTATTTCTGAACTAAGGTCTATATGCTGACCATAAAGTCAAAACTAGATTTGTAAGTCATTCTTGATTTATGTTTTCTTTCCCCTGTTTGTACGTTACTGTTTGTTTGTTTTTAAATATAATAAAAATTGTAAATAAAATCTGCTGGTCGTTTGTTATTTGTTGGTTAAATATTTTGTCTTGCAACATGATATCCAGATGCAGTGTTTTTGTTAAACTCCTTTCTTTGATAGACAGACGATCTCATCTCGTGGAACTTAATCGTCGAATTCAAAGAAGACAATTATAAACTGGTTGGTTGAAATTTTTGATCTGTTCGTATCAGCGCAAAAGGATATCTCATAAAAATACGAATTTTGGCTCAATAGAAATTCTAAAATCGCTACATTTCTTCTCAAAGGGTATCAAATTAGAAGCTTTTTATAAATGAAAATTCTCTGAAATGTTAAGTTAAGATCTTCACGGAACCCATTCCGTATCTACCTTGGCGGAATAGTCCACTCCAACCCGTAAATCGAACAGCGCCTTTGACTTGGATGCAAGTAAAACTTTTCGCAGCTAATAAAAACCTCGAGCACTAGCCATCTTTCACTAGCTGAGAAATAACGTAACGGCGGCTGTATACAGACAACTCTTACATTCCCGCCAGTGGGCGCTGTTCGATTTACGGGTTGCAGTGGAGTATGCCGCCAAGGTAAAACACGAAATGGGTTCCAAAATTCACACTTTTTTTCATAATGTTTGATCGTCACGACAGTAAGAGGCTTTGAAGGCCATCGAACAACTACATGATTAGCGTCGGAATGAGGAAATTCCATACAGTATGTGACCTATACGAAACGAAAACATGTACGAAAAGTAAAAAAAAATTAAATAACCGGGACGACCATTCATTTATTCTAAGCCAAAGTTATTTCAAAACAATACTTTATCGTACATTCTCAAAACTAGAGGCAATAAAAAGCTTCTGAATTATACGTCTTGGGAGAAATAGCTGATAATTTCAACATTCTATTTTTACGTCAAAATATCAACATTTTGGCAGCTCATGCCACTTGAAGGACAGAAAGCCATAATCGTTTTGAATGCTTAGTCCGTCAATGTGACACTGACAGTCAGTTGTGACTTACACTTTTAACGAGAACGAAAAGATAAATGATTATTTATTTCGGGTCAATGCTAATATGAAGATTTTTGAAAGATATGACATCCTCTTGAAAATTATGTCCTCGTTTGATATATCCTTGTGCATCTTGGTCAGTCCTGGTGAGACTGACGATGAACTGAGGATGTTTTTCGTGTGTCTGTCCAGCGGATTTCACGTCGTACTTAGCATCAAATAAACTCGTGGATACTCTAATGAATTCAGACTTCTTGGACGGATCCCTCCTTGTTCCGTAGAATATATCATCCGAGGACAGGGCGTGGTTATAAAACTCATGACCTTTCAGAGACGTCTTGTCAGGCGAGAACGAGATTTCTCCATCCTTCAAACGAATACCATCACCTGATGTCAAATAATTCATATAGACATCGCGGATTGCGAAATATTTTTGTGTGCGATCAATTACTGAGCGAGATACGTTGAACATGGCCACCCCGTGGGGACCCACAACCTAAAACAGATACAGATCAGTGAGTTATTCCCCTATCAGAGAAGTATATCAGTGACTGCTTCTCAATACATTTAAGCCCGACGTAACTTTGTGCCTGGTCGTAACGTAATTTTGATATATGTTGCCATGACGCAAATGTTTTGAGAAACAGCCGCAGGCCCGTATTTTGAGTGGTATGCTGTACAGCACCTAAAGCGTTGACCAAGCAATAAATAAAATATTTTAGGGAATAGTCATGAAGTTACACGGCAGAGCCTTCTGGAAAACATGATCATAACATATATAAACATAATAAAGGCATGCAGTGGTCAATGAATAACGAGCCCAGCCATTTTGTTGGCGTTATTTTGCTTTGTATATAGATTGTTTGCCGACAACAGCTACGATAGCTGTGCCCTCAAAATGACGTCATGTCATGTGACCAAATCAACAGAGTCTGCTAAGAAGATGGACAATAATGGAAATTTACTTCAACAAGCGTTTTTCGCGAAAAAAAACAAACAAAATTAAACCCAACATACTAAAATAGAGATCACTATATTGTACCTAAATTTGTATAAAATAGATTATTGAATTGAATGCTGCACTGTACCTTGCCATAGGCCTCAGCTGTTCCAGCATGTGAAATAACAAGGGCCGTTTTTTCGTCGAGCCCTATACCAGTGGCGGTTCCTTTCTGTGTGTGAAAAGTGTCCGCTAATAAGCGGATTAATCTGCCCTCACGACCTCGTTCGCTGGAACACCAAGAAGTCAAGTTTGGATTAAACGAGTCATTTGGTTTGTCAAAAAACAAATATGCTATAGTTGATGTTAGCTCATGAGATTTTCTATGGCCACAGATCTAAAAATCTACCCCCCTTTCAATCTATGGGAATTGGTTACGGTTTTTTTTAATTAGTTACGCCAAAAATTTGTAAGCTTTTTGGGCCAGTCTGAAACTTCGATTGATTGAAACTGGGCTATACGAATCAACTTCTCTGTTTAGATTGTGTCCGAGGCGTGTCCGAGGCGTGTCAAAGCCGACCGGTATCGAGCGAAGATAGCCGAAGGGGGTTCCAACTGCTTTTTGGGCCTCTGTAGGCCTATTTATTTGCTCAGTTTGACATCAAACGCACCAGCCGAGACACGTCAAGCAAGTAATGAAAATGAGAGGGTCGAACGGAAGGGTACCAAATATCGAAATATGATACCGTTTTCTGAAATGATATATTGAATAGGGCCTTTTACTGATAGATAGTATCATGTGATGAGCAGGTCGGTGTGGGGTTTGTGGATCAGTGGTAGAAGTCGAGGATACTAGATGCCTGTTAGCGGTACGCAGATTTTTGAAACAGGCCCCCAGCCGCTTGAAGGGCTTTTGAAACAGGCCCTTGAAAGCAGCCGCTTGAAGGGACTCATTGTGAAGACTCATCGAAATCAAAGATTATAAAAATGTATGTTTATACTGTTTATATAAAGATGAGATTTCCAGATGGCCATCGGTAACTTTCCCAGCTCCCATGAACCGCAGGCTTTTTGTAGCTGCGCGTGTGGTACATTTCCGGCTGTTTTTAAATGTACGTTTGGGGTTGAAAGTCGACTGGCGGCTTGATTATTTGTTATTTTTCTACTAATCAACGAAAGCCAACATCAAACTTAGGTGGTGTGTCCCTTGGTAACATGGTCAGCAATGATCTGGTTCTTCTTGAATTGAATGATCTGAGTTACACCGGGTAAACAAATAGAGGAAGGATTTTCTGTTAGACAAAGCAATAGGAAAAAGCTCTTTCAGAACCCCCCAAAATGCTCTTTATACATTGTTTTTCTACCATAAACATCGTTGAGTTTTTAAGCAGATAAAACGGCCTTTGTTTGATGTTAAACGCTGTCCTCAAGATTGGTTCACAAATGCAGAGTTGTTATGTTATTGGGGAAGGCTTCTTTGCCAGGAGGAAACTTCCGACCGGAGAGTACCTGACAATTAGGCCTAGTCTTTATGGATGGAATGCGATAATACAGTACCACAGACGTGGCATGTAGGCCTTATGGAGTACACTGTGCTTAAAAATACTATTACTTTGTTATTGGCTGGAGTTTTTGGTTGAAGTTATCTTTATAAAGCGAGGATACCTTTTATCTTCAAATATTCAACACCTTTAAACGGCAGTGCATTTTTCTTATAACTGTTTCTGGAGAGCACAAGTGCTTGTAGGGACTAGATTACAATACCTGAAGTGTGTATCAAGAACATAGCCATGTAAAAAGCCGAGTCCACCATCAGGATTATAGAGTAAGTCGTCTCTATGTGTTGAGGATACAGACGAGCCGTAACGCAAAGCATCCCAACTCATTCCACCTAAAGAGAAAAGGGAGGACAATGAGTTGACTTCCGTAGCAAGCAAATCCTTGGTTATTTTGGACAAGAAGATTTTCCCTGTGCCCGTGTGTTTTAATGTTAATAAATATGATTAAACACAAGGGACAGCTTTATTTTATGAAATTAAAGACATGACAGCATTTGGATTACACTCAATTCCATTCAAAATTCGGCCTTTGAACGATTTCTGACATCGCGCTTCACAGCTTTGGTTATATCCTGGGATGATAAGATCAGCCAGCTTTCAATCGATTTTTTAATTTGGCTTTTTTGTTTAATTTTGTTATGAACACGGTATCTATCAAACTGAAACATTACTATCTTGATAATGTTATCGTAGGCAGATAAACCTATTTAAGGTACTAAATTTGGCTTTAACAGCTTGTAGGGTTTACATGATATATCACTGATAAATATAAGATTAAGTGTTGTAAGCTACATTTTCGGTTCCAATACAATATTACTGATTAAATTATGAAAGATTAGAGTAAAACTAACTGGGTAACCCAGAAAGAAATTGAAAACCCTATAACAGCAATCAAATATGCAGGTTTATTTACTAATTCTTTAATTTCCCTGAAGATGATTGCTATTTGTACATTTCCTAATCATAGCATTGAATGTATTTCTTGCTTGGGGAGAAAGCGTAATTCGAAAAAGGTAATCATAATTAAATCCATTTCCATAAAATTGCTACGAACTAATTTGTGATCATGCAAGGCCTCATAGCCAGTCTGAAGCGTCGGGGATGTACCTGAAATATCAAAGCCGATCGATATCGACGGCCTCATAGTCAGTCGGCACTCTGAAACTCCGGAGATTACGTACCTGAAATACCCCGCGTGTCAAAGCCGACCGGTAGTGAGAAGATAACCGAAGTGTGAGTCAGTCAGAACAACTTTCGATTGTCTTGGCTCGCTGCCGGTCGGCTGGCATTTCACGTACGTACATCCCGAAGTTTCAGACTGCCTCATAAGGGACATGCGTCCACAGAAAAACTTTTCCTTATCGAATGTTAGCCAAGGTTAGTTCGCTCTGTAACACTTTCAAAGAACCTTACGTGGACTTGATAATACGCCTAAGATGCTAAAGCTCTATAATTTAAATGAGTCGATGCATCATTTTGTGGAAAACATACAATTGTTATAAAATAGATGACAAATTACCCGTTATCATGACGTTAGCTGATTGACAAGCAGTCCCGGCACTGGTTCCAGCTATCACGGCACCACGGTTAAACTGGTCCTCAATGGCTTCAAGGGCCGGTGATGGGTGTCCGTTACTTAACTTGAAACTAGAAAAATAAAAAGTTGGTTTAGAAGATCAGAACAAAATTAAGTAATAAAATACAGCTTTATAACTTCATGCTTTAGGAAAACGGAATTATATTTAAAATAAGCTACATTTATAAGAAAACAACTGTTCTCCATGAAAACGACTGTCATAAAAAAACGGGATTGGATTCTGAGAGACAATGTTCTTATGAATTCACGCGAAATTCAAATAACATTGACCCCAAGTCGGATTTAAGACTTTTCCACTTCTTTCTAAGCCGAACATTGTGGAAGCATTTCAGAAACAGAGTTGGATTCCAAACAGCCTCCTACTTTCGAAAGACTGTTCGGTTTAGACATTAAGGTCCATCAGATATTTAAATTTAAAAGGCCTGCGTTGCACCAATACCAATTTGGATAAACGGATAAAATGTATACAGAGAAAAAAACTTTGGGAAATATAGCCAGTTTTGGGACTTCAAAACCGATATACGCGAACAAGAATCCAGACACCGGTTTCGGTAATCACATATAACCTATTTTACGCTAAAACGGAATCAGAAAGTTATAAGCCTGTTTTCCCCATTTAGGAGCCAAACTCAGAAACAGATAAAAAGGAAGGTAACGAAAAATGGACATTTGTATGGCCACACCATTAATTCAAATTGTATCCTTAAAATGTTCAATCTTCAATGATTTTGTTTTTCTAAATGCCTCACAAACCATAATTACCCATTTGCAGCAAAATGTTGACAGTTATAATCTACCGCGGTTATGAGGTAACCCGTTTATAAAGATTGTTACCGGAAGTTTAATTAACTTTTTGCAAAATATCAACAATTTATGGATTGAATGAAATTCCCAATGATCGATATAGTTCTTTTTCTCTAAAACAAGCAATCTAGGAGTATTGTATAGCAATACATAGTATTCCCCTAATTTCTGTAAAATTAATTGAGCAGAAGAAAATGATCTGTAACTCACCATGGTAGACTGGAATATAAAATCTAAGCACATTCTATGAGAGCGTTTAGAAACAGTCCGAAAACTTCAAGAGCCGTAATTTCAGTAAATATAAGCAGAACAGAACAGAACAAAATGTAATGTTGATCCCTTACTCATAATGGTTCGCTAACATAAAATTTACAGCACACTATCTGAACGCCTTTAGAAAAAGTTAGGAAAACTGAAATTTCTATGAAAATGTAATAGTCTAGGGCCATATATTCAATTAAAAAAGTGAAGCTGGAGGTCTTGGATCGAAAATATGCGCCCCATGTATACACCTACGTCATAAACTCTTAACGTCTTTTGTGACGTTGACTTACAATATACAATTTTGATTGTGACGTTTACTTACAATATACAATTTTGATTGTGACGTTAGTGTCCAACGCTGCAACAACGAATCTAGGAAACGTTTATGACGTAATTGATTGTTGTCATTCTACGCTCGTCGTGATAACACTCTGATTTACAGACTCGTGTAGCTACGGAAGCCCATTAGTATCACGTCAGGAAAAAAAATTAATAGAAAGTATCTCGAGATCTCGACTTTTTATCTTGAGATCTCGACTTTTTATCTCGAGATCTCGACTTTTTATCTCGAGATCTCGACTTTTTATCTCGAGATCTCGACTTTTTATCTCGAGATCTCGACTTTTTATCTCGAGATCTCGACTTTCTATCTCGAGATCTCGACTTTTTATCTCGAGATCTCGACTTTTTATCTCGAGATCTCGACTTTTTATCTCGAGATCTCGACTTTTTATCTCGAGATCTCGACTTTTTATCTCGACATCTCGACTTTTTATCTCGAGATCTCGACTTTTTATCTCGAGATCTCGACTTTTTTTCTCGAGATCTCGACTTTTTTTCTCGAGATCTCGACTTTTTTTCTCGAGATCTCGACTTTTTTTCCTCGATTTAGGGTTACCATCCCATCGCTCTACCAACTGAGCTACCCGGCCCTGCTGGGAACGATTCGCTTGTTAGATTATCTTATACACACAGAGCTTAAATCAAGCCCATTAGAATATTTTTATGATCACTAAAACACACGGGCACAGGAAAAATCTTCTTGTCTAAAATGACCATGGAGACAAGTTTCTAATTGTGTTAAAAAGAGGTATATCATTTATACCTTTATACCCCATACATTGTTGTACACAAACCAAACCTATGCTATTTCATTAGGTTGACGACTGACAGGAGCTTAGCCTTGGTCAGTAGAATTTTCTGGAATCCTTTTTGACACATTGACAATGGTTACGCATCTTAACTATGGCAAAAGCATCGATGGACTGAGATTAAACCCCATACATTTTGCTCACAACCCAACAAAAAGGTTATAAACTCCATCTCTTAACCTACAACCAGCAAACAACAAGGTATTAAACTCCATCTCATAAGCTACAACCAGCAAACAACAAGGTTATAAACTCCATCTTACAACCTACAACCAGCAAACAACAAGGTTATAAACTCCATCTTACAACCTACAACCAACAAAGAACAAGGTTATAAACTCCATCTCATAACCTGCAACCAACAAAGAACAAGGTTATAAACTCCATCTCATAATGAATGGTCGTCCCGGTTATTTAAATTTTGTTTACTTTTCGAACGCGTTTGCGGTTCGTACAGGCCACATACTGTATGGATTTTCCTCATTCCAATGCCAACCATTTAGTTTTTCGATGGCCTTCAAAGCCTCTTACTGTCGGTACGATCAGAAATTATGAAAAAAGTGTGAATTTTGGCAGCTCATGCCCCATTTAAGGGGCTTGCGTTCTGCATTTTTGTGGCTATCGAGCCTTTAGCAGACATTACCGCCGTCTAATTGAAATTTGCTTCGATTATAGTTAGCTGTTAAATACTTACACTTTAATGAAGGGCTCAATTTTTTTTAATAATTTACATTTGGTGCAACCAATGCTCAAAATATTACCGTATGAACTGCAAAATATAAGGAAAGTCTCGTTGAAACAAAATTAGCTTTAGTTGTTAGTCATCTTTATCAAAAAGTACAAAATAAAAGCATATCGTTGATACCAATCTTTATAGAGATATACGTTTAGGCAGTTATCACTGTATAATGTGTGTTATGATAAACCCTGTGTTTCACTGAACATTCCAACTATTGCTTCGTTTCCTTCCTCCAATGAGGGAGAGTCTACGGAAGCCCATTAGTATCACGTCAGGAAAAAAAATTAATAGAAAGTATCTTTCTATTAAACCCCATACATTTTGCTCACAACCCAACAAAAAGGTTATAAACTCCATCTCTTAACCTACAACCAGCAAACAACAAGGTATTAAACTCCATCTCATAAGCTACAACCAGCAAACAACAAGGTTATAAACTCCATCTTACAACCTACAACCAGCAAACAACAAGGTTATAAACTCCATCTTACAACCTACAACCAACAAAGAACAAGGTTATAAACTCCATCTCATAACCTGCAACCAACAAAGAACAAGGTTATAAACTCCATCTCATAACCTAGTATTAGAATATGTATGTTTAGATTTTCATACGTGATGCAGTCAGTGTTTCGGAAGCAAGTTGCAATCATCATCAGGGAAATTACTGAATGAGTAAATTAACCGACACTGATTGACCCGGAAACAAGCGAACCGTTCCCAGTAGGGCCGGGTAACTCAGTTGGTAGAGCGGTGGGACGGTAGCCCTAAGTCGTGAGTTCGATTCTCACCCTGGCCCGGATTTTTTTCCGGGTCAATCAGTGTCGGTTAATTTACTCATTCGGTAATTTCCCTGATGATGATTGCAACTTGCTTCCGAAACACTGACTTCATCACGTATGAAAATCTAAACATGTGCTTGATTTATGGTATGTGTGTATAAGACAATCTAACAAGCGAACCGTTCCCAGGGGGGGAGGGTAGCTCAGTTGGTGGAGCGGTGGGACGGTAACCCTAAGTCGAGGGAAAAAAGTCGAGATCTCGAGAAAAAAAGTCGAGATCTCGAGAAAAAAAAGTCGAGATCTCGAGAAAAAAAGTCGAGATCTCGAGAAAAAAAAGTCGAGATCTCGAGATAAAAAGTCGAGATCTCGAGATAAAAAGTCGAGATCTCGAGAAAAAAAGTCGAGATCTCGAGATAAAAAGTCGAGATCTCGAGATACTTTCTATTTTTTTTTTCCTGACGTGATACTAATGGGCTTCCGTATGTAGCCGTTTAAGATCAAGGATTTAACAATTCATTGTTCGTCAAGTAAGGTGGGTGTATATTCATATAGGTTAATCTTGACTTGTATAGTTTTTTTATGCAAAACTTGTGAGCTTGTTAGTTTTAACGAGTGTAAATGTATACTATTGCTGAGATACACACACAATTGTTCGTCAAGTAAGGTGGGTGTATATTCATATAGGTTAATCTTGACTTGTATATTTTTTTTATGCAAAACTTGTGAGCTTGTTAGTTTTAACGAGTGTAAATGTATACTATTGCTGAGATACACACACAATGGTTAAACGTAAATTGCTATTGAATTTGGTATGATGTCAGTTTGGAAATGCATTTTAAAGAGCTTAAAACTCTTTTGTTTATAGATTTGCAATGGAAGGAAAGTGGGTGGCTCATTTATCCACCATAGATAGCCCAGAACATATGCCCTATAACAGCCCGTCCACTGATGCATCTGTCAAAGAGAGAGTAGAACAAAGGAAGGGAAACCCAAGTTCTTGTGAACCAAGATATTGGGATCTGCTAAACATGCCATTGAACAACTTCGGCGCTTGGAAAATAAAGTCTTGCTTTCGACGAAATACTTTCAAGACTGGTTATGTCAAGAAAAAGAAGCAGCTGATATTTGAAAGTCTGCAAGTTATTCTGTATGTTCTCACAGAAGAGGAACAGCTGATGAAATACATCTTCTGTGACCAGACATTCTACGATATCAATGGAAAAGATATCTGTGATATGTCCAAGAAAGAGCTGAGAATTACATACGAGAGTCAACTTTGCATTGACATGCAATCCGCTGTCAGATATACCCGATCTGGTGAATTCACATGTGGAATTATAAACACGATCTACGAAATCGCAATTCCTCAACGTTTTCCAGAAAGAAGCACAGTATCGCAGGATGGTGACCAAAATAAAGAAAGCGGATCAAAAATTACGGAATATCAGTGTCTTGAAAGTGGGATAAAATTAAACACAGGCCTACACAAATCGCCGAAACAGACAAGCCTTGCTCAAGGTACTCTGGAAAAGTCCATAGAGGCGAGGGTTACACCGAAAAGCAGTCCCTTCTCCCAACCCCCAATTACTACTCATAAGATATCTGAGTCCAAGACCCTTGTCAAACCTCCGGAGAATGTGTTCTCATCTAATCAAGACAAGACAGGGCCACATTCTACAAATGCCCAGACTTCATCCAATCAGGGTCAAATGATTGCACATGTTTTCAAGACAAATACCAACGTAACTTCAAAAGTGTGTAATGAGGAAAACAACCATGCAGAGAAAAGTAACAGTTCCAGTCCGACATATCAAGCTGGCAAACAAGTGACTCTCACTGAAGACAACTCTAGTATCAGTGATATTGAGAATATGGAGTGTGATATGACTCTGGATGAAATGATCGACGAAATTTTGAACATTTCGCCAGGAAATATCACCTATTCAAACAGACCGAAACACAAGTTTTATATACCCACATATGAAGAGGAAGAAACGAGAAAAGTCCCCAACCAACAGTCAGGCAGAGAGAACTTTCAAGCCATTTTAGATAAATCAACTAAACTGAAAGATACAACGGTTTTGACGCCTTATGATTTGTCCGAGGTCAAGCCAACTTATAATAGTACTTTGGATGTATCCTCTCCTGAAGAACCATTGGCTGGACCATATCTCGGAGAAGAAAGATGTCTTCCAAGTCCCGTTTGTGTTCCTCATAGCGAAACCAATGCCGGACTTCTTTCTGAGAATGAGGAACAAAAAGGTTCCCTTGGTAGGTATACTTAACCCGTCAATTTGACTCATGGCCTAGTTTCTGATAAATAGAGAAAAAAGTAGTCGTCCAAATGATGATTGCTCTTATGGAAACCAAAATACTGGCTCAACCCAATCTGGCTTATGGGTTTGATTAGGAAGACAACTAAATGATATAAATCTATACCAAAACGTCCATTGTATAAAGTATTGGTGCAAATCATTACTTTCCCGTGCCTTTGCAATGTTATCCTGGATTCTGATGCAATTTTTGAAGGCGAACTGGTTAGATATAGGATTTAAAAACATTTATATGCAAGCTTTTGAATTCAAAATTTAATAAAATTTATTTTATAATAATGCGGAGCATATAAAAGCGCTTTAGGCCTTTTGAGCTCAAATAGCCATTGGTGCCAAATTGTTCTACTTTTTAATTTCTACCTAATGTTTTGTTGTATCTATGTTATTGCCTTACACTGGACATAATGTCTGTACCTTTCAGAAACTCCAGAAGGACCTGCTGTCCCCTGCGTTGATGATCCACCTGACGTCACTAATCTGGACCAACAAGAAACATCGCCATATGACACGGGTGTAACCCCCAGGAACGGTTCTGACACTATGCTAAGTTCCACACAACATTGTACATCCCTCTCACACGACAAAGATTTAACAATTTCACAAGTTGATGGCAATAAAACCGAAGCTAGCGATTACAGTGATGCAAACTCCCAAAGCAGTTCAAAACGTGGGACAAACCAACATAACAATTCGGAAAGTGATACCAACTCACAAAGTTGCTCAGGACGTGACGGAAACTCACAAAGCAACCTGCAATATGACACAGAACTTGCAGATGACTGTACACAAAATGATAGAGAACAAGACTTGACCAATGTCTTGAAAAGCACACTTGGAAGGAGAATGATGAGGGGATTCAAAAGACGAATGTCCAATGTCTTTATCAAAATAAGGTCCTTCAACTGTTTGGGAACTCGGAATACAGGACAATAAGTCATTTGGTTTTCGAAAAATGAAAAGTTTTTTTATACCATGGGAATAAAAGAAATGTTTTTTAAAACCCTTTCATTGTTTATTTATATGTAGTTTTAGAAATAAGCAAAATCCTAAATTTCAATTATGAAACGCTGTTGTTTTATTTATGTTTTGATCACGGCTTCGGTTCACGTCTATATTTCAACGTGAATCATTTAGATTATTGGTAAATTCTTTTCTCATCTGATAATCAATATTTAAAAAATAAAAATTTAAACGGATCATGCTCTAAGACTTATCCAGGATAGATTTCGGTGATATAGATAAACGTTGGAATAAGATAGAATATACACACGGACAATACTAAATAATTAAGGTAATAAACCTAAATGTCTATGGGGTACAGAATGTCATTCAGACAACCGCTAAGAACACACAAAGTGCAGGTTTTGGGCAGAAAAAGGTTTTATCAACTGTACCATTTTATCCTCGAACCCCGTTACTTTTCCTTTATCTAAAACAATTGTGACTTCATTAAGCATCTAGTAATTCTCTTGCTATTACAGTTCAACGTAGTAAAGAAAACTTTATACCGACTCAATATTTTGATTTTTATTCAGTCATCACGAGGTGTGATGATGACTCAGGTTTGATGACTCCTGATGATGACTTCATAAAATCCAAATATTGAGTCTGGATGGCGTTTTCGATTATCGGAATAACATTACTTGTGTAGTACGTTGAGCATTGTCAAATGAAATCCAGACTACCTGCTGATGACACGGGATTGATCTCCTCCTGAAAACATGAAACCAGTTTGACTTCTGATCAGATTTACAATTTCACTGTCGTGATTCAGACTCTTGTTCGTCTCTGATATGGGAATCCAGCTGACTTTCAAAGCGCCATATTTTAACAGCATATCATGGTAGTATTGGTAGGACTCCAACGGATAGGAAGAACTGGCTGTAATAACGCCGATTCTGGCAACTCCGTGACCGCCCTACATGAAAAGAAATCCATCGAGGATTCAGAATCAAACACAAAGCACAGATGCATACGTTTGTGAAAACATGTTTCTGTTAATGTGGTCATTTCTAAATTTTGGGACCGGGGGGGGGGGGGGTCAAGTGGGTTAGAGTGATCGTCTCTCAGTCCCACACATGCCTTCCCGCGATGCGGCGCGGATTCGAATCACACTCAGACCAAATCAAAGTTGATATTCCTCCCGACAATGAGCCCGGCAGAATTTTGTAGAAATTGGTAATTTTCATAGGGAAAATAATTTTTTTAACTTCATAGAATAGCCATGAGTTTGGTAACTTCCTGTCTAATGTTTGCACTACAATGCGAAATTTAAAACCATCTTGTTCTGACTAAGTTCGTTGTCAGCGTGTGATTTGTCGTACCCTGATTGATTGATTGATTGATTGTTTGGTGTTTTACGTCGCGCTCAAGATTATTTCACTTATATGGTGGCGTTGCCAGTTCTATTGTGGAAGGCAACCGGGCTCTATGCCCGGAGGAAACCCACGACATTCCGTTGGTAACTGGCAACCATCCCATCCTTCAAGTGAAAACCCAGTCAGAAAATTTTCCAATTTTTTTTGGACTGAGTGGGATTCGAACCCGCAAACCCATTGGTAGAAGGCTGTTCGGATTGAGCGTCCAACGCTCTACCTACTGAGCCACGGAGGCCCCGCGTCGTACCGTGAGAACGGATCTAATCTCACTCAAATCGGATAAAATATCGGTGGTTCTGTCAATGGTAATTTACCTTGACCTATAAACCGAGGGTAGGGGGCGCTGTATATACAATGTAAAATGTCGGTGATAGATGATAGATTATGAGTATTAACGTATTAACTTAATGGTGATAGCTTTATGTGATATTTTGATCAAATCCAGCTTGGTTGTTTAGTTTTTTCCGTTGAATTGAGCAATAATCATTTTTATCCATATTGACCATGCCAATAACGAACCATTATTCAAAAGAAAAAGGAAAATGAGATAAAAACTGACCGCATGTTGAACAATTTGTCTGAAAATTTCCGGTTGTGAATCCAGAACTCCACCTCCGACAAGTACAAGACTTTTGCCATAAGAATGGTATTGTGGGAGTTTATGCGTTTCCTCCAGCAAGAGTGCATTTGAGAGTTGAACAACAAGTAACAGGAGAAGTGAATAGTACATCGTTACGGATGAAAGTGGGAAAATTATCTAATATAAATTCAATTTGAAATATCAGTATAACATTTCTATCCTATCTGAATAATACGGTATTTCTTATCATGATAATAACCGGGTTTCTTTATTACACTTATCAACACTTGGCCCTCCTACTTTGTTGTGAATGTTTTCTTATCAAGACCCGACGTGTTGATTTGGAGAGATATGATGTGGCTGGATTAACTAGGGAAGGTTAAATTTTTATTCCATACTTAGTTTTATTATCTTAAATAACGGTAGACCAAAATGTATATTGCAATAAGTTTTCACCTTAACTAGGCACTGGAATGTCCTATAACCAACCTAGCAATGTATCCGCCCGTTAAAATAGTATATGTATACAATTTGTGTTTAATTATTGATTTTTTTCTAAACCGGCGAAAACGGTTCGGCCGTGTACAGCTGGTTCAGTTAACAAAGCTTGTTCACAGAACATCATTTAATATTGCCTAATCTTGTTATGCCATTTTGTGACAGTAAATTAATAAGAATTATTCAGTTTTGGATAAGGGTCAGCAAGTCAATTTCCTACATGTAGCTGTCAGCAAACGACCACTCACGTTAACACAACCGACCCTTATAGTTAATCCATATTTATCTAAAAGAGTTATCACTTCATTAAAGGCACACTTGCGGCGAAAATCTAAGCACATTCTATGAGAGCGTTTAGAAACAGTCTGAAAACTGAGAATTTCAAGAGCCGTAATTTCAGTAAATATAAGCAGAACAGAACAAAATGTAATTTTGATCCCTTACTCATCATGGTTGACTAACATATAAAATTACAGCACACTATCTGAACGCCTTTAGAAAAAGCCAGGAAGTCTGAAATTTCTATGAAAATGTAATAGTCTAGGGCCATATATTCCATTAAAAAAGTGGAGCGGGAGGTCTTGGATCGAAAATATGCGCCTCATGTATACACCTACGTCATAAACTCTTAACGTCTTTTGTGACGTTGACTTACA
Source organism: Lepidochitona cinerea (assembly GCA_963971465.1). NCBI lineage: Eukaryota > Metazoa > Mollusca > Polyplacophora > Chitonida > Tonicellidae > Lepidochitona > Lepidochitona cinerea. The sequence goes on along the minus strand of OZ020555.1, from coordinate 38,459,423 downwards.
ATACACAATTTTGATTGTGACGTTAGTGTCCAACGCTGCAACAACGAATCTACGAAACGTTTATGACGTAATTGATTGTTGTCATTCTACGCTCGTCGTGATAACACTCTGATTTACAGACTCGTGTAGCCGTTTAAGGTCAAGGATTTAACAAATCATTGTTCGTCAAGTAAGGTGGGTGTATATACTTATAGGTTAATCTTGACTTGTATAGTTTTTTATGCAAAACTTGTGTGCTTGTTAGTTTTAACGAGTGTAAATGTATACTATTGCTGAGATAGGACACACACAATGGTTAAAAGTTACGTAAATTGCTATTAAATTTGGTATGATGCCGTTTGGAAATGCTTTTGTAAAGAACTTAAAACTCTTTTGTTTATAGATTTGCAATGGAAGGAAAGTGGGTGGCTCATTTATCCACCATAGATAGCCCAGAACATATACCCTATAACAGCCCGTCCACTGATGCATCTGTCAAAGAGAGAGTAGAACAAAGGAAGGGAAACCCAAGTTCTTGTGAACCAAGATATTGTGATCGGCTAAACATGCCATTGAACAACTTCGGTGCCTGGAAAATAAAGTCTTGCTTTCGGCGAAATACTTTCAAGACTGGTTATGTCAAGAAAAAGAAACAGTTGATATTTGAAAGTGTGCAAGTTATTCTGTATGTTCTCACAGAAGAGGAACAGCTGATGAAATACATCTTCTGTGACCAGACATTCTACGATATCAATGGAAAAGATATCTGTGATATGTCCCAGAAAGAGCTGAGAATTACATACGAGAGTCAACTTTACATTGGCATGCAAGCCGCTGTCAGATATACCCATCCTGGTGGATTCATATGTGGAATTATAAACACGATCTACGAAATCGCAATTCCTCAACTTCTTCCAGAAAGATGCACAGTATCGCAGGATGGTGACCAAAATAAAGAAAGCGGATCAACAATTACGGAATATCAGTGTCTTGAAAGTGGGATAAAATTAAACACAGGCCCACACAAATCGCCGAAACAGACAAGACTTGCTCAAGTTACTCTGGAAAAGTCCATAGAGGCGAGGGTTATACAGAAAAGCAGGCCCTTCTCTCAACCCCCAATTACTACTCATAAGATATCTGAGTCCAAGGCCCTTGTCAAATCTCCGGAGAATGTGTTCTCATCTAATCAAGACAAGACAGGGCCACATTTTACAAATGCCAAGACTTCATCCAATCAGGGTCAAATGATTGCACATGTTTTCAAGACAAATACCAACGTAGCTTCAAAAGTGCGTAATGAGGAAAACAACCATACAGAGAAAAGTAACAGTTCCAGTCCGCCATATCAAGCAGGCAAACAAGTGACTCTCACTGAAGACAACTCTAGTATCAGGAGTGATATTGAGAACATGGAGTGTGATATGACTCTGGATGAAATGATCGACGAAATTTTGAACATTTCGCCACGACATATCACCTATTCAAACAGACCGAAACACAAGTTTTATATACCCACATATGAAGAGGAAGAAACGAGAAAAGCCCCCAACCAACAGTCAGGTAGAGAGAACTGTCAAGCCATTTTAGATAAAACAACTAAACTGAAAGATACAACAGTTTTGACGCCTTATGATTTGTCCGAGGTCAAGCCAACTTATAATAGTTCTTTGGATGTATCCTCTCCTGAAGAACCATTGGCTGGACCATATCTCGGAGAAGAAAGATGTCTTCCAAGACCCGTTTGTGTTCCTCATAGCGAAACCAATGCAGGACTTCTTTCTGAGAATGAGGAAGAAAAAGGTTCCCTTGGTAGGTATACTTAACCCGTCAATTTGACTCATGGCCTGGTTTCTGTTAAATAGAGAAAAAAGTAGTCCTCCAAATGATGATTGCTCTTATGGAAACCAAAATACTGGTTCAACCCAATCTGGCTTATGGGTTTCATTAGGAAGACAACTAAATGATATAAATCTATACCAAAACGTCCATTGTATAAAGTATTGGTGCAAATCATTACTTTCCCGTGCCCTTGCAATGTTATCCTGGATTCTGATGCCATTTTTATAGGCGAACTGGTTAGATATAGAATTTAAAAGCATTTATATGCAAGCTTTTGAATTCAAAATTTAATAAAATTTATTTTATAATAATGCTGAGCATATAAAAGGGGTTTAGGCCTTTTGAACTCAAATAGCCATTGGTGCCAAATTGTTCCACTTTTAAATTTCTACCTATTGTTTTGTTGTATCTATGTTATTACCTTACACTGGACATAATGTCTGTACCTTTCAGAAACCCCAGAAGGACCTGCTGTCACCTGCGTTGATGATCCACCTGACGTCACTAATCTGGACCAACAAGAAACATCGCCATATGACACGGGTGTAATCCCCAGGAACGGTTCTGACACTATGCTAAGTTCCCCACAACATTGTACATCCCTCCCACACGACAAAGATTTAACAATTTCACAAGTTGAGGGCAATAAAACCGAACAGAGCGATTACAGTGATGCAAATTCCCAAAGCAGTTCAAAATGTGAGACAAACCAACATAACAATTCGGAAAGTGATACCAACTCACAAAGTTCCTCAGGACGTGACGGAAACTCACAAAGCAACCTGCGATATGACACAGAACTTGCAGATGACTTTACACAAAATGATAGAGAACAAGACTTGGCCAATGTCTTGAAAAGCACACTTGGAAGGAGAATGATAAGGGGATCAAAAGACGAATGTCCAATGTCTTTATCAAAATAAGGTCCTTCAACTGTTTGGGAACTCGGAATACAGGACAATAAGTCATTTGGTTTTCGAAAAATAAAAAGTTTTTTATACTATGGGAATAAAAGAAATGTTTTTTAAAACCCTTTCATTCTTTATTTATAAGTAGTGTTCGAAATAGGCAAAATCCTAAATTTCAATTAGGAAACGTTGTTGTTTCATTTATGTTTTGGTCACGGCTTCGGTTCACGTCTTAAAATATATCTATATTTCAACGTGAATCATTTAGATTATTGGTAAATTCTTTTCTCATCTGATAATCAATATTTAAAAAACTAAAATTTAAGCGGATCATGCTCTAAGACTTATCCAGGATATATTTCGGTGATATAGATAAACGCTGGGACAAGATAGAATAATACACACGGACAATACTAAATAATGAAGGTAATAAACCTAAATGTCTATGGGGTACAAAATGTCATTCAGACAGTCGCTAAGAACACACAAAGTGCAGGTTTCGGGCAGAAAAAGGTTTTATCAACTACACCATTGTATCCCCGAACCCCGTTACTTTTCCTTATCTAGAACAATTGTGACTTCATTAAGCAACATCTAGTAATTCCATTGATAAGTTCAACGTAGTAAAGAAAACTTTCTACCGACTCGATATTTTTATTTTTATTCAGTCATCGAGAGGTGTGATGATGACTCAGATGATGACTTCATAAAATCCAAATATTGAGTCTGGATGGCGTTTTCGATTATCGGAATAACATTACTTGTGTAGTACGTTGAGCATTGTTCACTGAAATCCAGACTACCTGCTGATGACACGGGATTGATCTCCTCCTGAAAACATGAAACCAGTTTGACTTCTGATCAGATTTACAATTTCACTGTCGTGATTCAGACTCTTGTTCGTCTCTGATATGGGAATCCAGCTGACTTTCAAAGCGCCATATTTTAACAGCATATCATGGTAGTATTGGTAAGACTCCAACGGATAGGAAGAACTGGCTGTAATAACGCCGATTCTGGCAACTCCGTGACCGCCCTACAGTAAAAGAAATCCATTGAGGATTCAGCATCAAAAACAAACCACAGATGCATACGTTTGTGCAAACATGTTTCTGTTAGTGTGGTCATTTCCAAATGTTGGGATGGAGGTGGGGGTTAGGGGCGGGGGGCTCAGTGGTCAAGTGGGTTAGAGTGATCGTCTCTCAGTCCCACACATGCCTTCCATCGATGCGGCGCAGGTTCGAATCACACTCAGACCAAATCAAAGTTGATACATTTCTGAGTGAATTCCTCCCCACAATGAGCCCGGTCCCCCGCCCCCCAACTAAACCTGGCAACGCCGCCATGTAAGTGAAATAACCTTGGGTGCGGCGTGAAACTTCAATCAATCAATCAAATTCGGGGCAGCTTTCATCACCATGTCTGATCAAAGATCTGGAGAAGTTAATGAGTAAGTTTCGTACAGTAGAGGCACACTTTGGAGTGCAAGATTCGATTGGTCAATTATGTTGCCTTACACACTAATAAACGTGCCCCTGTGTTTTAGTGATCATAAATAAACGCCAGTGCTGTTTGTTGCCGGGGTTGGGGGTTGGGTCTTTCCATAACTTTTCGATGGCAAAATCAACATGGTAGAATTTAGTAATTTTCATAGGGAAAACAATTTTCTTAACTTCATAGAATAGCCATGAGTTTGGTAACTTCCCGTCTAATGTTCGCACTACAATGCGAAATTTAAAACTATCTTGTTCTGACTAGGCTCGGGGTTGATTGATTGTTTGGTGTTTTACGTCGCGCTCAAGATTATTTCACTTATATGGTGGCGTTGCCAGTTTTATTGTGGGAGGAAACCGGGCTCTATGCCCGGAGGAAACCCACGACCTTCCGTTGGTAACTGGCAACCATCCCACATAGGTCGTTTGAGAGAAAACCCAGTCAAAAAATTTTCCTATTTTTTTGGATTGAGTGGGATTTGAACCCGCGACCCATTGGTGGAAGGCTGTTCGGATTGAGCGTCCAACGATGTACCTACTGAGCCACGGAGGCCCCGCGTCGTACCGTGAGAACGGGTCCAATCTCAATCAAATCGGATAAAATATCGGTGGTTCTGTCAATGGTAATTTACCTTGACCTATAAACCGAGGGTAGGGGGCGCTGTATATACAATGTAAAATGTCGGTGATAGATTATGAGTATTAACGTATTAACTTAATGGTGATAGCTTTATGTGATCTTTTGAACAAATCCAGCTTGGTTGTTTTGTTTTTTTCCGTTGAGTTGAGTAATAACCATTTTTATCCATATTGACCATGTCAATAACAAACCATTATTCAAAAGAAAAAGGAAAATCAGATAAAAACTGACCGCATGTTGAACAATTTGTCTGAAAATTTCCGGTTGTGAATCAAGAACTCCTCCTCCGACAAGTACAAGGCTTTTGCCATAAGAATGGTATTGTGGAAGTTTATGCGTTTCCTCCAGCAAGAGTGCATTTGAGAGTTGAACAACAAGTAACAGGAGAGGTGAATAGTACATCGTTACGGATGAAAGTGGCGAAATTATCTAATATAAATTCAATTTGAAATATCAGTATAACATTTCTATCGTATCTGAATAATACGGTATTTCTTATCAGGATAATAACCGGGTTTCTGTATTACACTTATCAACGTTTGGCTCTCCTACTTTGTTGTGAATGTTTTCTTATCAAGACCCGACGTGTTGATTTGGAGAGATATGATATGGCTGGTATAAACTAGGGAAGGTTAAATTTTTATTCCATACTTAGCTTTATTATTTAAAATAACGCTAGACCAAATTGTATATTGTTATAAGTTTTCACCTTAACTAGGCCCTGGAATGTCATACAACCAACATAACAATATATCCGCCTTAAAATAGTTTAGGTTTACAATTTGTGTTTCATTACTATTTTTTTAAAACTGCGAAAATCAGGAATATTGTTTACATTAAAAAAGAAAGTCCGTTTTCTGTATTTTTCCCAGATAATATAAGTTAGGAACTTTCTATTTTTACCAAAATTAAAAATTTTGGACGTCACTTTGTATTTTTAATTGGAATTTGAAAATTTTAATTGTTAGGTGCCCGTAACGTAAACAAACCACACTGCCCCCTATTGGCGATTTTATGATTCAGTCGAGTGAGTGAACTAACGGCACAGTGTAATTTTCCGTATAGGCCTATTTATCTGAGAAATACAGACTGACGATCGGTTAACAGCGACTGGAAAAGCCTGCTGATTATTGTTTGAGTGTAAACCACAGATAAAAAGGCCTGAAATGAGGGTAATCCAACACGAAAGTTGACCGACACTGATCGTTGTAATCAGGCTTTGATTCTTCGTTTGTTTTTCACCCCATTTCTACATTCTAAAGCTAACTAGACATGTTTTATGTGTCCTATGTTTAAGTTTAATTGTATTAGTCGTACTAAGCTCATGTAAATTGGTTTTCTTAGCAAATTTAAACAGGCTACGGCGGCTAGTGGGCCTTTAACAAAGCTTGTTCACAGAACATCGTTTAAAGGAGGGGAAATCTCTAGAAATACATAGGGATTATCGTCGATAACAACCTTCAAAGTACTTAAAACATTTCACGTCAATTACCTCCAGTGACCCTCAAGCTAACAAAAACCGACAGAAGTATGTCCTTTCAGTGGCTTATCTGTGTAGCCATTTTTCAGTTTTAGGATGACGTGATGTTGGTATAGCTATTTTTAGATCAATAATGACGTATTTTTACCGCTCTCTAATGTATAAAGGTAGATTTAGGTCCAAAAAAACATGGCGACAAACTTGAAGTGGGAAGATTGTCTCCGAATATATAGGTCAGTATGCAACCGCGCGCCATTACTTAGCCAGCCATTGGCTAAATTGCATCACATGACTACTCTATAACGCACTTAAATTTTTATTCAACAATAATTGGATAAAACTAATGAAAAAATGGTGGCGGCCTTGTGAATGGCCTAGGGAGCTTATTCTCTGTTGTACCGCCACCTTCAAATTTCAATTATTCACTTACGAGGGGATAAAACATACATTAGACAGTTGTTTCGGACTAAATGAACTCTACTCTTTCCATCTAAACTAGTCTAAAGCTTAGATTTTCTTTCCCTTTAATATTGCCTAATCTTGTAATGCCATATTGTGACAGTAAATTAATTATTCAGTTTTGGATGAGGGTCAGCAAGTCAATTTCCTACATGTAGCTGTCAGTAAACGACCACTCACGGTAACAGTACTTTACACAACCGACCCTGATAGTTAATCCCTAATTATCAAGTGATACACTAAAAGAGTTATTACTTCATTAAAGGCACACTTGCCGCGAAAGTCCAGAATTCTGTTTACATACAAACAGTGGGCGGTTTTCTGTATTTTTCCCAGACAGAAGTTAGGAAATAATTAGGACGCTTATGTTTAGGTTCTGGTTCGGAGTTTTTTTAAATTCCGGGTGCTTGATAAATCTAATTTTCAATTTCAAATTAAAAGTACTAAATGATGCCGAAACTTTCTATTTTTAATATAATAAATAGTCTAAAATACTAAATGATGCCAAAACTTTCTATTTTTATAAAAAATAGAAAGTTTTGGCATCATTTAGTATTTTTAATTTGAAATTGAAAATTAGGTTTAACAAGCACCCGGAATGTAAACAAACCCCGAACCTGAACATGCGCACTTACGCCCTAATGTTTTGAGTCGTGTGAGTGATCCAACGTCACAGTATAACTTTACGTACTTTATCTGAGAAGTACAGAGTGACGCTCGGTTAAGAGAGACTCAAAAAGCCTGCCCATTATTTTTTTAGTGCAAACCGCTGATGAAAAGGCCTGAAATGAGGGTAATCCAACACTTAAGCTAACCGACACTGATTGTTGTTGTTGTAATCAGGCTTCGATTCTTCGTTTGTTTTTAACTCCCTTTTCTATATTCTAACTTGACATGTTTTATGTATCCTATGTTTAATTTTAGTGGTTTTAGTGGTAGTAAGCTCATGTGAATTTTTTTTCATAGCAAATGTTCGACAGGCTACGGCGGCAAATGGGGCTTTAAACTAAGAGAATAACTGTTTTGTCACGTGGCATCGACACTGTAAACATAAACAATGTATCTCGAAGTAAATTAACCGACGAGTTTGAACTTTTGTCCGTTATGCTAAATAGACCACACTGTCTGAGTTTTTGGTGTTCTCAGATTAGCAGAAGAATAAATAACTAGAGATTAAGTGATTGCACGCAATCACTGGAGATGGCTCCGCGAAGGAGGGGAACGGACTGACAAGGGTATTAGAACCGGCAGTGTGGTTTGAGAGGTGACATAAAGAAGAAATGAAACAATAAAGATGATGTATGATATTCTTGGCATTAATTATTTTAAAAGATGGCTGCCATCTTTAAAAATCAAGATGGCTGAAAACTTAAATAATGCCTTATCACAAGTTTACTCCCGATAAAATATTGCTCATAATCTAATATGCTTCATGGCAGCCATATTGTATTGGGCACATGGCTGAAAATTGATCCCAATCGCCCTTTCCTCAATGTCAAGGCACACCCCAGGTTTGATATTGGATTGCGCAGATTGCTGAAAATCAATCCCAACCGTCCTCTCACCGATGTCAAGCCACACCCCAAGTTTGAAGTTGATCGGATGAATCATTCATGAGTTATTGCCCGGACAAGAAAATCATGCTGATAATCTATGGCCGATAGTCGGATGAATCGTCGACAAGTTATTGCCCGGACAAGAAAATCATGCTCATAATCCAATATGACCGATAGCGGCCATTTTGGATTGCGCACATTACTGAAAATCAATCCCAACCGTCCTCTGCCCGATGTCAAGGCACACCCCAAGTTTGAAGTTGATCGGACGAATCATTCATGAGTTATTGTACGGACAAGGATGGAAAGACGGACGGACGAACAGATAAATGGCCATATTGGGCTGCGCACATTGCTGAAAATCAATCCCATCCATCCTCTCACCAATGTCAAGGCACACCCCAAGTTTGAAGTTCATCGGATGAATCATTGACAAGTTATTGCCCGGACAAGACAATCATGCTCAAAATCCAATATGACGGATAGCGGCCATATTGGATTGCGCACATTGCTGACAATCAATCCCCACCGTCCTCTGTCCGATGTCAAGGCACACCCCAAGTTTGAAGTTGATCGGATGAATCATTCATGAGTTATTGTACGGACAAGGATGGAAAGACGGACGGACGAACAGATGAATGGCCATATTGGGCTGCGCACATTGCTGAAAATCAATCCCATCCATCCTCTCACCAATGTCAAGGCACACCCCAAGTTTGAAGTTCATCGGATGAATCATTGACAAGTTATTGCCCGGACAAGACAATCATGCTCAAAATCCAATATGACGGATAGCGGCCATATTGGATTGCGCACATTGCTGACAATCAATCCCAACCGTCCTCTGTCCGATGTCAAGGCACACCCCAAGTTTGAAGTTGATCGGATGAATCATTCATGAGTTATTGTACGGACAAGGATGGAAAGACGGACGGACGAACAGACGAACGGCCATATTGAACTGCGCACATTGCTGAAAATCAATTCCATCCATCCTCTCACCAATGTCAAGGCACACCCCAAGTTTGAAGTTCATCGGATGAATCATCCACAAGTTATTGCCTGCATAAGAAAATCATGCTCATAATCCAATATGACGGATAGCGGCCATATTGGATTGCGCACATTGCTGAAATCACCCAACCATCCTCTGTCCGATGTCAAGGCACACCCCAAGGTTGAAGTTCATCGGATGAATCATTCATGAGTTATTGTACGGACAAGGATGGAAAGACGGACGGACGGACGAACAGACGAACGGCCGTATTGGACTGCGCACATTGCTGAAAATCAATTTCATCCATCCTCTCACCAATGTCAAGGCACACCCCAAGTTTGAAGTTCATCGGATGAATCATCCACAAGTTATTGCCCGGACAAGAAAATCATGCTCATAATCCAATATGACGAATAGCGGCCATATTGGATTGCGCACATTGCTGAAAATCAATTCCAACCGTCCTCTCTCCAATGTCAAGGCACACCCCAAGTTTGAAGTTCATCGGATTAATCATCCACAAGTTATTGCCCGGACAAGAAAATCATGCTCATAATCCAATATGACGGATAGCGGCCATATTGGATTGCGCACATTGCTGAAAATCAATCCCAACCGTCCTCTGTCCGATGTCAAAACACACCCCAAGTTTGATCGGATGAATCATTCATGAGTTATTGTACGGACAAGGATGGAAAGACGGACGGACGGACGGACGAACGGACGGAAGACCCGAAAAAACATTATGGCTCCGCTTTCGTTTTGCGGAGCCATAAAAATGAATTTCACCCTCGGATGAAAGTTTGCAAGTCGACTTTCGGCCAAAAAGTACATTTTCACCGCAGAGCAGACATAGAAAATCCCAAATAAAACTTCTTGTGCCGCGGTCCTTGGGATCCTGGAAATTTACCAATGGCCATCTGGAATTTTTATTTCGTGTCACGTGACATTTGAAGTGCAACGTGCTCCGCCATTGTTATGAGATGACACGACTGCTCTGTCGTTACAGAGGAAGCGAAAGAGAACGACGTCCTCCGTCATGACGCGACGACTACTTTATTAGCGTCATATTAAACAACTATATGCGTGGAATAGAGATCAATTAAAGGCACACTTGCCGCCGTAGCCTGTTTAAATTTGCTAAGAAAACCAATTTACATGAGCTTACTACGACTAATACCACTAAACTTAAACATAGGACACATACAACATGTCTAGTTAGCTTTAGAATGTAGAAATGGGGTGAAAAACAAACGAAGAATCGAAGCCTGATTACAAAAGAACGATCAGTGTCGGTCAACGTTCGTATTGGATTACCCCCATTTCAGGCCTTTTTATCTGTGGTTTACATTCAAACAATTATCAGCAGGCTTTTCCAGTCGCTGTTAACCGATCGTCAGTCTGTATTTCTCAGATAAATAGGCCTACGTAAAATTACACGGTGCCGTTAGTTCACTCACTCGACTGAAACATAAAATCGCCAATAGGGGGCAGATTGGTTTGTTTACGTTCCGGGCACCTAACAATTCAAATTTTCAAATTCAAATTAAAAATACAAAGTGACGTCCAAACTTTTAAATTTTGGTAAAAATAGAAAGTTCCTAACTTATATTGTCTGGGAAAAATACAGAAAACGGTCTTTCTTTATTAATGTAAACAATATTCCTGATTTTCGCGGCAAGTTTGCCTGTAACGTTTGGGTGGTAGGGAGAGCCGCCATTATTATAAGATGGCACTATACTGATCTGACGCTACCATAAGGAACACGTGGGTGACAAACGTTTGTTGGGACAGTCGCCAAGAACACAGAAGCGGGTTGGTGAGGTGGGGGGGGGGGGGGGGGGGGCGGTGTATTGAAAGATGCTTTTATCACCATAGCATTTTGTCCTCAAACCCAGTTTCTTTTCCTTATTTAAAACATTTGATACTGCATAATAAGCAACATCCAGTAATTGCCTTGATAACCTCAACGTAAAGCCAAAACACATAGGACAACTTATACTATATTGTACAGGATTGTGTATGTTTATGAGCTTTCGAGAGTAGCTACTTACTCCAGTAGATATTACAACACACAGACAAATTTTCCACAGGCATTATATATAGAGAAAAAATACAGTAAATAATTTCAAATGATAGAGTAAAGGCCCGCTCACACGGTGCGATTTGTCGTACCGACTTGTAGCATGGGATAAAAATGGATGTGGTTGATTGGTTGACAAATCGTATCAACCAATTAAAAGCATCCATTTTAATCGCATGCTACAAGTCTGTACGACAAATCGCACCGTGTGAACGGACCTTAAGTAAGACAAGCAAAATTAGGCCACTAAAATCCAAATGGGGTATAAAGGTCTAAATGATATACCTCTTTTTAAAGGCACACTTGCCGCGAATTGTTTACATTAAAAAAGAAAGACCGTTTTCTGTATTTTTCCCAGACAAAATAAGTTAGGAACTTTCTATTTTTACCAAAATTTAAAAGTTTGGACGTCACTTTGTATTTTTAATTTGAATTTGAAAATTTGAATTGTTAGGTACCCGGAACGTAAACAAACCACACTGCCCCCTATTGGCGATTTTAGGATTCAGTCGAGTGAGTGAACTAACGACACAGTGTAATTTTACGTAGGCCTATTTATCTGAGAAATACAGACTGACGATCGGTTAACAGCGACTGGAAAAGCCTGCTGATGATTGTTTGAGTGTAAACCACAGATAAAAAGGCCTAACGTAATCCAACACGAAAGTTGACCGACACTGACCGTTGTTGTTGTAATCAGGCTTCGATTCTTCGTTTGTTTTTCACCCCATTTCTACATTCTAAAGTTAACTAGACATGTTTTATGTGTCCTATGTTTAAGTTTAGTGGTATTAGTCGTACCAAGCTCATGTAATTTGGTTTTCTTAGCAAATTTAAACAGGCTACGGCGGCAAGTGGGCCTTTAACACAATTAGAAACTTGTCTCCATGGTTATTTTAGACAAGAAGATTTTCCCTTGTGCCCGTCCGTGTGTTTTAGTGTTCATAAATAGAAACATTAAATAAACGGAATAATTGGTGAAATTTGAACATTTCTTATAGGTCACAACACCCAGTTTGTGTTTTCTCAGCCAATGAAAATTGACTTCGGTTATACAGGAGCTAGAAGGTGCCTACATAGTGATAGTTTGGTATCTGGGTTATTTGAATATTGGATTGAAACTAACATAGGTCTACTGTACATACTTTAAGCTTTCAATCAATGCCTGATAACAGATTTTTGTGTGTGTTTTTTTAATGTTCACCCAATTTTGAAAATACCAAAGTTTGGCTAGAATAAGTAAGCCTAAAACTGTCAAAATGGCGGTACCCATGTTAAATTGTGTGTAGCTTGAAACCGGCATGCACTATGTCAACTTTATTTGGTTGTAAAGGATTTCTCATGTGTTGATCTATTTGAAAATGGTTAGGAAAAGTCTTAACGAGATTTAGGTAATTAGCCACAAATCAAAACGTTAACATTACCGCAAATGGGAAATGAAACTGTATCATGTAACCTATAGTGAAGTGTGAAAAGTAAGTATTTTGTTCTAAATTTTCAAACCACCACCATTTTTGGTGCCGTTGTATCTGGACTACATATTTGAAATATAAAATAAATGAATTCAGTAAAAAAAATTAAATATTCACCACTTTTTCTGAAAAACAGGCTTTTGTAGACCAGGGCTAGGTTTGAGCAGACACAAGACTCTTATTGTAGGGTGTAAAATACTTGTATATGCCTCAGTAGTGATTCATTTCCATCAATGAGGTCTAGGAATGACATTTCACTTCTTGGAATTATTAATGTTTTTCAAAGCAAATGATTATTTCAAGCTCATTAGCTATTGATGTAAAATAACCAGACCCCCCCCCCCCCCTCCCACCCCCTTCCCTGTGGGTCTGAAATGATATAATCTGTACAAATTGCCCTTTTTATATCTTGACAGGTAAGCTGACATGATTGTGGCCCTGAATTGGACAGTTTTTAAATCACTGGAGAAGTTTTATTAACTTTCAAACAGTCCAAATGTTAAGAAATCAGACATTTTTTGGACGGGTGGGGTGGGTTATCACCCCTGGCTCTGCCCTTATGGCAGTCTCTAACCCGGACAGATGCTAACAGTAAACTACAACCAACAACCCATCATTTCCAGCAAATTTGAAAGGTATTTGATGATTCACCTTTTTATAGCGAGGAATAACATTTTGAATTGGTCCTCAGAAAAACTTTAAAATATAAGCCTGGAAACATGAAGGGGGTGGGTGTGTAAATTACCTCGCAAATTCAAAACGACTGGCCGAAAAGCTTTGATCTTTTGAAATTCAATTTGATATTGGTTAATAAAAGCAAAGTTATTAAATTTGACAAATTTCGAGGAATTATATCCTTGTTATAGGTCACAACACCCAGTTTGTGTTTTCTCAGCCAATGAAAATTGACTTCGGTTATACAGGAGCTAGAAGGTGCCTACATAGTGATAGTTTGGTATCTGGGTTATTTGAATATTGGATTGAAACTAACATAGGTCTACTGTACATACTTTAAGCTTTCAATCAATGCCTGATAACAGATTTTTGTGTGTGTTTTTTTAATGTTCACCCAATTTTGAAAATACCAAAGTTTGGCTAGAATAAGTAAGCCTAAAACTGTCAAAATGGCGGTACCCATGTTAAATTGTGTGTAGCTTGAAACCGGCATGCACTATGTCAACTTTATTTGGTTGTAAAGGATTTCTCATGTGTTGATCTATTTGAAAATGGTTAGGAAAAGTCTTAACGAGATTTAGGTAATTAGCCACAAATCAAAACGTTAACATTACCGCAAATGGGAAATGAAACTGTATCATGTAACCTATAGTGAAGTGTGAAAAGTAAGTATTTTGTTCTAAATTTTCAAACCACCACCATTTTTGGTGCCGTTGTATCTGGACTACATATTTGAAATATAAAATAAATGAATTCAGTAAAAAAAATTAAATATTCACCACTTTTTCTGAAAAACAGGCTTTTGTAGACCAGGGCTAGGTTTGAGCAGACACAAGACTCTTATTGTAGGGTGTAAAATACTTGTATATGCCTCAGTAGTGATTCATTTCCATCAATGAGGTCTAGGAATGACATTTCACTTCTTGGAATTATTAATGTTTTTCAAAGCAAATGATTATTTCAAGCTCATTAGCTATTGATGTAAAATAACCAGACCCCCCCCCCCCCCCCTCCCACCCCCTTCCCTGTGGGTCTGAAATGATATAATCTGTACAAATTGCCCTTTTTATATCTTGACAGGTAAGCTGACATGATTGTGGCCCTGAATTGGACAGTTTTTAAATCACTGGAGAAGTTTTATTAACTTTCAAACAGTCCAAATGTTAAGAAATCAGACATTTTTTGGACGGGTGGGGTGGGTTATCACCCCTGGCTCTGCCCTTATGGCAGTCTCTAACCCGGACAGATGCTAACAGTAAACTACAACCAACAACCCATCATTTCCAGCAAATTTGAAAGGTATTTGATGATTCACCTTTTTATAGCGAGGAATAACATTTTGAATTGGTCCTCAGAAAAACTTTAAAATATAAGCCTGGAAACATGAAGGGGGTGGGTGTGTAAATTACCTCGCAAATTCAAAACGACTGGCCGAAAAGCTTTGATCTTTTGAAATTCAATTTGATATTGGTTAATAAAAGCAAAGTTATTAAATTTGACAAATTTCGAGGAATTATATCCTTGTTATAGGTCACAACACCCAGTTTGTGTTTTCTCAGCCAATGAAAATTGACTTCGGTTATACAGGAGCTAGAAGGTGCCTACATAGTGATAGTTTGGTATCTGGGTTATTTGAATATTGGATTGAAACTAACATAGGTCTACTGTACATACTTTAAGCTTTCAATCAATGCCTGATAACAGATTTTTGTGTGTGTTTTTTTAATGTTCACCCAATTTTGAAAATACCAAAGTTTGGCTAGAATAAGTAAGCCTAAAACTGTCAAAATGGCGGTACCCATGTTAAATTGTGTGTAGCTTGAAACCGGCATGCACTATGTCAACTTTATTTGGTTGTAAAGGATTTCTCATGTGTTGATCTATTTGAAAATGGTTAGGAAAAGTCTTAACGAGATTTAGGTAATTAGCCACAAATCAAAACGTTAACATTACCGCAAATGGGAAATGAAACTGTATCATGTAACCTTTAGGCCTGAAAATGTCAGAAAGTTCAATAGAATTCTTTTTTCTCTTCTAGATAAAGGCTTTCTTAAAGGGGGAGATAACAAAAAATCACTTAAGGGTCCAGAAGAAGCGCACTAACTTTTCCTTTCGAACGATACCAAACACGATTTTTTTACTCCTAACAGTGAAGTTAATAAAATTCCACAATAAGAAAAACAAATTGGTCAACTTTCAAAATCTCCCATTTAAGCCTAGGTTAAACTTATCCTCTTCAAGGCCTTCGCAATTCATCAATATGGCATGCAGACCATTTTTTCGCTAGTCACATTTTCATCAAAACTTCTTTTGTAATTCAATATAAGTTTCGGGAAACTGAAACCAATTTGCTGGACATAGGACTACTTTGAAGAGAGTGAAATTAACGTGGGTTTTAATGGGAGATTTTGAAAGTTTACCAATTTGTTTTGTGTGTGTAACATAATACGGTATTTTATAAACTGCATCATGTCCCATGAAAAAATCGCAAAAATATGTGTGTTTGGTACTGTTGGAAAGGAAAACAAGCGCGCTTGTTTTGAACCATAAAGTATTTTTTTGTTTTCTTCTCCTTTAATGAAAAACAGTATCGCTATTTGGAATCTGATCATAACTCTATAAACAGGGTCTTCTATATTCCTCTGGAAATTCACAAACCCATTGAAAAATGGCCCAAGCCTACAATGCCTCCTGGGTGTCCTATTATCTCCGGTTGTGGTAGTGAAAGTTATAGAATATCAGAGCTGATTGATTACTATCTAAGCCCTATAGCGGACTCGCACCCTAGCTTTATCAAAATTACGGATAATTTGTTGGCCAATGAAAATTGTCTGAGAAATCCACCCCACAGGATGTGATTTTGGTTACTCCGGATGTGGAGTCTATGTATAGAAACGTTGACATAGACTTCGGTCTTAAATCCACAAAATCAGCATTCCAAAGATATCCTGACCACCGTCGTCCGGACAAAGACATTTTAGAATTGTCGGAACTTCGCTTAAAAGGTTATGATCTTGAATTCAATGGGCAGATATTTCAACAAATTAAAGGATGTGCTATGGGAAAACGTTTTAGTCCTAACTTTGCTTCTATCTCTATGGCTGAATGGGAGAGTGATATTCGCACAAATGTCACAAACAACCTTTCATTTACCTTCGGTATCTGGATGACATTGTTATCATTTGGCAGCATACGTCGGAAGACCTTCATATTTTCAATGATTCTCACGACCCAAGCATTAAACTACAGCCTACTATTGATAACACTTTTGTGGATTTTTCGGATGCAACTATTCACAGCGTCATACATATCACACTTCTTCAAACCTACTGACACGCATCACCTGCTACATGCTGGATCATACCATCCTTCCCACACTTTCAAGAGAGTCATTATGTCTCAGGTTTTTAGATTCTATAGAAACTGTAGTTCTTTAGATTTTTTAATCAGGCTAGTTCTGTTCTTTTTAAAGCGCTTCTCCTTAGGGGGGTATTGTAGCGATCTCGATCGCTGCGAGGGTTGAGGATTTACAGTTCGCCTAAAAGATCTATGTCTGTATTCAGATCATGAGCAATTTGAATTCACAAATACTGAATTATCTGCAGTGCGGCATTGTTCATGCTCTGGTACAGTACCGAAGATCACTTAACTATGTAAAAATTGTAACAAAGACTTGAAATCAATTTTAAAACTTTATTGAATAACGCAAAATTTCACAGCAGAAGGGGGGGGGGGGGCATATATGGAAGGGCTATATGTGTAGCGCTTCACTTGTATAAACTCATTACTTTAATAGTAATCCACTTCATGTTCGGTTGGTCCTCTTGTATTGTATGGCATGTTTTTCCTTAATATGTATAGGTTCAATCTGTATGTATGCGTTGAATTTGTCCTAATTTTCCCACCAGTGCCTTTAGTATGTGCCATCTATCCCTATGGGTCTATGGGGTGTAATGCAGTTCAGTGAAAACGATTCAGATTTACCAGTGATTGACTTCATGGGGTAATAATCTACTAGTTATATTGGAATTCCTATTGAAATTATCCAGTTAGATATTTACCAGAGATTAACAGGAATTGATGGGATAATGTTTGTTCAGAAAAATCATCGGAAAGGACTGAATGGAACAGGGTATAGTGAGTAAACAAGTCTTACAGTCTCCCTAGGATTCATGGGGTAACCCCATGAATACAGAGGGTGAAAGTAGAGGGCTTGTTCTCGATCTCACCAGGCCTCTTCCATCTGTTCCCTATACTATCCCATACCTTTTAAGGTGGTTAAGTTTCCAATGAATCCTATGGCCAGGTAATTGTACGTCGGGTATTTCCTCGGGTGGTTTCTCCAGGAGAAGTGGACTTGTCCAATAATAGGGAGCTAGTCACTGAATCTCTCAAATTTCCTGCTTTTTATACTTGTCAAATGAGTACTCGCTACACAAAATGGGTTCTTAACAAAATGGGGTTTTAAATATATCCTTCCTATAAGGTTCTTTTCCTTATACATATTGGTATTTTAGCAACTGAACATAATAGTATAATTGTTATTGTAAAAATCAGCCGCTGGAAGAAAAGAAAGCTACTTGAAGCCATTCACATAAAGAGGATTAAGCCAATAATGAACAGAGACCAATGACTATTTATCCCTAACATTTATGATTTATTAATCTTACAGACTTTAAACCCTTTTCCCCATTTATGTGCTTTATTGTTTTAAGAGCTTGTTGCAATATCCTTTATCCTTTGTTATAGTTTAGTATAAATAATCATCTTGCATATTTGTTACTCATCACTAACGGTGTTAGGAGCTACACCGAAACGTCGTGTTCCCAATAAACCAAGAAGTTGTTAATCCATACGCAAGAGTTTTCTTTCCTTCATTATTATGCTCAACTTCTAAATGCCACTTAAACAAGTCCGTGATTACTTATAAAAAGAACAAGTGTTTGAAAGATATTCTGGTCAGGGCTAAATTCCAGTGTATGTCTTCTACCTAGTTTTTTCTGGGGGGACCAAACTTTTCACTTTCTTTTCCCATGATCCTATGGGTTTCAATCTCAGTCTGCTGTTATTCTTGCCATAGCTTAAGATGCATAAGCATTATCAATGTATTACAAAGTGTTCCAGAAAATTGTACTGACTAGGTCCAAGCTCCTGACAGTCATAAACCCAATAAAGTATCATAGGTTTACTTTATTACAACAATTTATGATGGGTTTTAAAGGTCTAAGTGATATACCTCTTATTAACATAATTAGAAACTTGTCTCCATCGTTACTTTAGACAAGAAGATTTTCCCTGTGCCCGTGTATTTTAGTGTTCATAAATATTTCAGGTTTGAATTTAGAAATATGAATTGACTCTTTGAAAGCTAAGCTAGATTGTTATTGGCTTGCTCTATTATTTAACTAGTTGTGAGACATGAACAGAGATTCGAATCCCGACATAAAGTAAGGAAAACTTGGGAGTAGCAGTTTTAATCTTTACCCAAAAACGTATTACTAATTATAGGAAAAAATAATATCCTTTTTATCTGTTGCTTTTATGAGATGGGACATCATCGATATTAACGAATTTATATTGTGTATCGACAATTGGCGATTCCGAAGATTGTATCAATAGTTCATGTTTACACTGTTTGGGAGAGTCCATAGAAATGGCTTCTATCAATAGTTCTGGTTTACACTGTTTGGGAGAGTCCATAGAAATGGCTTCTATCAATAGTTCATGTTTACACTGTTTGGGAGAGTCCATAGAAATGGCTTCTATCAATAGTTCTGGTTTACACTGTTTGGGAGAGTCCATAGAAATGGCTTCTATCAATAGTCCTGGTTTACACTGTTTGGGAGAGTCCATAGAAATGGCTTCTATCAATAGTTCATGTTTACACTGTTTGGGAGAGTCCATAGAAATGACTTCTATCAATAGTCCTGGTTTACACTGTTTGGGAGAGTCCATAGAAATGGCTTCTATCAATAGTTCATGTTTACACTGTTTGGGAGAGTCCATAGAAATGGCTTCTATCAATAGTTCTGGTTTACACTGTTTGGGAGAGTCCATAGAAATGGCTTCTATCAATAGTCCTGGTTTACACTGTTTGGGAGAGTCCATAGAAATGGCTTCTATCAATAGTCCTGGTTTACACTGTTTGGGAGAGTCCATAGAAATGGCTTCTATCAATAGTCCTGGTTTACACTGTTTGGGAGAGTCCATAGAAATGGCTTCTATCAATAGTTCATGTTTACACTGTTTGGGAGAGTCCATAGAAATGGCTTCTATCAATAGTTCATGTTTACACTGTTTGGGAGAGTCCATAGAAATGGCTTCTATCAATAGTCCTGGTTTACACTGTTTGGGAGAGTCCATAGAAATGGCTTCTATCAATAGTTCTGGTTTACACTGTTTGAGAGAGTCCATAGAAATGGCTTCTATCAATAGTCCTGGTTTACACTGTTTGGGAGAGTCCATAGAAATGGCTTCTATCAATAGTCCTGGTTTACACTGTTTGGGAGAGTCCATAGAAATGGCTTCTATCAATAGTCCTGGTTTACACTGTTTGGGAGAGTCCATAGAAATGGCTTCTATCAATAGTCCTGGTTTACACTGTTTGGGAGAGTCCATAGAAATGGCTTCTATCAATAGTCCTGGTTTACACTGTTTGGGAGAGTCCATAGAAATGGCTTCTATCAATAGTCCTGGTTTACACTGTTTGGGAGAGTCCATAGAAATGGCTTCTATCAATAGTCCTGGTTTACACTGTTTGGGAGAGTCCATAGAAATGGCTTCTATCAATAGTCCTGGTTTACACTGTTTGGGAGAGTCCATAGAAATGGCTTCTATCAATAGTCCTGGTTTACACTGTTTGGGAGAGTCCATAGAAATGGCTTCTATCAATAGTCCTGGTTTACACTGTTTGGCAGAGTCCATAGAAATGGCTTCTATCAATAGTCCTGGTTTACACTGTTTGGGAGAGTCAATCGAAGCGGGATCTTTGAATTGCTCGAGTAGCGTGGAGGACGGTGGCAACAAGGACGTTCTGAAGGAAACAAAGAACAAGAGTGAGTAAATATCATGTATTGTTTTAAAATAAAATACAGAAGACTCTTAATATCAAAAGAGATGAAAAACCGTTTCAGGGAATTTATTATGGACGTTTCTAGTAAGGAGAAATATGATTTCATATGTTACAAAAACAAACCGAGCATACCAATCTTCACCGTTAGGGCTTTAGGCCGTCACACTTATGTCGTTCACAGTAGTTAACGCTATAAGGGAGTATTATAGTTAAATTGAAAAAGGCGAAGGTCTTGGTTTAATGAAGACAAAAACATTAGATGGCAAACCAAAACCCTAACTGAACCATAAACATGGGGTGCGACCTCCCTTTTGTGATTTGAGTGTGTCTTTAAAATGAAAGAAAATGTAAGCTTTAGACTAGTTTAGATGGAAAGAGTAGAGGTCATTTAGTCTTAAGCAACTGTCCAATGTATGTTTTATCCCCTTGTATGTGAATAATTGAAATTTGAATGTGACGTTACAATAGAGAATAAGCTCCATAGGCCATTCATAAGGCCACCACCATTTTTTCATTAGTTTTATCCAATTATCGGTGAGGCCTAGTCATGTGATGGAATTTAGCCAATGGCTTGACTAAGAAATGACGTGCAGTTGAAGGACTGACCTACATATTTCGAGGCAATCTTCTCACTTCAAGTTTGTTACCATGTTTTTTTTACCTAAATCTACCATAATACATTAGAGAGCGGTAAACAATACGTCATTATTGGTCTAAAATAGCTACTGCAACATCCCGTCATCTTAAAACGGAAAAAATGGCGACACAGAAAAGGACTTACTTCTGTCTGCTTTTATTAGCTTGAGGGCCACTGGCGGTAATTAACGTGGCCTGATTTAAGTAGTTTGGAGACTGTTATCGACAATCATCCCTATGTATTTCTAGAGAGTTCCCATCCTTTACAGAAATATCTTCATAAATATATATGCATTATTTTCTCAGGTTAAAGAGACTGCTGGACCAGTAAAACATTAAACTTAAAGTGGTATGAGCTGCCAAAATGTTGATATTTTGACGTTAAAACAGAATGTTGAAATTATTGGCTATTTTTCTCACGACGTATAATTCAGAAGCTTTTTAGTGCTTCTAGTCTCGACAATGTACGATTAAGTATTGTTTTGAACTAACTTTGGCTTAGAATGAATGAATGGTCGTCCCGGTTATTTAAATTTTGTTTACTTTTCGAACACGTTTTCGGTTCGTACAGGCCACATACTGTATGGATTTTCCTCATTCCAACGCCAGTCATTTAGTTTTTCGATGGCCTTCAAAGCCTCTTACTGTCGGAACGATCAGAAATTATGAAAAAAGTGTGAATTTTGGCAGCTCATGCCACTTTAAGTCATTGGTATACAGGTTGGTCAAAGGATTGTTCCGTATATATACTCACGGTTTATAATGAATACATTGGGTGAATTCAAAGCCATTGGTTCAACAGTTGATTTCGACTTAGTCAATTTCTTGTATATCAGCCAACTAATAGGTATTGTCAGAAGACAGCACATGACAATACCAGTTATCGCCCCTGCGCTGAAGTGAAAAGAAAACACGTTCACTGATGACCCTTGGTTCACAGCATGGGAAAGGATGTTACAATCCACCAGCAGGAATGGTGTTCACTGATGACCCAAACCGTATAAATAAACTGGTACCATTTACACTATATAGTACATGCGCCGTATTCGCATATAATAAACTAGAATATGACGGGCATAGACTTGAGGGAGAAGACAACAAAAATATTACATCTATTACACGTGACAAGTGTTTCATGGCGATAGAAAAACTGTCAACAAATACGTATATATAGTCAAAATTGACCGGTGCCCGCCATTTGACAGAATTTTTGCTGAGAAAGAGTATTCTGCCAACATTTTGCGCGATACCCGTTCCTTTGCACTTATCCGTATATAGTTAACATGCGATCCACTCTACAGTTTTTTAGCGGAATTTGAATGCCTTGAAGACCATCATTTTCTACGGTCAATGTTCTGGACAAAGACTGTTTGTCCGTATACTTATTAATGAACAGAGGATAATTTAGTGACGAAGAAATGGAAATGAGCAAATGGAACCTGTCTTTGCTTATTTTAGGTAAATTTGATTATATTAGGTATGTCGTGATTGGCCAACTTTGCTGCTGATGACTGGATTAAAGACCTGTTGTAAACACCACTGTGATTGGTCAGTTTACTGTGAACCGAAAACATCGGAAACATATGAACACCAAACCTGTCACGATTTGCATATAATGCTAAAGCTAATTTGGAAACATCCAGTGGGCTTTCTGATGTCGCGAAGCACGATGTTTTTTCTCGATAAGTAAATTTTGAAGATACACATTTTGTTTAGAATACTGTTTGTTTAGCGAATCAAGAAACATACTCGCTATTTGACATTCCTGTTTTTGTCGTATTAAACAAAAAACCGTGCTTTTTCTACCAAATTAAAAAAAAATATTTGGTGTGTTTATTATATATTTATGAACACACGGACACAGGGAAAATCTTCTTGTCTAAAATAACCATGGTGACAAGTTTCTTAGAGTGTTAAAAAGAGAATCATTTAGACCTTTATACCCCATCATAAACTGTTGTAATAAACTAAACCTATGATATTTCATTAGGTTGACGGCTGACAGGAGCTTGGCCTTAGTCAGTAGACTTTTCTGAAACACTTTGTAATACATTGACAATGCTTACGCATCTTAAGCTATGACAAGAATATCGGAAGACTGAGATTGAACCCCATAGGATGATATTGTATCCATAGATATTTGTAGACAGGTTGGGTTTTTTGATTTACCAGTATTATGATTGATTGATTGATTGGTGTTTTACGCCGCGCTCAAGATTATTTCTTTGTTGCCAGTTTTATTGTGGGAGGAAACCGGGCTCTGTGCCCGGAGGAAACCCACGACCTTCCGCTGGTAACTGGCAACCACCCCACATAGGTCGTTCGAGTGAAAACCCAGTCAGAAAATTTTCCAATTTTTGGACTGAGTGGACCAGTATTATGAGAATCAATTAGAGGGAATTAAGAACAGACTTACCTCATACCATTGCTATCATTTGGAGCCGGGGTTGTATAATATGTGTTCACGTATCTGTTGCGGTATCTATAGTAACTAAACCGTCTCCGGTATGAACGGTAACAATAGTATCTCCCATACGAGTAATAGCATGTAGCCTCACACCCTGAAGGATTGACAAAAATATACAGTACTTTTTACCAAATTTATTTGAAATTCACAAGGTCAGTAATTCACTGACCAATTTGCTGGCGAACTTTAAAGGAAAAGGGATAAACTGCACCAGACAAAACGATAACACTTTCACTAATATCCCCTCTTCTTTTCCCAGTAAAAGTGGCTTGAGCGGCCAAAATTCGGATTGTTTTTCATAATATGTGATCGTCCTGAGAAGTTGAGCGTTTGAAGTACCTTGGAAATATTAACGTTGAGATAAAATATCGGAAAAGCCAGCTACCCGTACCCTGGTGCTTATAAAGAACAACGTCTAAATAACCATGATGTATGCGTATATTTTCAAGACTTCGACCGTGGCTCAGTAGGTAGAGCGTTGGACGCTCAATCCGAACAGCCTTCCACCAATGGGTCGCGGGTTCGAATCCCACTCAGTCCCCCCCCCCCAAAAAAAAAAAAATGGAAAATTTTTTGACTGGGCTTTCACTCGAACGACCTATGTGGGATGGTTGCCAACGGAAGGTCGTGGGTTTCCTTCGGGCATAGAGCCCGGTTTCCACCCACAATAAAACTGGCAACGCCGCCATATAAGTGAAATAATCTTGAGCGCGGCGTAAAACACCAAACAATCAATCAATAAAGACTTCGAAAGTTGTTTATGGCTTGATGTATAAACAGAGCTCATAATTCGTAATTCTTGACAAAAGTGGCATCTCGTGCAATTTTTAATAAAGAATCTTATCCTAGCTTCTGAGTATTTTCCGTGTGTATTTCTAATTTAATGTTTCGGAGAAAATTTGTATAATTTTTTTTAAATTTTACAATCATCTTTGGCTGCTTATCTCGACCTTGGCGGTGTGTCTAAGTAACTAAAAAATGGAAGACACCCACCATATAATACCGAATTTTCATTACTATCATAAAGATAGTAAAATACTTGCAGAATTTTTTTCGTTCAAACACATTTCGTTTGCTAACTTACGGTCTTTTGGTATTTATCGAGTTCTCCTGTCTGTTGTTGTTAGACAACCAAATCCAGACGCTTTTTAATCATGGAATTTCATCACCAACGTTTACTTTCCACTCTGGTCTAGCAAAGATAATGTCCCACGGACTCCAGTCTGATCATATTCACCCGAAATCTTCCCTATTCAGATTCCATCTGTCTGACAGTGTATAAACCCCTTTCTTTAGAGTGCCATGAACTGCCAAAATTATATTTTGACGTACAAACAGAATGTTGAAATTATCGGCTATTTTTCTCAAGACGCATAATTCAGAAGCTTTTTAGTGCTTCTAGTCTCGAGAATGTACGATAAAGTATTGTTTTGAACAAACTTTGGCTTAGAATGAATGAATGGTCATCCCGGTTATTTACATTTTGTTTACTTTTCGAACACTATTTCGGTTCATATAGGCCACATACTGTATGGATTTTCCAACGCTAATCATTTAGTTTTTCGATGGCCTTCAAAGCCTCTTACTGTCGTAACGATCAGAAACTATGAAAAAAGTGTGAATTTTGGCAGCTCATGCCACTTTAAAGTGGCAAGAGCTGCCAAATATAGGGAAGATTTCGTTGAAACACAATTAGCTAATTGTTTGTCATTTTGCCAAGAAGTTCGAAATAGGATCTTTCTTCATTTATCAATCGTTGATATGCACGTTAAGGTGGTGTTTATAAGCAACTTAGTCTCGAAAATCTACGCAAACACCCCGGGTATTTGAATATTCTCCGTTATGAGACAACATTTTCTATTCGCACTCTACTCAAAGCTAGCCGAAAAAGGTAAATCTACAATAGACCAACCAAAGTTAGGCCGCTTTTATATTTTCCGGCGAAATTTTGAATAGCGGCCAAGAAAAGATAATAACACATTGACGCTCGTTGTAACTTCGTGACTGGAGTCCCTTGTCTCTGAAAAGAATTAACTTAATTGTGTATGTTTGGCAACTTGTAAACTGTGTATGGGGGAACCACCTGGCTTTTCCACTGCCATTCCAAGTGATTTTGTCCTTCGATAGAAAATATATTATACGCAAATATTATTCTATAAAGACACAATTTAGATAAAACCAAAACAAATCAATTTTATATTTCGACATTAACTATGTCTCAATCCCACTAAGGCCGTCTACTTTATCTAAGTCATCGTTTCATACTTCGCCATTCATTTACTTCTTGCACTTTTGTTTTTAAATCTTCTGTTTCAAGGAGCAAATACCTATATGTAAGCCTATTACATGTAACATATCCTCATTTCGTACCACTTTTACTTAATGTTTAAATCTAGAAGTCGCATGAGTGGCAAAATTTAGTGAAATTTTCGTTGAAACAGAACTAGCTAATTGTTTGTCATTTATATTCAGAAGTATAAAAATAAGAGCTCTCCTCTGATACCAATCTTGGGGATTTACGTTAAAGTAGTTTTCATAAGCAAGAAAACACCAAAATATAACTCATACGTCCCGGCTATTTGAATTTTCTTCGCTATTAGCACGCATCGTTGGTCCATACGGTTTACTGGCTTTATCAATATTTTTTTTTAATTTTTAAGCCAAGTTTTTCAAGGTACGTCGAACGTTCAACTTCTTTTAATAATTGGATTTTATGAAAAAGGTGCGAATTTTAGCAGATCATACCACTTTAAAATGTAGTTTTAATATCAGATAGATAAATTATGGATGTATTCATTGATGTTTTTCAAGGGGCTCAATATTATTTCTCTTTAACACAATTAGAAACTTGATTATTTAACATCATAAATATATAGTAATGAACACTAAAACACATGTCTGGCAAACTGAAATTACACAAAATATGATAATGGGTAAAGAAAGTGAAACAGTATAATTGGATTCCTAGGTAGAAGACATGTTTAATTGCGACGAGAAGCCATTACGGAATAATAATTGAATTTTTCAATTTGCTGCGTGCAAACATATTTAGAAAAATGAAATGTATATACACGATGAATGCATATAAAGCGAATTCGATTTTTTTAGCCCTTTAACTTATCTTACCTTCGAGGAGGTACATAATCAAAGCTGCCATAACGATGTAAAAAAAATCCATGGCTTTCCGGGAATGAATTAACAGGCAGATAGGACGTTTCGTCTGGCAGACGCCTTTATGCGGTGTTTAATTTCCAGTTCTAAACGTGGACCAATGACAAGGCAAAGTCTTATGGGCATTGTCCTTGGATATGTTAGTATGTTTGAGAACTACATAACCTACTACTTAAACTACTTAAAATATTAAAACTTGCAAATTGAGCTTACACCCATATACGATTTACAGATATACAGTGGCGAAAGAGTATTGGTTGGCTGTTTTAACTTATTGGCGCGTCCATTCGTATGAATGGTATACGCCATACCAGTGAGTAACTATTACATAGAACGATTAAGAAAACTGTGATATCGTGGCACAATATCTAGAATAGCTTTGTACAGAACTATATGTTAGTAGGTTTGAGAACTACTCAACTTCTTATGATATTAAAACATCCAATATAATTGAGCAGCATACACCCGTAAACGACTTACAGTTACGCAAATATACAGTGGTGAGAAAGGGAAGATAGGCAGACTGGTCAATATTGGTTCGCCAGGTGTCACTGGAGCAGTATACAGTACACAAATACATGAATATATTTATGATCACTAAAACACTCGGAAAATCTTCTCGTTGCAAGAGAGTTTTGTATGAGAGTTTCGCCCAGATCAGAAACGGGATTATGACACCTTAAAATCGCGATTGATTGCTGAATTAGATCGCACAGTCGAGAAAAAAAACAAAAAAACAGACGGCTGCGAGTGAATTTCACCAAATATCACAAAAACCTGGCGAATCAATTGATGACTATTCACATAAATTATATGTAAAAGTAGAGGCCGCCTATCCTACGTTTGCTAGGCAAAATAAAGACGAACTTTGTGCTCAACGATTTACTGATGGGTTGCGTAATGCTGAGCTTACAGAGCAATTACAAATTGTGTTATGTCTACGTGCCAAACCGCCACAGTTTGATGCATTGGTTGATATTACTCGCCGGTTGTCAGATTCATTGCCTGACGAAATGAAAGCGTCATAGAACTTAATCTAAATATCGATGGCGTTCCTGTTTTTAAGAGCACATCCGATCAATTCTGGCCCATTTTAGCACTTATTTATGATAGAGGTATATGTTATGAGCCTTTTATTGTTGGTTTGTTTTATGGAAAGGCGAGGCCAAGCGATTTAATTTTTTTGAGTGACTTAGTTCAGGATTTGCAACAGCTTGGTGAGGGATTTGTTTATAAGGAAAAGTCATATAAAGTAAATGTTAGGGCATTTGTGTGCGAGAGCATTCATAAAGAACGTGAAAGGTCATTCAGGATACAGTGGATGTGAAAGGTGTACACAGAAGGGAGTATGGGCAGGGAAAATGACATTTCCAGAGACAGATGCTCCTTTGCGAACGAATATTCGTTTTAACGAAATGCTGGAAGAAGGCCATTACCTTTCCGAGTCTTCATCTCCTCTAGTAAATGCAGGGATAGGTATGGTTTCCACATTTGTATTAGATTATATGCACTTGGTTTGCTTGGGGACTACACGTCGTTTGATTCTTCTGTGGTGGAAAGGAAAATTTTCTAATAGACTCGGTATACGAAACCTAAAATGTATTTCACAAGAATTGATATCAATGATTAAGCATATACCCGGCGAGTTTTCGAGAAAACCAAGGGCTTTAGAAGAGGTTAGAAGATGGAAAGCCACCGAATTTCGCCTTTTTTTGCTGTACACTGGTCCAGTTGTGCTTTTAAAACTCTTGCCTAATGCTATGTACAAAAATTTTATGCTACTCTCTGTAGGGATTTATATTTTGTTGCATTGGGAGTTGTGTAGACACTATAATGGGTTTGCAAACCAGTTGCTTGTTCTGTTTGTAAAGAACTTTGCCGAAATTTATGGACAAGAAAATATTGTATACAATATCCACAATTTAATTCATTTACCACAAGATGGAAAGAGATATGGACCATTGGATACAGTTTCAGCTTTTCCCTTTGAGAACTTCTTAGGACAATTAGTGAAACTCATAAGAAAGCCTAGTCATCCACTTCAACAGGTTGTCCGTAGGCTGTTGGAAAAGAAAACAATACCTTTAGAAAGTAATAACAATAATAATTCTGGAACCGTCAAAACCCCTTTTCTTTCAGGCAGTGAACGTTTTAATGGTCCTGTACCATGTAATTTATTAAAGTATGTCGGCCCAGGTTATAAACAGTTTAAGAAAATTGTTTTTCCACTATACATCATTTCGGATTCTGAGGGTGACAATTGTTTCTCTTGTGCTGACGGGCAAGTTATTTTGATACGGAATATCATCTCTGATACTGTCAGGATATTTGTAGTTTATCAAAAATTTTCAAAGTACAGCAATTTTTTTACATATCCAATACAATCATCTTTGCTAGGGATACATCTGGTCAGTCAACTTGGTGAAAATCTAAAAATCATACCATTGAATGAAATTCAATCAAAAAACGTTTTACTCCCATATAACGGCAATCATGTTTCTATTCCACTTCTCCATGCTTCTCCTATTAAGTACTGATTTAACAATGCATTTGATAAGGTATTTGGGTGTTGTTCGTATTGTTTATAATGTTACTGTGAGTGTTATAGATATTTTTATAATATAAGTCGTATTGAATGTCACTTGAAATACTTTGTCCACAAAAAATTCCATATTCTTTATCAAATTAAACACATACGTGTTATTAGACGTGTTATTAGAATTGTCTTCCCTGAAGACTCTAAAGGTCTAAAACAAATGTTTCATATCTTTGTACATTCTGGATTACATTATTTAAGTTTCTAGCGACAAACTTTCTTCCGATAACGGATAAAGTCTGTTGTGATTTTATTACATTGTACAATAACTTCACAAAGGGGAGTAACTCATGAGCGAAAATATTGTCAAATAGTAAAATGCACTGCCATTGAATTTTGAATGTCGTATTAAATCAAAAGAGATTCTTAAATACGATTTCAAAAGTCTCCTCGCTGTACCATTCCAAAATAACAATTGTAGTTATGTTTATATGCTAAAAAATGAGCTGCCAAAATGTTGATAATTTGATTCTAAAACAGAACGTTGAAATTGTTGACTTTTTTTCTCAAGACGTATAATTAAGAAGCTTTTTAGTGCTTCTAGTCTCGAGAATGTACGATAAAGGATTGTTTTAAACCAACTTTGGCTTAGAATGAATGAATGGTCGTCCCGGTTATTTAAATTTTGTTTACTTTTCGAACGCGTTTTCGATTCGTATAGGCCACATACTGTATGGATTTTACTGTCGTGACGATCAGAAATTATGAAAAAAAATGTGAATTTTGGTAGCTCAGCTAAATTTTTCACTCGATTTCCATTCTTGAAAGTCTTAAAGTTGCATAGTGCTCGCCGAAGGTCGGAGGTTCCCTCGCCAAACCTGGTCGATATAACTTATAAGCTGCTCTTAGTTTTTGGCGTTGTTTTTTGGTTTAGCTTTCTCTTTTGATTATTTTCAAATATACTGATAAATCTAAAAATTAAATTGAAGACAGTTGACGGGTTGTAATGGGTAATGCTAATACTAATAGTCTATTTCAACAATTTCCACGTATTTGATTTTCATGTTTTACTGACTCAATATACTAGGTACTGATGTAGGGAATTTTTTATAATACAAGATAGGCTTACTCACAATTAATGTAAATTAATAATAATATAAATTGAGCAGGTGAGTATTTACTTACCTTCACATTCCATCGCTCGCTTTTACTCTGACATATCAGTTGCTTGATCCCAAAAAGCTGTTTCAGTCTTTCACGCTCAGCAATCACACTAAACGCGTTACACTTCAACTTTACTGATCACCACAACATCGATACTAACTGGTGATAGAGTTTGGATATTTCCAACTAACTAGGTTGTTGTTGTTCTAACTTTTGACAGGTTCATCTCCAACTACTCCACAGTAGGCTAAATTTAACAGTAACTATATTCTATACTATCCTCTACTCTAAGTCTAACTTTTAGTTTTAACAGGGGGAGCTGTGACATGCCAACGATATTTCGATTCAAATATTGTCAAGTCTCTTGCTTTTAAGTGCCAAGCCCCACATTTTGCCTAGGTAATCCGTAAAACATGTATGAACAGTGGTACACGGTCACATACAAAGCCGGGTCAACTTCAAGTACGTGCAGTTACGTTTGAAGTAATAACGATTTTCAGCCATCTTTCAAAGTCTACACCCGCGAAAATATAACTCATCTATGAAACGACGAAATCTTGAGTGAAACTATATGGACCAAGATCGGAGAATGATCACGCGCAATGTAATGACAATAATTTAACGCACTAACCTGATAAAAGATAAACAAAAACTAAGTCAGTTTGTCACAAAGCAGGACGTCTGTCCTTGAAGTTGAAGAACACCGAAAGGTCTTGGACAGAACGACAACTCGTCCAGCCAAATACACAAAATCGGGGTTACAAGACATGGATAACGTCCCTTTAACCAGATTAGCGAAAAATTACATAGAAATGATTAGATGACAAATAGATAAGAAAAACGAAAGAAAAAAAATAATAGGGGGCATGTATAAATGACAATGAATACAGGGAGCATATATAAATGACAAAAAATGCTCAGGCCACACATCATCTAATAAGATACTTCAAATTCACTGTATCTGGTGGCCTTTTTTTATTTTACAAATCTAATATACATGCCATTAAGCAGCTAAATACTAAGTTAAAGTGTTTTTTTATGATTTCTATCATTTCAGATAGTGTTCGTGGTAACCCTAATACCAGAAATTCCACCAATGTATTGATTGACAGCCACGTAAAAAATTG
Source organism: Lepidochitona cinerea (assembly GCA_963971465.1). Lineage (NCBI taxonomy): Eukaryota > Metazoa > Mollusca > Polyplacophora > Chitonida > Tonicellidae > Lepidochitona > Lepidochitona cinerea. Next base: position 38,427,666 of record OZ020555.1, on the reverse strand, counting down.
GTTGAAATATGCCAAAGAGAGAAGTAGGAATAAAGAAGAATGAAGAAGAAAGAACGGGAAGTTAGACTTATTTTAAGATTCACTGGACCGAAAATACAGCAACTTGCTTGTATGTCCACTGACTTGAGACACTTGATTTAAACTAAATTTGGGACAGGGCACGTGCCACCTTACTTTCGGCTTAGGAAGTAATTTTGTTAATCTTAGTAACAAGGAACTCACTGCTGGTGATATATCTCTACTCTATAGAAACTTTCATTTGTCTGATAGGGGATTTTCTATTAATATATGAGTTCATGTTATGAACTTCTCCAGAATTATAGGTACCGAGATTCTAGTGGGGTACGCAAGCGATTTACATCTAAAAGCTGTTATACGCCCCCTTCTCACAGCCGTGACTCTGTATCAAGGCAAGTTGATGGTTTACCGAATCCTTGAAAACAACATCACCTTATTCATTCAGAATGTCTTGCCTTAAGTAAGCTAAGGGGAAATCAAAACATATCTACAGTAGTTATTCATTGAAGAGGTAAATACAGCTAAGCAACCCTCTTCATTACGAAAAACTTGGTAATGAAATTTTGAATGGAAATGTACAAATTTCAATAGAATTATTCGTTCTCTGGAAGAAAAAGGCTATCGGTATCTTTATAAAAAAAAAGAACATGTAGAAAAAGTATCACTATTTGGAATGTGATCTTAACTAAAAGAAATAAAATAGAATCTGCGAATGTGTGTATAGAATTGGTATTATTTCAGAAAATGTCTGAAAAGATTGGACAAAATCGATAAATGTCGGTGCAGAATTGGTATTATATTTACTTAAATGTCTTCATAAATGGGTAAAATCGGTAAATGTTTGTATAGAATTAGTGTTATTCCGGTAAATGTTTGTATAGAATTAGTGTTATTCCGGTAAATGTTTGTATAGAATTAGTGTTATTCCGGTAAATGTTTGTATAGAATTAGTGTTATTCCGGCAAATGTTTGTATAGAATTAGTGTTATTCCGGTAAATGTTTGTATAGAATTAGTATTATTCCGGCAAATGTTTGTATAGAATTAGTGTTATTCCGGTAAATGTTTGTATAGAATTAGTTTTATCCCGGTAAATGTTTGTATAGAATAGTAGAGGGCAAAATGGGCATTGAAAGACACTTCAAGTGAGCCAAATGCCGCGAGGCATTGACCTAATTACATATGCACCCAGTCTAGTACAGGTCTATTAAGGGACGTGCGCATCAGCCAATATTAAAGTACATGTGCGCCTATTCTTAAAAAAATATGCTGAATAATACACTCCCACGGAAAAAATATGCTTAGTAATGCAATACTGGTCTAAAGGACCAATTAAACCGTGACACTGGTGATAGACAATAGATAATAAACGAATGTATAAATAACCTTGGACAGTATTACCTCAATGTATAGATCATATCGGTAAGTATGTGTATATCACAGCCGAACGGCCTCGGGGGGGGGGGGGGGGTGGGGGGGGCAGATGCATCGGACCGTATCCAATTAAGTCGACTACCAAAGAGACGTGTGCGTCCAACCGTAACAAATTAACGGAATAGAATATGTCGAGTAATGCAATCAAATGATTGCGCCTTCCCAAAAAAAAAATATGCTGAGTAAAAAGTGTCAGCCTTAGGGCTCAGCCAATCTGTATAAATACGGGTGTAAATCAGATCCAGTCATCATTGGAAAACAGGACTGGCCGGCGACACTCTCAACACTATCCAACATCGTTTAACATTGGACAACCACTAAAGTTTGAGAGGGTAAGTTGAAAACTTTTTTATACATATCAAAAATATACTATGTATAATACTTAAGTCTTGACCACTGGTCATCAACCCGGAAGTGACCGGAAGTGACCGGAAGTGACCCGGAAATAACCCGGAAGTAACCGGAAGTGACCGGGAATAACCCGGAAGTGGACCGGAAGTAACCGGAAGTGAACCGGAAGTGACCGGAAATAACCCGGAAGTGGACCGGAAGTAACCGGAAGTAACCGGAAGTAACCGGAAATAACCCGGAAGTCACCGGAAGTAACCGGAAGTGACCGGGAATAACCCGGAAGTGGACCGGAAGTAGCCGGAAGTGAACCGGAAGTGGACCGGAAGTAACCGGAAGTGACCGGAAATAACCCGGAAGTCACCGGAAGTGGACCGGAAGTAACCCGGAAGTAACCGGAAATAACCCGGAAGTGACCGGAAGTGACCGGAAGTGAACCGGAAGTGACCGGAAATAACCCGGAAGTGGACCGGAAGTAGCCGGAAGTGACAGGAAATAACCCGGAAGTAACCGGAAGGGACCGGAAGTGAACCGGAAGTGACCGAAAATATTCCGGAAGTGACCGGAAGTAACCGGAAGTGACCGGAAGTGAACCGGAAGCAACCGGAAATGACCGGAAATAGACCGGAAGTGACCGGAATTGAACCGGAAATGACCGGAAGTGAAGTAATTGAGCCAAAAATAAGTCCCAAGTCCGGAAGTAGCCAAATTCTAACCGAATTCGGTCGTGTTACATAACAAAGTAAAGGGTGTAAAGATATCTGCAAGACTTACTATAACTCGTGGTTTTTTCAATTCTGGTTTTACACAAATCGATTGAAACGTTCAAATCTGCACCAAATCCCGGCACTCTGGTTTGGCTAGTATCTACATGTGAATGATCGCAGGAAGAGATGGTTCGATGCAATATACCTTCCGCTTAATCAAATATGAATGGAATAAAGTTGTTTTAAATGGCTCAAGATCCACTAAAATTCATTGTTTTTACGTTTTGGGGAAGATTTTATCACTTTCCATTTAATAATCGCCTTTTTAAGTGACAGTCTGTCGATAAATAATTGTGTTAAACGGAATTTAACCTTGTCTTGGTTTTTCATTTAGATGGATAAGTCATTTGAAGGAAACGGTTTAACGGTAGAAGACAATCTCGACAGAATCATGGAGCTTGCCAATCAACTGTGTGGTTTGACCTGTGAATTCTGTCAACGGACATGGGAGACCAAAGAGCTTCTCGAAAGCCACAAAAGACGTGAACACAAACACGAAAAAAGGTGTCCCCACTGCGACAGAATATTCACCAAATCATGCAACCTCAACCGTCATATAAAAACCGTACACAAACTTGGTAAGTTGCTTCTCAGTTATTGTTCAGCCTGACTAAATACAAAGCTGATAGATGCCTATAATATAAAAAGAAGGACAACTAACCAAACTTTTTATTATTTCTTCCAGACGAGCCGCGCCCATCCACCTCGATCGAAGGTGAACAATGTAACTGGTGCGGAAAACAAACAATTCTTCTACCGGACAAGTCTTTTTGCGGTGTATGCGCACAGCGAGGAGTGGAATGCTCCGCCTGCAGACGACCTCTTCCCCAACGGTTTTACACGCAGGATGAATCAAAGTGTGACACCTGTCTCCGCAAACAACGAAAGCAGGCCGGACGAGGACCTCCGAATCACACCACCCTGGAGGGGCGTGCAGAGACATTCGAATTAAAGCCCGATAACACGAACAATGGCGACCTTTTATTATTTTTTAGAGATAACGAGGCCTCCGTGTCGAATATTCTAAATGCACAGCTTCTTCAGCACGGGGGCTTCAAATTGTATTTAGTGGTTACACTTCGTCTGGTTCGATACACATCCGACGGCGATGAAGTGACTTCGGAGCCATCTTTTCGTAGTATAAACGCTATTATAACTAACAACAGTCAGTTTGAACTAACTTTAGCCGACGCCTTCCACAAAATTTACGAAGCTTTTCAGAGCTATCAAGGAGAAGGGTCTGGGTGGTCACTGGATGAAATCGTTAAGATGGAAGTGAACGTCGCTAAATACAATCCGCTACACGGGTCTACATTTGTTCCTACCCCACCAGCATTGGTCAAGAAAATGGCTATAGTAAACGTTAAAAACTCTGACGATTATTGTTTCGTATGGAGCGTCTTGGCCGCTTTACATCCCGCGGATAAGCAACCCAATCGCGTAAGTAAATACACTCCCTATTTCGACACGTTAAACCTCGAAGGTCTTAAATTCCCTATGACGTTAGACCAAATACCTCGATTCGAAACCCAGAATAATATATCCGTGAACGTCTTGGGATACGATAACGATGTTTTCCCGCTTTACGTGACCAAAAAGCGTTGCGACTCGCACGTCACACTCATTCTTATATCGAAAGGCGACGTCCGACATTACTGTCTCGTCAAATCTATGAGTCGTCTGTTGGGTGATCGCACCGCTCACCACGGTACAACCTATTACTGCGACTATTGCCTACACGGTTTTAGCGCCAAACATCTTTTGGAAGAGCACCTTCCAAAGTGTACACCATTAGGGATACAGAAAACGGTAATGCCGAAAGACGAGTTTCTTGAATTCAAGAATATAAAAAATCTTTACCGAGTTCCTTTCATCGTGTACGCCGACTTCGAATGTTTTACTGAGAAAACTCATGAGACTACCGCTAAAACTGAACGGTATGAGAAGCATCAACCTTCCGGCTTTTGCTACGTGGTTGTCAGCAGTGTAGACGCTTATAGTAAACCGGCCACCGTGTATCGCGGGCCTAACGCAGCGGAAAAGTTCCTGCAAGAATTGAAAAAAGAGAATGACTACATTTGTAAGATTCTCAACGAAAAACGAGATATGGAAAAACTAACGTTCGAACAGGAGCGTGAATTTCAATCGGCTACCCATTGCCATATTTGCGAGAAAGAGCTGGGAGCCGATCGACATCGAGATCATTGTCACTTGACCGGCCGTTTTAGAGGGCCTGCCCATGAGCAGTGTAATTTGCAGTTTCACTTTAGAACCACCACTAGACAGGAAGCCAATCGATTTTTTATTCCCGTCGTCTTACACAATTGCCGAGGGTATGACAGTCATTTAATATGCAGCGAATTGGGCAAGTTCAAACATTTGAAAGTTAATTGCATCGCTAATAACATGCAGAAGTATATCAGTTTTTCTCTCGGGAATCTGCGCTTCATCGATTCCCTTCAATTTTTGAACGCTTCGTTAGACACCCTAGTGACGAATATGGCCAAAGAAGGCTCCGACAAATTCCATATGTTGAAAACCCATTTCCCCGACCCAACGCACCAAACGCTGCTATTGAGAAAGGGCGTGTACCCGTATAGCTATATGACCGATGACTCTAAATTTGCCGAAACACAACTCCCTCCTATTCAAGCCTTTTATAACTCTTTGAAAGAAGAAGCTCTAACACCGGATGATTACGCTTATGCCAGGTCGGTGTGGTCACGATTTAACATCTCCAATCTCGGAGATTACCACGATCTATACCTCAAGTCTGACGTCTTGTTATTGGCCGATGTATTCGAAAATTTTCGGAACATTTGTCTTTCGTACTATAAGCTAGACCCCGCTCATTATTACACCAGCCCGGGGTTATCATGGGACGCCATGTTAAAAATGACTGACGTACGACTGGAGTTGTTGCAAGATATCGACATCCACTTATTCGTGGAGAGAGGTATAAGAGGCGGCGTATCTATGATAAGTACTAAATACGCCAAAGCCAACAACCCGTACTCTGAGGAGTTTGACCCCTCTATGCCTACGAATTACATAGTGTATTTAGACGCGAACAACTTATACGGTTGGGCCATGTCGCAATATTTACCTCTTCAGGATTTCGCGTGGCTGACGGAACAACAAATACAAACCCTTGACATCGCATCCGTCTCGGACACCGCTGACACGGGGTACATCCTTGAAGTGGATATTGAATACCCGGAACAGTTGCACGATCTACATACCGACTATCCACTCTGCCCGGAACGTCTGGTAGTAACTGATGACATGCTGTCCAGTTATTCGACTACTTTGAAACAACTACTGGACTTAAAAGGTAAGCCAGCGGAAAAACTGGTGCCTAATCTCCACCACAAAACGAATTACGTCGTTCACTATAGGAACTTGAAATTCTACTTGTCCCAGGGCATGGTATTGACGAAAATACATCGGGGAGTCGAATTCACACACTCCGCCTGGTTGAAGTCGTATATCGATTTCAACACCGAGAAACGTAAAGCGGCCAGGAACGATTTCGAAAAAGATTTTTTTAAACTCATGAACAACAGCGTGTTCGGGAAAACAATGGAAAACCTCCGGAATAGAACCCGCATCGAATTAGTGCGAGATGAGGCGAAACTGGAAAAATTTGTCGCAAAGCCCTCATTTCAGAGTTTTAAAATATTCAGCCCAGACCTTTGCGGGGTACATTTAAAGAAAACGAAGTTGACACTGAATCGACCCATTTACGTCGGTCTCGCCATATTAGACGTTTCGAAAGTATTAATGTACGACTTCCACTACAATTTCATTAAAGCCAAATACGACCAAAACGTTAAACTTTTGTTTACCGATACAGACTCTTTCTGCTACCAGATACAGTGTCCCGATTTTTATCGCGATATGGCGGCGAACTTCCATCTGTTCGATACTAGTAACTATCCCAAAGACCATCCCCTATATAGCTCTGGTAATGCCAAAGTTCTCGGCAAGTTTAAAGACGAGGTGGGGGGTGCAATAATCGACGAGTTCGTAGGATTACGGCCAAAAATGTACTCCCTCACTTACGATGGCCACGAAAAGAAAACCGCTAAAGGTATATCAAAGTATGTAATTAAGAAAAAGCTAAAACATCGGATGTATAAAGAGTCTTTATTTAAAAAACGTTCATTTACAAGTACGATGAATTGTATAAGAAGTTTTGACCATCAGCTGTACACAATTAGACAAAGTAAGATAGGCTTGTCACCTTTCGATGACAAGCGCTATGTGTTAGACAACGGTTATGACACGTTAGCGCATGGACATTACAAGACAGAATACAACGAACTGTTTAACATGACATCCATCTAACTCCGAAATAAATGTGACACTTGTTTATTATATGCCCGTGTAAACGGAAAATTTTTATTTCAAAATATATATGTTATATAATGATCAATCTATCTGTATGGCCTTTGGGCTACTGTATATATACTGTGAATAAACTTTCTATATTTTTTATTCTTTGTCTTCTGCGTACAATTTATCGAATAAATGGTTTCCTAGAGAAATGCTTTCCTTCAAAGCTTTGACAGAGTTCATATTATAGAGAGTTTCAAGCGTCCGACATGTCCTTTCAATGTTGCGATGAATAGAGTCGTTCTCGAGAGCGGTTCTGTTTATGAACCAATTCATATATTTCTGGCGTAACAAGTCTCTCATCTCGTCCGAGGGCTCGTCTTCTGCGAGTTCTAAGGTATTATATCCTTCCATTCCTCATCTGCTCGCGAGCCGAATTGACGAACATCGTCTTCCACTTATCATACTCAATTGTATACCCTCCGCCATGTTGTTTGAACCAAGGTGGTCTGACAGTCGTGTAAAGACCTTCACCATTTTGGGTAAGAAAGTTTTTCCTGAGACGCTGATTTTCCGGTGTTGTGGGTCTCAAATCGATTAGGAGCGAGCCCTAAGGCGTGCTGGTCATAGCATCGTTATATCGTCTCATGAAGTAATCTCCCTTACCGGGGAATATCGGTGATCAGACACGATATACATTTGTATACACAACTTAGATCAATAAAAAATCTTACCACTAAACCAGGTTACATGGGTATTTAAAACCAACAGTAAAAATACGCAAACAAACATCACCTCTAAAACAATCCGAGAAAGAAGATTTTTTTCCCCGTTTGCATGATAGTTTCTCGGATTGTTTTAGAGGTGATGTTTGTTTGCGTATTTTTACTGTTGGTTTTAAATACCCATGTAACCTGGTTTAGTGGTAAGATTTTTTATTGATCTAAGTTGTGTATACAAATGTATATCGTGTCTGATCACCGATATTCCCCGGTAAGGGAGATTACTTCATGAAACGATATAACGATGCTATGACCAGCACGCCTTAGGGCTCGCTCCTAATCGATTTGAGACCCACAACACCGGAAAATCAGCGTCTCAGGAAAAACTTTCTTACCCAAAATGGTGAAGGTCTTTACACGACTGTCAGACCACCTTGGTTCAAACAACATGGCGGAGGGTATACAATTGAGTATGATAAGTGGAAGACGATGTTCGTCAATTCGGCTCGCGAGCAGATGAGGAATGGAAGGATATAATACCTTAGAACTCGCAGAAGACGAGCCCTCGGACGAGATGAGAGACTTGTTACGCCAGAAATATATGAATTGGTTCATAAACAGAACCGCTCTCGAGAACGACTCTATTCATCGCAACATTGAAAGGACATGTCGGACGCTTGAAACTCTCTATAATATGAACTCTGTCGAAGCTTTGAAGGAAGGCATTTCTCTAGGAAACCATTTATTCGATAAATTGTACGCAGAAGACAAAGAATAAAAAATATAGAAAGTTTATTCACAGTATATATACAGTAGCCCAAAGGCCATACAGATAGATTGATCATTATATAACATATATATTTTGAAATAAAAATTTTCCGTTTACACGGGCATATAATAAACAAGTGTCACATTTATTTCGGAGTTAGATGGATGTCATGTTAAACAGTTCGTTGTATTCTGTCTTGTAATGTCCATGCGCTAACGTGTCATAACCGTTGTCTAACACATAGCGCTTGTCATCGAAAGGTGACAAGCCTATCTTACTTTGTCTAATTGTGTACAGCTGATGGTCAAAACTTCTTATACAATTCATCGTACTTGTAAATGAACGTTTTTTAAATAAAGACTCTTTATACATCCGATGTTTTAGCTTTTTCTTAATTACATACTTTGATATACCTTTAGCGGTTTTCTTTTCGTGGCCATCGTAAGTGAGGGAGTACATTTTTGGCCGTAATCCTACGAACTCGTCGATTATTGCACCCCCCACCTCGTCTTTAAACTTGCCGAGAACTTTGGCATTACCAGAGCTATATAGGGGATGGTCTTTGGGATAGTTACTAGTATCGAACAGATGGAAGTTCGCCGCCATATCGCGATAAAAATCGGGACACTGTATCTGGTAGCAGAAAGAGTCTGTATCGGTAAACAAAAGTTTAACGTTTTGGTCGTATTTGGCTTTAATGAAATTGTAGTGGAAGTCGTACATTAATACTTTCGAAACGTCTAATATGGCGAGACCGACGTAAATGGGTCGATTCAGTGTCAACTTCGTTTTCTTTAAATGTACCCCGCAAAGGTCTGGGCTGAATATTTTAAAACTCTGAAATGAGGGCTTTGCGACAAATTTTTCCAGTTTCGCCTCATCTCGCACTAATTCGATGCGGGTTCTATTCCGGAGGTTTTCCATTGTTTTCCCGAACACGCTGTTGTTCATGAGTTTAAAAAAATCTTTTTCGAAATCGTTCCTGGCCGCTTTACGTTTCTCGGTGTTGAAATCGATATACGACTTCAACCAGGCGGATTGTGTGAATTCGACTCCCCGATGTATTTTCGTCAATACCATGCCCTGGGACAAGTAGAATTTCAAGTTCCTATAGTGAACGACGTAATTCGTTTTGTGGTGGAGATTAGGCACCAGTTTTTCCGCTGGCTTACCTTTTAAGTCCAGTAGTTGTTTCAAAGTAGTCGAATAACTGGACAGCATGTCATCAGTTACTACCAGACGTTCCGGGCAGAGTGGATAGTCGGTATGTAGATCGTGCAACTGTTCCGGGTATTCAATATCCACTTCAAGGATGTACCCCGTGTCAGCGGTGTCCGAGACGGATGCGATGTCAAGGGTTTGTATTTGTTGTTCCGTCAGCCACGCGAAATCCTGAAGAGGTAAATATTGCGACATGGCCCAACCGTATAAGTTGTTCGCGTCTAAATACACTATGTAATTCGTAGGCATAGAGGGGTCAAACTCCTCAGAGTACGGGTTGTTGGCTTTGGCGTATTTAGTACTTATCATAGATACGCCGCCTCTTATACCTCTCTCCACGAATAAGTGGATGTCGATATCTTGCAACAACTCCAGTCGTACGTCAGTCATTTTTAACATGGCGTCCCATGATAACCCCGGGCTGGTGTAATAATGAGCGGGGTCTAGCTTATAGTACGAAAGACAAATGTTCCGAAAATTTTCGAATACATCGGCCAATAACAAGACGTCAGACTTGAGGTATAGATCGTGGTAATCTCCGAGATTGGAGATGTTAAATCGTGACCACACCGACCTGGCATAAGCGTAATCATCCGGTGTTAGAGCTTCTTCTTTCAAAGAGTTATAAAAGGCTTGAATAGGAGGGAGTTGTGTTTCGGCAAATTTAGAGTCATCGGTCATATAGCTATACGGGTACACGCCCTTTCTCAATAGCAGCGTTTGGTGCGTTGGGTCGGGGAAATGGGTTTTCAACATATGGAATTTGTCGGAGCCTTCTTTGGCCATATTCGTCACTAGGGTGTCTAACGAAGCGTTCAAAAATTGAAGGGAATCGATGAAGCGCAGATTCCCGAGAGAAAAACTGATATACTTCTGCATGTTATTAGCGATGCAATTAACTTTCAAATGTTTGAACTTGCCCAATTCGCTGCATATTAAATGACTGTCATACCCTCGGCAATTGTGTAAGACGACGGGAATAAAAAATCGATTGGCTTCCTGTCTAGTGGTGGTTCTAAAGTGAAACTGCAAATTACACTGCTCATGGGCAGGCCCTCTAAAACGGCCGCTCAAGTGACAATGATCTCGATGTCGATCGGCTCCCAGCTCTTTCTCGCAAATATGGCAATGGGTAGCCGATTGAAATTCACGCTCCTGTTCGAACGTTAGTTTTTCCATATCTCGTTTTTCGTTGAGAATCTTACAAATGTAGTCATTCTCTTTTTTCAATTCTTGCAGGAACTTTTCCGCTGCGTTAGGCCCGCGATACACGGTGGCCGGTTTACTATAAGCGTCTACACTGCTGACAACCACGTAGCAAAAGCCGGAAGGTTGATGCTTCTCATACCGTTCAGTTTTAGCGGTAGTCTCATGAGTTTTCTCAGTAAAACATTCGAAGTCGGCGTACACGATGAAAGGAACTCGGTAAAGATTTTTTATATTCTTGAATTCAAGAAACTCGTCTTTCGGCATTACCGTTTTCTGTATCCCTAATGGTGTACACTTTGGAAGGTGCTCTTCCAAAAGATGTTCGGCGCTAAAACCGTGTAGGCAATAGTCGCAGTAATAGGTTGTACCGTGGTGAGCGGTGCGATCACCCAACAGACGACTCATAGATTTGACGAGACAGTAATGTCGGACGTCGCCTTTCGATATAAGAATGAGTGTGACGTGCGAGTCGCAACGCTTTTTGGTCACGTAAAGCGGGAAAACATCGTTATCGTATCCCAAGACGTTCACGGATATATTATTCTGGGTTTCGAATCGAGGTATTTGGTCTAACGTCATAGGGAATTTAAGACCTTCGAGGTTTAACGTGTCGAAATAGGGAGTGTATTTACTTACGCGATTGGGTTGCTTATCCGCGGGATGTAAAGCGGCCAAGACGCTCCATACGAAACAATAATCGTCAGAGTTTTTAACGTTTACTATAGCCATTTTCTTGACCAATGCTGGTGGGGTAGGAACAAATGTAGACCCGTGTAGCGGATTGTATTTAGCGACGTTCACTTCCATCTTAACGATTTCATCCAGTGACCACCCAGACCCTTCTCCTTGATAGCTCTGAAAAGCTTCGTAAATTTTGTGGAAGGCGTCGGCTAAAGTTAGTTCAAACTGACTGTTGTTAGTTATAATAGCGTTTATACTACGAAAAGATGGCTCCGAAGTCACTTCATCGCCGTCGGATGTGTATCGAACCAGACGAAGTGTAACCACTAAATACAATTTGAAGCCCCCGTGCTGAAGAAGCTGTGCATTTAGAATATTCGACACGGAGGCCTCGTTATCTCTAAAAAATAATAAAAGGTCGCCATTGTTCGTGTTATCGGGCTTTAATTCGAATGTCTCTGCACGCCCCTCCAGGGTGGTGTGATTCGGAGGTCCTCGTCCGGCCTGCTTTCGTTGTTTGCGGAGACAGGTGTCACACTTTGATTCATCCTGCGTGTAAAACCGTTGGGGAAGAGGTCGTCTGCAGGCGGAGCATTCCACTCCTCGCTGTGCGCATACACCGCAAAAAGACTTGTCCGGTAGAAGAATTGTTTGTTTTCCGCACCAGTTACATTGTTCACCTTCGATCGAGGTGGATGGGCGCGGCTCGTCTGGAAGAAATAATAAAAAGTTTGGTTAGTTGTCCTTCTTTTTATATTATAGGCATCTATCAGCTTTGTATTTAGTCAGGCTGAACAATAACTGAGAAGCAACTTACCAAGTTTGTGTACGGTTTTTATATGACGGTTGAGGTTGCATGATTTGGTGAATATTCTGTCGCAGTGGGGACACCTTTTTTCGTGTTTGTGTTCACGTCTTTTGTGGCTTTCGAGAAGCTCTTTGGTCTCCCATGTCCGTTGACAGAATTCACAAGTCAAACCACACAGTTGATTGGCAAGCTCCATGATTCTGTCGAGATTGTCTTCTACCGTTAAACCGTTTCCTTCAAATGACTTATCCATCTAAATGAAAAACCAAGACAAGGTTAAATTCCGTTTAACACAATTATTTATCGACAGACTGTCACTTAAAAAGGCGATTATTAAATGGAAAGTGATAAAATCTTACCCAAAACGTAAAAACAATGAATTTTAGTGGATCTTGAGCCATTTAAAACAACTTTATTCCATTCATATTTGATTAAGCGGAAGTTATATTGCATCGAACCATCTCTTCCTGCGATCATTCACATGTAGATACTAGCCAAACCAGAGTGCCGGGATTTGGTGCAGATTTGAACGTTTCAATCGATTTGTGTAAAACCAGAATTGAAAAAACCACGAGTTATAGTAAGTCTTGCAGATATCTTTACACCCTTTACTTTGTTATGTAACACGACCGAATTCGGTTAGAATTTGGCTACTTCCGGACTTGGGACTTATTTTTGGCTCAATTACTTCACTTCCGGTCATTTCCGGTTCAATTCCGGTCACTTCCGGTATATTTCCGGTCATTTCCGGTTGCTTCCGGTTCACTTCCGGTCACTTCCGGTTACTTCCGGTCACTTCCGGAATATTTTCGGTCACTTCCGGTTCACTTCCGGTCCCTTCCGGTTACTTCCGGGTTATTTCCTGTCACTTCCGGTTACTTCCGGTCCACTTCCGGTGACTTCCGGGTTATTTCCGGTCACTTCCGGTTCACTTCCGGTCACTTCCGGTCACTTCCGGTTACTTCCGGGTTATTTCCGGTTACTTCCGGGTAACTTCCGGTCCACTTCTGGTGACTTCCGGGTTATTTCCGGTCACTTCCGGTTACTTCCGGTCCACTTCCGGTTCACTTCCGGCTACTTCCGGTCCACTTCCGGGTTATTCCCGGTCACTTCCGGTTACTTCCGGTGACTTCCGGGTTATTTCCGGTTACTTCCGGTTACTTCCGGTTACTTCCGGTCCACTTCCGGGTTATTTCCGGTCACTTCCGGTTCACTTCCGGTTACTTCCGGTCCACTTCCGGGTTATTCCCGGTCACTTCCGGTTACTTCCGGGTTATTTCCGGGTCACTTCCGGTCACTTCCGGTCACTTCCGGGTTGATGACCAGTGGTCAAGACTTAAGTATTATACATAGTATATTTTTGATATGTATAAAAAAGTTTTCAACTTACCCTCTCAAACTTTAGTGGTTGTCCAATGTTAAACGATGTTGGATAGTGTTGAGAGTGTCGCCGGCCAGTCCTGTTTTCCAATGATGACTGGATCTGATTTACACCCGTATTTATACAGATTGGCTGAGCCCTAAGGCTGACACTTTTTACTCAGCATATTTTTTTTTTGGGAAGGCGCGATCATTTGATTGCATTACTCGACATATTCTGTTCCGTTAATTTGTTACGGTTGGACGCACACGTCTCTTTGGTAGTCGACTTAATTGGATACGGTCCGATGCATCTGCCCCCCCCCCCCCCCCCCCCGAGGCCGTTCGGCTGTGATATACACATACTTACCGATATGATCTATACATTGAGGTAATACTGTCCAAGGTTATTTATACATTCGTTTATTATCTATTGTCTATCACCAGTGTCACGGTTTAATTGGTCCTTTAGACCAGTATTGCATTACTAAGCATATTTTTTCCGTGGGAGTGTATTATTCAGCATATTTTTTTAAGAATAGGCGCACATGTACTTTAATATTGGCTGATGCGCACGTCCCTTAATAGACCTGTACTAGACTGGGTGCATATGTAATTAGGTCAATGCCTCGCGGCATTTGGCTCACTTGAAGTGTCTTTCAATGCCCATTTTGCCCTCTACTTAGAATTAGTTTTATCCCGGCAAATGTTTGTATAGAATTAGTGTTATTCCGGTAAATGTTTGTATAGAATTAGTGTTATCCCGGTAAATGTTTGTATAGAATTAGTTTTATCCCGGTAAATGTTTGTATAGAATTAGTGTTATTCCGGTAAATGTTTGTATAGAATTAGTATTATTCCGGTAAATGTTTGTATAGAATTAGTATTATTCCGGTAAATGTTTGTATAGAATTAGTATTATTCCGGCAAATGTTTGTATAGAATTAGTGTTATTCCGGTAAATGTTTGTATAGAATTAGTTTTATCCCGGTAAATGTTTGTATAGAATTAGTATTATTCCGGCAAATGTTTGTATAGAATTAGTGTTATTCCGGTAAATGTTTGTATAGAATTAGTGTTATTCCGGTAAATGTTTGTATAGAATTAGTATTATTCCGGTAAATGTTTGTATAGAATTAGTGTTATTCCGGCAAATGTTTGTATAGAATTAGTTTTATCATTAAGTGAAAATTCTATGTTGATAACGTGTTTGTTAGTAACACGTCTGGATGTTTAACCCCCCTCCCCCCCCTTTTCTGACTTTCACTGCATGTTTGCCACAAATAGGAATTCGGAATTTCATTTTTTCGTCTTGTTTATTTGTATGTCCTCTGTTAAAAATGCGGTACTTATAGATATAGTGTTCATGAGAAAATACAAAAATTAATTATATACATATAAAGAGTGTTTTTGTTCTCTTTCGAATAGTGATACAGCTATTTTGAGTCTTGTGCTACTTTTTCAATGATATATTTCCCAAAGTTTCTGTTGATTCCATTCGATAAATATCAGGAAATTGCATGTCATAAATAAGAAACATTTTAGTAAGTGGCCCGATCTCTAGAATAACAGTTTATATGAAGGTATATCGCCTACTATTGCGGTTATTATTTTTGTTTCTTTTCGAAAACCTTTTTTTTTCTTTCGTCCGATAAGCCGTAAGATCACTAAATATTTATTCTATTAAATATGCCTAACGGTGTTAAATTCGGTATAACTTATTTATATAAACTACCATGCAGTCCTGATATTTCTTGACTATTTTGAGTCCAAGCTCCTGATATCCTGAACTTTTATTAACAGTTGAAACGACTCCGTCGACTTAACACATAAAAAGCGGTAAGAAACGCTGATAAAACATTGACATTTTGTTAAAAATTGTCGTAAAAAAGCTCTCAAAAACGTCTTTAAAACGCCCTTTCAATGTGGATTAATCGTTGATATTTCGTCCTAAAGACGTTAAAAAGACGTCAATTAATCGTCTTTTTAACAGTAAAAAAACGTTTGTTTTAAGTTGTAAAGAGGTTTTTTAAACGTCGGAAAACAACGTTATTATTACGTCATATCGATGAGCAAACCGACGTTAAAAAAACCGCAAATCCTCGACGTCATATCAACGATAACACAACCAAAAATCGACGTTGATTCAACGTCGGTATGCTATCTGGGTCTGTGTTGCGTGTTAGGTGTTATTTTTGTACAGCTATTGGTCATCGTTAACGTGATTGCTGTAAAAAGAAACGTTCACAACAACCTCAACAATCAACAAGTAGATCATAAGACTGAGTAAAGACGGCTAAATGTTACCATTGCCATCAGAGAGGTCACCTTTCTAAGAATTGCCCTGTAAAACAACAGAGCCCCTCAGGTAAAATTGGTACCGTTGTGGATCTTCATCATAAAGTTGAATCGTCTGCTTGTCCAACCATTGAAATTGTGCTGGGCAATGCTATATTACAGGCAGTTCTTGACTCTGGGGCCGGTTGCACAAAGGTGTATTAACCTTAAGTGTTACTTATCTAAACAATGTCACAATCAAATTCCTTTGTGACGCGACGTATTTAAGCCTGACTTAAGCGTAATACAGCTTTGTGCAACCGGCCCCTGGTGCATCCGTGCCATGTATTAGCTCTGTGTCACTTAAATCTGCGTGTCCACATGCAGTTGTGCTTGAGGAGAGTTATGGTGTGTTTCCACGGACCTGCGTTAACGCGTGCGTTGACGGATGCGATTGTTTAACGGATAGGATGAAGTGTTTCCACGGACTTGCGTTAACGCATGCGATCCATAGTGCGATCTGTCATAAGGTTACGGTCAAAAGTCAAGGTCATATCACTGACAACAATTTTTTTTTCGGTTTGTGGAAAGAATGTGAATAAGTGAACATCTACATACCCTTTTCAGACAAAATACATTTACAACACAAAAACAAGTCAGTAAAAATGAGTAAACAAACTCACTCGGTGTTTTCTGTGGATTTGAACTGACAGCAAAAGGTCATCAGGGTCGGAAAGCCCCTTCAGTGACGTCATGATCAGCGAAATCCCTCGCCCGATGCGTTAAAAATGGGACAAGCTCCATTCTCTGTCCGTTAACGCGTACGTTAAAAACTATCGGACTGACCATGGAAACACTATAGTGTATTTCTGTAGTTCCCATTCTTTAGGGAAAATCGCATCCGTCAACGCACGCGTTAACGCATGTCCGTGGAAACACACCATAAGTCTCACCTGACCGGTCCGGCCGCACAACATTTGCGTACTCGGGGAACTGTAAGTGCTTAGTGTTCGTATGGGCGATAAGCTGTTGCTGTGTACTTTCCATGTGTTGGATTCCGTCGAGAACAGCGTGTTATTAGGATGGGACTCCATGTGTCAATTTCACCACCTTACATTATACACGTCAAGTCAGAGTGTTAAATTTGGTGATCTTGTACAGTCGCCTAGTGATGCGCATACTGCGAGAGCTACAACCACCACAGTGGTTCCACCGCGTAGTTAACGTGTTTTGCGTGTTGGAATTTCAACTAATGTTGAACATGATGTTTCAGTTGAACGGAATGAACAATTTGAATTAAAAACAGGATTGCATGTTGATCGTGTTGTGAACAAGTCAAGCTCTCAACATGTTATTGTAATGAATCCCAGTGACACCAGTAAAACTGTGTATAAATGTCAATCTATTGGTCAGGCTTATGAGGTTGAAACTGGTTATTCTACTTCACTATCTACTGATGGGTCTACGGTCAGAAATGTTAAACAAGACAACGGAGATTGGAATATTGGTCCAATTGAAGACAAAGTCCGTTCTGAGTTATAGGCCGGTGGCTGAAACTTCAATTCGTTCAGAACGTAGCCGAACTCAGGAATATCCGATAGTTTTAAAACAGTATTGATTAACTAAAGAATATATAAAAAAAGTTCGTCCATGCAAACCCCTGGCGTTTATAAGATATCTTCAACTGAAGATCGATTTATGTTTTTGACCTATCTTTAACCTTTGTCACCTATTTACCGTTTCTGGCGGTATAATTTTTGAACAAGCCAATCAGATTGCTGAATTTTCTACTTCCGATATAAACAATAGTTTGTAAACATACAGAATGACAACAAGATAGTAGAGTGATCGGATGGAAAATCAAGTGCTTATTCCTGTATAGTACACACGCAAGGCAGGGGAAATGAAATTGAATTGCCTTTTACTAGAACTAGATGGAGCAGTGTCAAAAGATGTGCGATAGAATGGGCACATTCAGAGAGAAAAATGAGACATTTAACAAAGAGTACGATGAAATCTCTGCCAACAAATATTGGGTATCATCCATCCTGTTATAAGTATTTCACAAACAAAAAACGAATGCAGGCTGCCAAAACAATAAAGTCTGAAGTTCCAATTAAAGCCACAACACCGAAAAAGTTAAGATCGAGGAAAAGCAGTCAAACTACTATACACATTTATGATCACTAAAACACACGGGCACAGGGAAAATCTTCTTGTCTAAAATAACCATGGAGACATATAAAACAGTACGGTCTTCGGCAGTGCTGCTGGGGCCTCGGTGGGCCAGTGGGTTAGAATGATCGTCCCTCAGTCCCGCACAAACTTTTCATCGATGCGACGTGGGTTCGAATCCTACTCAGACCAAATAAAAATTTTAAAAATTCTGAGTGAATTTTCACTCGATCGCCGTATGTGCAAGAGTCGGCCGGGGCTTCCTCTGGGCAATGAGCCCGGTCCCCCCCCCCGCCTCACTAAACGCCGCCATATAAGCGAAATAGTCTTGAAATAATCAATCAATCGGAAGAAGGGTGTAGAGAAAAATATTATACTTCACTACAAAATAGTTAGAGATAAAGTTCTTCAAGTCGAGACTAAAGACGGGGGTTTGTATTTTCTATTACAGCAATTTTCTGTGTAGTATGGTGGTGGTGGTGGTGGGGGGGGTATTAAATATTTGTTAATACCCCCTATGTGTAATACAATAATTCGATTTAGTGTCCCCCAATAATCAACACCATCATACATGCGAAAAAAATTTGAATCAAGTGTAAAACGTCAATCCATCCAGCATAAGCCTCATTCAGAGGTCTATCTTTTAGGATGCAAATTGTATTCTCGGTTTTGACACCAAATTTGTTCACAATTACGTCTTGGTTGGCCTCAAGTGAAACGGTAGCCAGAAACCAACAGAAGTAACCTTGGGGTGTCATCTGACATTGAGTTTCTTCTGGTAAAAATATATAAACAAAATAAACTTGAATACGATGTTAAACAACCAATCAAAAAGTATATTCTTTACAGCGCAAATGGTTTCTATGGGTTACTGGGTGTGGGAGGAGATAATAAAAAGAATTCATAGCTCCCCCCTCACACTCATTACCGAAAACTCGCATTAAATTTGAAATAGATTTATTGTATCTGTAACAGCCCAGATGTCTGATTCTAAAATTACATTATTACTATATATATTTTGCAGGTTTGTTACGTGAACCATCGGAAAAAATCGGATGAAAACATAGTGTTAAAATGTATAGTGTTAGTAGGTGGCATAAACTTGTTGATCTTCATACAAATCTGTTTATTCTGACTTTTCTCTCATGTGCGGCAGAGGAACTCAAATAGTGTCTACCTTTAATCTTATGGCTATGGAGACGACCAAAAAACGTACCATTGGTGAAAAAGTACGTGCCAGGAGCCTGTTTCACAAAGCGGCGTAGCGTAAGTATGTACGTAAATGCCTTAGCAACCCATACCGTAGAGATACGTTAGTATGAAAGTTACGCAAAAAAAACATCTACGCCGCTTTGTAAAACAGGCCCCTGGAGCCTGTTTCACAAAGCGGCGTAGCGTAAGTTTTTACGTAACTGCCATAGCAACCCATACTATAGAGAAACGTTAGTAAGAAAGTTACGCCAAATATACATCTACGCCGTTTTGTGAAACAGGCCCCAGGTGATCGACATCATCAGAAATGATTTGAAGGCTTTGCTAGCGGATTTTGTGTGACCACAATTAGTAACTGATACTGCATGGAGCGAAGTTATAGTCAAAATGTGTATTCTGGGCCTATGTGTGTGCTGCGAAACACTTCCGTTTTCCGCACCCAATTATCAAAAAGAAAGAATCAACGAGGTGAGAAAACTTTGATGCTGCTGTAGTTTGCTAAATAAAACCCTTAATTCCACAGGCACTCGGAGAGCTCTCCTCTTACCCTCTATAGTATATGCATTAGATAGAGGGGTAAGGGGAGAGCACTCCGTGTGCCTATGGCCACAGTGTACGCGAGAAAGTGTTCCTCTTACATGGTTTTTTTGCGACTTTTCAAGTTACAGCCACCGGCCTATTAGTAGTGTGCCTGCTCAAACAGTATGAAAAGTCAGTCTTCTCTGGTCTTGGTAAGATAAACAATTACCAATATGAACTTAAGCTTAAACATGATGCTGACCTGACACAAGTAAGCCAACGACGACGTACTTATGGCCCACATATAAACTCACAAATTGACTCAAAAGTCGAAACTATGTTACGTAATGGTGTGATTGAGTACATCTAATGTATTATCCCATATTGTGTTGGTTCGTAAACCAGACAACAGTGTTCGTTTCTGTTTGGATTTCCGTGGATTGAATTCCCAGTTGGTGGACACAACATTTCCTCTCATGAGCCGTACTGAAGCCATTATGAGGTTAAGAAATTCTAAATATTTTACAGTTCTGGACATGAATTCAGCTTATAATCAGTTGGAACTTAACAAAGACAGTCGTTATTTAACAGGCTTTCAAACAAGTTCTGGTATTTGGCAGTTTACACGTATGTGTTTTGGTTTAAAAACAGCACCCCTAGCCTTCCAACGCCTAATGCATACTGTCTTATCCGGTTTGACAACCGATGGTGTTATGATTTATCTGGATGATGTTTGTATTTATTCTGAGGCAGCTGAGCAACATTTGGAAACTCTGTGTAATGTATTGAATCGGTTTCGTGACTCTGGTATAACACTAAAACGTGGAAAGTGTTGTTTCTTTCAGGTAAGTGTTCAGTATTTGGGATTCAGTATCTCTTTCGAGGGTGTTAAACCCGGTAATTATAGGGTTTGTGTACATATTTTCAAAGATTTATTCTAAATTTTTCTGATGTTGTGTTACCGTTGAGTCGTGTTTCTGAATCACAGAAATATGTATGGTCAGAGCCACAACAAAATGCTTTTGTTAAACTTAAACAGTACTTATTGTCTGAACCCGTACTTAAGCATCCCAATTTTTCTGAAGGTGCTAATGTGTTTATTTTACAAACTGACGCCAGTCAAACTGGACTAAGTGATGTTTTGTTTCAAAGTGATAACATGTATTGAACATCCCGTGTGTTATGTTTCCAAGAAACTTTCTAAATCTGAAAGAAACTATTCAACGGTACATCGTGAGTCTTTAGCTATTATTTGGTCGGTTAGAAAGTTTAGAGAGTATTTGTTTGGTCGAAAATTTTTGATTCGTACCGACCATAAGTCCACTCAATGTTCCAACGATGCAACGCTGTAATCAACGCCCGTGGTGTCCATACACATTACTGACTTCCAGATCGCTATTTGAATTTTGTCTGTTATTAGCACGCATCGTTGGTTCATACGGTTTACTGGCTTTATCAATATTTTTGTAATTTTTAGACCAAGCCTTAAGTTTTTCAAGGTACGTCGAACGTTCAACTTCTCTTAATAATTGGATTTTATGAAAAAATTCATATCACTTAAAAATGCAGTCTTAATATAAGATAGATAAATTAAAAGGACAGGTCGCTGGTTTTAATATAAGATAGATAAATTAAAAGGACAGGTCGCTGGTTCGAACCTGTCCTTTAGATTTGAGTAGACATTAGCATCCGTCGTTTTATCCACTGAGCTACCGACACCCGCGTTATCTTTTGAACCGCCCCACCACTCTGTTTTGTTTATATATGATAAAGGGAACACTTTCGATGCACCACATGGTCGTCATGCGCTCTGAGAAAACCGAAACAATGAACAACATAAATGGAATAGCGAAGACATGGCATTTGTTTTCCAGGAAGAACTGTCTTTGCTGGAATATATAATTTATAAACCAAAGGCGGAGTTATCGAAAAGAAAAATATTTACCCCAAGCGGACAGATGGCATTGAACTATTCACCGTTTTCCATATATGCTGTTTTCACTACATTTTTTCGCCCGAATCGAGAAATAGGCCTGGTTTATAACTGTTTAAAGAGGCATGAGCTATAAAATATAAAGATACAAATACGGTAATTATTTGTCATTCTTATAAAGAATGACGAAGCAAGAGATGTTTGCGGATACCAATCTTGGAGATGTACGTTAGCGTATTTTCTTTGAGTAACAAAAACCCTGTAATGAACTTATACATCCCGGCTATTTGAATCTTGTCCGTTTTTGGCAAAAAAATTGCAGTTCACTCGGGGTATTGGCTTTACTGATATTTGTTTTATTTCAACACCTTCCTTTAGCTTTTTAATGTGCTTCAAACAAAGAGAGTAGATTGACAAGAGTGGTCACTTCGTCCGCGCCATGTTGAATTTGAAAAATTTCAATTTAATTCAATTTTATTGTACTTGGCACTTGAACAAAGCAGAGTACAAACAACAAAAAGTGTAACAATCATAACTTGGAAATATTTACAATGCTAACTAAAGTACCCGCTGACACGGACGCGATTCGATTATTGGGCACCTCCTTTCTGTAGGGGGCGCTTTACAGTCGAATCGTGTACAGTCGGAACACCCTTCCGCTAGGGGGCCGAAAAACATGCCGGCAATGCTGATTGGACGAAGTGACCACTCTTGTCAATCTACTCTCTTTGCTTCAAATCTCTTACTAATCCCAAGTCAGCCATGTGTAGCCTTTCACTGCTTTTCCGACTCTATGACGTCATCGGTTTATATCCACAATGTTTTATTTGTTCTAACCATTTGCATCGCTGAGCAAGTCTAAGTGATATTTATTATGAAGAACTTTTTTATTGTTTTATTAATAAAAATAAAAATGAATAAGCCATGAAATATAAAACATTCACGATTAATCTGTATATTGAGCACTTATACATTTTGTTATAAATGAAATATGGTTATATAGACAAATACCACAGTTCTCCGATATGATACTGGCTACACTTCTATTTATAAATAAAACATAAATTGACAAGTAAACTAATTGTTGCAGTTTGCTTTGGTTGTAATTAACCCTTAAACGATATATTAAAAATAGATTATATAAATACGAATAAACAACATTAAAGAAAAGAAAATGGTTACATTATTTACAGAAAACAGTCATAACATTTTTGAGACACAGTTTAAAACAGTACATCGATCCAATGCTTGAACCGGCGTGAACTTTCATGGGGTAACTCTAAAATTGAGACTTAGTCACAGCCTCGAGATTAAAACAACCTAATCTACCCACAGAACCATTTAAAAAAGGACACAGTATACTTTCTATTTAAGATATTTTTGTCTCCAGTGTCCGGTTGTTCAAAAGAAAATTAGCTTAACGGCAGGTTAAATGACGTGGCGTAACAAAGGAATTTCTTTGTGACAAGACGTCATCTAACCTGCCGTTAAGCTCATTTTCTTTTGAACAACCGGCCCCAGTAGATTAACACTCCATAATTATACTGGGTTGGAGGCAATTTTCATTTCACATCGCGTCGTACTGAGTTATGTTACGTGAAGCGATTTTCAAACGAAGGTTTATAAACGAAGGTTTATGGTTTATCTAAATTCAGAAGCCTTCGGGTTCAGACCCCAATTGCAGGTCTGATATTAAGCTACATGAATGAAACAGATAGATTGATAAAATTGTTGTTAATATCCCTTAATTACCGACTCGATGGATTTTAAAACGAACAGCGAATGTTTCCAAGCATGGTCGTCGCATTATTGTGTACACTTATCGTCAATAGATCACTTGCACTGTCATCGTGGCTTTGTATTCTGGGTACTATCTCCGCCATTTTGAAGGACATCATAAGCTGTTGATGTTGTGTGCATGTCGACGACTCACGCTTTTTGCCTGTGTTGTTTATGCGTAGCGGTGATACGTTGATCATCAAAATGGCTGATTGAGTGCCAAGTGAAAGTTATCTATAGACCTCCACAACCGAAGACTTAAATATACACGCGATTTCTCATTGATCGGTCCAACTCAGAATGCCCACCCGAATAATGTTATCTGTACTGGCTTCCGACAATGATGATTCCTTAGAAAAGGAAAATATGTATCTAACAATACATGTAGTCCTGGTCAACTGCGTTTGGCAGATTAAAATGTAATGAGTAAGGCGGAGGACTAAAACGACGAGAACGACGTCCTGAAAGGAAAAAGAACAAGAGTCAGCCAATTTGCAAATCTAATAAAATCATAATACTGTATCAGGAGATTTCTTAAACGTTGGAAGATAAGTAAATATAAAAATAGTGATATTGTTGCAACACAAGAATTCTGCATAAACTATCTAGGTTTATGAAATGCGATTTCTTAAAGCGGCATGAGCTGCCAAAATGTTGATATTTTGACGTTAAAACAGAATGTTGAAATTATTGCTATTTTTATCAAGACTATACGTCTTCTATTCAGAAGCTTTTTAGTCCTTCTAGTCTCGAAACTGTAAGACAAAGTATTGTTTTGAACTAACTTTGGCTTAGAATGAATGAATGGTCGTCCCGGTTATTTAAATTTTGTTTACTTTTCGAACACGTTTTCGGTTCGTACAGGTCCATACTGTATGGATTTTCCTCATTCCAACGCCAATCATTTCGTTTTTCGATGGCCTTCAAAGCCTCTTACTTTCGTGACGATCAGAAATTATGAAAAAAGTGTGAATTTTGGCAGTTCATTCAAAACAGCCAAACAGCCTTCCACCCGGTTTCCTCCCACAATAAACCTGGCAACGCCGCCATATAAGTGAAATAATCTTGAGCGCGGCGAAAAACACCAAACAATCAATCAATCAATCTTAAGACTGTATTGTAGAAAAAAAAAGTTTGTACCTATAACGACCAGCAAGAATAATCCGTCATAATTTTAAACTTCTCCATACCATTATTTGACATTATGACCATGCGAGTTGATCAGTATATATGCTTACACACTTACCGTTTATAGAGGTGGAAACTGTGTGGATAGGTTTAACTTCTGTATCGGACGTCGACAACATCTTACATATTAACCATCCAAAAGGGATTAGACAACCAATCATTAGACAACCCATGGTCATGCCGGCTATTGCACCACCGCTGTTGTAAACAGAAAATGAGAACCTGTCCCGACCAGAGTTAAGAAAAAGAAAAAGTCGCAAAGGGCACCAGGATCTAGAGGTCTCGAAGGCTCGCCATCTCTGGCGTTCTTTATCGGAAAACTCTCGAAGTGAGAAGTCCTTCACGATAAAAGGGAAAAGATGTTTACATGTCATGCAATACAGTATAAATGATTGAGTATTCAACCCAATTTAAAACGATCCTCACCTCGCAATATTCATGAAATGCTTTAGTGCAGCGTAAAACCCAAAATAAAAAAAAATCAACCAACCAAACAAAAGCAAGTAATACGAACAACCTTACCTCATACCACTGTCGCCGTCCGATGCAGCATCACATACTGTAATGGAAAAAATAACATTAAGCAAAACAAAACTTACAACTAACATAATTTTAGATTCACAACGATTGGTCATTAGTGCGTTGACAAACCAAAACATAATTTGGGATAAGATAAAATATCACTCTGCCCGGGAGTGGAAATATCGGCGGTGTAGTGTGAGAAGAAAAAACAATACACTGCATGAGAGTGGAAATTTCAGGGCTTTAGTGTGAGAAAAGCTGCTTTTCATTCTAATATTTGAGTGAGAACATGTACTATGGAAGCCGATAGGGACCACCTCGCGAGCTCACCCTTCGAGAGACTGAGGCGCAATTCTGAGATCTCGAGATGGGCTCTATCGGCTTCCATACATTTACATTTCTCTCTCTCCATTATTCGGATGTAGCTGGCTGCAGCATAACGCCTATATTATATCAGATAGGCAAGTGAATTTAAGAAAAAAAAAAACCGAAAAAGAGAAATTGTCATAAAGTTTTAAATCTGGGGCTGCACACTTAGTTAAT
The DNA here is from genome assembly GCA_963971465.1 of Lepidochitona cinerea. NCBI lineage: Eukaryota > Metazoa > Mollusca > Polyplacophora > Chitonida > Tonicellidae > Lepidochitona > Lepidochitona cinerea. The sequence continues at coordinate 38,401,845 of OZ020555.1, read as the reverse complement.
TCAGATACAACGAAATTTTGTCTATACTTCGGAGCTTTTGAGTGTCGTTCTTCTTAAAATTGTTTGCCATTCATGAAGTTTTTGTCGGACATATTTGAAAAATATTCATATATAATCTGTTTGGCTGAAGCTGTTTTAATATGGTATTTAATCCGAATGCCAACATGTATGCCAACGTGGTGATGTCTTAATTTTTGTTATCATTAGTATGGAACCCACGTTTAAAGAGATTTTCAAACATTTCTTATCTTTGAAAAATGTAAACAAATTCAAACAAGTTCGGTGCACATTTATAAAATCTTTTAAACACTTCTGTAACGTATTTTTTCCATTCGGCATGGTGTCGCTAAAGAGATCTTTATATGTATTTCTTTGGGACAATAGTGAATAATTTACTGATTTATTTTGCGAAAAAATATTGACACTTTGTCCCACGTTTCTTTTTTCGAACAATTGCTAACAATTTAGCTTTATTTGTAGCTTTTAAATTAATACTTTGATCAAAACCATGAAAAAATATATATTGACGTAGAAATTAATTCTTGAAAGGATTATCCGTGCTTTTGAGTTCAGAGTGCTTTGTGTTTTGGTAAATTATTGAATTCGAAAGGGGAATCCCCTGCACCGTTCCAATTGAGTTCCACTAGGAGACTATGGCAAATCGCCAGCAAGACCTTTTCAGACGACATTTAGTGTTGGAGTCTTCGGGGAATTCCCTGTACAATTCATAGTGGTGTATATAGTTGGGAAACTGAACCACAAAAAGTGAAGGACATGTCTGACGATGTATGTTCACGTAGCTTTTAACAATTACTTAAAGTGGTTTGAGCTGCCAAAATGTGGATATTTTGACGTTGAAACAAAATGTTGAAATTATCGCCTATTTTTCTCAAGACGTATAATTCAGAAGCTTTTTAGTGCTTTTAGTCTCGGGAATGTGCGATAAAGTATTGTTTTGAACTGACTTTGGCATAAAATGAATGAATGGTCGTCCCTGTTATTTAAATGTTGTTTACTTTTTGGTTTGTACAGGTCACATTCTGTATGGATTTTCCTCATTCTAACGCCAATCATTTAGTTCTTCGATGACCTGTAAAGCCTCTTACTGTCGTGACGATTATACATTATAAAAAAAGTGTGAATTTTGGCAGCTCATGCCACTTTAAAAGCTCAATGAACAACCTTGGGCAATACTTTTCAATTTGCGTTAGGTGTAATATTGAACATGAACTTTACAAGTCGGACCCAAATGAAATTTAAATTTTTGGCACAGCTTATACAAAATTAAACGCTACATCCACCCTCCGATGTTTACGAAAGTAAATAAGCTTAGTGACGTAGAGAGGCTATCTAACGAGAGCTAGTGTGTTACGATGAATATCACTCGAGTCTTAATTTCCTAAGTCACGAGCCTCTCGTCCTGCGCAATGTCAGACTATTGTATATGCTTTGCCTTTCGCCTTTTAAACTAACTCATAAACGCAGGATAATGCTAATACGTGATAAAAAGACTTGAAAGGGAACTTACATAAGCTAAAAGTATAAATATATCTTTAAAAATGATCAGGTCTGTCGGTAGACAAGAAATGATAACACATAAAACAGTCCTTTGAAGCTAGCGCCCCTATCATTTTTGAGATATAGATTCGTCCATTGGCCGATAAGGGAGCAACTATTCAACCATGACGTAGTAAAGTAAAGAAAGCATTCACGTGCTTACTACAACGCATTCCCACTGTCTTTGACAAGCGTAGGCCCTTTTGCTATTGTCTCTCAATAATGGGGATGTTTCTGAGACTGTAACACACAAGACCAGCATACATACAGACCCTCTACATTGTCAGATAAGATACAAGCTAAAATATTGATCTTAATTCTGAACAGGGTACATTTTGAATACAAGTAGTATTGAGCGTGGTATGTATTGGCCCATATCATATTGCGATATTAAAGTTAATAGTGGATAAATAAGCGAGTAATACAGGGCACAAGGTTCTCTTATGTATCAATGTTCAAATGTGCGTTTAATCACTTCAAGATTCATTGAAACGTTTGTACATATATTGTTTAGGGTGTATAATTTTTATAACAGTTTATTGTTGAATGTTACATAACCAAATGTAAACGGGTCTGATTAGTTAATTGCCTCCCTGCTAGCGTTTATTATCTCATAATTCGATTATTAACTACTTCATAAGAAAAAATGTACTTAAATCTGCCTAGGTTTTCAATGATTGCTATATGTGGGGGAATTTATCCTATATGGAACACGGGGATGCTCTTTCAGTCCCGATGACCAGCATGACACAAATAGAAGAAACGACGCCACTGCCACACTGTTGCGCCTCCGAATGTAATAAAATCTCTTAATGTTTTAATTATTACAATAGCAACCCTGTAAGGTTTTATGAACAATATTGTCTAACTTGCGTTAATTGCGTTTTAGAACATGTTCTTTAAATTATGTATTTATTTCGGGCGCAGCACATACAAAATTCAATGCTTTCTGCCACTCTACGATTACTTTTGACGAGTTTTTATTAATTACGAAAGTTATGCATAGGCTTATTTCTTCCTCTCTCTTTTTTTGGCTACCAGGGAACTAACCCGAATGTTCTTTCGTTGTAACTTACGTTTTCCAAATGTACATTTAGTCCATAAACAAACAAAACCAGTTTTTAGCCCTGTCCATAATTCCTTTAATGTAATAAAATTAAGGAATAAATGACATCCTGGGGCTCGTTCTACTAAGCCGGCGTAAGTTACGCCTGTCGCAAATGCATATCGAATGAGAGTAACTTACGCATGGTCGCAATTTCGAGGCGCAACCTCATGCTGTAAGCCTATGCTTAACTTTACGCCAGCATAGTAGAACAGGGCCCTGGTGAGTTGTAAGTTAATGAATAAAGGGTCTATCGGGTTACGCAACAAACACCAACACGAAGGTTTTAAAGTCGATTCTACCCCGATAATTGAGAAAAATGAGGAAAAAGTGATCTGTTGCGGATTGCCGTTCCTTTTCCCTTCCTCGGGACAGAGTGGGAACTTTTAACCAATCAACAATAAGCTTTGGTCACATGCGATGGTTGACCCATATATTTTGAAGCAGAATGACAGAATGTCACTATGGCTACGGCCTTGACAGGCTGGGTTGCTGGCGACGCTATTGTGGGAAATGCTGTGAAATCAACCCTTTGATGACTATACGTTCATGACAGCCCAGTTTTCAATACAAAAGGACAATATAACCACACTCGCAACATTATCAGGTTAAATCCTTTATTTTGTATGACAACAAGCAAAAGATCACTTCTTCCGGGGGAGGTAAACCTACCGGCCGGTATGTTGCACTACACACTCGATGTTGTTTGAAAAGTCATCTCTACTTAACATGTATATTTGCACACGACACGCACATGCAGGAGGGGTAGAATTTGTAATTTGGTATATCAAAATCCAAACAGTTTTTAATAAGATATACTACATACATAAGAGCAACGTTGGAACATAATCTGCAAGTGGAAGTCACTACGATCATTGGACGAAAGCTCCAGCAATATGCCAAATTTATTATAGTAGGAATTGTACAGTCATAAATCATACCTCACTTTTGTGAAATCATAAAACTATCCCATTAATATCGCGTGGGCAAAACTCATAAGCCCGTGTTTAATCATGTTAGACTGACGAGAAATAAACATACTATATTTTAATCATGGTTGTTGAATTATGTAAAGAGTAATCAAATTAAAGAATTAATCACAACTGCAAAATATTGTCATTTCAAACAGTTTTGCCAAATCAAACGTTATTCTAAAATATTCCATCTGACAAACTGTCAAAATGTTTAATACAGTAAGGGTTAAATATGCAAAAATGCAACCCTTATGTAATATTATTACTTTTAAGGGGTACAAATGCAAACCTTAATGTACATGTAGTATTGTTACATTAATAGTTGCAATTTTAACCTTATTGTAATAATTATTACATTAAGGGATTTTATTAAATGAGGTGGCTTACCCTCGCAGTCCCCAACCGCTCTCCCCCCAAACTATGGTTAATGGAATTTGGAAAGAAAACTAATTCTGTAGGGTTTTTAAGCAAAGTTCTAAAACTGTGTTTCATGGACTTTGCTCCAAAATCTACCTTGTACTAAAATACAATTTTAAGACTTTAAAAGCACAAACAAATCTAAAATTTTATCTGTACAATGATCAACGAAAGTTATATGTAGGACATACTATTAATTTGTATTAACTGATATGTAGTATATATTTTTGGGGTTTCCTCGCGCGTCAAAAAGTAAAATTATTCAAATGAAACAAGTGGCTCATTTAAAGTGGCATGAGCTGCCGAAATTCACGCTTCTTTCATAATATCTGATCGTCACGACAGTAAAAGGGTTTGAAGGCCATCGAAAAACTAAATGATTGGCGTTGGAATGAGGAAAATCCATACAGCATGTGGCCTGTACGAACGGTAAACGTGTTCGAAAAATAAACAAAATTTAAATACCCGGGAAGACCATTCCTTCATTCTAAGGCAAAGTTAGTTCAAAACAATACTTTATCGCACATTTTTGAGACTAGAAGCAACAAAAAGCTTCTGAATTATACGTCTTGAGAAAAATATCCAATAATTTCAACGTTCTGTTTTTAAGTCAAAATATCAACATGCCCCTTTAAACGGACGAGGTATGTTTCAAATGTATACAAATACGCCAAGTAAGACCGAAAGGCAGATCGTTAAAATGTATGCTTTTCGACTGATCTTTATGTTAAGATGAGGTTTTCAGATATGCGTTGGTAAGTTTAATTCCCGTTATTTTTCGGATTTTTCAGAAACATTGAAACCAGGTCTCAGAGTATGGCACCTATCGCAAGCACTAAATGCCGACTGGCTTATCCATTCAGCCAACGAGTCTTCTCATGAAAATGGCGGTAGTTGACCGAGATAAACTACACTGTCCGCTGGACTTCAGCAGGGAATTCCCTTGCGAACTCTTTTCGAGCTGCGTATTTTCATATAGATTGGTCATTATTTTTTTTTTACTAAACTTAAGACCAAAGCAAACTATCCTTTTAAATTCATAGTCAAAATCATGGATCAAAAACCTAGTAACAACTATATTTTCAAATCGTTATTTTAACGGTTTATGGACAAAGCTTTACATTTCTCTTCATTTTTTTACTATCCCTCAGTTTGTAATACTGGTTAACCGTTAGTTCGTTTAGACCACATAAAACAGTTCAAATCCTTCAGGGTGCTTGTGGAAACGCCCAAAACTAATTTTCTTGTGGTTATGGAAGAAATCAAATAAATTATACAATTCTTTCGAGACTGTTAATTTTGTGCAAATCTAATGGATTTGTAACGATCTTTCCCTATGAAAATGGAGAAAATTTTCTCCCGTTTTGGAGGCACTTAAGAAATTTACAGGGTTTTAAACATATTCTTTCCAGGAGAATGGAAACATTTTTCTCACATTTTTGGAGGCACTTAAGAAATGAAATCCTTATACATATATTATTTTGTCTTTTTCGGTTTTTCTTACCTTCAAGATGATGCATAATCAATGTCATCAATACCAGGTAAACGAGAGCCATGGTCGATATGTTCCCTGGGTAGAATCGACACACACAAATGGTTGGATTCTTGGAGGACGTCTAATACTTTTTCTAAAATTCGTTCTTAATGGCGATCTATGGCATCACGCATTTCTATAGGCAATGATGACCTTGGATATAAAATCGAGCCATTTACTTCTGCTTTGTGCTAAAGAATCCGGGTTAACTCAGTGCTAACATTTGAATGTTCCCTGCTACAACAACTGCGATTGGAAACTAACTCAAAACGTCTTTGAAGTGAGATAGTGTATAGTGATATTGTTAAATACAAAATGCATACAGTTATATATTATTCTGAATAATTCACAGTTCATGCACTGATATCGGACATTTAAGCTAAAGGTACCCTCGCAGCCGTTTTGATATTTGTGGAAAAAAACTCGTGTTTCTATACCTCTAGAGGTAGGTTGGGAAAGATCATCAGCAAACATGTTCCAAAAAGATTTATCATCTCGAAACAATCAATGTAGCTAGGCTAATTTGAGGGACTTGTTCATTAAGTTGAAATCTATGACTTCAAGATCGTCCCATTGCATGTGTAGTACGGCTGATTTTATCCTGCTTATAATTCCAAAGAAAGTTGACAAATTTCCTTATCCATCTTTTGACAGTAAGTGTTATTGAGAGACAATGCGCTAGCACAATATAATAACCTTAAAGGGGCATGAGCTGCCAAAATGTTGATATTTTGACGTTAAAACAGAATGTTGAAATTATTGACTATTTTTCTCAAGACGTATAATTCAGAAGCTTTCAATGCTTCTAGTCTCGAAAATCTACGATAAAGTATTGTTTTGAACTAACTTTGGCTTAGAATGAATGGTCGTCCCGGTTATTTAAATTCTGTTTACTTTTCGAACACGTTTTCGGTCTGTATAGGCCACATGGTGTATGGATTTCCCCCATTCCAACGCCAATCATTTAATTTTTCGAGGGCCTTCAATGCCTCTTACTGTCGCGACGATCAGAAATTATGAAAAAAGTGTGAATTTTGGCAGCTCATGCCTCTTTAAGATATGTTGCAACGAGTTTTGTCACAACGTACGAGTTTTATTCCAACTCACGAGATTTGTTACAATGTTGACGAGTTTTGTCACAAAAGGTTACGAGTTTTGTCACAAGAGCGCCAGCTTTTGTTACATGTCCTAAGTTTTGTTCCAACCCTGCCGAGTTTTGTTACAAAATCAATGTTACGAGTTTTGATACAAACCGTCAACAGCTTTTGTAACAAATTTAATAGGACACGAGTTTTGATACAAAGAGTCAACAGCTTTTGTCCCAAAATGTCAGATTTAGGCAATTTTATAGTGGCTGATAGCTTTGCTCTCCGAAAACTTCCGACGGAACATTTAGTCGCCACCTTGTCCGCCCGTGAATATTTTGAGGATTGCATTGAAATTTGGCTGGTGTTTTGCCCTTTTTGTGGCAATGGTCACATTCTGCCAATATTTTTTGTCTTGGTCATATTTCGTTTAATATTTAGAGGATTATTTTGAAACTACAAACTCACTACCAAGTAGTTGTCTCATGTCTCATTTTCCAGTGTTGTTGATATTTTAGAGTATTTATCGTATTTTGTCAAATTCCTTGTGCGTAGCCTATATATGGGATAGGGTATCCTTGTCCTAATAGGCGATCGTCATAACTTCAATATGAACAAACAAACCGTTCACTGTCCCGTTGGTAAACGATATTGCTACCTCTTTTTTAAACGTACACGATATTATAAAACAGTGCATACGAGCTCATTTTAATTTCGGTTTTCAGTTCCGTGGTTTCAACAGGAATTAAGTCTGGTTACAGGCCTATAAGAACGTCTACGTATAGTAAAAGAGTTCCACAATAAAACATGACCCCCCCCCCACCCCTTTTCAATTTATAAGAAAAATAAGAACTGAGATTGAAATTTATATTTTGTTCGAGCGTTTTGTTTTTAATTGAACAAACACAATACACCAGATATGGTTGGAAACAGTTTAATATAAACAGATAACTCATGTTTTGTGTAAAACACTGTCCCAAATGTACTTCTTACTTGACAGTCTGATAACTTCGGGGATTTAGGTGCAGGTCATTTTGAATGTGGTGACCCAAAAGGTAGCCGTGAAACGTACAATTTTCATATCCTCTTAAGGGTATGGAAGACGGATGAGGCCACTCGAGTCGCGTTTTTGGCGACCTGTTATAAGACACGGCTCGAGAAAACCAGAAATCGCCAACACGGCTAATTCTCTACAGATATTGCCGTTTTGGTGTTTTCACGTTTTCTCGTGCAGCGTGTCATTACAGGTCGCCAAAACGCGGAGCGAGTGGCCTCATCCGTCTTCCATATAAGGAATCTACAGTTTCGGTACATTTCAGAAATCCTCCAATGCTTCAATTATAAAACTGATCGAGCCTGAAAGTTAACAAACAAACTAGTATTTCGGTCCCTTACATTATCACGAGGACACTTTTTTGGGGCCCTCCATATGGTATGGAAGTTGTACGTTACACGGCTATAGTACCTATTTGGTCGCCACATTCAAAATGACCTGCAATCTATCTAAGGTATTTCACGCACGTAAATCCCATAAGTTATCAGACTCAGTCGGAACTCCCTTCGGCTATCTTCGCTCGCTACCGGTCGGCTTTGTCACGCCTCGGGCAGTCTGCGCTTTTTATACGGTAAATCACCGTATGTTTAGGCAGAATAAAAATGGCGTCGAAAGTAAATATCAAAATGTTTCACTGCAGACGAAAATAGAAATAATTATAAATTTACTAAATTCTACTGTTGTAGGTATGCCAATCAGAATTTTCCTCTACTGTTTATTTGGGTCCAGGTAATTCAGATAGCCGAAGAAACAATAAAACCCATCGCCACTTCGAACTTTCCACTGTAACCAGGATTAGGCTCATGTTATATATAACTGATTGGTCGATCATATGAAAATCAGTAATCAGCTTTTGATTTTTTTCTTTGTGTTGATTGAACTACCTTTCCAAAATAAATTATGGTAATATAATTTACTCCCAACTCCATCTACTTTTTAAAAAAGGTCACAAACATCAGTCAACATTTGTTACAAATCCTGTCAACTGTTTGTATCAAAACTCGTGACATGTAAAATTTGGTACAAAAGCGGTCGACTGTTTGTATCAAAACACGTGACGTGTTTAGAACAAAACTGGTCAAGATTGGAACAAAACTCGTGAGTTGTGACAAAACTCGTCGACCTTGTGACAAAACTCGTGAGTTGGAATAAAACTCGTACGTTGTGACAAAACTCGTTGCAACAGATACCCTCTGCTGTAGACAGCATACGCTTCCCAAAGCACGTTCGATTTCGACCACCAGATATTCTAAACCTCTTTGAGATTTTAAAAATCTTTGGGTCAATATTGTCTTTTGTAACCTTTTCACTTCATTAGATATGTTAATACCAAAAAGTTTGAGGTTATTTCTATGTTGAATCTCAAAAGGCACTCTAGCATTTGGTTTACATTTATAATTAAGTGACATCACCAAATTGTCTGTCTTCTCTTATTGTAGTATTAATTAGCTCTTATTGCAGTATTAATGAGCTCTTATTGCAGTATTAATTAGCTCTTATTGCAGTATTAATTAGTTCTTATTGTAGTATTAATTAGCCCTTATTGCAGTATTAATGAGCTCTTATTGCAGTATTAATTAGTTCTTATTGTAGTATTAATTAGCCCTTATTGCAGTATTAATTAGCTCTTATTGTAGTATTAATTAGCCCTTATTGCAGTATAAATTAGCTCTTATTGTAGTATTAATTAGCTCTAAACAGAGAAGGGAGAAATAAGGGGATAAGAGACAGCAAATTGAGTCAACTGATTTAAAAGAAGAATTGAATCATGTGCCAAAACACCCCTTTAATTTCCTCTCCACCTAAATGAAGGTCACCAAATTGTCTGTCTTTTCTTAGTGCAGTATTAATTAGCTCTAAACAGAGAATGGAGAAAAAAAGGGATAAAGAACAGGAGCCTGTTTCACAAAGCGGCGTAGATGTATTTTTTGCGTAACTTTCATACTAACGTATCTCTACAGTATGGGTTGCGAAGGCATTTTCGTAATAACTTACGCTACGCCGCTATGTGAAACAGAGTCCAGCCCTGTAACTCCTCGAAAATCATTAAACCACTATTATAAAGTAGATTGACCACCATTGACAATTTTTTTTCCACTGAATCGTACGCCTTCTCGATGTTTAAAAAAAACATGCTTCACTTTCATGTTTCAATCATGTCCAGGATTAACCTTGTATGTTCTCGTATAAATCTTGATTTAATAAAACCTGTCGCTGTGTGGTGTTTTATATCTGAAAGTATAATTTTTAATCTGTTGGCTATGGTATTCTCGTTATATTTTGAAATGACACTTTCTTGAAAAAAATGGCAGAAGTTCTACCAATTTGGGCTATGGTCTTAGAAAGTATTTTAATGTCAACGCGTAGTAACGTTATTGGTCTCCAATTCTCGTAGGATATGCGAGAGGTGTACTACTGGTCAGATAGAGGACGAATTTCACTTTACCCTCGTTTGCCCGACTTAACTTAAGATTAAAACATATTAAAATGTTTTATAGAAAAAAATCATCTGTAATTAAGCTTGTACAACTTCTATCTACAAATAATGTTAAAGAACTATTATCGTTGGATAAATATTTGAGTTTGGCCACCAGAATACGTTATGCCTAATTGTGTTAAACCTAGCGCACACGAGAGGCGCCGGCTGAGCTGCCGCCCACGCATGGCTGGGAGCTAAGCTGTTTCCCCCATGTGCGCGTAACTCTTGGTGAGATTTTCGCCTCTCGAGGCAGTGAGGAAAGTATCTAGCATGTTCGATATTTTCTGCCTCTCGTGGCAAGAATCTCATCGTGTGCGCGCAACGTGAGCTGCCAGCTGAGCTGAGAGGAGGGATAGTCCAATCGCGTGGGCCTGTTAAATCATGTGACCATTTAGAAAATTACGTAACATAGGTAGTGATACTTATGTAGCTTAGTAAACGTGGGTGGACAGGAACTTGCCTCAGCCGAGAGCTCATCGTCTGGGATGAAATATGTAGCTGCTCCCTGGGCCACGCGTGCCTTGTAGCTCAGCCGGCGCCTCTCGTGTGCGCTAGTCTTTAGAGTTAAAGTACACACTATAGCAATAGAACTTCAATCCTGTTACTATGCTGTTTTTGTACTGAATGACTATGAGCTGCATGCTTACGGAATAAACATAATAATAATCCTAGGAACCAACATAACCTTACTCATTTAGAATGTCTAGCCTTAAGTAAGCTAAGAGGAAATTAAAAAAAGGTTATTAAACCTGCTGATAAAGGTTCGACAACAGTTATTATGTCTAGACAGAATTATATTGAAGAGATAGAACGGCACCCCTCTTCATTACAAAACACTTGATAAGGAAATTTGGCCTGAAAAAGTTAGAAGCTTCAATATAAATCGTCATTCTCTTTCTTTCTTAATGAAAAACAGTATCGCTATTCGGAATCTGATTATAACTCTAAATAACTCACAAACTCATTGAAAAATGGTCCAAGCTTACAATGCCCCCTGGGCGTCCTATTATCTCAGATTATGATAGTGAAAGTTATAGAATATCGGAGCTAATTGATTACTATCTAAAACCTATAGCGAATCGGCACCCTAGCTTACGGATGAATTGTCGGCTAAATTGTCAGAGAAATCCATCCCACAGGGTGTGATTCTGGTTACTCTGGATGTGGAGTCTACAAACACTGGTATAGACTTTGGTCTAAAATCAATAACATCAGCACTCCAAAGATATCCTGACCACCGTCGTCCGGACGTTGGAACTTAGCTTGAAAGGTTATGATTTGGAATTCAATGGGTAGATCTTTCTAAATAACATGATGTGCTATGGAAAAACGTTTTAATCCTAACTTTGCCTCTATTTTTATGGCTGAGTGGAAGAGTGATATTCTTCGCAAATGTCACAAAAAAACTTTCATTTACCTTCGGTATCTTGATGACATTTTTATCATTTGGCAACATACGGCAGACCTTCGTATTTTCATTGACACTCTTAATTCCCAGCATCAAACTACAGCCTACTATTGATCAGGTTTCTGTGGATTGTTGAGATTAACTATTTACAAGTGTCATATATATCATACTGCTGGGTATCTAGACTAGAAAGTATTCTTCAAACCTACTGACACGCATCACCTGCTACATGCTGGGTCATACCATCCTCCCCACACTTTCAAGGGATTCATTAAGTCTCAGGTTTTTAGATTCTATAGAAATTGTCGTTCTTTAGATTTGTTAATCAGACTTGTTCTGTTATTTTCAAAGCTCTTCTCCCCGGTGATATTCTATTAGGTTACTGCGAAGGATCAAATCTGACAAATGAAGACAAATCGTTTCTCTCCCTTCAACCCCCAACACGCTTGCTTCTCCTTCACGAGTGTGTCATTAAAGCCCAACATTTCTCTCAGGTACATCAATGGAATGTCTACAAACGCAATGCAAACTCGATGTATACGTGCCAGATCGTGGAACTTTTTTCGGGTATACTGGTCAGGGCTAAACTCCCTTGTCTGTCTTCTACGGACTTAAATTTTCACTTTCTTTTCCCATGATTATATGGGGTTCAATCTCAGTCTGCCGATATTCGTGCCATAGCTGAAGTTGCGTAAGGATCATCAATGTGTTACAAAAGTGTTCCAGAAAATTCTACTGACTAAGGCCAAGCTCCTGCCAGTCGTCAACCTAATGAAATATCATAGGTTTTTTAATAGTTTATTACAACAACTTAAATTATGATTGGGTATCAAGATCTAAATGATATACCCCTTTTAAAAACAATGAAACTTGTCTCCATGGTTATTTTAGACAAGAAGATTTTCCCTGTGTCCGTGTGTTTTAGTGTTCATAAATATATACTTTTGTTTTTTAGCTGGAGTTATTTATTTTGTTCTGGAAACGATTTTAAGAAAAATAGCAATGGTTTGGAATGTAATGAAACTGTGATCATTTTGGATCTTGTTTTGGTGAAGTCCGTATTGGCCTTGTTTGTTCGTATTAGACTAATCTGTTCGTATTGGCCTTGTTTGTTCGTATTGGCCTTGTTTGTTCGTATTGGCCTTGTTTGTTCGTATTGACCTTGTTTGTTCGTATTAGGCTAGTTTGTTCGTATTGGTCCAGATCATTCACGTAGGCCTACTTGTATGAGTACTATTGTATAGTCTAAATGAACTGATTATTCCAGGAATAGTATTGTGAATATTCCAGAAATTTCCAGAAACCGATATTATCATTGAGCATGTGGCAGGGTGTGGGAACGTGACGTTCAGTTTCAGTTTGAAACTTCGGGGATTTACGTACGTGAAATACCGTGTCAAAGCCGATCGGTAGCGAGCGAAGCTAGTCGAAGGGAGTTCCGAGTGGTTCACTTCTGAAGCTTTGAAACATAATATGGGTTTTAATACAAAAAACTCTTAACATTATGGAGATAGGAAGAACAGAGACGTATTATCTTAATCCATTTGTTCAGTTAATTAGGTGTAAGTTTGTGTGAATAATTTTTAAGTTGACGTTTGAAGTTAACGTAAGATATTTTATCTTTGCTTTTCGTTAAGATCAAGATGACCATAACGTCAATAAAAACCACTTTAAAATAATGATAATTCATGTAACAACCTTACCGCAAAATTACTCATTTTATTTGGTAAATTGTTGGTCTAAATTGACATTGACTGTGTGTTCACGATAATAACACATTAGATTGACTGATTGATGTTTTACGCCGCACACAGGATTATTCCACTTATATGACGGCGTTGTCAGGTTTAGTAGGGGAGGAAACCATTCTCTACCCGGAGGAAACCCCCGACCTTCGGCGAGTACCTGGCAACTCTTCCACTTACGGAGATAAAGTGAAAAATCCACTGAGATTTTTTTCGAACCCGCGTCGCATCGATGGAAGGCTGGTTTCTGACTGAGGGACTCTCCTTCTAACCGACTGGGCCTCAATACATTAGAAAACCTCATTCGTAAAGATCCAACATAATGGATTTCCTTAAGGACCGGGATGCTATGATTCTGGATCTTCTATATTTTTAAAACAACTGGGATATTTAACAAAAAGAGTGAAACTAATACTTTGAATGATTATTATAACGAGAGTGACTATTAGCATAATTATAAAACACCACTGGAAACATTGATCTCCGAGACAGCGTAGTGGAAACAATGGAAGCGGATTTCCCCCTTGGGCATCGTATAAAAAACCCACAAGCAGTTGGAGAAACACTTGAAAAACAGCAAGGGATGCGAAAAATGATCCGGTTATTAAAGCAAGATTTGTAGTCCCAAAATGAATTGCTAACACAGAGATAGGAACAGTTTTCCCGGACCCCATGCTTACACCGGACAAAATTGTGACTGTCCAAATTTTGGCCTCCGACCCGGATGACAAAGTTCCAACGCACATTGCGACGGCAAAAGACATGTATGTGACCACCATTAATGCAATGGGACTGGTTACAGACGAAACAAAATCAAATAGGATGCCAAAGGTAATCCGTGTGGCCGATGTGATTAAAGCTATGACGTACACTGTTCTCACAGGATTCGGAAACCCAACAGATTCGGCAATAATCGTAATGTTATTCATGCACGTAAAAGCGCATGCGTAGAAAAAAGCAGACGGCCATAATGTAAGATGAAAGAAGGTTGAGTGGAACACGTCTTTTTCTGAAGGACTTGCATTTCCTTCATGGTTATTCTCGTCATGTAAAAATATGGAATCCTCAGTGATATTGTTGATGGGTATGACGTTTAGTGTTATGAGGGTATACAAACTGACAAAACACAACCCATGTAATATGAAATTCACAAGGAATATAGCCAGAAAAAACGTCCAGAATTTCCAGTAGTAAAATATATCAAGGAATCCTGCGAAAACTATTTTCGACAAACTCAACAGTCCACTCTGAAGTCCAATTAACTTCCCCGTGTGTTTAAGAGGAAAGCTTTTCACGTTAAGGACGGTAATAGAGCTGACGGCCACGGCAGTGCTGGCGGCTGAAAGAAAAAAAAAATCCATAGTGAAATAAAATAATGCGTGAAGTAGGATAAAGATTATATATTTTTTCGTTAGACAGAAACAAGGACAAGGTTCTTTTTCTCAAGCTCAAATTATACACTTTTTAATGATACCAGTCTTGAGAAAGTACGTTTAAGTTACATGTAATTTACGGTTACAATTCTCCGTGGTTGATATTTTGTATGCATTTCGCTCATATCGTCCTGTTGCAGACCCCGTATTGTTTATTTCAAGGTCAATGCTTTTGGGTCCCACTTCAAACGCTTGCACTTTATTGGCAATCCGGGTATAAGACAAATCCGAATTCGGGCAGCTTGTGTTTGTTTAATAAACTGACTGGTTGAAATGTTAACACTAAATCGTTGAATACTATAAATATTCTAAACTCACCTAATATAAAATGGGCAAAGTAAATGGCCAGTGCTCTTACCGCGAAGAATTCTTTCCAATACACCATTATCGACAAAGACCCACTCGACAGACATAGTAGGGTAAAGACACAGATAAAGTTTGCAGCATAACCGAACTTCAAGGTAACCAATCCACCCAGGAATGCAAATCCTGAACCGATTGTGTTTGTACTAGCAATGATTTCCACTGAAAGTATAATACCAAAACCAAGCTGTTGTTTGATAAATGAAAACTTTAAAACTAGAAAAGACCAGGAGCCTGTTTCACAAAGCGGCGTAGATGTATTTTTTGCGTAACTTTCATACTAACGTATCTCTACAGTATGGGTTGCCAAGGCATTTACGTAAAAACTTCCGCTACGCCGTTTTGTGAAACAGGCCCCTGGACATAAAACATTCCATTAACATATTCTAACGTACTTCAATTGCTTTAAAATCCTTCTTAAAAGATACATAAGTTGAAATTGCAAATATATATAGCATTTTCTTTCTGAAGTAGATAGATGTGTACATGTATATTGGTGAATACCTATTACTTATCTATAACGATACCTTGCAACAGTTGGTGTTCTATATACTTTTGTTACCGAGACGAGATGGGCAATCCTTATGACGTTACAACAGCGAGCACGTATAGTTATCATAGATGTATACCTTTCAGCATAGGATCAGTTGAAACATAAAAAATCTATTGGCGGTAGGCCTATGGCAGATTGTCGGATAACAATGCAAGGAAATGCTGACGAGGCATATTTGGCTAACATTAGGCTCTGAAGCTTGCTTTTCTTTGTAGTTATATCCAACCAACAAAAGCCAAAACTTCGATAATCGGTATTGCCGTTCTAGGACAGCTATCATAGCATCGATTCAACTTATTTCGATTTGCAGATAATACTAAGCACCAAATAATTGTGTTATTGTAAGCTTAATTGAAAATGATAACTTAATGGGATGTAAGAACATTGAGAAAAAATGAGTTTCCGTGCAAAACGTACCTTTGGTTTGGGAGAAATTAAACGTCTCCTTAAGTGGTAAGGCGTAAGCGTTAAAGGACCAGTTCACTCCACTCAGTAGCAGGGAAAGAAAACTCAGTGGCGTTACTATCCAACGTAAAGAAGACAGACTCCCCATGATTGGCCCCAACTATTTCTAAAAGAAGAAAACTTGAGTTTTTAAAAGATAGTAAACCGTCAGCCCCCGTAGCTGTGACCAACCGATCTGGAGATTAAATTGAGATTGCATATGTTTTTATGAATAAGTAAACATGTATAAATGGTTATGTATTATGCATACACAATACTTTATCTGACGTAAATTTTTATTTATGTCTTTAAAAGTCTATCTGTGCTATTCTACATGCTTTAATGGGCTCAATGTGCTTAGAAACGAATACATTTATGACGGACATTAGCAATAGCCTGAAAAATACAATGAGAAAAAAAAAGAAGTTACATGAACTAGTGAAATTTAACATTAATGCTATTTAATGCTCGATTTAAAATGTGTTCATCAGGCTTTTCCCTGGCTCCCAAAATGCTGGGGTTCATTGGACCCCAATCAGATAAAAGTAGGGTTCCATATACACTAGATGGGGTTCAATTAGTCTTTAAATATGCATTATTGTATAATATTCTGCAATATATTTGCATCCCATGGGACCTTTCTCGTTGCAATTTTGGGGGGCAAGTGAGAAAATGAGGATCAGAGATGCAGGTTTTAGGGTCGGGTAAATCCCTGGTTCATATACAGTAGTGTAACTCCGTGTTTTAACCTAAATGGTAGAAAGTATTTAAGATAAGCATTCCGGGCAGAATTGGGGGTCAGGTTATATCAAGAGTATGTACTCAAGTGTCTATATCTTGCTTAACTGTTGAGTCGGCCAAGCGTACGTTTCCGTCATCGTATGATTGATTGGTTGATTGATTGATCAAAACAAACATTCAGTTTTACCTCTTTTCATTATATACACAAAGAAAAAAGTTAAACACCCCCTGGAAAGTCTGCACCGACCGATAGAATCATTGGTGTAGGGAGATTGTTGTCAAACTGATGATGCAGAAACGATTGGGATCATAAAGGGCAACATTCTGGCGACAAGAAATCGCCATTAATGGCAATAAGGTATACAATTTATTCAGGATAACGTTAGCCAAATCAAAAGTGAGTCCATCTGGCTTCACAGGGCGAACACATTGAAGTAAAAATGTCACTGTGAGTATGCAAAACACATCCCTAGAGCAGAGGGTCAATAACGCGTATGGTCTCCATTAGCTTCCAACCTGCGTCTCATCCCTCCAGTGAGACGTCGGGTCTGTTGAAGGGGTAACTGCCGCCAATAGCGATGTAATGCGGCTTCCAATTCCTGCAGATTTTGTACAGGAGACTCTAGGGCTTGAACGTTTCTGCCCATCGTATCACAAATGTGCGCATAGGATGTAAACGATTCAATTTCTGATTAATTGGGTTAAATATATGAATTTGCCGTAATATCAAACGGAGACGTGTCACAATAATGGAAGTTTCCTGTCACTGATGTTTTCATTTCACAATTGGCATTGCAAAACGTCTACGAGCAGCATCTATGGCGTTACGAACACCTTCATAAATGTTTCAATGAAATGTACGATGGGTCATTATATTACATAGTGGGCATAAGCCAAACTGTAACCTACAAACCTAGACACATATTAATATAAAGCATTTACCTGCATGACTGCAAATATCCAGCCATCCGAGAAAAATGAGTGTGTCATTAATATGTTTGTAAGATAAAAGTTTTGTTCGAGAGAGCACTTATATAGATTCAACCAAGTGGTTAATCCATAAACAAATATTTACGCAAATTTATTCAAATATTTCAAATATATTGCATAATTTTCTTTCACTTAAAAGGCAAAACTTAAAAGTACGCTACTTTTAACTGAATCATTAATGAACTCAATATATTTAGCATTACATAGTTTTAACATCATTTTACAGTGGGGAAAGTGGGCTAGCTGTTACCATCCCTTTATACAGATTACCAAATTGCAGACCCAACGCTACGTTTCCAGACACATTGGCGACATTTTTGGTATTTTTGTTGTTTTTTCTTTTCTGTGGTAGTTTGTTTTGGAACTTAAACTTACTGGGTTGAGAGTAACAATAATGACGTTGAAGGCATAAATCTTAAAAATAAAGTGAATGCGTTTGGTTTAACGAGTTTTCTCGAGTTCTCGAGTAACGGTAAAACTCTGAATGAACCATTCCATGTATTACCTTAGCGGGACACACAGTAAATCGAACAGCGACGACAAATTTGATGCGATCAATGTCCATCGCACAATTTTGCTCACATTTGCAAGTAGGCTCTATAGTAAACTATTTCTTTTCTGCTCAACACACATCTATCCGAGTTGCTAGGTACTCGACAAAGTACATGTACGGTGGTTTCCTTCCGGCAAAGAGTGCGGTTTCCTTTCCCACTAATCCTGGCAACGTCACCATGTAAGTAAAATAATGTTGAGTGTGGCGTAAAGCCTCAATCAATCTATTCATGAGTCACCAAGCCACTTTGATGGCACTCGGGATCGTTCCTTTTGACAGTTTATACAAGTTATTAACCCGGTAAACCACATCTTGGCAAAATTTCGGAACATGTCTGTGTTACTCCAATGGGCTCTATTATTGTGGGGCTCAGTCGGTAGAGAGATAGTATATTAGATCGGGGAAACTTTTGCATGGCTACAACTTACGATCGAAAGTGCTCCTTTTGAAGGTTCTGTTTTGATGGATACTTCAAACCAAACTAGACATAAACTCTGCAAGAAAATGCAAAAACACAGAATATGATGATAATTCTGCTGGCAAGTAAGCAAGGAGAACAAGCTATGAGATGCAGATATGACTTTACATGAGCAGATGATGACAGCAGCAGACTGCATCAAAATTGCAGGAACTGGCACCAACCAAGGACAACATCTATCAACAACATGAAAAAATTAATAACATTCAAGAAAGTGTAAGGGGGTATTAGTGTTAAGACAGTGGGTTGGATGGGTGGATTATATATTAGTCAAACATGAATGGGGTCGCCAACGGAACCCCTCGCGCCAGTCTAATTTATTTGGGTGAGCATAATTTTTTTTGTGTATAACAAAAATCCTGGATGGCATAGCATTATAGCAACAGAGTAGTGATAAACTATTATAGATGAAGTCGAGCCATTGGCGTCTATTTACAGCAAGAACTTTTTGAGATAATGGGTTTGCAAGGATATGGACCAGCAGGCGTGTAAAGGGTCATAACACTTAAAAAACACATCTGATAACGGCCACTTTGAATAAGCTTCTGTTAATAGCTGCATCAAACAACTGTACGAAGTTTTATTGCTGTACTTTAAAGACTTTACAAGATAATGGGTTCACAAGAATATGGACCTACAGACATATAAGGGGGCATAATCCTGAAAAACACATCACATTACGCTGACTTTGAATAGGATTCTTGTTCTACAGTAGCTGCATTAAACAACTGTGTGAAGTTTCATTGTTGTAGGTAAAGAAGTTTTTGAGATAATGTGTTAACAACGATATAACAAAAGTATAAAGGGGCATAACTCCTGAACAAAATATTGGATTACGCCGACTTTGAATAGGCTTCTTGTGCTAGCTGCATTGAACAACTGAGGGAAGTTTCCTTTTTTGCAAGTGAAGAAGTTTTTTAGATAACATGTTTACAAGGACATAACGAACGTATAAAGGGGCATAACTCCTGAAAAAAATATTGGATTACGCCAGCTTCGAATAGGCTTCTTGTGCTAGCTGCATTGAACAACTGAGTGAAGTTCCATTGTTCTAAGTGAAGAACTATTTGAGATAATGCGTTTACAAGGATATAATGGACAGGCAGACGGACAGACGGACGACGGAGGCAACGAAAATACCCTTCGGGCAGAATCTGCCCGAGGGGTAAAAACTATGTTAATATAGGTCTAGGAGAATGATTGGACAGGACTGCAAATTCCGAACTCTGTATGGACATCTTTTTAAGCAGATGAAACTGGGTTGGCTAAAATGACACCACCTGCAAAGTTAAATAAGTGGCTGTCGCCATCAGGACCCCTCGGGTCTGGGCCAAAGAAACCGAAGATATATTTATTTTCCAGATAATTTGTTGCGAGTGAAAAACTACTCCACATACATGCATCACATTTACAAGGAGGTTTTTGGCTGACAGTCATGTAAGGGGCATAACTCTTGATTTTAAATAGGCTTCGTGTACTTGCTGTATTAAACAAATGTGTGAAGTTTCAAAGTTGTAAGTTAAAGACGTTTTTTAGATAATGTGTTTACAAGGCTTTTTATAGCAGCGGTAATGTAAGGGGCATAACTCTTGAAAAAAACATCCGAGCGCGTTGATTTTGAAATAGGCTTCTAGTACTTGCTGTATTAAACAAATGTGTGAAGTTTCAAAGTTGTAAGTTAAAGACTTTTTGACATGTGTTTACAAGGCTTTTTACGGCAGCGGTAATGTAAGGGGCATAACTCTTGAAAAAAACATCCGAGCGCGTTGATTTTAAATAGGCTTCTAGTACTTGCTGTATTAAACAAATATGTGAAGTTTCAAAGTTGTAAGTTAAAGACTTTTTTAGATAATGTGTTTACAAGGACCAATGGACAGACGGGCAGACGGATGACGGAGGCAACGACAATACCCTTCGGGCAAAATTTGCCCGAGGGGTAAAAACCTATGTTAATGTAAGTCTAGGAGAATGATTGAACAGCATAGCAAATTTACGAACTCTGCATGGTCATCTTTTTGTAACTGCAACTGTAAGCAATCGGAGAAGCGGGAAAGGATAGCCCCTTAGCCATGATAAGCAAGCTTTATAGAGTACAGCAATATGCACATAGGATGATATGTATATGCACATGTATGATAAAGATGGAGAAACAGCACCAAGAGGAGGAGACACATGAATTGGGCATGATTTAATGCTACGTCTGTGACAAATGATGGAGAAAGACAAAATATCATGCAAAATACTCCTTGCTGGTCATGTTTAGTTAGCATCGACAACAAGAAAGTAGACTATGAGGCTGCTTGCTGATCATGCTACCAGCACTCACTACGAGGAAGTAGGCTATCAAGAGTGCCACAAGCACAATAATGAAACATGCAGGCTTATATGACAAGCACAGCAACTACCGTACAACTGTACAATGGGACAAAATTGTGTCTACAAACAAATGTATGAACAGACAAATGGCAGAACAGAGAAATGTCAAAAGGAGTCCAAAATGTCATAAATATGTAAAAATATCTCCTTGCAAGTAGGACATAGACAACTTCATATCATTGGTAACATTTGTCAAGTTTCATTAAAAAAGAACCAACATCTGGGAGGAGTATTTTGGACAAAATTGCGTCTACGGACGGACGGAGGGCACAACGATCAGACAGATGTATGTGTGTACATACAAACTTTATGCCAGCAGAAGGGGGGGGGGGGGGGGTAGGAAGGAGGGAGGGAGGGGCGATAACATGATAACCCTGTCTTCATATGGAATGAGACCCATTGGAGGAGTATTTTGGACAAAACTGTGTCTATGGACGGACGGACGGACAGACGGAACAACGATTGGACGGATGTATGAGCGTACATACACACTACATGACATATTTGTGAAATTTCATTGCAATCAAAGCAAAATCTTAGGAGAAGTAGTCCGGACAAAATTGTGTCTACAGACAGACGGACGGACAGACGGACAGACGGACGGACAAGCCGATTCCAGTATACCCCCCTAACTTCGTTGCGGGGGGTATAATAAGGGGTCTTGGTGGTCCAGTGGGTTAGAGTGATCGTCCCTCAGTCCCACCCAGACCTTCTATCGATGTGGCGCGCGTTCGAATCACACTCAGACCAAATAAAAAATTGTATGTCAAAGGGTTGCCAGGTACTCGCCGCAGGTTGGGAGTTTGTTCCCCACTAAACCTGGCAGCGCCGCCATATAAGTGAAATTATCTTGTCTGCGGTGTAAAACATCAATCAATTAATCAAAGCAAATAGATATTCGAGGTACGCAAATCCACGAGTGTCACACTAGTAACACAGCCTTTGACGATGGCCATTAAAACATTCAGACTTGTTTCTCAAGCTATTAAAGTGGCTGCCAAAATGTTGATTTTTTGTATATCAAAACATATTGTTGAAATTATTGGTTATTTTTCTCAAGACGTATGATTCAAAATCTTTTTAGTGCTTCTAGTCTCGAAAATGTACGATAAAGTATTGTTTTTAACTAAATGAGGCTTAGTTTTTAAAATTTTGTTTACTTTTCGAATACGTTTTCGATTTGTACAGGCCACATACTGTATGGATTTTTCTATATTCTTCTTTTCAAGGTTCTTCTACTCAGAGGGTATTCTTTTTTTCTGAAGGATCAAATCTGACACCTTAAACTGCCCCCCCTCCCCCTAACGGATGTATCGTAAGCGCCCAACGTTTCTCTTCGGACCATCAATGAAGTGCCTTAAGACGCGATGTAAACTCGATGTAAACGTACCAGATCGCGAAACTTTTGATAGGAGAACAATCCTTTGTCTGTCTTCTGCCTATATAGGAACCAAATTATATACTTTCGTTTAGTTTTCCCATTATCATATTTTGTTTGATTTCAGTTTACGCGACTTCTTGCCATATTTGAAGATCCGTACAGCGTTATCAACCTATTACAAAGTATTCCAGTAATTCCTGTCTGTCTACAACTCCAATGAAATATCATGGGTTTTAGTTTATTACAACTATGATTGCGTATAAAGGTCTAAATGCCCCCCCCCTCCCCTCTTAACACAATTAGAAACTTGTCTCCATTGTTATTTTAGTCAAGAAGTTTTCCGTGTGTTTTAGTGTTCATACATATAGATAAACATATAAGGTAGTTATGACCTTATAGTTGCCAATTTTAGCCACGCGAAATGAATTTTATATTAAGGAGAAAAGAGGAAATGCACCCAACTTGGGAAAGCGACAAAACTAGACCTCCCAAAGTAAACAACCTTACATCAAATATTGCAAATAATGCCAAAGGAGACCAAAAAATTATTTTAGGTGAAAAGACATGTATTGTATATATTTGTATCACAAACCTGGTTGTATGTCCTATGGAGGAAGGTATCTTAACCCTATCCGGTTACATAGACCTTTTTCAGTCTGAAGTGTTGATGGCAGAGAGGTTTTAAATGGCTTCAAACAATTTAGTATAACATGCTGAAATGTCTTGCAGAATGTGTATCTTTCTATAAACGTCAACGTCTCTGTTTCAACTTTAAGCTATTCCTGAAACTCCTCTTGAAATTATCCCATAACAGGGAAAGTCCCTTGTATGGTCATGACCTCAGAACAAAAGCTCCCCTTCAGAACTGACGATCGCATAAGTTTAAGATTGCAAATATAGATTCAGTTTCAAGGACAGAACTCCAAATCAGTTGAAACATTTGTCAGTACCTGATGATGTCAGTTTCCATGTGGTGTGGAAATGCAATTTGAATGTATATCCATTTTTCTGACCTAAGTTGTAAGGTCAAAGAGGACCGATGGATGCACACATGCTTAATAAAAACATCATTAGCGTGTTTTTGTCAATTGTAGTGGTACCATGGGGTTGAATTTGCATATTTGGCTTCAGGCACTGTTTTATACTAAATTTAAATTTATTTCGAGACAGTGACCCCAGCAGTAAATTTTGTTTGACGGACAACCTTGCTTGTCTTTTCTCGTGATTTCTAAAAGTGGCAAGAGCTATTTTTCTCGAGAAATACAGCCCACAAGCTCTTAAGTGAAACTACTCTCGAAAATTACGTCAATGTAGTATTTAAAGGTGGTTTAAGCCGAACTTACATGTAAGCTGAAATAACTCTTATTTAAATTTTGTTTTCGTTTAGAACTATATTTCATCTTGTCTAGATCTAAAATTCGATGGCGTTTCTTCATTCCAACGTCAATCATTTAGTTCAAATCATCTTGTCTTCACAATCAGAATAATTGAAGTAAGAGTGAAAAATAAAACAAACATTTGAAGTTCCATAAAACTTTTCTGTATTTTATCGAGATTGGGTATCTGTCATCATAGTATGATAACAGTAAACCGATTTATTTTCAGTTCAATTGCTGCAGGAATTTGGCTTTTTGTTTTCATGCCTTATCAATAACCAGCTTAATACAATAATAAAAAAAAACACGAAAGAGCATTGTTGTAAGAATATTTCTATAGCTCCATTCCATACGATGGTTTTTAATATTTCATATATAGAATAAGTGATTTTTGATGTAAACTAACATACATTAGTAATTGCAAACTAAAGTACACCCGTAGGTTTTACACGAAACGCCATATATGCATATACTATAAAAACACTTCTTTGACATAGTAGTTACCCCCATGTCCAGTTCTAGTATGATAACATTGTTTAGCCAGTATAAACAGTTTTCCCCGCTTCCGTATTAAAGATAACTTTTTTGTTTCAGTTAATTTATTGTTGAAACAGAGCGCAGTAAGCGAAAGCTTGTTGGTATACCTCTTTAGATGGAAGATAATACAAACATTTGGAAGGGATTTATTGAAATTAGTATTTTTTAGTATTCAAAACTTTCTAAATGACATCTGTATCTCAGCTTTTCAGTTTTGCGTTGAAAAACTAAAGGATTGAAGATGAAATAAACAATATTGATAAAGCCATTAGCATGTCAGAACCAAAGATGTGTACAAATAACGAACAAAATGTAAATAGCTGGGATATATGTATTTTTGCTTATTAAACTACCTATGTATGTTATGAGATGGAGTTTATAACCGTTTTGTTTGTTGTTTGTTACATAGGTTTATATGTGCCGGGGGGGGGGGGGGGGGAGCAAATTGTATGGGGTTAAATCTCAGTCTACTGATGTTCTTGCGATAGTTAAGATGCGTAGCCCGGATTATCGGTCTTACGGCGACGGGTATTATATGGCTGCTAATGTGTCTTATCACCTTAGCCCGAATCACTAGGGTAATAATATCGATATAACTGTGGAGAAATATAGGTCTATACATCTAGTATTTAATACTCCACGAATATTTCATATTCGGCCTAGTTCATTGGTCATGACAAAAGATTTCCGAAGACTACGAGTTACGTATTTCTAAGATGCCCCGCCGAGTTTTTAGGTCGGTTAAGGGGCTTTCACAATTGAGATACGGCGGGTTTACGGCTCTTGCGGTCATGAATTTTGGCCTTCCGTACGATGGACCGCAGCCTTCCTTGCGGGCAACCGCACCTTACCGCGCGGAATTTTTGTGCCGCAAGAGCCGCAGAAAAGTTTGGTGTGCACATGGAATCCAATTTCCGGCCGTGCGAATTTTTTTATTACCTCTGATCCGTGCGGGCGCTAGTACGTTCACCGTAAACCGTTGTATCTTGATGCGCAGTTGTTGCACGGTTTTTTTGTGTCGTAAGATGCTCCGTACGGTGAAATTTCTTGTTCCGCCAACCTTACGACAGTCGTAAACCGTTGAACGATTCGCCGTCTCGGTCTTGCACCGCCTTGCATTCACCGTGCGAAAAATACCCTGTGCTAAAAGGTATATATTTTTCTAACGGTTTTTTTTTTATCTCTGCGCCTTTTTCTACTGCAATCACGTCGGCGGAGCCCAAAATCGCCGCACGATTTGACAAAACGCCGTAAGGCGCCCGCTCATTGGTGCGCGGCGAAAAACCATGACGCACGATGCATCTTGCGGCACGCCGAACGTTCCAACCAATCACGTAGCACCTCCGCGCAACTGTCTCACGGATCACGTGCGCTAGACGTCACTCCGCGCGGTTCGCCGCAAGAGATTCGTGGATTAAAACGTGCGGGAACCTTGCCACGCCCTTACGATGCCCCGACCAATCGTAAAATGGATTATTTTCTTGCGGTAATTTTTCCGATTCTACTGCGGCCCGAAAAAATTTATCTCCACCGTGCGATCGATTTCAGTATTTTGACCGTGCGGCGAAAGCCTCAATTGTGAAAGCCCCTTTAATGTTTTACTATGGCGGTTACGTCAGGTTGAAAGTCAGTGGACTTGGAAGCAAATATTGACTGCATAAAGGAAAGCTTACCACTGTAGGCTGTAGGAATAACTCGGAAGACCGACGAACGGTAAAATAAGAAGAGATGTATATTCTCAGAAGGTCACTGACTAACTACATTAGTACATGAGGTGAACACAACCGGTTTGGTCAGTCCTGGTCAAGTTGACATGTGACAGGGGAGATAATCTTAATACATCGCCTATATTTCCTCCCTTTTTGACCAGTCTTAACAGTTCAAACAATAATTTTCAAATATAACAATTCATGAATCAACAACATTTCATGGATAATAACCAAAGCAAACAATACATTTAAGCAATGTGGTTGCCTTCTTGGCAAACTGAGAATGGTTCCAGTTCAAGTTGTATCGGGTATTGCCAAATCCTTACTAATGACGACGCTTTCTCTGTGGTGTCGGTTCGGATTGTGTACTTGGAGAAAGTCTCCATAAATTTGAGTGACCACAAAGCCTTTAGAGAAATGTTTTGTCTTAAATTTCGGACCCGACAGAACTTTTACTGCAACCTTATCTCCAACATTAAATTCACGCACTTTTGTGTTTTTAAGCGAGTTGGTACGTCTAACATCTTTTGCGTTGACGTGTTTTTCATAACAACAATCCCAAATTTCGACCATACTTGTCTCCTCCTCCCAACCAAGAGAAGGTAAATCAGTTGTTATAAGATTTATAATGGGACATGTTCGACCAAACACAGCATAATAAGGTGGCACACTGGTAGTTCGATTTTCTACCGCATTATGCG
Source organism: Lepidochitona cinerea (assembly GCA_963971465.1). Taxonomy (NCBI): domain Eukaryota; kingdom Metazoa; phylum Mollusca; class Polyplacophora; order Chitonida; family Tonicellidae; genus Lepidochitona; species Lepidochitona cinerea. The sequence continues at coordinate 38,374,852 of OZ020555.1, read as the reverse complement.
CTGCAACGATACGAGGCAAGACAATGTCCCAGTCTTTCTCGTTTTCTACACACTTCATCAGCGAGCTCTTTAGAGTGCGATGGGACCGCTCTTCGGGATTAGCCTGAGGGCGTGCCACAGGTGTGAAACAAATAGACACATTCCATGAACTTAAATAACTTTTAAATTGAGAGGAAGTGAAAACTGAACCATTGTCACAATATTTTTGTCCCGGAGGACCAAATAAACTGAATATTCTATCTAAAATAGCAATAGTACTGACAGTAGTTGCCGAACGCAGAGGCCACGCAATAACGAAACGAGATAGATCGTCCTGTATAGTGAAAATATATTCATAACCATTCGACGAACGAGGTAGAGGGCCCACAAAATCGCAATGCAAAATTTCCCACGGCCTTTGGGCGGTTTTCGTTATAACCAACGGGGATTTTTTAATGACATGTGGCCCTTCCAAACAAACCGAACATTTTAACACATATTGTTCAACCTCAGTGGATGTAATCGTTGGATCAATAAGTTAAGCCAATTCCAAAGTGCGTGCTGTGGAAAAATGACCCAGATCGTGCGCTTTTTCGATAATTTCCAACTTTATGGTAGTTGAACGCGTGACTGTAAATATAGGCAGATCTATCTCATCGTCTGTGATTGGCGCTCTACTTAAAGCATACTACAGACCAAATAACTGCTAATGCCTCACGATGAACAGTTTCTCTCAGTTTTGGAGAGTTTTTTAGAAGCATAAGAAATTGGATGTTCAATACCATCAGATTCAGTTTGTAGCAAAATACCAGCTAAACCAGTTTAACTTGCGTCAGTTTGTATAATAAACTTTGGAGCCGTGTTTGAAAAATCAGGATGTTTTAACACTGGTTTAGACAATAAACAAGTTTTAAGAGTTTCAAAAGCAACAGACTGATTTTCAGACCAAAAATATTTCTGTGACTCCACTATACGACAAAATCATGTCAGAAAAATATGGTATGAATCTTTGAAAGTCCTACAAAAGAACGAACTTCTTCCCACGTTCGGGGAATAGGGTATTCAGAGACCGCACGCAAACCCTTTTGGCCAGGCTGTACACCCTTGGCTGAAATACAAAATCCTAAATATTCAACAGATTCACAGAAAAAAAGCATTTATCACTTTTAAGCGTTACCCCAGCATCAGAAAATCGATTTAATACCTGCTTAAGATTGTCTAAATGTTCTCTTTCAGTTTTAGAATAAATGCATACATCGTCAAGATATACCATTACACCATTAGAAGTTAGTCCAGATAGTACAATATTCATTAGACGTTGGAAACCAAGATGGGCTGTTTTTAGACCAAAACATAATCGAGTAAATTGCCACACTCCTGTCTCGGTGGAAAAAGCTGTTAACGGACGACTATATGGAGAAAGTTCTATCTGGTTATAAGCAGAGTTCATATCTAAGACAGAAAAGTATTTAGAGTCTCGAATTTGCATTAAAGCTTCGTTAGGGGTCATCAAGGGATACGTTACATCTTCTAATTGCTTATTTAAGGAACCAAAGTCCAAACAAAACCGTATAGACTTATCCGGTTTTTTCACCAGAACAATGGGAGATAAAACATTGGACTCGCTAGGTTCAAGGACACCTGAATCTAGCATAGTGTTAACTCGGCTTTTAATTACGGATTGTAAGTGGGGACCATAGGTTTGACGACGATGACGAACTTCGTTTAAATCAGCATTTTCTTTCAGTTTCAGTTCAAACTGGTGATTTTTAAGTTTACCTAGACCAGAAAAAACAGTTTCTTCATATTCATTGAGTAGACCAACTAACTCAGATTTGAATGGTTCTTTGACAGGTCCAATATTCCATGACGGACGGAAATCATTTTTAGACGAATTTTGTGTAACAGATCTTACTTCTGAAACTTCAAATGCTTGGCCAACAGATTGAGAATTATATACAGTTTTACTAGTTTCACTTGTATTGAGAATTAGGACACGTGGTTTTTCAGATGGAATTACCACACGACCAACATGAAGGCCAGTTTTTAGTTCAAAGTTACTGTTTCGTTCAATCAAACAGTCTCGTGTTATTTCGTTAGGTGATGAAACACTAACCCGAAGAACTTTTTGACTACGTGGATGGATTACTGTAGTCTGAGTTAAACGTACTGGATAAGAACAGTCATTTTTGTACAACATTGCCAAACTCAACAGATTTAGTATGGGGGCTCAGAGTGACCATATCAAACTGAGACATGAAATCCCAACCAAGCAAAACACTAGGTTCCGACGAATCCAAAACATGAAAAGTACATGAAAACAGTTGATCATTTAGTTGCAATTTTACATCAACAGTCCCTAAGTTAGGTAAAATTTGAGCCGCTGGCCCAGTTAAATGAGATTTACATTCATTCAAGGCAACACCATGAGGGAATATTTCTTTAATGGAAGCATTGCTGATGCACGAAACGGACGCACCGGAATCTAAAACAGCATTCACTGATTGCCCACCCATAATGATTGTCGTGGTTGGACAATCCATATTCACTTTTAATTCCGATATCACACCAACTTTGCTAAAGGATTTTGTTTTTTTCGGACAATCTCGAGACAGATGACCGCGTTCAGAACAATTGTAGCACTTTGCCTGTTTTATCCAGTTGGGAGATTTTGGTTGATTTTGGGTCATAGCACGTTTCTTTTTCCGGCAATATTGTTCTTTATGACCAGGTATGTTACAATAAAAACAACGGACACGAAGTACACTTTCAAATTTTTGATCAACAGGTACAGCATCCGCTAAGCGACGAGTGATGTCCACAAGGGGGTCAAAATATGGGGGTTTAGTTTTCTGGCACAAAACAATTTGTAACTGTTCTTTAATTTTAGGGTGTCGTATGCCATCAATAAAACGTTGGCTACAAAGTTCATCTTTATTTAATTTTGCAAATGAAGGATACGCCTCTTCCACTTTTACGAGCAATCTATGGGCAAAATCGTCGATTGACTCACCCGGTTTTTGTGATAAACGATGAAATTCGGTTGCGGCAGACTGCTTCTTCTCAGTAGTTCGATCAAGCTCCGCTATTAATTTGGACTTTAGGGTTTCGTAGTCCTTTTTAAACTCTGGCTTGATATCTCTAAAAACACGTGTACACCAACCCGGTGGTAATACCAAAGCAAGTCCTGGTAGTTTTTTGTCGTGTTCCCACCCGAAGCCCCAAGAACGAATTTCGTAAATATCGTCGATGTATTGTTGAAATGTACCGACTTTGGGGTCAAAGAAAGGAAGTTTTTGTACCTGGATAGTTTTGTCGGACTCCATCTCTCCCTCAAATTCACAAAGAAATTTATCTCTCCAGCCAAATTCCAAAGAAATCCAAAATACGATAAATATACTGGTAATGTTCATTTACGACCCACGCAAATACCCAACACCGCTGCCACCAAAATGTAGGCTGTAGGAATAACTCGGAAGACCGACGAACGGTAAAATAAAAAGAGATGTATATTCTTAGAAGGTCACTGACTAACTACATTAGTACACGAGGTGAACACAACCGGTTTGGTCAGTCCTGGTCAAGTTAACATGTAACAGGGGAGATAATCTTAATACATCGCCTATACCACATTACAGCCGCGTAAAGTTGACGAACTCCTTCTTCTAGGTCTATGCTATCGGAATGTAGAGGTAAAAACTTAGCTTATTTGTTGTGAATTTTGCGGGTCTCCTTAAAAAATATAACTTTTTTACTATAGCAGTGATCTGGGATATGAAGAACACGGAGAGAAAACAAAATCGACAGAGCCCAGATTTCTCGGCTATTAAGGTGCGTAACCATTGTCAATGTATTACAAAAGGATTCCAGGAAATTCTACTGACCAAGGCTAAGATGCTGTCAGTCATCAACCTAATGGACTATAGGTTTAGTTTATTACAACAATTTATGGGGTATAAAGGTCGAAATGATATACCTCTTTTTAACACAATCAGAAACTTGTCTCCATGGTTATTTTAGACAAGATGATTTTCCATGTGCCCGTGTGTTTAAAGGGGCATGAGCTGCCAAAATTCACACTTTTTTCATAATTTCTAATCGTCACGACAGTAAGAGGCTTTGAAGGCCATCGAAAAACTAAATGATTGGCGTTGGAATGAGGAAAATCCATACAGTATGTGCCCTGTACGAACCGAAAACGTTTTCGAAAAGTAGCAAAATTTAAATAACCGGGACGACCATTCATTCATTCTAAGTCAAAGTTAGTTCAAAACAATACTTTATCGTACATTTTTGAGACTAGAAGCACTAAAAAGCTTCTGAATTATACGTCTTGAGAAAAATAGCCGATAATTTCAACATTCTGTGTTTACGTCAAAATATCAACATTTTGGCAGCTCATGCCCCTTTAAGTCTTCATAAATGTATACATGTAACTGCAAGATACTACCAATATACTTTTGGGAAAATGGACGAGACAGTTACGATCTTTACAACATTTTGTGACATCTAAACATTTTAGTGAAAATGGAAGCTAGAAATGTTTGAAAATCCCTCAGTTCCACTGATTACGTTAACACAATACTCATGATCCTGGTGGTGGTATAATCAATGCCGAAATATATGAAACTGTCGTTTTTCGGGTTAACACTACTTGTGTAGAAATGTTTGATCAGCTGCGTAAATTGTCGGATGGATCTATTTGTTTCACAGAAATTATTGAAAATACTTCTCTCAATATACCATCCTAGGACGAGAGGTTCTATTCTATTTAAAGAATTAAACAGAACATGTACAAGATATGCAGGCAATTGTGTTTCGTGACACAGAATAGGTGTGACACTCCTATCTACTACATACATATATTTCTAGACCTCAATGATATTTTGTGAAAGTTTTGGTCTTGTTTCACCAGACAATGGCGAGATAGATACATACACGGGAATTTGGTGACGAAGTATTTTTTTGAAGAAAACAGAAACGAACAAACAAGAACAAACTGTCCAGCAACAAATGAACAGAGCAATATAAATTAAATGTTGCAATGAAAACAAATGCTGATTTTGCTGAAAATAAGAGTTTCAAAAATTAAATCCCTGTTCCCGGCCATAGGTGAATTAGCGGCGAGTTCGTCACAAGGGCCAAATCCATCAAATTGATTTTGGAACATTACCGTGTTTAAGCTGAGGACAATAGGTGACAATTACCCCCATGCTGATTTTATCTCCAACTGTAATGTGAAAAATGCTGGTTTCTATTGCCGTATTGTGTTGTTATGGAAATGAATACATGTATAATAATATTCCTACACAGAGGCGTTCCCTTGGTATTTCTGGGGTGAACCAAAATTTTATCTTTCTTTTCCCATGATCCTATTGGGTTCAATCTCAGTTTACCGATACTTTTGCCGTAGCTGATAATTTGAAAACATTATCGATATTTTATAAAGTATTCCCGAAAAGTCTACTGACTAAAGGCAAACTTCTGTATGTCGTCGACTTGATGAAATAGCATGTGTTTTAGTTTATTACAACACCTTATGGTTGGATAATAAGGTCTAAATGAAATACGCCCCCTCCCGTTAAGCACAATAATAAACTTGGTAATTTAATGGTAATTGAGACACGTATATTTTCCCTGAGGTTGTGTGTTTTAGTGTTCATAAATAGATATAGGTGCATTTCCCCCTTAAAAATGATGTATTTTTAAAATCGATTAAGCACACTTACACCATGAGCTGCCAAAATGTTGATATTTTGACGCTAAAACAGAATGCTGAAAGTATAATTCAGAAGCTTTTAGTGCTTCTAGTCTCGAAAATGTACGATAAGGTATTGTTTTTAACTAACTTTGGCTTAGAATGAATGAAGGGTCGTCCCGGTTATTTAAATTTTGTTTACTTTTCGAATACGTTTTCGGTTCGTACCGGCCACATACTGTATGGATTTTCTTCATTCCAACGCCAATCATTTAGTTTTGCGATGGCCTTCAAAGTCTCTTACTGTTGTGACGATCAGAAATTATGCAAAAAAGTGTGAATTTTGGCAGCTCATGCCACTTTAAGAAACATCAATAACGATGTTAAATCTACCAAATCAAAGACGAACTTTCCATTTATGATAAAGATAAGGACTTTCAATCGTATCTTTATCCTCCCCGGAACTTATCGTATGGTAAATAACTCGGCCTCCATCGAATGATTTCAACACATATAGGTTACAGGATACATTTCCTATTTGCGCTAATGTTAAAGAGGCATAAGCTGCCAAAATTCACACTTTTTTCATAATTTCTGATCGTCGCAACAGTAAGAGGCTTTGAAGGCCATCGGAAAACTAAATGGTTGGCGTTGGAATGAAAATCAATACAGTATGTGGCCTGTACGAACCGAAAACGTGTTCGAAAAGTAAACAAAATTCAAATAACCGGGACGACCATTCATTCATTCTAAGCCAAAGTTAGTTCAAAACAATACCTTATCGTACATATTCAGTCTTGTCAACATGAGTCACCTTAAGTTTAGAATTCGCACTCTGTTGCACATTTTCTCACACCACCCGCAGGCGACCCTTGATAAGGCATCAGCATTGTTGAACTAACTGTCTCCCAGAATGATGATTTTTTACGAAAGCAATTGTACTCAGCATTCCTAACCATCTGGATCTTCTGGTTCTTTGATATTTAGCAACCCCCTCAAAGCGTTATGGTCTGTTCTAACCAAAACGTGTCTACCACGCAAGCAATGTTGGAAATTCTTAACATAAGTCAAAACCTCTTGATATTCACGCCTTTTTACACAGTAATTTCGTTCGGCATAAGTTAGCGTTCTGTTGACATATGCAATTACTTTTTCCTGTGCGCCCTGCATTTGGGACAATGTAACCCCTATCCCATTAGCACTTGCATCAGTATCTAAAATGAAATCTGGGAAAGGTCAGTACTTAATTTTTGTTGAAGATTTTGGTATGAATTAAGGGAAATAAGACTCAAACAGCAGGGACTTTTCAAACACTGTATTTTCAGCGTTCTGAAATAATCAGAAAGTAACAAATTGTGAGATAAAACAGAAATTAGCATATAAACAATGATGCTATGCAGGAAATTATAAAAGAAAATTAGGTTCCTTACCCTAAAACACTCAAAAAAGTTGATTATGTGTATATGCCTAATGCTTTAAGATAAACTCACTTTGAAGGGTAGCATAAATCACAAAACACTTTTTGCTGGATGGTAAAAATCACACTTAGTTGGGTAGTATAAAGTGAAACTCATTTTAAGCGATGGCATAAATGGAAAACGTACGAGTCTAAACTTTGCTCGATCACGCTATTATGAAGTAACAAAATAATACTAAACTTCTCGTTAAAGTATTTAGAGCTATCTAAGCCTAATACGCACATCTTGAACGGTGAGTCTCTTCATTAAAATGACACAACTGCGATATTACGCTAGAAGAGTATGCAAAGAAAATTGTTCTCACACAACGTAAAGTAAACAAAGTGACTGTTTACATACACTTCAAAAAATGGACTCGCCGACAAAAACATGGCGAGGAATCTGTTTTACAATTTGACAATAAATCCTAACGCTAAACTAAGTAGTTATGGAAAGTATTTTTAAAACTAACAGTCACAGTCGACTCATAATGACATTAAAAAATAAATCGCTAGGTATAAATTTGTACCTGAAGGGTGGATCCCTGTTATTTAGGGAAAAGTTTGCCACTGGCTTTCCCACTGCGACTGGGCTTGGGAATCTCTCAGACAGACTACAAGGCGAGTCTATTTCCCAGCAGGGAGATTAAGCAAACTGACATTATGAACCATTCCTCCCAACCCCAAAAGATGGGAACTGGTCGTCCACTGCTTCTAAGATAAGACAAAGACGCTGAATCGACCTTCTATATGTCCCAGAACGAGTTTTAACCTCTACATTACGAACTATGCCATCGTCGCCTGGGAAAACATCTGTAATTTTTCCCAGTTGCCAATTACCTCTTGAGGTATTCGCGTCTGCCAGTAGAACGACGTCCCCAACTACTAACTGTCTCCCCCTTAAGCTGCCATTTCTGTCTAGAAATAAGAGTGGGAAGATACTCTTTCAGAAAACTGATTAGTCAAAGCCTGTACGAACTCAAACCTCCTCCTAAGATTTCTACTCTCCTCAAAGGGACCTTGAGGGATCTCTGAAGATGCTCTCCCAAGAAGAAGGTGGTTTGGGGTCAACGGTTGTGGGTCATTCGGATCACTAGACGAATATGATAATGGCCTCGAATTAATCAAACATTTAACCTCAGCAAAAACTGTGGCCATTTCATTCCAGGTAAGAGTTTGCTTTCCAACTACCACTTGTAAATTTCTTTTAACCTGCTTAATTATACTCTCATAAAACCCCTCTTGGTGTGGGCTCAAATGTGTTATGAAGATCCACTTAACTCGATGCAAAAGAGCAAACTCCTGAAGTTCACACTTCTTGGACAAGCTTCCTGAGCTCCTTTTGCGCTCCAACAAATGATGTCCCGTTGTCTGAAATTATTGTTGTTGGCCACCCGTGGTCTGCTGCAAAGCGACGTAATGCTTGCAGAAAAGACTGGGTAGACAAACTATCGACAATTTCCAAATGGATTGCTCGAATAGTCGCACAGGTGAAGATGGCACCCCATGCCTTGATAGTTTTATTGTGACCATATTTCAAATTGAATGGACCAAAGAGATCAATTCCAGTGGTTGTGAACGGAGGAGAGAAAGTTTTTAGCCTTTCTGCTGGAAGATCACCCATTAAAGTTGAGTGTAGTGGCTGTCTTAAGCGTCTGCAGATCGTGCAGTTCCTAGTCATACTCCGGGATAAATTTCTACCTCTGAGGATCCAATACTTTCTCCTACTCTCAGAAAGTGTTCGTTCTGAACCAGGATGATTGGTTCTCTCATGAATGTCCTGTAAAATCAATTTTGTCACGTGACTGGGCGAAGGTAACACAATTTGATGAATTTCATCATACGGTAAGTCTGACTTCCGAAGTCTTCCTCCTACTCGGACGATCCCGTTCTGAACAATGGGACTGAGGTTTTTGCACCTCTCTTTCCAATTAAAGTTGGCCTGTACCCATTTGATCCAATAAACTTCTGCTCCGTCAATTTCATTTGGCTGAAGAGCTCCAGAAAGGGTATCAGGACTCGACTGAATTCGCTTTTTTAAGTTGTGAATGAAACGATGACAGTAGCTCGTCACTCTAAGCAATTTCCGCCAATCGGAAAATCTGGTGCAATCAAAGATTGCTGTACTTTGCACAAAGGCACAAACAGGTTTGACTGTTTTCCTTTCTAAGTCGGTGTCTGAGTATTCAGAAGAAGGCTGCTCAGGCCACTGGTCTTTAGATTTCAGGAGGAAATCGGGTCCTTTCATCCACCTTCCATCAATGTCTTTTACTTTCAGACCTCTGCTAAGGTCATCAGCCGGATTCAATGCTGATGGCACGAACTTCCAAATATGGGACTCCGAAGTTGATTGGATTTAGTGATCCGAACCCCCACAAAGGCTTTGAGGGTGATTGAGTCTGACTTGGCCCAGTGAAGAACTATTTGGGAATCGGACCACAGCGTCACGCTGGGTTTCTGTCGAAGATCACTGTAGACTGTCTTTGCTAGTCTAGGTGCAATAAGGGCAGCCATCAATTCCAATCTAGGAACTGTTGTTTGGTGTAAAGGAGCTACCCTGGCTTTCGCACACAATAATTGTGCCGTGCGCCCGTCCGTTGAGTTTCATACAATATAAGCTACTGCGCCGTAAGCAGTAGCGCTGGCATCAGAGAAAACATGAAGCTCTGATTGACCCAAGGCATTCTTGGGTTGGACGGATCTAGGAAAACAAACTGTTTCCAAATCTTCATTTCCTGAAAGAGAACTTTCCAGGAGTTGGTCAAATCCTGTGGGAGTGGCTCATCCCAATCCAATTTCAATTTCCATATGGCCTGCATGGCCACTCTAGCCTTGATAGTAATCACAGAGGCTAAGCCTAACGGGTCAAACAGCATGGAAAGTCTTGAAAGTACTAGTCTCTTAGTAAGTGCTTCTGTCTCAACCTCTTTAAATCTAAAATAAATCACATCTGATTTCTCACTCCAGGATACACCAAGAGTCTTCACTTCTTGCTTATCAAGACTATCTAAATCTACATGTTGATTAGAAAGATCTTCTGTTTCTAATGATTGGCTAAAAGATGAGTGCCATTTCTTAATCTTGAAACTGCCTCTGGATAAAACAACATCAAGGTCAGACATCTTTTTAGTCGCTTCCTCCTGTGTCATACAGGAGTGGATCAGATCGTCCATGTAACGATCTTGATCAAGAATCTCTGCTGCCTCAGGATGTGAGACATTGTGCTCCTTAGCTAATTTAAGGAGGACAAAACTTGCCATATCTGGTGAAGGCTTGTCACCGAAAGTGACTCTAGTTAAACGATAAACCGTTGGATTTTTGCTCAAATCCAGCGCTCTCCACAAATATCTGTGCACGTGGGTGTCTTTCTCTTCGAGAAGAATTTACAAGAACATTTTGGAAATGTCCCCTACAAATGCAAATGGCTGCTCACGGAACCTCAATAAAACACCGAACAAATCTCCGATAAGACTTGGGCCTTTCAACAAAAATGAGTTGAGGGACACACCTTTGAAACTACAGGCAGGATCAAAGACGATCCTTAAAGGTGTACTCGGTTTATCAGGACGATAAACGCCATGATGAGGGAGATAATAAACAGGCTTCCTCTCAACATCCAATTCCCTTTTTGACATAGGTACTGACCAGCCATTATTCTCAAATTCTTGGGCTGCTGCCTTATACAATTCTGCCTTCTTGGGATTTCTCAACAAACTTCTCTCCAAAGACAAAAGCCTTTTCTCTGCTAGACAATAATTATCAGGCAAGAAGGATGGGTCCTTCCGCCAAGGTAACCCAATTACATAACTTTGACCTTCCTTTCTACACGAAGACTCAAACATGTCTAATGCTGCCGTGTCATTAGGAGATATAGGATTTGGAGGACAATCACAGTTTGGAGCTCTAATCCCCAAAGTCTCAAAGTCATAAAACTTAGCCATGTCAGTCTTATCTACAAAACTGACGGAACAAACAGGCGAGCTGGTATTACCAGCTCCGATTACATGCCACCCTAACTTGGTATGTTTCCCGATGGGCTCAAATGGCAGACCTTGCCTTACCTCATCTTCAGCATGAAGATGGCTATACTGGACTCCCAAAATAAGATCAATGGGACCCGACTTGTGAGAAAAGTCAATACCATTCAGATGTGGAAAGGTAGAAAGCCATTTTCTATCTAATGGCGGCACCGATGCGACAGTTCTATCTAATTCATGAGCTTCTATCTCAAACTCCTGACCTCCACTCAATGAGGAAACCCAAAATCTTACTCTTCTACTATCCTTCTGACTCAACGTATCTCCGCCCACAACCGCTACTTCCAAACCCTCTCTTCTACCCTGTAACCCTAATGACTTAGAGAACTCCTTTCTAACTAGGGTAGCACCGGCACCACTGTCTACTAGAATATTACCTTCCTTTACTTGGCCGTTACTGGCTCTGAAACGTGCTCTAATTACAGGTAAGATACCATCCCTGTCTCCAGGTAAGGAAGCACTACTAGTACTAGGCGGATCTGTGTGGAGTAAGTAATGGTGTTTTTTAATACATTGTTTTACATTGCAGGTTTTCTTAGATCTGCAATCTTTAGACATATGGTTTCGATTTAGGCAACCGAAACAAAGGCGATTATCCCTTGCCAACTGAAGCCTTTCAGTTGGTTTAGCTTCAAGGAACTTTGCACAATCGGATACTGTGTGGCTTTCTTCGCATATGTTACATTTCAGAAAACGTTTCTCGGGTGAGTATGGCTGTGCGGAATGAACACCTTTAAAACTTTTAGGCTGCGGTTTTAAATTGTTATAGGATCGATCTTGGGCACGGCTCGTTTCGATGTCCCCAAAATCGGGATCAAAGGCTGATTTTACTTGTTTTCTAAAAAACATAGAAATATGGCCTAAGGTAGGAATCTCACCTCGTTCTCGGATATCAGACAATGTGTTTTTCCATTTACTAATTAAATGATTTGGAAATCTGGCTACAATCTGACGGAGACAATCTAATGAATTGGCATCAGAAAAATAGTTTAAACGTTGTAAGGTTGCCAAACAGTTAACGACATCGAGCATTAAACTACGTAAGCCGTATCTATCATTTTGAGAGATTTTTGGACCGGAAGTTAACTTCTTAACAAGAGCTCTAGCAATTACGCTTTGTTGACCAAATTGGTCATTTAACAATTTAAGAGCAGTAGCGTACATTATCCCATCCGACCCAAGACCAGTTATCGCTCTTTCCGCGTCCCCCACCAAATGCATTTTAAGCTGAATCCTGCGAAAATTGTCTTTTAAATGTCTTTTGTCATGGACGTGTATCTTGAAAGTGTCAATGAATTCACAGTACGCCAAAGGGTTGCCATCAAAGGAATTTAAATGCACTGCCGGAATGTCTTTGCTGGCTTCGAGTCTGTATAAAGCATCTGCCACGGACATACCTTGAAGTGAAGGGAGACGCGTCTCGGAAAATTCCACCAATCGATCAATCCAAGAATCAAATGGCTCGGTCATAGTTCTTCTTGGTGGTGGTGTCTCGGGAGCTTGCTCGTGATCTGAAGAAGGGGGCAATGTGTCTGTGTTAAACACGTCTTGGTTGGGAGTCATCTCAGGATTGGCAATTTCAATCCCCTCAGGCTCAGGGGGAGGTAAGTCATGGACATTTATTTTCGACGACACACTTCTCGTTGTGACCCGGGATGGGCCCACAGGAAAAGGTAGGTTGGGCTTCTTGGATGGGCTCTGTCAAAGCTTGGACAAAATCGTCCATATTTTCTTCTATTGTGAAAATGTCATTGGACAGCTCATTTCCCCAGGCATCTAATTTCGGATGCTCACTGATTGCCACATAATCATACAACTCCCCATGAAGTTGTAGGGCAGTTTGGAAATCTTTTCTCATCTCTTTTAGTTCATTATCAATTCTTCGTTTACTCAAGCTTTTATTCTTTGCTGATTCTTTTAATCTATTTATTGTTCTCGTTATTCTTGCTCTTATTTGTTTTCTTTTAGCTTTAATATCATTAGCCTTCTCTATGTTTATTTCTTGAGAACTATTTTGTTCTCCTATTGGAGCTTCTAGGTCGCTCCCTCTCATGGTAGCACTGTCTGAGATTTCTGGGTCTATATCTTTCTCAGCCATGGTCTTCTCTCAGCTGTTCTCAAATTCCTTTATCACCAAAGCTGTAAGTTAAATCTGTCAGTTAAATCTGTCTGCTAGGTCGACATCTATGACTTCTCTGCCTTCAGAAATTTTGGTATGAATTAAAGGAAATAATACTCAAACAGCAGGGACTTTTCAAACACTGTATTTCCAGCGTTCTGAAATAATCAGAAAGTAACAAATTGTGAGATAAAACAGAAATTAGCATATAAACAATGATGCTATGCAGGAAATTATAAAAGAAAATTAGGTTCCTTACCCTAAAACACTCAAAAGGTTGATTATTTGTATATGCATAATGCTTTAAGATAAACTCACTTTGAAGGGTAGCATAAATCACAAAACACTTTTTGCTGGATGGTAAAAATCACACTTAGATGGGTAGTATAAAGTGAAACTCATTTTAAGCGATGGCATAAATGGAAAACGTACGAGTCTAAACTTTGCTCGATCACGCTATTATGAAGTAACAAAATAATACTAAACTTCTCGTTAAAGTATTTAGAGCTATCTAAGCCTAATACGCATCTTGAACAGTGAGTCTTTTCATTAAAATGACACAACAGCGATATTACGCTAGAAGAGTATGCAAAGAAAATTGTTCTCACACAACGTAAAGTAAACAAAGTGACTGTTTACATACACTTCAAAAAATGGACTCGCCGACAAAAACATGGCGAGGAATCTGTTTTACAATTTGACAATAAATCCTAACGCTAAACTAAGTAGTTATGGAAAGTATTTTTAAAACTAACAGTCACAGTCGACTCATAATGACATTATAAAATAAATCGCTAGGTTTAAATTTGTACCTGAAGGGTGGATCCCCCTGTTATTTAAGGAAAAGTTTGCCACTGGCTTTCCCACTGCGACTGGGCTTGGAAATCTCTCCGACAGACTACAAGGCGAGTCTATTTCCCAGCAGGGAGATTAAGCAAACTAACTGACATTATGAACCAAGTTCTGAAAGATGTTTCGCATCCAATGGTCCATTTAAATTCTATATCGTTTTCAGGTAATTTATGTAAGGGTCTACAAACCTACAAAACTCCTGACCTCTTATAACTAGGTAGGGATGGGCCAATTTTAAATGGCTTGAATTTTCTCAGGATCTGTTGACAACCCCTTTTCCGACACCACAGGGCCTAAATATTTCACCTCTTTTTGAAATAAGTGACATTTCTTTGGTTTCAATTTTAACCCTGACTCTTTTAATCTGTTAAAACATTTTGGAGATTTTCAATTGATTCTTCAAAAGATTTTCCAAAGACAATTATGTCGTCAATATAAATTAACCATATGGCCCATAGATTGCCGGCCAGGACTAATTCCATCAAGTGTTCAAAAGTACCAGATGCGTTTGTCAAACCAAAAGGCCTAAAAAGGAACTGTTAAAGTCTGCTACGGGTGATAAATGCTGTCTTTGGCTTAGCTTCTTCATCAAGCTCTACTTGCCAATATCCACTGGCTAAATCAAGTGTTGAAAAACATTCGGCTCCGAGCGAAGGGTTCTAACGAGCCATCAATTTAAGGCAGGGAGGGGGGGGGGGTAAGCATCCTTAATAGTGACACTATTTAATCTTCTGAAGTCTATGCAAAATCTGGTGGTGCCATCCCTCTTTGCCACAAGCACTATTGGTGAAGCCCAAGGACTAACGGGTGTTTCAATTATACATTTTGTCTCAGATGTGGCGCATTACCAGTGTCTCACTCTTGCTCTGAACAAAAGCCAACACTATTAATAATATGACACGTATCATTTCCAGACATTGAACCTAAAGCTTTTTCACTTTTTATGCTTTTTATTTGCAAAGTCTTCTCTAACTTGGTCAATAAATGTTGTAGTTCCCAATACTGGACTTAACTTTACCAAGGTAGTACCTTTGAAACCTGTCTCTGTCTCAAGGTTCACTACTGTTACATGGAAATGTCCTCTCTCTGTATCTACCAAGGTTTTTCCAATAAACAACTTAGACCGTTAGTGAAGGTTCGCATATGGCCCATATTCCAATAAATTCATGTTTAGTATGAGGTTTAACATAAATAATTGTCTGTTGTCCTGGTGGAACATTAACCACCTGTTCACGTACCAGTTAACACAAATTCTCAACATCTGACTGTCTCTCGCAGATAATTTGTTGATCTTCGCAAGTAATACATCCGCGGCTGGGATGAATTTCCCAAATTGATGATAGTTGATTTGCATGGTACATGAATGTATGGGATATGATGAGGGATGAGTATATATTGATATCATGAAGTGTTAGTATATTAAGTTTTTTGAAGATAGGAACAGTATGGTCATGTTTTATAAGCTAATGTAATCACCCGTACTGCACGTTTCTGTAACAAAAATAGTGGTTGTAAATGAGTTGGGTAGGTATTTCCCCACAGTGTATTTCCACATTGCAAGTAAGGGTAAATAAGGGAATATTTTTTGTTTAAAATTGTTTTAATGTGGTTTAACATGCCAATATTCCTAGATATTTTTGTGCATACATAACTTATATGAGATTTCTTAATTTGTCATTAAATATTATCCCAAGGAATTTGAAATGGTGGACTTGTTCTATTTTTGTACCAGAAAAAAAAAGCCAGGAAAAGAAATGGGCAGTTTATCAGAGTTATGCTGTATTACCATATATTTAGTTTTAAGAATATTTAACGATAACCGGTTTGTACAGAACCAGGACTGTAGTTTTTCTAATTCTACAAGCATTGATTTTGTGACTTGGTTTAGATCCTTGCCTGAATGACGGACGCTGGTATCATCAACAAATAGGGTTATCGTCAAGATTTCAGTTACCCTAGTGATATCATTGATGTGCATGAGGAAGAGGAGGGGACCTAGTATAGACCCTTGGGGTACACCACATTTAACAGCATTACTTTCAGAGAGAGAATTGTTTAAGTTGACGCGCTGTGTTCTATTAGTTAGATAACTTCGAAACCAAAGATTTGCAATTCCACGGATACCATAATGGTTTAATTTGGATAGAAGAATTTCGTGATTCACAGTATCGAATGCCTTGGATAAATCCAAGAACATTACGATACTGTGATTGTGGTTTTCTTTTTGGGTTACCAGATAGTTGTATAATGAGTATGCTGCAGCTGTTGTATAGTGGTTTGCCCTGAATCCAAATTGATGGTCTGTTATAATGTTGTGAGTTTCGAGATGTTTAACAAGCATACCGACCGCGAGCTTCTCAAGTATTTTGCTGAAGCATGGTAAAACTGATATGGGCCTGTAATTAGCAAAATTGTTACTTGTACCAGATTTGAAAATGGGGGTAATTTTAGACACCATATGTGGTGTAAAAACCCCATCTGTGTATCGAACGGCGTTAAGGTTGTCGGAAATGTGCACCAGTTGAGTTTTTCGGGCACAGGATATGGCACCCCACACCATCACACTTCCTCCGCCGAAATTGTCGAGCTCAAGGACGCAGTTCCTTGCGAACCTCTCATTCCAGCGTCTGTAAACTCGTGTACGACCATCTCTTCTCTGCAGCTGGAATCTTGATTCATCGCTGAACCAGACTCGCCTCCAGTTTCGCAGATTCCAATCCCTTAACCTGTTGCACCATCGGACCCTTGTAAGTCGATGCTGGCGTCTCAGTACTACGCCAAAGTAAGGACGTCTGGCCCGTAAGCAGTTTTGACGGAGACGGTTTCTGACTGTCTGTGCCGATATTCGACGGAGACCTGGGATATTTGATGCTGTTTCTATTGCTGTTTTGGTCCGGTTTCGCAGTTGAAGTAACCGGATGTAGTGATCTTGGGCTGCTGATGTGATCCTAGGTCGGCCAGAACGTTGACGATCAGGTGTTGAACCGGATTGCTGGTGCCGTTGCAACAGTCTGGAAATCGTGCTCCAGTGAACATTATAAAGTCTGGCGACTGCATTCTGTGATTCGCCGACCAGGAGACGACCAATGACGACGTTCCGGGTAGCTGCGGCTACTCTTGGCTCATTGTAGCAACTTCGTGAAACAATTTAACGACTGAATTCAATTGAACGGTTGTGTGTCGTTTATGCCCATTAAACCGGCATAAAGATAAGACGTGATTCGCACGTGCAACTGCCTTACGCCTTCCTCTGCGCCTTCCTCGTGTAGCGTTACACAAAAGGCTGACCCGAAAGTCACGTGTGATCAACAGCCACTATCAGGGGCTTAAATTCAATTATCGGACATTTACATTATAACATGATCCTGTTGCCATGTGTCAATTACGCACATTTTTGGAAAAAATCACGTTTGAAAAAAAAATTGGATGTTGCGTTTCTTTTTTGGGAGGGTATAGATAACATGCATTATTATCAGGATTCAATTTATGAAAATTATTTAACTCATTCTAAAGCCAATCATTTAGTTTTTCGATGCCTTCAAAGCCTCTTACTGTTGTGACGATCAGACATTATGAAAAAATGTGAATTTTGGCAGCTCATGCCTTCTGTTGTAGTTCTTTGTTTCTGGAAAAGGTGGTGCTTTTCGGCGAAATTAATTCCCATCTCGATGAGGTTCTGTTGCAGGTTCTCTGGTTTCCCGTGTTGTATCAAAATCTCCAGGTTATAATCTTCTAGAGCATCAATAAAATGAATCTTTGCCAGTCTATCTTGATGACGAGCAGCCATGATGGATAATTTTCAGCAAGTTCAGAAAATAATGACTAAAATAACACCATTAAAGCAACATGAATAAGCCTTAACTAGCTGCTTGACCGTGATTGCAAACCAACACAAAACACTTCATAAACAACCAAGCTGTCACAGACAATTCTGATATTTCCATATTTGGAAGCCCAAACCCGTGGAAACGAAACTATCTCCATTCTCCTATAACTAATAGCTTCTCGTTTTCAATCGTTAGTGCAGACGATGTTAATGCAACCACTCATACCCTAAATCATCCTCTCCAGGACCATGTTTCACAAAGCGGCGTAGTGTGAGTTTTTACGTAACTGCCATAGCAACCCATACTGTAGAGATACGTTAGTATGAAACTTACCGCTTTGTGAAACAAGTCACTGCTATAGATGGGATTTCAAAATCATCTCACAATTCATTTCAATCCCATTAGCGCATGTCATAAACTTTTCTTTTATCTCCGGAGATGTCCCTTCCCAACATAAAGCTGCAAACGTTATACCATTATATAAAAATGGTGACGCTCATATCATTATCGCCCAATCTCATGCAGTCTAAAATAGTACCAGCAAAATTCTAGCAAAAATATCCGTTAATCAAGTTAATACATTTCTTGAATCTAACAATATTTTAAATCCCGTCCAACATGGCTTTAGATCAGCACACTCTACAGAAGCTGGAACATTTTCACACCACGACCACCTTATAACCAGCAAAGAAAAGAAACTACTCTGTCCTAACTTTTATTGACTTGTCAAATACGTTTGTCATAGTAAATCATTCCATTTTGCTGGATAAATTAATTTATTATGGTTCCAGAGGAAATAATCTAACGACTGGTTTAGTAACTATTTGATCCCAAGAACTCAATACGTTTTCTACAATGGTGTGGGATCTGGATTTAAACCTTATTAAGCACGGAGTTCCTCAAAGCTCGATCCTAGGACCCATTCTTTTCATCTTATTTATCATTGATATCCCAGTTTCATCTTATTTACTTCTTATTTATGTCTCTTTGTCATTTATTTAAAAAGCATTATGACTTCCGCTCTTATTCCACAAGAACTATGTACGTAAACCGTCGCTGACACCTCTGTCTATCAGTATTGGCTTCTCATTTCCTTCGTTTCTCCGGGCCACCAGAATGGAACAGTCTGACAACTACACTAAAATCCATCCACTCGCAATCCTTATTTAAGCCTAGATATACATTTATATACGATGTCGCATATACATTTACGGCCTACATATACTATTCTTTTATTATCTAAATCAATTTATGCGATAGATTTTATTCCCGCCATACAGACGCTAAATAACCAAACAAACAAGGATGAATAAACAATGGCAAACACATACATTTATTAATCTTAACATCTAATTCACATGGTATGTTTTGGTGATTAGAGTCCAAAAAAACGCACCCAAGCCACGAATGTCATAGCGAATACTAGGGTGTGAAATCCAGTTTCGTCATAAATAAGGAACTGAATTGTAAGGAATTCCGAGTTCCAGGGAGTCCAGTTACCTTCCATGGATGGTCCTGTAAAGGTCTCCTAGTTTGCAGGCGATGCTTCTTTTTTGTTATTGAGAAAATAGACCTGCTGTTAAAAAAAATTATCAGGCGCAAAAGTGTAAGGGCATATTTCTGGGATCGTAGAAGAATAGACAAGACAAGCCCTTAGGACTTGAACGGGGGTTCAGAGCCCAATAAACTCTTGGATGCGGACCACGGAACAGGCAATCCATCCGTTTCTGTTGGGGAGGAAAGATCTTCAAAGATGTCTACGAGACTTTTAGGATGGTCAAAACGATCTCGTAGTCTTATGGTTTTGAACTTGCTGGCCATGTCAAAGTTATGGTATGTCGGCACGATCTTTGGGATGCCCACTAAGCATTCTAAACATGTGCAGAGAGCGGTGACATAATTCTTGTCTGGGAAGAAGCTCTTAGTTTCTTGGGAGACTTATTGCTTGTCGAAGAGGGAGGGTGACATGAGTTTGATAAATCCAGTTGAAACAAATTTATCTTTGAAACTGAACTTTTTGGAGAGGATGTTCAGCAGTACAGAACGATGGGCAAATGTTGGTCGAGCTCTAATTAACAAAAGGCCTAACCCCTTTGCCATAGGTCATGTGTAGCCTGTTTGGATTGAGCGTCCAACGCTCTACCTACTTTTCTGACTGGGTTTTTACTCGAACGACCTATGTGGGATGGTTGCCAGTTACCAGCGGAAGGTCGTGGGTTTCCTCCGGGCACAGAGCCCGGTTTCCTCCCACAATAGAACTGGCAACGCCGCCATATAAGTGAAATAATCAATCTATCAATTCTTAAATAACTGCATGGCAGGCGGTTTGTATCACATCAATTGGTTCTTGGTGGTGTCTCAGATGCTACGTCACTGCGAAAGGCGGCGGGCTGGACCACCAAGGCGCCTTTTCAAGGTTTTTTTTACTGGCGATATTTCGCATCTGATTTTATGTCAGTTTCAGCAAGCAAGGCCCCAAAGAAAGTTGTTAGAATTTAAAACCATTTTGGTGCAAAAACGATGTTTTTGTTGCTCTTGTAAATAACTGTCTGCTGGTAAAGGTTTCATTTAATACATATTAATGTTGTTGTCTGTATCTATAAATGTATCTATTTACAGTTTTGGCTGGTTCTAATTTGGCGGATATTCTGCCGCTATGTATATGTATACCTCATAGATACAATTGTATAATATTCTACCCCTCCTGCATGTGCGTGCCGTGTGCAAATATACATGTTAAGTAGAGATGACTTTTCAAACAACATCGAGTCTGTAGTGCAACATCGGCTGGTAGGTTTACCTCCCCCGGAAGAAGTGATCTTTTGCTTGTTATCATACAAAATGAAGGATTTAACCTGATAATGTTGTGAGTGTGGTTATATTCTGTCCTTTTATATTGAAAACTGGGCTGTCATAAACGTATACAGTCACCAAAGGGTTGATTTCACAACATTTCCCCCGATAGCGTCGTCAGCAACCCAGCCTGTCAAAGCGGTAGCCATAGTGACATTATGTCATTCTGCTTCAAAATATCTGGGTCAACCGTTGCACGTGACCAAAGCTTATCGTTGATTGGTTAAAAGTTGAAACTCTGTCCCGAGGGAGGAAAAGGAACGGCAATCAACAACAGGTCACTTTTTCCTCATTTTTCTCAATTATCGGGGTAGAATCGACTTTAATACCTGCGTCTTGGTGTTTATTGCATAACCCGATACCGCTGAACGTTGGTTCGCACCTCGTCATACCTGCGCATTCTCGTGGTTTGACTCGGTACGAACCAACGTTCAGCGGTATCGGGTTACGCAACAAACACCGCTACGGCGGTATTAAACCCTTAAACATTTAACTCTTAATTTGTTGCAATTGATTCCATGTCAGTTTACGCTGACAATGCATTAGAAAATTGCTGAAGTTTGACACTAAATACAGAAATGCTGTGTTAGGTTTTAAGGTAAATACGTGCCTGATATTGATAAATGATGTTTGTGTTGTAGTTGGCTATCTAATATCTATCTGCCGGTTTTGACATTTTAATCAATGAGTAGGTCTTGTTGAATCCTAGTGAGTAGATATTCTGTCAGTTAGCCTTAAATATCTTCTACAACCTAGATGATTGTAGTGGCATAAAAAATACATATATTTGTTTATTGTACTATTGTAAAACAAACAATAGCCCGCATGGGACAAGTACAATAAAATAAAAATCAAACAATGAATAACAACAAAGAAGTTTCAGAATATCAATACGTTTGAAAAAATAATTGGTTATACATGTATGAATGGTAAGATTTTTTGGGATTGAAACGCATGTAATATACAAATCCTGAGATTCCAGTTTCAGTGTTGTTTAAATGGCCCAGAATGTATTTAAAGAGCTCTTTATGTGAATATAGGGATAAAGAAAGGTCTACACGAAAAATGGATCTCAACAAAGGCTCTTATACCTGGGACAATCTATGATAAAGTGGTATTCTTCTTCCACACTGTGGGATGGTTGCCAGTTGCCAGCGGAAGGTCGTGGGTTTCCTCCGGGATCAGAGCCCGGTTTCCTCCCACAATAAAACTGGCAACACCGCCATATAAGTGAAATAATCTTGAGCACGGCGTAAAAAACAATCAATCTTCTTCCACACTGGAAAGGTTACTTTGCTTGTAAAATCTTAAATTAGGAGGCATATTTTCATATCGGTTTCTTTCAATTTCTAAAGAGTGGCAACTGAGGCAAAGCTGTGTCCGTATCTTGCGAAAGTTCATGTTTATTATACTAGTAGTTAGAACACTCCGGCTTTGTTTTGATTTCGCCATATGATCTAAGCTTGCTGCAGTCAGGAGAAATACATTCGCTGAATGGATTCTTCAAATGATCTCCTGTAATAGACATAGCTTTCTTATTACTAGGTCTGAAATGACTGAAGTAATCAAATGTTTTAAGGGAAGTCAGCAAATATTGAATTCCATAGGATTAAGCTAATGAAGCAGAACATTTGGTTGAGTCTACTAACTGTTTGTCCTCAAGAAATGCACGGTAGAGAAGACTATTCGACTCTAACTGTTCCAGTATCAGCCAGTACTCAACCATATTGCAGTAAGTATTAAGAGATAAAGGGCACACACCCAATTCAGCTAATACACCTACATTGCTCGTATATTTCGGAATGTTGAGTATCGACTTGCATACTTTTATTACAGAACTGTTACAGGACAACCGATTCCAGTTATATACACAAAGGAAAAAGTTAAGCACCCCCTAGAAAGTCTGCACCAACCGATAAAATCATTGGTGTAGGGAGATTGTTGGAAAAAACTGATATTGCAGAAACGATTGTGATCATAAAAAGCCACGTTCTGGCGATAAGAAATCACCATTAATTGCTATAAGCTATACAATTTATTCAGGATATTGTTAGCCAGATCAAAAGTGTATTTTAACAAACATATTGAAGTAAAAAGGTCACTTTAAGAGCGTAGACCACATCCCTAGAGCTGAAGGTCAATAGCGCGTATAGCCTCCATTAGTCCAAATTACAGCTTGCAACCTGTGTCTCATCCATCCAGCGAGACGTCGGGTATGTCGAAGAGGCAACTGCAGCCTATATCGATGTAATGCGGCTTCCAATTCCTGTAGATTTTGTACAGGAGGCTCAAGACGTTGAATGTTTCTGCCCATCCTATCCCAAATGTGCTATAAAGGATTCAAATCCGGACTCGCGGCTCGCCAAGGCAGGGTTGTTACAGCTTCGTTTTGCAAGTAGGCTTACTCCTGCCCGGGAAACGATTAGGTATGGCGATGTTATCCATGTACACAGGTCTTGAGCATAATGAGTGGTTCTCAAAATGAGGCACGACACCTGGTTGCAGGACATCCCGAATGTACCGGTCACCTATGAGTTTTCCTCGTATAGTCAAGTTTGCAGTCGTAAGAGATGCGCCCCCAAACCATTACAGAGCCCCCTCCCAATATGTAGACTTGCCTGAATCCCACGTGAACTTGTTGATAATAATACCGAATCATCAGCAAAAAGCAAATGAATGTGAAACAGTTTTATCACTAAGTAGTGGAGCATGATCATCATCAAAGTATTTGTAAAGATCGTTTAAGTATATGTTAAATAGAGTGGGGCTGCAGATACAGCCCTATTTTACACCCATAGCAGAATAAATTGATAGTCAAACTCCTGTATTTACCCTCACGTTGTTTAAGTCGCTAAATAAGGCTTTCCAGAACCTGGAGGCTTTCCAGAACCTGGAAAACCTTTCCATTGATATTATGTGCCAAGAGCCTATATAATAAACCAGGTCGCCACTATCAAAGGCTTTGGAAAAATCAACAAAGCATACATGTACATATAGTTTTTCCCTCGTGGTTCTATATTTGTTGATTAACGAACGAAGTATTAATATATTATCTGTAGTTCTATAATTTCTACGAAATTCACATTGTGCTTCATGTTTCAGAGAATTAGTTATTCTGTTATTAATTATAGAGAGTAAAACTTTGCTCTAGCAACTACCCATGACAAGTCCTCTGTCTGGATTTGTGACCTTTCCTTTTTTATGTATGGGTACAATATATGAATTGCTCCACGACTCTCTGAAAGTACCAGAGACTAATACAAGATTGAATAGCTTTAAATGATGATCTTTCAAAGGACTTATAGAACATGACTCTAATAAAGATGTTCCAAATGCATTAACAACCTTGAAATAGCATATAAATTAGATGTAGGAAGCAGAGAATGTTTATTACTAGATGCGTTCATATAAATATCAGAATGTTGACTAGTTATACAGTTGAGATCACCTCCAATGAATACATGACCTGTTGTTGAGAAAAGAAAAATTTCACTTTCGAGTTCATCAAAACTGTTAAATTTGTGTTTTTGCCAAAAAGTCGCGTTTGTTGGCGGGATATGAACAAGACAATGGAAATATCATTGTTCAAATTAAAAAAATGCTTTTGTGTAATTTTATCGAGTTGTCATTTGATGCTTTTACCATCGTAACAGGATCTTGGAAGTGGGCTTTGGGGGGGTTTTAGAAAAATCAACTCTATTGCTATGGAAATAAAGAAAACCAGGGGGGTATTTCATAAACCACATATAGCCGACTACGGTCAGATAGTCGACTAAGCAGTAATGTTAAAGCATTGCTATTCTAGTCGGCTAGGTCAGTTTAGCCGTCTTAACCTGTTTATGAAATACCCCCCTGGAAATAACATATCGAACTCACCAATGGGTTGTTGACGTTACAATACATATGAACTTTCCGTTGATATCAATCACAGGGATGTACGTTAAGATGGAACAAATAAATAAAATGTACACTTACAATAAGACTGATCAGTCGGAAATTGGTAGGCTGAACGATCAACCAGTGACATGAACGGTGTTAAGATTCCATCCCAGACAATCGGATCGGACCTCATCGAGCGCGGCTTTAGACAATGCTAAATGTATAGTTTACACGGCGGTTTGAACGATATCTGGGACAAACGGCTTGTTGAAAAAGTAAAATCCTATATAAAAGATAAAGATCAAAGACTATTATAATAGTGCATCCATAACTATGACGAAAATCTTGACACATCAACAAACATTTTGGAAAATACTCTGACAAAATCTCACGCTTTCTGAGCGACCTTGTAACTATTTCTTGAATGGGGATATCGGAGACGAATATGATTTGAAAACTGCAGGGCTAGAAAGGGGGTAAGGCATAAACTTAGAAATGTTCGGGGGGGGGGGGGGGGGGCGGGGCAGTTCATCGAAGCTGTTGTGAAGCTCCCAGCTACTCCAAATTAGGAAGGGCTTGATTTGTTCAGCGGGGAAAAGATTCAGGCAGTTTCGTAGTATCGTCAGGGGTCATTTCCAAATTAATAACAGAATTCACGTCACTAGGTGCAGGGGCAGCAGTTGGGGTAAATGGTTTGTCGTTCAAAAGTGCTCTGCTATATGTCATTCTGTGGAAAGCTGGACGTGACATTGGCACGGATGTGACAGGTTTATCAGTTGATAGATGGGGTGATGCTGTAGCCAATGAGTATTGCTATGAAGCACACTTTTTTCAGTTGCCTAATAATATGATTAAATTGTTCGCCAATTTTTCCTCTAAGAGGCAAGGAAGAGTAGAAGTGAATTTTAGCGTGATGGAAGATGGTCTTAGTTATTTCAACTATGGTGATTACATCCTTTTTGGTTTAGAATATGTTAGCAGCTTAGCCACAGTCATTGGACGATATCTGGGACAAACGATATCTGGGACAAACGGCTTGTTGGAAAAGTAAAATCGTATATAAAAGATAAAGATCAAAGACTATTATAATAGTGCATCCATAACTATGACGAAAATCTTGACACATTAACAAACATTTTGGAAAATACTCTGCCAATTGAAAGAGAAAGATGGCAAAATCTCACGCTTTCTGAGCGACCTTGTAACTATTTTTTGAATGGAGATATCGGAGGCGAATATGATATTTTAAAGCTGGTACAACTCAGACGCTCTGTATTACATATATTTATGATCACTAAAACACTCGGGCACAGGGAAAATCTTCTTGTCTAAAATAACCATGGAGACAAGTTTCTAATTGTGTATATCATTTAGACCTTTATACCCCATAAATTGTTGTAACTACCCAAACCTATGATATTTCATTAGGTTGACGACTGACAGGAGCTTAGCCTTGGTCAGTAGAATTTTCTGGAATCCTTTTGTAACACATTGACAATGGTTACGCATGTTAACTATGGCAAGAACATCGGTGGACTGAGAGTGAACCCCATAAATTTTGCCCCCCCCCAGGGCACAGACAAAACTATGTAACAAATGTCACGTGGTTTTTTTCTGGTGACAGACCGCGTGAGAAATAACAGACGCAGGTTTTGTTTCCCCAAACGTTTATTAGATTTCCTTTCAATCAGGACCGGAGGACCTGGCAAAAATAAACAACAGTCATGAAGTGACAGTCGGAGGGTAAGGGTAAAGAATAGCAGGTAATCGAAAAAGGTCAGTTGGCAAACAATAGGCTAACCCTAAGTTCCACGGGTGGGGGGGGGGGGGGGGTCGCAATGTTGAAGAGATAGGCCATCACTGAGCGACCCACGTGATACCTGCTATTCTTTACTCTACCCCTTTTGGAAGACTTCTTGGCCTCCCGAGATGCAATATCGTATGCGCAACCAAGACGCTTCCTAAGTTCAGAAGCATAGACAGACTTAAAGTGGCATGAACTGCCAAAATGTTGATATTTTGACTTAAAAACAGAATGTTGAAATTATCGGTTATTTTTCACAAGAAGTATAATTCAGAAGCTTTTTAGTGCTTCTAGTCTTGAGAATGTACGATAAAGTATTGTTTTGAACTAACTTTGGCTTAGAATGAATGAATGGTCGTCCCGGTTATTTAAATTTTGTTTACTTTTCCAACACTTTTCCGTTTCGTATAGACCACGTACTGTTTGGATTTTCCTTATTCCATCGCCAATCATTTAGTTTTTCGATGGCCGTCAAAGTCTCTAACTGTCGTGACGATCAGAAATTATCAAAAAAGTGTGAATTTTGGCACCTTTAAGATGATTGGGACTGTCATTTGGATCTATTCCTAAACAAGAGGCTATTGCTAACCTCGGATGCCTACCAAACATCAGATAAAAAGGGGACTATTCTGTGGAGCTATGTTTTGTAGCATTATAAGCATGTACCAACGACGGTACATGCCTTTTCCAATTAGCCTTTTGCTCATGAGATAACGTGCCAAGCAGGTTAAGGAGAGTTTGGTTAAATCTCTCGCATATCCCGTTACCCTCGGGATGATAAGGCGTTGTGCGAGACTTTTTGATACCGGCGATGTCACATAATTTCTTTATCAAGTTAGACTCAAAATTTCGACCTTGGTCGCTATGTAAACGCCCCGGAAATCCATAATGGACGAAATAATTGTCAAACAAGATCCGAGCGGTTACTTTTGCAGTCTGATTGCGGGTGGGTATGGCTTGAGCACAACGGGTAAAGTGATCCGTTATGACTAGGATACTGGAGTAAATACCAACTGACGTTTCAAGTGACAGATAGTCCAGACATACCAATTCCATAGGCTGGCATGTTTGGACACTTACCAAAGGGGGGGTTTTGTGGACAGTTAGAGTTTTTCTACGCACACAGCGACCACAAAACTTTACCTTCCGGGTTACATCATCTGGTAGCCCAGGCCAGAAAAACTTTGAATGATGTCAACTGCAATTGTTATGAACAATGACCAATGACTTATTTCGACTTTTTTAAATCATAATTTTAATATTTCAACTTTTTTTCCTCATAATTTGCCTTTCATGTCAATTTGTTTTTGTGTGCCCTCTAATAAACTAGAATGTTACTGCTTTTACTTTTATTTTGGATGTAAATAAAAAAACTGTCTTTGGCTTATTCAATGTAACGGTCTAGGGGAGTGAACTCCGCAACTGTATTCATTGTTTCATCCGTCATCATTTATTCATATTATGTACATATTTCGTTTTATCTCTTCTTTTCATTGTTCTTCGAACCTTCATATTATGTTTATTACGTTGAATAAATGCTCCTCAACATGTCCCATACAACTGTATTGTCTCATAATAGCTAGATACATTAATTACAGCAATATAATGAACCTAATAACACGATAGGAACCACATTTTTAACAGCAGCTTTTCAGTATAAAGTTACCACTTATTCAGTTACGAGGAGGAATGTATTAACCTATGTCCATGGTGCGCACTCCGATGATATGGCTTGGTTAAATCAGGTTAGCTGAGGTAGAATCCCGGCTCTGGGCCTCATACCGTATGGATTTATCCTCATTCCAACGCCTATTATTAAGTTTTTCGATGGCCTGAATTCAAAGACTCTTACTGTCGTGACGCTAAGAAATTATGAAAAATTTTGAATTTTTGGCAGCTCATGCCACTTTAACATGAGGCCTATTGACCATGCGGTAACTTTAGAGTCTTCGATATTGAAATCGTTCGCCAATAAGGAATCCGTTCTTGCGGTGTTTTTGGACATCGAAAAGGCATATGACATGATGTGGAAGCATGGCCTGCTTATAAAATTAAGAAATCTGGGAGTGAGTGGTCGATTATTTGGATGGGTCCGAAATTTTTTAAACGATAGGAAGATACGTGTGCGTATAGGCAACGTATACTCTCTCCCAATGATGCTGGAGAACGGTGTGCCTCAAGGCAGCGTAATTTCGCCCACTCTTTTCAACGTTGCCATAAATGATTTACCTTTTCGACTAAACCCAAAGTTAAGTTGTTGTCTTTTTGCAGATGACCTGGCAATATGGTTCGCTAACAGAAATCTCAAGTTAGCGGAGAAATACATCCAACAGGGGATTGATTGCATATCTGAATGGAGCAAACAATGGGGATTCCGATTTTCATCAGTGAAATCTGAGGCTGTATTTTTTTCACAAAAAAGATCTCTGCCTCCCATAACTATTTTTCTTAATGGCAATGTTATTAAAGTGGTAACTTCTTTTCAGTATCTGGGGCTTATCTTCGACTCAAAACTTTCCTGGAAGTGTCATATTGATTATATTGTTACAAAATGCAAAAAAGCTCTTAACATCATGCGATCTGTTTCAGGAACGTCATGGGGTGCGGACAAACACTGTCTACTACTTATGTACCGTGCACTAATACGATCTAGATTTGATTTCTCGTGCGAGGCGTACGACTCAGCGGGGGAGTCGCTGAAGCAGAAACTTGACTCCGTTCAATGTGCAGCCCTTCGAATCGCCACTGGCGCATTGAGAACAACCCCTTTAAATGTCCTACAGTTCATGTGTAGCGAATGGCCGCTATCTATACGAAGGAAATTTCGTACGCTGAAGTTTGGAATAAAACTAATGGCAGCTAAAGATAATTCTGCCAGTGAGATTTTTTCCCCATCTTATTATGATGTATTCTATGATGTAACTGCCCAAAAGAAGGAGCCGTTTAACGAAAGAGTTAGGCGTATTTGTGAACAGCTTGGATTGCATAATTTTATACCTGTATATACAAATTTTGTTTTCCAGTTTCCTCCTTGGAAGTTAAAATTACCAAGTGTGTCACCTGAACTGCACTCCAAAATTAAAAAATCAGATAACCCTCAAATTATTTCCCTTTGTAGTAAAGACTACATCAAAGATAATTGGAGTAACTATCTGCAGGTTTATACTGACGCATCTAAAGACCCAGATTCGGGTAAAACAGGCTGTGCGTTTTGTATACCAGAGCTTAAGATCCATAAAAATTTCCGACTGTCAGATAAAATATCAGTTTTCACAGCTGAACTGGTTGGAATTCTTTGCGCACTAAATTTTTTAGATCTTCTACCCTTGCGAGTGATTATTTTAACTGATTCTTTAAGTGCTATTTCAGCTATTGGGAATTTTACATGGACTAATAGTTGTCCTATATTATATGATATTTTGAATGAATTTACTGAACTTTTCCGACAAGGTATTGACGTTCAATTTGATTGGCTGCCTGGACATGCAAATATTTTGGGTAATGAATTGGCGGATCAGCTTGCAAAACAATCCCTGGTATCACCAATTATACATATTAATATACCACTCTCTCTTTCAGAAGCCATGTCCTCCATTAAGAGCACATTCCTTCATATCTGGCAACAAGAATGGGAATTTTCAACAAAAGGTCGTTTTTTTTTACAATCACAATAAATCTGTTTTGAATAATAATATTGTTTCCCTCCCTTTCAGAATAGCCGATGTTATATGTACAAGATTACGATCAGGGCATATTCAAACCAAAACTTACTTGAAAAAATTTCATCTCATTGATTCCGATCTATGTTTGACTTGTCAGATTCCGGAAACAATCGAACATATTTTATTTATTTGCCCGATTTTCACAACTGAGAGACAAAAGTTCCTTACTGATTTGTTGAGTTTTGGTATCACAACCCCTAATTTAGAGAATATATTTAAGCCATCAAAAAATCACTTAAAAATCATGGATGCCACATGTAAATTTCTTTACAGTACCATATGGTCCAGGCTGAGAGTTAGATAAAGTCAATCTTTCACATGATTAAGAAATAATAACTTAATACGTGTTGTCCTGGCGCACATCATTCACTAGAATGGAGCCGCCACAAAATAAACAACCAACCAACTACGAGGAGGAATGTATTATCCCTATCTCCATGGTGCGCACTCCGATGATATGGCTTGGTTAAACCAGGTTAGCTGAGGTAGAATCCCGGCTCTGGGCCTCATACCGTATGGATTTATCCTCATTCCAACGCCTATTAGTTTTTCGATGGCCTTCAAAGACTCTTACTGTCGTGACGCTAAGAAATTATGAAAAATTGTGAATTTTTGGCAGCTCATGCCACTTTAACATGAGGCCTATTGATTATGTAATACCTTCAACTTTCACCTGAAAGAGATGTATTATGAATACTCATGTTTTACACCTGGATACGTTTTACTATTTCTCAAATTATAAATTTGGCTTCAAGTTTAAAACATTTGGATTTGCAAAGTGTTACCCCCGGCCCCCCCCCCACCCCCCCCCCCCCCCACACACACACACACAGTTAGCTGCATCTGTCCTGATTAACTTATATACTAGGTCAATATAGGTAAATCAAGACTGTAAAGGTTAATAGATACTTACGGTTTTTCGATCGGATAAGAAATTACATGGCCAGTGTGTGTGACATAAGAACCTTTTTCATTACAAGGAATCGTTTCGAACGTGCCTTTCCAGTCTTTTAGAATGGTCTTAAATCCTCCGCTGTTTTTTTTAGGGGGTGGGGTAATAAAATCATTATTTTAATTATCACTACTTTTACATATGCTTATTTTATTCCATGTAGTTTTTGTCATCGGTTGATGCTTCTTGTTTAAAATCGTATTTTTGAGAATAAAACAGTTCCGCCAAATAGCTGTCCCATTTTGACGGATTGTTTATTGCATGGTTCTCTGTACAAGAGATCTCCTAAAACGAAAAGTAGTTCTTTGTGAAAATTGGTCTAATACATTTGATATTTTAACTCTTTATTTTGGGAGGCCTAATGAAATAAAATACTCATGTTAGCCGAAAGGCTACATGTTAATAAATTTACTTGAAAATCGCGCATTTTTACATGAATTAGAGCAAACATGCTTATGATCGAACAATCGAGATCTCGTGCCATTCTACGAGATCTTCAACACGATATATCTCAACGAATGGCAGTAGGATCAATCTCTATTTTAGATTGATGCTCGAAAAGTTATTGCCAAATTACGCATTCAAGCAAAGCTTGTCTACGCAGAGGTAAAAAATCCGCTCTTTTGTCTTATTGATCTTACAAACGCCGGGTTTTTCTCAGTTAATGAAATTGTTTGGATAACTGCAGGTCACTTTCCTTCTCAATTTGTCAACAGATATGAGAATCTTTAATTTACGAACGAAACTCACTTTCCAATCGTCTTTCAAAGTTCATCTTACAGCTTATATCTCTTCCTATACATACACGTGGCCCAATCATACGTCTAGCATTTACTTTCGTTTTTGATGTGCCTTCACAGGCTATATGTGGGTCAGTGATTCAACATGATGTCAAAGATGCCCTCTGCTATACAGCTTAAATTGAAAGCCGAATTAATTAATCCCAAGTAAGCACGATGGCCTTAAAACAAATTGAAGTATATTTAATTACCTTAGGTGTAATCAAAAAAATTAAATTTCAAACTCAAAATTTTAAGCATTCAGGCTAGAAAATTTACTTCTTATTTATAACAGAGGTTTTCTGATACTCGCCTAGGAGGTTTTCTAGCTTGACCTACATTACGATAGATGTCTGCAAGGACGAATTGAACTGTTAAACCCATTGCAGGGTATATGCATCGATTCGAAATCTTGTTTATAAGAGAACTGTAGCAGATATGGTGCGACTCTTTGAAAGAACGAACGATAAATCGAGGTAACGTCAAAGCTTTCTATAATTGGATCTAGATTAATAACAAACATGGCCTACATAGTGTGGGACGAGTAGGATAGAAAAATCCGTTGAGACCAACAAGAACCTGCTTGTTGGCTGGACGGTATTTTAGACGCCTATAGAGACCATGTCAGAACGATAAGTTAGATAATAGAGGCACAATGCTATTACAAAGTGGCTATTCTTACGTGACTTGGTGACCGTAATGTATTTTCTATATACAAGGCTTGCGTGACTCACCATTGAATTGGCCTCAGTCGCATAGAGTGAATACGGTATGTTGACATAAGCCATAAGCATAAGTACTGTACGCCTGCAGAGAAAGGCTGAATTTGACAGTTCTCGGTTGACAGAATGTTGCACCTTTATTGTTTTTACATGTATTTTCATAAACATTGAAAGTGTCAATCCTGTACGAGACCGAAATCGCTTTTGGAGTGTCCTATATTGGAGTTTAATCTATATATGTATGTATATTGTATATCTATATCGATCAATTTATTTTGATGACCCTTAGCGGTTGACGTTATCCGGATCCAGTCGTCGTGAAATATCCCAAACGACCACGTATTTCATCCCATCATATAAACGACAGAAGAGGGGGGGGGGGGATATTTCATCGCCACAAAGCGATTTAGTTCATATGTGATTGTTTATGTATAATTAAAATATATATATATTATATGGATTTACACCCAAAATTTGTATTAATTGTACGCGTCCACATCTGACCTGATGGCAATTGTGCGTCTTTCTCAATAGATATCCATTTTGGATATTAAGTCATTTGATCTTATGTTATATTTATGAACACTAAAACCACGAGTTGAGGGAAATATTCTTGACTAAAATAACTATAGAGACAAATTTCTTATTGCGTTGAAAGGGGATACGTCATCTAGACCATTATATCTAATCATGGGAGGTTGTAATAAACCAAAATCTCATACTATATATACATTATCTTTAGCAAGTGATATCTCTTTGGCTCAGAATTACTCTGTTCAAATATCAATCAACTTATTCAACATCACGAAACAAAAACTTTATCTCATTCAACAAAGTTTCTATCCTGCAGAGAGAGGCAGTGTAAAATGTAAATTATACATGACTGGAAGTTTTTCTCTCGATCAATCTAAAAGCTTCAGTAAAAATTAAAAATTATAAAATTCCAGATGACCCCCTGTTACACAATGCACTAGTTCTGGTTAAAGCATAATACATGCTCTGTGCCTGAAAATTTAATATGGATGTTGCATATCCATACAAAAAAATTAAGAATACATATCCCCATTTAGGAAGTTATTAAGCAAAGGAAAGTCGTTGGTTACGATGTATAACCTGTATTTCTGAGTGATAACGGTTTTCCAATGATAGATTATCACCTACAAACGCCTGTATGCTTTAAGGAAGCATATCCCCTTTTTCCCAAACTACTTTTATGCAAAATTGTTATCAGAACAATCAATTAAAAATAATCCTAAATTGTTATCAGGACAGTCAATTAAAAATAATCCTAAATTGTTATCAGGACAATCAATTAAAAATAATCCTAAATTGTTATCAGAACAATCAATTAAACATAATCCTAAATTGTTATCAGAACAATCAATTAAAAATAATCCTAAATTGTTATCAGGACAATCAATTAAAAATAATCCTAAATTGTTATCAGAACAATCAATTAAACATAATCCTAACTTGTTATCAGAACAATCAATTAAACATAATCCTAACTTGTTATCAGGACAGTCAATTAAAAATAATCCTAAAGTGACGTCACATGAATGAGTAACCTAAAACTGTAAGAGACAAAACTATTAGAGATTTCTTAAAAGCAAGTTCCTTGACATATGTAATTGACTGATGAAGGCGGCTCTATAAACACATATTACATTAACTCAAAGCGACAAATACGTGTATCGATTCAAAAATTGAAATGCCTTAAAGTGGCATGAGCTGCCAAAATTCAAACTTTTTTCATAATTTCTGATCGTCACGACAGTAAGAGGCTTTGAAGGCCATCGAAAAACTAAATGATTGGCGTAGGAATGAGGAAAATACATACAGTATATGGCCTATACTAACCGAAATAGTGTTCAAAAAGTAAACAAAATTTAAATAACCTGGACGACCATTCATTCATTCCAAGCCAAAGTTAGTCAAAAACACTACTTTATCGTACATTCTCGAGACTAGAAGCACTATAAAGCTTCTGAATTATACGTCTTAAGAAAAATAGCCGATAATTTCAACATTCTGTTTTAACGTCAAAATTTCAAAATTTTGGCAGCTCACTTTAAGCTATGACTCAGCAAAATCAGATACACTGCCTATGTACATGATATAAAATTACAAACAACTTGCAACATAGACAAATTGAAAATCAATAATGTGGTTGTTTATTCAAGGGGGGTAACTCTTCGGTCTCGCCAAACACCTTTTCAACCTTCAGAGCGTAAAGTTCACAGGGATTACCTCAGCGAAAAAGTGATTCTACTTATGAACTATCTGTATTGAAGCTTTTTAAATATATTTGGAAGCCTGCAACATGTGTTTGTGCGGAAGCTGCTCTCGTCGGGGATTGGGACCCCTGTTGTTTAGGGGAGCCAGTTGGGGTTCCTTGGCATCCACCGTGACCCTCACCAGCTACGCTTAATTAAAACCTCATTCAGTGTAAACACTACATTACCCAAATTCCTGCCAATTAATAGCTAGAAACAGCCCACCTCTATCCCATACCAGGTGGACGAGAAACATATTACTGGTCTACGCAGTCCTCTTAGAACCACACACATTTCGCAATTTACCTTCACCCTCTCGCGCGTATTATGTTTTCTTCTCGAGTGTGTTGTTTGTCGACAAGCTGGTGCTATCCTGAAGTTTTGCTTCCAACTCGTTAGGGTGCAACTCGTCCTGTCGGGTGCAACTCGTCCTGTCGGGTGCAAAACCTGAGCCTAAAGAGCTGGAATATATCTTGTCTCAGCAGGAACTTGATGCCGTTAGAATTGGTACTATGATTTACAGAAACCTTACTAGCAGACAACTGCTGTGAAAGGTAGACGGCCCATAAAACCCAGGTGAACTAGCTTCAAGGGGCCCCGCGTTCCTCATGAAATTGTATTTGTTTATAATATATAAGACCTTGAACGAGATTGTGTTTTGAACAAAAATCACCCTATATGCAGACCTAAACTATGTCGATTTGTGTATTTTTGGTTTCCTAAAGATATATTTAAAAGTGGTGGCTCATTGGTCTATCACCATACCATGGCCGCCATTATTTTACGAAAGAATCTCAGGCGGCGTAATAGAGGCGTATTTTCATAATAGGCCTGGTATTTATCGACGTTATTCGAAACTTTGTAGTGACCGCTTTGCGACACGCTTGATTGTACATCTATCTACTCTTCCCATTCCCTTAGTCCCTCTCCTAGACCTAGTACCTACGCCCCAGCCTCCAGGGCCCTGTCTTACAAAGCTGGCGTAAGTTACGTCGGACGTAAATCAGTGTTAAAGCTATAGGAACTTACGCCCTAGTCGCAATTGGCCCATGTTGTAGGCCTATGCGCAACTTTACGCCAGCTTCGTAAGACAGGGCCCAGGTACAGAAGGTACAGCAAATTGCTTGTATACCCACCGGCTTCTGAAACTAAATTTGGGACAGGGCATGTGTCCCCCTTATTTCTGCTTTGAAAGCAATATTGTCACTCTTAGTAACGAGAAACTCAATCCTGATGATACACTGTATACCTCTACTCAATTGATTGATTGGTGTTTTACGCCGCGCTCAAGATTATTTCACTTATATGGCGGCGTTGCCAGTTTTATTGTGGGAGGAAACCGGGCTCTGTGCCCGGAGGAAACCCACGACCTTCCGCTGGTAACTGGCAACCATCCCACATAGGTCGTTCGAGTAAAAACCCAGAGTAATAGATGTGGCTGATACCCACCGAGATTCAAGTGGGGTATGCAAGCCGTTTACACTTAACTTAACACTTGTACAACCCAGAAATAAGCGTAAGTCGTCAATTTGTGGTATTTTACTACAACTTATGATTGGTATAAAGGTTCAAATGACACACCCCTTTTTAGCAAAACGAGAAACTTTGTCTCCATGGTTATATTAATCAAGAAAATATCCCCTGCGCCCGTGTTATGTAGTGTTCTTAAAGATATATAATTTTTAGTCAAATTTTTTTGCGTATAGTATTCTCCCTTATTGATATCCCCATGACGCCTTTGGGGTTTTTAATCATATATGTATCATTTAACAACAGTACCTTACATCTATTCTAATTTGCAATGATACAATTGTACTGTTTAGAAGAAATATTTTGGTAAATAAATGAAATGTAAGCAATCGGTCTTTTCATTCTCAATGCAATGGGCCCAACAGATCCCACTAAGAACCAAATCGTCATTTTTGATCAGGTGTTATAGCATATGATTAGCAGGTGTATTAATTGTGTGAGAAACTCATTCAATCCCTTTAATAGGCAGGGGTACTTTTATTGAAATACATCGCACATCCTTAAAAACTATCCTGCAAAGGATTCTCATAATTTGGTACGTGGCTATTGATTAGATTTTGTCAAGTTAAAAAGCAGGCTTTACGGCCATTTTTCAAGTGTTCAAATTTAACATTTTCCATAAAGCTCTTCCAAATATCTAAACTTCCTGTCCACGTGGACGGTTTTTGCAATTTCTACAAACATTCGTTCAAAAATCGATTTCATTTTTATTTTAAAGATTTCTCAAGATGGTGAATATTTAACCGAAAAAGGAGCTCAGTGGCAGAAGCCTGGAAAATCTGGAACCTAAAGGGATTGGATCTTGTAAGGCTGGAAAATCGTTAACTCAAAGACCTGAATCCTCAGAAAATGCTGGGAAGCACTAGGTACCAAAGGACAAAATTTCATTAGGCTGGAAAACGTTGGACCCAAAAGGCGTTGAATCCATTAAGCCGGATAACCTTAAACACTGGTGAAATCTGTAATAGGTAGAGAATGCTAGATCAACTGGCTGAATTTCTTGAGCCGGACAAGCTAAATGACAGAATTCCTTAGCCCCAATATGGTTTGACACAGCTTGGTCTAAAATCAACGAACCAGGTTTTAAAAAATGGCTGAATCCCACAAAACTGGAAGCAATGTGGGAACGCACAGAGAGTTTAGCGAAAATATTGCCAAGGAAGTTCGAGGGCATAAAGAAGCGATATTGATGAAGATGAATGCTGTAGAAGGACATGGTTGATCGAGTTGAGGGTTTCAACTATGGTAAGTCAAACTATGTGTACAACGTTACAGCGATTTTCTAAAATATTACCAGATATATTGCAAACCAGGAATAAAATGCCTATAGATACCCGTTCCTAGGAGCCTGTTTCACAAAGCGGCGTAGCGTAAGTTTTCACGTAACTGCCATAGCAACCCGTACTGTAGAGATACGTTAGTATGAAAGTTACGCAAAAAATACATCTACGCCGTTTTGTGAAACAGGCTCCAGAATTTGAACTCAATACGAAGTAGTTGTGCCATTGATCTTTTTTCATTAGAGTTTGTTGATATTTTAAAGTCATTTTCCTTAGTTTCTGTAAAACGTCAAATTCTGCACATTTATTTTGTTCGCATGGTATCTCTAACAATATTTTGAATATTGTCTTGAAGTTTAACTGGTACATACTTACTACTATTACTAAGTAGTTGTGCAGTGTCCTTTTTTTTACTCCGTTAATGTTTTTACAAGTATTCCTTGACAGATACACTGTAGTGTTTTGTTGTCTCCATCTTTTCTTGATTTATTTTGTCTCAACTCTCTGTTGTCCTGTTATTGTTATCAGTCCTTTTTTACATTATCCTTATCCTCAATTTTCCCTGAAATTACAGAGTTCCAAGATGAAGTAGACACAGCTAGTAAAAATAAAAGCATGTATGAAGCAAACAAGCTGTTTTTGAAAAAGCTGGAAATGACCAAAGATTCGAAAAAATGGCAATATTTCGTTTCAGCATTAGATACGCACGGTAAGTGGAAAATTAGCTAGATCCAAATAAGAGTGAGACTCTACAAATAATCCTAACTTGATGTAAAGCATTTATGAACAGGGATGTGGGATGTTATGAGCTTTCAGATGCAAAATTTAAGGCTGTCGGTATTAGCTGTCGTTTAGCTCCAGTGTCGAGCGGTGATACACGAAGGGTGGCGGTATTAAGGTATATAGATCCTACTACCTAGGCTCTGTTCTGTCCCATAGCTTGTAAAGTTATAATTATATCTGAACAAGTCTTATAAAGAAGAATGAATGAATTCATATGATTGAGATAAACCCATTTCTGGGTTTATTGTAGAGGAAAGCCAGAATCTAGAAATAAAATCAGAAGTTGTCAACCGTGTTACTTAGATTCTATCCTCCACATCTTTCATGCTAAGTCACGTTGTTGACCTCAGCGTCCGAATTAGTTTCCGCGCGATATTTTGAAAAGTACTCAATGCATTTTGACACAATACATGCAAGAGCTTAATCCCAGCAGCTCAAGTTGGCCTTTCGCTACGATCCGAGCATATTTAATTACTTGTCTAGCTTTTCGTTGGTTGTTGGTTTCTGTGCGATATACTACAAACTAATTAATGCAGTTTGACTTTAAACAAATCTGCGCATATTTAATTATTTTTCTAGCTTTTCGTTGGCTGTTGGTTTCTGTGCGATTATAATACAAACTATTTAATGCAGTTTGACTTTCAATCAAATCTGCGCATATTTAATTACTTTTCTAGCTTTTCGTTGGCTATTGGTTTCTGTGCGATTATAATACAAACTATTTAATGCAGTTTGACCAAATTTATGTGCCAGTTTTATCATTTCGATACTCAGCCCAACTTCGACTTTCACTAAAATCCGCGCATGCTTAATTACTTTTCTGGTTTATATGCGCTAGGGACTTAATTGAAAGCTATTCAATGATTTTGTCAAAATTTATGTGACCTTCTTACCACAGCAATACTCAGCTCAAGTGCCACGAAGTTCGGTAATTGCTTAAAGGTCAAATGTAAATATTTCATTGAAATCTGGAACGAATTGCTCATACATTACCTTCATGGACATGGCTGTTCGCCAGACACAAGCTTTTTGTCTCGTATTAGGCCATTTTTGCATTTTTTTTATTTTATTAAATTAATCAAGCCTGTCAATTCTTGAAATCCGAGAATCGAAATTAATACATGAGTTATCTTCCTTTGATCTTTGATGTCACTAGAGATTTGCTTCCGGCGCGCTTCCACTTCGTAACGTATGACAATGAGTACTACTGAGTTTAAAAGCAACGACTCTTTATACTTTCGCTCGGAGATGCCCTTCTGCACTGCCCTAAACTGCAGGAATACATATCGGTTCGGACTCGGCTTCCATCATTTCCCGAAAGATGAAGAGCTCAGGACAAAATGGTTAGTGAAGAGGAAGCGGGCGAATTTCTATCCCAACTCAACATTCCACCGTCTGCTTCGCGTGATGCGTTATTGGTAGTGAGCTCATACATATACGTGAGTGGAAAATCGTCGTTCTCAGTTGATGAGGAGCAATTTCCGGCCTCTACGGATCTAAATGTTTTAGTAAAAACTCCATCGTCGTACATGGTAAACAAAATGAAACCGATAGACTCTTTGAATGAAAACAACTCTATTGACATCACCCAAGATTGCTTACAGCGCCAAATTCAGGGAAGATAACTCATGTATGGCTTTTAACATTGGTTGTGCGAGGCCCAAAATACCATGTTTTTTGGAGTTCAATAAAAAATTAAATCATCCAGAAAACTTCATTTTTGTGCTGCTAAGTTATTAACAGGAACCCTCTAAATCATTTTTTTTAACAATAAACCCGGTTTCAACCCCATTACATTTAATCTTTAAATCCAAATTTTATTATTTTGTGGTAGCCCTTGAGTTAAGCAGAAAAAACATTTTACATTCAGAGAAATCTTGAAAATCTATAGCGAGATTTATTTAGTGCCGGTTACCATCCAATCAAGTCAGTCTGGATAGGGATAGAAGCTTCGTAATGATAATTTAGGTGACCGTCAAGAAATACTTAATTCGTACGGGAAAATCTATGTTTGGATTTTCATGAAATTTGGAGTGTATCATCGTCTTAATTTAGTCTCCTCGACATAAATAGTATCAAGACCCAGCTAAAGTTCGACTTTCACTCAAATCCGCTCGTATTAAATTCATCTGCTGTTGACTTGACTTGGATAAAACTTTTACAAACTTCATCAATTACGTCAATTTCAAAAGAACTTACTAGAATTGATAAGGTTTGGAATGACACATCTGTGGGATTTTCTCTGAGTTGCAAAGAATTTCTCATACCAGCCGATGTCATGTGTTAACTGATGGTATAGTACTTATTTTAAGCGACAACAAGGGAAAAGTTTTACATTTGCAAATTCATCCAACTGCATGTCTTAATTTTCCAGGATTCCATTGGCTGGTTAAGTTAATTAGTGGGAAACCCACAAATACACGGGCAGATAATCACAGTAAACTCCTTAGAGGTAAAATCACCGAACTTCAAGGAAAAATTCGGATTAATGAAGTTTTGCCTTCCTTGACTTCTTCTGAATGTATAAGATGGAGAGACTCAGAAGAAATTGGTCAACTGGTGAACAACAAAGGGAAAACAGCAGGGACCGCGGCTTTGCTGAAAATTGTCGATCGTTTCAAAGATGACTGGTTCGATTTATTTATGTCTGCCTTGCACACAACGAAGCACCTCTCTGTAATGATGATGTTAGACGAACATTACACTAAGGGTAAGTTAGATATCACTGCCAGATATATGTGTAAATAACTTGTTGAATATGACCTACTCCAGTGGTGTTAGATAGATCCAAACTAAACTAATTGCGAACTACATATGTAATAGACCTGGACTACACATGGAGTAAGTAGCTTGTAGATATTGGAACTAGATTGCACAATAATTTATTTTGTATTCAAATTACACACGTGTAGGCTTGATATCGGAACCAAGCGTCATTTAAGTTATAGCAACTTATATTCAATGCACCATGAGAACTAATATGCTGCGCAAAACAGTTATATTCGTAATCCAACTAAAATTATAAATTTTCTTCTTTAAAAGAATTTCTTAAGAAACAGGGAGAGACTTTAGCTTATGAAGTGAAGTTCACAGAAAGACCAGATGTTGACAACGAATGTGCTGATATAACTTCCAGAGATTGGATTTCTGGTGACTGTTTTGAGAAGGATAAAGGCTTTCATATTCCAAACGACGAAATGGCCGTAGACGTTGGTAAGATTTGTTTCATATGATACATTCAAAACTTATCCCCCTATATGTTTAAAGTGTCGCGAGGTACTAAAATACCGACTGTCACAGCATTGCTAGCATTTGGAGATCATTAAAAATCAAATTAATTCACAATAACATAAAAGAATTTCCAGCAGTGTGTCGACTTCGGGTGAATTCCATTTGTAATGTGAAATAATCGTTAGTAAAGCGTAAAATAGCATTCTATCAAGTCAAGAAAAACTAGAGTATTGACATATGCATATAAAACTAAAGAACTGGCCTTGACATAAAACAATAAGGATTTTAAGAGAATACAACTGGAAAACTCAAACCTAAATTGCCAATATGGCATTTGTCTTATGGAATATAATGACTACACGTATACACATCTACCTCTGTGGCATATGGCTACTGTATGAGTCCTCTCAAACCCGCATAAACATCCACTCTGACTTATGCCTAATGAACGAGTCATAACTGTCGTGAACATCCACTGTGACATATGACTAATGTACGAGTCATAACTGCCGTGAACATCCACTGTGACATATGACTAATGTACTAGTTATAACTGCCGTGAACATCCACTGTGACATATGACTTATGTACTAGTTATAACTGTCGTGAACATCCACTGTGACATATAACTACATGTATACACATCTACCTCTGTGACATGACTAATGTACGAGTCATAACTGCTCATGAATATAGTGTTTAATCATAGCTTTAATTTATAAAAATGACAAAAACAAATAAATTGAATCAATCCAACATAAATTATGATGCTTTTAATCTAAAGATTTCCCTCTCATTATTTTGGCGGAAAGAAATGTTTTATTTAGTTAATATTTTTTTCAGCTAGAGGAAAATCCCCCACTCTGGCGGAACCAAAGCCATTTAGACCCGAAGCTTTCCAACAGGAAT
Organism: Lepidochitona cinerea; assembly: GCA_963971465.1. Lineage (NCBI taxonomy): Eukaryota > Metazoa > Mollusca > Polyplacophora > Chitonida > Tonicellidae > Lepidochitona > Lepidochitona cinerea. The sequence goes on along the minus strand of OZ020555.1, from coordinate 38,332,164 downwards.
TAATAGATGTTGTGACTGGTGGGGAAAACTGTCTGATTATATCGCCTGACAAGAGTGGTCATATGTTCTGTATGATGCAAATGATTAAGGTACTGGTAATTTTTTAGATCTTTTGTGACAGGAGGGTTTTTAATTTTAAGTGTTATATTTCATTTGATTTGGCAGCTCTGCATACTGGTTGGAAGGTTTATTGAGATGATATGAGTGATATAGTTCGCCTATTAAGTGACGGCCATCTTGAATTGTTAAATATAATTCATAACCGCTTGAGCTCTATACATGGAGTTTTGCTCCAATCTTGACTATGTTTGTAACTTACGACAAGACTACGTGTTCCAAGATAATATTACCATCACTCGTCGTGTAATGCAACAACCATATTGAATGATACAATCGTCATTTTCTCTCCCAAACTTTTCACTCGTTCTTTGACGACTTTTTAAATATGCGAAGTTATACAGATGATGCTATTTAGACTACTTTTTGTAGATTTAAAAAATAACATAGCGAATAATAGTAGTGAATAATTATGAAATCTAATTAAACATCTGCTACACTATTTTATGGGTCAGGATTGCAGTAAGTTGACCGCAAAAGAACCCCCCCCCCCCACCCGAATTAACTTATGTATTAAGAATACATCTTTGATCTATACTTTTTGACGACCAAAGCAGCCTTTTACACATTTTCCTATTTTAATATTTAGATAGATTGTTGTTGATTGATTTGCAGTTTCACAAAAACTCTTTAAGCAACTGTTTGGAAAATATGATGCCAGAACGAAATTTAGTGTGCCTCCGTTCCCCAAGTGTGAATTTATTGTTGTGTGTGCAGACAATGTTTATCTAAAACCCTAAATGGTCAGTAGCAGTGAAATTTGTTAAACTTTAAATTCGTGTAAGCTATTCTCTTTGTATTTTACCAAAAGGATCATTTTGCCAGCGATGAGAGTAGAAGAGCCATCGTGGGGTTCGAGCATCATGCAAAAGCTGAGAGATTTCTACGAAGATGTTGTGTTTTTCTGAGCGACTATACGGCTACATCACTGAAAATAAGCGATCAAGACCCAGTTGACTGCAGGATTGTCGTATTTATATGGGATTTAAACATGAATGTGAATTTGAAAAATTTCTCCTTATTGATTTTGGAACTGAAAGAAGAGTATTTTGAAGCCATTGAAAAAGGGTACCTTGCTATTCCATTCAAAAATGCATTGGAAAACTACAAAAGCATGGATACGGAAAACCCCCAGGTATGTTTGTTTTTTGCATTTGTTTATGGAGGGGGGACGGCTCTTTTGTCGGACTGAGAGACTACCAATCTAATCGACCGAGCCTCCAGGTCCCAGTGCTCATCCGAAGTCAGATTAAGAGTTGCTCTTCGTTTCCGAATAAATATTTGTTAACTTTTTAAATGGTATTTTACATGGTAAATAATAATATTTATTACTACCCAACATGAAATTAATTTACTGCAATTTACATTTAATGCGAGACGCTTTTTTTAGCTTAAACTCTTATTTGCGATGACATACAAAATATATAGATTAAATTTAGCGAACAGCAAAACACTAAAAAGTGGATTGATCCATTAATCGATCAATAAGCTTAAGTTTATAACGGTAACTGTTAAAACTTCGTTTCGAAACGTGACACTCCTTTGTATTTGCAAAGATAACGACATTTCTAATAAACATATCGCATATGATTGTTAATCAACACCTTTACATGGAATATAATATCATTAAGGAAACGCCTGAGAGTTCCCAATGATGATCCTTTACAATATGATGCCAAATCTCCAATCTGTTCTATCATTTTGTTGAGTTGGCCAGTGAGATATAATTGGTGTATTGGTTTATCAAAAGGCATCCTTGTTAACTCACTTTGGGGTAACAGAGAAAGTTCTCATTTGCCTTGATGGAACCGGCGAGAATAAGGAAAAGCTATATTTCCAGCAATGATACCTACTTCTGTACAAACCTTAGAGATTAAACAATATGCATTTTACAGCAAAAAAGTAAAAATCAAAGCGTTTTTGGTATCATGACGGGTGCAGTTTTCGTCATGTCAAAGAGGTCGTGCTGTTGCTGTTACGTGGGCACCTGTGAGAACCAATTCATATGTTTCGTATAAGTGGGATACGAAAAAAATCAAAGCTTGTCCCTAATGCCCTTGCTACGCGTTGGTACCATGAGGGTGCAGTTTTTGTCACGTCAATGACGTTGTGACCTGGGAGAACCAATTCATATGTTTCGTATAAGTGGGATTTTTAACCTTGAATGCCTTCTTATTTTTCTCATCACTACTCGATCGGCAAGCTTCACAGGGACCATCCAGCCGTATGCCGCCACCTCAACATACGGTCGCTCCAGAGGATCGGCTGCGAGTCATCCACCAGAGAGGTTGAAAAGTCAAAATCAGCCCTCCGGACCACCTCTAGGCAGGGCACATTCGGGGATCAGAAGCTAAACGTATGGCCTCCGTAGAGGCTGCGTTGGAGAGGTTCAAGGCGTCGAGATGCTCCTCGCGATAATTCGAGGAGCCCGGAGGCCGCCAACACGTTGGTCCAGTTTACCTACTTGCAATAAGAAAGCTACTGGGTCAGGTCTGCAGTGACTTCACATCATCCATCACCCACGAAGGCGGTTTCTGACGCACTCCACCCACTGGGTGATTCCGTCAATCTGGCAAACAGAGCCAACGGTAACATTCTGACAACAGCAGTCTTCTCTTCATTGACATTTGCAGATGCTAGAAGGGCGCCCCTAATAGATGTACTAAGAATCATTGAACCAAGAGGGAGTAAAGCGGGCTCTCAGGCAAGCCTCCACGGTCTCAGCTCACAAATTTGCTGCTACCATGGAAAGAATGTTGCAGCGGAGTTTTGAGTGGGCCGTCTGTGTGTCGGTCTACACATTGTTGGTATACCCATCACTAAACCATTTAGCCCCCTTCTGGGACAGCCAGACCGCATAATGGTAGAGGGTTTGTAGCCCCAGTTTTTGCAAGGCTTGTTGTTTAATCCTCCCTGGGCCTCATTTCGGAAGTGCTGCGTCTCCAGTACCGCTAGGTTCTAGATCGAGATCCTCCCCACACGTGTTCCAGTGGCAGCCCACTGCCTCTTTCTGGGGACCAGTTTTCGTTATCTATTCATTCTACTGACTAGTTTTACGTATTACTCTAGTAATCATAACCCGAAAAACGACAGTTTCATAATGGCTCAATATTTCCAACAGCTTTTTATAATTTTCATTATTTTCTGGGCGATTTCCTGATACTACATCCTGATCCATAGACCCTCCTATATCATATTCATGTGGTCTGGAACACTTTCGTACAACTGGACTGATCCTCCGCTCTCAGAAATCGGACCTAATCCCACATCTAGGCAGAACCTTTCGTGATGTATGATACGCGAAAAGACATTCAAATCCCCAGAATTCTAAATCGTACACACTGCACAGCCCTTCAGTGTACGTTCTTGTTAGGCCTACTTACCTTGACCAAAGACCTGGGGTCGTCTTTAATTACGATCGGCCCAATGCTTCCTCGACCGCCATTGGCTGAACATGGAGCTGAAACCATCCCTTTTGCCTTTCCCAGCCGATCCGCAAACACCTGACCTGATGGATCAAACCGAATAGTGTCTTTTCGGTTGTAGCCCTACATACCCTTACCTGGGGTCACCTGTTCACGGATGTGCACTAGGTATCGTGGGGGCACAGTTATAGTTCCATACATAGGAAGCATCTGGCCGGATAACCTCAAACTGGCGCACGTCAACCAATTGGAAATGTTAGCCGTGAAGAGAGCTGTGATCGCCTTCACTTGAGCCTTGTAAGGTCAGGTAATCTTTCTGGGGACGAACAATTCAACAGCCATTTCGTAGTCTACATTCCTACTATATTATAAAGGACCCCAAAACGTTTTATCCTGTGTCGGCTCTGGGACATAACCTTTCACACGTCACATTTCGTGACGCCTCAATGTCCTTGCACACAGCCGATTGGTGCAGAGGTAGAGACATTATCCCGCCAGAGACTGCCTCTTTTCTTCCAATAGGCGATTTTCGTGTTCACTTGCTTCACCACAAGTCCTCAGCACCAGTTCCAGGGTACCGCACATCTATTGCTAAGGTAACCCAGCTTGCTACGAGCCAATCGGTCGCTACTGATACGAATATGTCCGACATCATTTTGGCCTATCTGAAGTGTCACAAGCAAGGAATATAAGCCGAACATAAGCCTCACATTAAAAAGGACGTAACGGATTCTTAACTACAGATACAGGACATTAGGGACATGATTTTGTGTGTGTGTAAAATCGCGTATATAAGGCGTGTGTTTGTAGGTATTTTATCTAAGGGGAATATGACAATTACCTCTCCAATTCTTCAGTTTTAACTGTTTTGTAACTTTGGCCAGAGAAATCAAAGAAGCGGTTCAAAAATAAAAACATCCCAAGGGAACATGGCGGAAGGATAATGGATAAACGGAGTTTTACACCGAGTAAATCAATTAAATTAATGGTACAGGGAGGAAAGTATTCTGAGTGGAGGGGGGGGGGGACTTACCAAGTTAACAGAGGTTGCACTACATCAAAGGAAGTAAGATTATAATTTAATTTTTCTTTATTTTAGCTTGTAGTCTCCTCTTGCTGCCTAAGTGCATCTCCCGAATTATTCTTCCAAGAGAACCAAATGATGAGCTTGTGTGGAGAGTTTCAAATACAAAAAACTGCTATGGTGGTAAAACAGGAAGCAAGCCTGTGCAAGTTTCTCTCAGATATCCCAAAGATCGGTGAGTAAGCACCATAAAAGTCCATCCAAGAATATCTCCCAAAACGTGCGCTTTAAAAGCCATAGTTTATTCACTATCCTGGCTGGATACGTATAATGTACAAGTTCTACGAGGATCAAATACAAACTCAATTTAAGATGATACTATATAATGTCAATGCTAATTCACTAGTAAGGTTAGTATAAACTGCGGTCTGATGCTTGCGTTCTTTGCTGGGGTGCAAAATGCTGCAGCAATTTTCTTGAAGTGGCATTAGCTTCCAAATGTCCGATTATTTAATCCTCATTGCCAAGAGAACTGCTGCGATAAAGTCAGTAGGCCTTGCGAACAGAAAACAGAATGTTGGATTGATGTTATATGTCCGCGTTGCCATGTTTAATGTGGGAGTGAACCGGACTCCTTGCCTGCAGGAAGCCCCCGACCTGACAACTGAAGGTTTGTGACGTACTTATGGGATATCACTTTGCCTACTGAGCCATCCAGGCCCCTGTGCTAATAAGGGGCAAAATTTAAATAGCAGGGATGTATACGTACATATTCGGGTTTGTTGCATCAACAGAAATCTCCTTTTTCGTGTATCCTGATCAGGATCAAATAACGAATAACGCTGTTTTTCGCTGTATTTCATTCCTTTTTAATAATTTTCTTTTTTTCCTTTTATCATGGGCAGAGACTGTCATGTTAGGTGACCGATCTGAAGAACTAGTTGGGTCAACTATTCAGAGTCTGATGGACGCTACAGAGCAGTTGCTAAAAACTAGACACCGTGAAATAATTCGTATGTAATCAAATGCTTACAAGTTAGGTTATTCGCAGACGAAAACAGTACAACTAGAAATGAGTTTTACCAATTTGCAGGTTAATTTCACCCGCCATATAAGTGAAATAATCTTGAGTATGGCACTAAACATCAATTGTTCACAATAATTGGCGATTATTAAGTTTTCCACTCACCCCTAACTTTTTTGCCTTAAGGATTCGAATGTTTACGACAAACAATATTTGTTTTATGTTTATGGAAAACGATTAGTATGGGGATAACATGGGAAAACACCATGTAAACTATTCATGTTGATGGCATCACTTTGAAAGAGATTTCGCCAAAAGGAAAAAATAATCAGCTACTGAACTTCAGTTTATTTATTTATCGTGGAATGAAACCCCAAAATGTTTGTCATTTCCCACAAAGCAGTATACTACATCTCCTTCAATATTAACCGAATAAAGCTGGTCATCAATTCAAAGAAGGCTGGTCATCAATTCAAAAAAGGCTGGTCATCAATTCAAATAAAACTGGTCATTAATTGAAATAATTCTGTTTGTTACATGTAATTAATGTTTTATTTCATTTTCTAGAAAGTTATCCTGGTCACCTAATAGCTCAACTGAACAAACTATCGACCCCACCTGAAGCAAGAGGTTCTATTAACTACCTTGCTTGGATTAAAACCAATTTAAACACATTGAAAGGCCATGGTGACCAATGGGGTTTTAAGCAAATATTTTCCGTTCTACAGGTACTAGGTGGTGCAAACTTTTAAGTTCGTCTTTACATCGCTTGTATAGCTGCATTTGTGAGTGCAGGTGTTGTAAAATCAGTTTGAAAATGAAAGCGTGTACGAACTTAATCGTATACGCCAGATCATCTAACATAATGCGGTGTAATTTGGGATAAAATCTGGTTTGCCGAGAGTTATTCGCCCCATTGCGTAAGATTGTTATGCTCTTCAAAGGACGTAGGGTGCATGCCGTCCCCACTCTGTCAGAGCATCTGTCCCTCCAGATTCTTCTCCGGTCATATCTCAATATTTGAAGGATTGGTTTCAAATTTAGCAGATACATACTCAAGTTCTGCCGATATATTTTGTCCAGGCAACATATCATATTATCCTGGATTGAAACCACGAATCGTTAGCTGGTAATACTCATTACCAAGTAGTTGTATGGTGTAACTTTTTGTCTGTGATATTAATATTGTTTACGGTTACAACCCTTAAAATCTGCAGATCGTCAAATGTTACCGACATCTTATCTGGGCGATATCTCTATTTACATTTCGAGAATCGCTTTCAAGCGCAATTGGTTCATACCCATGATTAAGCAGCTATGTTGTGTAATTTTTCTCCATGATGTCGGTACATTTTAAGAGTCTTTCTTCAAACTTCTTTTAGCTTATGTCTGGGATAGGGGGGTTGGGGATCACAAACTAAAATTCATAAGTTTTGGGATGATTTGTTATTTTTAATTCGAAATTGATACCCACTATGTCAATAAACAACGAGCTTGGACATACACACAAGCACCCGAAAGTATTGAAACCAGATTATGGCCTCTAAACGAGTGAATGGTAGGCCTATACCATGGACTTAATCTGAGAAATTCGTCTCGAATGAAACGTGTGAAAAATCCACTTTTTGGGGACAGTAGGATTCAACCCAGTGACTAATCAATGGAGATATACATTAAGACGTTGCGTCATTCAGTAGCAATAACTAATTTCAATGACTTCTGTGATATTTTCATTCTTCGGTTTCAGACTTTACAAAATGCCGCTTTCATAAATTCTGAAGCACGAAGTATTGATGCTGTTGAATTTCTGAAAAAGTGCATATCTGAAGTTGACGAATCGTTGAAGAAAGACTTTAAAGGTAACGTTTTCATTATCCAGCTATTGGATAATCCCATTTAGATTTTATACCAATGGTAACCCTTAATTTAAGTCTATTTTTCAGGAACAATTGAAATTTATTTTCTCTCGTAATCTTTCGTTGATACAAGATGGCTTTCAAGTGCGAAATTCCATCGTCAAAACCCCATGTCTTAAACTTACACTCACAGTCAGTGTTACCCCTCTGTAAACTGGATGAAAAAACGTCGTTTCGAATTTGATTTGCATATAATATTTGATTGCTTCCGCCACGGTTTTGTAGTGGAGATTTAACAAATCACAATTGGTGTTATGGATTTGTTTCCATAGACCTGCGTTAACGCGTGCTTTGATGGATGCGATTGTTTAAGGATAAGATGAAGTGTTTCCACGGACTTGCGTTAACGCATGCGATCCAGAGAGCGATTTTGTCATATGGTTACGGTCAAACGTCAAGGTCATATCACTGACAACTATTTTTAGGGTCGGAAAGCCTCTTCAATGACGTCATGATTAGCGAAATGCCACATCCGTTACCTCGTCCGATGCGTTAAAAATGGAACAAGCTCTGTTCTCCGTCCGTTAACGCGTGCGTTAAAAAATATCGGACTGACCATGGGAACACTATAGTGTAGTTCTGCAGTTCCCATTCTTTGGAAAGGGGAGGGGGGGGGGGCATCCGTCAACGCACGCGTTAACGCATGTCCGTGGAAACACACGATTACTGGAAACATGTGTGACTTTTCTATAAAATAGGAGCAAAGTTAACTATGTTACACTCAGCAACATCTCCATTTAAAGGAGGGGAAATCTCTAGAAATACATAGGGATTATCGTCGATAACAACCTTCAAAGTACTTAAAACATTTCACGTCAATTACCTCCAGTGACCCTCAAGCTAATAAAAACAGACAGAAGTATGCCCTTACAGTGCATTATTTGTTTAGCCATTTTTCCGTTTTAGGATGACGTGATGTTGGTATAGCTATTTGATTTTTCGTTCAAATTTCTTTTAAATGTGGATGGCTTCAAGCAGTTTGTGGGTCGTCATATCATATATGATAATATTTCGAGTGCTTGTATTATTCCAATCAATTGTGTTGGGCTTCGGTGGTTCAGTCGGTTAGTCCCTTGGTCCGACACAAGCTGAGACGCCTGCCTTTTTTATACTTCCCACAGCAACTGTGTTGAAGTGAAATACTGTAATTGTGCTGTCCGTCGTCCAGGGTCCGTCAACTATGGCTTGTCTGTCCATATGTACGTCTGTTCTTCCGTTAGCCACCATTTCGGATATTTCCATTGTCTGCTGCTCGTTTGTAAGATATCTCCTGTAGAGCTGGTCGAAATTTTATGAAATGTTATTTATAGCTTACTTCTGGGGACTTTTGTAAACGATAAAGTCGAATCATCCTTCAATTCGGATATTTTCATTGGTAGCTGCTTGTCTGCAAGATATTGTCTGAACCGCTGGTCAGAATTTTATGAAATTTCGTTTTCTGTAAGTGATCAAGCTGTGGGAGGTCCGTACGTCTGTTTGTTCTTCCGTTAGCCTCCAATTCAGATGGTTTTATCAAATCGAATTTTGTCCGTCGTCTGTAAACTTGTCTGTAAACTTTTCTTGTGATCGCGATTTCAAGAGAACTACTGGTCGGATCTTCATCAAATTTCATAGACATGGTCTAGTTGTGCAACATCTATTTTGTTTGCTCATTTGCATATTAAAATGGCCGCTAAAATACCTACATAGATTGTGATTGCGGAATCTAGAAAACCACCCGGCCGATCTTGATGAAATGCTTTTGTGTTGGTTCCTCATATGGTCTATGTAATGTCTCACAACACAACAATTGCATTCCGCCATTACTGCAAGGACTGCTGTATTTTCCAAAATACTACAATGAGGTCATCTGCTATAGTCTGTTGCAGATGTAAAGATACACAATCTATTACATCTCCCCTCTTTAAGAAAAAAGCAAATGGAACGTAACTTATAAGGAGTAGCTTTTCAGAACTTAAGTCCATCACTCAAAACACAACAGGTAAGAATTAAGTGTTCAATAAATGTCCATGAAAAGTCAATCACCAAAATGTTATGAATGAATGATTATTAGAAAAACATGACAATGAGATTATGTCTTGATTGAATAACTGAATAGCTTTTACTTTAAAGTCACATAACAAAATCTTTGTATCTGGCTGGAAGTCGAACTTGTCTTCCAGCAGATGTACGTTTAGGATTGTCCTTCGACACAACCTTTCTGGGGGGTGAATCACTTAGGTTGGTAAGTCCAGTTATTTCCTCGTCAATTGGTGGACCGATGATAGCTGGGGGTGGCTCTTGCGTTTTAAGAAGATCCCTGCGATTCCTTCTATATTTTCCTCCTTCTGGTGTTGTTACGAGAAATGACCTTGGATAATGAGGATGTACAACAACTGGTTCCCATCTCTTTCCAACTCGAATTCTAGCTGTGTTGTTTGGCTGCAAGTTGGGCAATATACGAGTGTGTTTGTCATAGTCTAATTTCTGACTTTGTTGTCTGTTTTATAACTTGCCTTTCACATTTTCCGTTAGAGCTGGTTGAAGAGTCTTTGAAGTTGTTGGAAGTTTAGTTTTTAGTGTTCGACTCATTAGAATTTGAGATGGAGATTCAGACATTCCAGAATGCCCTAAAACCCAGTAAAGCTAAGTAAGGGTCGTTGCCATTCTCTGTAGCTTTCCTCAGCAGTTTCTTGATGGTCTGTATATTTCTTTCAGACATACCGTTAGACTGTGCGTATTTGGGACTTGAAGTTGTTATCTTAAATTCCCAGTCGTTGGCAAATTCTTGAAATTCTCTCGATGAAAATGGTACATTAACTGAAATGAGTTCATCGGGAATTCCGTGCCTTGAGAACATGGATTTCAAGTGGGTGATTATGAATGATGCTGTTTTTCTATTGAGCAAGGCAACTTCAGGAAATTTGCTGAAATAATCAACCACAAGAAGATAGTCTTTGTTGTGTAAGGTAAATATACCCGCCCCTAATTTAGACCATGGGCGATCTGGAACAGGGTGTGGATGTAATGGTTCTTTGACGTTCTTCCGTTGAAATGTAGCGCAAGTAGAACATCGGGATATTTTCTCTTCGATGGCATTGTTCATACCAGGCCAATATAGAACTGTTTTGGCCCTGGCTTTACATTTGCTGATACCAAGATGACTTTCGTGAATTATCGTCAGCATTTCAATTCGAATATTACTTGGTACTATCAGTCTTTCATCAAAAAACAGTAAGTTGTCAACAATGTGAAGTTTGTCTCTAATATCCCAGTATGGCTTAACAAATGCAGGAACCGCAGATTTGTGCTCTAGCCAACCAATAAAAACTGTGTTCTTGGGGGAATTTAAAACTGGGTCAGCTACTGTTGCTTTTTGAAACTGTTGGAGTTTTCCAGGAGATATAGGTAGATGTCTCACGATGTTATCAACCATGAAGTCCATTTCTTGGGTAAGTATATCAATCATCTCTTCGGTTTCATCAGGATCATCAAAGGAAGACAGGTAAGCTCTGGATAAAGTATCGGCAATTTACGTTTTCTTCCCATGTAAGTATGTAACTTTGAAATGATAGCGTTGTAACTGGAGCAGCATACGCTGTAACCATGGAGAAGCTTGGCTGAGGGGTTTTCTTAAGATCATTTCCAGAGGCTTGTGAGCATTCTGTACTTCAAATGTAGTTCCATAGATATATTGATGAAACTTTTTACAAGCAAAGACTATGACTATCAGCTCTTTCTCAATCTGTGCGTAGCGCGTCTCTGTGTTAGGACTCTGGATGCGTATGCTACAGGGTGAACGTCCTGAAGAAGAGTAGCACCAAGTCCTGATTTAGATGTATCAGCTTGAATTATAATTGGTCGTGAAATGTCAAAGAATTTCAATAGTGGACTGTTAGTAAGAAGTTGTTTGATTTTTTACAGAGCTGCATCATGCTCAAAACTCCATTGCCACTGTATGTCGTTACGGAGTAATTGTCGAAGAGGGGCTGTTATCTCGGACAAATCTGGAATGAATTTTGACAAAAAGTTAACCATTCCTAACAATCTCTGTAAATCTTGTTTACATTCTGGTTTTGGCATATCTAGTATAGCTTTGAATATGTCTGTATCTGGCTTCAGACCATCTGCCGGCACAATCTTGCTCAGGTATTTAACTTCATTGATTCGGAGTTGGAGTTTTTCCGGGTTAAATTTGATATTTTCTTTTCTAGCTGTTTCCAGAACTTTTTTCAAAAGTTCGTCATGTTCCTTTTCGTCGACTCCAGCTATAATGATGTCATCAAAGAATACTTCAACTCCTTGAATGTGACCAAATCTCTTCTCACTTACCTTTTGAAATATCTCTGGCGCTGAGCTTATCCCGAATGGTAACCTTAGGAACTGGTACCGCCCAAACGGTGTATTAAATGTGCACAGGTCGGAACTTTTGTCATCAAGTTCAATTTGCCAGAAACCATGTTTTTGATCGAGAATGGAGAAAACCTTTTTGCCGGTAAGTTTGGCAGCGATTTCATCTGCAGAAGGTAGTTGATGATGTTCACGTAAGATAGCTTGATTGAGATTCTTTGGATCGAGGCATATACGCAGAGAACCATCTTTCTTTTCAACAATTACCAGACTATATACCCAGCGTTTAGGTTTGTCAACTTTTCTAACAACTTTCATTTTTTCTAGTTTTTCAACAGTGTCTTTCAATTTACCATGAAGACTAAGAGGAACTTTGCGTACACGGTGAACCACAGGTGTGACATCCGGATCAACTTCAATGCTTTGTTTTCCTGCAATGTGACCTAAACATGTAAATACATCACTATATTCACTCAAAAGCTTTTCTTTGGAAAGTGATGTATCACATGACACAGTTTCTATACGTTGAATCAAATTTAGCTTTTGACAAGCTTGTAAACCTAGGATTGGTGGAGACTTTTTGTCAACCACATACAAATCCAGATTGACTTTGTTATTGTTTTTAACCAAAAAAGTCATGGTGACCTTGCCCTCTGGCATGACTTTGAAATTCCCATAAGCTGTTAGTGTTGTTTTTGTTTTCTGTATGATATGATTAGTCTTCAAACTGTTGAACAAATCCATAGGAAGTATGTTCGGTTCCTGCCTAATTTAAATTTAATGGTCCTTCCGGCCACTCGTACATTTGAAAACCAAGATTTTTCTGTTTGTGTTTCATTGGCAATAGTTCCGGTGTATAAAGTGTCAATTTCTTCAGAATCAGATTCTTGGATATCATGGACAGTACCACTTGATCTACACACGCTTGCAGCGGAAACAGAATTAGCTTCGGCTTGTTGTATTGTTTTCATTTGGTCCTTACAGGCCTCCACAGCACGACAAATATCAATGGCTTTCTCGAGCGGTAAATCAGTGGAGTCACGAAGTAGTCGTTCTTTAACTCTAGTATCCTGTATCCCAAACACAATTTTATCTCGAATTAAAAGGTCATGTTGATCACCAAATTCACAGTTTTTTGCTATTGTTTTCAGTTCAGTGACAAAAGGATCGATCACTTCGCCAATTTTTTGTTTAAGTTCTTTAAATCTGTGGCGTTCAAACAATGTGTTTTTGCGAGGATTACAGTATTGTTCATACCTGCTCATTATTGGCTCTATTTTATCTTTCTCATTTTCCATAAAGGTAAATGTGTTGTAGACTTCCAATGCCTCCTCCCCAATGCAGTGAAGAAGTATCGCGCACTGTTTACGTTCAGGCTTTTCCGAAGCATCGGACGCCGTCAAATATAGCTCAAACCTCTGTTTCCAACGTCGCCAGTTCTCACTGAGATTTCCTTCGAGCGAAAGTGGTTGCGGGGGTTTAAAATTATCTGCCATTCTGTGACAATCCCACTTCTGACACCATGTAATGTCTTATAATATTTCATAGACTCACAACACAACAATTGCATTCAGCCATTACTGCAAGGACTGCTGTATTTGCCAAAATACTACAATGAGGTCATCTGCTATAGTCTGTTGCGGATGTAAAGATACACAATCTATTACAGTCTAATTGTGCAATGTCTATTTTTCTGGGCTCATTTGCATATAAAATTGGCCGCTAGGCGACCATTTTGTTTTTCTATTTTTTATCACTTTTCTCTTTTGTTTTCTGCTAGTCGGATCTTCTTTAAATTTCACACGAACGTTCCTCCTATGGTCTAGTTGTGCAACATTTATTTCTTTTGCTCATTTGCATATCAAAATGGCCGCCAGGCGACCATTTTGTGTTTCTTCTTTTTAGCACTTTTCGTCTAAATTAATGAGAGGATCTTCGTAAATCTTTGTACGCAGGTTAACCCTATGGTCTCGTTACGTACTATGTACTTTTTTGCTCATTTGCATAATATAGTGGCCGCTGGGCGACCATATGGTTTTTCTTCTTTTTGTCACTTTTCTCGTAAAGTAAAGAAAGGTTAGGATTTTCGTAAACTAATTTACGCATGTTAGCCACATGGTTTCGTTGCGCACTTTCCCCTATTTATGTTCATTTGCATAATCAAAATGGCGGCCACTGGCCATTTTTTTATCACTGTTCTCCTTAAGTAATGAAAGGATCTTCTTAAAATGTTATACGCAGGTTAACCCTTTAGCCTGATAGCGCACTATGCACTTGCTGCTCATTTCTATATTCAAAATGGCGGCCGGTAGCTATTTCTGTGATTCTTACCTACATAGTTTGTGATCGCGGAATCAAGAAAACTGCCTGGCGGATCTTGATGATTTTTTTTTGTGTTGCTTCCTCATGTGGTCAAGTTATGCAACATGTATTTGTTTTCGTCGTTGATGTTTTCATTTAACACATTCGGTACCGCTGTCGCCATATGGCGTTAGAGGGCTAGGCTGCTTCATTACCGAAGATATCGTATGGCGACAGCAGAAAAGTCGGCTAAAACCCCACTGACGCCGTATGGCTATTTTTTCTTACAATTTCAACTAATTTTGAAAATGAACAAATAAAATCACATGTGGCATCTGTTTGTTGCTTTGTGTTTTGTTTTTTCAATCTTCGAATAAGGTAAAAGAGGCTTAATTTACTTTAAAGTACGCGTAATTCACTGATAGCTTCCAACTTTGTCCAAGTTAGAACGGACACTTCAAGCACCCGTATATAACAAGAAAATGTTAAATTTGACAATGAACGCTTGTGGAATTCCTTATGTTTACTGCTTCAGATCTTAATATATAGTTTCCGTGTCTTCAATATACTGACAGTGAGTGAGATAGTTCAATATCTATGAATGAAAAGTGCTAAAATCGGCTGGTGAAACTAGTTTGCAAGTGCGAGATCCCGCAGTCAATCAAGCGACCCCTACCAGGCATTTTAAAAGGCTTCTCAAGCAGGTGACGTCTCGTTTCGCCTACTCCTTTTATTTTAATTAGAAAACGCCGCGGGGCGAAAGGAGACTCGGTAATCCTTTAACAATACCTGGATTGTGGATTAAGGTCCCCATTGCCCCCATAAAATCCACTTGACGTCCCCCACGACCCCCAAGAAAAAATCTAGTTATAATACATATTTTATTAATAACAGAATTAAATAAATGAGTTACACTGATTTTCTAATGTACGTGTACAAAATGTGCTGCTCGATCAGCCAACTGAACAAGAGTGATTTCCCCATCTCGGTACTGGTCCTTCAGGTGAGACAAACGTTCATCAAGTTTGCGATATTTCCGTCTTTTAGGCTGCTGTCTGGCTCCACTTGACATCTGGCCCAACTTCACCTCTGTTACAGACTGTTCTCTTTGTAGCAACTGGATAAACTCATAGATGTTAGGATGAGATTTTCCGGCAGCGGCTTTCATACGGTGGTGCCACGTTCTACATTATTTGTTGTCCGGGGACCAACAGTGTCGTAATGGTTCCACATATGCCTCTCCCATCCGCCTTCAATCCACGTTCGTGTCACATAATCCATAAATGCGATACAGTGGGCGGCGGCTTGTGATTCAGAAATGGCATAGACCCAAACTTCTTCTACTTCTGCTGGTGGGACCAAAGGTAAGGAGACAGCACGACGGACAACGGTAGCAACTTCTGGATCATCTTGGTAAGGCGATTGTAATCCATGCTTCTGCGCATTTCGCCAGATGGCTTGGGAATAATGGAAGAAGCAACCTGTCACACCTTTCTCCTCTGTCAGTTCAGGTCCAACGTCCATCCAACATAATATCTCGCCTGTGCTTAGGAACTGTGGGTATGGTCTTCTTCCTTTCTCTGTTGACTCCGGAGCGAACAGAGTAGTATGATGGAAAGTTTGATGCCTCCGTTGGGTTGGCCTGATTCAGCTTAAAAAGCTCATCGTCGTATATTTGGGGTACAGGTGTCAGTTCTTCTGTGGCTCTCTTTCTGATGACCCCCTTTACCCTCTCGACTTCTCTGCTGAAGGATGGCATGTTATGTCATGAAGCTATTTATTTGTGCCCTCATATTTATAGGTAACAGTGAACAGTTTTCCTCTTAACAAGATAACTGTTCACTGCCACTCAGTGATCGATGGCAGATGACTGTTCAACCCTACCCTCCACCCCACCCTCCTTGTCAAGCATAGTGGGACCGCACTGGGCGGTCTCCACAGGGTACCCAAAATAAATACTGTTCAGAAGTAGGCGAAACGAGACTAAACCCTCAAGCATGACCCAGTTAAAGACAAATAAGCTATTTTTGGCACTGAGGGCGTTATTTGGAATTTCGGAATCCAGAGTAGTGAAAAAAAAAGACATTTATCGGAGCTTTTTTAAACCTCAGAGTGAAATTGCAATCCTTGGGTCATTTTAAAACGTATAAAAATCGACTCCTTTCAGATTTCCAAGGGCGACTATAAGTATAAGAAATAGTTTCTCTTTGCGTGTTGGTGGCCACCACGGCTTGTTTGAAGTCGGTAAAATGGCCTTCTAGAATTTGGATTTTAAACGCCTAAATTCTTTCCAAAAATGTAACAATAATAAATATTGTTAAAGGAGAGTGTTCCCTAAGACACTTTAGAAGATCCATATTGTATCTTTCCGAGTTTGAAAGGAAGGAATATTTCAAAATGAAATGAAATACACGGCAACGTACAATTACTATTTTCCCGATCGAACTTTCATTCAGCTACAGCAAGTGTAAATGTTATTTACCAATAAAGTAAACTTTTATTCAATCTTATATTAATATCAAAATGTGCCTGAAGATATTGTTTTATAAGAGTTCACTAATTTCTGAACGAATTGGAAAATATTTTGCCATTAATTTTTAAACTGACTTTCGTCATGTTTAAATTTTTACTCATCATACGAGTGATCCGTCGCCCATTCTTCACTTTTCACGGGCTATTTTTGACAGATATACATTATCTTTTGATTTGTAAACAAACACTAAATACATCTAAGTAACATGTGTGCAATCGTTTTGGATTTTGTAAATTTTAATTGTGCACAGGAAGCAAACAAGCGATATCACTGACTGGCCTGTGTGCAAGTACATGTAGCTCCGGTAAGTAGCGTTAATGTGAGGCCTCCTTGAAGAAAGTTGGTTTTGAGTTTTCAGATAACAGGCACTTCCTACTAAAGAAACTGTGTTCTTGCCCAGCCAGCCACCAACTGAAGAAATATATTTCACATTTCAAATTAGCGATCCGTTTACAAGCAGCCTCACTTTCTGATAGTGTTGTATGGTGGTCGCCAAGATCAGATCACTGATCTCTTGTCATTGGTTACTGCTTGCATGCAAGAGATCTCCTGAACTGCTGGCCAGAATTTTATACAATTTTATTTTTAGTGGGGATCTTTGTAATTGGTCAAGTTTTGATTCGTGTGCGTCCATTATGCCGTAAACCTCCAATTCGGATATTTTCATTGGTTGGTACTTGTCTGCAAAATATTCCTTGCACCGCTGGTCTGCATTTTATGCGGAAACCTTTAACTGATCAAGTTGTGAGGTCCGTACATCTGTCTGTTCTTCGTTAGTCCACGATTCAGATATTTTCATTGGCTGCTGCTTGTCTGCAAGCGATCTTCTGATTTGGGTAGTCTGCCACCTTCACAGTTTCAATAAAAAAAAAATATTTACGTACCCTTTTATGTAGCAAAAGTATGTAGTTTTCCCATATAATTGCCCAAATCAGTACAAAACAAAGCATGGGCGCTTCCCCTGCTTGTATAATTTGTTATTTTTAGGAATTAGGGGGAAGAAAAATCCAGAAGTTATTTACTTGCAGAACAGCCTCAAAACGTTTCTCGGGCAATCTAGAATCCCTGAGTTTCCGGGGCCTATGCGGCCCCTGGGCCCTCGCCTTATGCGTCAGGATAGTCATCCCCTTCCCATGCTTCACAAACGTTACAAGGCTTCACTTATAACTTGGGAACATAACGATTTTACGGTTATTTTTTATATTTAGGGAAAGCAAAATCCGGAAACTATTAACAATTTTACTAGCAGAACAGCCTCATAACGCTTCTCGGACAATCACGAACCCCCAGCTTCCGGGGCCTATGGGGCCCCTGAACCCTCACCTATTGCCCTCGTTGCAGCCCTCTTTTAAATTTGTCGCTTCTATAATTGAAGGGTCTGGGACCCCACCTTTCGTAAAAAGTTGGATCCGACCCTGTGGAGGTTATGCAAAACTTCTCCGAGTGTTGTGTGCGATGTCTTCGGCCACAATGTCAGTAATGTCAGTTGGCTATTTTCATTGGTTTCTGTTTGGGTAGAACTACTTGTGACCATTTTCTGAATTATGTTTCTGTATGTCTGTTTGTTAAACCTGGTTAATATTTTGAAAGCCTCATCGTACATTTGTCTTTAGGTGTGTGTGTGTTGGGGGAAGACATAGGCTTTGGTGCCAAACACCTAGTTTTTTACCAAACCCGAATCCAGCCTGTGGGTAAAAGGGTGGAAGAAAATGCTGGTGTTAATCACACATTTCAAACTATTTGTTGACCAGTTTCTGTCTGCTTGTAAAGTCTTATCTGATCTTATCACCAAAATATAGTTGAATCTGATTGGCCTGTCAGTAAATATGCGTCCCTGGTAAAAGGACGTGTTTTGTGAATAGATTATATTTCATCTTGAAGACAATATTTACCCGGTCCCAAACATTATTTTTTTTTTTTTTATGAATTTCCTACAAGAAGCTATGCTTAATTGTTCTCGGATGTCAAGTGACTGGGTGTCACTGAAATGTGCAAACCTTACAACTGGCAATAAGATTGGTTCATTTGACTTCAATACAACAATCACAGTTTAGTATACCATGTGTGTACATGTTTTAGTGACATCCAGTCCCTTGACATCTGAGAACAATTAATCATAGGTTCTTGTAGGAAAGTCATAAAACAATAAATAAATGTGTGGGGACCAGGCAGATATTTAAGATGAAGTATAATGTATTTCACCTAAAGTGTTCACTTTAAAAGAAACCAAGTGGCATTGTTCTCTCAATAAAACCTGATCCCGCCCACAAAGAACTGGAGCTAAGCAATCGGCCCGAGTTCCCAGCTAAGCTAAAAGATCTTCAGGCTTAATGAATAATTCATATACAGCTAAATATATTAACACACGAGCTACTACGCACCATATCAGTCGTCCTGCTTTTAAGTCGACTCCAATCGTTAGATTGAGATTAGGGGTGATAGTGATACCACAGACGCTAAGATCGAGTTCGATTATGTATTCGGCGTACGCCGAGGGTAGTATCTGACGTAAACAAAGTGTGTTTGCTCTTCAGTGTTAAAATCGAACTTGCAAGCACTAACGGAAGTAAGCAAACGTCACGGTTGCCATGACTACTTGTTAATCTGCATATGAATAACATGGGCACCATCTTGAAATCCGAGTACACACTGGGTACTTGGGGATTACGTGGCGCGGATAAATCAGTCACGAGATACACAAATTCACCGCTGAATAAAGTCGTTCGGTTTACAGTTTCCAGTGTTCGGCGAACGCCGAATGCATAATCAAACTCGACCTAAAATTACACACGATTGCGCTTGGCATTGTGACGGACTTGACATCTACATTGTTTATGTATCATAAAATAGGAAACTGGTTTGGAGAATTTTATTGAAAGGAGACGAATGGTACAGAATTCAATTGACAGCCCATATATTTCAATAATTCAGTTCCTTTGACCTTAACTTACTGTTAGAGATCACATCATGCATGTTAATTGTTAAAATTATGGGTAAATTGTTTTTAAGTCGTTCTTTTTATAAGCATTACATTTTTTTTCAGAAAAAGTATCCAAGATGGAACGATTTGCTAAAGACCATACAGATAATCCTGTTGCTGATACTTTAAAAGAGAAAATAGTTGAGCTCTTTAACAATGGAGGTGGCAAAGGTTTGGTTGTTATGAAGAACCCAGATGCTATTATGCTTTTGACAAAATGGCTGAAGGCAGACGACAGACTGAAATCGGCGTATATAGTAGAATTTATTGGCCACAAGCAAGGTTTGTGAACTTTAGTACAGAATCTTTACAATTTATCTCAAAGAATTCTACTTACATTTTCATATATTTAACGTGTATTGTTTTTACTGATTATTGTTTTCCTCCGATCTAAATGTCATTTCACTTACATGACAGCGTTGCCAAGTTTAGTGGAGGATAAAAACGACATCTTTGTATGCAGGATTTTCCCGACCAGCGGCCCGACAACCCTTTCACGTAGAAAATCTCAGACATTTGTCTTTGGACAAAGTGGAAATAGCATATATATTGAAGGCTCGGTCGACTAGGCCCCCGTTGTCGTAAATGTTGACCTAAAAACGAGACACAAACACCGATCGTAGAGAAACCTACACAAGTCTGTGCATGTTAGACTGCCCCTACATTATTACACCCTGTATATTTGAGTTATAAAAGTTCCGCCATTAACTTATTAACCTTGGCTTAAATCATAAACTTCTTATCTGCACTGAGTGGCAAACAAAGGGATAGCAAGCATGTGTAACCAGTTTTAAACAACAACATTATTTTGTGCCTAGCTCAAATACATGGATATTAACCTTTCAAAAACGGTTGATGCGTTTACCATTCCGAAGGGCATTTTTCGAAAATGTCCCTTGGATTAATTGAGGCATGTACTGGACTTGCATCTCTGCAACACCGAATATAAACATGTAAAAAACATATCAAGTTTATTCTTTATCTGTGTTTGGTTGAACTAAAGCTTCTTACCATAAGTTGATTATATAAAATTAACGATTTGTGTGCAGGGGAAATGTTTAGCTTGTGCTATTACAAATTTTCGATACTGACGATTGATTGCCTTGGATTTGTCATACTAGTTTACAAATACTGTAAAAAGCTTTTACCGGTCTGATGTTTAATTAGCCACTAGATTATTTTGACAACTCATTTGATATGGTAAAAAAACATACATTTTAATCTTTTTCTCGCTGTGCTCAGGCGTATATTTCAGGACTGGTTGGTGGCGTCAGACCTATAAATATTTCAGTGGAATTTTATTTAGGATTTATTTCTTATAGCTTACTCTAACTCTAACGATTGGATTATGTTTGTATGTGTATCCAGGAAGGATAAAAGTGAGGGAGTTATTTGACAATGGTAAAACCGATATTTTCATCACCACTGACTGTCTCCTAAAATATCATTTTGGACAATGTGACCATTGGGACTATGTCATCAGGGCAGATTATAATCTGCCGAAAAATTCCATAACCCTTTGGACGAGAGGTAAGCTTATTTTTGCTGTGTATTGCAGTGAGATAGAGTTGAGAGTCTAGGGAAAATGTTACTTTCTTTGTATGAAGGGCCAATAAATAAGAATGAAATACCATATGAGTGAAATGATCTAGCTGTAAGTACCAAACATTTTTCTGTTTTGAAAAGTATGGATCACAGCAACTCACTGGAGTACTCGCTGCTATATAGAAATTAAATCCTTAGTAAATAAAGTAAAGCAAATACAGTTGCATGCAAAATTATTCAACTCCCTAGCAAATAACAAAACCAATGTAACTATTAATGTGCATTAAAATTGCACGAACCCCTATTATGAGGTTTGTGTAAAACATAGCAAAAATATCACTTGTACATCACTGAGCTGTAGCAAAATTATACCGTCCTCTCCCCCCCCCTCCCTGACATGTAAACATGGCGGCAATCTAACTGCACATGCAGCCAACATCGACACGAAATTTTGTAAACGATGCCAACATCTACATAACGTAAAGTATGTTATGATGGAAAAATGTGACGATGTGGACAAAAATATCTTGTCCAAATCGAACGCAGCCTTGGAGTCCATGCCAGTAACTGAGAAAGCATATTACTGTTTCCGATCCGAAGCGTTGCAAATGGCAGGGACATTGGGCCCAAGGATAATCGGCCACACACCAAAAAAATGCGTGCTAAGGATTCAACTGAAACGTCAGAGCTCTGATTAAATGTTTGGTTTCGTACATGCGCTTGGTTTCGTGCATGCGCTGGTGCTAGGACTGTTGCAGCCGATTGAAAGCACATGCACTTTGGTCACTTCACACTATGCAGCTGAGCTGACCAACCTTAAACAAAAACATCAACTAATCCGCTGGCTCAATTGGAAAAAGTAAGAGAGGAGGTAGTTAGTGGCTTCGTAACCTAGTCCTGGGCAAAACGGCTCTCAGAAACCACAGTTACCTTTCTAAGACAAAATTCGCTGCAAAACTATTGTACTAAATTTTTTAAGTTAAACGGACTTCAAATTTTACCCAGCTTTTTATAGGAAGAAATCTTCTGCATGGTTTTGATTCGGCTTGAGTATTGTTCATACTGAATACCACCAATTAATTAATAGCATGCTGCTGCTGTACAATATTAATCGTGGTGGAAAAGGAAAACCAATTTGTTTATCCTCGTAATATCCCAACTTAAATCCACTGTTTGATTATTATCATAATTATCAATGCGTCATCATTTAAAAATCAATTTATATGGGATCATTAATTTTGTGGATGGCAGAAAATAACATTTGAAAATTGTGGACCATTAGAGAGGAGAGAATGAATGGACTTGCTCATCTCGATGTAAATAGAGATTTGCTGCTAAAATATTCCCGAGTTATGGATGAATTAGGGCGCAAAAATGGCAAGCTGTCGTTTTAAAGAACTCTGAAACTGTCACTAGGCCCTAATCTTAATATTGTTTTGAAATTTTTACTGAGAGTATTACGTAAACAGGCAAAACATACAAAGTTCCATTTTGATAAATCTATTCCGTAAATAAAGTAAGCAATTGATAATTTTGTAACGTTTTATTTAGGTTGAATTTAAAATTCTCGATTAAATTGAGTGATACTCAGAGGGAACAGATGTATCATGCTTATGATGTGGGCCTACTGTATTCCTCCATTGGACCTTCCCGTGTATAACTATTCAGACGTCAGACGTGGTTCTGAGCTAAAACATCGTTCTGGTAGACTTACACTAGTGTCCAAAAGAAACGATACACATGTTTGCAACGATATAAAATAAAAACTAAACAATGCAAAAGTTTAAGTTTGGTGTTATTCTTGTGAGAAATCTTTTCACAACCTGAAACTGATGAAATCAGTACAATCAGTATGGCAAGCATTAAAAAATGGGTGGGGTCGGAAAATGAGCACGGATCACAGAAAAACGGGAAATATCACTCCACATGTCTCATGTCATAAGTGTGTCTGACGATGAGGAATCTGCTCTCATCAGAGAACAGAACCCTTGCCCAGTCTCGCCGTTGCCAACGTCGAACTCGCCTGGCCCATATCAATCTGTCGTTCCCGCAGTCTCCTGTAGACGGACTGTCCACTGATCCTGTGTCCCAGTGCTAAAGCTGCAATGAACGTCGCTTTTACGGTGCGGTTTCTCAGGTGTAATGCCCGGATGTAACGATCTTCAAGGGGCGTGATTAATCGTGGTCTTCCACTCCTGGGCCTGTCTGAAGTCTGACCTGTCTCAAGTAACCGCTGTATCAACCTTGTGATAGTGATGCGTACACAGCCCAACCTTCTGGCTACATCGACGTGTGTAGCTCCTTGTTGGACCATTCCAACGGCTCTCTGTCTCGTAGCATGGCTTGTGATATCACCCTGTATGCTCAGCCCTTTTAAACAGCTTTCCTGTACGTGCGGAACATGATAAAGAGGGCAATTCACTTGCACGAAATTTTCATACTCTCCCGGAAGTGATCCCGGTATTTTTGGCTGATGCGCTGTGTTTGGGATTTGCAATACGAATTTGCATGTTTTCATATTACAAAATCAATTCGTAACAAAAATATTTTGAAAACAAGCTGGTATCGCTTCTTCTGGACACTAGTGTAATTTTCCACCTTCTCCCTTATGTATTTTTTCACGGCCATACGGGCTATATTTATAAAGATTTACTCTAAAAAATTATGTCTATTTTTACACGCCGAAATGGCTTAGAACGCATCTCCGGCGATCCAGGATCCCAGAGCTTCAGAAGCCGCTGGCTTAGAACGCATCTCCGGCGATCTAGGATCCCAGAGCTTCAGGGGCCTAGGCGGCCCCTGGACCCTCGCCTTATTATGCTATCATAGTTGCCGTTAACCTAATTTAGTTTAGGTTTTAAACCTTAGGGAGATATACTATTATATCGTGTTGTTACGAAACGATTCTGGGAAAGTAAAAGCCAAATTCGTTTTTACCCAAAACGATCCCAGTTGTTAAGAACGTAAGAAAGAATAAGATATAAACCCAGAGACAAAGGCAGAATTCCAATTTGACCGATTCGTATATTGACCACTGTCATACATGGAAAACAAATATGGCATATAAACAATCAAAACAGAATATGCTGGACTGATATGGGGAAATGTTACTCACAAAGTCATTCAATAGAAAAGTTCGTGCACAAATCCGGTTACGTGGACGATCCATAGGAAGGTTCCAACGATGGTTCCAGCGAAGAGTGAAGTGGTTGGTTCCAGCGATGGTTTCAGCGGAGAGTGAAGTTGTTGGTTCCAGCGATGCTTCCAGTGACGATTGCAGAGGGGACTCCAGCGTTGCCTAGATTGGTGGCTAGGTGACCTGTTTCATCTACCGAGTTTTGAGCAGGGTTCTCTGAGAATCTCTCATGGT
Source organism: Lepidochitona cinerea (assembly GCA_963971465.1). Classification (NCBI taxonomy): domain Eukaryota; kingdom Metazoa; phylum Mollusca; class Polyplacophora; order Chitonida; family Tonicellidae; genus Lepidochitona; species Lepidochitona cinerea. The sequence goes on along the minus strand of OZ020555.1, from coordinate 38,307,600 downwards.
TTAAGGCGCTATCGCGCACTCTGTTTGGCATTATGTAGGTCTATCGACCCACCGATACTAACGTATCCTCACTTGGAAAAGAAATTAAACTCATTATGGCATTATATAAGTCTATCGACCCACCGATACTAACGTATTCTCACTTTGCCATTTTAGGAGGAAATACAAATTTGCCCAACTAACGTTAGACAGTCAACTAACGTTGAACTGCTCACTCAATGAAGATCAAACTGTCTCTGAGAAAAAGGGATGAAATCCGACACGACCACGTCAGTGTCTTGGAAATCTCGTGCAAACCGTGCGTTCAGTTTTCCACATGAAAACACAAAGGAATGAAGACTGGTTCATCTGAATAACAACACTAAAAGGAATCCAGACATGAAGCATTTGAATTACAATGAAAGATTCCACAAACGAGTTAACCCCAATCAATCACCACTGTTCCAGACGGTCACATTATTAGTTAACAAAAGCTGTCCGTCTGACCGCGGTTGACCAAAAATTGGCCAGACAACTCCTTGAAAGTTACAAACGGTCGCGAGCAGCAGATTGGGTTACGTCAGTCTACGAACTTGTTAAAATCGAACTTGCAAGCACTAACGGAAGTAAGCAAACGTCACGGTTGCCATGACTACTTGTTAATCTGCATATGAATAACATGGGCACCATCTTGAAATCCGAGTACACACTGGGTACTTGGGGATTACGTGGCGCGGATAAATCAGTCACGAGATACACAAATTCACCGCTGAATAAAGTCGTTCGGTTTACAGTTTCCAGTGTTCGGCGAACGCCGAATGCATAATCAAACTCGACCTAAAATTACACACGATTGCGCTTGGCATTGTGACGGACTTGACATCTACATTGTTTATGTATCATAAAATAGGAAACTGGTTTTGAGAATTTTATTGAAAGGAGACGAATGGTACAGAATTCAATTGACAGCCCATATATTTCAATAATTCAGTTCCTTTGACCTTAACTTACTGTTAGAGATCACATCATGCATGTTAATTGTTAAAATTATGGGTAAATTGGTTTTTAAGTCGTTCTTTTTATAAGCATTACATTTTTTTTCAGAAAAAGTATCCAAGATGGAACGATTTGCTAAAGACCATACAGATAATCCTGTTGCTGATACTTTAAAAGAGAAAATAGTTGAGCTCTTTAACAATGGAGGTGGCAAAGGTTTGGTTGTTATGAAGAACCCAGATGCTATTATGCTTTTGACAAAATGGCTGAAGGCAGACTACAGACTGAAATCGGCGTATATAGTAGAATTTATTGGCCACAAGCAAGGTTTGTGAACTTTAGTACAGAATCTTTACAATTTATCTCAAAGAATTCTACTTACATTTTCATATATTTAACGTGTATTGTTTTTACTGATTATTGTTTTCCTCCGATCTAAATGTCATTTCACTTACATGACAGCGTTGCCAAGTTTAGTGGAGGATAAAAACGACATCTTTGTATGCAGGATTTTCCCGACCAGCGGCCCGACAACCCTTTCACGTAGAAAATCTCAGACATTTGTCTTTGGACAAAGTGGAAATAGCATATATATTGAAGGCTCGGTCGACTAGGCCCCCGTTGTCGTAAATGTTGACCTAAAAACGAGACACAAACACCGATCGTAGAGAAACCTACACAAGTCTGTGCATGTTAGACTGCCCCTACATTATTACACCCTGTATATTTGAGTTATAAAAGTTCCGCCATTAACTTATTAACCTTGGCTTAAATCATAAACTTCTTATCTGCACTGAGTGGCAAACAAAGGGATAGCAAGCATGTGTAACCAGTTTTAAACAACAACATTATTTTGTGCCTAGCTCAAATACATGGATATTAACCTTTCAAAAACGGTTGATGCGTTTACCATTCCGGTGGAGGATACTAAATTTTTTAAGTTAAACGGACTTCAAATTTTACCCAGCTTTTTATAGGAAGAAATCTTCTGCATGGTTTTGATTCGGCTTGAGTATTGTTCATACTGAATACCACCAATTAATTAATAGCATGCTGCTGCTGTACAATATTAATCGTGGTGGAAAAGGAAAACCAATTTGTTTATCCTCGTAATATCCCAACTTAAATCCACTGTTTGATTATTATCATAATTATCAATGCGTCATCATTTAAAAATCAATTTATATGGGATCATTAATTTTGTGGATGGCAGAAAATAACATTTGAAAATTGTGGACCATTAGAGAGGAGAGAATGAATGGACTTGCTCATCTCGATGTAAATAGAGATTTGCTGCTAAAATATTCCCGAGTTATGGATGAATTAGGGCGCAAAAATGGCAAGCTGTCGTTTTAAAGAACTCTGAAACTGTCACTAGGCCCTAATCTTAATATTGTTTTGAAATTTTTACTGAGAGTATTACGTAAACAGGCAAAACATACAAAGTTCCATTTTGATAAATCTATTCCGTAAATAAAGTAAGCAATTGATAATTTTGTAACGTTTTATTTAGGTTGAATTTAAAATTCTCGATTAAATTGAGTGATACTCAGAGGGAACAGATGTATCATGCTTATGATGTGGGCCTACTGTATTCCTCCATTGGACCTTCCCGTGTATAACTATTCAGACGTCAGACGTGGTTCTGAGCTAAAACATCGTTCTGGTAGACTTACACTAGTGTCCAAAAGAAACGATACACATGTTTGCAACGATATAAAATAAAAACTAAACAATGCAAAAGTTTAAGTTTGGTGTTATTCTTGTGAGAAATCTTTTCACAACCTGAAACTGATGAAATCAGTACAATCAGTATGGCAAGCATTAAAAAATGGGTGGGGTCGGAAAATGAGCACGGATCACAGAAAAACGGGAAATATCACTCCACATGTCTCATGTCATAAGTGTGTCTGACGATGAGGAATCTGCTCTCATCAGAGAACAGAACCCTTGCCCAGTCTCGCCGTTGCCAACGTCGAACTCGCCTGGCCCATATCAATCTGTCGTTCCCGCAGTCTCCTGTAGACGGACTGTCCACTGATCCTGTGTCCCAGTGCTAAAGCTGCAATGAACGTCGCTTTTACGGTGCGGTTTCTCAGGTGTAATGCCCGGATGTAACGATCTTCAAGGGGCGTGATTAATCGTGGTCTTCCACTCCTGGGCCTGTCTGAAGTCTGACCTGTCTCAAGTAACCGCTGTATCAACCTTGTGATAGTGATGCGTACACAGCCCAACCTTCTGGCTACATCGACGTGTGTAGCTCCTTGTTGGACCATTCCAACGGCTCTCTGTCTCGTAGCATGGCTTGTGATATCACCCTGTATGCTCAGCCCTTTTAAACAGCTTTCCTGTACGTGCGGAACATGATAAAGAGGGCAATTCACTTGCACGAAATTTTCATACTCTCCCGGAAGTGATCCCGGTATTTTTGGCTGATGCGCTGTGTTTGGGATTTGCAATACGAATTTGCATGTTTTCATATTACAAAATCAATTCGTAACAAAAATATTTTGAAAACAAGCTGGTATCGCTTCTTCTGGACACTAGTGTAATTTTCCACCTTCTCCCTTATGTATTTTTTCACGGCCATACGGGCTATATTTATAAAGATTTACTCTAAAAAATTATGTCTATTTTTACACGCCGAAATGGCTTAGAACGCATCTCCGGCGATCCAGGATCCCAGAGCTTCAGAAGCCGCTGGCTTAGAACGCATCTCCGGCGATCTAGGATCCCAGAGCTTCAGGGGCCTAGGCGGCCCCTGGACCCTCGCCTTATTATGCTATCATAGTTGCCGTTAACCTAATTTAGTTTAGGTTTTAAACCTTAGGGAGATATACTATTATATCGTGTTGTTACGAAACGATTCTGGGAAAGTAAAAGCCAAATTCGTTTTTACCCAAAACGATCCCAGTTGTTAAGAACGTAAGAAAGAATAAGATATAAACCCAGAGACAAAGGCAGAATTCCAATTTGACCGATTCGTATATTGACCACTGTCATACATGGAAAACAAATATGGCATATAAACAATCAAAACAGAATATGCTGGACTGATATGGGGAAATGTTACTCACAAAGTCATTCAATAGAAAAGTTCGTGCACAAATCCGGTTACGTGGACGATCCATAGGAAGGTTCCAACGATGGTTCCAGCGAAGAGTGAAGTGGTTGGTTCCAGCGATGGTTTCAGCGGAGAGTGAAGTTGTTGGTTCCAGCGATGCTTCCAGTGACGATTGCAGAGGGGACTCCAGCGTTGCCTAGATTGGTGGCTAGGTGACCTGTTTCATCTACCGAGTTTTGAGCAGGGTTCTCTGAGAATCTCTCATGGTTTAAGGCGCTATCGCGCACTCTGTTTGGCATTATGTAGGTCTATCGACCCACCGATACTAACGTATCCTCACTTGGAAAAGAAATTAAACTCATTATGGCATTATATAAGTCTATCGACCCACCGATACTAACGTATTCTCACTTTGCCATTTTAGGAGGAAATACAAATTTGCCCAACTAACGTTAGACAGTCAACTAACGTTGAACTGCTCACTCAATGAAGATCAAACTGTCTCTGAGAAAAAGGGATGAAATCCGACACGACCACGTCAGTGTCTTGGAAATCTCGTGCAAACCGTGCGTTCAGTTTTCCACATGAAAACACAAAGGAATGAAGACTGGTTCATCTGAATAACAACACTAAAAGGAATCCAGACATGAAGCATTTGAATTACAATGAAAGATTCCACAAACGAGTTAACCCCAATCAATCACCACTGTTCCAGACGGTCACATTATTAGTTAACAAAAGCTGTCCGTCTGACCGCGGTTGACCAAAAATTGGCCAGACAACTCCTTGAAAGTTACAAACGGTCGCGAGCAGCAGATTGGGTTACGTCAGTCTACATTTATACATCACAGTGTTTTCGATAGAATGAAAATACAACAGGTATAATAATATCCTGTCTTGGTGTAAAATTTTATCTTCAGATATTACCATCGTCTTGTTATGACGTGTGTATACATGTGTGAGAATTATTTTATGGCTTTTACACTTTTTTGCTACACTTGTATGAGTTGATTGATATAGGTTTTGATATTGATTTATGCAAGATTATTTTTCTGCTTTTGCATGCCGTAAAAGTCCTGCCTAAATATTTTATGTACATTTAATTTACTCTTTTTGTGGTTTACAGATCCGAAAACAAGAAGAGGCAGATTTCCTTCAAGTAAAGACGAAGTACTTCTTGCATTGGATTCAGGCATTGAGAAAATTGTAAGAGATCTGTCAAACCTTCAAAACATGCAACCAGATCATTACAAGTTGAAGTTATACGACCAGCAGGTCATTGACACACAAAAGGCTGAATTTTGGCATCCATTCGTTGAACAGAACAAAGACGCGAGACTCTACTGTCGAGGTTGTGGAGCGTTTGTGTGCAATGCGACAAGCATTCGAAGACTGGATGACATGTATCTGATAATAGATGAAGCCGTTGTTCACAGACTTGAGTTAATTCACCACCCAGAGCCGATAATATTCAGTACAGGTTATAGTAAATTGGGTCGTTTTGTGTGCAAAAACTGTGGCGAAAAATGGGGAACTGTAGCCTATGTATTTTCACGGCCTTATTTAGCTTTAGCCAAAGATGGTGTTGATATATTTAAAGAAAATCATTGGGACAAATATGTCCCAAAGTGGAGTAAGACAAGTATAACTCCAACATTGCAGCTATTCTTTTATCCATATGATGCACCGCGGAGCCTCCCGTTATCATTGCATATTGAGGGACAGAGTATTCAAGATCTGTTAAAACAGGTGTCCATAAAACCAGGACAGCGAATGCTGGGGGTTTCAGATATCGGATTGTAACATCTGCTTTACACGAAGTGCAGTGAAAGGGACTACAACAATTCTGCATCCCACCTTTCCACAAGGAATTAAAAAAAAAACAATAACCATCTAGTTGCCTACCTGACAAATATAGTTCACTGTGTTTCTACTTGTAGCACGGGACTGTGTTTCTATTTGTAGCACGGGATTTGACGAGCGCCTTCTAACACTTTTTACCCCCGTGTGGGTTCCTGGGAGATAAGAATAGACCCTCAGCCTTCCCAAGGTGCTTAATCGTAAGAGGCGACTAATCCTTGGGTCCCCGTGTGAGTTCCGGGGGATAAGAATTGGCTCACAGTTCCCAGGCAAGCTTGATCGTAAAAGGCGACTAACCTGGGGGAAATGTTTAATTATTATGGTATAAACCTATTTGATACCATTGCACTCTATCAGAACAAATGCACATATACTCTCCCAAAAAGAAACGCAACAACCAATTTTTGTTCTTCAAAATATGAATTTTCAACATCATTTTTAATACAGAAATAAGCATCATATTACACTGAAATTTGGCAGACTGGTTGTTCAGACTTTAAAGTTCATTGACATCTAAACATTTATCACATTAAAGTTCGTAGCACTCAGATGACGTCACTGCAACGTCAATATCTGTTGTGCCCACCATTAACCTGTAACTCAGCACGGACCCGTCTCGGCATAGACACAATCAATCGACGAATACGGTTTTGCGGAATTCTCATGCATTCTTGCTCAAGATCCTGCTGCTTTTCTTGCAGAGTTTGCGGCGCTGGATGACGACTGCGCACGCGTCTATCCAAATCATCCCACAAATGTTCTATTGGGTACGACCAGGGGAGCACTGTTACGTTCTAGTTGGCTAGAAATTCAACAGTACACGAGCTGTCTGCTGCCGAGCGTTGTCATGCTGAATAATTTGCCTACGGAGGTCCATTACGGGCAGCATATGTGGTGTGAAAACGTCATCTGTGTATCGAACAGCGTTACGGTTGTCGGGAATGTGCACCAGTTGAGTTTTTCGGGCACAGGATATGGCACCCCACACCATCACACTTCCTCCGCCGAAATTGTCGACCTCAATGACGCAGTTCCTTGTGAACCTCTCATTCCGGCGTCTGTAAACTCGTGTACGACCATCTCTTCTCTGCAGCTGGAATCTTGATTCATCGCTGAACCAGACTCGCCTCCAGTTTCGCAGATTCTAGTCTCTTAACCTGTTGCACCATCGGACCCTTGCAAGTCGATGCTGGCGTCTCAGTACTACGCCAAAGTAAGGACGTCTGGCACGTAAGCTGTTTTGACGGAGACGGTTTCTGACTGTCTGTGCCGATATTCGACGGAGACCTGGGATATTTTATGCTGTTTCTGTTGCTGTTTTGGTCCGGTTTCGCAGTTGAAGTAACCGGATGTAGCGATCTTGGGCTGCTGATGTGATCCTAGGTCGGCCGGAACGTTGACGATCAGCTGTTGAATCGGATTGCTGGTGCCGTTGCAACAGTCTGGAAATCGTGTTCCGGTGAACATTATAAAGTCTAGCGACTGCATTCTGTGATTCGCCGGCCAGGAGACGACCAATGACGACGTTCCGGGTAGCTGCGTCTAGTCTTGGCATATTGTAGCGGCTTCGTGAAACAATTTAACGACTGAATTCAATTGAACGGTTGTGTGTCTTTCATACCCATTAAACCCGCATCAAGATAAGACGTGATTCGCAGGTGCAACTGCCCTACATTTTTCCCTACGCCTTCCTCGTTTAGCGTTACACAAAGGCTGACCCGAAAGTCACGTGTGATCAACAGCCACTATCAGGGGCTTAAATTCAATTATCGGACATTTACATTATAACATGATCCTGTTGTCATGTGTCAATCACGCACATTTTTTGGAAAAATTCATGTTTGAAAAAAAATTGGATGTTGTGTTTCTTTTTTGGGAGAGTATATTTACAAATCTGTATATTATAAAAATGGTTATTTATATAAATTGTTTATTGTTGCTCCATTGGAGATAATTGTGATATTTCTTGTTTTTAATCTCCGAAAATGATTTACAGTGTTTTACCAGTTTTTAACATTTCTGTTTCTGTCATTTCTCAGTTCCAATGTATTTTTGATGTAAAAAATGTATGATGATTTAATTTCTTTTCGCCGCCGTATAAGTGAAATAATCTTGAGCGCGGCGTTAAACTCTAATCGATCACTCAATCTAACACTTTTTAACTTGGACTCATTTTTTACTAAGGACTATTTTCTACCACTGTCTTTGAATTATTTTATATTTACCCTCAGAAGAAATATTGACGTCAGGCTGCTCGCCCATAACTCAACAGAAGCATAGTACAGTATTTCATAAAATAGATCTATTCCCATACCTGAGCCTGTTATTTACAGCGACTTGACAATATAAAAGTATCTGTTCATTAAGGTCACAACACCCAGTTTGTGTTTTCTAGCTAGAGCTAGGTGGCTTACATAAAGATAGTTTGGCATCTGAGGTGGCTTACATAAAGATAGTTTGGTATATGAGTTATTTTACATACTATAAGCTTTCAATCAATGCCTGATAACAGCTTTTTATGTGTGTTTTCTAATGTTCACCCAATTTTGAAAATACCAAAGTTTGGCTTAGAAAAAACTGTCAAAATGGTGGTCCCATGATAAATTGTGTGTAGCTTGAAACCGACATGCACTATGTCAACTTTATTTGGTTGTAAAGGATTTCTCATGTGTTGATCTATTTGAAAATGGTAAGGAAAAGTCTTAACGAGATTTAGGTAATTAGCCACAAATAAAAACGTTAACATTACCGCCAATGGGGAATGAAACTGTATTATGTAACCTTAACAGGTTGTGGCACATCTTCTCCAGCCAAGGTAAAATCTCCATATGGATATTCTGTATTTTGCCATGGCAGAATTTTACTGTTCAACCTGTAAAACGAACTTCAACTTTTCATTGGATGACAGAAAAACTTCTCCCAGCAAATCAGAACAACTCTCGACAGTGGACGTTATTCGACTTACTGGTTGCACAGTCATTCTACCAGGGTAAAACCCGACCTTCGACGAGTACCATGTAACTCCGCATACGGCCGCGATCGAGTGAAAAATCCACTCGTTAGCAATTTTATTCAGTCTGAGTTGGATTGAAATCTGCGCGGATCGTTGGATTAATTGATTAATGTTTTACGCCGCACTCAAGATTATTTCACTTATATGGCGACGTTGCCAGGTTTAGTTGGGGAGGAAGAACTCATTGCCCAGAGGAAACCCCCGACCTTCGGAGAGTAGGCCTACCTGACAACTCCTTAAACACATACAGCGACCGAGTGAAAAATCCACACGGGAATTGTTTGGTATAAATGGGATTCGAACCCACACCGCATCGATGGAAGGTCTTGTGGAACTGAGGGACGATCACTCTAACCCACTGGACCACCGAGGCTCCCGGGTCGATAGAAGGTCTGTGTCGGACTGAGGAACGCTAATCAACGTTTACTATTACTTTGCGGACCAAGCCTCCCCAGATCTTTTGGGATGATTGTTTGTTTGTTTTTATTTTCTACTTAGGCATACCGTATGGAAGCCGGATACAGACATTTTATTCTCGAGCTTCGCGACCCCACCAGACTCGCCAAAGCAATAGATTCGCGATTTTCTCTACCCTGCCAAACTCGTCAACCACGCTAAACAACTTAATAAAAAAATAGGATTTTTTAAAAACATTTCATTCGCGTCCTTCGCTATCTTGGCGAGGCTGGCGGGGACGATAAGGTCGCGATTCTATATCATTCGCGACATTCTTGACCTTGGCGGCGTCACCAAACACTCCAAGGTCGCGAAAAACGCTATAAAAAAAGAAAGTATGTTTTACAATCTCGAATCGCAACCTTCATGTGCTTGGTGGGGTTGCAAAGGTCACGAGGGACGCATGGGTCGAGATGGGCGCGAGGGTCACGAAAGTCGGCAACCACGTGAAGGTCGCAAAACTAGTGATTTTTTAAAATGTTGTATAACTTAGCTTTGGTGTGATTGGCGCCCTGTGCGACCCTCGCGACCCCACCAAGCACGCGAAGGTGGCCAATTCAGGATTGAAAACATAGTATCTTTTTTTTAGCGTGTTTCGCTAAAGTCGAGAAAGTCACGAATGAAATAGAATCGCGACCTTCTCACCCCCGCCAGCCAGGCCAAGGTAGCGAAGGACGCGAATGAATTGTTTTAAAAAATAAACTTTTTCATTAAATTGATTAGCGTGGTTGGCGAGTTTGGCGGGGTATCGAAAGTCGCTAATCAATTGCTTTGGCGAGTCCATCGGGGTTGCCAAGCACGCGAACTAAAATGTGCGTATTCTGCTTCCATAATATCGCATACCATAAACCCCAAAAGTGTTTACTCAGATCTAGGAACGCTGATCTGGTACCTAAAGGTGACTTATTGACATTAGGCTATTGGACGAAAAACTAAGTGGAGGATGTGTTAGATTGTCACGCCAGCAGAAAATACATTTAATTAAATAAAAACAACCAAATAAAAATGATTTTGTATTAGATAAATATTTTTGATTGATGAAGAATGTACGAGCATGAGCTTAACTCCAGGGGTGCTCTTCAAAGTTAATACTCCCTTCCTCCTCTAACTTTAAACTGATTGCGCCTCGCCTGCATTGCCAACTGGCATACTTTAGTCAGGTTGGTTGTTTTAGCTTATTGGCGCATCCATTCGCATGTGCGCCAAACTAATGAGTATTTATTTCCTTGAGCGACTAAGAAAACTGTGATGTCTTGGCACAATAAACTGAATATCTTTGTACAGGAATTAGTACGTTTTTTTTTCTAAACATCTTTTTTGCTCAATAAATGGCTGTAAACTTAAGCCGTAGGCTTATGCTGTGTACCGTGATGATATTTAATTTTTTCAAAGAACTTACAATTGTTTGATCCGTTAGAAGAAATATATAATTATATAAATAAATTATTATAATTCTATCCATTCTGAATTATTACATATATACAATATAAACATAAATGATGAAATGCTGAAGTAGAAATAATATTACACGAAAACATAGATTTGTACATTCCAGGTGAAATATAAACCATTGGACAAGGTCAGTACGTTTGAGAACTACTTCATCTCTCAAGATATTAAAACATACAACACAACTGAGCTTGCACTCATATACGATGTACAGATATGCAAATATACAGTGGTGAGAAATGGAAAGATAGAAAGATTGTTTAATGTTGGTTCGCAGGTGATACGCAAGCAGTATGCAGTACACAAATACAATATATACACAAGGAAAAAAGTTAAGCACCCCATGCTGAGGTTAATTATTATAAATCTGCATTAATGTTAACTGTAATGCCAGTTATGATGATGATAAGAATGATGTTCTATTGAACGCAAAAACTGCATGTAATGCGACATGAATTGAAATTACGCAAATTCAGTATGCTTCCCCTTAAATGTTTTGTACTTAAGGTCGGTTTTGTGCAACGTGGACTCATCTTCTGTGACCATGGCACGAAGGAGGATATCAGAGGGTCATAGATGGCAAATTGTCGGTATGCACTCCGCAGGGATGTCGTACAAAGCTATCGGGCGTCAATTAGGCTACCATTATACAGTGATAAGCAGATTGGTGAGAAAACACGGTGAAACTGCTGCTGTGAAAGACCGACCACGCTCGGGTCGATCACCTGTAACCTCACAGCGTGAAGATAGGGCTCTGGTCCAACTAGTACGACATTTGCATCAAGTCCATGTTTGAAGCGGCAATGGCTACCCAACCGACGTATGTGCACAAGAACCGTGAGAAACCGATTGAAAGCTGCAGGTCTGAGGGCAAGGAGAGTCATCAACGGATACGTTTGGCTTGGTGTTTAGCACGACGATGTTGGAATTTGAGGACCTGGCGAAGAATCCATTGGTCGGACGAAAGTCGTTTCTTGCTCAACGTCACCGATGGACGAACGACGGTTTGGAGGAACTAAAACACCGCATATACATCCAAAAACATCCATCCATATGTTCCTTATGGAGGGGCCTCTGTAATGGTTTGGGGTGCATCTCTCACGACTGCAAACTGGACTTGGTCACTATACGAGGAAACCTCACCGGTGGTCTGCACATTCGCAGGTCCTGCAACCAGTTGTCGTGCCTCATTTTGAGAACCACCCATTAGGCTCAAGACCTGTGTACATGATCACAACGCCAGACGTCGTCGTTCTCGGGCAGTAATAGCCTACTTTCAAGATGTAATAAATGTGCTTTGGTCCGGCGTCAGTCCGGATTTGAATCCTTGTTGTTTGTTGGTGGTAGGTTATGAGATATAGTTTTCTAACCCTGTTTGCTGGTTGTGAGATGGAGTATATGGTTGTTTTGTTTGTTGTTTGTGTCACGTATTTATTTTTCTATTCTAATACTATGTCATTGCTTTCACTTCATTCTGTCCATTGTCGTTGAATCATTCATATTTGTGCTAAATACCAACAAGTTCAGGTGGTAGACAAGTTGGTGTCGAGTGACATGACGGCTAATTACTTTACCGCTTGTGTGATTGGCTGAAATGCGAGTTGCAGTAGGATATTAAGCTCGTACTTGGCTAAGGTCTTCGCAGTCCTTTGCTACTCCGACTGTCACTTCATGACTGTTGTTTATTTTTGCCAGGTACGGTTTATGATCATTTGTAATCTACATGTTTATTTAGGCAGTTCTTTGCCACCGCGACTGTCACTTCATGACTGTTGTTTATTTTTGCCAGGTCCTCCAGTCCTGATTGAAAGGAAATCTAATAAACGTTTGGGGAAACAAAACCTCCGTCTATTATTTCTCACCCGGTCTGTCACCAGAATAAAAAAACCCACATGACAAATGGCGCCCGAAATGGGACCAGGGAGATGATGTTTTCGACTGGAGTGACTTGGTGGTTAATTTTCCATCGGTCCATCGGTGCAACCTTGTCATTCCGGCTCGAGACAAGACCAGACTCCTGAGGTATCCTAGCTTCCGGGTAGTAGCTACCAACGGTGAAATTCGGCACTCTGTGTTATACTGGACATTCGTTTTTCTCACCCGAGGACTATACTTTTGAACATTGGGATGTGTTAAATGCGGGAAGGGTGGAGGTTATTAAAGTTAGATGGATGTGTAAATGTGTATCTGGGTGAGGATGGAGACATATGACCGATGACACAGTGACTTTACTTAGCGCAGCGAGTTGTTTTTTTTTTGGCTTCTAAAATCACTCACCTCTTTTGTTTGTTTTGTATGCACTAACCATTTATAATCCCCCCTCTCATACCAGCTAGCGCAGGATGAGAGGGATTCTTTGAGCATAACAAGGCCTTTCGGCCTTGAGGGGTCACATGGCATAATTAGCATGCAGTCAATACACACGTGATCTTTTAAAATTAGAATAAACACCTGGCGAGGGCCTATAAAGCGCCCCAATGATTCTTGTCCCATGTCTTTTTAACACAGTCTGTTGGAAGACTGGGTGGGTTTTAAACCGTATACAACCGACTGATAGCAGTAAATGCATAGCTATCTATTTGTAAGTGGAGGGATGTGACCCCTCAAGGCCGAAAGGCCTTGTTATGCTCAAAGAATCCCTCTCATCCTGCGCTAGCTGGTATGAGAGGGGGGATTCTTTATCGCATGGCCATTGGCCTTTCGGGGTCACATGGCATATTTAAAGCTCTGACAACAGACAATGTACACAAGAATACAGATTGAGTTATTTTTTATTCCATCTCATCAAGATAGGACATTAGTAGCAAAATCCTGATTTGAAAACACTGGTTTGTGATAAAAAATCTTGAAAAGTTCTAGCAGTGGACCAATTAGCTGCATCAAGAATAGTTTTAACGGATGCACCTTTTCTACAAGCAGCGGAAGTTGATGCTCCCCGAAATGAATGTCCCTTAAATTCTTCGGTATCCACCCCATACTGAGCTAACGCCATAACCAGCCACCGAGAAATAGTCGATGTGCTTACTGCATGAAAGTTATGAAAGGAGATTAACAACTGGTCATCAACCCTGTGGGATTGTGTTCTTTTTAAGTATTCAATTAAAGTTCTTACTACACACACTCTTTTGTCTTTTTATTTCTTTAGCACAACTGGTTGCGGAAGATTATTCCGCCTGGTAGTTTTTAACATCTCATTAATCTGAAAAATTACAGCTGAGTTTTCACAGTGCATATTGGAAATTAACAATGCCTTTAAAGTCTGCACTCGCTGAGCTGTGACCAATGCCAACAATGCCACCAGTTTGATAGTTAGACATTTTAAGGAAAGTTCATGTAATGGCATACAAGATTTAAGATAATTCAAGACATTTTCTACATCCCAGGTATATGTATACCGAGGCCTCATGGGCTTAGATTCAAACAGTCCTTTCATTAATCTACAGATTAAAACATCGGATACATTGTAATGTAAACATTTTAAAGTTTGAATGATAGTTGAACGATATGTGTTCACAACACTATATGAAGAAGTTTTAGCTAATTCGGCAAGATAGTTCAGAATGTCAGTTTGTGATGGCCGAAGGGGATTGAGAAATTGTTTGTTACACCAAACAGTCCATTTCCTCCAAGCATAGTTGTACTGTCGATAGGTTGAGTTTCTCCAGGATTTGGAGATGAGCCTCGCAGCTTGGACAGAAATACCAGATGATCGGAGCGTCGTCCAGACAGTTGACAAGTTGACAGTTGACTAGCAGGAGGCGCCGCCCCATTGGATGGGTTTTGGATGCTTGATTGGATAATCTATGAGAAGTTTCATAACCAGAGGGAACCAGCTTTGTGTTGGCCAGAATGGTATCACAACAATGGCTCGTTCTACATGGTCTCGTATTTTTGATAACACCCTTCCTAATATTCTGAAAGGAGGAAAACAATATGGTTGAAGATTAGACCAGCTTTGAGTAAATGCATCAATAAATGTTGCATGTGGATCAAAATGCCAAGATACGTAGTCAGGTAATTGTTTGTTTAACCTGGAAGCAAACAGATCAATCGAAGGCTTGAAAAAGTTCGCCTTGATAGCATTAAAAACTTCAGAGTTTAACATCCATTCCGTTGAATCAGAAAAATTTCTCGACAAATGATCGGGTAAAGTATTTAAGTTTCCCGGAATAAAGGCTGCACTCGAGCAACATTTGTGTTCAGCAGCCCAAGTAAATATTTCTTTTGCTATAGACAGCAAGGGAAGTTTTTTGCCCCCTACATTATTAATGTAACTGACCACAGACGTATTATCCGACATAACTTGAATATGTTTATCAAAACAGTCTGAGAATAGGGAAAGGAGACCAAAAAGTACAGCTAGCAGCTCCAGCTCATTAATATGTCTCGTCTGTTCGAGCGTGGTCCATCGGCCATTGGCCGTGATGGTTCCATAAACAGCTCCCCAACCAATGCGAGAGGAGTCTGTTTGAAGAATGGCTTCAACCGGTGGTTTTATAAAATCTAGACCCATTATTTATACGAACATTCTTTATCCACCATCTAATATCTTGTTTCCACCCTCAGAAAGCCACATTAATGCATCATAATTTCCTGAAAAATTTAAGGCTTTAACCTTATCTTCCTCAATTTGCATATAATACAGAGAGCCTTGGCGTACAGCTTTCATACTGGAAGTACATGTATAGAGCCCTATAAGTCGAGCAACCTGTCTTATTTTTAAATTGGTTGATTTAAGAATTGAAAGAGACTCGGCTATAAGCGTGTTAACCTTGTCGTTTGACAACCACAAATACATAGACTGAGAGTCAATAATAAACCCCAGGTAAAGTATTTTTTGACAGGGTTCTAATACAGATTTTTCAATATTTACTCGAAATCCGGCAGATTGAATAGTGTCCACCAAGCATTTGGTGTCAATTTTACATTGCTCTTTGTTATGGGACATTACTAGCGAGTCATCTATGTAGTACCTAATTCCCTTGAATCGCACTAAGGCGTAAAGAGGCTTTAGGGTTTTAGTAAAAACGCGAGGCGAGCTTGACATACCAAATGGTAAACAAGTATATTGGTAAAGATTACCATCCCACTTGAAACGTAGAAATTTTCTGAATTTCGCTGCTACAGGAATGTTGTGGTAAGCATCTTGTAAGTCAATGGATGTTAAGTAATCCCCTTTTTTGATTAACTCGAGAGTAACCTCCAGCGTTTCTTGTTTAAAATGTGAATAGAAAATATATTTATTTAGTTTCTTGAGATTAAGAATAACCCTGAATTTACCATTTTTCTTGGGTCGAGCAAAAATATTTGATATAAATTCATCTGGGAGATGAACACATTTCTCTATGGCGCCTTTGGCTAATAATGTGGCAATTTCCGTGTTGATAACTTACTGTTCAAAACTCGTAAATGATAAGGGTATTGGCCTAATATGTTGTATTGGCGGAGACAAAATTTCAATGTTATGACCCATAACGTTTTGGAGGACATTTTTGTCCGAAGTCAGTTTCCTCCAAAATTGAAAATTTAGCTTTAAGTTACCAGAGTAAACTAGTTTAACAGTACTGACCTTTATTTGTTGTTGGTTTGGTCGTAAAACCTGTATGGCTGCCTGCCTCTGGGGTTTCCCCTGTAACTTTGATATCGGCCAGGGCGACGTTGTCCTCTGAAGTTGAAGCCTCTTTGGCCTGTGCCCCAGTTTTTTGAATACACTCGTCCCGTTTGGTTTTGAGCCTCTGCCTTTCTGGCCATACGATTTACATTGTCAATATCCACATTTTTTTCCTTGACATTATCACCGAATAAGAACCGGGATACCGGCTCATTTGGTGTAAAGATTGAAGCATATTTCCTAGCTAGGAATGGTTTGAAGGACATGCGCCGAGAAATTGAACAGTTGAAAAAAGTATTTGTAAGCAGGGCGAGAATTTCAGACGTTGTCTGGTGACATTGAGGCACATCCACTTTAGTTCGGGAAACACTTAGAGCAGTGCTTAGTTTGCATACCGCTGCTATTCCGTGACCCAAAAGGCCCTGAACTTTAGCTAAAGACAAGTCCCTACCATGGACACGCTGGCCGACAGTGCCCCATATTTCAGGGTTGACTTGAGGTTTTTATGGGTCGACGCCTTGTTTATGAGGTCTGAAAGTTTTTCAGCAATAGGAGGGCCTTTGGCCTTTGATGTGGCAAAAACGTCTGGGGCGGTAAATTCTGTTCCGGTATTTTCTTTTACCGCTATCGATTCCTCCGAAAACAACGTGTCCAAGTCCGGTGGATCGATATTCTCATAGTCAAAAGGCCAGTCATAGTCAATGCCCCCTTCATAGGCTTCGGTACCGGTACTCTGTAACGGCACTCGGTTATCCATAAACTCGTTGAGCTTTTGGAGGACTTGACTAATTCCGAGTTTGTCCTTCAAAGCCAGTAAATCACCTTCCGCCATGTTGGCGATATCAAAATCACGTGGCACCTGACCCGTGCTGGAGTTCGAGACAACCCGTTATGGCCTCTGCCACGAGTGCTCCCTTTGGGACCTTTTTTAAGTTTTTTATTTCCGCTTCGTTGAAGCTTTTCTGTTATGCCGTTGGCATCATCTGACTCTAAGTTGTCCGTAGCTAACGGACCCAACAGGGTCATGATGGGTATACCATCTTTATCATAGCCTTCAAAATTTGAGCCCAGGTTAGTGTCAGATTCATCGTGCGACTGGTCGGCAACCTCCAAACACCGCGAAGTGCAGGTTTCCTGAGGTCCGTGCTCTGCCTCGCAGATTTTCCGCTTTGAGGCTTTATTTTTTGACATACCGTTACCTGAATTGATTGTTTGATACACGTGTGTACCACTGGACGTGATAATAAAAAAGACATGGAACAGGAATCATTGGGGCGCTTTATAGGCCCTCGCCAGGTGTTTATTCTAATTTTAAAAGATCACGTGTGTATTGACTGCATGATGATTATGCCATGTGACCCCGAAAGGCCAATGGCCATGCGATAAAGAATCACCATTGATCATTCTAATGCATATTTTGGGGGTTACATTTTTGTTTTGCAAATTCAATCTTCGCTCTTTTGTGACTGCATCATTATGAATTCATTTTTCAGACTGATTGTGTATTTTGACAATGGCTTTCCGAACTGTAGAAAGTAAACCGCCCCCTTCTCCGTTAGACGGTCAATTAATCGAGGCAGACGAAGCGAAAATGGTCGATTATTTACGCCGTACCGGAAAGTACAGTATTTCACCGAATGATATGTCGCCGGGTAACCAATTTCCTCTTCCCCCAAACCTCCTTTCACTAACCCATCCTTAAGCACACTGCCGCCAAAAATTTCTATCTTTTCCGGTGCTTAACCTGTCCGAAAATCAGAGTGTTGTTATGATTTGTGGAAGTTCGAGGTGAATTGCTTAATTAACGAAGAAGTGTATACTCATTCTATCCTCTTACAAGCGATTAGAAGATCTTTACGTGGAGAAGCGAGTACGGTTTGTTTAAACTTAGGTGAAAAGGCTACCATTTCTTCGTTAATGAATAGGTTTGAAATTTTATTCGGCACTGTCGATTCTAGCGAATCTCTTCTCCAGTCATTCTATATGGAAGAACAATGTCCGACTGAGTCTGTCGCTACCTGGTTGCCAACTGGAGGATCTGTTGTACCAGATTCGACCTAAAGCGGCAATATCAGAACGACAAATCAATCGAATGTTGAGAAGCAAGTTCTGGACTGGATTGCATAACGACAACTTAAAGGCCGCTACACGTCATAAGTTTGATTCTGATTTAGGTCATGATGAACTCTTAAAGGAGGTAAGAGCTGTTGAACGAGAGATAGCTGACGTCCACAAACCTAAACCAAAACCAAGGCGTTTGCATCAACAAACCGTGTCTGTTGATCAGTCTCCATTACAGTTAACTGAAATTCTAAGCCGCTTAACTGTGCTGCCAACGGGGAAAGCAGAGGTCGGTTTGAATCGAACCCCACTAAAACAGATCTGGTAGGTAGTGCAAATGAGGTTAGCATTATTGTCAATGGTATTTATTGTAAGTGTTTGATTGACACTGGATCAATGGTAACTACCATTTCAAATAAATTCTACCAAGATAAACTTCGGAACACTCCCCTTTTACCGCTAACTGATTTCAAATTGAAGCTGTTTGGCGCTGGTGGTGAAGCTCTTCCTTACTTTGGTTATATTGAGGTTGATCTTCAGCTGCCAAACTCCCATCAATCATTTGTTGTACCTGTGCTAGTTGTCCGTGACACTACATATGATTCCAACATTCCATTTATTGTAGGTACTAATGTTATCAAACTCTTTTCAGATCAAATTCGAACTTCTGGCCTAAAACCATGGAATTTAGCATCATCTGTGCTTGAGACTAACGGTTATGTTGGCATAGAGCGTGCTACTGCTTCTAGCAGTATTTATGTCCAACCGGACGAGTTTGTAAGGGTAGAGGGTGTTGTAAAAAAATCTGATATAGATCTGCCATTGCTTGCAGAACAAGGTAATGTAGGCCTCAATAGTAATTTAATTATTTATCCACAGCTTGTTGACTACAAATATGACGGGCAAAAAGCAACTGTCTCTGTAGATATCTGTAACATATCTGGTTGTCAAGTTGAAAATCCTCAAAAATCCAATCTTTGTAGTTTGCAGACTGTTTCACTCGTACAAACTTCCTCTCGGTCTCTGAAAGAAATCGAAACCTCTAATCAGTCTATTTCTAATTCGCACATAAATAAAAGTTCAGTAAAATTTGACAATGCTCTTACCTCTAATCAAAAAGAGAAAGTTTTTCAGCTCTTGTCACGATGGTCGGGTATTCTATCGGAAGACTCCCTAGATTTGGGTCAGACAGATACAGTGATGCACGAGATCAACCTTATCGATAAAAAAACGTTCAAGGAGCCTCATCGAAGAATTCCTCCCTCACTCATAGACACGGTAAGACAACATTTGCAAGAGATGCTCGAGGCTCAAGTTATTAGGGAATCAAATAGTCCATTTTCCTCCAAAGTAGTCCTGGTTCGAAAGCCCGACAACTCGTTGCGGCTTTGCATAGACTATCGGAAACTAAATTCCCCTACTATTCGAGATGCGTATTCCCTTCCCCTAATAGACGAATCCCTCGACTGCTTAGCAGGATCTAATTATTTTTCCAAGTTAGACTTGAGATCTGGGTACTGGCAAGTGGAGGTCAAGGAAGAAGACAAACATAAGACTGCTTTTTCGGTAGGGCTCCTTAGTTTCTACGAGTGCAACCGCATGCCATTTGGCCTAATAAATGCACCGGCTACCTTCCAACGTCTAATGGAAAAATGTCTTCGGGACTTAAATCACGAAGAATGTCTTGTTTATATTGACGACATAATCGTCTATTCAAAAACTGTTGATGAGCATCGTATTCGATTAGAGAATTTTTCCATCAATCAAACATGGTTTGAACTTGAAACTGTCTAAATGTCTTTGCCATGTTGTGTCCTGTGATGGAGAAGAAACTGATCCTGACAAAGTTTCTGCTATAAGGTCCTGGCCGATTCCTAAATCCACAAAAGAACTGCGCCAATTTCTATGTTTTGCAGGCTATCATCGCCGTTTTGTCCGTGATTATTCTAAGATTGCTAAACCTTTAAATGATATACTTGCAGGTGAGACGAAGAAGTCCAAAGCGAAGTCCACGGCCAGGTTTACTTGGGGAGTGACTCATCAAACGGCTTTTGACCAACTCGTTATTTCTCTTACTTCACCGCCGGTGTTAGCATACTGTATGCTGACTACTCTCTACCGTTTAAACTGCACGTCGACGCAAGCGTTGATGGGCTAGGTGCGGTCTTATACCAAACACAAGAAGGTATCGACCGGGTCGTAGCTTATGCTAGTAGGGGGTTAAAGGGGGCAGAGAGAAATTATCCGGCGTATAAGAGGGAATTCCTTGCTTTAAAGTGGGCTGTTTGTGATAAATTCAAGGAGTTTCTTTACGGCAATGAATTCACCGTTATCACTGACAGTAATCCGCTTACGTACGTCCTTACTTCAGCGAAATTAGATGCTACGGGTAGTAGGTGGCTCGCTGGTCTGTCAACATTTAATTTCAATTTAAAATATAAACCTGGGAAAGCTCATACAGATGCAGACGCGTTATCGCGTATTCCGTTCCGTGGTGAAAGCCGTTTGTGATGGATGTCTCGTTGAGGATTCCCCTGGTATTGAGACATTGACCCTCAAGATGTAAGTTTTCCACCCTCCAATGTTGCTACCCAAATTTGTTTACCTCTCTTGTCAGATTCTGTAGAATGGGGCCGACTACAACGAGAAGATAGCATAACAGACAGAGTTATTTACTTTATAGAAAAGGGGGAACGTCCTCACGCAAACAAAATTAAAGCAGAGAATTTGAACGTTCGCTTACTGTTAAAACATTGGGATAAACTAGTGTTGAAAGATGGGGTTTTGTTTCGGAAACTCTAAAATACTGATTTATCTAAGTTTCAATTGGTATTACCTTATAAATACCGTGATCTTGTGTTACAGGGCCTCCATGACGATGTTGGACATCAAGGCATTGCGCGAACGTTAGAGTTGGTGCGAACTAGACTGTTGATCAAAAAAATATCACAGAAATAATAGTCTTTGAGTTAAAATTATTTGTGTTTTATTTGACACACTTGCAGTCCACCTACGGAAAATGCGTAACTTCCGTAAACAGGATGTTGTCCACTGTGTCATATGAAGTTAAAGCAATAACAAATAACAGATCTTGTCCATCACAGCCCCAAGCAAGATTGAACATTTTGGGCAGATTTGAAGTCAGCATGAAAATTCACACAAGTTTTAAATTTTCAAGATTTCATTCCTATTAGATAAAAATAAAATACATAGGATTAGAGAAAAGTAAATATAAAATTTATTAAATCGCTAAATATATACTTGGCGTGTTAGTTTTACCTAAAATACTGATGATTTGTAGCGTTACTAAACTAAACTAGTCAAGAAATGCAAAGGCGGGCTCAGGTCGCCCGGAATTCTCGACTCGAAGCCAACTCGACGATTTTAGCGACTGACCGCATCCAGATTTCAGATAAATCGGTCCGACATATACACCCTGGCGATCTAACTCAACTGAGACTCAACTGGTTCTCGCCAGTTGAACATGTTCTAGCACTAAAGACTCGACTCGTCTGATCTCAACAAGTTGAAAGCGTCGTATGTGCTCTACCGATTGGCTGGAACCGAATCCAGCCAATCAGAACGCGTATAGTTTAGTTCAATTCGTTTTGTTTCGCCAAAATGTCGAAAACTGTTTACATATACCAAAGGGAGCGTCCCAATTAATCGTCTTTTGAGAGTGCATAAAAGACGCCAGAAAAAAACGCAGTCTACCTACACCCTGTGTCTTTTGTCTTTATGCTTGACTGATATAATCGCGACGGGTGTTTTCCTTACGCGTATTAATACAAATATATTCGGTAAAGTAAAACAACGTTGTGATTACGTTGAAAATAAAGTGCAGTAAAAAAATCGTTGATTGATCCATATACTATCACGGGAGAAACTTTAACATGTTTTTGTTGTTTTGAAGTTACATCTAGTATCGTAAAGCATTTTGAACAGACCAGCTTCAGGTTTCCTCACAGAGTGTTTGTGTTTTTAATCCCTGGAAGTCACGCAATGTCAAGCCATACTTGACTATTAGGGTTAATTGCCCTTGTTTCAGTGGTTATGAAAGAACGGATATTTGTGTAAGGGTATGCTAAATTGCAAATCATAAGCTTGATATCAAGCTGTTAGGCTAAATCAAACTTTTGTGCGAGTTAAATTGTTGATCCCTTTATAAATAATAATGTTTGTGATTTAATGGCAAAAATGTGGAGAAATAATAAATTGCAGAGATTTCTGGCAAATAATTGTAATTTGTACTAACTAGGAATTAGTAGTCCGGGTTTCTGACTCCAAAATGACTTTTTTGTACTGACGGTCGTATCCAAAATACGGCAGTCAGTATAAAAAAGAAATAGTAATTTTTGAGTCAGAAACCCCGACTAGGAAATTAATTATCGGTACTGCTAATATGTCCCTTCTTCATACAGTATATTAATATGTCAATAAGGAAGTTCAGTGAGTTTTACAAGTAATAGTTTTGCCTTTACTTTGATCGTTGTACAAGGTGTATTTAATATATAAACCAAGTGTCTGTCAAGTGACAATTCCCAGACAACTTGGAAACAAATTTTTATTCTCCAATTAGTACTCTGACTTTGCATTGGTCTAGATTCTCCGAAGCTGAGCAAGGTGGCGCCAGGATTGTCAGTTTATGTCTCCTTGAGTAAATCCCATTTAATAATTTTTTTAGGGGTGACACCTTCATGTACATCTTTACTGTTGTTCAAGAAATAGAGTATTTTAATTTTGTTGAAGAGCAAAACACTTTAAAGAGGTTCTAGCCCAATAATACATGTATTTCCTGTTGATCATACTTGTAAATACAAACCTTCAAAACTTTCACCCCACAGAACGGTTAGAGATGGACTCAATCAGGCTTTGTTGATCAACTGTGCACGTGTCTGTATGGATTTTAACTAAGCAGTATTACACAAACGGTGGCTATAACCTTTAGTTTAGGTTATATTTTATAGATTGATTAAAAAAAAAGGCTTTACCGAGTGAAGCAAATAATCACCAGGAATATACATTTAGCAACCAGTTATTTCCAAATACAAGGTATTTCGTGTGGATTTTATAAGGAAAAAAAACGTGAACTTGAAGATGAATCCACTTGAAGTTGATTACGGCCTTTCAGAGTCAGACGTAAGAGTAAGACAAACTTAGCATTTTCTCTATCCTGGTTTCTATGATAATCAAAGAAAATAACTTTGTTAAATAGTTTTCATTAAATGTGAATTTTTGCTATTGGCCGGTTTTAATATAGTTAAAATGGCAGTTTGGATAAAATGCCGTGGTGATATAACTTTTGCCGTGGAAAATTGAACTATGCCCAGTTCGACAAAACAATAGCTAGTAGTACAACCTCAGACCGCTAGTCACAAATATAGACTGCAGTCACAGCACAGCGGATTACTTTTAATCCGAGACGGTTACATGCTGTGAATTCCCCTTTCAAATTATCGTCTTTTGTAGCGTCATTTACACCCTGCGTCTTTGGCTTCGTCTTTTTCGGGCGTCTTTTATGCACTCATAAAAGACGATTAATGGGGACACTCCCCAAAGCAAAACACGTGTTTTTGTACTTTTTAAAACTTAACTATGTTAAACGTTCTTATATTTGGGGAAAATCGAAGGTTCATAACTGAAGACAACAACACAGAAAACCATGGATGTTTTGGGCTATATGTAACCAATTTTCGACAGTTTGGCGGCGAACGTGCCTTTAATTTTTTTTTAAATTTATCATATAGGACTGTTTGCTTACCAGTACTGATTTCATATTTCTGTTCGCCGCCATATAAGTGAAATAGTCTTTAGCGCGGCGCAAAACACCAATCAATCAGATTTCTAAAAATTTTCTTAAATTGAAAATGACTCTATTTACCAGTTGCTAAAACCCGTAAGGTGACTGCTACTCTCTCCGCTGGTGTCTTCTTTTTGAATTGATGTAACTCTTTTTACGACCTTATGGAAATTCCTGGACTCATGTGAAAGAAGTTACAGAATGATGCTGTGTCCTGTGACTCTAGCTCCTTAACAAGATTCATATAGCAGCCTTGGTCATCATACTGGTATAATCATGGTTTTTCCATTCTTTTCTGTACTTTCTTTTTTTCCTTTCGTTCAATACATGTATATGAGCTACAGAGGCTGCTACTAACCTTTTCCTCTACATGGCGGTTCGATATAATCCGAATTGTTGGTGATTTTTCATCAGTGTCAAATTGAAGAATAAATTTATAGCATTGGATTGGCGTATTGTGTCTTCTGAGTGAAAGATCATTTAAGTAAACATTGATTTGATTGAAGCGACAGATAAACTAGATGCTAGTGAGATGCAAGAAAGTGTGGGTTAACTAGAAAATATGCAAACCTACACTGGCGCCAAAATCTGATCGAACGTTATCTATCTATTTTAGACAAGAAGATTTTCCCTGTGCCCGTGTGTTTTAGTGATCATAAATATATTATCTAGAAAGTTCATTTATATACTAGTCTCCATAGTTATTTTAGTCAAGAAGATATTCCCTGTGCCAGTGTGTTTAAACATATTATCTATAAATATCCGTACGACGGCTTTATACGGCACAATAAACCAAAAATGATTAAAAGGAATACATGTGTTACCGTGTATCTGGGCGCCGCCATTGTTCATCAGCCACGTGTTATGTGTCTGCCGACGAGTAATCTCAGTGACATATACTGCTTGAGCGATCGGTTCTATCCAGAGGTGGCAAATCTTTCCGAGTCGAACGATTGGCCCCTGTAACCGACCCATGCACTCGAAAAACTAGTTGAGTCGAGTCGAGTCGTCGAATCGCGGCGACCTGACACGACCTTTATGGAGATCGGCTGTAACCCTGTTGTTTTGTCTGTGATTCTCAGCTTACAATCTATACTTTTTACAAAAGTTTTTTTCTGAGACATATCAAGATACGTACAAAGCCGTTAGGTATTTCGTTTTGACGGACAAAAAAATAATATTATTTGTAAGTCGTAGTTGTGTTTTCACTGTTAGTTTTTGACAACTTCGAAGCGTACCCACGCGATATAAATATTTTTATTGACAGTCAACTGACAAAAACCCAACTGATAGCTTCTGGTGTGCTTCACAAAAAATTTGGATTGAAGAAATGATTTAGAAATAAAGAACCAAAGACAAAACCATACAATAACCGTCGGTCACCATTGACGCTAATGTTAAATGAACGGCTAGTCAGGGAAAGTTATACCCCTAAACTCATTTCTCGCGTGATCTCGCGGGGTTTTAGCCAAACTCGAAAGAGTCTTACTACCTAAATACCGTTAAGGGTTTTCCTTTCCATTTTAAAATAGATCAACACACGCGACATCCTTAACAACCAAATAAAAGTCGATTTTGACAATTTGGAGCTTTTTCAGCCAAATTGTTTTATTTCCACAATTTGTCAACCAGGCGTTGATTGGAAGTTAAAAGTAGGTACAGGAGATCTAAATCCAATATTCAAATAACCCAGGTACAAAACTATCGCTATGTATGCCACTTCCTAGCTCCAGCAAAACAGAGATCAATTCTCATTGGCTGAAAAACAGAAACACCCCACCCATTGATGTTTCAAGGACTCTATTTTAAAGTGACCGATTTGAAATCAAGGTTATTCCTTGCCATAAAAAGCCAAAATGGAATCGTCGTGATATGAAAGAAGCCGGTATTGTGGACCACGTTACACTGAACTATTCCTCGAAGTTCGCTTTCTTAGAAGCTGAAGAGGAACTTCAATTATTTCATTAAACAAGTAGAACTCCCGAAAAACTTTATGGGTTGTGTAACTGTAAATACCTATCGAGGGTTTCTTTTAATCAAGTTTACTTTAAACTGATGTGAGCTGCCGAAATCCCGACATTTTTTCTTAAATTTTATTTGTCAGAAAAGTTGAGCGCCAGAAGTATCATGGAAAAGTAAAGGGTTAAACAGTTAAGTATAATTCAGCGGGAGAGCTCTTATTGTGTACAACATATAGCTAATTTTGCTTTTTACGAAATAATCCCGATATTTGACAGTTCGTCACTTTTAGGTGTAAAGTTGGCATTAGAGTTTCCTTTTATATGTCAAACGAAAAAGAAGGTCCCACCAAAATGGCACACTCGTGATTCGTCAGCAAAATTAAACAATATCAATTTGAACGAATGATAAAAAATTAAGACATCCCCACGTAGTAAGTTGTTTTGAACAACACGAGCTTTCGACACCTGTACTGGTGTCTTTGTCACGTGTAACTGAATTTAATCTAACAATATCAATTTGAACAGGCAATCCAAAGCAAAATCGGTAGAGTTAAATCTATACCTCTGATTACATTAACCCGAACGCGTCTGTCATACAGTAAACAAAGTAATACAGAATTCGCGCTAATTGCTCGTAAATTGTAGATAATTCGTTGAAAATCGACCTACCGCCTTTCATCCAAAGTCAATCAAATCGTATTTATCTATTTAGCAGAAGTTTTAGCAAAAAAGTAAACATTTATAAAGAAACAGTATTCGTTTGTTGACCCCATATACATATTCCCGTATCCCCGTCGCATAAACCCTGCAGCTAATACTACCAACAAATTTACAAAGATTGGATTTGGACAAAACAGAAAATACATCTGCGTAGTTTAGCATGTTTACAATCAGCCATGGAAACACAAGTTTTGCTTGGGTAAAAAATCTTCAGCTCATAATCCACATCAACAAACTGTATATCATATTGTACGTTTCTTAGAAATGTTTATTTGGTACAATTATAATGACACAGTTACCTGACCGTGATATCAATACATACACAGCTTCCGACAACGCCTACGCATCTAATACGTCCAAACCAATGTATCTCAAATAGCAATTTCGATTTTCGCTATTAGGGTTATTTCAAATAGTAATTTCGATTTTCGCTATTAGGGTCGACAGTGTCGTTTGCTGGGTTACCGGTGAAGTAACCCTTCCGCCTTTATTTGGTTTCCATCTAATGACTGCTTATCACCAACTAGCCATATCGTTTTACACGTTATTATGGATTCCTTAAACTATGCTCTTTTGACTTGCTCATTTCAAGTCATAATATTAATATAATAAAATTCAAATTATAGAAGGGCCCTTTCGAACTGTAGACTGATTGCTTGATTGATTGATTGATATTTTACTCCGCAATTGAGATTATTTCACTTTTAGGGCGGCGTTGTCAGCTTTAGTGGGGGGGGGGGACCGGGCTCATTGCCCGGAGGAAACCCATGACCTTGGCGAGTACCTTGCAACTCTTCCACATACGGCGACCGAGTGATAAACCACTCAGGAATTTTCCAATTTTTATTTGGTCTACAAGTGATTCAAACCCGCGCCGCATCGATGGAAGGTCTGTGTGGGACTGGGGGGGGGGGCGATTACTCTAAGCCACTGAACCACCGAGCCCCCCCCCCCTCCGCCCGACCCCTCTTGAAGCAGCTGTTTGAGTATATGACTTACAACTGGAGGAATGAATTGTCTTTAACGCCGCACGCAAAATTATTTCACTTATACGGAGGCGAAAAGAAGTTTAATGTCACAACATTTTTAACACAAAAAATATATTGCAACAGCCAAAAGATTTACCTGATTTTTCAGTAAAATAAATCCAAAATTTACAGAAGTTTTTGCAAGGGTAAAACAATAGTGTCGTTTTTTTTAGGAGCTTAAAAATATAATATAATACAAAAAAACAAACTTTTTTGCAACATTTTTTTACACAAGCCTTCTGTCTGAAACTTTACGTACGCGAAATACCCTGTGATAGACTGCAGGTCATTTTGGACTCAATATTTCGACTTTTATTCAATCATCATCAGGAGTGAGGTACATTAGCAAAAACATTGGTATATATACAGGTAAAAAACAAACAAACAGATTAAGCAGTGATATAACAATATTAGGAATGGAATATTAGGTAAGGCCATTCCTAATATTGTTATATCACTGCTAAATCAGTTTGTGTTTTTATTCGGTTTTTTCTTTACCTGTATATATACCAATGTTGTTGCTAATGTACCTTACTCCTGATGATAACTGAATAAAAGTCGAAATATTGAGTCAATATGAAGTTTTCGTTTTTCGGAATAACACTAGTGTATTACATAAATAACTATTTGTGATTTTGTTCTTATATGTGTGTTTTTAAAAATAGGTCTATGCCATGAGACGTCTTTAAAATTTTACAATTTAACAGTTTGGCATAGATTAGGGGGCTATTATCCCACACACCCGTGTAATCTAAACAGAGAAGTTAATCTTCACATGCGACACTTAGTTCTGAAGCAAAGGGAGATAAGCATGTGTGCACGATTGAAACCCGTACCCGCATGCTTACTTCCCTTAGCTTCAGAACTAAGCATGTGCCCAACGTCAACAGTCTGATAACTTCGGGGATTTACGTGCGTGAAATACCCTCTGATAGACTGCAGGTCATTTGGAATATGGCCACCAAATAGGTAGCCGTGAAGCGTACAATTCCCAAATCATCTTGAGGGCCTCACAACAGTTTCCCCGTGATAATGTAAGGGACCGAAACACTCGGTTTATTAACTTTCAGGCGCGATCAGTTTTATAATTGAAGTATCGGAGGATTCCTGGAATGTACCGAAACTGCGTCTCTTCTTTGCGTTACACAACATGTGCTTTACCGGGCTAAATATAATATATAAACAAATATCTTTCTAAATGATATTAGCATTTATTAAATTTATAATCATTTTTCTTTTCTTTTTTCGTCTGTAGTAAAACATTTTGATATTTACTTTCGATGCCATTTTTATTCAGCCCTAACATACGGTGATTTACCGTATACAAAGCGCTGTCCGAGGCGTGTCAAAGCCGACCGGTAGCGAGCGAAGATAGCCGAAGGATGTTCCGAGTGTGTGGCCACCGTCAGCAGCAGTTGTTTACTACTATCGGAATACATATGAAATACATGGAAACGCATTTCCTCGTTCATAACATGTTTTGCCTTGACACCCATGGACGCTGCAATCTTGTGTTAGAATGTATTTATGAGCTGATATAGTGCAGATTATATTTTTGACTTTTTTAACAATTATTTCTGCCCAAAGGTCTTGCGATGCAGGTTATATATGTTTTGGGAAAAGTATGGAATAGAGAAATAAATATCATATACATTACAAATTCTCAGGTTTCATTTTACTATGCGTGAAATGAAGGGTGGCGGCTTTCGAGCCATATCTCGTATTGAAGGTCTCGTAAAATGGCACGAGATCTCGATTGGAAATCAGTCAGACCTATACTACTGGAGAAATCTATGACATGGACCAATTTACAATTGCAAAACGTCCCTATTAGATAATGATTTAGGATAAGGTACAAACGAAAGTCTTCTATTGAGTAGAGATATCAGCAGTGAATTCTTCGTTACTAAGATTAACAATATTACATTCTAGGCCCAACGGAGGGTGACACATGACCTGTCCCAAATTTAGTTTAAATCTAGTGTATGAAGCCAGTGGGTATACAAGCAATTTCCTGTTTCTTCGGTCCAGTGAATTTTGTCCCTCGATACTAAATTTTTATTTGAATAGTTTTGGTTTGGCCATAACTCTCGTAATTGGTTCCTTATTGGTAGCTTTATCATGTTTTTACCGAAGATCTATCGACCGAACCTAGAACATCTAGTTAAATGACCTGAAATTCTGTTCGTTTCGATTTGTGTAAATAACTGCATTTGTTATGATGTGGATGTTAATAGACAAGACAGGCAATTGGCTTACGGCGTTAGTAGTGGTTATATGGAAAGTGGTAGTATCACTATATCCACTCTGGCTTGGTTAATGGCGTGTCTTGTGTGCTTCTAAGAGCTGGCTGAACAGTTCCATTGAGATGGCATGACGAAGAACCCAGACCGATGTAGCAATCTTATTATCCCGTACGTTTCTTCTCGGCAGTTGGGTCCGAAAAAGTTAAACTTGATTTGATGAATATTGAATTTATATAAACACAATGTTTGACTGAAGAAGCTTTGGTTGCGGAGAGTGTTTAACTCACACGAATAAAAGAAAGTAAATTATGTTATAGGACTTGAAACTTTGTTAACTTGTATGGGACTGCACATATATCTGTCCCTGGTTAGGCTTACTGACCTACGACAATTATTAGGACATGTGTCCATATAAATATATATATATATATATATACATTATATTTATGATCACTAAAACACACGGGCACAGGGAAAATCTTCTTGTCTAAAATAACCATGGAGACAAGTTTCTAATTGGGTTAAAAAGAGGTATATCATTTAGACCTTAATACCCCAAACCTATGATATTTCATTAGGCTGACGACCGACAGGAGCTTAGCCTTGGCCAGTAGAATTTTCTGGAATCCTTTTGTAATACATTGACAATGGTTACGCATCTTAACTATCGCAAGAACATCGGTGGACTGAGATTGAACCCCACAAATTTGGCTTCTTCCTCCACACCCCCCCCCCAAAAAAAAACAAAAAACTATATAACAAACAACAAACAAAACAACCATAAACTCCATCTCACAACCAGCAAACAACAAGGTTCTAAACTCCACCTCATAACCTACAACCAACAAACAACAGTGTTATAAACTCCATCTCATAACCTACCACCAACAAACACCAGTGTTATAAACTCCATCTCATAACCTACCACCAACAAACATCAAGGTTATAAACTCCATCTCATAACCTACAACCAGCAAACAACAAGGTTATAAACTCCACCTCACAACCTACAATCAGCAAACAAAAAGGCTATGAACTCCACCTCATATCTATATATATATCTATATATTTTTTCACCTATATATTTTAAACCTCTTTTGTAATTGTGACCGGAATCCATATCAGCCGCAAGAACCTATGCTTCACTACACGAACGCAACGGCTATTACAGGAGATCGAAGCCGGCTGTAAAACGCAATAATTAAGGTGCCATTTCCTTGTACTTTCTCTAGGTAAATCCGCTTTGTCTTTCAGTTATTTCTTTTGAGGCCGATGAACTTAATCTAAGAGCCATTCGACAGAAGTGTTTGTATTTACCTTGTTTTTAGCTGCGACCAGCAGCTGTATAAGTCACTCTGTCGGTCTGTCTGTTGGTCGGTTAGTTGGAGATCTCCAAACTCTGTGGTCAAAGTATATGATGATGGGTGACCAACAGAGTTGGAGGATCAGCCATCTTGGAAAATGTCAATTTAAAGAAACAACTCTATTTCGCTACATTTCTCCTAATTTTAAACAACGCAACCGGCCCAAACTTTACACACATTCAATTTGATCTTTTAGTTCGCCGTTTCACCAGAAAAAGCGTCCAAACACTCACATTTGTGTTGCATCATTGTCGTTTTTTCAAGGACAGCCCGAATCTCCCACTCACCTCCTTGGTTCCTTCAAATTAACTTGGAAAATGTACGAACACAAGTTGACCTATGAGAGCCGCGCTTTCGTATTTTCTTGATAAACATACTGCTCGGACTCGTACGCTTTTTTTCGGTGAAACGGCGAACTAAAAGATCGCAATTGAATGTGTGTAAAATTTGGGCCGGTTGCGTTGTTTAAAATTAGGAGAAATTTAGCGAAATAGTGTTGTTTCTGTAAATTGAGATTTTCCAAGATGGCTGATCCTCCAAGTCTGTTGGTCACCCATCATCATATACGTTGACTACAGAGTTTGGAGATCTCCAACTAATCGACCGACAGAGTGACTTATACAGCTGCTGGTGACAGCCAAAAACAAGGTATATACAATCACATTCATATTATCAATTGCTTAAAGGCCCACTTGCCGCCGCAGCCTGTATAAATTTGCTAAGAAAACCAATTTACATGAGCTTACTACGACTTATACCACTAAACTTAAACATAGGACACATAAAACATGTCTAGTTAGCTTTAGAATGTAGAAATGGGATGAAAAACAAACGAAGAATCGAAGCCTGATTACAACAACAACGATCAGTGACGGTCAACTTTCGTGTTGGATTACCCTCATTTCAGGCCTTTTTATCTTTGGTTTACACTCAAACAATTACCAGCAGGATTTTCCAGTCGCTGTTAACCGATCGTCAGTCTGTATTTCTCAGATAAATAGGCCTACGTAAAATTACACTGTGCCGTTAGTTCACTCACTCGACCGAAACATAAAATCGCCAATAGGGGGCAGATTGGTTTGTTTACGTTACGGACCCCTAACAATTCAAATTTTCCAATTCAAATTAAAAATACAAAGTGACGTCCAAACTTTTACATTTTGGTAAAAATAGAAAGTTCCTAACTTATAATAAAAATGTACTAAATAAATGTACTATATGTTCGGGTAAATAAATACAATACAAAAAATACAATACTATTTCTTTTAGTTATGAATTTATTTTTTTTAGTTATGATGAATACACAATTTTTGTCATTCTTAAAAATTATTCTTGCAGCAAAAGCCACGTACAGCCTGCAAATATTGTTAGCTTTGGGTAGCAGATATTGCGATTTGCGCTTGTTTCTTCACAAAATAACAAATTCACTCAGCAAGGAAAACTATTTTAGAATATCTAGTGAATAGTCATTAACAACAGAACATCTTCACCAGTGTAATGTTGTGTGTTCATGTCAAGATCCCCCGTGTGAGTTTCTGGGGATAAGAATAGACTCACAGCTTTCCCAAGGTGCATGATCGTAAGAGGCCTTAAATCCTTGGGCCTCCGTGTGGGTTCCGCGGGATAAGAATTGGCTCACAGGCAAACTTGGTCGTAATGACTAACCTGTGGCAAATTTGTAAATTTATGGTATAGACCAATATGCTTTTTTTAAAACATTCAAATAGATCTAGTTATTTAAAATTGTGTTAAAGTTCGTAAAGTTGAATTAAAGCGAGACGTGACTTAAAGAATTAATGACACGTTTACGACTATAACTCATATTTGGTAACCATTTCGTTCAAGAACATGCACCGTATAGACCTACTAACTAAGTCAAACGCATTTTGAGATTCCAGACACACAACATATACAATTTAAGGCATTCTTTTTCTCTGTACAGCCTAGATTAAGAAATTAATTAGCTTTAGCGCCGTGACATCATAGTTGACATGTGATATGTACATAACCATTGTTGTGACTTCATACACAGACGAAATGGATCTTGGGTGTTTATATGATTGCTTGAAATGTCGATGAAAGCGTTCAAATGTCAAGTATGACGTCTAATACAAAGGTATTTCCGATTCGTGATGAACGATATGCACATTTTCATTCGCTTTTCTTTGACACCATGGAGCCTAGCATTGCAAGCATTACCATATACCGCAGGCGTAGAGCGACTTAGTATATAGGCAATGTAACCGCGACCGCCATCTTGTTTTTTCGAGTGACTTCCGGTAGGATCTGTCAGTGCGATCGCCGATGTCAGGGTCCGGTCAGTTTCAGGTAATTTTCTTTATATTCGGCTTTTAGCTGGGGCGATTGCATGTAATTTTTATTTTCCTCAGTGATTACTGAGTCTTTCTATATCCTCATTTAAGCCTGACATTCTCTGAATTTCTTTCACGCTAGGGAATTCCCTCTTACAACTAATTACGCTTTGACATTAAAAAAACATATGATCCAAATTCCGCGTTTTGTTGAAATTTGGTAGAAATCTAGCCAATCATATGTAAAAATAGTGTGCAAAGTTTGACATTAATGCGCCAAGTAGAACTCTTAAAATATATGCTTAGTTGACAGCTCCTCCAAATACATACATAAAATATTCATAAATCATAGTTTACTGAGGTTTCTCACCACAAGCTATCACGACAACTTTCACCGATTACCCCTTAGCATGTACGTAGTGGAATTTTTAGTCCGAATGGGGCTTTTCATATTGGATTTATGTTAATCGCTGTCATAAGTGGGATGGTTGCCAGTAACCAACAGAAGGTTAGGTTAAATCAGAACATTTAATTCACAAGTAAAAGTGTTTGTACAGAAAGTTTAGCTTATCAATTATTAAAGCTGGTCTAAACCAATTATCTAATGGATTGCATTGACGGTGTTGATAAAATTGAATAAAAAGTTATAAATGCAAATTGTCTATCATTATTTAGATAAAAATTTAACTCCTGCTTATACTTTTAAAATTGAATAACACTTTTCCTCTAAACAATTTCTTCTTATATTTAAAATTTATTGATTTTCTTTGAAAGAAAATCTGCGATATATACTGATTTTCTTAACGTTAACTTATCAATTCGTTTTAAAGCTGGTCTAAACCAACTATCTAATGTATTGCAATGAGGCCGTTGATAAAATTGAATAAAAGGTCATAAATACAAAGTTTCTAGTATTATTTAGTTAACAGTTTAACTCCTGCTTACACTTTTAACTTAAATTACACTTTTCTTACAAACAATGTCTTCTGATATTTAAACTTTATTGATGAAAATCTGTGGTATTCTTGCATTAAAGGATAAATGTGCAATTATTTTTCAGAAATAGGAAAGCCTCTACTAGAGTTTCAATTTACAAAATTTGGGACTGGGGATGATATTCACCACATCGAAGTGTTTGTTAAATATTTCTACTAGAATGGCATGGTATTACCAGAGATCTACAAGAATAGAGTGGTGGGCCAAATCAATGAGATTGTTTATCATTTTAAGTGTTTTATGATAAATATTTGGAGATAAAATATGGACATTTGAAATGTTCTGAAAAATTAAAAAAGACATCAAGCTGCAATCATCATCAGGGAAATTACTGAATTATGAAATATTTCTACAAGAATGGCATGGTGTTACCAAAGATCTACAAGAATATGATTGTGTGCCCATAATCAATGAGATTGTTTATAATTTTAAGTGTTTTATGATAAATATTTGGAGAGAAAATATTGACATTTGAATTATGTTGAAAACTTAAAAAACATAAGCTGCAATCATCATCAGGGAAATTACTGAATTAGTAAACGAGAACACAGGAAAATTTGAATCTCTTAAATGGTACTTTTTGACCCCCCCCCCCAGCCCCCCCCCCTTTCAAATAACAGGCCTGACCCACACACACCTGCCAATGATACATCATAAACAATCAAATTCTAATAAAGATGTGTGAGTGAATTTTGATCATTATGCATTCCAATGGAAGGATATGGATGAGTGAGTGAGATCGCAACAACGATAGGGATGAAATAACCTTGGGTTGGTGCATGAAGAACTAAAAATTGAAATATTTAAAATCTCATAATTACAGTCATGTTTTAGACACAAAGAAAATAGAAAAAAAAACAGTTTATTTTTTAATTTTGTAGTGCACTGTATATGTTACATAAGTACCCAGTACTATATTTACTGTTTAACCAGTCTATTATATTTCAAAATTTAAGCCCAGTTACAATCTTGGCCCTCTCTTATCCATCATTAGTGTTGGCGACCTGAAAAAAAATATGAAAAATATATAAAATATGTACCAAGCTTTATAACTGGACCTGTTTAAATTTGTCACAGGATAGTCATATGCAGACAATTATAGAATTTGTTGTTTTAATAGAAAATAGACCTGAGTAATTTTTCCAATTATGTAGTTTATTTTATATAGATATATTTTTTATGACCACTAAAACACATGCTACCGTTACAGGTCAATCTTCTGGTAGAATTCCAAATGCCCTTGCCATATCATAAGTTTGGGGGAAAATATTAACCCATGACTGATTGATTGATTTGTCTTTCACACCACATAAAGGATTACTTAATTTGCACAGTGGCACAAATTGCTGGAGAGATAGAAATGCTCAACCTTCTGTTAGTTCCCTTCAACCATCCCACTTATGACAGCTATTAACATGAATCCAATATTAAAAATCCCATTCCCATTAATATTTTTGTAAATTTCCACTTCAAACATGCAAAGAGTTAATCAGAGAAAGTTGTGGCGATAGCTGGTAAAAGAAGAAAATAAAAACCCCAGTAAACTATGATTTATGAATAGTTGTCAATGGGATTCAGTATGTATTTGGAGGAGCTGTCAACTAAGCATATATTTTAAGAGTTCTACTTGGCGCATTAATGTCAAACTTTGCACACTATTTTTACATATGATTGGCTAGATTCCTACCAAATTTCAACAAAACGCGGAATTTGGATCATATGTTTTTTTTAATGTCAAAGTGGGGAAATACCTTTCAGCGGAATTAGTTGTAAAAGGGAATTCCCTAGCGTGAAAGAAATTCAGAGAATGTCAGGCTTAAATGAGGATTTAGAAAGACTCAGTAATCACTGAGGAAAATAAAAATTACATGCAATCGCCCCAGCTAAAAGCCGAATATAAAGAAAATTACCTGAAACTGACCGGACCCTGACATCGGCGATCGCACTGACAGATCCTACCGGAAGTCACTCGAAAAAACAAGATGGCGGTCGCGGTTACATTGCCTATATACTAAGTCGCTCTACGCCTGCGGTATATGGTAATGCTTGCAATGCTACATGGAGCCTTACAGGCAGTTTGTATTGTTTCAACATTATGTTTTTTAATACATATTTAGTTAATATACAAATAACCCCTAGGTGTTTAGAAAGAACTTGCCATTATCATTTAACGAAATGTTCGGAAATGTGGAAAGATTTGGTGAAACGGCTTCGTGACGTCTGAATATAGTCACGTTAGCTTTGTCTAGCCTGTTTTGAACATTTGGCCTTTCTACATGTATAAAGCGACGACAGAGAGTTCGATTGTCTATTTGCCGATTTTGAATAAAACAGCGTCGTGACGTCATGGCAGAAGGATTGGACCGGGAAAGCGCGGCGGAAATTTGGATGTCTTTGGGACACCTTTCCACGTTACTAGAGCCACCATAACCATTTATCTATCATCTACTTCTTAGTAATACAGATAAAAACCGCCTTGAAAATGATATAACAGTTTGTTAGGTCTTCCACATTAGCTCGATCACTTAGGACATAATTCTATAAATGTTGGTTGGTTCGTTGTTTTAGCTTATTAGCGCGTGCATTCGTATGAATGATGTACGACATACTAGTGAGTAATTATTACCTTGAGCGATTAAGAAAACTGTGATGTTTGAACACAATATATTGAATGTCTCTGTACAGGAGTATATGTTAGTACGATTGGGAACTACTTAACCTCTTAAGATGTTAAAACATGCAATACAATTGAGCTTACACCCGTGTACCATTTAAAGATATGCGATAATACAGTGGCGAGAAATGGGATAGACAGATAGGTCGATATTTGTTAGTCAGGTGTCACTTGAGCATTATACTGTCGTATATACAATGTATATACACTCATATAAATTTACACTTATATTAAAATCGGTGTGCATTTATATTAAATCTAGCTACAGCCTGATATACCTTGTTGGTATTTTTAGAAGGGCCTAGAACATTGTCCATGCTGGGTTGATTAATACACAAACCAATGAGATCGGTGAAAAGAACATTTCTTTGACAAGCATACTTGATGCAGTTAAACAAAAAATGTTCTAAGGTTTTCTGAATATTACAGACATCACACAAGTCTGTGTCAGACAGATGGAATCTGAATAGGTAAGATTTTAGGGGAATATGACCAGACTGGAGTCTGTGGAACATAACCTCAGCTAGACGAGTGGGGAAATTAAGCCTTGGCGATGAACTTCCAGGATTAAAAAGGAAATAAAACCTTCCCTTTTCAGAATTACTCCACTGTTTCTGCCACTGATTCACAAAATATGACTTAGCCTTAAGTAATATATCGGTAACGGTAAATTTCTATAAATGTCTCGTCACTACATTACTTCATTGAAATATAGCTCTTGTTGTCATTTCGTTATTATTGTTTCTCCTTATTATATGTCGTCAGAGATTCTTAACGGGTTTCACGAACTACTTGAAGCTGGTTACATTGTCCAGCGCAAATTGCTTTTTCGGTGTCTTGTAACACAAAACATGACTTTTACTGCTGATTACGATCAATCTTGTTCTGTTTCTTTTGGGGTCGATGAACGTACTCTTCCATTGGACAGAGCTATTTGTATTGACCTGTTTTTTTCTTCACAAAATAAAAAATTCACTGAAGTGTCCACGTCCCCCGGTCATATTTGCACTATCATATATTCTACAAAAGACGGACCGGTTTAAGTAGATGTTAATATTTTTATTTTTTCGTTTAACTTTTTCCGACAAAAGATAAAACAAAATTAACTTAGACGAAAGGCCACTAGTCACGAGAAAAGAATGGGTCACATACCGTGCCCCCGACCTAGCCGAGATATCTGGGCTCTGCCGAATTTTTTTTCTCCGTATTCGTCATATGATGAATCCGGAAAAAAAAATTCGGCAGAGCCCAGATTTCTCGGGCTACCCCGACCCACTCTGGAACTTTACCTTCTTAGAAATAAATATGCCAAACGTCATCTTGCTCCATTCAAATACAAACCACGAACAGGCAAATTTGCCGTGTTAAACTGGAGAATTGCACTAGTTCTGAAATAAGAAAGTATCGCTAATGCTGATGCAATGACCACTTAAAACCCTATGAATTTTTCTAACATTCACATTATTCACATTATTCTTTCAAAGCTAGGTAACAGAAATAACAATTGAGCTAGATTTAGAATCTTAAAGCGTTATGACCGTCTTCCCTCAATTGCTTGAAGGTTTGTATCCCTCTGAAATCAAATAAAATGTAAATATTGCCGAGCGTTTTTTCTCAGTCGTTCGTTCCTATGTGGAAAAGTTACCAGTTCCTAGACGAAGTTCAGGGGTTTCTTAGGGCAAATAGCCGGTTACCTTCCCACTTAACCTGGTCACCATATAAAACGTCAATCAAATAAAACCCATATAGACACATTCGATCACGTCTGACTTATTGTATACAACAAATTGATCCACAAGTTTCATTGAGTAGGTTTCTTGTTTCACATGTACCGTTATAATTGATAATTCTTAAAGGGAAATACGAAAAATCAACTTTTCGGTTTAGATTGTGCTTCATTCTGTCAGACGGGTTAAATTACCCTTTTCAGCAACGTCTTATTATTTGAATTAAGTATAGATGCCGTTTAAATCAAATCGAAATCCTTGAAATTCAGTATAGGCAGTATAATTTACCTCTACTGTTGGAAAGGTACTGTTAGTACCAAACTTCTTGTTGGTACCAAGCAGATGGTTCTGCTATCTAGTCATGTGCCATGATGCACTTTTAAAATACCGTATTAGGCATGTCACTATATACAAAACAAATTAATCGACTTTCAAAATCTCTCATTCGAACTCTCGTTGATTTCCCTCCCTTCAAACTGATGTCAAGAAAATTGGTTTCATTTTTTAAAACTTACATTAAAATATAAAGGAAGATGTAGCTTGTGAAACTCTGTTCTGTGTATCATATCGGTGAGATACGAATCCCTTTAAAAGGCTGAAATTAACCTTGACTTGAATTGAAGAAATTGCAAGTTGACCTATTGTTTTGCTGATTGTGATCTGTGATAAATTTGGATGTAAAAAGAAATCACAAGTACGTGTGAAAAAATAGTGTGCTTCTTCTGGGTTGTCTTTCTTCCTTATTAAAAGTTCCAATCTTGAAGCAATGTCGTAAATCAATAGCTGGACATTATTCAAGTACATACAGACGTCTACATGATTGTCTCTGACAGCGGAGGAAATAGAACACAGAACTTCTTTAAAGAACGACAATAAATGAGTCAATTTATGCAATGCAAGAACATGGCAGCCTTTGTATCAAGTCCATGTGTATAAGTACATGTGCAACAGGTGAGTTCAGTACACTTTCTGATGTATTTTCGTGTTCGTTTCTCGGATGCAAGGCGACCTTTCTGAGCGCACTTAAGAAAAGTAATTCCCCCTGTTCTCACTGGCACAAGACAATGCTTCCTTCTATCGTGCCCACAAGCTTACCTCCCTTCGCTCGCATTTGAAGATCAACTTTTCTGTTTAGATTGTGCTTCATTGCATCATACGGATTAAATGACCTTTTCGTGAAAATTTCAGGAACGTCTTATTATTTGATCCACTTAAAATCAAATCAACCCTAAGAAAGCAGCTGCAATACTGTTTAAAGGCACACTTGCCGCGAAAATCCAGAAGACTGTTTACATTAAAAACAGTTTACGGTTTTCTGTATTTTTCCCAGACAGCAAAAGTTAGGAACTTTCTATTTTTACCAGAAATTGAAAGTTTCGACATCATTTAGTAGTTTTAATTTGAAATTGAAAAACAGATTTTTCAGGTACCCGCGATGTAAACAAACTTCGAACCTGAGCATGTGCACAGGTGCCTTGATGGTTTGAGTCGTGTGGGCGATCTAACGACACAGTATAATTTTACGAACTTTATCTAAGAAATACATGTACATACTAACGA
The DNA here is from genome assembly GCA_963971465.1 of Lepidochitona cinerea. NCBI lineage: Eukaryota > Metazoa > Mollusca > Polyplacophora > Chitonida > Tonicellidae > Lepidochitona > Lepidochitona cinerea. The sequence continues at coordinate 38,266,723 of OZ020555.1, read as the reverse complement.
TCGAGTAACATGAACCATAAAAGCCTGCCGAGTGCAAACCAAAGACAAAAACGCTTGAATGAGGGTAATCCAACTCTTAAGTTAAACAGCACTGATCGGCGTTGTTGTTGTAATCGAGCTTCGATTCTTCGTTTGTTTTTCACTCTCATTTATACATTCGAAACCTAATTGGACATGCTTTATGTGTGCTGTGTTTAATTTTATATGTTTTAGCTGTAGTAAGCTTGTGCAAATTGGTTTCCTTCATAAATATCAAGCAGGCTACGGCGGCAAGTGGGCCTTTAACTAGGACAGCGAACCATTTCGAAATTATATTCAGATTGATAAAATATTTGAAACTTTTCACTGCTACCAGTCCCGAGAGTATGCCTTAACGTATAGTTTGAACTATTTTAGGCCTTAGATTAGCCAGTGTTGGTAGCTCATTTTGAATAGAGATTAATACAATTTAACATGGAACACCTTGGATACGTTTGGATATGAGTAAAATCATATGCAACACTGAGGTCAGATAACATACCGATCTATCAGGTACCATGTACATGCTATTGCATCGGAGTCTTGGCCATAGATCCTGTAGCTAGACACTGCCAAGCTGACCTGGTCTAGGTCTGATCTATTTGTTTTTAAATTCTTTGTGTTGTTGCCATAACGATCTCAAATCAATAATTTAGATGATGATAATAATAATAATAATGACCTTTATTTAAAGTCTAAACCACATCGGTCCATGAGCCTCTTTTCATGCAGATCGAGTACATATCTTTGTGTCACCAAAAAGCATTGCAGATTCAAAACCCTTAATTCAAAAGGGGCCGCCAATGGGGTTATGCACATAGCATTAGATGGTTTTCGTTCGAAAATGGATTAAATGTATCTTTGAAAAATATACGTTGAACCAAAACCATCTTTGCTTTAGTGCGTTGATATTTTGGCAACTGCATGTACTCGGAAAAACTCGTCAAAACCTTCGCCTTGTATAAACTGCCATGAAGGCGTACTGACACAGCAGAAATCGTGTATTACGTCACCACTCTGAGGAGGTCAGGTTTGACGTCATGTGAAACTGATCTAATTAAAATTTCATAATCATTGTAGTGTAGAGTGGTAAAAGGAGTTTTGATTTGAGTACGGGTTTGATGGAGAAGGGGTTGTTTTTAGTATCGATGTTTAGTATGGATCAGTGGATTTTAAACTTTGATAAGGGGTGTGTTGCCATATTTCGAGGAAGGCAGGACGATATCGGCAGTACTGTTTACCAACCATGCTGAATGTGGTATACGCATTTCTGTAAAGCTAACCGCAAAACATATGACGTCATTTAAGTTGGAAATTTTGAAAGTTGGAAAGGAGTCGTAAGAGGGGACTAATGCGTGGGCTCCTTTGTCGGTCCTGGGGGATACGAAGGAACCCATAGCTCATATAGAAAGCTTGATTATAGGAGGCGACTAATTAAGACTCATTTAATTATGGTACGGCCCAATATGATTTTTAAACACAAGTTTGATAAAATATGTACTTATCAAATTTGGAAAGAGTGAATACAAATAGCCATTTATATATACTTAGCGCCATTAAAACGCACTGTTGAATTTTATGTTTCTACCCCAGTAAGGCTATTGGCCATTTACGTTTTGTTGTTTATTGTTAGTTCGAGTTGAGTTGCAATAACTGGATAACCTGTGGTGTTCCCGACGCGCCTGTCGTGAGCATTACGCAACATTTCCTAAAAACGTCCATTGAGTGTTTCACCGTCACCGAGAACAGCTTTCAGGGCTCATTTGTCGTGGGTTCAACACTTTACACGAAGCTCAGCATAAAGACGAAAAAAAATCAGAAAACGTTGCCATGCCCCAACTTACGACACAACAAAGGGAAAGTGCCATTGGCATGTTAAAGGCGGATCTCAGTTGTGCCGCCATAGGACGTCACATGCAGTGTCATCCCTCCACAATTAGTCGCCTCAGAATCAGGGAACATGAAACTGGCAATGTTGCCGACCGACCACGCCCTGTGGTCACTACAGCCCACCAGGATCGGTACATCGGTTTGTTGCACACACGTGACCAATTTCGCACCGCGACACAGACTGCTCGTGAGACAGTGGGAATTGGAAGGCCCAGGGTAAGCCTCAGCACCACCATACGCCGTCTCCAACAGATACAGATGCATGCACGCATCCCCTACCGAGGGCCCATATTGACACCGGCCGCACGTCAAAACCGTTTACGATGGGCTCGAAATCATCAGAGATGGCGTATCAATGATTGGAACTCCTTTTCTCTGACGAGTCTCGTATCTGCCTTGATCGTCCTGACCGACGTCAACGTGTGTGGCGCAGACGTGGTGAACGTTTCGCAAATGCATGTGTGAGGGAAAGAAATCGCTGGGGTGGATGTAGTGTTATGGTGTGGGGAGGCATCACTTCTCGCAGACGAACTCCCCTTGTCATTGTTGATGGCTAACGTGGATAACATCCTTCGACCTGTGCTGCTTCCATTCCTCCAAGCCAATGCTGGCGTCACGACGTTTCAGCAAGACAATGCGCGCCCACACTCTGCAAGGTTGACACAAGACTTCTTGCAACAGAATAATGTTAACATCATGGAATGACCAGCTTACTCCCCCGATCTATCGCCCATAGAGCACTTGTGGGATCAGCTTAAGAATGCCGTTGCACAACGTCAACCCAGGCCACGCAACCGACGTGAATTGATCCAGGTCCCACCGGATCCCACAGCACAGAATAGCCACACTCATCAGGTCCTTGCGTCGCAGATGTACTGCTTGCGGTGATGCCCGAGGTGGACATACCCATTATTGAATGATGGCACCTGCAATTTTTGTATCAACGATTTGTTTGCAAGGAATAAAAGTCACCAGGGTTTCACATATTGTCAATTCTTTGTCTCATTGTGACCAATGCCATGTTCTTCAATTTTAGAGTACTTACAATATTTTACACTTTACAGTTCTCAAAATATTTTACATTCTTTGGGTCGTGCGTTTTTAATGGCGCTAAGTATACAATGTTTATATTCATAGGACAAACACGTATGGGAAACGGTTTATGTTTTGAAGATAATCCTGATACTATCTTTTGTACTCCTAAACTTTTATTTTATCACTTTTTTGCTTTTGTGTATTTTGTCAACTTTTGGTTAATACGTATTTTTGACGTTTAAATGATTGTTTGATTTAACCTCTCTTCACCATCATACACGTGAACTATCTTGAGCACGGCGTGAAAACGCAATCACAATTTTATCAATCAACCAAGACGACTTCATCTTTAGAAAATGTAAAAAAAAAAATCATATTCAATTTATTTGTTGATAATTGCTGTTGTGATTTTAAGTGCTTTAGTCCCATGAGTACATACGCTATGAAAATAATTGGCTGAAATGAATTTTTAATGTAAACGGTTGTCTGTATTTTAAGGGGCTTTCACAATTGAGACTTTCGCCGCACGGTCAAAATACTGAAATGGACCGCACGGTGGAGATAAAATTTTTCGGGCCGCAGTAGAATCGGAAAAATTACCGCAAGAAAATAATCCATTTTACGATTGGCCGGGGCATCGTAAGGGCGTGGCAAGGTTTCCGCACGTTTTAATCCATGAATCTCTTGCGGCGAACCGCGCGAGTGACGCAAGCAACGCACGTCTAGCGCACGTGATCCGTGAGACAGTTGCGCGGAGGTGCTACGTGATTTGTTGGAACGTGCGGCGTGCCGCAAGATGCATCGTGCGTCATTGTTTTTCGCCGTGCGCCAATGAGCGGGCGCCTTACGGCGTTTTGTCAAATCGTGCGGCGATTTTGGGCTCCGCAGACGTGATTACAGTATAAAAAGGCGCATAGTTCCAAAAAAACCGTTAGAAAAAGAACGTCAATCCATTGAGGAAGATCACCACGATGTCCGCCAAGATGCCAAGATGCAGACCAAGGCAAAAGCTTCAACTGTAGTGAGATAAAATGAAGCACCCAAAAATATATACCTGTAGGACACCTGAGGGTATTTTTCGCACGGTGAACGCAAGGCGGTGCAAGACCGAGACGGCGAATCGTTCAACGGTTTACGACTGCCGCAAGGTTGGCGAAACAAGAAATTTCACCGTACGGAGCATCTTACGACACAAAAAAATCGTGCAACAACCGCGGGTCAAGATACAACGGTTTACGGTGAACGTACTGGCGCCCGCACGGATCAGAGGTGATAAAAAATTCGCACGGCCGAAAATTGGATTCCATGTGCACACCGAACTTTTCTGCGGCTCTTGCGGCACAAAAATTCCGCGTGGTAAAGTGCGGTTGCCCGCAAGGAAGGCTGCGGTCCATCGTACGGAAGGCCAAAATTCATGACCGCAAGAGCCGTAAACCCGCCGTATCTCAATTGTGAAAGGGGCTTTAGCGATGAGTGTGCCTTTAATACAATTTCTTGCCCCTGTTTCCAATTTACGGGTGTAGCCATTAGGATGAAGAAACCTCAATCCCAAAAAAATCAGGTCAGTAGGTGTATGGTTTTCTTTCTAACGTTAAGGGCATGTTAGGGATTTGCGGACTAATCTCAAGGGACACTAGGCTTATCTCCAGATTTAGGTTGGTCGTTAACTATTGTAATTAAGCTGTTAGTCACTCATACCCTGTATTCAAGTTTACATCGTCCTTCTCCGGTTGCAAACACTTTCTTTAGTTAAGAGAACTACATTCAAATTAACTTGTTCCTTCTCTTGTTTTTACACAGAGAAAAACTACATTCTTACGAAGACTTGCCTTCGATATCAACATTTTCCATGAAAATAATACGTTAGCACCGCTTTTCAAATTTAGCTGTCCAGTTGTTCAAAGCTATAGTCACTCTCTTTAACTCTCTCACATGAGCTGCGAATAACATTTAGTGAAAAAAAAAAGAAGACAAATACTGAGTTTTTTTTAATATTTTGAATCGACAAATCCCTATGTATCTATGTAGAATGGTTGACAGGTACCACATCAAGGCGTTTCTTTTAAACACAAAATATTCTAAATGTCGCAAACACAAACGCTGTTTTTAGTGTTTATTTGTATAATCATTCATTCTGTGATATGAGTAATAATTTCTATCTTTACACGTACGCCAGCATTGAGTCCAACGACCAGACCTTAAATTAACAGTGGCTCAAAGTGTGATGCCAGACGGATCGATCTAACGTTAAGTGTCGTTGTCGTTTGAAGGCTTACTTTGTGCTTGAATGAGAAAACAAGAGAGCACACTGACACGAAAATACCCATTTATCCTTGACATTGGACAGTTGGGAGTGTTTTGCTTCCAAATAATCGTTCAGCCGATAAAAAGGCTTTCGGAGAGAACTGTCATGAGCAGCAGCGTAAGCCGAAAGTATGAGGTTACTGACCTTGACCGCCCCAAGAAATGTTAAGATAAGTGTTCGAATAGAAGGAAGAAAAGTAGAGCAATTAGACGTTTCACTTGATCGCAATCCCGTCAACAATACAAGTAAAGAACTAAAGGTTTACGATTAAAGGAATTTGACACAGTATACATTCGCACACTTGTCCCTTTAAACAATTGCTAACTAAAGGGTTTGTTTTTCTTGGTCAAGAGTTCGGCTTGATACCAAGATGTCCAGCAAAATTACAGATAAATCGGCATAATGTCTTAGCAATGCTCTGGAAACACTGTCGATATAAGCAGTATTACTATTCGGCATTTAGTTCACAAACACCTTACTGTTACAGCATGACGGACATATTCCCTTGGGCATGTGACCCTATTGTGATCTCATAAATGTGTGCGTGATTTAAGATGCATATTGCATTGTTATCGTCAGTTCATTTGATATCAATTCTTGTATTTAACCTTCCCTAATGAAATCAATATTGGGTGCATTCGAAAATTCTAAGAATTGTTTTCAGAGTTATCAAAGCTCGAAATTATATTAGAAAAATTCTATAACAATTGAGGATTGGTGCCTTCAATTCAGTCAGCAACGAATGTCGCTGTTTAGATTCCCCCTGTGTTCAAAACGTTTTTCTCACCCGGTGACACCGCCATCTACCGGCTTGTTTCAAACCATACTCTATCCCCACTACAGCGGTCATGGCAGTCTGGGGGAATTCAGTTTTAACGCACGCGGAATTTAAACTTACCAAAATTTATTATTGGCGTTTTTTTAAGGCCACAGATGAGGCTATAGTTCCATAAAGGATTTTAATCGAATTTTTTTGACGTAGTTTTAAGTACTTAGTGTTCATTAATTTCGAGCTTTGAATTTTTTAAGATTCCGAGTACAACTCGTAGATTTGTCAGTACCCTGTATTTACTTGGTATTGACGAAGCCCACTCTTTAATCCACTTAATATATTACGGAATATGGAATACACCAAAAAGGTCGTTTATTCTATAAAAGCAAAGACACGACGACAGAAGGGCGGCACTAAACAATAATAGTTTTATAACAACAATGGTTTTAATACAGGTTTTTATTGCTCTATAGACCTTCAAGCTTTTTTTCATAAATAGAGCCCGTATGGTGACCGAAAGGAATGGTACTTAAAAGACGACCGAAGTTGACAGCCCCTGTGCATCCTATGGTTCAGCCGCCTGCGTTTCCTTCATATATCTGTCTGGTTTTCATTAATCAAGGTATCTGACAATATTAGAAGTTAAAATAACTTCAATAACTCTCTAATGTCTCAAAGTTTCAAGAAATGCCCGAGTAAGGAATGCGTTATAATCCTCTGTATTTGACTGACCGAGAAAGGGGTTACGGTGGCTCAGTCGGTTAGAGTGATAGTCCCTCGATAGTTCCAAGCCTCCCATCTATGCGAAACGGGTTCAAATACAATTTGCTTATAGTACTTTTCATTCGATCGCCGTACATGTATGTCGGAGGTACTCGACGAAGGTCAGGAGTTTCCTCCCACACTAAATCTGGCAACCCACCATATAAGTGATATATTCTAGAGGCCGGCGTAAAACACCAATCAATCAATCACACGGACCGAAAAAAGGGACATCAGTACTCAACTTGATATGCTTAGGCGTTCATTTTGTTGATTTCTTTTGATCTCAAGACCATAGCCGAGCATAGTCCTTTATTGACAACCTATTTTAGAGAACAATTTCCCAATCAGACGTTTATCTTTGATCGCTTAATAAACTGATTGCAATAAATTTGTCTTTAGATTTAACCTTTATAGTTTACCTTTTATCTTGGTTTACTAGCATGCTTTTCACAACTCGAGTTTATCACAATCATGCTCACACAATACATTGGCATCCTGTTTAATGTTTACTTTGACAGACTTATAGCAATGTACTTGTCTTTTGAGGATTCTGTTTATGCCACTATTTCCGTCGGTGGTTTGTGCCAGTAAGCACTTTGCTGGTCTTGACATTTATTTTCCTGAACTAAAAACATCTTTAATTGTGGTTGAAAGGGACATGTATTCATACCAGTTTCTAATAACTTAAACGACTGATATGACGCTAAGATCCTGAGCAAAATAGTCTTTTGTGCAGACAATAAAACTCCATATTATGCATCCCGGAGCTCAGGGGGAAACAAAAACAACAGAATATTGTTAAACATACCCAGAACTAATCCCATGTCAGTAGGAACAACAAACAGAGTAACTTATTTGCAGGCAAATATTACACAAACATTGGAAAGAAAACATTCAAGTTAGGAATTTACAGTTTAGAGAAATCTGTAATCCGATAACTTCACAAAGTTCACTGGTAGCAGTTTAAATCTGATGATCACGAAGTATAAATCCACAGAATAAAATCTTGAAAACATACTGTTAAATCCACAGAATAAAATCCTAATATAACTCACATATTAAATAAATGACAGTATCACTGTCGAGCAAGTCGAATATTCATAATATATCACATTCAGAAAACATACTATGACACCCTGAGCAATTGGAAACTGACTGCCAAAAATATAAAAAAAACGGCCTTAAATAAATTCTCAGAAATTCTAGAACACTCGGGCTAAATGCATTAGAATAAATTTGCATATCTATAGAAAGTTGTTCATATTCAAGCTTCGAGAAATTCCTTGACTGTAGACAATAAAAACAGAGGTTAACAATGCAGCTAAACGTAATACCTTTCCCGCTTCTTTAAAAAATATAATAGAAATTTTTACTGATAGTGTTATTTACATGTGGTTATTTACACTCTAGATAAACAATTATAAAAACATTATATTTACTTTTAATGTGTCTGATATCAATGTTATACTCTTGGTGTATAAGACTCCATCCCAACAAACGCGGAGTAATACCTTTTAACCTGTTCAAAACACTTAGTGGTGATCACTAAACCAGGAATAAGTTGATCAGAAGCTTATTTATATGACTTATAAACCAGGTGCTGAGAGAACTGGACCGCTACAGAGTATGGCTTTATTCTTTTCAAAAGCTTCCAGACATTTATCAGATCAAACAAATTTTACTTTTTTCTCAAGCAAATTAGTCAAAGGCGCAGAAAGTGAGGAAAGCAATTGACAAAACTTTTTAAGTTGTCCAGCCATACGCAAAGAGGTCTTCAGTTGTCTTTTACAATCAGGCACCGGGAAATTTGAAATTGCGTCAACCTTAGCTTTAATTGGTGCAACCAGTCGGAACACACTTCGGCTATCTTCGCTCGCTACCGGTCGTCTTTGACACGCCCTCGGTAAATCAACGTATTTTGGGGCTGAATACAAATGGCGTCAAATGTACATATCAAACTATTTTACTATAGACGAAAACAGAAAATAAAAATAATTGTAAATTTATTAAATGCTAATATCATTTTAAAAGATTTTTAAATATATTATTTAGCCCGGTAAAGCACATGATTTTTAACACAAAGTAGACGGATGCAGTTTCGGTATATATCAGGAATCCTCCAATGCTTCAATTATATAACTGGTCGAGGCTAAAAGTTAACAAACCGAATGTTTTGGTCCCTTACATTATCACTGGGACTCTTTTGTAGGGCCCTCAAGACGATTCACGGCTACTCTTTTGGTTCACACATTCAAAATGATCAGAGGGTATTTCACGTACGTAAATCTCCAAAGTTTCAGAGTGTTGGTGCAACCTGACCCTGACCGACGACAACTCCAAGATAAATAACTGTGGCGCATCCAAATTCACTTTTGAAAAGATTGATATTCAACTTTGCTTCACGAAAATTAGAGAATGACATATCCCCTGGCCCCGCATAAGATTTTGGAAGTGGAAACATACCAGGAACAGACAGGATATCCACATCCTCACTTGATCACAGCCATCCTCACCAAGTTTCAACAATATTCAATGCAATACGTAGGAGGAAATGCATTTGGAAACCCATATCAGGTGGAATCAAGAAAAAGCAACAGGCACAGTTCTGGAAGGTAACATTTTAGCAGGGCTATGATAAGGAGCATACAGTACCCCGGAACACTGTACGTCATCAGAAACAAGCACCTATTCTTTATGTCTTCCTGTACAGTTGGAAAAGGGCAGTAACTCTGAAAATAGCAAAACCAGGGTAAACCAGCATAAATCGTATGATGTCCAGCATGTCCACCAAGATAGAAAAATTGATACAAAACGTGGGATAAGATGCGACGACAAGCGCTAATTGTCTATGTCTTCATACTATCGGAAGAGGGCAGTAAATCTGAAAATAATGAAACCAGCGTAACCAGAATAGGAGGTGCATATCCTCCCATTATATCCAATATGTCCGGTAAGTTTCGAAAAAAAATTATTAAAAAAAACCGTGGGAGGCGATGCGATGACAAGCACAGCTTATTGTCTATGTCTTCGTACACTGTCGGAAAAAGGCAATACATATGAAAATAATGAAACCAGCGCAACCAGAATAGGAGGTGCACATCCTCGCATGATATCCAACATGTCCACCAAGTTTCGAAAAAAAATGATGAAAACCCTAGGAGGAGATGACAAGAAATCATTACGGACAGACAGACAGGCAGACAGACAAGCTGATCGCTATATCCCCCGCATTATATGCCGGGGGGTAGTTACCATCAGTTATAGATGGAGCATCAGGAAATAACAAGAGTTTCGGGAAACCCAAAATACGCCCGGAAAGGCACAGTAACTGCGGCCATACCAAAAACAAATCCTTCCATATTTATTTGAATTTGATTTTCAAAATTCAGAGGAACGAGGTTGAAGTTTGGTAAAAGGGGTGATGTAATGTCAACAAAATGAAATCTTACCACTAAAACCTTTAAAATCCATCTGTATCAAATTTAAAATGGGCTATTTGGATCAACGATTATTAACTAAATGTGTACTCGGTACAAGTCATCAATTCTTGCTGCTGTTAAATCGCGATGTTAAACATTGATTGTTGTCAATATAGGTTGGACTAAAATGTTTCAATTTTTTTAGAAAAGTAGTTTATAATTTAATAATCATACTTAAACAAATGTAATTAATTGGCAATTTCGCAGCTCACATCACTTTAAAATAATAAGCAGATTTGACATTTTTTCTCATGGTATCATTTATCTATATTATTTGACTACAAAAAATATATAACAGTTGAGCATGCCTATGAAAAGGCAACCATTAATACAGCTGTACAAAGCCTACATTTAATTTTATGGAGGCCATGTGGTAGAGAGAAGGCAATAAAAGTCTCACAGCACTTGAGATAAGAGCTAGTATAAATAGAACAAGGCTGAGTTACTTATCTCTTTGTCTGTAGATAACACTTTAATCCGTATAATTATTTTTTATTTGATTTGAATGTTATATATTGATTTAAGAATAGTTTTAATCAATTTAGAAACATTATCGCAGTTTAAACAATTTTTTTTTTTATGAAAATCGGACAAGTAGAAGCCATTTTATAAGTTAAAGGTTATTTTCATGAAAATGAAAGTAAGAATAAAAGGGAATAAACATAATCAAATAATTTGCAATAGTTGATATCATAAAATTTTGTTTACACAATGTCTGTTAAAATGGTATGTAACATGAAAGATTTGAAAACATCGGATCATATTTGTTAAAGTTATGGAGAGAAAATATGGCTGCCATATTATGCAATGTATGATGTCAAAAATAGTCCGCGACACACCTTCTACCCATAAGAAATATACTCAGAAAAAATTGTTAAGTTGGAATCAAAACTTTGGAAGGTATGGAGCGGAAGAGAATATTACATAATCCAATATAACTGCCATATCATGTAACGAGTGATGTCAAAAATAGTTCGCGACACACCTTCTACCCATAAGGTATATACTCAAAAAAAATTGTCAAGTTGGAATCAAAACTTGGAGCGGAAGGGAAAGCGGACGCCGGACAGCCGGACGGACGGAGATGATACCATAATACAGCCCGCTTTTCAAGCCGGGCGATAAAAAGGAAACGTCAGAGATCAAATCTCGGAGTTGGTCTTGTTGATAAGGTTCCAAATGACACAGTCTTATGGAAATGTTTTTTAAAGAATTTCCGAGTTCTCCAATTGTGTCTATAGGTTACATGATACAGTTTCATTTCCCATTTGCGGTAATGTTAACGTTTTGATTTGTGGCTAATTACCTAAATCTCGTTAAGACTTTTCCTAACCATTTCCAAATAGATCAACACATGAGAAATCCTTTACAACCAAATAAAGTTGACATAGTGCATGCCGGTTTCAAGCTACACACAATTTAACATGGGTACCGCCATTTTGACAGTTTTAGGCTTACTTATTCCAGCCAAACTTTGGTATTTTCAAAATTGGATGAACATTAAAAAAACACACACAAAAATCTGTTATCAGGCATTGATTGAAAGCTTAAAGTATGTACAGTAGACCTATGTTAGTTTCAATCCAATATTCAAATAACCCAGATACCAAACTATCACTATGTAGCCACCTTCTAGCTCCTGTATAACCGAAGTCAATTTTCATTGGCTGAGAAAACACAAACTGGGTGTTGTGACCTATAACAAGGATATAATTCCTCGAAATTTGTCAAATTTAATAACTTTGCTTTTATTAACCAATATCAAATTGAATTTCAAAAGATCAAAGCTTTTCGGCCAGTCGTTTTGAATTTGCGAAGTAATTTACACACCCACCCCCTTCATGTTTCCAGGCTTATATTTTAAAGTTTTTCTGAGGACCAATTCAAAATGTTATTCCTCGCTATAAAAAGGTGAATCATCAAATACCCTTCAAATTTGCTGGAAATGATGGGTTGTTGGTTGTAGTTTACTGTTAGCATCTGTCCGGGTTAGAGACTGTCATAAGGGCAGAGCCAGGGGAGATAACCCACCCCACCCGTCCAAAAAATGTCTGATTTCTTAACATTTGGACTGTTTGAAAGCTAATAAAACTTCTCCAGTGATTTAAAAAATGTCCAATTCAGGGCCACAGTCATGTCAGCTTACCTGTTAAGATATAAAAAGGGCAATTTGTACAGATTATATCATTTCAGACCCACAGGGAAGGGGGTGGGAGGGGGGGGGGGTCTGGTTATTTTACATCAATAGCTAATGAGCCTGAAATAATCATTTGCTTTGAAAAACATTAATAATTCCAAGAAGTGAAATGTCATTCCTAGACCTCATTGATGGAAATGGATCACTACTGAGGCATATACAAGTATTTTACACCCTACAATAAGAGTCTTGTGGTTGCTCAAACCTAGCCCTGGTCCACAAAAGCCTGTTTTTCAGAAAAAGTGGTGAATATTTAAATTTTTTTCACTGAATTCATTTATTTTATATTTCAAATATGTAGTCCAGATACAACGGCACCAAAAATGGTGGTGGTTTGAAAATTTAGAACAAAATACTTACTTTTCACACTTCACTTATAACAAGGATATAATTCCTCGAAATTTGTCAAATTTAATAACTTTGCTTTTATTAACCAATATCAAATTGAATTTCAAAAGATCAAAGCTTTTCGGCCAGTCGTTTTGAATTTGCGAAGTAATTTACACACCCACCCCCTTCATGTTTCCAGGCTTATATTTTAAAGTTTTTCTGAGGACCAATTCAAAATGTTATTCCTCGCTATAAAAAGGTGAATCATCAAATACCCTTCAAATTTGCTGGAAATGATGGGTTGTTGGTTGTAGTTTACTGTTAGCATCTGTCCGGGTTAGAGACTGTCATAAGGGCAGAGCCAGGGGAGATAACCCACCCCACCCGTCCAAAAAATGTCTGATTTCTTAACATTTGGACTGTTTGAAAGCTAATAAAACTTCTCCAGTGATTTAAAAAATGTCCAATTCAGGGCCACAGTCATGTCAGCTTACCTGTTAAGATATAAAAAGGGCAATTTGTACAGATTATATCATTTCAGACCCACAGGGAAGGGGGTGGGAGGGGGGGGGGGGTCTGGTTATTTTACATCAATAGCTAATGAGCCTGAAATAATCATTTGCTTTGAAAAACATTAATAATTCCAAGAAGTGAAATGTCATTCCTAGACCTCATTGATGGAAATGGATCACTACTGAGGCATATACAAGTATTTTACACCCTACAATAAGAGTCTTGTGGTTGCTCAAACCTAGCCCTGGTCCACAAAAGCCTGTTTTTCAGAAAAAGTGGTGAATATTTAAATTTTTTTCACTGAATTCATTTATTTTATATTTCAAATATGTAGTCCAGATACAACGGCACCAAAAATGGTGGTGGTTTGAAAATTTAGAACAAAATACTTACTTTTCACACTTCACTATAGGTTACATGATACAGTTTCATTTCCCATTTGCGGTAATGTTAACGTTTTGATTTGTGGCTGATTACCTAAATCTCGTTAAGACTTTTCCTAACCATTTCCAAATAGATCAACACATGAGAAATCCTTTACAACCAAATAAAGTTGACATAGTGCATGCCGGTTTCAAGCTACACACAATTTAACATGGGTACCGCCATTTTGACAGTTTTAGGCTTACTTATTCTAGCCAAACTTTGGTATTTTCAAAATTGGATGAACATTAAAAAAACACACACAAAAATCTGTTATCAGGCATTGATTGAAAGCTTAAAGTATGTACAGTAGACCTATGTTAGTTTCAATCCAATATTCAAATAACCCAGATACCAAACTATCACTATGTAGCCACCTTCTAGCTCCTGTATAACCGAAGTCAATTTTCATTGGCTGAGAAAACACAAACTGGGTGTTGTGACCTATAACAAGGATATAATTCCTCGAAATTTGTCAAATGTAATAACTTTGCTTTTATTAACCAATATCAAATTGAATTTCAAAAGATCAAAGCTTTTCGGCCAGTCGTTTTGAATTTGCGAAGTAATTTACACACCCACCCCCTTCATGTTTCCAGGCTTATATTTTAAAGTTTTTCTGAGGACCAATTCAAAATGTTATTCCTCGCTATAAAAAGGTGAATCATCAAATACCCTTCAAATTTGCTGGAAATGATGGGTTGTTGGTTGTAGTTTACTGTTAGCATCTGTCCGGGTTAGAGACTGTCATAAGGGCAGAGCCAGGGGAGATAACCCACCCCACCCGTCCAAAAAATGTCTGATTTCTTAACATTTGGACTGTTTGAAAGCTAATAAAACTTCTCCAGTGATTTAAAAACTGTCCAATTCAGGGCCACAGTCATGTCAGCTTACCTGTTAAGATATAAAAAGGGCAATTTGTACAGATTATATCATTTCAGACCCACAGGGAAGGGGGTGGGAGGGGGGGGGGGGGGTCTGGTTATTTTACATCAATAGCTAATGAGCCTGAAATAATCATTTGCTTTGAAAAACATTAATAATTCCAAGAAGTGAAATGTCATTCCTAGACCTCATTGATGGAAATGGATCACTACTGAGGCATATACAAGTATTTTACACCCTACAATAAGAGTCTTGTGGTTGCTCAAACCTAGCCCTGGTCCACAAAAGCCTGTTTTTCAGAAAAAGTGGTGAATATTTAAATTTTTTTCACTGAATTCATTTATTTTATATTTCAAATATGTAGTCCAGATACAACGGCACCAAAAATGGTGGTGGTTTGAAAATTTAGAACAAAATACTTACTTTTCACACTTCACTATAGGTTACATGATACAGTTTCATTTCCCATTTGCGGTAATGTTAACGTTTTGATTTGTGGCTGATTACCTAAATCTCGTTAAGACTTTTCCTAACCATTTCCAAATAGATCAACACATGAGAAATCCTTTACAACCAAATAAAGTTGACATAGTGCATGCCGGTTTCAAGCTACACACAATTTAACATGGGTACCGCCATTTTGACAGTTTTAGGCTTACTTATTCTAGCCAAACTTTGGTATTTTCAAAATTGGATGAACATTAAAAAAACACACACAAAAATCTGTTATCAGGCATTGATTGAAAGCTTAAAGTATGTACAGTAGACCTATGTTAGTTTCAATCCAATATTCAAATAACCCAGATACCAAACTATCACTATGTAGCCACCTTCTAGCTCCTGTATAACCGAAGTCAATTTTCATTGGCTGAGAAAACACAAACTGGGTGTTGTGACCTATAACAAGGATATAATTCCTCGAAATTTGTCAAATGTAATAACTTTGCTTTTATTAACCAATATCAAATTGAATTTCAAAAGATCAAAGCTTTTCGGCCAGTCGTTTTGAATTTGCGAAGTAATTTACACACCCACCCCCTTCATGTTTCCAGGCTTATATTTTAAAGTTTTTCTGAGGACCAATTCAAAATGTTATTCCTCGCTATAAAAAGGTGAATCATCAAATACCCTTCAAATTTGCTGGAAATGATGGGTTGTTGGTTGTAGTTTACTGTTAGCATCTGTCCGGGTTAGAGACTGTCATAAGGGCAGAGCCAGGGGAGATAACCCACCCCACCCGTCCAAAAAATGTCTGATTTCTTAACATTTGGACTGTTTGAAAGCTAATAAAACTTCTCCAGTGATTTAAAAACTGTCCAATTCAGGGCCACAGTCATGTCAGCTTACCTGTTAAGATATAAAAAGGGCAATTTGTACAGATTATATCATTTCAGACCCACAGGGAAGGGGGTGGGAGGGGGGGGGGGGGGTCTGGTTATTTTACATCAATAGCTAATGAGCCTGAAATAATCATTTGCTTTGAAAAACATTAATAATTCCAAGAAGTGAAATGTCATTCCTAGACCTCATTGATGGAAATGGATCACTACTGAGGCATATACAAGTATTTTACACCCTACAATAAGAGTCTTGTGGTTGCTCAAACCTAGCCCTGGTCCACAAAAGCCTGTTTTTCAGAAAAAGTGGTGAATATTTAAATTTTTTTTACTGAATTCATTTATTTTATATTTCAAATATGTAGTCCAGATACAACGGCACCAAAAATGGTGGTGGTTTGAAAATTTAGAACAAAATACTTACTTTTCACACTTCACTATAGGTTACATGATACAGTTTCATTTCCCATTTGCGGTAATGTTAACGTTTTGATTTGTGGCTAATTACCTAAATCTCGTTAAGACTTTTCCTAACCATTTCCAAATAGATCAACACATGAGAAATCCTTTACAACCAAATAAAGTTGACATAGTGCATGCCGGTTTCAAGCTACACACAATTTAACATGGGTACCGCCATTTTGACAGTTTTAGGCTTACTTATTCTAGCCAAACTTTGGTATTTTCAAAATTGGATGAACATTAAAAAAACACACACAAAAATCTGTTATCAGGCATTGATTGAAAGCTTAAAGTATGTACAGTAGACCTATGTTAGTTTCAATCCAATATTCAAATAACCCAGATACCAAACTATCACTATGTAGCCACCTTCTAGCTCCTGTATAACCGAAGTCAATTTTCATTGGCTGAGAAAACACAAACTGGGTGTTGTGACCTGTAGCTTGGAATCCAACGTTTGCGTTCCAAAATCCTGGATTTAGACTCTTCGACGAAAGAATTGTCAGGGTCAATAGAAGCAAAGTTAATTGGTAAAATAGGTTCATTGTCAACGCTATTTCTATCTATATATGGTTGAAACTTGTCTCCGTGGTTATTTTAGGCAAGAAGATTTTCCCTGTGCCCGTGTGTTTTAGTGATCATAAATATATATGGTTTTAGCCTATTGATATCACATAATTGACATGCTTTGTAAGAATATTGGTAAACAATGAAATCTATGAAAATCTAAATTAAAGAATTATATAGTTCCTAAATATTTAAATATTTGACATTACAAAGATATCTCACTGTAAGCCCACGGACGTCTTTTTACATACCTTAGTGTACAAATAAAAAGTATATCCTCATTTGCTTAGAAATCATAGAAAGAAGAATTCCTAAATGGAAGTGAAATATTGAAATAAGCATTATTACGCAATTGTTCTTTGGACATTGTCCCACTTTTTATTTTTACCTGAAGCTAGTTGATATTGGGTTCTCGTTTCCACTCCCACACATCTGTCGGTTACACACGATTATGCAAGCAAAACTTTTGTCTAATATTTATAGAAAGCAGTTAGATATAAAAATAGCTTATATTTTATTAATAACAGTGTATAGAAGCCCAGGAAGAGATTTTTGCAGCAGCATATATATGTATATGTTAAATATAAACGTGGTTACAGTGCTGATAAAAATATAAACCGGCCAGATTGAAGTATAATCGAACAAGTCATTCTATTCCCGACAATGTACTGATGTAAGCCGAAGATCATTTTTGTACCATTTGTCTACACTTAGCTCTCTTGTGTGGGTTCCGGGGAGATAAAAATAGACTCTCCCAAGGTGCATGATCGAAAGAAGCAACCAAACCTTGAGCCCCGTGTGGTTGACTAACGGCGTCGCTATAGATTAAAGGCACACTTGCGGCGAAAATCAGGACTATTGTTTACATTAACAAAGAAAGACCGTTTTCTGTATTTTTCCCAGACAATATAAGTTAGGAACTTTCTATTTTTACCAAAATTTAAAAGTTTGGACGTCACTTTGTATTTTTTCTATGAATTTGAAAATTTGAATTGTTAGGTGCCCGGAACGTAAACAAACCAATCTGCTCGCATAGGCGATGTTATGTTTCAGTCGAGTGAGTTAACTTACGGCACAGTGTAATTTTACGTAGGCCTATTTATCTGAGAAATACAGACTGACGATCGGTTAACAGCGACTGGAAAAGCCTGCTGATAATTGTTTGAGTGTAAACCAAAGATAAAAAGGCCTGAAATGAGGGTGTCCAACACGAAAGTTGACCGACACTGATCGTTGTTGTTGTAATCAGGCTTCGATTCTTCGTTTTCCATCCCATTTCTACATTCTAAAGCTAACTAGACATGTTTCATGTGTCCTATGTTTAAGTTTAGTGGTATTAGTCGTAGTAAGCTCATGTAAATTGGTTTTCTTAGCAAATTTAAACAGGCTACGGCGGCAAGTGGGCCTTTAAGAATTGCGGAATACATGATTTTATTATTTGGAATAGGTATCACATACAATTTGGAGAGAAAACTCAAATGTCACAAGGCCGGCATATTTTGTCTAACATTAAACTGCTATATACAGTGTACCAGTAATTTAACCGAGACGGTTTGCGTACATTGTGTTACAATTCTACGTAAAACAAAAGTTATCATAAAAAGGAAACGGAAGGCATTCTATCGTAGAGAGTAAATACTAGAAACAGTTTCGACATGTAAAGTGGCATGAGCTGCTAAAATTTGCACTTTGTCACGACAGAACGAGTTTTGATTTCACCGAAAAACTAAATGATTGATGTTGGAATGAGGATTGATTGATTGATTGTTTGGTGTTTTACGCCGCGCTCAAGATTATTTTACTTATATGGCGGCGTTGCCAGTTTTATTGTGAGAGGAAACCTACGACCTTCCGGTGGTAACTGGCATGGAATGAGGAAGATACACTCCGTGTCTTTCCTGAACCTGAACTGGTGTTCGAAAATTAAACAAAATTTAAATAACCGGGACGAACGTTTATTCATTGTACGTCTTGGGAAAAATAACCGATTTTAACATTAGCAACTTTAGGCAGCTCCATGTCGGTAAGGATTTTAGATTGCACAGATTCTGTTAAAATATTCCATGATTTTTTTGTGTGATTTGCGTGGCAGTTATACGTCAAAATTAAGATTACGACACCGTCTCTCTCGAGTTGTCCACGCCCAGATCAATCGGAAATATCTAAGAGTCTGCAATTTAGAGTTCAATTTCAAGCTGATATAGTTTTTAAAAATGGGTCTTGTTTTACATCTCATGTATTCATTCATATATTCGAACGCAGCTCTCGTTCTATTGTTTTATTTTCATTTTGTTTGCTATTGAGTTTTCATCCAGTGAACATGTAACTGAGATATAATAATATATGGGCCTATCTTATAAGCAATTTGCCATAGAACAACCCTAGTGTCACATCTTGTAGTCCCCAACAGCCAAGGCTTACTGTGACCAGCTAATAATTCCAGATAACATTAAATTGGCAGGAGCTGTCAAAATGTTGATATTTTGATGTAAAACAGATTGTTGAAATTATCGGTTATTTTTCTCAAGACGTATAATTCAGAAGCTTTTTAGTGCTTCTAGTCTCGATAATGTACGATTAAGTATTGTTTTGAAGTAACTTTGGCTTAGAATGAATGAATGGTCGTCCCGGTTATTTAAATTTTGTTTACTTTTCGAACACTATTCCGGTTCGTATATGCCACATACTGTATGGATTTTCCTCATTCCAACGCTAATCATTTAGTTTTTCGATGGCCTTCAAAGCCTCTTACTGTCGTGACGATCAGAAATGATGAAAAAAGTGTGAATTTTGGCAGCTCATGCCACTTTAAGCCTGTTTTTCACAGTAACTTCGTATGTTGGCTGGTTGCTGTAGGAACTCATTTTCTGAAACATAGAGTGATCCACGTGGCGCTTGTTTGTTAAACATACTTTGTAGTCTGCTTTCAATTAGGGTACAGATATATCGATATGGGTTATTTCCAAGACTTGGTTTTTAGACATATTCTGTATGCTCGCGTCGTTTTACACATAATTAGTCGACTGACAGAGATTTGTCTTGTACTCCTGGTACTCTGAAAGAACTTACTAGATGCTAGCCGAGAAATCTGGGCTCTGCCGAATTTATTTTTCTCTCCGTGTTCGTCGACAAGACACATTAGCAGCCATATAATACCAGTTGTCGTAAGACCGATAATCCGGGCTAAGTAGATACAGTTTCTGCGATTTTCCCTCGCCAAACTGTGCTATAAGAAAGTTAAGAAGCGTTATCAAATAATGTCTAACGGACTTGAGCGCGGCGTAAAACACCAATCAATCAATCAATCAATCAATCAATCTAACGGACTCGGCAGCCATATTCACTGCAAAGTGCAGCTGTATGTCCCGATCGGCCAATCAGTATACGCCTAGCTAACCTATCACTGCACTAGCGTACGAGAAATTGGTCAACCCCGAAAGTCTGTCATTTAGACCTAGGTTACTTTCGATTATTTTGAGGCGCTAATGAGTAAAGACAAATACTCTAATAACTCTGAAATATATACTGGTTTGTAAATCAACCTTTGGAGAAAACGTAACAATTGCATTGTATGTCTACATGACTTGTAGCGCTCGTTGTAGAATTTTCAGAAAAGGTAGTGTTACCGCTGTTATTGCAGGTTATAGTCATACAAGATAAGATAAGGGAAGTAATTTACTAATACTTCTTGCTGTCAATTTCAAAATGACAATATGACACGCGTAAAACATCAGCCATGTAAATGACACTGCTTTCAACGCCCTTTAGCCCGTTGTGACTACAAGGGTTATAGTTGATTCGAAAGTTGTTACAAAGACTGGCTCAATGTGTCTCAGATCATTCCGAAACAAAGCCTTATTTGACGGGATACGTTACAACACATTATAAATTGGAAACAATGTGGAAGCCATCATAAGTTTGGCAAGCTGTAAGTAATTCCATCCGTCATCACACTTCTCAAGTTCCCAGGTGACGCTACAAAGCGTTCTCTAGTTATTGATAGGGACGGGCGTACAGACAGATATCCATCAACTTTCCACATGGGACACGCTAAAATATCAGTCGTGGTATTGATTTTTACATTACGCTAATACAGAGAAAATACCATCCCTCTAGGTTCCCCATTTTGGAAATCAGAATTTTCTCATTCTATTCAGACATTCTTTAAAATGTAATCGGATTAAAAATATACGTGGCTCTAAGATATATAACTAATGTAAACATTAAACATACATGACCGAGAACTGGTGAAACAACGCAATGCACATTAACGTTTCAGATAATATTGCCGTTTTTCAGATGGTCTTTCCCAAAACAGGTTCTGAGATACCTTTTGACTTTCTGGTAACTCTGATTTACGTCAAGACGAAGAATAGCACTTTATCTTGTTTCCACCATTGGAAAAATCGAATCCAATAGCATATAATCGTTTAGGGCTTTTTTCTATTGCACAATTAAAAAAAAACAACCAAAGAACACCAATTTCCCATGTGTGAGGAACTCTATAAGAAATAAACACTAGGTAGCCTCTAGCTGAGGCTGCAATTTTTAGTGTATTTTATATTACTTGAGGTAAATATAAAATGACACAAATTTTCAAATAAAAAAAAGAAAGAAAAGTATCCGTTAAATTGATAGATATTCCTCTATCCGCCATGCCAGTTTTATCCTCAACCGACTTTGAAGAAAGACAAATAAAGGGCAATAACTGTAAAAACTCCATGGGGAAAAACGACACGGCACAGCTGCTGTGTTAGGTTTCAAGGTAATTTCCAAAATATTAATCGAATTATCGCCAGTGGGGAAAACTTGATGAACTACAGAAACAAAGGACAATAACTACAAACATCCCAAAAAAGGACACAGTACAACTACTTTGTAGTTATGGTATAACAGCTAAGTTTCAAACCAATTCTCAAAATATTCGGCGAGGTACAGCCCTGAGAAAATATATTCACAAGATATTTTGCATAAACAAAAGCCAGGAGCACACCAGGCGATTCGGACTTCACGACTCTGAGTCGGCCGCTGGTTTGCCGCGCAATAGGCGATTCTCAATAACGTCATATTACATAAAGCAACAACACAAAGTGACATGTCTAAAACACTTGACGTTACGTTTTGATTGGATGGTCAAACTTTTGTCGCCGAAGTTTTCGGCACACTATGCGATTCGACGGCGACTTTCATCTGAAAATCATGCCTCGGCGACCGTCGCCCACTGTCGGCGAATTCGATAGATAATCACCGCACATTAGGTTATTAGGGCGATGACTCTAAAAATATCAACATTACTGAGCAAAAACAGTTACACTGCACAAAAACTTACCATTGAGTATATTTTAACCAAGTTACAAGCCAATACTCAAAATTTTATCAAAGATATGGCCCGGACAAAAGAAATAGGCAAAATTTTATGAATTCAAGAAACAAAGAGCAATAACTTTAAAAATATCAACACAACAGACGAAAAAGTAACACTTCGCATCTACTTGGCAGTGAGTATATACCAGATATGTTTCTACCCTATCCTAGACATATTAACCAAGGTATGGCCTGGAAAAAGGATATGGGCAGAATTGGAGGTTTTCCAGAAACAAAGGACAATAACTATAAAATATCAATAACACAGAGGAAGAAAATTGACACTTCACAACTACTAATGAGTAAATGGATTTAGGCCACAGTTAGCTTCTTTCGGTTTTCTTTAGTGACAGAAGAAGTTCCAGATATTTTTTGTGGGTTTTTATTATTTTTTTTCATTTTTTCCAGTTTTTTCCAGATCTGGTAGTTGGGTGTGCTTTGTTCACATCCGGCGGACTATGTTCAAATTGACCCCTCGCGGCTGTTTCTGACAACAGTAAAAACTTGGTACCTTTATGTTCCGGTAAGATTGTTTTCAAAGACTCCAGAAGGACAACTGAAAGCCCCAGCGGAGGATTTGGTTCAACGAAAGTTAGGGAAGGTGTTGTGAGTGCAAACATTAACATAAGCGCAAACGCGAAATGAAATTGTGGTCTGCTGTCATATAACCAGCTACTTTTGAAACCGATCCTCAAAATATTAACCAAAATATGGCCCTCGACGGACGAGGTGGCGACTATATACTTACCCGAAATATATTAGGCGAATGAAATGAGGCGAAATGTTAGAATTTGTGGATACAAAACTGTTTTAAACCATGATCAAAATATTTGCCTTAAAAGGATTTGAGCACTGATCACCATCTGTTTAAGATAGCTAAGTGATGTAGATCTAGCCAATAAACAAGCTTCTTGCCAAATTAACGAACTGCTCTATGATTTATTGTTATATTTTGTTCGGTGTCAGGTTCTGTACACGTATGTAGTTACTGAAGCCTTAATTAGAAATATGGTCAATTCACCCAGTTACGTTTGCTGACATTTTTTTTTAACTTCCAGAAATAAATGTGACACATACTTTAAACTTTTTCACAACCCGATTGGCGATTTACACACTATTGACATTTTGTAAACATTTTCTAAGAAATACCCCTACTTAATTCAGTCTACTTACACGGACATGCCATTCATGGAATTTGTTTTGGCAAAGTTGAAAGTGGCATGAGCTGCCAGATGTAGCCAAATTTCCATCGAAACAGTTTCAGTTAATTGTTTCGACGTGTTATTAATAACAACAAAAGTAGAGCTTTATGTTGATATCAATCTCTCTGATGTATGAAAAGAGAGGAAATAAAAAGAAAACATCAAGCATTGGTATTAAACAGGCCCCCATAGAGCATCATATTCATGTGTGTAAATCATATACGGGATTTACGGTGCAAACAAAGTTGAAAATAAATCTGTCTCACTCTCGCTCGATCGTCAATAGAACGCGCCATTAACTAATAGAAATTGACAGGAGCAAATATTAGCGAATGATTTCTTTTGAGATTGATATTTTACGCCGCACTCAAGATTATTTCACTTAAATGGCGGCGTTGCCAAGGGGGGGGGGGCTTTTTGTCCGAAGACCCCCCCCCCCGACCGTCGGCAGAAATATTTAAATTTTTTATTTGGTCTGATTGGGACTCGATCCCGCGCCACATTGATGGAAGGCCCGCGTCAGACTGAAAGGTTGCCACTTGTTTAGTTTTGAAAATATAGTTTATTGACAATAATCAAATATACATTTTAATGTTAGAAATCAGTTCCGAAAAGTAAAACAAATCATCAAAGTTGAAAAATGGGTTCTTACAGAGACAACGAGGCCCCTGATTTCCCTTTCGAGCTTATAGACAATATCTGCCGCAAGGCTACCTCACTGTAAGACTTTACCGTAGATTTTACAGCAAAACACTGTAAATGTTACTGTCACATACCGTAAAACTACAACTACGGTATTTGCCTGTAACATTTGTGGCCCTATGAGCCTATCTTTGTGTAGGCTTACTCAAGTACTGACAAGTACTAGACTCGTCTGCATTGACAAGCCATCCATCGCTGGGTCTCAGTGGCCGTCCGATTTTGAATAAATTACTGAGTAGTAAAGCGAAGAAGTTATAAGTGTATTCTACTCCAGTTTTTATTTTTGAGTTTAGTTTGTTCTAAGAAAAAAATCAAAAGTTCAAATAGTCCCTACGTCATTCTCGTCACATTTAACATGGCGGCGCCCGCATTTGACAGATGAAAACAAACGATCGTGAACGTCAAAACTGGTTTAGTACAGTTTACATGGAGCGGCTGTTGTTTTGTGTGATAAGTCGATTGGAGTACTGTTTAAAACATTTGTTGGACAAGATGTCATTATAGACCTTTCCATATTGGCCTTGAAAAAGCTTGCTTTCTCGGCAGTTCAGACTGCTTGTCACCGTGCAGTGCGTATCGTAACTTCGTAAGCCGCTATTCACTGAAAATTCAGCAGTTAAGTTAGGCTTGAATCACCATGAGACATGAACTACTAAACTGCACTATAATTATAGGTAAGTCTAAGCGACAATCACTTTCTTCTTGGCCGCATACATTTACACTCATTGTCTGTAGTCGAGTGTCTAAATTACAACCTACTAAGTATGTTGCCAGCACTCAACACACAGACTGAGCAAGTAGTACTGTAGGCCTAACAGTATGGTAGTATTAGTGGAGTCACCTGGAGCCAGTTTCACAAAGCGGCTTGCGTATGTTTTTACGTAACAGACATAGCAATATCATTAATAATAAAAGTGGCACGAGGTGCCAATATTGTGATATTTTTTTGTTCTTGAAACAAAGCCAGAAACTGAAATCCCTAAATTGATGTAGATTGTATATAAAGTGATTTGCAAACAAGATGTGTGAAAATTACATGTAGGCATAGGGTGAATTAATTAATTAATTATTATTAGTAATATGCAACAGAATTATTTAAATATCTTCAACATTTCTTAAACACATTTGCTCTATACTTGCCATTTTTCAATTGTAATAAATCAGTACTTTGAACATTTATCTTCATCAACTAATGTTTATATTCCTTCTGTTTACAGGTGGGGTTGAAACATATTACTAACGTTAAACTGTGATACATGTAAGAGTACCTTTGTATGAGTCAGAAGAGATAATCAGTGACAGTGCTGGGGATAATAGCAGTGTAGATGTTTGTTGTTTGACATCGTCAGATGCAAATGTTACCTTAGGGACCTGATACCAAACGTATCATGTGCACAGCTAAATACAGATGGTCCAAACAATACATATAAAATATGTTACCATATTTTCACAAAATGCAGAAAGGAGATTTCTATCATACCAGGCCAGGGTAACACTATGTGTAACACTATTTGTTGTGACAATTTTGTTTGAACTATTTCTCAGTATTGGTTTATGATAGGAACTTTATATTTTTGGGATACATTTGCTATGTAATTTAGTTATGCATTGTTATGTAGTTTTTCTGCAAGATACATGTATAATTATTGTTTAGAGGTTATGCTTTTAGTTGCAGAAATCGGGTCTGTGTGAACTTAATATTTGTTTACAGTTATTACCCTTGATTGCCGAGATCTTATCCTGAGAATTCCTCAGTAATTATTTTTGATTGGAAACTAATACTTAAAGTGAACAATTTAGGTAAGATACGATATACTTCATCTTAAAGACAATATCTACCTGGTCCCAAAACATGGTTTATTTATTTTGTATGGCTTTCCTACAAAAAGCTATGGTTATTTATTCTCAGATGTCTGGTGACTGGATGTCACTGAAACATGTGCACACCTGGTATGCTAACCTACTAGTGGTGTATTTAGGTCAAATAAACCAATCATATTGCCAGTTGCAAGGTGAGCACATGTTTCAGTGACATCCAGTCACCAGACATCTGAGAATAATTAACCATAGCTTCTTGTAGCAAAGTCATAAAAATTAATAAACCATGTTTTGGGACCAGGTAGATATTGTCTTTAAGATGAAGTATATTGTATTTTACCTAAAGTAAAAGGGATAAATTTGTGATTTAACATATTTGTGCAGTTTTTAGGAGTTATAGCCCTTGTTTTGGAAATCTTATCTGTACCATTTTTTTTTTGGTAAATTACATTTGGTTGCTTTTCCAATAAGACAAATGAAAGCTTTATCTAATATCATCTGTTTTCTATATGTCCCATTTAATATTAAAGTTTATGTGAAGGACCTTTGCTCAAACCCAGTAAGATTGTTTTGGGTTTTTTATTGATAAACATTTAATTATATTCATTTTGTTACTGAAAAATGGTATGTCTCAGCTATCTCTTAGTATGTGTTTACAGTTTTTAAGTTGGTGATAATTTTATTTACCTTTCTTTTATTGATGATACCTCATTGAGTCATCAACCTGGTAGCTAAGCTTCAATATTATGTTTGTTATAATGTTTAATGTTTCTTTCTTTCAGGCTTATTATTAAATGTCTGACAAACGCATAATACCACTGTTGTCACTTAATATGTTAATGTACATGTATATCTTTATGAAATTTGTTTATCTTTGAAATGAAATACATTTTGAGTACCTCTGTTTTACTTTAAGCTAAGTTAGTGTCTGAATGCTAATCCAGATAACCATGTGCCTCGTCATATATGCAGGTACATGTATCCAGCTATTTCACTTTCATGACTAATTTCACTGATAGTTATATTTTACCCAGGTCCTATTTGTGGTGGGTGAACAATGTTGTATTGTCACTTTTTAATTGGACTTTTGTATCCTGTGTTCTGTAGACAATTAGTTCCAGTCCGAACTCCGGTAGTTTACAGTTATTTGAAAAGTCAGGCTGGAGAAACAGTTTTATTCCAACATGCCTCATACAGTCAGCCGGAATCTGTAATACTGCGGAATGGAGACCATATTGAGCCTGACTGAATATATGGTGACCGTAGAAAGAATATGTGTGCATGGGCACCCAACAATTTTAATGCGAAATTTTGTTGAATATGCATATGGTCACTGTAAACTAAAATACAGTCACTGTACGGTTCGCCACCATACACAGAAATATGGTTACCGTATAATTTTACAGTAGAATTATGTTAATTATACGGTAACCGTAATAGGATATTACGGTCACCGTATAATTTTACGGTATAGGTTGGCATCCCCAGCTGCCAGTCTTTTACCGTAAAATTTACGATGAAAGGTTTACAGTGCTTTTTGCAATTTCAACAACGACCTTCACAAATTATGTAGACACCAAATGCAGTCTGCCACGATTTCCCAAAAGGCTGATTTACGAGCCAGTGAATATTTGAGAGAGGTTAGGGCTTATCATCAACGCCCCGAAATGGTTGAAATGAGCCTAGTTTTTTATGAACGACTTGCAGAGTTTACCATTTACCGTTTTTCGTTTAGATAGCCGGGCAAGCTGTAACAAAACTTATTTCTCATTTTTTACAAAGGACATACAGACTTTTACAAACAACATAGAGACAAATGTATATCTAGTTTGGGGGATTTCAGTTTATTTTCATTAGGGGAACTAGTCTTCAACAAGTTGCGTTCAAATATATTTCCATTTTTATTTATTGTACGGACTTTGGAAGTAGGTACGAAATAGCCTTTTCGCCACTAGGCACATAAAGTAAAAGGAACCCAAACGGGAAATAGAAACAATTGGATTAATGAAGTCCTTCTGAAACCAAACAGAGCTGTTATCCTGGTATTTTGATCTCGAACGTGGCGGAATCGTCCGATTTTTTTAAAGAGTTTTTGTATTTTTTTATTAACCACCCACCCCCTCTAGCGATATGCTTTTTGTTTTTTCTTGTTAAATAAAATTTCTTGAATCCATCAGTTTTAAAAGCGAAATTTGACCAGGTTATGTGTATAGAGATACACGGTAAAGCGAAGGCAGATTTCTAAAGATCAGTGAGGAAAACACGAAAAATGTGCAAGACCAACCATTAAATAGACTTAATGCCTCAGATTCCCTTCAGTTGAATTGCCTATGAATATCCGACCTATGTGGGATGGTTGACACCAAACAATCAGTCAAGCTATGACTACTTTGTTGAAGTGTCACGTCAGTTCAAAACAAGTCAGTTCAAAACAATACTTTATCGTACATTTTCGAGACTAAAAGCACTAAAAAGCTTCTGAATTATACGTCTAATGAAAAATAGCCAATAATTACAACATTCTGTTTTTATGTCAAAATATCAACATTTTGGCAGCTCATGGCACTTTAAATAATCAACTCTATAATCATTGCGTAACCTGCCATTTTCACTGCAATCTCTCTGGGAAGTTTCGACGTGTATTGATTTTACACAAGACCAACCTAAAGTCGGAAGCCTTTCTCCCTAAATTGTCCAATATATCACCGAACTTGGCTCTCGGACCCAAAATGTTGGATGGAGACCGCATGTTGTTTACACGATGACTTGCTGTGTTTATGAAAATTACACATAAGACAGTAACATGGTCGAGTAAGGCGTAATTATAAAGTATTATAAAGTCCTAACGAGAAATAATATGGGCATAACCGAAAAGAAAATTGTGTGAAAATCACGAGCTTTCGATACCTATATGTCTTAGTCAAGTGTAATTTTAATTAGTTTTTCAGAACATGAAAATAAATAGTAGTGGGTAGTGATTTAATGACCTATCGTGCGGCCATTGGTCTGTTTGGAGGCGGTGTCTGTGTTACACATTCATTCAAATCTTCCATACCAACATTCAGCGTAAAGTCTATGTTTCATCTTCTTCTGTTTTTTATATACCTGAATATGAATGCTTACATTCGTATGACCTCCATTGATACCTATCTGTGGAAAATGAATTTGGCTATCCAATTCGCTCATTTACTTCTGTTACTGTCTGGTGATATCGAACAGAACCCCGGGTCCAAAAACACGTCTGAGCACAGTCTCTCCATCGTACAACTGATTATATGTGGTCTCAAAAACAAATTAGACCCTGTCGAAGCCAACCTGTCTGAGTTCGATATCATTGCATTTACAGAAAGCCATCTTACGGCTAATATCCTAAATAGTGACCGTGATCAAGCTTGGGGTGGTGTGTGTTTATATTTTTCTGAAAGATTGTCATTTCACCGCCACCCCGAGCTTGAACATGCCAATCTTGAAATGATTTGGGCCTAATTATTTGACAAAGCTAATTCATTGCTGTGCATTAAATATCGACCACCAAGTAGTAGTATTGATTTATGGGATTAAATAAGCGACAATATATCCCAAGCAATTGACAGATGCCACAAACATAATATCCTAATAGCAGAAGACTTAAATGAAGACCTCCTAAATCCAAAAAATTGTCATTTGAGAAATATTATCTCATCCCACGGGTTAACCCAATTGACATGTGAACCGACAAGACATTTCTAATACCCTTCTTGATCCATTTATTTGCAGTCACAGCTGTCTTATTAAAAACCACGGTATTCTACCTAATCTTTGCAGTGACCACTGTCCTATTTTCGTGAATTTAAAATCCTCAATACCGAAATTTAATAAACTCAGACGTCATGTATGGAACTACACCTATGCAAACTGGGAGCTTCTTGGAAATTTACTAGGTGACATAGATTGGGGTCATGGCTTTGAAGACTACAGATGTGTTGACGACATGTGCTCGTTTGTATGTGATACCATGATGGAGGCTGCTGCAAATTCAATACCAAATCATCATGTCCTAATAAACCCAGCCGATAAAATCTGGATGACGAAATATATCAAATTAGAAATAAAAAAAAAAGTCCAAAAGTTCTATACGAATCACGTTCAGTTCTAGCCAGACTTTTGACTCGTCTGTCTCATCAATCCATCCAAACTTGTACATATCCATCCAAATGGAAAATTGCAAACGTAACGCCTGTTTACAAATCAGGTGATCCCTCATCTCTTTGTAATTACCGCCCAATTTCCTTATTAAGTTGCTTAAGTAAAATTCTTGAACGTATTATATTTAAATCAGTTTATGAGTTCATTCATGACGACATTTCAGAATAGCGTTCCAACTGCTTGACATTTACTTTGATCTAGCAAAAGCCCTTGACCAAGGCATGGAAGTTTTATTTCTTTTTTTCGACATATCGAAAGCATTCGATCGTGTATGGCATAATGGTCTATTGGCCAAACTCTCTCAGTTCGGTATTGACGATAATATTATCCAATGGTTTAGATCCTATTTGCGTAATCGGAAACAATGGGTTGTTCTTGACGGATGCAGCTCCAATTTGAAAAGTTTGTCTGCAGGTGTCCCCCAAGGCTCCGTCTTGGGGCCACTCCTATTTATCATATTCATCAATGATTTGCCAAGTTCTATCATAAATAATATCCGTCTATTCGCGGATGATACCACGATACAACAACTATTCGAGAGTGGAATAGCTTACCTCATAATATGAAAAATACCACAAATCCTAAAGAATTCAAAACCAAAATAGTGCAGATGTACAGTCTGTCCAAGCCTCCACCATGGTATTACATTGGCGATCGACTGTCTAATATTATTCTTTGTCGCAAGAGCTTTCATTATTTCTTTTCAGAATGGGACCCGCGCTTAAAGACAGCTTCAAACAGTTGAAACGCTGAAGAGGTTTGGTAATATCATAAGTCTTTGAAAGGGAAGGTTTGCAACGTCCCATTACATCATATTCAGAGCACTGGCACTTTTTGACCTAGATGTCAAGCTAAACAGCGCCCTCTCTCGGTGAGTCATAAACCGTGGCTTTTTTTCTTTTCCTCGTATTTACGATTATGTGATGCATAAGGAAAAAGATGGTGGACATTTTACATGCGAGAACAGTACAATAGTTGGAGTTTCCGAAGAAAATCAGACAAGGGGCCTTGTTTTGGAACGATTTTAGTCGAAATGGAGATACCGGAGTCGCTGTTATAAGACCCAACGCATTCTACCAACTGCGGTTACTGGGATTGCCGATAGATATGATAGTCAAGTGGAGAATAAATTCATTTTCAGATTTGAAGTTACACAACCGTTGACAATTTCGAAATATACTGCACATAAACGTCAGTGCCCTAAATGTGGTGTAATGGGACGTTTCACACTTTCAAATTCATCGACTTCTGGTAATATCAACAGAAAATAATAGATTTCTGGATAACCAACGCTTCCTTTACTAGAATTGGCACAAACTTTACCGCCTTGTCTGAATTTGCTTACTGTCCCGGTTCTGTATGTTACACCCCAGTCAAGAGCCACAAGGTTGTGAAACTTAATAGAAACAATATGTCATAGCTGAGAAACTCTACCACAGAACCATCAGTTAATACTTGCTTATAAAAGGCAAACGACGACAGTTCCTGTTACGTTTCTGATACCATTTTTTTTCTGGTCATTCAAGAATTTTGTTTAAAATAAGCAAGCATTGCCGTACCAGAATACTGAAATCCAAAGCTTTTATGATTATATGCCAACCGAGGTGATATCTGCTCGATTCGAATTGTTATCTACGTAAACAAACAATTAAGCTCTTGTGTATATAACACACTTCAGTGACCTGAGCAGGGGGACATTTCTTGAAACATTAGCTAATTGTTTATCATTTTATCAAGAAACACAACCTAACAGGTGTCCGCTGATATCCATATCGAAAATGTATATTACTGTAGCTTTTATAAGCAATAGAAAGCCGATAATGTACTCGTACTTCTCGGCTACACATACATTGTAATTGAAATCTGTTCGATATTGGCACATATCGTCCGTTTATACGGGTTACTGGCTTTTGTTCGGCGTCAATCCTG
Organism: Lepidochitona cinerea; assembly: GCA_963971465.1. Lineage (NCBI taxonomy): Eukaryota > Metazoa > Mollusca > Polyplacophora > Chitonida > Tonicellidae > Lepidochitona > Lepidochitona cinerea. The sequence goes on along the minus strand of OZ020555.1, from coordinate 38,234,545 downwards.
TAGTTTTCCAAGGTACGCATAACTTCTCTTCGGAATCGGAATTCATGAACAATTACTGCATGCATGTGTCTTATTAGGTTAACTGCATCAAAAACAGATAATTTCTCTAAAGTGCGAGTAAAATAATTTGTCAGGGTCACAGGCTGGGCTTTACTGGTGGATATTTCAAATGATTTATTAAAATATGAGGCCGAGTAAATCAATTTTCAATCGAATGTTTGTCCCTTTTCATCCTTATTGTCGCCCTAGCATGGAAGCGAGACATAGCTATAACTTTTACTTTTTCTGAAGCTGTTGGTGTTTGTACGACCATAACTTTGGCACTGGTTGTTCAGAGCTCATGCGTTTTTACACATTTCATAGCAGTGAGTCAAGACAATGCATCAAGGTCATACCTTTAAGGTTAAGGCCACTACAGCTGATGTTTTGAAAATATAGTCTAGTCCGTAGCTTCAAAAATGGAATAGTAACTAAAGCTACATGTGGTATTAAGTATAAGTATTCCTTGACCAGAGACACAAGGTCACCACAAGGCCAAGGTCATCATAGCACATAGCAAAATGCTTTCCGAGTTGTACCTTTTTACATGGAATGATTGATTGGTGTTTTACGCCGCACTCAAGCTTATTTCACTTATACGGCAGCGCTGTCAGGTCTAGTGGGGGAGAGGGGGGGACTAGAGTTAAAGTGATGTTAAGTTTTGCTTCCACCCACCCTCAAATTGGCATGAGCGAACACAATTAAGATATTTTCTTGAATTCACATTATCAAGAGAAAGAGAGATAGTTTGCAGTTCAATGAAAAACCAAACCAGTGACACAGAATCAGCAATTAGTCCATGGGCCTATTCTTTGTAATTACTGGACGAAATGTATCGTTGTTTGTTTAAAAATTGAACTCATATTTTTCTTCGTAAATACCAGACGATGCAGCTGATCTTTCTCCAGCGGTTTCGCCAGCCGGTCCCTTTTTAACCCCCGAGAGCTCACCGAGAATACATTCTGATATCCGGTGTTATTTTCTCTACATTTCCTACTGAGCATAAAGCCTTGTTTTCTTCCATCGATTGATGTTTTACGACTCACCCCTGATTATTTCACTTATATGGTGGCGTACCGGGTTTAGTTGGGTAGGAACCCGGGCTCATTGCCCGTAGGAAACACCCGACCTTCGGCGAGTACCTGGCAACTCTCCACATACGGCGACCACGTGAAAAATCATTTGTTTTTATTTGGTCTGTGTGTGATTCGAGCCCGCGCTGCATCAATGGAAGGTCTGTGTGAGATTGCGGGACGATCACTCTAACCCACTGGACCACCGATGTCCCTGTTTTCTTCCAATGACTGAATTTGACTTGAAGGCAACGTTGTTGTTGGATCTCCATAACGTTATATTTAGCGGTAATCTATTCATAAACATCGGCTGCCCCCTGGTTTCTTCATAGCAAACTTAACGAGCTATTCCTGTGTGTTTTATATTTCTAAACAATTACTGACCGTGCAATTCTGAGGGCGATGTCAACGAAGAGTTCTTTAATATACTGTTTTGGCAAAATAGCCATTAATTTTGCAGTTCTGTTTTAGCATAAAATATCAAAATTTTGGCAACTCATGCAAATAAAAAGTTCAGTAGACCTCTCGTCAAATAATATATTTGTCATAAAGTATTCCCAAGTAGCTTAAGGTGGTCGTAAAATAGACTCTAGTCCCCGCTGGGCTATATTGAGAACACACCTTTTACATAAACACACGTACAGTGCATCGGCACCCCTTTGTGATCCAAACATAACCATGACTTACTATGCATATTTTGCATTTTAAAACAGAACCGCTTTGCGTTTTCTTGAGTCCAAAAAAAAATCGCCCATAAACCAATTACAAACGATGGGTATTTAGGATTTTTTAATTCATTATGGACATTGCAAGAGGAAATCAAATGAACATTTCTTATTAACCTGTTGGATAATTTTTCATTAAACAATGTCACTAAATGTTTTTGCGTTTGGTGTGTCATTTGAGATAATTAAGTAATTGATATAATCATAGAAGATAGAATGAAGTTTATCTGCAAAAAACGCTTTTTGCTCTCGTATCAATTTTTTGTGGCTTGGTTGAATTGATGTCAGTTGGAACTTAGCCTTAAGTACGAAATAAAGAAATTATGTCTGTTTTGGAATCAATATCTTTCCTTGAAATTTCTTCAGTAGCATCATTACTGGGAGACCCGATTCCCTTGTTGTCGATTTCTAGATGTCTCATTTTATACCAATGGTGTAAGAGACCGCGAGGAATTTTAAACTATGCCCTGGCCAAACGGTAACCTAGAAAACACTCTGGTTATTTTGCAATAGTCTCTAAATATAAACTGTTTTTTGAAGCCTTTCTAATGACGCCAATTAAGTTGTCAACATAGTTTCACTTTATGTGAACCACTTTTGAAAATTACTCAGAAGCAAGATGGCATAGCAGCAATTTTTGCAGACCTTGAAGCAAAAAATATTTTTTTTTGAGAAACACGAGCATTTCAACAGACTGAGCAAACTTAAACAAAGCATTATTCAGAGTAAGGCAATTTAATCAATTCCCAGGCCTTACGGGGACATCATTCAAACATACAAGTGTCGGCTTTCAAAGACATTTGGGAAAATGTTAAAGCAAAGGCTGTTCGTTGTTTTGATCTAGTGACGATGCCTTGGTCGCTTTAGAAAATTAAATGGTTTATTCATGCCCTTCAACACAAAACTGAAGAAAACGTGGGAATAATTGCAAATGTTTCCTATAGCAATCCTTCACGTGATTCTAGAAATAACCTCCGGAAGAGGAAATAAAACGCTTTTTAAATGATTTAAGTGTTCAAAACTCACTAACAAGCAACCATCCATCAAAAATAAATCGTTTCGTCGGTTATCTAGACAATGAATCATTTAATGACAATTAAATCTGTTTTAAATAACACTTTCTTCCCATTTCGCTAAAGTTACACGATACATTATGCGGTTGAAGAAATAAAGGACTTATTATGTCTTATTTTTGTTGTCCTGTGTGTTTATAATTTACAAATTTCTCCAGATGTTGAAACTGACAAACAGCGAATCTTGAAGGATGAGGTGGGCCAATCGTGTAAGTTCTTTGATATCCATCGTTGTCAGATAATATGATAAACAAGTCGAAACTACTGAATTAGTAGATTAACCGATACTGATTGACCCGGAAAAAAATCAGGGCCAGGGTGAGAATCGAACTCACGACTTAGGGTTACCGTCCCACCGCTCTACCAGCTGAGCTTCCCGGCCCTGCTGGGAACGGTTCGCTTGTTAGATTCTCTTATACACGAAACTAATTTCAGTGCTTTACATAAAAATGATACTATCCACCCTGATTAGCAACTGCCTTACCGATTTTCTGATCTCTAGGAATCCAGATAATAGTGCGACCAAACGCCTCACCTATGAGTAAAAATACTGGTTTTATTTTGCTATAACTAATTAAGCATCGTATATAAGGGAGGATATGAAGTATGATTATTAGTGGGTGTTTTCCGGTCTTCGCTTGTGAATAGCATTATTTAGACTGGATCAACATCATGTATCTTAATTGAAAAATAAGGACCATAAGCCAACTTGAAAGAACTGAGCTGAAAAGTAATTCAATCAATCAAAACACCTGAGAAAAGGCGAGACAAGGTGACGGACGTTAAAAGCTGCAGACTAATACAAGTTTTCGCATTTTACACATTTAGAGTAAAGGATGGGTAGATTCTTGAGATCTGCCCAGCATGGAGATTGATAGATTGATGTATTGATTGGAGTATTACGCCACACTGGATATTAGTTAACTTCTAACTTACTTTAACTTACACAAAAAGGACGGAACGATTTAAACATAAGAGGGTGTAAACTAATAATTTGGAAGTTATAATGACATGCAATGTTAAAAGATCTCCAAAATAAGTGCTATGAGATTGAAGTTTTGTATCACATTCAAAATCATTTTACTTGTAGAGCGGTGAAAAGTTTAATTCAACGGCATTTATAAAGACAAAATAGTAAAAGACTGGTAAAACAAACGTGTACATTGTTTTTTGAGTACGGAAACATGATATTTCATAATTATTGAAAAATTATAACACAGGTAGGTCTACATTGTTTTATATCACAAAATAAAAATTAAAATGTCGGACAGGTTATTCGCCTCATAAAATTAAGCTTACCGCGGGCCAATTCTTATCCGTCTGAAACCAAAAATTAGTCGCCTCTTTTAATCAAGCTGAGGGGCCTCTCTTAACTACCTGGAGTGATTTCTGAAAGTGTGTGATCTTGAAAGCATGGCGCCAAGGTTTGGGGCTATGAAATCAGTAGGAGATACGAAAAACATATCTCAGACATTTTTAGCGGTCCATGGGAGCTAGAAAGCTACCAATGGGGATCAGGATACACCATCTTTTACATTGGGATGCCTTATGGTTTTGTATTATCTTGCTCTGTATGATAAGGCTTGAGCACGAACCTGACATCGAATCGTATCGAGTTGATGAAATGAAACATAATAAATCGAGAAAAATATTCATTATTTTAAGGAAAACTTGATTCCGATTTGAGGGAGAGTTGACAGATTCAAAGGGATGTTACAATATGAAAATATATCCTCTGATTTACGTGAATACAATATTTGCCCAGGAACCAATTATAATCCCTTTATATACTCAGTGTTCTACAAAAAAACTTTGACGTGACAATACATGTTTGTAGTGTACGAGGTCCTATCACTTTAGAATGGCTGTTAGCTGTCTTCAAGGTGGATACTTAACACTGCCCGTTGTCTCTAGGGTTCTAATTAACAGTGATTTCACACATACAATGTACATCAGAGGTGAAGTGTACTAAATATAAGCATTCTCCAATATTGTAATTATCTAAGTTGATTAGTTCTGTACACCCTGAATCAGAGAACCATTCTAACCTAATTACAAAGCTCTGTAATCGGATAGGTGCCAACATAACGCATAGCCTGGTACTGAATCTGCACAACATAAATAGAGACAAACTTATTATATTTAGATGTACGTCAAATTCCGATTAGTGAATATGCTTTATTTTTTTTTGAGTGCTTTTTTGGAATAACGCTAGTATGGCCCAAGATGTTACATTGACTTTTCTAGATGTAGAAAGAGTCCGGTTTCCTCTCCCACTAAATCTGGCAACGCCGCGACATATGTGAAATAATCTTGAGTGCGGTGTAAAGTTGTAATCGATCCCGACATAATGCACATACCAGGTGGAAACAGGCTGGGGGCAGTTTGTATCGGCTGCAACAGTTTAATCGATCACTTCATGGTTAAGTATATGTCATTCCAGGTTCATTTTGACTCTTTGTCGAAATCAAACCAATTGCAACCAAAAAAAAAAAGGTTTCACGATGAGCACTATCCCGATATCGACTTCTTTGAGGCTTTCCCAGCTCAAAAAGCTATAATTTAGAAGAAAGACATCTGCGACAGACGAGTGTTTTAAGCATTATAAACATCCGGCCCCTTTCCATGCTTCTCTTCTTTGGTGACGATGGTTATCTATAGCTTTACCATTATGGAGTTTTTTGATATACTCTATCGTAACGGGGGAAATGTAAACTTGTCCACTACAGACTAAATGATTCCGTCAAATCTGCTTTCGACACTCAGTAAAAATGGGATTCCTTGACTTTAAAGTGGCATGAGCTGTCAAAATTCCCAATTTTTTCATAATCTGGAAGGCCATCGAAAAACTAAATGATTGGCGTTGGAATGAGGGGAATCCATAAAGTCTACGGCCTAAACGAACCAAAACAGTGTCCAAAAAGTAAACAAAATTTAAATAACTGGGTCGACCATTCATTTATTCTAAGCCAAAGTTGGTTCAAAACAATATTTTATCGTACATTTTCGAGACTAGAAGCACTAAAAAGCTTCTGAGTTATACGCGTTGAGAAAAATAGCCAATAGTTTCCACATTCTGTTTTAATGTCAAAATATCAATATTTTGGCAGCTCATGCCACTTTAAGGTAAAAAGAGCAGGAAAAGAAAATAACCCAATACACAGCTTTCAATTCTATGCATGCAACATAACTAAAATGCAATAGTGGTTAATTTCACACGAAACTGTTATTCTAACAAGAAGGCTGTGAAGGTGCCCTGTCTTAAATATGAAACAAAAATCTAAAAGCTTTTGTTTCGACGTAAATGTAATTGCTTAAAGGCACACTTGCTGCGAAAATCAAGAATATTGTTTACATTAAAAAATATCGTCTTGTTTCATGAAATCAATCAAAAACAACAGGAAAAAAAAGTTGAGAAAAGTCGACGGACGTTTTAAGCACAAAAGCTTTTGTTTCGACGTAAATGTAATTGCTTAAAGGCACACTTGCTGCGAAGATCAGGAATATTGTTTACATTAAAAAATACCGTCTTGTTTCATGAAATCAATCAAAAACAACAGGAAAAAAAAGTTGAGAAAAGTCGACGGACGTTTTAAGCACAATACGTTTTGTTAATTAACCAAATTCCGACAAGCTGTATATTTTAGATTTAAGCAATGCCTGTGTGTAGAGACGTAATCAGGAATTCATCTCACCCTCTCACTTCATACCCTTTAGATGAAAGATAAATCAGAAAATGTTTACATCTTGATGAAACAAATAGATAAAACAATAACATTTAGACCATGAAGTATGTCTGGTGTCTTGTCAGAGAAGATGTTCTTAAAATGAAAAATGTAGCGCTACGGTTGGTTAAAGAAAATATGCTATAAACTAATGCCAGGAAAGGTTGTAATGAAACCTTTTCAACAGCTATTGCGTTTCCCATACTGTGTACAAAGTGCAGTTTTGGTATCTTAGTAAATGAAGGAGCTATTCTAGCTCGTAAAGAAGTGTTTTTATTTCAACCGATACATTGTGCAAGATGTTTTTATTTATTGTCAGATAACGTCATAGGCATAGGCTCGTTCACAAAGTAAGCGGCACTTATAATTCTCGGCGTATTTCCCTGAACACACGTTGTCTAACTAACGAGAATAGATGTGAATCTGTGAAAAATATATGGTCTTTGGATCAGTGTAAGTGTAAATGTACTTGCTGGTGCTAAAAGCCTACCACATCGGTAGCGTCTGTATTTTAAGAGCCCGAGGTAATTGATAGGGCAAAATGTGAAAACAGTTAGCTCAATTCCACTAAATCTAATAACCACCCCCTGTAAAATGAGAAATCCATTTAGAATGTGTGAGGCGACCCTGTCTGCGGTGCTTTGGGAGTTTGTGCCGAATTTAGCTCAGAGTGTTCAGGGTATCTGTGTAATCTGCCCGTTGTTTAGGACGGTATATATGAATCGATTTGTTAAGGTAAAAACGACGGGGCCGTTGACTGATGCTTTATGCCGCACAAGATTTTTTTCACTTATATTGCGGCGTTGCTAGGTTAGGAAGAGGAAACTAGGCTTTTTGACCCGAAGAAACCCCCGACATTCGGCGAGTACCTAACAACTCTTTCACATACGGAGTTCGAGTGAAAAATCAACTCAGAAGTTTGTCTATTTTATTTGGTGTGAGTGGGAATCGATCCCGTGACCGATCGATGGAATATAATCTGTTTACACGAAACCTTCTTGAAAGCAAAATATGATTTTACATACCCAGCGTATACAATAATCCGATAAGACAGATTAAACGGTAAAAGCGGTGGTATGGCGGTTTTTATATAAAATGGATTGACATTTGCTGAAATTACACTACCATAATTAAATGTCTTCGAGTGCCTACATGTAGGCATGACAATATTTCATTTTATCATAAATCTATACATTTATGCATATACGTGTTTGATTGGTTGATTGGAGATTATTTCACTTACATGACGGTGAAAAGTTTTCGTCAAAAAAGTGTATATCTTAAAAAGAGTGTAAATTACCACGTGTAACAAACCAGAGGTTAAGTTAATATTAAATCAATCAAGGGTCTATTGTAATAAGTGTTGACTTAAACTCACCCAATCTGTGGTAGCTTGTCTACAGATTGCGACGGTAACATTGTGTTGAAGCTGATAGATGAAAATAACCTGGTTATCTTAAATGATGGAGCTGATATACATTCTTTTATTACTTCTTTTGGTTTGAATCCACATAGTGATCATGTTGGTTAAGTATCACGCTGGAAAATCAATAAGGCAAACTGGGTAGTCAGTCTTGTGAGAAGGTTGTTGATGGTATTTGTAGTGATAATGCAGAGGAATTTTGTTAATGACATTAATGAGCCTGCTAGTATCTTTATCCCTCAAACCTCTGGTTCCGTTGTTTTAGATAATGTTATCCCCCCCCCCACTACTATCAATTATTTCTGCTGCATTATTCATTTTATAAAAGAAATCCAAAATTTGGCCACTTTGATGAATTTTCGGAGATCAACATTTCTTCAATGTTCAAAGCCAGGCCCAATTTTTACCAGTTATATGTAAACAAGAATATCATCATTGTCCGAACAACCATATTTAATTAACACCGTTTTAGCTAATAACCCCCTAAAGCATTTTAATTTCTTTCGATCTACTTTAACACAGTTTAAAACATGTATCTTCAATCTAAGTCTATGAAAGTTAGGTCCGAAACCTGCACAGCGCATCCCTTTCATCATTTTGACCATGGGGAAATTAACAGATTCGGATTTTATGGCGAGTAAATCACAGATTAAATTTACCCCGCAGCCGGTGGTAAAGACTGTAATTCACTTACATGTAACTAATATCATGTCTGTTGATGTACTTCAAGCGGCTGTTCCCTAGATGATGGAAATGGAGCCAAAACTCCAAGACAGACTATGAATTATTGGCTGTCAAATAGATACTGAGTAGGGATACATCCAGTTGTGTTTATAATAAATAATGTTAATTTTTCTATATCTGTGTGGCATACTTTTTCAGTCGACATTATTCTGTTCTGGAGTATATATGTATATATGTTGAAACTGACGGTATTTTCTGTTTTATTGTTTTTGTTTTTACCAGTGTTTAATTTTAATCCATAACTGACAAATAACTAACAAATCCACAATGATAGACTCGATGTCATAAGTTCTAAGTTTGATTCTCTCTTTTGTGTAGATTTTCAGGGCCCATCAGTGTATGCCTGGTGGCATTTGTTTAGTTAATATGATATATACCACGAAAATATAGCGGGCACCAAATGCATGTTACCGGAGAAATAGGGATGTCAGACCGGATTTCAGTAAAAATTCTCAGTTCCAAGTTTTAATGGAAGTGGCTAATAAATTCCATTCTCTGTGATCTCTAGACGATAAATAAACACACTAATCTGACGTGACATACGCTACATATATCAAGGTTTAACAATGGGTAATGCTGTCGTTCTTTATTCAAAGTAACCAATACCCCATAGTGCCACGAGCTGTCAACATTCAGACTTTTTTTCAGAATTTCTGATCGTCACGACAGTAAAAGGTTTTGAAGGTCATCGAAAAAGTAAGTGATTGGCGTTGGAATGAGGGAAATCCATACAGTATGTGGCCTGCACGAACCGAAAACGCGTTCGAAAAGTAAACAAAATTTAAATAACCGGGACGACCATTCATTCATTCTAAGCCAAAGCTAGTTCAAAACAATACTTTATCGTACATTTTCGAGACTAGAAGCACTAAAAAGCTTCTGAATTATACGTCTTGAGAAAAATAGCCAATAATTTCAGCATTCTGTTTTAACGTCAAAATATCAACATTTTGGCAGCTCGTGTCACTTTAGGAAAATCGAATTACAGTGGTTAGGCAACCCTTTTCCATATTTTTATAAGTGTCTGAAGTTTAGCAGTTATTTGCTTTCCCGATAAAACTTCCAGAAAGAATACTCATCGGCACATATTAAATAGCTTAGTATGGCATGAGCTTCCAAAATTATGATTTGTTTCTCAAATTCCTCTTGCCAAGAGATGGTAATCATTTGAAATATCTTAACAAACTAAAGAGCTGGCGTTGATATAAACAACCCATACGAACCGAAGGTTTGTGCTGATAATGAATAATGAATTCAAATAACCAAAAAAAAAACGTCACTCCTTTTTGGATATTGATAATCACTGTATTTCAAATATTGATATGTTCAATCATCATCATTGGCGAACAAATGTTAGAGAATTTCAAGTGAAAGTGAGGACAGGTGGCTCCACAATGCAATTTTGAAGTCAATAATGTGTATGGCCACCACGGGCGTTGATTACAGCGTTGCATCGTCGGAACATTGAGTGATGAGACGGTTTATAAAGATGATAGGAACTTGGGCCCAATGTGATACGAACGAGTGAGTTCAGCTGCAGTTGAAGGCCTTGGCCGCACGAGATTGAGCCTCCTCTGAATCTCGTCCCACAAGTGTTCTATCGGATTTAAGTCTGGACTGAGAGCAGGCCATTGAAGAGTCTGTATGTTGTTTTGACGGAGAAAGTCTCTCGTTGCTCTGGTAGTATGGGCTCGTGGGTTGTTCTGCAGGAAGACATGATTTCCATGACGAGCAAAATAGGGCCAGATGAAGGGTCTCAGCGCCTGATCGATGTAGCGGACAGCTGTTACACCATACCATAATGCTGGGACCTCCCCACACGTCTCTTTCCAGAACACACTCATCTGCAAAACGCTCCCATCGTCTACGCCACACTCTCATTCGCCCATCAACCGTCGAGATGCAGTACCGACTTTCATCGAAGAAGACTACAGTTCTCCACTCCCGATGCTGTGTGGCCCATTACAGGCGTGTGACATGACATTTGCCTGTCCCAAACGTCTGCGCACCGTGTCGTTACTGGTTGGTCTCTGGTGATTGCCATTGGTTGTCCTTGAAGTTTCCGCAGCTGTAACGAAGCGGTTTTGCCGGTGTTGAGGACAATCTGTTGATCTTCCACTACGAGGACGGTCTGCTGTAATTCCAATGGCTTGAACCCGTTGCTGCAGGCGGTATATTGTTCTGACATGAACATTGAAGTGGTTTGCCACAGGTCTTGCAGTCTGGCCAGCATGAAGTCTTCTCAAGTCTTGGCCTCTCTGCTCCAGTGACAGTCGTGACATGCCACTACTGTCAAACTGTCAATGATTCGGTGCATGCTCAGTGGCTTTTTTAAATAGGGATGACACCTCGCAACACACGTGCATTGTGACCCTCAGGCAAAACGTACCGGAAAAGCACCCCATCATTACTTTAGTAACTGTGCTTTGACGACGTGTTTTGCATATTAGTAGCATGATCAGAAACCAAACTTTCTTGACCACTGGCTTCAAACTAGGTCTAGCAAGGATATCAAAAGAGAAAAAAATATTGAAAATTGTGATAATATATGCATTTAGCAACATTTGAATAGGGTGGCGTTTTTTTTTTGCGAATCTTTTCTACAACATCAGTTTGCCAACGATTCTCCCTACACCAATGATTTTATCGGTCGGTGCAGACTTTCCAAGGGGGTGCTTAACTTTTTTCTTTGTGTATATATTGCAGCACTTGGGGTACACTTTAAACAAACTGTCATTGATTCCACTTGGGTTTTGTGGACATAGAAGTAACTCTCTTAACGATTAGTTGTAAATCGACAGTTTGGTTTGAGGAAAATACAATTCCGTCAGTAACCGATTACCAATCCATTATGCCGATCAGATAGATAAAACCAAACCCTATCAGAATTGGATGGGTTGATTGGAGTTTACGCCGCATCCAATATTATTTAACTTTTAGGACAATAGCCATGGATTAAAGTTTTGAGAACAACACGAGCTTTGGATACCCATGGCGATGTCTTTGTCAAGTGCAATTTTACTTTGATTTCTTCAGCGTTTTAAATAATTCACTCAACTAGTCTTCATATAGTGTTTTAAGGGCATATACATGTAGCTATATAAAACTTGATATAAGAGTATGGAAATTCAGTAACTTAATACAATTTGCCATAGATTGGCAAGCTTGCCTCTGAGATTTGGGCCAATTCCTATCTATCCTACCTACAGAGGGACCCAATGATTAGTAGTATATTTGATCAAGCACATCGGGGAACCTGAAGGTTTATTCTTATCTCTCTGGAACCCACAAGGGGGACTAGGATTAGAAATTGGACCCTTGGTGGGTTCACACAAGTTACAACTTCATACTATATCGCAACAGAGCGTGCAAGCTATGCGTCATCTGATGTGTCCCAATTTCATTGGTTTTAGTAGTAGAAAACTCGAATAAATTCGAGCACACTGTCTTTTGATGTACTCATAATTCTCCTGACGATGACTTAATTAAAGTCGAAAATATTGAGAATACACCATGAATATTTACGGAGTTTCCTTATTACTTTATTAAATTCGCTTTCTTCGCAAATATCGTAAAGTCTATGGCGTCGAGTGTGCCTTTAACAAAACTAGCCAAACCATTTGATTTGTAGCAATCCGTCCTTAACCTGGTTTCATAGCTGAATACTTAATGTGTTACATCAGAATATGTTTAAAGCAATGTGCTTAATCCAATCCTGCGTCAGCTAAAACGTAATGGAGGTGGATTGGTTGTAATAAAATTAATAGACTTAATCTTTTATCTCCCCATTAGAATTTTTTCCAAGTTAAATACCGTGGTGTTTCACAAACACCAGATTTCTAGATATAGTTATTTAAGTACAAATGTGACATATAATATTTACCATAAATGTTCCCATTTGTAAGGCTGAATTGGGTGTGTTGTAATACTGCTGTGTGTTGTATATAACAGCTGTCTTAGTATGATTGATTCATTGATTCATATGTTTGAGGGAGGCGAACAAACATAAATCAATCAATCAAATGAATTACTTGGACCGATGCGTCTAAGTGTCTTGCTCGCCGTATGTGGAGGAGTTTCCAGGAGCCTGTTTCACTAAGCAGCGTAGCGTAAATTTTCGCGTAACTGCCATAGCAACCCATACTGTAGAGATACGTTAGTATGAAAGTTACGCAAAAACTACATCTACGCCGTTTTGTGAAACAGGCCCCAGGTACTCATCGAAGCTTGAATTTTGACTCCTCATGTCACTTTAAAGAAAAATAGCATTTCTTTAAAACGAAATCAGCTGCAAACTTATTAAATCAGACGGGCAATAAGTTAATTATACTCGTCTTAAGGCCCTGGTAACTGAAGATAATCGCTCTAATTATCTGATATATACTGGCTTGCTAATCAACCTATTGGGAGAACGTGACAGTGAGCATTGGATGTTCATACGGCTTGAGGGGGTCATTATAGAAATTGCACACATGGTAGTCTTGTGATACTATATACGATAAGCTTAGGGGGGGAAGTATTTCACTACTATTTCACTGGTTAATTTAAACCTGCTAATTTGCGCGCTCCATTGACGATCGAACCAAAGTTTGTCTGATATACTCAGTATATTCATATTCAGTTGTCTTAACATCGTATACCACGTGTAATATCCCCAAATATTAATTGCCGTTCAATGTTATTGGCAAAATACGGAGAAACGGTCACACTCATACAGGGCTTGCCAGGGCCAATACGAACAAACAAGGTCAATACGGACTGGACCAATACGAGATCGGACATGGCAACCGTTTCATTGCTATCACTTCAAAATCCCAACGCCATTTTTCTTGAAATCATCAACAGAAAAAAAGAAAATAGCCGATGTACACTTCAAGGAAATGTGAAGATCACGTCATTTCGAAGTGAAGATCATTTCGGGGTGGGATTAACTCATTCCTAAGAAACTCATTTTATCATACAATTTTGCACTTTGGCATTTCGCCTTTTTCTGAAACGAAGTTGTTTCCTACACTTCCGATCTTAGTTAATTAATTTTTCTCACATAGCCGGTTAGTTTTTTACGGAAGCCTATTAGTGCCAGGGAAAACAAATAAATCAATAATCGTTTTAACGAATTTCTTGAGCTACTAAAAATAGAATCTAAAAAAAAAAAATTCGTTATAACGATTTTCTATGTGCAAAAATCGTTTTAACGAATTTCTTAAATTACTAAAAATAGAATCTAAAAATAAAATTCGTTATAACGATTTTCTATGTGAGAAAATCGTTTTAACGAATTTCTTGAGTTACTAAAAATAGAATCTAAAAATAAAATTCGTTATAACGATTTTCTATATGAAAAAAATCGTTTAAACGAATTTCTTGAGTTACTAAAAACAGAATCTAAAATTAAAATTCGTTATTTCGATTTTATTAAAGGACTGAAAATAGAAACAAGAAAATCGTTATAACGAATTTAATTTTTAGTTTCTATTTTTAGTAATTCAAGTAATTCGTTAAAACGATTTCTTCACATAGAAAATCGTAATAACGAATTTTTTTTTTAGATTCTATTTTTAGTTATTCATGTAATTCGTTAAAACGATTTTTTCACATAGAAAATCGTTATAACGAATTTCATTTTTAGAATCTATTTCTAGTAACTCAAGAAATTCGTTAAAACGATTTTTTCTAATAGAAAATCGTTATAACGAATTTTATTTTTAGATTCCATTATTAGTAACTCAAGAAATTCGTTAAAACGATTTTTTTTTCAATTTTTTTTCCTTGGCACTAATAGGCTTCCGTAGTTTTTTGAAAGGGTTGTGAAGAGTTAAAACGAGCAAATTAACACTTTAAAATTCCAGTGTCTGTAGTAAAAGCTGCGATTGAATCGTCATTAAATAGCTTTTACCGAGTGTATTTTCTTTAGAGTTTTATTAGGCTTTTTTGAAGAGGGTTTCATTTTGACAAGTATGGTAATTTATCTACACACACAATCATTCGAGATTTATTTTGTCAATGATATTGCCGCCTGAGCTATAGGCATTCTAATATGGTAGGTCAATTTTCAATTTAATTACAAATCTTGATGTATAAAAACACTGATTTGATCTAATATGTGTCTGGAATGGAACGTTGAATTCCAACCACTTATCGAGTAAACATGATTTCGATACATTTATACATGTATTAGGTGTAAAGTAATTTATAACATTTTATAAAAACAAATTATGGAAATCGTTTGTCAAGTAATGTCTGAACGTATTTACACATAAAAGCAATTTTAAAGTGGCATGAGCTGCCAAAATTCACATTTTTTTCATTATTTCTGATCGTCGCGACAGTAAGAGACTTTGAAGGCCATCGAAAAACTAAATTATTGGAGTTGGAATGAGGAAAATCCATAAAGTCTACGACCTATACAAACCGAAATAGTGCCCGAAAAGTAAACAAAATTTAAATAACCGGGACGACCATTCATTCATTATAAGCCAAAGTTGGTTCAAAACAATACTTTATCGAACATTCTCAAGGCAAGAAACACTAACAAGTTTCTAAATTTTACGTCTTGAGAAAAATAGCCAAAAAATTTCAACAATTTGGCAGCTCATGCCACTTTAGACATAACTGGGATTTAATGAACATGCGCCATGAAACTGAACAAACTGCAATAAAAGCTAAACGAATCCAACCCCAGAATCACCAAACGTTCTGTGCATAACTTAGCCAAAGATTTTGATAGAAGAACGCATCTGTGTCAGATTCATAGGCCTCTACCAGAATCTGACACATACAAGATGTATGACAGAGGTGTTTGTGTAGTTATCCCGGGTGGTTATTAGCATTATTATTGACTAATTAGGAACACTTCCCAAAGGCATATGTTTAAGAACAGTGCAGCTGTTTGCTGTTTCGACATATAGGAGCTCTCACCGGTCAGACATGTGTTGTACATTTCTGTCTAGACTGACTGAATGCTTGTTCTGTCTATCAAGACATATGCAAACCATAAAATAAATTTAACGCAACATAGCGAGAATAATACTTATGAATATGGAACATGGTATCTTTCAATAATCCCAACAATTTTTCAGAGTTAACCGCAAAAAGATTTGATTGATTGATTGATTGATTGGAGTTTTACGACACAAACAGGATTATTTCACTTATCTGGCAGTAAAAGAAGTTTCATTAGGAAGAACCTTTCGCATCAAAAATACATTACAAATGAATAGAAATAACGGGTAAAGTAAAAAGTGTAAAGTACTTTTGGAGTATAGGAAACTTGAGAATTATCTCCAAAACAGCAACTATTTTTAACTTGTAAAAATAAAAAAAATTCAACTATAGAAAATAACTACTTCACACAACTCTTTTCTTTTAGAATGTTAAACCGGTCTATTTCAGAAAATATTGGTTTTTGAAAATTTACCACAGGTTAGTCGCCTTATACGATCAAGATTGCCTTGGAGTTATGAGCCAATTATTTATCATCCCCCGGAAACCCACGCCTGTCCAGGGATTAGTCGCATCTTACGAGTAAGCACCATAGAAAAAACTGTGGATCTATTGCAATATCCCACGAACGTAAAAATGAGTCTCTTAAATATGTACTTAAATCGTATAATGACCTATAAGGCAATGAAAACGTTTTACTCTTTGTCTGATACTTACAGGTAAAAGAATATATTTTTTCACCAAACAAATGTTTGTCGACGATTGCCATTAAACTCAACCAAAAGATGTTCTTGCCAAGTTAAAGTTCTTTTAAGGACATAAGTTGTGTCTGATTGATTGACCACTTGGACTGGGCAGCTCTCTGGAGAAACAAAGAAATGGCTAATTAAAATCTAGAGAAAAAGTCAGATTATATCCCGAGACGAAGCTCTTTTGCTCTAATTGGTACCTGGGGCCGTCCTACAAAGTAAGATAAAAGTTGCCAAACTTAACCCGCGATCTCTTTGAGGCGGGGACACTCATTCCACGGAACACTTATTACCTAGCCGACTGAAATGGTAATGCGTTAAAGTGACATGAGCTGCCAAAATGTTGATATTTTGACGTTAAAACAGAATGTTTAAATTATTTTCTATTTTTCTCAAGACGTATAATTCAAAAGCTTTTTAGTGCTTCTAGTCTCGAAAATGTACGATAAAGTATTGTTTTGAACTAACTTTGGCTTAGAATGAATGAATGGTCGTTCCGGTTATTTAAATTTTGTTCACTTTTCGAACACTATTTCAGTTCGTACAGGCCACATACTGTATGGATTTTCCTCATTCCAACGCCAATCATTTAGTTTTTCGATGGCCTCCATAGCCTCTTACTGTCGAGACGATCAGAAATTATAAAAAAAGTGTGAATTTTGACAGCTCATGCCACTTTAATATTGCCGCCTGGACCGCCAAGTACGATCAGTGGGCTAAATGAGTTTAAAAAAAAAATGGTTTCAGAAAAAGCCCACTGTAGAAATTCAATAATACTTTGCAAACCATCAGATTTCTAAAATCAATAGATACCAATTCATATAAAATGTTCCCTTTAAAAATATGAGCTAGTTTCAGATGAAAATAAATAAACTATCGAACCAATTGTGTGAGAAGACTATTATGTTATAATATTTTTACATTGTTAAACATTGTTTCCGTTACGGAAGCGTATTAGTGCCAGGGTGAAAAATAAAAACGAGTTTTCTCCTAATTAGGAGATAATATTATCTCCTAATTAGGAAAAAAATTATCTCCTAATTAGGAGAAAAGTTATGTCCTAATTAGGAGATATTATCTCCTAATTAGGAGATAATAATATTATCTCCTAATTAGGAGATAACTTTTCTCCTAATTAGGAGAAAATTTATCTGCTAATTAGGAGATATTATTAACAGGACAAAAACAAGAGAAATAGTGTGTTCACGGACGTGCGTTGACGGATCCGATTGTGAATCCGATTGGGGAATCGCATCCGCCAACGCACACCTTAAAGCATGTCCATGGAGACACACCAAAAATCGTAAAAGCCAAGCGAAAGCCATTAGCCGACAAGAAAAACATGTTGCAAACTAACGAAAAGTTGTCAATTTAGATAGAAGATTATTTTGGCGTTGGTATGTTAGATCTCTCTGTATTTTTGGTTTCGTATGGATGAAAACTTAATTACCATAAACCGCATCTACAATTCGTTATTAACAGAAATAGCTACCTAACTCGAAGATCCTGTACTTGCTTCCGCATTATATGAACGATACGATATTATAAAAGCGAACGAGCTTTTGGTTTTCGGGTTTTTTTTTTTTTTTAGTTAACAACATTGGTGTCACATATATGTTTTTGAATGCAAGTAAGAATAAGGGAGCTTATGGATATTTGTTAGAGCATCCATTACCATTGATGTATCTGCTTCTAAAAAGACACTGGTCTGTTTGCTTATCGCTCTTTAGAAACTGCACTCAAAATTCTACATAAATAATCACACAGTGTAAATAGCATTTTAAATAGAAAATCGACGGTCAAGAGAGATATACCAAAACTCAGCATCCTGTCTGAGCACTGGATATGATATGAATCCACATTGTATGGCCAACCAGGCCTCTACCTAAAACTCTGTTTATCTTCCCTGTCTGAATATGCGCAGTTTGTTTCTTTTTATTAATATCTCGGGATGTGGGAGGGTTCTTATTTGTCCCACAATTCTTACCAACTATGTTTGTTGTGTGTCGGTACTTCCACCAAAGATTGGACGCCAAAATAGAATTGCATCTTTGTCATCGACAGTGTAACAACGGTTACCATGGTGACGACGCACTAATCTGGATACAGCCAGATCGTGTCAGTTTAGAGTATTAAGAATACGTTTCCAATAGTCAATAGCCAAAAGGTTCGGCATAGACTTGTTACAGAGGGACTAAAAAGGCGATCTAATTCTGTGCAATAACGTCAGCGTCAAACCAAGTTGGTGATAGTAGAAGTTCTGTTGCCAAGATATTGATGATGGGCGGCAAACAGAGTTGAAGGACCCGCCATGTTGGAAAACATGTAATTATATTGTTCGCGGATTTTCTCCTAATTAATAAGCAACGCAACCGGCCTCAACTTTACACACATTCAGTTCGATCCTTTAGTTCGCCGTTCCACCAAAAAAAAGCTTTCATACACTCACACCTGTGTTGCACCCTCGTCGTTTTTTGATTGACAGCCCGAATCTCCCGCTGGCCTCCTCGTTTCCGTTAAACTGAACTTGGGAAATATACGAGCACAAGTTAACCTCTTTGAGCCTCGCTTATGTTTATCAAGAAAATGCGTAAGCGAGGCTCAAAAGGTCAACTTGTGCTTGTACATTTCCACAGTTCAGTCTAACGGAAACGAGTGAGATTCGGGCTGTCAATCGAAAAACGACGAGGATGCAACACAGATGTGATTGTTTGAACGCTTTTTCTTTTTTTTTTTTTTGGGGGGGGGGGGGGTGAAACGGCGAACTAAAAGATCGAACTGAATGTGTATTAAGTTTGGGCCGGTTGCGTTGCTTAAATTAGGAGAAAATCTGCGCACAAAAACTTTAGGCGCAGTTGTACAGATTTTCCAACATGGCGGGTTCTTCAACTTTGTTTGCTGCCCATCATCAATATCTTGGCAACAGAGTTTGAAGAAATTCAACGAAGTTGGTGATGGCTCTATGTCTATTGTTATTTGAGTAACCAATTTCACATTCAGGCCGAAATCTTGTTAAAGATATTTCAGAAAATATCATGTTATAAAGATTGCAACAAATCCAAGTTTCTCTGCTCCTTTGACTATTATTGACTTCATTGGATCTCATCTTCATTTTCTTCCAATAATCGGAAAACAATCTGTTCTAAAACCTAATATGAAACATGATTTGACAGTAGACAGTAGTCTGCTGGTAAACATGACGACTTCTAAGGTTTATACTGGGTCGAGTCAGATCAAAGACTTTAACAGTGGTAGCTGTTACTGCTTCGCTTGGCGCTCAGCAATAGGAGTTAGCGCAGCGACTGGTTGGCCCGGTGTCAGTATACTGTGACTGGGTGAGGGGGCTTGCTGGTGGTCTTCGGCAAGTCGTCTCGGTGAGGCAGCTCCTAAAAGAGCGGTGGAAATCCGCCCTGCTACAATGAGACAATGCTTGTCTAATATGTCAAAAAAACAGTCTTTGACAGTTTGTCAGCTAAAACTGGAGTTTAACGTTTATATGACGGCGAAAATTTGTTAGGTTTTTTTTAAACAACTATTGTCACCATAAAAGTTTGTCACGCACACAGGTTTAACAAATATCAGTATCATTATTACTTCAAAATAGTTGTCTACGGAATACGGAAGCGTATTAGTGCCAGGGTGAAAAATAAAAACGTTTTCTCCTAATTAGGAGATAATATTATCTCCTAATTAGGACTTATTATCTCCTAATTAGGACTTATTATCTCCTAATTAGGAGATAATTTTTTATCTCCTAATTAGGAGATAATATTATCTCCTAATTAGGAGAAAACTTTTTTATTTTTCACCCTGGCACTAATACGCTTCCGTATTCCGTAGACAACTATTTTGAAGTAATAATGATACTGATATTTGTTAAACCTGTGTGCGTGACAAACTTTTATGGTGACAATAGTTGTTTAAAAAAAACCTAACAAATTTTCGCCGTCATATAAACGTTAAACTCCAGTTTTAGCTGACAAACTGTCAAAGACTGTTTTTTTGACATATTAGACAAGCATTGTCTCATTGTAGCAGGGCGGATTTCCACCGCTCTTTTAGGTGCTGCCTCACCGAGACGACTTGCCGAAGACCACCAGCAAGCCCCCTCACCCAGTCACAGTATACTGACACCGGGCCAACCAGTCGCTGCGCTAACTCCTATTGCTGAGCGCCAAGCGAAGCAGTAACAGCTACCACTGTTAAAGTCTTTGGTCTGACTCGACCCAGTATAAACCTTAGAAGTCGTCATGTTTACCAGCAGACTACTGTCTACTGTCAAATCATGTTTCATATTAGGTTTTAGAACAGATTGTTTTCCGATTATTGGAAGAAAATGAAGATGAGATCCAATGAAGTCAATAATAGTCAAAGGAGCAGAGAAACTTGGATTTGTTGCAATCTTTATAACATGATATTTTCTGAAATATCTTTAACAAGATTTCGGCCTGAATGTGAAATTGGTTACTCAAATAACAATAGACATAGAGCCATCACCAACTTCGTTGAATTTCTTCAAACTCTGTTGCCAAGATATTGATGATGGGCAGCAAACAAAGTTGAAGAACCCGCCATGTTGGAAAATCTGTACAACTGCGCCTAAAGTTTTTGTGCGCAGATTTTCTCCTAATTTAAGCAACGCAACCGGCCCAAACTTAATACACATTCAGTTCGATCTTTTAGTTCGCCGTTTCACCCCCCCCCCCCCAAAAAAAAAGAAAAAGAAAAAGCGTTCGAACAATCACATCTGTGTTGCATCCTCGTCGTTTTTCGATTGACAGCCCGAATCTCACTCGTTTCCGTTAGACTGAACTGTGGAAATGTACAAGCACAAGTTGACCTTTTGAGCCTCGCTTACGCATTTTCTTGATAAACATAAGCGAGGCTCAAAGAGGTTAACTTGTGCTCGTATATTTCCCAAGTTCAGTTTAACGGAAACGAGGAGGCCAGCGGGAGATTCGGGCTGTCAATCAAAAAACGACGAGGGTGCAACACAGGTGTGAGTGTATGAAAGCTTTTTTTTGGTGGAACGGCGAACTAAAGGATCGAACTGAATGTGTGTAAAGTTGAGGCCGGTTGCGTTGCTTATTAATTAGGAGAAAATCCGCGAACAATATAATTACATGTTTTCCAACATGGCGGGTCCTTCAACTCTGTTTGCCGCCCATCATCAATATCTTGGCAACAGAACTTCTACTATCACCAACTTGGTTTGACGCTGACGTTATTGCACAGAATTAGATCGCCTTTTTAGTCCCTCTGTAACAAGTCTATGCCGAACCTTTTGGCTATTGACTATTGGAAACGTATTCTTAATACTCTAAACTGACACGATCTGGCTGTATCCAGATTAGTGCGTCGTCACCATGGTAACCGTTGTTACACTGTCGATGACAAAGATGCAATTCTATTTTGGCGTCCAATCTTTGGTGGAAGTACCGACACACAACAAACATAGTTGGTAAGAATTGTGGGACAAATAAGAACCCTCCCACATCCCGAGATATTAATAAAAAGAAACAAACTGCGCATATTCAGACAGGGAAGATAAACAGAGTTTTAGGTAGAGGCCTGGTTGGCCATACAATGTGGATTCATATCATATCCAGTGCTCAGACAGGATGCTGAGTTTTGGTATATCTCTCTTGACCGTCGATTTTCTATTTAAAATGCTATTTACACTGTGTGATTATTTATGTAGAATTTTGAGTGCAGTTTCTAAAGAGCGATAAGCAAACAGACCAGTGTCTTTTTAGAAGCAGATACATCAATGGTAATGGATGCTCTAACAAATATCCATAAGCTCCCTTATTCTTACTTGCATTCAAAAACATATATGTGACACCAATGTTGTTAACTAAAAAAAAAAACAAACCCCGAAAACCAAAAGCTCGTTCGCTTTTATAATATCGTATCGTTCATATAATGCGGAAGCAAGTACAGGATCTTCGAGTTAGGTAGCTATTTCTGTTAATAACGAATTGTAGATGCGGTTTATGGTAATTAAGTTTTCATCCATACGAAACCAAAAATACAGAGAGATCTAACATACCAACGCCAAAATAATCTTCTATCTAAATTGACAACTTTTCGTTAGTTTGCAACATGTTTTTCTTGTCGGCTAATGGCTTTCGCTTGGCTTTTACGATTTTTGGTGTGTCTCCATGGACATGCTTTAAGGTGTGCGTTGGCGGATGCGATTCCCCAATCGGATTCACAATCGGATCCGTCAACGCACGTCCGTGAACACACACCATTTCTCTTGTTTTTGTCCTGTTATTAGTTTAAACAATATTTATTCTTTTCTCCCTGGATTGATGACCAGGCATTCCTGTTATTCATACATGTGTACGAATAAATGCATTTGACTTAAATATTTCAGTTGAACCTGTCAGCCAGACGTTGTCTTCGAATGTTTTCATTTGATTTGGTTGTGGAATTAAGTAAGGGAAGAGCAAAGGAATGAATACTTAACTACAGCATTTTACGGTCAACTACCAGGTAAATTAGAGACGACATTTCCCCGTAATTCTGTACAAAAAAAAACACCACAGAAGAAAACACTAATTACGCTTGCAAGTACAATTTGGCTTCAAGAATAGTAAAATATATAGGGAAGACATACTAGAAACTGTGTTAAATATATGGGGGAAGCCAGGTTTCAGAGGCAATTACCAGGGATAAGAGTCAGTGAGCTGTTCTTAAACTACGGCTTCTTCTGACATGCTACATTTTCTTAAAACACACCTTGTGCAAAATAAATGAAGTGTGGCGATTGCGAAGTCAACCACCGTAAGGTCGTATTGAACTTCGATCGATACTGGTGTGAAGAATTTATACCTTTGGGTGTATTTATAAAAAAATCCCATTAGACAGATACAGAGGAGCCTCAGTCAAAGACTTTCTTTCGGTTTGATGTAAAAGTTAAGGTTAGAAAGAGTATGAAAACTTAAAACGTGAAATGTACCATTGTGTCAGTTATTCGTTAACAGCCTGAGCTCATACAATCTCAGCTGTTTTTTGCTATATTCTTCAGTTCTTATTTTTTTGCACGAACTTCAAAACAGTTTTATTTGTTTGACTGAGAGCGATAGCAAAGTCTAATTGCGTTCATCGGCATTTTAATTTCTGTATATTCTCGTCTACTATCTAACTAAAATAATCAATTTTACAAAAATATAAATTGAAATTGAATAAGCACAGTTCTGAACTAAGTTATAACTCAGATTTATGTTCTGGGCCTGGGTTTCTTTTCGCAGTTTATATTGTATTAATATTCTTTTTCGTGTCTTTTGTTTACTTCACTAGCTTGTGAACTACAGGTCCTTTTTCCACACCAACATCAAATGTGGTTATCTCATCTTATCTGACGTATACTGCAACCGGCAGCGTATACTTTATTATTTTACCTATAGTTCATACCAGGAAGGCTTGCATATTAAAAACGTGGAAACAAACTAATTGTCTTTCTCCACAGAACAAATTGTTCTGTGAAATTTAACATGTTGTGTATGAATACATTCATGTTTCGTTCAATCAATCCAACAATGAGTCCTTTCCCTTGATTTACAGGCTAAAATACAATCTGTTTTAATACAAAAGATGAACAGCCAGCATCCATTAGGACAGAAGTACCAATGTAACAAACTCATTGGAAGGTGATTGGATGGATTGCAGCAAAAATCGAGATTATGTGTCTACACAGATGTATTAGAACATTTTAATTGCGACTGGATGCCATTGAAAGACTTTAAATCTAGTTCAATGACCCTTACTTGTAACCCAGTAATCGCTTCTGAGAATTGGCGTTCCTTATATATTTCAACGCAGTTCCTATCACGTCTTATCTGCGTGTATTTATGTCTGCAAGCATGCTAGAATCCGATTTGTGCTCATCCATAATTAGTTTTTCCTTCAGTTTTAATTTAGATCTTTTGTACATAACTGCAGTGATATGTTATATTACTTCATGCCACATTTGGCTATACAGATGTAGTTCTGGCGCTCTCTATTTTTACTCAACTCTTCCATGATAAGACTTGTTTTAAACCTTGATAAAATGGTTTTAAGCCTCCTCGAATCAGAACGGTTTAATCGGAATTCACTATTCAATTCTGTTCAGACACGCACAGAAAAAGTTTAATGAACAAAATACAGACAGTTAAGTGCAAGTTCACACTAAAGTGCGAGCTTCATTTTCTTCATGTCAAGGTCCAATGTTTAATTTTTCTGACTGGGTTTTCACTCGAACGACTTATGTGGGATGGTTGCCAGTTACCAGCGGAAGGTCGTGGGTTTCCTCCGGGCATAGAGCCCGGTTTCCTTCCACAATAAAACTGGCAACCCCGCCATATAAGTGAAATAATCTTGAGCGCGGCGTAAAACACCAAACAAATATGTTTAATATTTACAAATATGTAAAATATGTTTTCGGTTCATAAGAACGCTTTGTAATATCACTTTGGAACTTGAATGGCCTGTTGAGCTCATAAAAAGGACAAATGCGAAAATTCTGAATTATTACCTTATCCTCAATGTATGAATTTTTTGTCCCTTCAGAACGGGTTGGTCGTATCACTTTATAACTTGAAAAATGTATTCAGCTCATGAAAAGGACGGGTATGATTGCTATTTAGGATTCTGCGAATTTTACTCCGGGCGCCAGAGCCAATTTACTATACTCGCAATCTATGAGTTCGGTGTCCGCTACATAACTTGAGAACGCATTGTCGTATCACTTTGAACTTGAAAAGTTTGTTGTCCTTTCTACTTCTAAATTAGGGGGCCAGGAAAATATGCAATCTTCTGATGGCTCTTGTTTGCTTTATCGGAATAAACAATAACACTATTCACGAATCGAAATGATCCAGAGCAAGACACACGTACCTACCGGTAATCATTTACATTAGTTTAGTTATTACTTTACATCTGTGAGTTGTAACCAACTTTTAGTCGCACTAGCCATTGTTGATGTTATATAGCGCATCTGTGATGGTCAGCTGTTCTAGCATTTACGAGTACAGACAATCACTGTACGCTTGTAGTAAACTAGTTTTCATCATGTAAAAGTTCAGACTTTTCCAAATAATAGACTGTAATCAAACCGTTGGCCAACCCAGCAGTAAAGACGTTGTCTTGTTTATAATTATTTGACTTGTACTTTGATCTTTCCTTTAGAAGTCTCGGAGATAAATACATAGCCAGACGCACATTGTGTTTTCTGAACCACTTGCTTTTGGAACCTATTCGACTATGAGTTCCATCTTATTAAGTTCATTTACAAGATTCGAAAGAAAAAACACCCTCTACCTCTGTTAAGAGGCACAAATATATCAATTAACGACACAAAACATACCCATATCATATTTTGCAAACAAAAACGTAAGAAGTGTTTAACTTAAGACGGATCGCTTGTTAACGTTAAATATGCTTAATAGCGTCTGTTTAGATTGAGCCGATCCCTAACACTCTTAGGGTTAAAGGTTATGTAATACTGGCTTGAAGTGTGGCTGCAAATATTGGATGGTGCCTACAATTAACCGAAGCATTCAAAGTGCTACAAAGTGCACGTAAATCAGATTTCACGGTGGGATGACATCATGTTAATACATGTGTTGCATCAAAGCCTGCCTAATGTAACGCGTTTAAATCGAATCATGTGTCAAACGAAGTGCATGGATCTGTCTTGGTTACATCAATTCTTTAATAGATGTAATCTTTGATCTTTCCTTTAAAGGTTTAGTCAAATGTAACTCATAGCACCAGACAGACTACAAGATACAGTTTCAAAACCATAAGTTTTCTGGATACAATGTAAGTGATTATTGATTATTATAAAATTATTAAATGGATATGATCTTCCGTGAATTTAAATGATATATTTGTGATGGTTGCCAGTTACCACTGGAAGGTCGTGGGTTTCTTTCGGGCTCGGTTTTCTCCCACAATAAAACTGGCAACGCCACCATGTAAGTGAAATAATCTTGAGCGCGGCGTAAAACACCAAACAATCAATCAATCAAATGATATCGAGTCCAGAGACTTGTGGACACTGCCATGTTGGGATCCAGCTTACCGCGTCTAACAGTGTCTCAAATGAATTTTCAACTTAGTATTGATTTGTCTTTTAATGAAGGTATCACCATGGTATTTGTAACTTATAGTTTTTCGGTTTGAAGAGTTTTGTTGGGCATACAGTCTAAACGATGCAATTGGCTAGGTTAAAATCAAATCAATAGGGAAATGATGGACTCTCCCGAAGGTGATCGAGATGGGTTTCTCAATCAGTCGGTATGCCATTAATATTTACAATATGCATTTTCATTCAATTTACCCTTGTTTACCTCTGCATATTTAATAGTAAATCGCACTGTATAACCATGCACAAACTGTATGCTAGGGTATAGCTGATGTTAAATTGCTCGAACCACGCAAACAAGTTCGCGACTGCAACTAACACGTTATGTTTGTTTGTTTTTCTACGTTAAACGTACACTCGGGCATTTGTGAAAAAGTGATTTTACACGGGCTTGGTATGAGTAAAGTTACTAAATTGAACATGGGAAACTTAATCCATGCCCAGTTAGGTTTAAAATAACTAAATGAAGACGTCAAACATATTTAAGAATTAAGCACAAACGTTCCATTAGATACGACAATCTTAGCTGTTCGTTAAGACTTACTTCAGCTGTTTTTGTTTGAACCGACAGATGAGGTTTTCTGTAGTTCTTTTAATCACATTCGTGGAGATTAAATTTAAGATTGATTGGTTGCTTGATGTTTTACGTCGCAATCACGATTATTTCACGTACATGCCGGCGTTGCCAGATTGTCCGGAGGAAATCCCCAACCTTCGGCACATGCGGCGATAAGTTACAAATCCACTCAAGAATGTTTCGCTTTTTATTCGATCTGAGTGCGATTCGAACCCGCACCGTGTCGATGAGAGGTCTGTGTAAAAATGAGGGACTATCACCTTAACCGACTGAGCCACGGACGCACCCCTTAACCTCAAGAGCGTTATATTATATAGATTTTAACTCAGTTAAGGGTAATTCTGTAGCCGTGATTGTCATCTATTTTGATAAAAAAAATTTTGACAGGAGGCCAAAACTACACACACACACTACCAACATTTGGACGTTTATAAGTATCCGATACACATCTACTTACATTTCTATATTCATGTTGCAGATAATTCTCCTTGTGTGTATATATCGGGGAATAAACACTCCGCGTTAATTAGGATAATCGCTTAGAGAGATAAAATCAACATAGTTAAAACACAATCATTTTAAGTGATATATGCTGCTGGCTGCTTTATGCCGAATATCATCTGAGTGAATACAACAAATCTCTACTACAGGCTAAACGCATATTCTTTAAACGTTTTGGTTTGAATATATTTATTACTCAATAGGAGCGCCGTAAGCCGAAGCTTGTAAGTGCGTCTCCTTACCCAGATTGAAACTCAGGAGTGACAAGTGACAAAAATAAATAGCTGCTGATAAAGTAATCATTTATATTTAATTAAGTGACTTTTATAATAATAGTACTGCTATTGTTTGTTGTTTCAAAAGTTTTAACTTTGGGCAATATTTGTTATTTTGAATTAAATGTGTTGTAGAACATGTAGGCCTACTTTACAAGTCTGGCCAAAAGGGAAAAAGAAAATTCGGGCGGAGTAGAAACAAAATAATGCTACATTTACAGACATACGACGGTTACAAAAGTTTATAAGTTCAGTGCCAAATGACGTCAAATACGACCTCCGTTGTGAACGTTCCCTCAGAGTGGTGATGTAATACACGATCTCTGTTGAGTCAATTTGTACACATATATTGATCATTTGATTGTTTGGGGTTTTACGCCGCGCTTAAGATCATTTCACTTATATGGCGGCGTTGCTAGTTTTTTTGTAGGAGGAAACCGGGCTCCATGCCAGGAGGCATGACAACTATCCCAGATAGGTCGTTCGAGTGAAAACCAGTCGGAAAATTTGAGTGGAATGTACACATAGACGGTAGTGTATAACGTCACTTTTCACGAGTATGACGATCAGTTACGAACTATACGGAAATTATGCATATTTATTTTACGCTCCATTTTTAAATTGCAGGAAAAGTGTTCGATAGAGCAAAAGTTAAAGTTTAAAGTTTCCGGAGAGCTTCACATAGTTGAAAATGAGACAAGGAGCTTTGTTTGAGACAAATTGAGTCGAAATTGAGATATCGGAGTCGAGTGCCTGGTTAAGTTTTTATGAAAACCAATGCGTTCTCCGCACTGCAGTTTATGAGAGTATAAATTATAGTCCACTAAGCGGAGAGTGACTTTATTTTCTGACTTGAAATTGTGCAATTATTGCCAATTGCAAAATCTCCCCACATAATGTAACCTGGCTAACGGTGGCCAGTGCACTGGG
The DNA here is from genome assembly GCA_963971465.1 of Lepidochitona cinerea. Classification (NCBI taxonomy): domain Eukaryota; kingdom Metazoa; phylum Mollusca; class Polyplacophora; order Chitonida; family Tonicellidae; genus Lepidochitona; species Lepidochitona cinerea. Next base: position 38,205,631 of record OZ020555.1, on the reverse strand, counting down.
TATGGTGTAATGGATTGATTGATTGCTTGGAGTTTTGCGCCGTGCTCAATATTATTTCACTTATATGGCGGCGTTGCCAGTTTTATTGTGGGAGGAAACCGGGCTCTATGCCCGGGGGAAACCCAGGACCTTCCGTTGGTAACCTTTCACACTTCCCCATTCATAGACCTCTGCTAGACTTACTTTTACTTATGGTGGCCGTCAGCAAAGAGGCATGCCGAAATCAGCATAGCTGATCTACCCGCATTCTTCCGTAATGCTGAATATAAAACTCTCTGTAAATTCACAAAAATCATTGAAACAAATTACATGCTTACATAGAAATCAATTAGGTTGTTCTTTTCAACGATTTTACACATCTAGCTGTATTTCTAAATTTAAGTAAATATATAAGACGGTTCTGGAATTATCTACTTTTTTAACTTTTGGATGTAGTTTCTTTACAAGTGAAATTAGAGCCAAACACATGAAAAGAACGACGGAAATACCGATGTGTTTATTTATTTAAATTGGTGATGAAAACCACCTAATCATCTTGAGAAACCTCTCTAGCTTGGCATTTGAGCCAAGGATGCCACAGGGTTCCAAATCCCAAACCAAATCAAATGCAACATTAGCAGAAATGATGACTACGATTTCTTCTTCAATTTGGCGTCAGCTGTCTGACGGTCAACAGTTGGAGTTTCTTTATGGTCCATTACTATCTCGTTAGGTTGAAAGCGAACGACTATATCATCGATGTGTTCAGTATTCCGTACATCGCATTGCAAGAAGAAAGCAGAACAGAATATACATATATTTGGTACGGACAGATTGATCTCACCCATCTGTGCTTATTATTTGTCAAGCTGCAACCAGGACGAGTGAGCATTCATTATTGACATGATGTATCAGCTTCATGAAAGACAGCCAAAGGGACAATACAAATAACCATGCTTACAGAAAGGCATATACATAATCCTCGTGACTTTATGGCTGAATATATTTATTGGGGGTTATTGAACACGTCACTTTCCGGTCCCATTGTGTATATGCTATCTTAAAATAGCAGCCTTTTCCTGAAAATAGCATCAACTTCCTGAACACAGTATGTCACTCCTGGTACTTGATGATATAGGTACTTTGTGCTGGTGTTATTTAGTAAATGTCAAAAGTTACGGTTGTATGAACAAATACCATTTGTGATTTAAACAATCAGGGTCATGTCTCTGATGCTGCATTTTTCAAAGATCTTTCATGTTGTCTCCTCTATACTTTATGTACCGGTACACTTAAATATTGTGACCACCGCACAGCGATGGTGAGTATCTGTGAAGGTCAATATCAAGGTATAGACTACACTTTACACTGAAATACTATTTTATTAGGCTAAAATACTCCAACCCAATCAAAACGAGACCCACTTGTGAATTCTCTCAAAACTAAGTTAAAGGACACAATCTTAAATAAACGAGTAGTAAATTCTACCCCTCCTGTATGTGCGTGCCGTGTGCAAATATACATGTTAAGTAGAGATGACTCTTCAAACAACATCGAGTGTGTAGTGCAACATACCGGCCGGTAGGTTTACCTCCCCCGGAAGAAGTGATCTTTTGCTTGTTGTCATACAAAATGAAGGATTTAACCTGATAATGTTGTGAGTGTGGTTATATTCTGTCCTTTTATATTGAAAACTGGGCTATCAAGAACGTATACAGTCACCAAAGGGTTGATTTCACAACATTTCCCCCGCTAGCGTCGTCAGCAACCCAGCCTGTCAAAGCGGTAGCCATAGTGACATTATGTCATTCTGCTTCAAAATATCTGGGTCAAGCGTTGCACGTGACCAAAGCTTATCGTTGATTGGTTAAAAGTTCCCACTCTGCCCGAGGGAGGGAAAAGGAACGGCAATCAACAACAGGTCACTTTTTCTTTATTTTTCTCAATTATCGGGGTAGAATCGACTTTAATACCTTCGTCTTGGTGTTTATTGCATAACCCGATACCGCTGAACGTTGGTTCGCACCTCGTCAAACCCCTCGAATGCTGCGCATTCTCGTGGTTTGACTCGGTACGAACCAACGTTCAGCGGTATCGGGTTACGCAACAAACACCGCTACGGCGGTATTAAACCCTTAAACATACACGAAGTGTAGGTATAAAATGTTTCATTGCTTCTATTTAGGAGGGTCGCGGGATTGAATCCCACTCAGTCCCAAAAATTGGAAAATTTTCCGACTAGGTTTTCACTCGAATGACCTATGTGGGATGGTTTCCGGTTACTACCGGAAGGTCGTGGGTTTCCTCCGGGCATATAGTCCGGTTTCCTCCCACAAATAAAACTGTCAACGCCGCCAAATAGGTGAAATAATCTAGAACACGGCGTAAAACACCAAACAATCAATCAATCAATGTATTTAGGAATGATATGGTCAAGTCAAATTCTAGAATAAACTGAACTATTTAACTAACTAAATCGCCTATTGATAACTTGCAAAATCGAACTTCTATGAGAGAAAATGTGTAGTTAATTGTGATGTTCTCTATAACATCACTTCAAACCTGGGCCGTTTGTACATATTATTTAACTACCAATTTATTCCGTGGAATGAAAGACACGAAAAGAAACTGCCCCTGTGTACAGATACCTGCAGATAATCAGTGTAACACTATAATTACAATCTACGGTCCCTCCACCCATTTTCCAAAGCCACATACACATGCTTTGCCTACAATGAGTGATCCCTATATACATAATTGGGCTGAATGCGTTGTTATCTACACCGTTGTTGATGTGAAGCCCGATGATGAACACAATTGAGGTTTATATGGTACCAATTTAATTGGTCAAGCAACAGTTTATAACCGTATTATTATATTCTGCCAACGATTTCATCCGATGAAAGAGGGATTTATTGGGAATGCCAGTATAAACTCATTGTTGCTTTTCTGATTCCTGATCATCTCGTTTTCCCGACCCAGATACTTCATCTGTCCAGGGCAAGGCTGAGTGTTTTCATAAGTGAGTATTTTCTGGGTCAGTATCGTACTTTTCTGTCATTACAACTGAAGTGTCCATTCAGCTTCGGCAGAGAGCTAAATTGATCTTACACATGCGTGGTTAACAGACAATATACTTCCATGTGTAGTAACGTTCCATTAAGACTTATCGGCTTTTGAAAGTATGGAAGAAAACAGCTGAGCAAATAAGAGGATAACCACCCCATCACCACAAGGTACTGAAGCAGTAAAAAGCCAGGATTGATCGAAAACTTTTATTGTGCAGACTGATATAGTGGATCGATTCCGTTGTAATTTCTCTCAGGAACAGATCATATAATGTCACCTGGTACATTAGACCGTACATGTAAATCTTATACCACGTGATATTTCTTGTAAATGTAGGCCATGATAGTGTTTAGAAATAGGATCAAATGACCACGAAGATAAGTTGAATTATATCCAGTATTTGGAAGTAAATTTAGCATTTGCTAACGGATATGGTGTAATGGATTGATTGATTGCTTGGAGTTTATCGCCGCGCTCAAGATTATTTCACTTATATGACGGCGTTGTTAGTTTTATTGTGGGAGGAGACCGGGCTCTATGCCCGGGGGAAACCCACGACCTTCCGTTGGTAACCTTTCACACTTCCCCATTCATAGACCTCCGCTAGACTTACTTTTATTTATGGTGTCCGTCAGCTAAGAGGCATGGCGAAATCAGCATAGCTGGTCTACCCGCATTCTTCCGTAATGCTGAATTTAAAACTCTCTGTAAATGCACAAAAATCATTGAAACAAATTACATGCTTATATCGAAATCAATTAGGTTGTTCTATTCAACGATTTTACAAATTTAGCTGTATTTGCCTACCTTTCTAAATTTAAATTAATAGATAAGATGGTTATGGAATTATCTACTTTTCAAATTCTTGGATGTAGTTTCTTTACGTAGAATTAGAGCCAAACACATGCAAAGAACGATGGAAATATCAATGTGTTTAACTATTTAATTTGGTGATGAAAACAACCTAATCATCTTGAGAAGCCTCTCTAGCTTGGCATTAGAGCCAAGGATGCAACAGGGTTCCAAATCCCAAACCAAATCAAATGCAACATTAGCAGAAATGATGACTACGATTTCTTCTTCAATTTGGCGTCAGCTGTCTGACGGTCAACTGTTGGAGTTTCTTTATGGTCCATTACTATCTCGTTAGGTTGAACGAGAACGACTATATCATCGATGTGTCCGATTTTCTCGGTCAGTATTCCGTACATCGCATTGCAAGAAGAAAGCAGAACAGAATATACATATATTTGGTACGGACAGATTGATCTCACCCATCAGTGCTTATTATTTGTCAAGCTGCAACCAGGACGAGTGAGCATTCATTATTGAAATGATGTATCAGCTTCATAAAAGACAGCCCAAGGGACAATATAATTAGCGCCTCTTTAAGAACAGAAATAACCATGCTTACAGAAAGGCATATACATAATCCTCGTGGCTTTATGGCTGAATATATTTATTGGGAGTTATTGAACACGTCACATTCCGGTCCCATTGTTTATATGATATCTTAAAATAGCAGCCCTTTCCTGAAAATAGCATCAACTTCCTGAACACAGTATGTCACTCCTGGTACTTGATGATGTAGGTAATTTGTGATGGTATTATCTAGTAAATGTCAGCAGTTACAGTTGTATGAACAAATACCATTTGTGATTTAAACAATCAGGATCAAGTCTCTAATGCTGCATTTTTGAAAGATCTTTCATGTTGTCTCCTCTATACTTTATGTACAGTTAAATATTGTGACCAACGCACAGCGAATGTGAGTATCAGTGAAGGTCAATATCAAGGTATAGACTACACTTTATACTGAAATACTATTTTATTAGGCTAAAATACTCCAACCCAGTCAAAACGAGAACCACTTGTGAATTCTCTCAAAACTGATTTAAGGGAAATGATCTTTAATAAACAAGTAGTAAAACATACACGACGCGTAGGTATAAACTGTTTCATTGCCTCTATGTAGGAGTTATGTGAATTATAGAATAACTTAGTCAAATTATAGAAAAAAACTGAACTATTTAATTGACTAAATCACCTATAGATAGCTTTCAAAATGGAACTCCTATGGCATAAAATTGTATCTTTCTCTGTAACATCACTTCACACCTGGGCCGTTTGTACATAGTATTTAACTACCAATTTAGTCCGTGGAATGAAAGACACGAAATGAAACTGCCCCTGTGTACAGATAACTGTAGATAATCAGTGTAACACTATAATTATAATCTACGGTCCCTCCACCCATTTTCCAAGCCACATACACATGTTTTGGCTCCTATGAGTGATCCCTAGATACATAATTGGGCTGAATGCGTTGTTATCTACACACTTGTTGATGTGAAGCCCGATGATCAACACAATTGAGGTTTATATGGTACCAATTAAATTTGTCAAGCAACAGTCTATAACCGTATAATTATTTTCTGCCAACGATTTCATCTGATGAAAGAGGGATTTATTGGGAATGCCAGTATAAACTCATTGTTGCTTTTCTGATTCCTGGTCATCTCGTTTTCCCGACCCAGATACTTCATCTGTCCAGGGCAAGGCTGAGTGTTTTCATAAGTGAGTATTTTCTGGGTCAGTATCGCACTTTTCTGTCATTACAGCTGAAGTGTCCATTCAGTTTCGGCAGAGAGCTAAATTGATCTAACCCATGCATGGTTAACAGACATTATACTTCCATGTGTAGTAACGTTCCATTAAGACTTATCGGCTTTTGAAAGTATGGAAGAACACAGCTGAGCAAATAAGAGGATAACCACCCCATCACCACAAGGTACTGAAGCAGTAAAAAGCCAGGATTGATCGAAGACTTTAATTGTGCAGACTGATATAGTGGATCGATTCCGTTGTAATTTCTCTCAGGAACAGAGCATATAATGTCACCTGATACGACATTAGACCGTACATGTAAATCTTACCACATTATATTTCTTGTACATGTAGGTCATGATAGTGTTTAGAAATAGGATAAAATGACGAAGATAAGTTGAATTATATCAAGTATTTGGAAGTAAATTCAGCATTTGGAAGATTTTCAAACTGGACAAGTAGCATTTATTGCCTTGTTTGTAAATATCTCTGTTACGAAAAAACAAAATTGCCTCAAATGGCTCTTCTTTGCATTGATATTGCTGTTCGACACATCTACCTGAGATAACAGATAGCACCGGGAAGAGATATGATTCATCCATGACTTTATTTTTTTCAAATTCTGAAGAAAAAAAACATGATACACAAGAACAAGTCGCCGCAAAAAACTAAACCTAGCTTATTGACCTAAACCACAAAAAACCTGGTTAACTTAAGTTTACTGAGATTAGATTGCAACGTATAAGCTTTGTTAAAATTAGAAAATGAATACTTAACTGGGCATGAAAGCGGTTAAAAGTTAAGTATACTTATGAACAGTTAATATGTATAGAGAATGGATATGAATAAAAGGTCATTGTGTAATTTACATGTTTACATTGTGAATGATAGAAATATATAAAAAAAGAGACATGTGTCACGAAGCGACGTGGCTTAAATGTTTACGTAACTGCCATGGCAACCCTTACTGTAGAGATATGTTGCTATGACATTTTCACAAAAAAATCACCTCTACGCCGTTTTGTGAAACATGATCCTGAACGGGTAAATATAACATGTTCAAGCTGAATAATATGGTGAGTACATCTATGTGCACCATAGGGATAACAGAATGTGTAGGACAGTAGCAGAATCGATTTGTCGAATTTACGTTCATGTCTAGGATAAATCAAAAGGAACATCTTGGAATCTTACCCAAACGATATGCAGATTAATACGTTTTGAACACCGTTAAGGTCTGATCACAGACACAACAATAACACACAATGTACAACTTCAGAAGTCCGTATGAAAACCTATTAGAAAAGTCTAAGATGCCTAGTTTACACTTAAAGAGGAAAAGGCTTCTTGCCATCGAAATTTACAAAGCTTTGCATGGAAAAAGTCCCTCGTATATACAAAGCATGTTCGTAGAGAAAAATACGTCTTATTCTCTGCGTAAATACAAAAATCTAGTTGTACCACTTACAAAAACTACCAAATTTGGTCTCAATTCTTTTGTTTACATGGGATCCACATTGTGGAATAGCCTACCAAATGAAATAAAAATGTCCCCAGACCTAAAATGCTTTAAAAACAAGATAAATAATTGGAAAGATTAATCATTAAATTATCTAGCTTTTATTTAATCTGATATGTTATCAGTATTAACATCCTGTTCTGTGATTTTTATTGCAACATAGATGATGACAGTCAAGCTATAAATGTATATATTTATTTATTTATTTAATAATATTTGCAATTCATAACTGTTTTGTCACATAAATTTTATATGCATATTATCAAACAAAAAAATACAAAAAATCCACCAATATACACATATACAAATGTTTTTTACTATAATTTTATCCTATGTACATACATACATTTTTAATTAATAATCTCACTGTTATTTAATTGCACCACCATTTGTATATTTTGTTGCTCCTTGTATGTAGTCGGTAATAATAGCTTCTTGCAAGCTAGTGTTTTTTGTTATATATGTAAACCCCGACTCTAAATAAAATATCTTATCTTATCTTATCTTACAAATATAACTCAATGTCTGCTACATGAGGAGGTCTTGTCAGTCTTAAATAAAGTTGTTACATAAACATTATTAGTATCATAGTGAAAACTACGGTGGCTTGAATAAGACATTAGAATCCTTTTAGTTATGAATTTTTTTTTTAGTTATGAATTTTTGTTTTCGTTTCAAGCATTTGTTTTTTAATTTAAAATTTTATTTTTAGTTTCCAATTTTTTGGGGTTTTGAATTTTTTTTGAGGTGGTTTTTACCCAGGTGTAAAGTTACGTGACTTTCCACCCGTGCGATAAGTCATGTGACCGACATTAGTAACATGATGGCTGCAGCTGTGGGGTGTGTGTAGCCATAAAGATCGGGGACGTAAGGGGCGTTTAGGTTTACTTTTTTGTATTTACATATAGAAATCAGTTCACGCATGCAATTTCCAAAGCTGTCTCACACCGTTTATGTATGCTACCAAAACGCGGCTTGCAGAGAGCTGACAGGCATCTTGTTGCTGGTCACATGATTTATGACCTAGGTGAATAGTCATGTGACTTTTCATCTGGGTGAAAACCTCCTCAAAATAAAATTCAAAACTGAAAAAAAAAATCAAAACTAAAAAAAATAATTTAAAACTAAAAAAAAAGTTTGAAACGAAAAAAAACTTGATAACTAAAACAAAATTAGAACGAAAAAGACTCCAATGCTCTATTCAAGCCACCGTAGAAAACAGATAAAATTACATTAGTTGCAGAACGAGATCACGGTAGAATAGTCTGAGTTCATATGGTACAGCTGGAAACATGTCATACGCACATAAACGGAACAAATGCAACAGGCGGTGACTGGTAGATACTAAGGTTATAAATAGGTAACAAACACAAGAGGTCAATTTGACCTGTTGACTTCCCAATAGATCATACCTCCACAAAGTCAATGAATTCTTCCTGACATCTCTAACATTGACACAAAGCTTTCCCCTACACAATCTGACCTTTTCCCCTTCCTTGCTCCTTGCACGATCTGAAATCGCAAGATTGATAGTTTTCCTCTGGTATTAAATCAAACATGAATTAGGTGTATTATTCTTTTAATATCGGCGACAAGGGGGGGGGGGGGGGGGGGGGGGCAGCCGCTACTACGCCACTACTAGATATCGAAATAAGATGGTTACGGCAAAAGACATTTTTGAACTTTGTTTAAAGTAGGGCAAGGACATTTACAAAACTAACATTAATGGGTAGGTCTAACGGAAAATAATGCTCTTGTTCTTTATCCTCGAGATTCTGTTTCTTAAAACCTTACGTATTAATTTTCGCCATAACATGGCTTAAATATATATCTTGTTCATTGACTGATAGTAGTGTTTATTTTTATTTTCATGTTTCTGGTTTCATTATGAAATGAAGATACAATGTAAAACCTGCCGGAAGCCAGGCTGTAAAATTTGAACAGTCAATCCGGATGAAATACTAGGATTGGTTATTTTGGTACCGAACCAGAGGAATTATATACTTGTCATAGCCTGAAGACAAAAAAAAACAATAATGCTACACAATATTTATCAAAGAACCTGATTCATTCCGGAACTTTTATAACACAAATGAACTTTACAAGATTCAATGTGAGTTTGGCATAAAGTGCATCCCAGCAATATGGCACCTTTTTGCTTCCAAGGGCTTTTGGTGAAAACCTTTGATTTAGCATTGGTCAAAATATATCATCAGTGGGTATCAGCTAAACATTGTGGAGAAAATGTCAAAACAGACAGACGATATTTATAGAGATCCTTTTATGATTTCTATAAACAATGAATGAAGTGTTTTTTCTGAAGTTCCAAACTGTTCTTAATCCTGTGAATTACGCAGCACTTTCAGGAAAGAACTTGACAAATGAGTGGAAAAAAAGAAAATAAGTTTTTTAAATTAGATAGTGTTTCTATGCGAAGACAATTTTTACATTCAATTGTAAATACTCGTTTTGGTTGTCCACATGTTCTTGGCGAATTAGATTTGTATGTACAATATAAGTCTTTAAGGCACAAAAAACGTTTTTAAATCTAAAATATAGAGTTTTCATACTTACCGCGTACTGCGGAAAAGTGTAATTTGTTTTTGAACAAAACAGACACAAGCTTATTTTGCTCAAGGGATGTGTTTAAACGTAAAGCCAAGCAATGTTGTTACCAGAAGTTCTTTTTAAATCTTTACTCATATATGTCTATATTTTATTGTGGTTATTGTTTATTGTTGACCTCAAATGCTGTTACGATAGTGTATATAGTGTTATTTAGGTCTGTAAGTGGGTGTATTTCTGGTTGACCTTGATACAAATAAACATAAACAAAATAAGAAATGTGAGTATAATCAATTCTCAGGATCGGTTATAATTTATACATCACAGCGAAGCAGGTAGGTCTATACCGGTTTGAGTATTTAACTATCTCCGCAATCAAATTTGACTTGTTATAACAGGCCCTTGTAGTTATTGTACAACGCATTATCTGGACATACAAGCATATATATGGACATTTGAGAGATTAGTGTTATACATCCGCGCCTTCATTGTAAATGTAGCAGATAGAATCATAAATGAAACTTGGGAGGATGGTTGGTTGCTTGCTTTAGCGTATTGGCGCGTCCATTCGTATGAATGATGTACGACATACTAGTGAGTTATTATTACCTCGAGCGATTCAGAAAAAAAAGTGTGGAAGAATGAACACTGTGCCAATAAAAATAGTTCCGTTTTTAGAGTTTTAAAAAATTAAATATCATAAACGTTCCTAGAAATAAGGACCATGGCCACAGTGCAGAATCAAAGATTATCGTCAGAGTTTAACAATCAATGCACTTTTGATTATTGGATTATGGTAATCAGATCTTTATGCTTACTGCCACAGACACGTAAGCTGCTTTTCCACATGACTAAGTGATGAAAATGCCACTTGTCATGGAAGGGAAAGACGTGTCTAAACATTTGCTCAATGGTATGCATGCCTTGACAGCTGAGTTTGGAAATACGTTGATGTGTAATTCTAAATACTCATGTTTAGCCACTGGCAAAAGAATACACGAGATTCTTTGGTATTCTACTAATGACACTTGGGGGAATGTTAAGGGACAGGAAGTTTAAACCAAGCTGGGTCAACTCAACCAAGGCGATAGTATTCCCCTTTGGACAAACTTAACCGACAGGTTTTGTAATCGCCTCGCTCTTCCGTCCATTTTCTTTGTAAACACATTATCTCAAATAGTGTTTCACTCACAACATTGAATATTTGACAGATTTATTAAATATATCAAATGGATAATAAATGAATTGAATTCCATATAATATAGAAACGTGGTGTGATCAGATGAAAATAGTTCGACTACATTAAAACAGTCCTTCTATAACATTTATCCCTAGCCTATAGAGGATATCTGTTGTCTATCTGTATATATCATTTATACTTCATCGAGTGGATCAAAAATCCGTAGAGCGAAAATACATTTTTTTTCATCCACGAGATGAAATAGAAATGATATTTACAGATGAATCTACCATTGTTATATTTATTATATAGGCTAATCAGTAATTAGATTTTGGTGTATTTACTCTTAAAAACTGAGAGATGTGTTACACCAGTTGACTTAGAAATGGATCTTAGTTTGGTTTCATCGCCCATTCGGCGTAAGATAAATAAGCGCATCGGTTTTGGATTTAACACAACAACATTTCATGTCGCAATAGCTATGTAATAGTTGAAAAATTAAAAAAATAATTATAGTTAAAATAACATATTTCTTTCAGAGGAGAAACCTGTGTTTGTCTGCGCGCAAGGATACAACGGCTAACGGGCGACCACAAACCTCCAAGTTTGCGTTTAATCGAAGTGAAGTTGAACTTTATATTTTCTTTAGTTTAAAACTTGTATTAGTAAGCTAATACTACTTTAAATAAAGATTTACTAAATGAAGTGTGTTAAAATGTTTTACGATACATTATTTTTGAAAATCTGTTTTTGTTACCTGAATCAACTGAGTCGGTCACAATGCTTAGTTTTATTGGTTTTACAGTGTGCGCGAGTTTACGTAGCGATCAGCAGGCACTGACATTCGACAGCCATAGTCCACATTATTCGTGCAAAGATTTGTCTGTCCTCGGCATATTTTTGGATAAAAAGAACAGTTTAAAAGCTTTAACTGAACCCCTAAACTTTGCATGTGTAAGGTAGAGTACTCTTTCAATAGCGAGCCTATGGCTAAATAACATATGAATACTCATACCCCCTGGACACCGGACATTCATTCATGAGATAGATTTATTAAATATATCAAATGGATAATAAACGAATTGAATTCCATATCATATAGAAACGTGGTGTGATCAGATGAAAATAGTTCGACTACATTAAAACAGTCTACATTAAAACGTCTGCTTTGTTATCATTTGATGGTAAAATACACTTTTAGGTCTTTGCGCAGCAACAAATCTACCTAATAATTGCATAATTGGTCTATTAGCTTTATTAATTTCAGTTCAGGCGTTATCATAATTTATTGATATTATTGTTTTTGACAGATCCATTGAAGGAGTCTTGAAAAATCTTGCTCTCGTCTCTCAGCTGTTTCGTCAAGCTAAAGCCCGCCAAATGTGATTTATTAAAAAAAGAGGTTTCATTTTAGGTCATGTGGCACCATAGTCTGGTACCCTGCCCCTAAACTCGTACAAGATAGCTCGTTATTAGGGTCAGGCAACACCCGCCGCCATTACACTTTATTCAAGATGGCGGCCCCCATGTTTACACTTGTGACAGACAATCTTACGTCGAATGGATTTCAGTAAACTATGTAAGTTTTCCACATACATAAGCTTTTCTAATGTGATGATGTAATTTAGGGTATCCGACTGCAGCTTTATATTCGTTTGAATTAGGATGGCAAGCAGTTTTGACTTATTTTGCACGCTTTTATTAATATTTTGACATTGCCTAAATTCGGACGTTTTTAGCTATAAATGGGGTCTAGGGGATTGGGAATTTGTGGCATCACTGTAAAAATGACTTTAATAGCAGCCTGAGCCTTTGACCTATTGGGAAACATGTCATTGAAGTGGATGCCACAATTATTTACACAAAAATTTCCGGATATAAAAAGACCCCTACCTATCCTTTCTAGCAAAACTCTACAGTCAGTGGGCTATGGGACAGGCAGTTGATGGCATATTTCAGAAAACATATCTAAATGTAGCCTGGACCTCTGGGCTAATATAAACTACGATTGAAGGGGATGCCACAAGTATTTGTGTACATTTTTCGGGAAAACTATGGCTTACATAGCATTTCTTGCATTAACAAACAACTAAGGGGTCCAGGGGTAATGGGTATGGTATTTGGTGGCATCTTGTTAAAACAACTTTTAGCAGAGCCGGGGGTATATCATATAATAGTGAAGATATAAATGAAGTGGATGCCACAATTATTTGCGCAATTTTCAGCCCGGGATTTAATGCATTTTATACACACAGCGAAAGGGGCCAGGGGCATGGCATTTGGTGGCATCTTCCTAAAAACACCTTTGTTTTATATATTTAAATTGGATGCCACAATTATTAGACCCATTTTTTATAGGAGTAAATCCGAGTAATATTACTGCCATAACCAAAATTATTCATTTCCTTTTTCAGGAAGATTATTCGGTATATGGGAGCTTATTTGTGAATCTGAGTGACAGAGTCAGTGGAAAGACACTATAACAATTTATATGTCTGAATGTGAGTTAAGAATTCATCCTAACTCAACAAGTCATTGGTGGACACAAACTCAATCTTGTCTGTTTTCAGAGTGATGATCTGTGCTTTTGATCTGAAGATCAGTTTTGGAAGATTGTGTAAATGAATTATAAACATACCAAAGGCCTTCAGATAGGGAGGGGCATATTTATCATATATCCATATATACATATATCCTGTGGGTGTATCCACATTTGTCATATATAATTTATACCCTTTAAGTTCTGTACATGTAACATCAGATCAATAATAAGCATTGTAGGTAACACAATTTTTTCTGGAACCATTCATCTTTATTATGAGTAAATCAAAAAAGTTATCAAAAATTTGAACTGGTATTATTGTGTTGTAGATATTAGGTTATCGCTAACAGTGACAACCTAAAATTTCATTTCATATCTGGCGAACTATACACTGTACAATGCAGGCATGGAAGTGCAGTCACTAAAGTGCATGTTTGTCTGTAGATTTGTGACAAATGTAAACTTTTTCAAATTTTCAATTGTATAAAAAAAAATAAAATAAATGAAATAACCTTTAATCCTTCCAATTTCCAAAGAAATTTGAGGCATATAGGGTATGAGACACTGCAGTAAAAATATACAAAATTTCCCCAGTTTTAGTTTTTCATTGAAATGATTTGGAGTATGCAAACTTGAAATAACGCTCATGCACCAAATAATACCTGGCTTGAATGCAGCTTCATTTAGAGTTTAAGACTGGATTAAACAGAGCATCAACTGGTGGGCGCAAATAGGAATCAATAATACCATGTCAATGAAATGCATATGTTAAATATTAAACATTCACAGGGACATGGCACTACTGAAATTAGCAGCATATTACTCAATAAAACTGGTACTGTAAATAGAAAACATGTTTGTTAAAATGACAACAATAAGTGAAGATAATGCTGATAGAACTGGACATCTGACCATCCCAATCTTCCTTCTTCAAAAAATTCAGGGGCCTCCGTGGCTCAGTAGGTAGAGCGTTGGACGCTCAATCCGAACAGCCTTCCACCAATGGGCCGCGGGTTCGAATCCCACTCAGTCCAAAAAAAAATTGGAAAATTTTCTGACTGGGTTTTCACTCGAACGACGTATGTGGGATGGTTGTCAGTTACCAGCGGAAGGTCGTGGGTTTCCTCCGGGCATAGAGCCCGGTTTCCTCCCACAATAAAACTGGCAACGCCGTCATATAAGTGAAATAATCTTGAGCGCGGCGTAAAACAACAAACAATCAATCAATCAAAAAATTCATAAATGAGCCATAGGTTATAACAGAATAAGCTCAATTTTCAGTTTTTTTTTTATATCAAATTTAGATTTATTTGACAACAAGTTTATGCTAGAGTGCCCCTGGCCCCTTTCGCTGTGTGTAAATGCTAAAATGGATAAAATGCATTAAATCCCGGTCTGAAAATTGCGCAAATAATTGTGGCATCCACTTCATTTATATCTTCACTATTATATGATATACCCCCGGCTCTGCTAAAAGTTGTTTTAACAAGATGCCACCAAATACCATACCCATTACCCCTGGACCCCTTAGTTGTTTGTTAATGCAAGAAATGCTATGTAAGCCATAGTTTTCCCGAAAAATGTACACAAATACTTGTGGCATCCCCTTCAATCGTAGTTTATGTAATAGCCCATAGGTCCAGGCTACATTTAGATATGTTTTCTGAAATATGCCATCAACTGCCTGTCCCATAGCCCACTGACTGTAGAGTTTTGCTAGAAAGGATAGGTAGGGGTCTTTTTATATCCGGAAATTTTTGTGTAAATAATTGTGGCATCCACTTCAATGACATGTTTCCCAATAGGTCAAAGGCTCAGGCTGCTATTAACGTCATTTTTACAGTGATGCCACAAATTCCCAATACCCTAGACCCCATTTATAGCTAAAAACGTCCGAATTTAGGCAATGTCAAAATATTAATAAAAGCGTGCAAAATAAGTCAAAACGGCTTGTCATCCTAATTAAAACGAATATAAAGCTGCAGTCGGATACCCTAAATTACATCATCACATTAGAAAAGCTTATGTATGTGGAAAACTTACATAGTTTACTGAAATCCATTCGACGTAAGATTGTCTGTCACATGTGTAAACATGGGGGCCGCCATCTTGAATAAAGTGTAATGGCGGCGGGTGTTGCCTGACCCTAATAACGAGCTATCTTGTACGAGTTTAGGGGCAGGGTACCAGACTAGTGGCACCACAGACACTGTACAAGCAAATATTGAACGAACTTCATCAGGGGCGAAAAACTGGATATTTTGGAAGGCAGAGAACAGTGCAAGTCCTTCGTAATCGGGTCTACTGGCCTGGAATGACTAGGAACATATCCAGATGGGTTCGAAGATGTGACTTATGAGCTCGTAGCAAATCTGGGTTCAGGGTCAGCCAAGCTTCGCTCAGATAGTCGAAAGTTAGCTTCCCACTGAAGATACTTGTTACGGACATACTGGACTGTCCCACAACTGCTAATGGCGATCGCTATATTTTAATAATCGGGTACTAGTACACCAAGTGGGTAGAGGGGTATCCTTTTACAGACTACACAGCCCTCATCGTCGGCGATAAACTGGTAACCGAGTTTATCACGCGTTTTAGAGTACCAAAAGAAATCCACACTGACCAGGGCAGTGAATTCGAGTCCCAATTGCTAGCACAATTGTGCAAGCTCCTAGGGGTTCATTCCAACAATGGGTCACGGGTTCGAGACCCACTTAGTCCAAAATAATTGGAAAATTTTCTGACTGGGCTTTCACTCGAACGACCTATGTGGGATGGTTGCCAGTTACCACCGGAAGGTCGTGAGTTTCTTCCTGGCATAGAGCCCGGTTTCCTCCAACAATAAAACTAGCAACGTCGAAATATAAGTGAAATAATCTTGAGTGCGGCGTACAACGCCAAACAATCGATCAATCACCTAGGGTTCATAAAACTATACACAAAGCATAAAGTTAATCACCTCCCCTGGAAAGTCTACACCGATCGATAAAATCATTGGTGTAGGGAGATTACTGGCAAACTGATGTTGCAGAAATGATTGTGATCATAACGGGCAGCATTCTGACGATGAGAAATCGCCATTAATGGCAATAAGCTATACAATTTATTCAGGATATCGTCAGCCAAATCAAAAGTGTATTTTAACAAAATAAAAAGATGCGTGTCCATCTGGCTTCAGAGGGCGAACATATTGAAGTAACAAGAGATTCTTTAAAGGGAACTTAATGACCGCCGTCATCTATCCATATTAAAGAGTGTTACAGCAATAGCTGGATATAGGAATTGGGGACGACAGTGCATTTAATGTATATATTATGTGATATTGTGTGAGATAACTATTGTTGAGGAAAATTAGATTAAGTAAGCTTCCCTTGAAATTTCGGTTGAAAACAACATTGCCACCTGGTAGCCGTCTTGAATATGCTATATCTCGTTATTTTGGGATTGCACTTTCTTCAGCCGTTAGGCTGAATTTATAAGGCAGCCGGCATTTAGTGCTGCGATAGGTGCCTAACCCAAAAATCAGTAGAAGAATTTCTGCCATATATTCAAGAAAGTTTAATCCCAAAATAACGAGAATACTGTTATATTCACTTTCTAAAAGACGCTAACGAATTAAACTGATGTATTCAGCAATGGGAGGTGTGTCAATTACATTAGCAGTGGGGTATTAAATGTCCGCTGTAGTATCTACCAGTCAACTACCTCCTTTTGTAGAGGAGGCCGGTTCGCTGAATGGATAAGGCAGCCGGCATTTAGTGCTGGCGATATGTGCCATACTCTGGGACCCGGGTTCGATTCCCGTTTCGGGCGTCACCCCAAAATCGGTAGAAGAATTTCTCAATGTAATCCCAAAATAACAAGAATAGTGCTAAATGCTATTGTAGCATGTATACCGAGAGGATTCCATTCGTATGAAATAACAATGAGTGATAATGAGTGAGTGGATTGACATTGATGGACCTAACTATGAATGTGATGAGTTTGTTGTGGTATCGTTTCTACACTTGTCCGGAAATATTGAAGACGAAGATATTAAAGATGTTGTACGAGATCTGGAGATTGAGATATTATCACCAGCAAAAAGGCCATATTACAAAGGGACGTCGGTTGTAGACGGCACAAGGTATGTGAAAGTAAAATCCCCCCCGGTCCCCGTACGATAAAGTCATTACTATACGCTATGCGTTTTTTTACTGTACATGGGTCAGAATATTTCAAAGTCATCCACGACAATCAGTCTAAAGTGTACTCGAAGTGTTTGTCTGATCAACATCCGTTCAGAAGCTGTCCGCAATTTAAATGTTTTAGGTGTAATCAGCAGGGCCACATTGCAAGAACCTGTGTAGCAGAGGAATGTTGGGAATGTGGTTATTGTGGAGACAGATGTAAGTGTGATGATTTTACTTCGGGCAATGTAGGAGAACCGGATTGTGAAGCAGAAATGAACCCAACTAGTCCAAATAAAACAAAATTGTGTTCGGTTTGTGGACAATTTGATTGTTTGTGTCGCTCGGAGATAATAAAGCCGAGCATAAACAAAAGTGATGTAAATGAAAGTGATGCAAATGAGAGTGATGAAACGATAGAAAATCATAATGTAGCTGATGTAATAATTAACCAATGTATAGATAATCACAATGTTGATGAAAATAATTCAACTGGATTAATATTTAGTCAATGTAATGATGAAATTGAAGAAGGAAGTGAGATGGACTCCCAATCCTCTGACTTTTCTATTGTGAAACGAAGGAAGAGTCACCGCATAAAACCTCAACCGAACATCACAAAAACGAAGAGAACGGCACCCTTGACGTGCTTTGTTTACAAGAAATCTATTGGGACGACCAATTTTTTCTCAACTATAAAACTACGTTTGCGAGCGACGACTATTGTAGTAACGGTCATGGTGAAAGTAAAGGTGTCGCTACTATTATTAGTGATAAATTGAAATATTATGTCTTCGATGTTAAGACAAACGATAATGCCCGCATTGTTAGAGTATTTTTAGAAATAAAAAGTTTAACATATGACATTGTCAACTGTTATGCCCCCAATGATGTTCGGGAGCGGGATAATTTCTCTTGAGACATTTGTGAGCCCAGATTCCTATTTTATGTTGCTAGGAGATTTAAATGTTGTCTTTTTCCTGTATTGATAGATCTACCAATGTAGAATGGGATAAATCAAGGCGTACTTTTTTGGGACTGACCAGAAAATATCATTTTAAGAGATATGTGGCGGTATTGTCACCCAGAAAAGATAATATTAAGACAAAGTAGAACATATTAAGACAAAGGAGATTTAACACCGGAAGTTAAAACCGTTTACCATCGTCGAAAAGCCTTTAGTGCACATAGTGCCATTTCTTACGTTTAGATGTGTCGACTGAGGGGCCCGTGTTTATTTTTTCCAATAATCAGTTGTTAAAAAATAATGAATATTGTCATGAAATTAAAAATCTTATTAGAAGTCTAGACGAGCTGTAAACCAACTCTCTTATGATAAAACCTATATATATAAATTGGAAAGTGAACTGAAAGAAATAGAGTTGGATCAGAGTAAGGGGGCTATTTTGATGTCAAAATCGCAATGGGCGGTTGAGAGAGATCGTAACAGCTTATTTTTTCAACTTAGAAAATTATAAACAGGAGGGTAATGTATTTCCGGATTTTTTTCGGAGACTTGTTTCCGGAGATGTTGTTTATACAACTGATGAAATCTTTTTATGAAGACCTCTATTCCGCTGGAAAAAAGAAGCTGTAGATGAAATTCTGTATCACGTGACAGACACGCTAGGTAAAGAAGAAAAGATTGCATGTGATGTTGATCTGACAAAACGGGAATTGTGGTACTCGGTAAAATGACTATGGAAAATAGAACTCCTGGAAGTGATGGCCTGACAGCCGAGTTCTACTGTTTCTTTTGGTCAGATCTCAGTGATATTTTATTCGAAATACTTCGCGATGCTTTCAGATCATGGAATTTACCGAGGTCCATGCGATCAGGTATTATAAGCTTAATTTACAAGCACAAAGGGTATAAGACTGTATTAAAGAATTGGCGACCGATAACATTATTAAATGTACAGACTATTATCTAGATGTTTATCTAATCGTTTGAAATACGTAATGAATAAAATTGTTTCCCCTTATCAGAGCTGCTGTGTACCTGGCAGAAATATAAGTGATACTGTAGCCAGTATACGCGATGTTATTGATTATGTAAATGTTTGTACTGAAACTTGATCAAGAAAAATCGTTTGATCGTGTCTCACATGTCTTTTTGATGATGGTTTTGATGAAATTTTTTAAAAATGGATTAGTACTCTGTATAATGATATAAGGAGTTCAGTGAAGGTAAATGGGTTTCTTAAACCTTACTTTAATGTTAAAAATCTGTACGACAGGGCTGTCATATCTCCGCTATGCTGTATGTTTTAACTGTAGAGCCCCTGGGTTGTTTTATGCGTCACAATGAAAGCATTCGAGGCATAGATATAGCATTTTCTATCCTTACTTCCTGTCACAAGTGACCTGTGTATTTTCATATTCTTTCCAGCTTCCGTTCCCTTTGAACTCCTATATGGAAGAAGTGTCCGGTCCGCTTGCTATCTTGCGAGAGTTGTGGACGAAGGATGTCCCTGACGAGTCTGTTAAAACTACTTGTGAGTACGTGCTTGATTTGCGCAACCGATTGGAAGACACCGCCCAGATAGCTCGTGAAAACTTGTTAGAAGCTCAAACGCGGTATAAACATAATTTTGAAAGAAGACTGTTAAACGTGAACTTTTAGCTGGTGACAGAGTACTGGTCATGTTGCCCACCGACTCTGATAAACTCCTAATGAAATGGAAAGGACCTTATGTCGTTTTAGAAAAAGTCGGGCACAATGATTATCGTATTCAAATGGACAAAAAAGTAAAAATCTTTTATATTAATATGTTGAAGCTCTATGTTGAACGAAGCATTGCTTTTGGTGCTAGTTTGATTGCTGTACTTGACAATACGGCTGAGGAAAAAGTTTCAAACGAGGCTTTGCTCAGCGAATGTCCATCTTCTCAGACAGAAGCCCATATGGACATTAATTTATGGGATGGGTTGACAGAGAAACAGAGGATAGATTTACAATCCTTGGTCAGTGAGTACAGTGAACTATTTTCTAACATACCTGGAATAATTGATTTAGTTATTCATCATATTGTACTGACCACCGAAAAACCTATTAATGTCAGACCTTACCCAGTTCCCCACGCTTTAGTAGAGACGGTCAGGAAGGAAATTGAGGACATGAATAAAATGAGTATTATTGAACCTGCAACATCCCCCTACCAGTCTCCTTTACTCATGATCAAGGGAAAAAAGACGTTCAGACCAGCTATTGACTTTTGCCAACTAAATCGAGTAACTGTATTTGACGCTGAACCAATGTCTAACTCAAAAGAGATAGTTGCAAAGGTGACCAAAAGCAAATGGTTGTCGAAGTTAGTTTTTTGCAGGGGTTACTGGCAAATCCCTCTTACCGAGAAAGCCAAAGACTGTACTGCCTTTTATACTTCCACTGGATTGAAACATTTCACACGTATGCCGTTTGGGTTTGTGAACGCATGGAGTAGTTATAATAAAATGATGCGATTTTAACTATAAAGTATGGACTGACAGTCTTGTTGATGATGTGCTCGTCTATAGTGAAACTTGGGATGGACATCTTGCTCGGTTAAGAGAGCTTTTTGGTCGTGTCAAAGATGCATCTCTTACTGCAAAACCCCCAAAATCTTATTTTGGTTATCCACGGCTCGAGTACGTTGGGCATTTAGTGGGGAGAGTGCTATTGCTACACTTGATGATAAGGTAGAAAAAGTTAAATTGGCTGCCCAGCCCAAAACCAATAATCAATTACGCTCATTTTTGGACCTTGCCGGATACTACCAAAAGTTTATACCAAATTATGACACAATAAATAATATGTGAGTAAATTATGTTAGTTGTAAGGTTTTCCTGTCAATTACCATTTTGAAATACGGGGTGATGTCACAAATTTTCTCAAATATTGGAATTGTAGTAAACAGGACAACTTTAAACTGTGATACATTCAAAAGAGCTGGGTTGACACAAGTCAAAGACATATTGAATGAATTTATACCGGGATTTTTGCCGTCCGAAGCAATAATTGCGATTATTTCAGGATTCTGTTGAACACATAAATGTTAGTAAAATAAAAGCAATGTTTGAACTGATTAAGTCTTGCATACCGTGTAGCTGGACTAAAACAACGGTTACAAATAATAAATTAAAACCAGAAGACTTCAATAAAGCTCTAATTAGAAAAATGGACAAAGACCCAGCTTGTGTAAAAATGTGGTCTAAAGAAATGCCTTCTTTGAATATCAAACCGTACTGGATGTTGGTAAATGTTATGGGAAAAATCCCAAGGTACGCCAGTTAGACTTTAAAGTGCTTCACAACGTCATTTTCACAAGATGTAAGGCGTTCAACATTGGCTACGCTAAATCACCAATGTGCTGTATGTGTAACACTGAAGTTGAAAGTGTAATGCATATTTTTGTCAACTGTAGTGAACTTAAAAGCTTCCATTGTTATTTTTGGCAGTTACTGGAGTCACTTTCTATGTATGCCCCTGTACCAGGGTTAAATCAGATATCACTACAAAGTCTGCTTTTATTTGAGTATTTAGGGAACAATAAACATGTCAATAAGTACTTAATTAACATTATATGTTCTGTAGCTAGATACGCAGTTGACAGCCATAGCATGATTACGAACGCCAATAAGCTCGGTGCCAAATAGCATCAAACACTACCTCCTTTGTGTATGTACACGTAATACACGATCTCTGCCAGCGCCTCTTCTTGGCAGTTTGTACACATTAAAGGTTGTGTATTTGGACGAGCATGCCGATTAGTTACGAACAATACGGAAAATATGAATATTTCTTTCACACTAAGTTTTTGACTTTCAAAGAACTAAAGCGAATGTTGTTTTGTTTCAACTGAGGTTTTTTAAATATACATGGTCCACAGTCTATATACAAACACATACCAGCTTTAAGCGTTGTCTATAAATCCTTTAAGACCTTGACCTTAAAAAAACGCTGACTTTTGTTTGATGATTTTTTTCTTCTTGGTCATCTTTAAGACAGGGAAAGTAGACTTAATGACTTGATTGGATGGTTTGCACGTTTTCCTTCCGCGATGAAGAATTGTTATCCTTTTTTTATTAAAACCCAGAGGAAAGGTGTATCTCAATTTGTAGCTTGTATGAGTCCTTAATTACATCTCATTTACGTAGGCGTGTTCAGATTTGCTTCATGATGTTGTTCACCTATACATAAGTGTCCAGTCATTAGATGTTTGTGTTAAATGTGTTTTTATGGAGCAATAGATACTGCATTATGTGGAACAAACTGCTCGTACTGAATAGCAGATTTTGTGATCTTCGTATTTCCGAGAAAACAAAGTAATTGTACTAAACCACGATTGCTTCTTTCGTTTCTCTGGTATGTAATCTGACCGGCTATATCGTGGTTGGACTTAATATCGTTTCTCTATCCAACTGTATAAGCTTTCATAAGAGGGTGCACCAGCACTTAGCCAAGATACTCGAGACAAAAACGTAAGCTAGTAGATATAAACACAGTTGAAAGTTGAGCTAAACTTATATCTTAATGGGAAATGGTTTTGACGGGATAATCTAAAAAAACCATCTTAACGCTTCAATCCTCGATAGGTTTGCTTTGCTAAAAGTACTGTTTATTCGCAATGCAAAACAATTATGTAGAAATGTATGATGGCATTACGGTAACAAAGCTTAGAAAAAGAGGAAACACGTTTTATCCATCATAGGTAGAAAAGTACATGTAAGTATTCGTTTATACAGAAACGGCGGGTATAAAGCCAAGGGCTTGTTCTATCCCGAGAAGGGAAGCATTACTATACTATTCTATCAGTGAGCACTAAGACTAAATTATTTAACTATATTTTAAGGTGATTGTCTTACAAACATATTAGAACTATCAAAACGAATTAATATAGACAGAAAATACGAAAAGGCATCTAGAGAAACAAACTAACAGTAGGATAAAAGAGAAAGCCAAAATGAGTCATATATAAATAGTTATCACAAAAGTTAGCAAGTTTACTCCATCTATTGAGTTAAAAGCAGCTCCGTAATGTTTGTTTTGAGCAAGGAGCATGGTGCAGTCGTTTTAAGAGTATGCGATATAATGTTCCACTCCCGCGGTCCAATAGATTTGAGAGTTTACAGGGATAAATTTGTTTCGCAGAAAGGTTTTTTTAGATTTAGAGGATGATTACGAGTAGGATAGCAGTGCGTATTAGCGGGAAAAGAAAAATAGCTCTGAAAGAATGCAGGTAGCCTGAAAGAGCTGTAAATAAATTTGACCCATGGTCTTATAATTTTGATCTTTGAGTTTTGGACTGAACGAAATGGAAAGTGCTTGTCATGTAAGTTAATAAAATATGTCTGGAAGTCTTCTACGGTTTTATTAACATCATTGGTACGTAAAATGTGCTCCCAAGACTTCCGGTCAACTTCTGTTTTAATTTTGTGTAGTTGTTCAGGAGAATATCTTCTAAAAGTTCTGTCTCTATGTAAAGGTGTATCTTTGGCTGTGGTAGGGACAGGTGAATTAAATATTTGGAAAATAGGGTAGTGGTCTGATATGTTACAGTTCACAAGGCTGAATTATCGACTGTAAGCAAAACTTGATTTCCAAAAGTAAATCATCTGCTTCATATCCGAAGAACATGCGTCAGATAATTAAGACTCCAGGACAACCATTAAAATCGAATCAACTGAGTATCTTTTCAGCTCCAATCAAACATTGTGATAGGATGCAAATAGAAACAGTTCGAGAATATTCGGTTCAACCAAAGCAATTGCAAGAAGAGCTCACTGGATCATATAAATCTTTTTCTATCATTGAGTTGGATCTCTCTTTGATGTTATAGAAATCAATGACATAAAATATATCAAAGTGGGTGATGTGAATTCTATAATATAATGTGTGGCAAGCATTTTAGTTTATCAAACATGAATCTTGTCCCGTAAACGTGTTAATCATTAATTAAAGTGAGCACTCCCTCAAATATACTCTCTCAAAAAAGAAACGCAACATCCAATTTTTTTTCAAACATGAATTTTTCCAAAAATGTGCGTGATTGACACATGACAACAGGATCATGTTATAATGTAAATGTCCGATAATTGAATTTAAGCCCCTGATAGTGGCTGTTGATCACACGTGACTTTCGGGTCAGCCTTTGTGTAACGCTACACGAGGAAGGCGTAGGGAAAAACGTAGGGCAGTTACACGTGCGAATCACGTCTTATCTTTATGCGCGTTTAATGGATACAAAAGACACACAACCGTTCAATTGAATTCAGTCGTTAAATTGTTTCACGAAGTTACTACAATATGCCAAGACTAGACGCAGCTACCCGGAACGTCGTCATTGGTCGTAATGTTCACCGGAGCACGATTTCCAGACTATTACAACGGCACCAGCAATCCGGTTCAACAGCTGATCGTCAACGTTCTGGCCGACCTAGGATCACATCAGCAGTCCGAGATCGCTACATCCGGTTACTTCATCTGCGAAACCGGACCAAAACAGCAACAGAAACAGCACCAAATATCCTAGGTCTACATGGAATATCGGCACAGAGTCAGAAACCGTCTCCGTCAAAACGGCTTACGCGCCAGACGTCCTTACTTTGGCGTAGTACTGAGACGCCAGCATCGACTTGCAAGGGTCCGATGGTGCAACAGGTTAAGGGACTGGAATCTGCGAAACTCGAGGCGAGTCTGGTTCAGCGATGAGTCAAGATTTCAGCTGCAGAGAAGAGATGGTCGTACACGAGTTTACAGACGCCGGAATGAGAGGTTCACAAGGAACTACGTCCTTGAGGTCGACAATTTCGGTGGAGGAAGTGTGATGGTGTGGGGTGCCATATCCTGTGCCCGAAAAACTCAACTGGTGCACATTCCCGGCAACCTTAACGCCGTTCGATACACAGATGAGGTTTTGACACCACATATGCTGCCCGTAATGGACCTCCGTAGGGAAATTTTTCAGCACGACAACGCTCGGCTGCACACAGCTCGTGCTACTGTTGAATTTCTAGCCAACCAGAACGTAGCAGTGCTCCCCTGGCCGTCAATATCACCAGATTTGAACCCAATAGAACATTTGTGGGATGATTTGGAGCGCCGCAAAGTCTGCAAGAACTGCAGCAGGCTCTTCGGCAAGAATGGAGGAGAATTCCGCAAAACCGTATTCGTCGATTGATTGTGTCTATGCTGAGATGGGTCCGTGCTGTGTTACAGGTTAATGGTGGGCACAACAGATTTTGACGTTGCAGTGACGTCATCTGAGCGCTAGACCTATGAACTTTAATGTGATAAATGTTCAAAGGTGAATGAAGGTGAATGAACTTTAAAGTCTGAACAACCAGTCTGCCAAATTTCAGTGTAATGTGATGCTTATTTCTGTATTAAAAATGATGTTAAAAATTCATATTTTGAAGAACAAAAATTGGAGGTTGCGTTTCTTTTTTGGGAGAGTATATATCGCATTTCATTTACATGCACTATCTTCCCGATTATTAGAAAGCTTATGACCATTCTTCGTTATTTTAAGATGGCGTTGTGCAGCCGCATATAACATGCTCAGGTATGCGAATAAATCTATCTTTTTCTGGTAAGCAAACGCTTTTCGTTGAATATTTTCAGTTTAGTCTTCCCTTAAATCTACTATCGATACAACTCAACTACCTAAATAGGAAAATTCTGCAAAAATAGCAATATATGCTTTTGCAGGTTATCGACAAGCAGCTCTACGTCATATATACGCCTGGCAGTAAAATCAATTAATTCAAAGCTTGGGATAGATAAATGATGAAAAATTGTCAAATAATGTTTAACAGTTAAACAGTATAAAAACAGTAAAAAAAAAATATGTTCAATGTATTTAGCTAACGTGTTCACTTTAAATTCCTACATTAGGATGGTAATGGCCCAGTCATCGTTTTCATTAAACACGCTGGTAGCATGCTTTATTTGAGATTGTGATTGGTCGTGACCTAATGTTAATGGTATGTGTAACAACAATAATTAGTGGTGGTGATTAGATTTATTGGCGTGTGCCAGCCCAAATATAGGGCTGATTTACACCACAACATTATATTAAAATGCTAGATCATCAAAATTTAAGTTTTAGAATCGTTTAGTTGTCACAGCATACTGACCTACTGCAGCTAATACCTTAGCAGAATTTTCGCCAGGAGACAATAAAGTATCCAAGGTTAGGTTGCCACCAACAATACGTCTAAGCTTAGCCCGATGCCTGTTAAACTTAGAGCAGATACACAAGAAGTGACTAACTGTTTCCTCTACTAGACAATGGTCACATAACCCTGTAGGGTGAAGCCCTATTCTATGGAGACGTGCATTGAGTGGAATAATACCGGACAGTAGCCTGAACAGAAGTACATCTGCCTTACGATTCGTCAATTGAACACACCCATTTTTAACAGACTTTTGCAAGTTATAATAAAATCTGCCATCTGGCGCAGAATCCCAGTCATCCTGCCAAAGTGAATAAAAATAATTGTTAGAGCTAGAGATTATTTCTGATGTTAGAAGCTTGACTGGAATAGATACATTCTGTCCCAGAGCGGACTTTGCAAGGCCGTCAGCTACTTCATTCCCTCTCACACCCACGTGTGCCGGAACCCACGCCAAGCAGACTTCCAATCCATCTGAAAGCAAACTAGACACGGATTGTAAAATATCCCAAATTATAGGGTTAGATTTATGCCATACGTAATTTTTTATAGAAACTAATGCACTTAAGGAGTCACAACAATAATTAATTACGTCTTGAATTAGACTGATGTCGGACGTAACTGTTACGAAAAACAGCCCCAGCTGACCTCAGGGTCAAACTATTCATGGCAAGATATTGTGTTTAAGTCCCATAATGTAATTGTGAACTCTGGAAACATGCCTGTCTGATAATCACTATGTTATATACTGAACCGCAAAAAAAAAAACGTTTTCTTTTTATATGGATATTGATAAATAGTGTATTTTAAATAGATGTAAACAACACTATGTTATATATTGTCTCTAATAAATGGCGTATTACTGCCATGGGTGTAAATTTGGTAAACCTTTTTTTTATTCTTTAACAGAATTCTACATAAGTGAAAACTTGGCTTTGAGACGAGAGATTTTTTCCCCGGAGAAAATCAAGCGTGTACCACAAAAAGCATACCTTTAAAGTGGCATGGGCTACCAATTTTGGGGGGAAATCCATGAAAGAGAATTAGCTAAATTTCCGATATTGTATCAAAAAGTACAAAATGATAGCTTTTTGCTGATGCCAAGTTTAAGAATGTCCGTTAAGGTAGCTTTTATAAGCAATTAAAATCCTAGAATATACTCATACATCCCGGCCTTTTTATAATGGTTCGTTATTAGCATATATATTCGACACGTACGGGGGTTCGAATCCCACTCAGTCAAAAATTGTACTATGTGCATGGGATGGTTGCCATAGAGCCCGGTTTTCTCCCACAATAAAACTGGCAACGCCCCCAAACAATCAATCAATCTTCCTGGTGGCATTTCTACACGACTTGATGTCCATAACTAATTTGAATGTCGACCGCGGTGGGAACGCTGTCACCGTGGAAAAAACTTTCAGCCGCAGAGAAAAGGTTACCACAGCGAAGAACACCTTTACCCCCTCTGTCTAAACATATCCAGCCCGGAGAAAAGGGGCTCATCACGGCAGTTTATGTACGAATTTCGATTTGCCGTGTAAATCTTTCTACATGTAGTTAAAGTTATGATTTTTAATGATACACTCTTTATTTTCTTTAATATACCGACGACAACGTTAAAAACGAAGTTCCAATAATGGCAAAAAACTGGAATTAACAAATTTCCAAGCGTAATAGGCCTCCGTTTCAGGTAATAGCTTTGCATTCTCTGACAACTGCAAATATTTTGTAATTAAATATGACATTCACTTCAACGGGGCTCTAGTTATTCGCAAAGATAGCGTTTGTGACAGTAGGCTTTCATCTTATAGCGAATCCCGTAGATCATATGCCATGATACTTAATTACGAATAAAAAAAAAATACAAACAAGATGCTATTCCCATAGGAAAATCCAGAAATGAGAATCGTGTTATTTTATGAAATAATTATGTCATATTATCATTTTCGTTGATTTCAGTATTAAATAAGAGTACAGAATTACACCAGTAATGACGAACGCGTTCTATTATCTTCAACATAAAAGCCTTTCTAAAATTGCATAAAAGAGTTAAAATGTGTTAATCAGTTAAGGATAACATTGTTATCAAAATATATAAATAATAAAAAGTAACAAAATGACGAGCAGATTTTATGTAGAGATTTGGATTTATATATTTAAAAAAATCGGAGTAAGGTAATTACAAGCCGATATCATGAGAAACCGTCGAAAGAAAACAAATATTAAAATGACTTACTTTTACAAACTAGGAACTGACAGTTTTGATATAGAAACCTCTTACTCGAGAACTCACAGATCACATGTATAGCAGTATAGATCCGATGTCAGGAAATATGAATCCACAGAATGAAATCTTGTTATCACACTGGTAAATCCACAATATACAATATTGTAAACACACTGTGAAACTCTTTGTCCAGAATGAATTCACAAATCAAATCACTGACAAGTTATAGCAAACCCAATTTGATCAAATTTTGCATTTGATGGCGTCAATACAGTCGGCTAGGTATTGGGAAGTTATTTGGTTGGGTAACACTGACTTTCCGGTATTCCGTGCACATTCGAATATACCGTCAGAGTTTGATTAGATCATTGTCCAAAAAGAATCTAATTTCATTTTCAAGATATTTGACATTGGTTGATTCAATCTATAAGCATGTTTTTTTATGGGCGAAAAGTTAAAATGAGTTAGTAAATTAACCGACACTGATTTACTCCGGGAAAAAATCCGGGCCAAGGTGAGAATCGAACTCACCACTTATTGTTACCGTCTTGCCGCTCTATCAACTGAGCTACCTGGCCATGCGGGGAATGGTTCGCTTGTTAGATTCTCTTACACACACAGAGCTGAAATCAACACCATTAGGATATGTATATTTACATTTTCTTGGAGATGAAGTCAGCGTTTCGAAAGCAAGCTTCAATCATTATCAGGTGAACTTCTGATATGAGCATTTTCCAGCTGGAAGAATGAAAAATAAACCGAAATGAAGATAAACGTTTACATTCCGATTAACAATGTATAAAAGAAGACATACACTGTAGCTCTCAAAACAAAATAAGAACGACTCCTACATCTTATTTTTATGAGTACATATCTATATATAAAGACAAGATAACGTAGTATTTAAATATGAATATATAAACCTCGCCAGATCTACGTTTGCACGATACTTATTTCGTTTTATAGGCAGATGGAAAACCTAGATTTGACATAGTCCAAGTAACAAATCAGCGGTCATTATCGATCCCGAAAGCCCATTAACAAATATTGATAAAGGACATTTGTGTTCTTGCAATAACGCAAAATATAAAACATAGAGTACTTTAAAGGGGGAGAAAAAAACAACAACATGCAATTGTATCGAACGGGCTCCCATCGAGCACCAAATTGATGTGTGTGATTCTTGCACGTTATTTGGTGTGAAAATACACTGAAAATGAACCTGTTAGACAAATTCGCCTTCTAACAGTGAGTAGAGCGCACCGTTGACATTTTGAAATTGACATCAAGAAGTATTCGTAAATTACTCCCCTTGCGAGCTTATCGTATCTTGTATGACTATAGCCTGGAATATCAGCGGTAAGACTACCTTTTCTGAAAATTCTATATCGACCGTCACATACACACAAAATGCAGCCTATCACATTTTACCAAAAGGTGGATTTACAAGCCATTTTACATTTCAGAGTTTTTAGAGTGTTTGTCTTTCGTTATTAGCGCCTCGAAATGATCGAAATTAACCTAGGTTTAAATGGCAGACTTTCAATTTCTCTGACGCTAGTGCAGTGATTGGTGAGATAGGCGGTATGCTGATTGGCCGATCGGGACACACAGCTAAGCTTTGCTGTGAAAATGGCTGCCGAGTCAGTTAGACGTCCTCTGATAACGCTTCTTGACTTTCTTATAACACAGTTTGGCGAGGAAAAATCGTAGAGACATGGTTTTGGTACCGTTAGAAAGGAAACTTTACTGCACCTGTACTATATCAATTTAGTTAATTCCTTTCCTTCTCCTTTAAGAGACAGAATGAAACCCAGGACCGGTTATTGACATCTACATTTTGAATGAAACCTGGACGGACAGAATGTTGGTTAGAACTCTATTTTTGGAGCTGTTACTTTACGCTTCATAACAACTTTTCAATATTGAAATGAAAAGACAAATTCTTCACATAAGACTGTAAAATTGTGTTTAAATAGCATTTACATTTGTCTCTCAAAAAGTGGAAGTAATAATTAACCGACTGACCTCGGCACCTCGTCTCCAACTTGGCTAAAAAGAAGTGGAGATTAAAGAAAGCGAAAAACAACGCCATCGGCAGTATCAGTTTATCGCTCTTGGAAAATAACCTCACTAATCCCGCGAAGGTAGATTTATTGCTTTCGGTGGTGACAACATGTAATCATAAGAAGTGATGTGAAAGATTGGGTTATGATTTATGTGTTTCACGGAAAACAATAGTGAGAAACTATAGTTTAGTCCATCGAAATAAATGGTATTGTTCCTCTAAGAGTCTAAGCCAATTATGGCGTGTTTCTCAGGAGAAAGCTTTTAGCATGATCTAATCTGAATGGAATAAGGGGGAGATTTCAAAGGCTACTGGAAATCCGACAATAAAAGACACATCAGCACGGGAGGCATTTCTCTTCAACAGCAACAAGTTGTACTGCAATCCGTTTAATTTCCTGTATTGTTCAGCTTAGTAGTGTAGAAGGTGTTTTGATTGATTAATTAATTTAGTGTTTATCCCATACTCATGGTTATTTCGCGTATATGGGGTTACCACTTTTATTGGTAGATGAAACCGCAATGCAGTATAATACTTATTCACACATATACATAGATAGGTATTATGACTGCCCTTTAGAACCCTGCTCTATTGTAACTAAAATTTTAATCTCCCATGCCTTCTTAGTGTCAACCATCATTGTATTCTGTTTTTTTTTCTATATAAATGCACACTGTCTTTTGATGTACTCATAATTCTCCTGACGATGACTTAATTAAAGTCGAAATATTGAGATTACACCATGAATATTTTCGGAGTTTCCTTACTACTTTATTATACACTCAGATATACACAAGAAAATAAAGTAAAGCACCCCATGCTGAAATTATTTATTATAAATCTGCATTAATGTTAACTGTAATGCCAGTTATGATGATGATAGAAATGATGTTCTATTGAACGATTGTGGCAATGCATGTGTGGCAGTAACGCAAATGCATTGCGACACGACATTCAGTATGCTTTCCCTTAAACGTTTTGTACTTTAGGCCAGTTTTGTGCAACGTGGACTCATCTTCTGTGAACATGTCACGAAGGAGGATATCTGGATATTTTGATATTTTGACGTTAAAACCGATTGCTGAAATTATTGGCTATTTTTCTCAAGACGTATAATTCAGAAGCTTTTTAGTGCTTCTAGTCTCGAAAATGTACGATAAAGTATTGTTTTGAACTAACTTTGGCTTAGAATGAATGAATGGTCGTCCCGGTTATTTAAATTTTGTTTACTTTTCGAACACGTTTTCGGTTCGTACAGGCCACATACTGTATGGATTTTCCTCATTCTAACGCTAATCATTTAGTTTTTCGATGGTCTTCAAAGCCGCTTACTGTCGTGACGTTCAGAAATTACGAAAAAGTGTGAATTTTGGCAGCTCATGCCCCTTTAAGCATTATTACTTTTCTGGATCTTTCAAAAGCGTTTGATATCGTCAACCATTCTATTCTTTTATCCAAACTAAAACACTATGGCTTTCGTCGCAAAACTCTAGATTGGTTTACTAGCTAATTATGTTACAGCTTCCAGACTGTTAATTTCAATTCTATCCAATATCTCCTCGACATTCTGTTAACTGTAGTGTTCCCCAAGGTTCCATACTTGATCCTATTATTTTTTTGATTTACATCAATGATATAATTAGCACATCCGCCCTCCTGAAGTTCATTCTATTTGCTGATGATAAAAGCGTCTGTTATTCGTCAAAAACCAAAACAGATACCTTTGAAATAATGACACAGGAACTTTTAAAAATAAAAGATTGGCTAGCCTGTAACCGTCTCTCACTTAGCATAGCTAAAACCAACTACATGCTTATTAACTCCAGAACTCCTGACCATCGATAGGATGGAGATATACATGTATATCCTGAAAAAAGCGAAATTCCTAGGTAAAATATTCAGCTCGAATCTCAAGTGGACATCACACATCTCTTACATTAGCAAAAAATATCTAGAAACTTAGGAATTATCAAACATATCAAATCAGCTAAGACAGCTATCGATAAAAACTGTCTTTTAATTCTTTATCATCCATACTTGTCCTGTGCGAATGTTTTATGGGGTTCCACATATTCCAGTCATCCGACTACAGAAATGAGCTATTCGTGTAATTACACTTTCCAAAAGACTCGACCATACTGAACCGCTTTTTAGTTGTTTAAATATCCTCCCTCTGCCCAAACTTACAATTCTCTGAGCTAATATTGGTTTATAAATTCTTTCATCACCCTGAAATCATACATGTATGACGGCATACAAGGACTGTTAACTTATGAGCCTATGGAGAACAGAAGTTATTCCTATAACTACCCAATTAGGTTCACTAAAATACGCTTACAACTTTAGACTGATCCTTTCCGCAAGCAATCAAAGTTAGTGAAAAGTAGATTGAACTGGAATGTTAGAATGTACTTCTTCGTGTGTTTTTTTCCTGGGTCAGCATCCTACTCCTCCATTCATTGATGCAGTTTTGATAGAAAACTAGACCCACGTGTTTGCTGGCCGACAAGGCACTACAGTGTATAGCAACGTCTCGCGTAGATTTATCGCCGGTTCAAAGTATGGAAGAAAACAGCTAAGCAAATAAAATGATAGACATCCACCACTTGAAGACACTGAGGTGATGAAAGCCAGGATAATGCCCTCATTGGTTTGACCGATAACTATAGTTATACAGTCGGCTTCACTGGATTTATTTTCTTACCATCTGTCTCTGACAGGGCATATACATTCACCGGATACAACGTCAGAATTTACACCTTAAACCAATTGACCCTTCTTGTGGGTCAATATAGTGCTTGGAAATACGGACACTTGAATGAAATGACCACAGAGTCAAGTTGAACTGTATCATATTCGTGGGAAATAAATGCAAGATTCTCAAACTGAACAAGTAGCTTTTGTCCTGTTTACGCGGCTCTCTAGTAGGCCTACGGGATAGCGAATTGCGCATCTTTGCATTGATATTGTTGTTCGACACCGGAGTGAAACATAGAGGATCTCACACGAGTGGACATTTTATATAAAATTTATGAAACGAGTTGAGTAAGTTTTGAATGTGCTGCGAGCTTCAGCGAGCAACCTATTTATAACTTAATCAACGAGATTCTGTTTATCTTTATCGCCTAACTAAACTTGAAAAACGAAGAAAACTAATTGAAAAATGTATCGACTGTAACGTCATTATATAAAGTTATAAGTTATAAGTTAAAGGGGCATGAGCTGCCAAAATGTTGATATTTTGACTTAAACACAGAATGTTGAAATTATCGGCTATTTTTCTCAAAACGTATAATTCAGAAGCTTTTAAGTGCTTCTAGTCTCGAAAATGTACGATAAAGTATTGTTTTAAACTAACTTTGGCTTAGAATGAATGAATGGTCGTCCCGGTTATTTAAATTTTGCTACTTTTCGAACACGTTTTCGGTTCGTACAGGGCACCTACAGTATGGATTTTCCCCATTCCAACGCCAATCATTTAGTTTTTCGATGGCCTTCAAAGCCTCTTACTGTCGTGACGATCAGAAATTATGAAAAAAGTGGGAATTTCGGCAGCTCATGCCCCTTTAAGTTATAAACAGACAACAGCAGCAGCACTGCTGAGTTCGGTTAGTTCTCAGCCGAAACAATAAATTAGATCCATGTCAATTCCACTTGAATTTCTAGGATAAAAACGCAGACTAGTTTGAAAAAATATAAATTAGAAACATCTAGAATATTATTCGATTTTATCAAACACAGATTTCGTTAAAGAGGAAGAAAATCTAAGCTTTAGACTAGTTTAGATGGAAAGAGTAGAGTTCATTCAGTGCAAAACAACTGTCTAATGTATGTTTTATCCCCACGTAAGCGAATAATTGAAATTTGAAGCTGGGTTACAATAGAGAATAAGCTCCATAGGCCATTCACAAGGCCGCAACCATTTTTTCATTAGTTTTATCCAATTATTGTTGAATAAAAATGTAAGTGCGTTATAGAGTAGTCATGTGATGCAATTTAGCCAATGGTTTGGCTAAGAAATGACGTACGGTTGCATACTGACCTATGTATTCAGAGACAATCTTCTTACTTCAAGTTTATCGCCATGTTTTTTTTTTACCTAAATCTACCATCATACACTAGAGAGCGGTAAACAATACGTCATTATTGATCTAAAACTCGCTACTGCAACATCACGTCATCCTAAAACGGGAAAAATGGCTACACAGATAAGCCACTGGAAGGACATACTTCTGTCAGTTTTTATTAGCTTGAGGGTACTGGCGGTAATTTACGTGAAGGGTTTTAAGTACTCTGAAGGTTGTTATCGACGATAGTCCCCATGTATTTCTAGAGATTTCCCATCCTTTAAAATTCGGTTTGAAGTCATCTAGGTCACAAGTAGCCTGCGTTCCCGTTATAGCGAAGAGTTGATCTATATATGCCTAGCTGACTCGTCACTCCGTTGGCTTTGGATATTCGTTTTTTAAATAGGGTTTAAGGTTGTGGGACTTACAATTTAAATAACTAATAATCTTCCTTGACTGTATACGTGTGCGAATTGACTGGGAGATCTCTATCCCTTTGACAAGTCGATCGAGAGAAAGAAAACAACAACAACAAAAAGTCCCACTGGAGCGCGTACGAATAATTTCCCCACACTCTCCGCCAATCATTTTCATCGAAAGGGTTATGTAACTAGTTACATACCATATTTACGACATGGCTTTATGTACGTGAATAACAACACAGTTATGAGATAAAGAACTGCATTCCTATATGCAAACCACCGACCTGTTGAAAGCGATTTTCTATTTCTATCTAAGGCTAGAAAACGCATGCTTTATCATATTAGGTTAGTACTACATATGGAACCTCATTCAGTGACTGGCGGGAAATTGGTTAACGTGAAACGGGAGAGTAGATGTGAAACTTAAATTTATGTTATAGTTGAACATGAATACTTTACTTCGAGGGAAAATATATACAAAAGGTCGAGGAACGATATTCCTGGGTAATACACGTTTGTTCTTCTTCGCCATGTGCTAACAGTAGACGGCAGATTGTGTTTTCAAATAAAAATGCAGGATAACAAAATAATGATAAGTCCAAAATTCTGGATTGCTGCAAAGTACCACGTATCTACAGTACCTATACCTCACGCGTATCTCATATATCCAACAAAACTACAGAATAATTTCCATTATCTGCAATTTTGTCCGGCCTATATGTCCCATCCATTCTACTATTTTCAAGGTACCATACCTCATCAAATGAAATACCTCAAAAGCATGATAAAAATGAATGAATACATTAGAGTTACTGAATGGCGTCCCGAGAATGGAAGATATTTTTGAGAGTATGTGAGTGGTTGCATTGCTCGTTCATACACGACAAGGAAATTAGCTAATCGAATCATTGTTATCCGTTTACCTCTGAATTACATTGCCCTATAAACAGACTGCAAAAAGTGAACGAAAAATGAGCCATATTTGATAAATGTCGCTCATCAAAGGACAAATGATATAGATAGCTAAACAAGATTGTCATATCACATAGTGTAGACTCTGAGACAATTGCGTTAATCTCATCTCACCAAACCCTAGGTTCCGAAAAAATCCCTAGCGGTTACAGTAAAACACCTAACTTCTTCTGTCTGAAAGTTAGACCTGTGAACTTTTCCGTTTCCGAAATCACTGTATTTGAAGATTCCGATCAGAAAGTTTGGAATTTTGTGTCTGAGACAAATACTTTGATACTAAAGTTAGACCTGTGAACTTTTCCGTTTCCGAAATCACAGTATTTGAAGATTCCATTGAGAAAGTTTGGAATTTTGTGTCCGAGACAAATACTTTGATACTGTGTGCAGTATTGGAGTCAATTCTTCCGGGGATTGGTTAGCTGCTGACTAAGTAGCATTCCGTTGACCAACCCATATCCTTGACCAGCTGCTGCTCACACCCCTGACCAGCCCACATTCTGTTACCCTGTCCACACCCATCAACCTACAGCTGAGAGATCCGGTATCTGGATAGGACATGTGTCAACTATAATCTTTGGAGGCTTGGTCATTTCCCTTATGACCGTTTGTTCAATTAGCGAGGAAGTAAACTTGAACCAGGATATTGAAACTGTAAATTTCTCTGTGATACCCGGAACTTTGTGACCAATTGAAGACCATCCAGTGTATCAGTGACAGCTCCACCCACACAGAAAGAGATCCCAGTTGGAACTGTGATTAATGACCCTGTTTAGAACTTTGTGCCCAATTTCAACTGAATTACCCTGGTCAACATCTGGTATTTATTGCATGCTCACTTTTATATCTTTACTAGTGCTTAAATGTTTAGTTAGAAACTTGTTGAAGGCTTGTTATCTATTAGTGTAGGGTGTTTGAATAGTCATATATCTGACAGTCAAGCAACTTTAACTCAACTGTAAACTAACTTAGAACTTTAAGATGGATAATACTTATATTAATCAGTCAAATTTAGATAATGAAGTTCAACTTTGTGAGCCAGTGGGAGAAAACTCAGAAATTAAGGGGAATCACGGGGAGGTAGATACAATTAGTTCAAAAAATGAAATTTATGGGGAGGTAGATCAAACTCGAAGCAAAAAACCAACTCCGGACTATCTGAACTGGCAATATGAGCAACGCGAAAGAAATTTCAATAAGGCTATTTCAGCATGGCACAAACAAGCTAACTCTGTTAATATGCTTATGTCGGATTCCACTGATACCTCTCTTCTGCGACAAGAGAGGCAAAAACTTTCTACTCTAATGGAAGATGTCGCAGGTGAATATTCCAAACTGGAAGAATCACCATCTGCGGCATCGAAAAATGGCAATTCGTACGAACGGTTCGAAAGAGTGGAACGAGATAATCATGATATATTGAAGGAATTAGCTTTATGTATACGGGATATACAAAATGAAAATTCAGTTGTCGGCTCACGCGTTTCTAGTAAACTATCAAAAACGTCTCACAATTCTGTAGTTACGAGAAACTCAATGGCTGATATCGCAGCTAATGCGTCAGCACTGAAAGTAGACCTAGATTTTGTTGATATCGAGCAAAAACTTAAAGCCGAGATAGAAGAAAAACGACAGGAATACGAACGAATTCAGAAAGTTAAAAGGCTGACTATTGCTGAAGCCAGTCTTAAAGCTATCCGGCGCTCAGAGGAGGCTGAAATAGTTGAGCCTTTAAACCTTCCAAATCGTGAGGAAGATTATGTTGAAAAATATTGCGATGGATTGAATTTACATGCCAAAGAATTTATTCCGTCCAAAGATAAGGTTAGCGCAGTTACTTTTGATCAACCTGAAGCTTGTCAGGAATCTCTACGCCACAATAAGAATATCTGTCCTCCGTCCTCCTCTCCGAATGACTTCTCTTCATTTGCACGTTATTTTTCTGAGCAGGTAAATTTAGGGCGTCTACCCATTCCTAAACCGGGTGTTTTCAGTGGGGACCCATTGCGTTATCCTGCTTGGAAGAATGCTTTTGAAACTCTAATTGAGAGGAAGGGAATTCCTCCTTCCGAACAAATTTTCTATTTAAAGCAATATCTCTCAGGCGGTGCTAAGGAGGCAGTAGAAGGTTATTTTCTTCTTGCCACCGATGATGCGTACATCGAAGCACGGCAACTGTTAGAAGAAAGATATGGAGATCCGTTTATGGTAGCAAATGCGTTTCGTGACAAGCTTGAATCATGGCCCAAGATAGTGTCTCGAGATGGCATAGGGCTTAGAAAGCTTTCTGACTTTTTACGTCAGTGCAATATTGCAATGAAAACTAACGAAAGCCTCAGAATACTTGATGACGATAGAGAAAATCATAAGATTCTGAGCAAACTCCCAGACTGGCTAGTTTTAAGGTGGAGAAGAGTAGTTGCTGATTGGAAGGAGAAATACTCCAGGTTTCCTCCTTTCAGTGAGTTTGCCAGTTATATTGCAAAGGAGGCAAACATAGCATGTGTCCCTTTAAGTTCGAACGATTCTTTAGCGACACACCCTGAAAGGCAAATTCGGCAAGACGTCAAAAGGGGTGGCAGATCCTTTAACACTATTATCAGTTCACCACCTGAAACAAGCCCCTCAGTACATAGAGAACTAAAATTGTCTTGTTCTTTGTGTAATAAGCCGCATGACTTAGACACATGCAAGGTGTTCCTTTCTAAACCTTTGATAGAGCGAAAGGCCCACATTCGATCTAGAAGGTTGTGCTACGGATGCTTATCCTCTGGGCACACTTCTAAATTTTGTAGACAAAGAAAGCAATGTGCATCGTGCTCAAAATTACACCCGACCGCTTTGCATGGTGACTTTCCCCATGAGATGAAATCCGAGAACGGCCAACAATCGGCTAATCATGCCTCAGTTAGCCACTTAAATGATGTTGGCAACGCAAGTAAGTGTAGTATGACAGTGCCAGTGTGGGTTTCCCATCGAGACTCTCCTGACAATGAGAGGTTAGTTTACGCTCTCCTTGACTCTCAGTCCGACACCACTTTTATTCTGCGTGACACATGCGATGCAATGGGCTTATCGGGCACGCCAGTGACACTATCCTTGTCGACAATGTCAACAAAAAACCAGCTTGTTCCGAGTGAGAAGGTCAGTGGATTAGTTGTTCGAGGCTTCAATAAAAATTTAAAAATTGATCTTCCGCCATCGTATTCAAGGGACATTATGCCTGCGGATAAGTCGCACATTCCAACACCCGAAATTGCACAGCAATGGCCCCACTTGCAAAAACTAGTTCACGAACTCCTTCCTTTACAGGATGTGGAAATTGGCCTATTGATTGGCTACAATTGCGCTCGTGCTCTGGCACCTCGTGACGTCATTCCCCCTCAAGGAAATGAACCATTTGGTCAGAAGACAGATCTTGGCTGGGGTATCGTTGGAATCATAGATCCCGATGCAATTGATCTGTCAGATGATCCAATTGGCACCAGCCATCGAATACTGACTTTTAAGGACAGTGCTGTAAATAAATGTCAATCTGCTGTTTCTTGTAGAACTGCGATAAAGGAAATTATCGATCCTATTACTATCGCAAAAATGATGGAGATTGATTTTTGTGAGCGATCTTCTGACACAACTCCTGTGTCTCAGGAAGATCAAAATTTTCTAAGAAAGATAGGGAATGGTATTCGTCAGTTGAAAGATCACCATTACGAAATGCCTTTACCTTTCCGAAATTCCGACACGATCCTACCAAATAATAGACATATGGCTTCAAATCGATTGGGTCATCTACGTAAACGATTTTCCGCGGACCCTCGGTACAAGGAAGATTACGTAAACTTCATGCGCAAAATTATTGACGAAGGTCACGCAGAAAGGGTTCCGGAAAACGAGCTTAACAAGCAAGATGGTTCAGTTTGGTATATCCCTCATCACGGTGTTTACCATCCGAAAAAGCCAAATAAGATCAGAGTGGTTTTTGACTGCAGTGCACGCTTTAAAGGCCAGTCTTTAAATAATGAGTTGTTACAAGGGCCAGATTTGACTAACACATTAGTAGGGGTCCTATGCAGATTCCGTTTAGAGCATATCGTAGTCATGTGCGACATCGAACAGATGTTCTTTCAATTTAAGGTTCATGAAGAGCATCGTAACTTTTTAAGGTTTTTATGGTGGCCAAATGAGGATTTTACTCAACCACCAATAGATTATCGGATGACCGTTCACTTGTTTGGTGCTGCTTCATCACCCGGTTGTGCGAATTTTGGATTGAAGCAAACAGCCAATGATTTTGAAAGTGAATTTGGTAGTGAAGCTGCTGATTTTATCAGAAATGATTTCTATGTAGACGATGGTCTTAAGTCGGTAGCAACTGTGCAGAAAGCTATTTCTCTCATTGAGCAAAGTACAAATCTCTGCAATAAAGGAGGGCTACGTCTGCATAAGTTTGTTTCTAATAGCCAAGAGGTTATAGATTCAATTCCGACGAAAGATAAAGCAGAAGGTTTGAAG
The DNA here is from genome assembly GCA_963971465.1 of Lepidochitona cinerea. Classification (NCBI taxonomy): domain Eukaryota; kingdom Metazoa; phylum Mollusca; class Polyplacophora; order Chitonida; family Tonicellidae; genus Lepidochitona; species Lepidochitona cinerea. The sequence goes on along the minus strand of OZ020555.1, from coordinate 38,164,574 downwards.
GATCTTGAAGTTGCGTTTGAGAATTTACCAATTGAAAGAGCTTTAGGGTTACATTGGTGTTTATCCTCAGACACATTTCAGTTTCGTATCACACTTCAAGACAAACCTTTTACGAGACGCGGTGTGTTGTCCACAGTTAGTTCAGTGTTTGATCCTCTTGGATTCCTTGCCCCAGTTATTGTAGAAGGCAAGAAATTGCTGCAACAAATGTGTAAGGACAACACAGATTGGGACACACCGCTCTCTGACGAAATGAGGACATCTTGGGAGCTTTGGAGAAACAGCCTCTCAAGTTTAGAGGAGGTAAAAATTCAAAGATGTGTCAAACCAAAGGGTTTTGGAACGGCTGTTACGACAGAGTTACATCACTTCTCTGACGCCAGTACAACTGGATATGGACAATGTTCATACCTTCGTCAATTAGATGACCAAGGAAATGTACATTGTGCTTTAGTCATGGGTAAGGCTAGAGTTGCACCCCTAAAGCCTATGACTATTCCAAGGCTTGAGCTAACTGCGGCAGTCGTATCTGCTAAAGTGAGCAAATTTTTGGAAAATGAATTAAGACTTAAAAATGTATCTCATTTTTATTGGACTGACAGTAAGGTAGTTCTGGGCTATATATCTAATGACGTAAGGCGGTTCCAAACTTTTGTTGCAAACCGAATTCAGCAAATCAGAGATGTTAGCCAACCATCCCAGTGGCGTTTTGTTTCAACAAACGCCAACCCCGCAGATATAGCATCTAGAGGAACAGACATTGTCAACCTGCAGAGAAATCTGATTTGGCTGAATGGTCCGAAATTCCTCTGGGAGAAGAAACTGCCTATTGCTGAAGGCTGTTCAAAGTTCGAATTAACACCTGGAGACCCTGAAGTGAAAAAGGTCCAAGTAGCTGTAACACGGAGTGCTTTTGACAATGAAGCCATTTCAGATCGTTTGAAATATTTTTCGTCTTGGTCCAAAGCTAAAAGAGCTATTGCAGTTTGCTTGAAATTTAAAAAACTTCTCCAAGACTTGGCCAGGCATAGAAATTCAAGTAAAAGGGAGAGCAAACCATGCTTTAATGGTTTATGCGTAGAGAACCTAGAGAAATCCGAGAAAGAAATTGTGCGGATTGCTCAGCAAGAATCGTTTCCAGAAGAAATTGCAGCTCTTAAGCGCAATTCTGGAAAGGGTTTAGCAAGTCGTAGTCCACTCTTCCGTCTTGATCCTTACTTAGATCAGGATGGTATAATCCGAGTAGGAGGCAGACTTAAACGCTCAAGTCTGTCTTCCCGCTGCAAAAATCCAGCAGTCTTACCTCGGAAGCACCATGTCAGTACGTTGGTATTACAGCATTACCATAATGAAAGCAAGCATCAAGGCAGAGGTATGACCATGAATGCGGTCCGAGAAGGTGGGTTTTGGATTTTAGGTCTCTCCTCAGCTGTATCACAATTAATTTACAATTGTGTCACTTGTAGAAAGCTATATAGAGTTTCAGAAACTCAAAAAATGGCCGATTTACCAACAGATAGAACCGAACCAGCCCCTCCATTCACTTATTGTGGAGTAGATCTGTTTGGGCCGTGGTATATTAGAGAAGGACGTAAGGAATTGAAAAGGTATGGTGTTCTTTTTACCTGTATGGTCTCACGTGCAGTACACATAGAAACTGCAAATTCGTTGGATACCTCATCGTTCATAAATGCCTTGCGTCGATTTATAAGCTTAAGAGGACCCATCCGTCAATTACGGTCAGATTGTGGAACCAATTTTGTCGGCGCCGAGCGTGAGCTTAGAGAGGCTTTCCACGAAATAAGTCAAGATACCGTTAAGAAATATCTGTTGAACGAGTCCTGTGATTTTATCCGCAACGTCCCATCTGCTAGTCATATGGGAGGTGTCTGGGAACGCCAAATCCGTACGGTACGCCGTGTTTTGGTTGCGTTATTGAGAAACGTTGGCACACACCTTGATGATGAGTGCTTGAGAACACTTATGCATGAAGCTGCGGCAACTGTAAACAGTCGTCCACTCAGTTATCAAACACTTAATGATCCGACATCTTTAGAACCTCTGACCCCGAATCATCTTGTGACGATGAAAACAAAGTTGATCCTTCCACCTCCTGGTGAGTTCATGAGGGCCGATATATATTCTCGCAAAAGGTGGCGAAGAGTTCAACATTGTGCAAACGAGTTTTGGCATCGGTGGCGCAAAGAGTACTTACAAACTCTCCAACCAAGAAAGAAATGGAACAAAATCCAGCGAAATTTTCAGGTTGATGATCTAGTCCTTATTAAGGATGATGACTTGCCGAGAAATCAGTGGCGACTCGCTCGGATAAGTGAGGTATTTGTTGATGAAGACAAATGCATACGCAGAGTTAGACTTGCTTTGCCTCGTAAAACCGTTTCGGCACAAACCAATTCGTCGCGCTCAGTTGATTATTTAGAACGTCCGATCCATAAGTTGGTTTTAATTTTGGAAAACGAATGATTACTTTCGGAGGAAAATTATTAATTGTAATTTTGGGGAGGTATGTGATGTCACCCAGGGGACATGCTGCCCACGCGACATGCCGCCCACGGGACATCAATTCTGAGTCCACTCCCCTGGCAGAAGTAGTATAAATATAGATGTAGCAACTATAGACTTTAGATGTAGATTTGTTTTGGAGGACCACACTTGTAATTTTTATTGGAGTACCTGCTTGCCAACTTAGCCCTTTTCCGAGAAGCTGGAGAAACCAAGGTGGTCAGTAGATTTACTTATATTGTTTGATTATTATTTCCTATTTTTGTCTATAGTATAATACTGAATTGATACATGTTATTTCTGTCTTGATTTGTTATACAAATGTTCGCTTTCTAATGTAAGTTTATTGCTGTAGACTACTTTATATATCCCAATATTATTCTCTTACTTATATATCACAACTTAGCTAGCCTTCCGAGTAAAACTATGTTATTTGTATTTTATTTTAGTTTTACGGAGCCACTTAGAATACGTAATAAAGGCTGCTGTATTTTGAACTCTTGCTTTGTTCACTTCAAATTCCGTTGGGCTGAGAGAAAAGGGCATAGCAGTCTCTAAAAGATTCAGTGTAGACTCTGAGACAATTGCGTTAATCTCATCTCACCAAACCCTAGGTTCCGAAAAAATCCCTAGCGGTTACACATAGTATTTTTGAACTTTACCTGAAGTAGGGCATGGGTATTTACAAAATTAAATTACATATATGTGAATGTCAAACGGAAAATAATATCTTTGTTCTTTATCATTGAGATCCCGTTTCTTAAATCTCCGGCTATCAATTTTCGCCATCACAAGTCTTAAATATATATCCTGTCCATTGATCGATAACAGTGTTTATTATGATATGTTTCTGGTATCATTATAAAATGAAGATAACATGTCAACCTAGCGGGAAACAAGGCCGTAATAGATTGAACCAGCTAGTCAAGTCTGTCAATTGTATAGGGAGCGGGAGTAACGTGACAATTCCACAAACTTCCTGTCACCGGCGTTGTCATTACGCATGTGGGGAGCCTTTATCGTTCGAATGTGACGCTCAATTCTCACGTGGTAGAACAAAAAACGTCAATCGAACTGACAACGTCATCAAACACGTCATCTGTCACCGGATATCGCGAAATCTCTCGGTAGACTTGACAAAACCACTTGGTTAACTTATCGAACTTGTATATTGTTGTACAATTAGCCCTTTCTGACATAACAGTCAGAAATCTCCCAGGCCCTATAGTACGACCAATAGAACCAATCCATCTCCTCTCTCTGCCATGTGCAAAATCTAAACTGTCAATCCAGATCTTGAACAAATACCAAGGCCTGGTGTCAAAGCAGGTGATATACATACTTTTTATTACCTGAAAAAATATACAAAGTATTTGTTCAAGATCTGGATTTACTGCGCTGCGTTCACTTCGTGGAGATGACAATGTTTCATTTCAAGGGCTTACGATGTAAAGGCTTTGTTTTATGCATGGACCCAAAATATATATATTTTTTTTAAATCATCATTGGGGATGAGCTTAAACTTGTTTTGCGAGAAGATGTCATTTGTTAATTGACATTCGATGCCTGTCGTTTAATAGTGTCTACTTGATGCATTGAATTACGCACCATTGACTGGAAATAAAATGTGGGCGAAAAAAGACAAAAATTGATTTTGGCTTGTGATTCAAAAACATATGAAATCTGACTCCTGCTCAATTTTTTGACTAATCGTCAGTGGTATCTTAAAGATTGAACAATTTTTGGCAATATTTTCTAATTTGTGTTAAGTGTGTTGTGAAACATGTACTCTAGAATCTGAACAAAATACATCTGGGGCGGAACATAAATATTCAATGTTACATTGGACGCTTTAAGATGCTTACGAAAGTTAATTATAGATGAGATCCGTTGAGATCCGTTAAGTGGTCCTATACCGACAGTTTGTATATGGCATAACTGGTTTTAGGTGTATACAACTGACAGATCCCACAATCCAAACCTCACTGAACAGATTCATCTTGTCATCGTGTTTGCCCAAAGTATCTTTTGCCCACAGTATCATATTTATAAGATCACCATCCATGGTCGAAAGGGGCCTCAGTGGCTCAGAAGGTAGAGCGTAGGACGCTCAATCCGAACAGCCTTCCACCAATGGGTCGCGGGTTCGAATCCCACTCAGTTAAAACAATTGGAAAATTTTCTGACTGGGTCCTCACTCGAACGACCTGTGTGGGATAGTTACCAGTTACCAACGTGAGGTCGTGGATATCCTACGGGCATAGAGCCAATAAAACTGGCAACGCCGCCATATAAGTGAAATAATCTTGAGCGCTGCGTAAAACACCAATCAAATAATAGATAAGTTGACTTCCAGTGGTTCATTCGCTAGCTCTTTCTAACTGACTAGCATAGTGTCAATATTTTATAATCATTGAAGTTCTTTCACTAACTCTGATATCCACTAACTAGAAATACTTGCATATTTTTAGACATTTGGAACACCCGTCATTTTTCCTTGACATTTATGAGAACGGATCAGAGTCAGACTTGTGGTAACCGTTTCCAAGTTTTATTTATGTGTTAATTAAATTAAAATACGTTTACTTTATTTTGAATGAAATAACATAAATGTAGCCTACCAAGACTGATCATGGACGCAATGCGGGATCAAAGTACGCAATCAATGAACTCACCAGTATTGACTCCCGAGTATAATATTTTACATATATGTATGGAGAGCAAATCATGTTAACAGTCACAGAGACCTAAGCAGCTTTTGCACATGACTGGCAGATAAAAATGCTTCAAACCATGAGAAGACATCTCTAACGATGGTATGCATGCCTTAACAGCCGAGTATGGAAATACGTTGATGTGTAATTGTAAACAGGCATGTTTAGCCAGGGGCAAATAATACACGGAATTATTTGGTGTTTTGCCAATGGCCCTTAGGAAATGCTAAGGGACAGACATTGAAATCAAGCTGGGTCATCTTAACCCAGCTAGTTTGAAATGTTTCCCTTTACAAAACGTTCGTTCCCAACGTGTCCCAACGTGTCTATCAAAATGCAATATTATTACCCGCAGGACAAACTTACCCGTAGGGTTTTGTAACAACCTTGCTCTTTAATCCAATCTCTATGTAAACACATGATCTCAAAAAGGGTTTAACTCGGGCTTTGGGAATTTCAACAGATTTTTGTAATACATCAAGTACATGATAAATACAATGTTTCTATAGTATATTGAAAAGGGGTGGCATCAGATGGAATGAGGTACATGTGTATTATAATATACATATATCTTTAATTTATCATCCCAAATAGTACTATGATTTTTATTTCATTTGGAACTACCTCTGTTTTTACAACTGTTATAGGACCACAGAAAGGGCTAATTGTGCAACAATATACAAGTTCGATAAGTTAACCAAGTGTTTTTGTGAAGCTTAAATTAATCAGGTCTTTTCTGGTAGGGGTGGCGTTTGAGATTATTGGCGTTTTCCATTCTAGCTATAGGGTTAATTTATGTCCCGGGACTGCTTTGAACGGCAACAAGGAAACTATTGAAGGCAGGGGTCATTATATTTTTTCTCTAATTTACCTTGAAACAACGCAGAAAAATGGCCCACTAGTTTTTCTTGCTTCTGTTGTCAAATAACGAGCATAAATTTTTAAAAAATGTGCGTGATTGACACATGACAACAGGATCATGTTATAATGTAAATGTCCGATAAGTGAATTTAAGCCCCTGATAGTGGCTGTTGATCACACGTGACTTTCGGGTCAGCCTTTGTGTAACGCTACACGAAGAAGCGTAGGGAAAAACACGTGCGAATAACGTCTTATCTTTATGCGGGTTTAATGGGTATAAAAGACACACAACCGTTCAATTGAATTCAGTCGTTTGTTTCACGAAGTAGCTACAAAGTGGAAAGACTAGACGCAGCTACCGGAACGTCGTCATTGGTCGTCTCCTGGCCGGTGAATCAGAGAATGCAGTCGCTAGACTTTATAATGTTCACCGGAGCACGATTTCCAGACTGTTGCAACGGCACCAGCAATCCGGTTCAACATCTGATCGTCAACATTCTGGCCGACCTAGGATCACATCAGCTGAAACAGCATCACATATCCCAGGTCTCCTTCGAATATCGGCACAGACAGTCAGAAACCGTCTCCGTCAAAACGGCTTACGCGCCAGACGTCCTTACTTTGGCGTAGTACTGAGACTCCAGCATCGACTTGCAAGGGTCCGATGGTGCAACAGGTTAAGGGACTGGAATCTGCGAAACTGGAGGCGAGTCTGGTTCAGCGATGAATCCAAGATTCCAGCTGCAGAGAAGAGATGGTCGTACACGAGTTTACAGACGCCGGAATGAGAGGTTTGCAAGGAACTGCGTCCTTGAGGTCGACAATTTTGGCGGAGGAAGTGTGATGGTGTGGGGTGCCATATCATGTGCCCGGAAAACTCAACTGTTGCACATTCCCGGCAACCTTAACGCCGTTTGATACACAGATGAGGTTTTGACACAACATATGCTGCCCGTAATGGACCTCCGTAGGGAAATTTTTCAGCACGACAATGCTCGGCCGCACACAGCTCGTACTACTGTTGAATTTCTAGCCAACCAGAACGTAACAGTGCTCCACTGGCCGTCCAAATCACCAGATTTGAACCCAACAGAACATTTGTGGGATGATTTGGATAGACGAGTGCCCAGACGTCATTCAGCGCCGCAAACTCTGCAAGAACTGCAGCAGGCTCTTGAGCAAGAAGGGAGGAGAATTCCGCAAAACCGTATTCGTCGATTGATTGTGTCTATGCCGAGACGGGTCCGTGCTGTGTTACAGGTTAATGGTGGCCACAGCAGATATTGACGTTGCAGTGACGTTGCAGTGACGTCATCTGAGCGCTATGAACTTTAATGTGATAAATTTTTACATGTGAATGAACTTAAGTCTGAACAACGAGTCTGTCAAATTTCAGTGTAATGTGATGCTTATTTCTCTATTAAAAATGATGTTGAAAATTTATATTTTAAATAACAAAAATAGAATGTTGCGTTTCTTTTTTGGGAGAGTATATATGGCCAATCCAGATATTTAAATAAAGAGGACTCGAGTCACGTGTTCCTTCTAACCAAGTTAGCAAACTGTAACTAAAACAACCAACTTTGTGGGTCAATGAAATCCAGTACACTCTATTTCACCTAAAGTAAAAAAAAATATTCTTTTTGTTGGGGCACGCCTGTTGAACAAGTGTGTCGGTTCTAAGCAGGTATAGTATAAATGTATTTTATGTTTTTCTGTAATACTATTTATCAATATATTATCATTGACTTCAAGGATGGATGTCTCAGTCAAACAAGGGATTGGGGAGATTCTTAAAGGGGCGCGAGCTGCCAAAATGTGGATATTTTGACGTTACAACATAATGTTGAAATTATCGGCTATTTTTCGCAAGACGTAATTAAGAAGCTTTTTAGTGCTTCCAGTCTCCAGAATGTACGATAAAGTATTGTTTTGAACTAACTTTGGCCTAGAATGCATGAATAGTCGTCCCGGTTATTTAAATTTTGTTTACTATAGGGATCAGACGACTATTCCTTTCAATACAAGTCGTTGTTTTAACGTGACAAATGCGGAGCCACTTGAAGTGGCAAAAGCTGCCAAATGTTTCGATATAGTTCATCAGCCCTGGTAGTTTTAAAGACGCAATGTATTTCTTTGGTGAATAGTCTTTGTGTAGCATAAGATTAAGTTCAATCATATGGCCCTCCGGTGTTGATAAACGCCAGATTGGCGAAATCTTGTCTGGAGTATAAATTGTAGATATTCTCCTTACAAGTACTGATTGTATCGGTGGCTTTATCGGTAGATCAATCAAAAATACCGGAAAGACTTGATATCACACGAATAACACCAAACTTAAATTTCTTCATTGTTTAGTTCTTATTTTATGTCGTTGCAAAGATGTGGTATCGTTTTTTTTAACTCTAGTGTATTTGGATGCTCGAGTTCTCTATGATCAAACCTCTTTTCATCGCAAGTAAATTATCATATACAACTAATAGCCAAACTTACAATTAATCGATTTTGAATTTGGATTGGATTATGCATTATTCAAAACCGCAACTTTTTGCTAAGCATAACATAATGTTTACGTTTAATGTTAGTAAAGGTTAAGGGTTACAATCGGCTTTAGGCGTTGGTCTATCATTGGCTGTCAGCTCAAAAGCTTTCCCCCGTAAATGGCTCACTTGTTTCTATCAATCCACAATCAGCTTACTGAGAATCAAGAAACTCACTTCGACAAGTGTCTTTTAGAAGAGACCTGATTCCCGGAATAACAATTGCCCATTGCCTTTGGAGATGTCGACTGATCCTGTAGTGATGTGGAAAATTGGCGAGGCAATCAATTGGGCCGGAGTCAAGGCCTATCGAAACCTGAGTTTATTGCCTTTTGAATAAGGCTTAGTGTTAAGTTAACCTTCGTAAATCTTTGTAATGTCTGACAACCCTTATCCGTGTGTATGTTTTGACTTAAAAGAGCAAGAATAATTTGGTAGTTGTCAAAGTCATATTTTATAATATCGCGATAGTGAATCAATGAGTGATAGATATATTTATGAACACTAAAACACACGGGCCCAGGGAAAATCTTCTTGTCTAAAATAACCATGGAGACAACTTTCTAATTGTGTTAAAAGCAGGTATGCCATTCAGACCTTTGTGCCCAATCATAAATATTGTTGTAATAATCTAAACCTATGATATTTCATTAGGTTGACGACTGACAGGAGTTTGGCCGTAAGTTATGGTAATGTATTGGCAGACGAGTGATAGATATATAGCCACAAAGTTCGAGTGGAAATAGGTTCACGCCACAAGCCATGCTATAGACTAATCTCTCAATTGGCATTTTTCATCAACATTTGCACAGTCAGCTTGATGAATTAGCCGTGAATTCAATCCCATAACCATGATACTTTTTTGTAAATTACATTAAAGAAATTGCAAACTGCTTAGGACAAACCAAGCGCCTTGCTTTACTTAGTACCGATTGGTGTGATATGTAAATCTTATTGATTTTTTCACGAATTTCACTCTTTGGCAGTGGCCACGGTGTTAAATCCTTGAGCCTAAAATTGACGACTTTATAGACGATTTTGTTCTCTGCTTGGTAAATGGAAAGATAATGACTTAATTGACCGGTTTGCTCTTTTCCATTCCACAAGGAAGAACTACCGGTATTTACTTTTAATTAAAACCCATACAGAGGTATGTGTTAATTAGTCGCTTGTAGGAGTCCTTAATGACATCGCATTACCATAGACATAGTGAGATGTGCTTCATAAAGTTATTCCGTTATACACCATGAAATATGAGTGCTCACTTTGTAGGTCTATTTATGTGTCTTGTGTGTTTTAGTGAGTATTAGATATTACATTCAGTGCAACAAACTGATCGTCCCGAATTACCGATTCGTCTTTCCAGAGAACAAAAAAGGTTCTTTTAATTCCTTCGTAGGTACTTAAACCTAGTTGTATCGTGGTAGGGCTTAATCGTGTTTCCATATTACAGCTGAATGAGCCTTCAAAAGACGGTGTACTAACACTTAACAACGACCATAGAGGTCATAACGCCAAGGCAGTAGAAATATACACAGTTAAGTAGTTGAGCTTAACGTCTCATCTCCGTGGGTAACGGTTTTAACGGTATAGTCTCCAAGAACCACTTTAGCGCTTCAATTCTCTGTGGTACTTTCGCTAAATGTTCTGTTTAACTTAGTCTTAACAACTCAATAGAAATGTACGATTGGACTAGGACATCAAGCGTAAACAAAGACAATAAAACTTGATTTATTTTACAAAACACAATTACATTACAAATATATATTGAATAACTATGGATACATTTTTCAAAAAAAGAAGGTAGACTGGCATATGGACATTAAAGGCGCACTTGCCGTCCAAACCCTGAACATTGTTTACATAAGAAGAAGACCGTTTTCTGGATTTGTTCCAATCAGAAAAAAGTTGCAATCATTTAGTATTTCTAATTTGAAAATTTAATTTTAGGTACCCCTATTGTAAACAAAGGACGAGCCCGACTATGCGCCTTAAAAGGCTCAAATCGTGAATTTTAAGTGTTACGATACCGAATGATAATAAAAGGAAGTAACAACAAACCAGCAGATTTTATGTACAAATTTTGATTTATATTAAAAAGCAAACGGACTAACTTATTTACAGGCAAATATTACATAAACGTTGGAAAGAAAACATATATCAACATGACTTACTTATACAGGTTAAGTAATTACAGTTCCTAGAAATCTGTATCCTTCACAAAGTTCACTGGTTTAAATCCGATGACCACGAATCGACGAAATATAGATTCCCAAAATGAATCTTGAAGACACAATGGTGAATCCGCAGGATAGAATATTGAAAACACACTGATTTAGCACACTGGTGGTATATCCACAGAATAAATTCTTGACAGAATTCACAAGTCAGGTATCACTGACAAAGCAGGCCGAATATCTTATTCAAAGATAGTAAACTGAGTTCAGATAGAAATCTGACTCATATCAGACCGTAGCATCCAAAGTATATCGAGACCAGTTCAAAACTGACTCTATGTCATAAGACGAATATCGTATTCAAGATAGCAGCTTACTAGCTGTATCATACAGAGTCCAGAGATAAATCTGAACTATAACAAGATATAACTTGTATAGACTCGAGACCAGCTGGAAAACTGACTGACTAATAACGATAAAACAACGTCTTATATACACTCTGAGTACTTCCAGAAAGATCTAACCATTTGCATACAAATAGAGTATTTCGAGAATCTTCTTGGATCTACGCATTACAACAGGTTATGAACTAAAATTATAGAGACTAGAACTTTCCAAGGAGTCGTCATAGTAACAGTTGGAAATATAGGTCAAAATTGAAACATTTCGTAAACAAACAGACATTACGTCACAATCCAGAAAATTCTAAGACAATCGAAATAGATACATATGTTAACAGTTCAGCTGTACGTAACACCCTCCCCCTTCAGAGAAAGAAAGTTTTGACAAAAACTTTCTTTAAAAAAACGTACAATAGAAATATATACTGATAGTGTTATTTACAATCTAGATAAACAATCCGAAACTTATTCAAAATACTATGGGGTTAGGATTACCAAAGACAACAATAGGTTGATTACACTCTAATTTAAATGAATTAAAAATCAGGTGCTAAGAAAACTGGATCGCTAAAGAGTATGACTGTAATCTTTTCAAAAGAGGCTTGACATTTACCAGACCAAATAAATTGCAAATTAGTCAAAGGCTTAGAAAGTGAAGAGAAATTTTGACAAAACTTCCTATAATAGCCAGCCATATCGAAGAAGCGCTTCAGCTGTCTTTTACAATCAGGCACCATAAAATTTGAAATGACGTCAACTTTAAGTTTAAGTTGAACTGGTGTGACCTGACCCTGACCGACGACACATCCGTGATAAATGTCTGTGGCACGTCGAAACTCACTTTCTGCAAGACGGATAGTCAAATTGGCTTTACTGAGTCTCTGGAAGAGTTCAATTCTGTCAAGGTGGTCTTTTATAGGCGAAGACTTGTCAACACAAACTTCACGAAAGTTAACAGAAGTCCTAGATGGAGCATCAGGAAATAAATGTGAAAAGTCAGAGATCAATGTTTGCAGTTTATCCTGTTGATAAGGTTCCAAACGACACCGTTTTACGGGAATGGTTTTAGGAATTTCAGAGTCCTCCAATTGTGTCGGTAACTTGGAATCCAACGTTGGTGTTCCAAAATCCTTGAATGTAGACTCTTCGACGAAAGAATTGTCAGGGTCAGTAGAAACTACGTTAATTTGTAAAATAGATTCATTGTTAACGTCATTTCTATTGGTATGACATGATTGACATGCTTTGCGCCGATCAGGAGTCTTAACTAAATGATTAAGATCACTAAGTTTCTTATCAACAATATAAGGATCAGTTATGCTAGAATCTGACTCACAAAAACAAATAGTAGCGTCTAACACAACGTCTGTATCCAAAGGATTTGAAATACAATTATCTTCAGAATTTTCAATAATTACAAGATTGTTAGATAAGCATTCTTGCTTTCCAAATGAGCAATCAGTAAGAAAATCACAAAATGAATTGGCATTAAACAAATCAGCCAAAAACGTGTCCTCTAAGTCAACATAGTTGTTATAAATACTATTTTCATTAGATAGGACTACATTATGTTTACTCATAACATTTGTTACAGTACATGCAGAGTATGAGTTAGGTTTTTCTTCCTTGTTTTGGTCAGTGTTGATAACTGTACATGGTTTACTAGATACAGTGGATTCAACATTTACTTTATCACCAGCTAGGTCATTACCTAACAACAAATGAATACCACTAAATGGTAAAGAAGGTCTAATACCAACACTAACAGGGCCGGATACAATGTCCGAATTTAAATACACATTATGTAATGAGACTGACTCAGTAGAATTTACACCTGTTATTAAAGCATCGTTGCCTGAGTAAGAACTTTCTGAAAATGGCAACGATGTAGACAACATAAGAGATTGAGATGCGCCTGTATCTCTAAGTATTTTAATTTGGACAGCATTAGAATTATCACTATTAAGTGAAACAGATCCAGTGTGAATAAATGGTTTGAAAACTTTCATTACACCATCATTAAATTCCAATTTTTCATCTTTAATAGGTGGTTTAACATAGCTAACAGCTTGTTTAGTACTATCATTATTCAGTACACATAATCCTGTTGGTTTAAATGAATCTTCTTCATTTTGTTGTCTACTAGTACTAAGGTCTTTAGGTGGAGGATGTCCACAAGTACATGTCACTACCTGTTGTGTATTGTCGGTATCCACAAGACACAATCCAGTTGGTTTAGAATAATCATTATCACGATTTGGTTTTAGTTGAAAACAATTAGACTGCAGATGGCCAGGCTTTTTACAATAGTTACATGTAACTCTACTAAATTGTTTATTTTGAAATCTATTTTCATTTCCAGTATTGCCATTATTACCAGTCTTGCCAGTATTTCCAGTATTACCAGTATTTTGTGGTCTTGATTGATTTTTAAATTGAGAATTGTTATTAGATTTAAAAGAATTTTGAGAACGATCTCTAAATGAAAATTGTTTACCTGGCTTGCTCTCAAATGGAAGTTTGTGAGTGACTGCGTAATTGTCAGCTGCGGTTGCTGCAGACTCTAAATTATCCACCCCCTTCTCCTCAAGATATGTTCTAATATCACTATGGATACAACATTTAAATTCTTCAACTAAAACAATGTCTTTTAAATTGTTGTAATCTTGATTTACCTCTTTAGAAAGACACCATCTCTCAAATAGTTGTTCCTTTTTCCTAGCAAATTCAGTGTAGGTTTCATCTTTATTTTTTTCACAATTTCGAAACTTTTGACGATAAGCCTCTGGAACCAGGTTATAAGCTTGTAGTATTTTATGTTTGACTGTGTCAAAACTTTTAGACTGCTCTACAGATAATGATGTATACACATCCATAGCTTTACCGACAAGTACGCTTTGTAAAAGCATAGTCCAATATTCTTTAGGCCAGTTTAAATTTTCAGCTATTTTTTCAAATGACAGAAAATATTTGTCAATATCTTTCTCACGGAATGGTGGAACTAATCTAATATTATGAGCTAAATCAAATTTACAATCCCTTTCAGACCTTTGTTGAATTTCTGAATGTCTAATTTCCATTTCCTTTTCAATTCTCATTTTTTCAATCTCCCTCTCATTTTCAAGTTTCATTTGCATCATTTCTTTTTCTTTTTCTAGCTCTTTCTCTCTCATTTCTTTTTCTATTAGTAATTTTTGCATTTCTATTTCTTTATCCATTTTCAATTTTTCTTGTTGAAATAGCCATGCTTTATCTGATTCAGGTAAATATTCACTTAATGCACTTTCGTCAAACGCTTCAAATTCAACTAAATTTTGAGCAATATCACGTTGTAATATTTGTTTACGAGAGGATTTTTTTAAGTTTAGCCCTAAATAATCGCCTAACAAAAATAAATCGTTCCTACTTAAAGAATCAAAAATATCCTGATCGGGCGCTTGCATGAAATCGTCTGGATTAAAGTCAGACATGGTGAATAAAATCTACTGGTATAACAAAGATTAAATGCTTAGTTGAATTTAGTTTTAGAATTTCGAATTTTCCCCGAGCACAATCTCGCTCAATGAATTACGAAATATTCCCAGATAAAGCCCCCAATTTTGTTACAATACCGAATGATAATAAAAGGAAGTAACAACAAACCAGCAGATTTTATGTACAAATTTTGATTTATATTAAAAAGCAAACGGACTAACTTATTTACAGGCAAATATTACATAAACGTTGGAAAGAAAACATATATCAACATGACTTACTTATACAGGTTAAGTAATTACAGTTCCTAGAAATCTGTATCCTTCACAAAGTTCACTGGTTTAAATCCGATGACCACGAATCGACGAAATATAGATTCCCAAAATGAATCTTGAAGACACAATGGTGAATCCGCAGGATAGAATATTGAAAACACACTGGTTTAGCACACTGGTGGTATATCCACAGAATAAATTCTTGACAGAATTCACAAGTCAGGTATCACTGACAAAGCAGGCCGAATATCTTATTCAAAGATAGTAAACTGAGTTCAGATAGAAATCTGACTCATATCAGACCGTAGCATCCAAAGTATATCGAGACCAGTTCAAAACTGACTCTATGTCATAAGACGAATATCGTATTCAAGATAGCAGCTTACTAGCTGTATCGTACAGAGTCCAGATATAAATCTGAACTATAACAAGATATAACTTGTATAGACTCGAGACCAGCTGGAAAACTGACTGACTAATAACGATAAAACAACGTCTTATATACACTCTGAGTACTTCCAGAAAGATCTAAGCATTTGCATACAAATAGAGTATTTCGAGAATCTTCTTGGATCTACGCATTACAACAGGTTATGAACTAAAATTATAGAGACTAGAACTTTCCAAGGAGTCGTCATAGTAACAGTTGGGAATATAGGTCAAAATTGAAACATTTCGTAAACAAACAGACATTACGTCACAATCGAGAAAATTCTAAGACAATCGAAATAGATACATATGTTAACAGTTCAGCTGTACGTAACATAAGCCAGCTGGGGGGTTTTGGAACTACATGTGTAGCCTGAGAAATACAGACGGTCGTGTTGATTTGAGGGACACAAAAATGCCTCCCGGTACAGTTGAGACAGTCAATTCAAAACAAAAAGATCTGAAATTAGTGTATTCCAATAAAGAACTTACTGGGTTCAGATCGATGTTGACGTTCTGACTTCAGTTCTAAGTATGCTTTCACAACACTATTTACACATTTTGAAAAAAAATTTAATGGATTTCAAAAGAAGACAAACTGATTGTGTGTTTTTTTTTTTTGGTTTAAGCTATTGTAAGGAAAAGATCTTTTGCCAGTTGAGCTTATGACGTTACCGCCTCCCTTTTTCAAAAGCTTTGGTAAACATATAGATACCAGAAAAAAGATACATTCGGTGTATTTAGAAATGGATACGGTTAAACAAATCAACATCAAAATCATTTTTTTCTATCTTCGAAAATCTCTCCTCGATTTATTTAGTCCTTTGATTTGCCTATCACACACGTTCACGTTTATGAAATCAGCTGGGCCATGGGTCCGTATAATCCAAAGCGTGATCCATGCAGTTTATACATCTTACATAGGGTCATAAAAAGAGAAAAGTTAGAAACATTTCACAAGCTTGCTCTCATAAACGGCTGTTTTTTTATCAATTCACAATCAGCTTACTAGGAATTAATAAAATCACTTTAACATACATTTGTCTTAGACAAGAGACTTCATTTGCGAGGAAAAAAACTTCGCCTTCGGAGACTCTGGCTGATCTCACGAGGTGATGTAGAAACTTGACAAAACAATCATTTAAAACCCAGACCAAGCCCTGAAAAACTGTAAAACTCTTTGAGTGAACCACAAGGGCTGTTGAAAATCATTTGGGGACTATTTCTGAACGACACTTATTCGCATGTTTTAAATAATTAGCTTTCCGATACTTTATCTGGTCTCAGAATCCCGAGGGTATTACAAAACATCGTCTTCAAATGTAATCTAAACTTGTTAGAGAACTGATAAGTTGACCCAATTTGTGTGACCCGAACCGACCGTTAAATTTTATTACATTTGATAGTACATTCGAATGTCCATTTTCCCCATTTTGTTAAATAACACAGGTTAACACAAGAGCAAGAAAAGCGTGTTTTGTGGCTGTGGTATGAAATAAACATAATGTGAGAAAAAAGTAATTCATGGATAAACGAGCCTGGGTGTGAAATAGGCTTAAGGGGGTTAAATCCTTGCATCAAAATATATGTTCCGATCAACATTTTTTCGGTCGTTGTCTTCGAACGAACCAATTTCACGAACCCATTTTTATTCCCTTTGTTGGGTACTTCAACGCAGTTTCCTATTTTACCTGAACAAGCCTTTGATAGTGCATTCATCAGCACTTAACAGCGATCGTAGAGATAAAAACGCCAAAATCAGTAGAAATTAATACAGCTGAGAAGTTGAGCTAAACGTTCGATGTTGGAGGTAAATGGTTCTGATGAGACAATATCCTCGAAACACTTCAACACTGCAATCCTCGACGGGAATTTATTTGCTGAAATTATAGTTAACTCGTACTACAAACAATTTTTTGAAAATATATGGTTAAGCTTAACAACGAAGCATTTTGTTTTGATCTCATAGAAAACAAATTTAAAATACATATCGCGCAAAGTTGAATAGAAGTGTTTTCTGGTTTTTGTATTTCTTATTATGGAGTGTAACGTTGTGATTGTCCGTTTTGCATTAACAACCTATTTTCAGAAAACCCCACTTTCATTTTACATCTGGTGGAAAGATGGCGAGAAATTCCCATCGGAGCAATAACAATTCAGACAATGTCTCATAACTCATTAGAAAACCGTTGTTATATATATCTATCATTGGTGGCATCTGTCTGAATATATCGAATCTTGTCTATTTTTATACCGAATACAGCTTGAACCTGCGTTTTCCAAAAAGGTTAATATGTCATTAGAAACTAAAACGAAAACGGCCCCTTGATACCTTACTCCTTTAACATCAGTTTCATATTGCCATGATGTTGGCGATTATTATACACATATGAACACTAAAATACACGGACACAGGGAAAATGCTCTTGTCTAAAATAATAATTAAGAGATAGTTCTAATTATGTCCAAAACATGTATATCATTTAGACCTTTATATCCAATCATAAGTTGTTGCAAAAAACCATGCTATTTCATTAGGTTGACGACAGACAGAGGCTTGGCCTTAGTCAGTAGAATGTTCTGGGACACCTTGTGGTGCATTGACAACGCTTTTGCATCTTCAGCTATGACAAGAATATCGGTACACCAGGTTTTAACCCAATAGGATTACAGGAAAAGAAACTGAAAGTTTCAGTTCCCCTACAAAAACCTAGATAGAAGAAAGACAAACGAGTTCCGCTCTGACCAGTATATCTTTCAAACAATGACTGGTATTTTGGTCAGAGGTCGAGCCTTGTTACTCAGAAGTAGTTTGTATTCTTCTGCTACAATCTTGGCCATGGCGATGCTAGCCTTGTTATATTGGAACACAAATAGTATTCTAGTATTTTACGACATCTTCCCGGGTCCAAGTTCAAACCCAAACGATTAATAGTAGTTTGCAAAGTTTTAATTAACAAAACTTTCCATTTCCAAAGATTTATGCTTGGTATCTGCAGTGGAAGTGAGGAATGGAGTTTTTTCAATGGGCATGAATTTAAAATGGTTCTTAAACGAAGAACCTAGATTGTTGGAATGTTGTGCCAAGAACACACATGTTTTAGTCAAATGCCAGATAAATTGTTGGCTCCTCTTCGTCGTAGGGAATTTTGGGGTTCTCTGACGTATTTCGATTCTCTGCCATTTTATATAGGCCTACTCTCCCAAAAAAAAACGCAACATCCAATTTTTGTTCTTCAAAATATGAATTTTCAACATCATTTTTAATACAGAAATAAGCATCACATTACACTGACATTTGGCAGACTGGTTGTTCAGTTGTCCATTCACATGTAAAAATATATTACATTAAAGTTCATAGCGCTCGGATGACGTCACTGCAACGTCAATATCTGCTGTGCCCACCATTAACCTGTAACACAGCCTGGACCCGTCTCGGCATAGACACAATCAATCGACGAATACGGTTTTGCGAAATTCTCCTCCATTCTTGCTCAAGAGCCTGCTGCAGTTCTTGCAGAGTTTGCGGCGCTGGATGACGACTGCGCACGCATCTATCCAAATCATCCCACAAATGTTATATTGGGTTCAAATCTGGTGATTTGGACGGCCAGGGGAGCACTGTTACGTTCTGGTTGGCTAGAAATTCAACAGTAGCACGAGCTGTGTGCTGCCGAGCCTTGTCGTGCTGAAAAATTTCCCTACGGAGGTCCATTACGGGCAGCATATGTGGTGTCAAAACCTCATCTGTGTATCGAACGGCGTTGCCGGGAATGTGTACCAGTTGAGTTTTTCAGGCACAGGATATGGCAACCCACACCATCACACTTCCTCCGCCGAAACTGTTGATCTCAAGGACGCAGTTCCTTGCGAACCTCCCATTTCAGCGTCTGTAAACTCGTGTAGGACCATCTCTTCTCTGCACCTGGAATCTTGATTCATCGCTGAACCAGACTCGCCTCCAGTTTCGCAGATTCCAGTCCCCTTACCTGTTGCACCATCGGACCCTTGCAAGTCGATGCTGGCGTCTTAGTACTCCGCCAAAGTAAGGACGTCTGGCGCGTAAGCCGTTTTGACGGAGACGGTTTCTGACTGTCTGTGCCGATATTCGACGGAGACCTGGGATATTTGATGCTGTTTCTGTTGCTGTTTTGGTCCGGTTTCGCAGGTGAAGTAACCGGATGTAGCGATCTTGGACTGCTGATGTGATCCTAGGTCGGCCAGAACGTTGACGATCAGCTGTTGAACCGGATTGTTTGTGCCGTTGCAACAGTCTGGAAATCGTGCTCCGGTGAACATTATAAAGTCTAGCGACTGCATTCTGTGATTCCCCGGCCAGGAGACGACCAATGACGACGTTCCGGGTAGCTGCGTCTAGTCTTGGCATATTGTAGCAACTTCGTGAAACAATTTAACGACTGAATTCAATTGAAAGGTTGTGTGTCTTTTATACCCATTAAACCCGCATAAAGATAAGACGTGATTCGCACGTGCAACTGCCCTACGTTTTTCCATACGCCTTCCTCGTGTAGCGTTACACAAAGGCTGACCCGAAAGTCACGTGTGATCAACAGCCAATAGGCGTATTCGACTGGTCGTTTTCCGAGGAGTAAATTTAAACTCCGCCCACCTGCGCAGCAGCTCAAACTACATGTAACTGCTGTGGCAAGTACCAGTCGAACGAATTTGAGTAAAGTGAGGAAAGTGTGGGTCGTTTGCTTCGCAACAAGGTGTATTCTTCAAGTAAGGGTCAACTGATAGGCGTGGAGAGAGTTGCGTGCGAACACGGACTTGAGTAAATATATATTTGCAATCAAAATGAAATATTTCTGTCAATGATCTAGGAAAACTGCAAATAATTTTTCAGACCTATAGTACATTGATTTGGGTAAATTTGGCTAAGTAGACTTCCGAAGCGTGATTGGTCTATTTGCATAGAAAATAAATAAAATTTATTCGTTGAGAGTTAGGGTGTCAGGGTTTAATTATATGTAATTTTAGTTTCGGAATACAGGAATGCTTAAAAAAAGTCAAAACAGGCCAAGAATTATATAATTGGAGTCGTGAAAGTACTAATATTTTGCCACGTGACCAGCTCCCCTTTCTCTGCTCTTACAAAATCAGTGAGCACTTAAAGCGTGCACGCGCGAGGAGTTTGTGCAAATCATGCGACCAGTCGAATAGAAAATGTGTAGTCTGAGAAGAATGAGCCACTCGAAAACAACCAGTCGAATACGGCTAATATCAGGGGCTTAAATTCAATTATCGGACATTTACATTATAACATGATCTTGTTGTCATGTGTCAATCACGCACTTTTTTGGAAAAATTCATGTTTGAAAAAAAAAATTGGATGTTGCGTTTCTTTTTTGGGAGAGCATATTTGGTGCGGCATTGTTCTCCGATATCGAGTTTGCATCGCGTCTTTAGGCATTTCAGTGATGTACAGAGCAAAAAAGGGGGCAGTAATGGTAAACCCATGAAGGAGAAGCAATCGTGTCAGTGGCTGAAGTTGAGGAAAAGATTTGCCTTAGGGTGTTAGATTTGATCCTTCAGAGTAACCTAATAGAATACCACTGGAAAGAAGAGCTTTATAAAGAACAGAACAAGCCTGATTAAGTCTGCTTATACTGTCAATAATATAATACGCCTTCATGTAACTTTCTTTCTAAATAAAATACGTTTGCTAATCAGTGTGATTCTCACCCTCTGACACCGCATATTTAAAGATACACTTCAAATGTGAAAAGAAAAGTCGCTGTGCTAATGTGATGTATATCAAACCACCATAACCACCCATTAAAGTGACGTGAGCTGTAAAACATTTTCGGCATATTTGATCAAGTTAGGGAGCTTGAACGTAATACCTGCTTTTGGCGAATGGTAGATGTGTAAAAATGAATATTTAATGCAATACAAAACATGCATTAAAGATGTCCCATTGTGAATCATTTTTAGTGTTGGAATATGTTTTTGTTGTATTGAGCAGTTTGAAGTGTCGATTTCCAAGTAGATATTCTGGTAACAGGAACTTTGGGTTTGGGTAGCTCAATTGGCAGAACAATAATCTCTTAGTTCGACACAGTCCACAGAACTTTTTCTGAATTACAGCACTCGTAAAATTTTGTATGGTATTTTGTCTTACCTAACATGTCCATGTTCATATAATATTCTAAAATACAGCCTACATTGCCTATTATAAGCAAGGTCACGAGAATCATTTGACCTCCGACATCAAGGGCTAACATTCTACTGGCATCTAATAAGTCCAATCCCGATGTGCGAGAATCTCACATGCTAAATAAAAGCCCCAGCATAATTAATCTGCAAAGCTATTTGGCTTCGTCGGGTTATTTAATATTTTACCTTATTGTATGGATAACATTACAACTATTTTACAATTGTTTAATTATTCTTTACTTTGTTTTCCCTGCAAAAACAGCATATTACAACTTTACAACATGAATGGCAACTTTATCTTTGCCTGTTGTTTCAAACGTGTTCTTGAAGAAGTATAAATAAAATGAACTATTCTGAAGTTGTCCGACTAACTCAAATCAATACTGATCCATGACTATTCTGTTGAATGTTTAAAAACACAACGTTTTGTTAACGGTTGATATACCATAATGCTTTAAGCTGTAAGTAACAGTGTTAAAGGTTTTTAACAAAACTCCTCATACAATTTGCAATCAGGTTACTGTGGATCAGGAAATATTGACAAGTGACATCTACAAGAGACCTGATTTCCGAGAAGGAAAACCAATTGCCTTCGGAGACGTAGACTGATTCGATGAAGTGTAAAAAGTTCACCAAACTCTGCATCTGTAGGAAAAACAAGCAATAACGTCGAGAGCCAATGCCATGATATGTTATTGAACTATAGGGATCAGACGACGTCTCCTTCCATTACAAGTCGTTGTTTTAACGTGACAAATGCCGAGCCACTTAAAGTGGCAAAAGCTGCAAAATGTTTCGATATAGTTCATTAACCCTGGTAGTTTTAAAGACGCAATGTATTTCTTTGGTGAATAGTCTTTGTGTAGCATAAGATTAAGTTCAATCATATGGCCCTCCGGTGTAGATAAACGCTAGATTGGCGAAAAGTTATCTGGGGTATAAATTGTACATATTTTCCCTACAAGTACTTATTGTATCGGTGACTTTATCGGTAGATCAATCAAAAATACCGGAAACACTTGATTACACATGAATAACACAAAACTTAAACTTCTTCGTTGTTTAGTTGGTATTTTATGTCGTTGCAAACATGTGGTATCGTTTCTTTTGGACTCTGTGTATTTGGATGCTCGAGTTCATCGCAAGTCATTATCATATAGAACTAATCACCAAACTTACAATTACTCGATTTTGAATTTGGATTAAATTATGCATTATTCAAAACCGCAACTATTTGCTAAGTATAACATAATGTTTACGTTAAATGTTAGAAAAGGTTAAGGGTCACGAACGGCTTTAGGCGTTGGTCTATTATTGGCTGTCAGCTCAAAAGCTTTGCCCCATAAATGGCTTACTTGTTTCTATCAATCCACAATCAGCTTACTGAGAATCAAAAAACTCACTTCGACAAGTGTCTTTTAGACTCAATTGGGCCGGAGTCAAGGCCTATCGAACCCTGAGTTTATTGACTTTTCAATAAGGCTTAGTGTTAAGTTAACCTTTCTACTGTCTGACAACCCTTATCAGTATGTATGTTTTGACTTTATAGAGCAAGAATAATTTGGTAGTTGTCAAAGTCATATTTTATAACATCGCGATAGTGAATCAATGAGTGATAGATATATTTACGAACACTCAAACACACGGGCACAGGTAAAATCTTCTTGTCTAAACTAACCCTGGAGACAACTTTCTAATTGTGTTAAAAACAGGTATGTCACTCAGACCTTTGTACCTAATCATACATTGTTGTAATAATCTAAGCCTATGATATTTCATTAGGTTGACGACTGACAGGAGCTTGACCGTAAGTTATGGCAATATATCGGCAGACGAGTGATAGATATATAGCCACAAAGTTCCAGTGGAAATAGGTTCACGCCACAAGCCATGTTATAGACTAATCTCTCAATTGGCATTTTTCATCAACATTTGCACAGTTAGCTTGATGAATTAGCCGTGAATTCAATCCCATAACCATGATACTCTTTGTAAATTACATTAAAGAAATTGCTTTACTTAGTACCGATTAGTGTGATATGTAAATCTTATTGATTTTTTTAGGCATTTCACTCTTTTGCCGTGGCCACGATGTTAAATCCTTGAGCCCCAAAATCGACGATTTTGTTCTCTTCGTGGAAAATGAAAAAGACAGGCGAGGTATGCTTAATGACTTGATTGTACGGTTTGCTCGTTTTCATTCCACAAGGAAGAACTATTCACTTTTAATTAAAACCCATATGAAGGTATGTCTTAATTAGTCGCTTGTAGGAGTCCTTAATGACATCTCATTACCATAGACATAGTGAGATGTGCTATATGAAATTATTCCGTTATAAAATCATGAAATATGAGTGCCCAGTTTGTAGGTCTATGTATGTGTCTTATGTGTTTTTAGGGAACATTAGATATTATATTCAGTGCAACAAACTGATCGTCCCGAATTACCGATTTTGTAACATTCGTCTTTCCAGAGAACAAAAAAGGTTCTTTTACTTCCTTCGTAGGTACTCAAACCTAGTTGTATCGTGGTAGGGCTTAATCGTGTGTCCATATCACAGCTGAATGAGCCTTCAAAAGACGGTGTTCTAGCACTTAACAACGACGGTAGAGGTAAAAACGCCAAGTCAGTAGAAATATATACAGTTAAAGGGGCATGAGCTGCCGAAATTCACACTTTTTTCATAATTTCTGATCGTCACGACAGTAAGAGGCTTTGAAGGCCATCGAAAAACTAAATGATTGGCGTTGGAATGAGGAAAATCCATACAGTATGTGCCCTGTACGAACCGAAAACGTGTTCGAAAAGTAGCAAAATTTAAATAACCGGGACGACCATTCATTCATTCTAAGTCAAAGTTAGTTCAAAACAATACTTTATCGTACATTTCCGAGACTAGAAGCACTACAAAGCTTCTGAATCATACGTCTTGAGAAAAATAGCCGATAATTTCAACATTCTGTGTTTACGTCAAAATATCAACATTTTGGCAGCTCATGCCCCTTTAAGAAGTTGAGCTTAACGTTTCATCTCAGTGGGAAATGGTTTTAACGGTATAATCTCCAAGCGCCTTAATTCTCTGCGGTACTTTCGCTAAATGTTTCGCTAAATGTTATGTTTAACACAGTCTTAACAACTAAATAGAAATGTACGATTGGACTAGGATATCAAGCGTACACAGAGACAAAAAAACTATTTTTTTTTACTTAACAAAATTGCATTTAAAATATATATATTGTATGACGATGGATATATTTTAAAAAAGGCAGACTGGCACAGGGGCATTAAAGGCGCACCTGCCGCTAAACCCTGAACACAGTTTACATAAAAAGAAGACCGTTTTCTGGATTTGTTCCACTCAGAAAAAAGTTGCCATCATTTAGTATTTCTAATTTGAACATTTGATTTTAGGTACCCGCATTCTAAACAAAGGACGAGATATATATTTTCTTGACTGATAGGAGAATGTCCCGACCCAGTTTCTTGAGGGTCTCGAGTGGCATCTACAACAGCGATATCTGTAGTCTTACCTAAAACAATTGGAAACATTTAACAGCACTAATTAAACGTTGAATAAGATGCGCGGTAAGAATTTAAATTTTACGTACAATAGGAAACTTTGGTGTTGTGGGAAGTTATTCTGGACATCTAACTCTATTTATATAAACGACCATTTGTGGCGGCCGTTTGTGACCAAAACTGCCATAAGTGGCCTCCCCACTTCCTCGAGGTAATAACATATGAGGTAGGGATCTTGAAC
The DNA here is from genome assembly GCA_963971465.1 of Lepidochitona cinerea. Taxonomy (NCBI): domain Eukaryota; kingdom Metazoa; phylum Mollusca; class Polyplacophora; order Chitonida; family Tonicellidae; genus Lepidochitona; species Lepidochitona cinerea. The sequence goes on along the minus strand of OZ020555.1, from coordinate 38,139,239 downwards.
GTAATACCTGCTTCTGGCGAATGGTAGGTGTGTAAAAATGAATATTTACTGCAATGCAAAGCATGCACTAAAGATTTCCTGCTGTGAATCATTTTAGTGTTGGAAGTTTTTTGTTGTATTGAGCAGTTTGAAGTGTCGATATTCAAGTAGATATTCTGGCAACAAGAACTTTGGGGTTGGGTAGCTCAATTGGCAGAACGATAGTCTCTTACTTCGACACAGTCCTTCCATCGAGAACTTTTCTGAATTACAGCTCTCGTAAAAACATTTTATGGTATTTTGTCTTGCCTAACATGTCCATGTTCATATAATATTCTAAAATACAGCCTACATGGCCTCTTATAAGCAAAGTCGTGAGAATCGTTTGACCCCCGACATCAAGGGCTAACATTCTACTTGCACCTAGTAAGTCCAATCCCAATGTGCGAGAATGTCACATGCTAAATAAAAGCCCAAGTATAATTAATCTGCAAAGCTATTTTGGCTTCGTCGGGTTATTTAATATTTTACCGTATTGTATTGATAACATTACAACTATTTTAAAATTGCTTAATTAGTATGTACTTTATTTTCCTTGCAACAACAGCATATTAGAACTTTTATAACATGAATGGCAACTTTATCTTTGCCTGTTTTCTCAAACGTGTTCTTGAAATAGTATAAATAAAGTAATCTTTTCTGAATAGATATGGTTCATCAACCCTGGTAGTTTTAAGACGCAATGTATTTCTTTGGTGAATAGTTTTTGTGTGACATATGATTAAGTTAAATCATATGGCCCTTGATTGTAGATAAACGCTAGATTGGCGAAATGTTATCTGGAGTATAAATTGTAGATATTCACCTTACAAGTACTTATTGTATCGGTGGCTTTATCGGTAGATCAATCAAAAATACCAGAAACACTTGATATCACACGAATAACACCAAACTTAAACCTCTTCATTGTTTAGTTTTTATTTGATGTCGTTGCAAACATGTGGTATCGTTTCTTTTGGACACTAGTGTATTTGGATGCTCGAGTTCTCTGTGGTTAAACCACTTTACATCGCAAGTTATTATCATATAGGACTAATCACCAAACTTACAATTAATCAATTTTGAATTTGGATTGGATTAAGCATTATTCAAAACCGTAGCTTTTTGCTAAATATAACATAATGTTTACGTTAAACGTTAGAAAAGGTTAAGGGTCACAAACGGCTTTAGGCGTTGGTCTATTATTGGCTGTCAGCTCAAAAGCTTTCCCCCATAAATGGCTCACTTGTTTCTATCAATCCACAATCAGCTTACTGAGAATCAAGAAACTCACTTCGACAAGTGTCTTTTAGAAGAGACCTGATTCCCGGAATAGCAATTGCCCGATGCCTTTGGAGATGTCGACTGATCCTGTAGTGATGTGGAAAATTGGCGAGGCAATCAATTGGGCCGGAGTCAAGGCCTATCGAAACCTGAGTTTATTGACTTTTCAATAAGGCTTTAATAGTGTTAAGTTGACCTTTGTAAACCTTTGTAATGTCTAACCACCCTTACCAGTATGTATGTTTTGACTTTAAAGCGCAAGAATATTTTGGTAGTTGTCAAAGTCATATTTTATAATATCGCGATAGTGAATCAATGAGTGATAGATATATTTATGAACACTAAAACACACGGGCACAAGGAAAATCTTCTTGTCTAAAATAATCATGGAGACAACTTTCTAATTGTGTTAAAAACAGGTATGTCATTCAGACCTTTGTCCCCAAATCTGAAATTGTTGTAATGATCTAAACCTAGGATATTTTATTAGGTTGACGACTGACAGGAGCTTGACCGTAAGTTATGGTAATAATTATATCGGCAGACGAGTGATAGATATATAGCCACAAAGTTCGAGTGGAAATAGGTTCACGCCACAAGCCATGCTATAGACTAATCTCTCAATTGGCATTTTTCATCAACATTTGCACAGTTAGCTTGATGAATTAGATGAATTCAATCCCATAACCATGCTACTTTTTGTAAATTACATTAAAGAAATTGCAAACTGCTTAAGACAAACCAAGCAGCTTGCTTTACTTAGTACCGATTGGTGTGATATGTAAATCTTATTGATTTTTTCACGAATTTCACTCTTTGGCCGTGGCCACGGTGTTAAATCCTTGAGCCCCAAAATTGACGACTTTATAGACGATTTTGTTCTCTGCTTGGTAAATGGAAAGATAATGATTTAATTGTACGGTTTGCTCGTTTCCATTCCACAAGGAAGAACTATTCACTTTTAATTAAAACCCGTATGAAGGTATGTCTTAATTAGTCGCTTGTAGGAGTCCTTAATGACATCTCATTACCATAATCATAGTGATATGTGCTTCAAGAAGTTATTCCGTTATACACCATGAAATATGAGTGCTCACTTTGTAGGTCTATTTATGTGTCTTATGTGGTTTTAGGGAGCATTAGATATTACATTCCCTGCACCAAACTGCTCGTACCGAATTGCCGATTCTGTTAAATTCTTCTGTCCAGAAAACAAAAAGGGTTCTTTTACTTCCTTCGTAGGTACTTAAACCTAGTTGTATCGTGGTAGGGCTTAATCGTGTGTCCATATCACAGCTGAATGAGCCTTCAAAATACGATGTACTAGCACTTAACAACGACGGTAGAGGTAAAAACGCCAAGTCAGTAGAAATATGCACAGTTAAGAAGTTGAGCTTAACGTTTCATCTCGGTGGGTAACGGTTTTAACGGTATAATCTCCAAGAACCACTTTAGCGGTTCAATTCTCTGTGGTACTTTCGCTAAATGTTCTGTTTAACTCAGTCTTAACAACTCAATAGAAATGTACGATTGAACTAGGACATCAAGCGTAAACAAAGACAATAAAACTTTATTTGTTTTACTAAACAAAATTACATTACAAATATATATTATATGACGATGGATATCTTTTTCAAAAATTGAAGGCAGACTGGCATAGGGACTTTAAAGGCGCACTTGCTACAGAAACCCTGAACACGGTTTACATAAGAAGACCGTTTTCTGGATTTGTTCCAATCAGAAAAAAATTGCCATCAGTAGAGGGCAAAATGGGTGTTCGAGGACACCTCAAGTGAGCCAGGGCATAATGGGCATTCGAAGACACTTCAAGTGAGCCAAATGCCGCGAGGCATTGACCTAATTACATATGCCCCCAGTCTAGTGCAGGTCTATTAAGGGACGTGCGCATCAGTCAATATTAAAGTACATAAGCACCTATTCTTAAAAAAATATGCTGAATAATACACTCCCACGGAAAAAATATGTTTAGTAATGCAAAACTGGTCTAAAGGGCCAATTAAACAGACTGGCACTGGTGATAGACAATAGATAATAAACGAATGTATAAACAGCCTTGGACTGTATTACCTCAACGTATAGATCATATCGGTAAGTATGTGTACACCAGAGCCGGACGGCCTCGGGGGGGCAGATGCATCGGACCGTATCCAATTAAGTCGACTGCCAAAGAGACGTGTGCGTCCAACCGTAACAAATTAACGGAATAGAATATGTCGAGTAATGCAGTAAAATGATTGCGCCTTCCCGAAAAAAAAAATATGCTGAGTAAAAAGTGTCAGCCTTAGGGCTCAGCCAATCTGTATAAATACGGGTGTAAATCAGATCCAGTCATCATCGGAAAACAGGACTGGCCAGCAACACTCTCAACACTATCTTACATCGTTTAACATTGGACAACCACTTAAGTTTGAGAAGCTCCTCGAAATGTATAACATCAGCTCCAGTCTATGTGTGGGAGTCATTAGTCTCGATGGACAGGCCAGAGTATCCTTCCAAAGGATTCAGAGCAAAACAGATGAAAGTAGACCAAACAGTATACCGATAACGTTATCATCTACTGCATGGAGTGGACTAACCACGCTTGCATATAGGATTGACGAGATGTTAAAGATGGGAGAGCCACTAGAAAGACCATACAACCTAGAGGATGACATATATCTAAGTTGCAGTCAATACAATGGGAAACAACTTATTCATCTGCGGAAATGGATAGAAGACAAAACACTTTCGACTAACCTGAAGCCTACCAAGATGGGGTATGCCATGAACGAATTTGGATGGCGTAAATTAAGAAAGCATTTTTCGGACATAGACCGAGATATAGGAGAAATGGAATCCGTATTTAAAATGGCCGATGAATTTTCCAAAAAGATGAAAGATCCGGGATCGGATGACAATGCGGAGGGAGAAACTCAAGAAGAGGACGATGAAGATTGTAGTGCCAGAGGCGACCACGCTAATCAACTCGGAGCAATGATGTGTAGACGTTGCAATCCAGGGGACTACGTCAACTGGTGACGTCATCAACATTATATCTACTATTAAAATACTATACTGAACCCTAATAAACAGAATGAATCTTACCACTTATCTTTTTGTTCTTCGTATATATAGTCGAGTAGTTCTTCTACGTTCTCATACATATGTCAAACCGTTAACGCACCAGTGTCAATCATTCCATCCCTAATATAATGGGTAGTGTAGGTAGTCAGTCTAGAAGATCTGACAGCGATATAGCGGGCCTATGCAAAATTTGCCTCATCGAAGTCTGTCAAGCGGTAGTTCATCCCTGTACTGCACATCTCATTAAAATCTTAGCTCCTAGTCATTAGTCACGGTTCGTCGCATGTCTAATTAAAATCTAAGCTCGCGGCTATCGGTTGACTACGGCTGAATGGTATGAAGACTTTAAGAAAAACACTGTGTGGAACGAGAGAATTATGAACTTTATAGACGTATATATAGTCGAGTAGTTCTTCTACGTCCTCATACATATGTCAAACCGTTAACGCACCAGTGTCAATCACTCCATCCCTAATATAATGGGTAATGTAGGTAGTCAGTCTAGAAGATCTGACAGCGATATAGCGGGCCTATGCAAAATTTGCCTCATCGAAGTCTGTCAAGCGGTAGTTCATCCCTGTACTGCACATCTCATTAAAATATTAGCTCCTAGTCATTTGTCACGGTTCGCCGCATGTCTAATTAAAATCTAAGCTCGCGGCTATCGGTTGACTACGGCTGAATGGTAAGAAGACTTTAAGAAAAACACTGTGTGGAACGAGAGAATTATGAACTTTATAGAAAAAGAAACCGATTTAAACTAAAACTATTTGTTACAATGCATTTTGGGGGAATAAAATATGATATATATAAAATTGAATTTTTAAGAGTGTTGTCATTATAACTATGGGTGGTAAACTAAACCGTAATACGAAGTGAAATAGCGGTATCGCCGGTGTATGTTATAAATATAGGGATCAGCCTATTGTTCTTAAAGTCCACTTGCCGCCATAGCCTGTTTAAAGTTGCTAAGAAACCAATCTACATGAGCTTACTACGACTAATACAACTAAACTTAAACATAGGACACATAAAACATGTCTAGTTAGCTTTAGAATGTAGAAATGGGGTGAAAAACAAACGAAAAATCGAAGTCTGATTACAACAACAACGATCAGTGTCGGTCAACTTTCGTGTTGGATTACCCTCCTTTCAGGCCTTTTTATCTGTGGTTTAGACTCAAACAATTATCAGCAGGCTTTTCCAGTCGCTGTTAACCGATCGTCAGTCTGTATTTCTCAGATAAATAGGCCTACGTAAAATTACACTGTGCCGTTAGTTCGCTCACTCGACTGAAACATAAAATCGCCAATAGGGGGCAGTTCGATTTGTTTACGCTACGGGCACCTAACAATTCAAATTTTCAAATTCAAATTAAACATACAAAGTGACGTCCAAACTTTTAAATTTTGGTAAAAATAGAAAGTTCCTAACTTATATTGTCTGGGGAAAATACGTCCAAAATTTTAAATTTTGGTAAAAATAAAAAGTTCCTAACTTATATTGTCTGGGAAAAATATAGAAAACGGACTTTCTTTTTTAATGTAAACAATATTCCTGATTTTCGCGGTAAGTGTGCCTTTAAACTCTCATACAATGTTATAAGTATAAGGAACTGTTCTTAAACTATCATATCATGTTATAAGTATAGGGATCAGCCTATTGTGAGAGTGAGATTGCAAGGAAAACATAGCGTCATGTGCGGATATTATTGCATTTTCTTCGCTATGCAACTAGTCAGAGAAATACCGCTTATAAACATTATGAACGATTTTAATCAAAATCATTGTCATTACGATTGTTTTGTTTACTCATTTGTAAAATCGCCTTTTCATACTTGTCTACCTTCCGATTTATCCGGATGAACGTGTTAGAAACAAATTTATTTTTTACCAAACTGTATTCGCCTCGTTCTTATTTAATGAGAAATTTTCATTACCCGTCATTCATTAAAACACAGACTATACTACGCATGTTTAAACATATTTTCACAGCTGAGCGAAAACCCGACAGGATACGTTAACCATATAGACCCGCTGTTGTGAGGGGAAACGTATAAGTGAAATAATCTTGAGAAAACATCAATCGATCAATCATTGCTGAGGAGTGTCAACCGTCATAATCGCACACGACGTATAGTTCTAAATGAAAACACATTCAATTTACGTAAAGTGACAATGAATTAGTTTCATATAATTTATTAATATGAACTAAATCATAATATTTATATAAGGTTCGCTTAGCCCATAAATTGCTATTAAAATCAAACGGTGTGAAAATAAATCGGTTGTTCGAAAATAGTCTGACTATATCAATGCTTATCGAGATTGAGACATTCTCAATAAGTACAGATACAGAATGATTTTTCAACAATTTCATAATAACTAGAACAAAGCGGCGAAAGAAACGACACCAAACTAAGCTTAGTTTAACATGTTAAATCGTTATATTTAAAATAAAATACAATAAAATAATAATAAAATAAAAAAAAACTAAAAAAAAAAACCCCGATCATCTTTAATCTATGATAATATCTATGACAATATTCAATATCGTCACTATCTCCCTCACCGAGTCGGCATTGATGGCGTCATTCGCGGGGTCACTCATATCCGAAACGAGGATTGCCCTCGCTTCGTCTAACGCCCGCTCTAATATGTGACGGAGTTGTTCCCTGAATAGAAAGAAAGAAAAAAAAAAAAAAGTCTGAGATAGTAAAAAGACTAACAGTTAAAACAGAGTTGATATATAGAATTCCTGATTGATCCATGTTTTAAACCGCGCTAAAAAATCCTTTTAACTTTATATTGACATAACAAGGTGTATTGCGAGAGGGAAACCGAACTATAAATCCACGACCTCCCTCGGGATCTAACAACCATCTCACACGACACTCTCGAAGAAACGTAACGAACGATTAGATTAACACATCCTTACAACGGCTCAATCGCTGCTTCATACATTAATAGCGACTTGTTTGAACAGTTTGAAAATCCGAGTTTTCTCTTAACCATAATGGAATCATAATGGCCTACATACCCGAAAACTAAATTCTACACTATTGAATATTAGAGTTAGCCAACATTAAGATGTCATAGTCAAAAGCCGACACCGTTTAAATTATAATATAACCGTCTACGAAAAAGAAAAAAACAAAAAAAAAAACAAAACAGTAACATACCAATCGATATTTCGACTGAGAGTTGTTGTTGATGTTGAGTCGGGAGGGGAAAAGAGCTCTTCGTCACTACAACATATAGATGGGAAAATATTACCAAAAACCTATAGACAGTCCCTGGATCCACATCTTTGACCTAGCATATAGGGACCCTCCTAATACTTTTGCGTATCGAACCACCATTACATCCTATCGATCACTCGCATTAAGTGAATAAGAGTCAGGTTGGAAAAGCGTCACAATTAGGCTACACAATCAAAGTCTAACACTTGCGAACGTTAAACAGATTGTCAAATGTAAGGTAATAAACTCACTCGAGCGATCGAGAGTTTTTAATAGTATACTTCCGGAAAGTAATACAGATATAATTGTTTAGGTATCGCATATAAGATGTATTTAACGTATCAAATCTAATCTACCTCTAAAATTATAAAAGGTACTTACGATGATTCAGTCAAATCTATGACGACTATTTGAGACATTCTACAATCTGCAACTGAAATAGATGAGACGTGTTAAAATCAAATTCATAAAGAGAAACGTCTCGTTTTACATTTACTTATCCCAACATCCATAAATATAATACGCCTCCATTTGTAGATATTCAAACATTTAAAAAAAAAAAAATAGCCCGTATTCATGGTTAGATATCGAAGAATTAACCTAACGGTATCATATACACTACGGGTAATTGACATTTTGAGAATCATGAAACCATGTGTTTTCAATGTGAAGAATGAAACCACGTGTGTTCAATGATGTGTAACGCCACGCGTTCCACATTAGTCGGGTTAGATAACAAACTGCCGACGGCTAAATTCTATTAAGACAAACTGATAAATTACTAATCAAACCGTCTTTAACTGTTCTATCCTATTTCAGATTATAACTATATTGTCTGAGATAAAGGTAAACTTACCAATTGCTCGTCTTTACCAAAACGTTCGAGTAGAGCGGTTTGAATCGTTGTGTTTCAAGCGACGTTTTATAGTCAAAAATTAATCGCGTTTCGCTTATGTATCAGAAAACTACACAACGCAAAATTAATGAGAAAAAATTCGCTGACGCGCTAGAGGAGAAACCCCAAGGTTGAGATTAAATACCTGTCTACTGATAGTTAATCAAAAAATAGCTACACCGGCAAATAAAAACAAAGCGCGATTTATATTGTACGTATCAAATCTACGCAAGAGGGACGATAGAAAGAATTGAATGAGCGCTTTTACCCGGTCAAAAAACATTGGTCCATAGAAATAAAATAATTACATCCATCCAATCAAAAAATGCCTTGCAAGCATTTGGTGTGAGAAGACCGAGTGTGAAAATTCCTGTCGACTATCAGATTAATTTAAAGCGAAAGAAAGAGAAATGAAAAAATGGCGATCAGAGCGTTATTATATTTTTATCTTCAAAGCGGGGAAGGGGACCATCAGATTCAACAATACGGCTTGATCGCAATTAACGAGATAACAACACATTTCATTCAAACGATTCATATAAATCTTAAATAAGTCAGTCTCATATAGTCGCCCTAACTGTTGTGAGTACAACCAATCAATGTAACCCGGCTGTTCGCTGTTACAGTTTTTTTTAACTAATTATAGTGTTTTGAAGGACTCCAAGTATAAACTTAATTCCCACGGGAAAGCTATGTTAAGATTTCTATGAATTTTGACCACGGTATATCGTCTTAATTTCGACTTCACGGCAAAAAAAAAATAAATAAATAAATAAATAAAATACCTAGTGTGAGAAAATTCATTTTAGGCTACTCCGGTGATCAGACACGATATACATTTGTATACACAACTTAGATCAATAAAAAATCTTACCACTAAACCAGGCTACATGGGTATTTAAAACCAACAGTAGAAATACGCAAACAAACATCACCTGTAAAACAATCCGAGAAACTATCATGGAAACGGGGAAAACTCTGCTTTCTCGGATTGTTTTACAGGTGATGTTTGTTTGCGTATTTCTACTGTTGGTTTTAAATACCCATGTAGCCTGGTTTAGTGGTAAGATTTTTTATTGATCTAAGTTGTGTATACAAATGTATATCGTGTCTGATCACCGGAGTAGCTTAAAATGAATTTTCTCACACTAGGTATTTTATTTATTTATTTATTTATTTTTTTTTTGCCGTGAAGTCGAAATTAAGACGATATACCGTGGTCAAAATTCATAGAAATCTTAACATAGCTTTCCCGTGGGAATTAAGTTTATACTTGGAGTCCTTCAAAACACTATAATTAGTTAAAAAAAACTGTAACAGCGAACAGCCGGGTTACATTGATTGGTTGTACTCACAACAGTTAGGGCGACTATATGAGACTGACTTATTTAAGATTTATATGAATCGTTTGAATGAAATGTGTTGTTATCTCGTTAATTGCGATCAAGCCGTATTGTTGAATCTGATGGTCCCCTTCCCCGCTTTGAAGATAAAAATATAATAACGCTCTGATCGCCATTTTTTCATTTCTCTTTCTTTCGCTTTAAATTAATCTGATAGTCGACAGGAATTTTCACACTCGGTCTTCTCACACCAAATGCTTGCAAGGCATTTTTTGATTGGATGGATGTAATTATTTTATTTCTATGGACCAATGTTTTTTGACCGGGTAAAAGCGCTCATTCAATTCTTTCTATCGTCCCTCTTGCGTAGATTTGATACGTACAATATAAATCGCGCTTTGTTTTTATTTGCCGGTGTAGCTATTTTTTGATTAACTATCAGTAGACAGGTATTTAATCTCAACCTTGGGGTTTCTCCTCTAGCGCGTCAGCGAATTTTTTCTCATTAATTTTGCGTTGTGTAGTTTTCTGATACATAAGCGAAACGCGATTAATTTTTGACTATAAAACGTCGCTTGAAACACAACGATTCAAACCGCTCTACTCGAACGTTTTGGTAAAGACGAGCAATTGGTAAGTTTACCTTTATCTCAGACAATATAGTTATAATCTGAAATAGGATAGAACAGTTAAAGACGGTTTGATTAGTAATTTATCAGTTTGTCTTAATAGAATTTAGCCGTCGGCAGTTTGTTATCTAACCCGACTAATGTGGAACGCGTGGCGTTACACATCATTGAACACACGTGGTTTCATTCTTCACATTGAAAACACATGGTTTCATGATTCTCAAAATGTCAATTACCCGTAGTGTATATGATACCGTTAGGTTAATTCTTCGATATCTAACCATGAATACGGGCTATTTTTTTTTTTTTAAATGTTTGAATATCTACAAATGGAGGCGTATTATATTTATGGATGTTGGGATAAGTAAATGTAAAACGAGACGTTTCTCTTTATGAATTTGATTTTAACACGTCTCATCTATTTCAGTTGCAGATTGTAGAATGTCTCAAATAGTCGTCATAGATTTGACTGAATCATCGTAAGTACCTTTTATAATTTTAGAGGTAGATTAGATTTGATACGTTAAATACATCTTATATGCGATACCTAAACAATTATATCTGTATTACTTTCCGGAAGTATACTATTAAAAACTCTCGATCGCTCGAGTGAGTTTATTACCTTACATTTGACAATCTGTTTAACGTTCGCAAGTGTTAGACTTTGATTGTGTAGCCTAATTGTGACGCTTTTCCAACCTGACTCTTATTCACTTAATGCGAGTGATCGATAGGATGTAATGGTGGTTCGATACGCAAAAGTATTAGGAGGGTCCCTATATGCTAGGTCAAAGATGTGGATCCAGGGACTGTCTATAGGTTTTTGAACATAAAATAGTAATATTTTCCCATCTATATGTTGTAGTGACGAAGAGCTCTTTTCCCCTCCCGACTCAACATCAACAACAACTCTCAGTCGAAATATCGATTGGTATGTTACTGTTTTTTTTTTTTTTTTTTTTTTTTCTTTTTCGTAGACGGTTATATTATAATTTAAACGGTGTCGGCTTTTGACTATGACATCTTAATGTTGGCTAACTCTAATATTCAATAGTGTAGAATTTAGTTTTCGGGTATGTAGGCCATTATGATTCCATTATGGTTAAGAGAAAACTCGGATTTTCAAACTGTTCAAACAAGTCGCTATTAATGTATGAAGCAGCGATTGAGCCGTTGTAAGGATGTGTTAATCTAATCGTTCGTTACGTTTCTTCGAGAGTGTCGTGTGAGATGGTTGTTAGATCCCGAGGGAGGTCGTGGATTTATAGTTCGGTTTCCCTCTCGCAATACACCTTGTTATGTCAATATAAAGTTAAAAGGATTTTTTAGCGCGGTTTAAAACATGGATCAATCAGGAATTCTATATATCAACTCTGTTTTAACTGTTAGTCTTTTTACTATCTCAGACTTTTTTTTTTTTTTCTTTCTTTCTATTCAGGGAACAACTCCGTCACATATTAGAGCGGGCGTTAGACGAAGCGAGGGCAATCCTCGTTTCGGATATGAGTGACCCCGCGAATGACGCCATCAATGCCGACTCGGTGAGGGAGATAGTGACGATATTGAATATTGTCATAGATATTATCATAGATTAAAGATGATCGGGGTTTTTTTTTTAGTTTTTTTTTATTTTATTATTATTTTATTGTATTTTATTTTAAATATAACGATTTAACATGTTAAACTAAGCTTAGTTTGGTGTCGTTTCTTTCGCCGCTTTGTTCTAGTTATTATGAAATTGTTGAAAAATCATTCTGTATCTGTACTTATTGAGAATGTCTCAATCTCGATAAGCATTGATATAGTCAGACTATTTTCGAACAACCGATTTATTTTCACACCGTTTGATTTTAATAGCAATTTATGGGCTAAGCGAACCTTATATAAATATTATGATTTAGTTCATATTAATAAATTATATGAAACTAATTCATTGTCACTTTACGTAAATTGAATGTGTTTTCATTTAGAACTATACGTCGTGTGCGATTATGACGGTTGACACTCCTCAGCAATGATTGATCGATTGATGTTTTCTCAAGATTATTTCACTTATACGTTTCCCCTCACAACAGCGGGTCTATATGGTTAACGTATCCTGTCGGGTTTTCGCTCAGCTGTGAAAATATGTTTAAACATGCGTAGTATAGTCTGTGTTTTAATGAATGACGGGTAATGAAAATTTCTCATTAAATAAGAACGAGGCGAATACAGTTTGGTAAAAAATAAATTTGTTTCTAACACGTTCATCCGGATAAATCGGAAGGTAGACAAGTATGAAAAGGCGATTTTACAAATGAGTAAACAAAACAATCGTAATGACAATGATTTTGATTAAAATCGTTCATAATGTTTATAAGCGGTATTTCTCTGACTAGTTGCATAGCGAAGAAAATGCAATAATATCCGCACATGACGCTATGTTTTCCTTGCAATCTCACTCTCACAATAGGCTGATCCCTATACTTATAACATGATATGATAGTTTAAGAACAGTTCCTTATACTTATAACATTGTATGAGAGTTTAAAGGCACACTTACCGCGAAAATCAGGAATATTGTTTACATTAAAAAAGAAAGTCCGTTTTCTATATTTTTCCCAGACAATATAAGTTAGGAACTTTTTATTTTTACCAAAATTTAAAATTTTGGACGTATTTTCCCCAGACAATATAAGTTAGGAACTTTCTATTTTTACCAAAATTTAAAAGTTTGGACGTCACTTTGTATGTTTAATTTGAATTTGAAAATTTGAATTGTTAGGTGCCCGTAGCGTAAACAAATCGAACTGCCCCCTATTGGCGATTTTATGTTTCAGTCGAGTGAGCGAACTAACGGCACAGTGTAATTTTACGTAGGCCTATTTATCTGAGAAATACAGACTGACGATCGGTTAACAGCGACTGGAAAAGCCTGCTGATAATTGTTTGAGTCTAAACCACAGATAAAAAGGCCTGAAAGGAGGGTAATCCAACACGAAAGTTGACCGACACTGATCGTTGTTGTTGTAATCAGACTTCGATTTTTCGTTTGTTTTTCACCCCATTTCTACATTCTAAAGCTAACTAGACATGTTTTATGTGTCCTATGTTTAAGTTTAGTTGTATTAGTCGTAGTAAGCTCATGTAGATTGGTTTCTTAGCAACTTTAAACAGGCTATGGCGGCAAGTGGACTTTAAGAACAATAGGCTGATCCCTATATTTATAACATACACCGGCGATACCGCTATTTCACTTCGTATTACGGTTTAGTTTACCACCCATAGTTATAATGACAACACTCTTAAAAATTCAATTTTATATATATCATATTTTATTCCCCCAAAATGCATTGTAACAAATAGTTTTAGTTTAAATCGGTTTCTTTTTCTATAAAGTTCATAATTCTCTCGTTCCACACAGTGTTTTTCTTAAAGTCTTCTTACCATTCAGCCGTAGTCAACCGATAGCCGCGAGCTTAGATTTTAATTAGACATGCGGCGAACCGTGACAAATGACTAGGAGCTAATATTTTAATGAGATGTGCAGTACAGGGATGAACTACCGCTTGACAGACTTCGATGAGGCAAATTTTGCATAGGCCCGCTATATCGCTGTCAGATCTTCTAGACTGACTACCTACATTACCCATTATATTAGGGATGGAGTGATTGACACTGGTGCGTTAACGGTTTGACATATGTATGAGGACGTAGAAGAACTACTCGACTATATATACGTCTATAAAGTTCATAATTCTCTCGTTCCACACAGTGTTTTTCTTAAAGTCTTCATACCATTCAGCCGTAGTCAACCGATAGCCGCGAGCTTAGATTTTAATTAGACATGCGACGAACCGTGACTAATGACTAGGAGCTAAGATTTTAATGAGATGTGCAGTACAGGGATGAACTACCGCTTGACAGACTTCGATGAGGCAAATTTTGCATAGGCCCGCTATATCGCTGTCAGATCTTCTAGACTGACTACCTACACTACCCATTATATTAGGGATGGAATGATTGACACTGGTGCGTTAACGGTTTGACATATGTATGAGAACGTAGAAGAACTACTCGACTATATATACGAAGAACAAAAAGATAAGTGGTAAGATTCATTCTGTTTATTAGGGTTCAGTATAGTATTTTAATAGTAGATATAATGTTGATGACGTCACCAGTTGACGTAGTCCCCTGGATTGCAACGTCTACACATCATTGCTCCGAGTTGATTAGCGTGGTCGCCTCTGGCACTACAATCTTCATCGTCCTCTTCTTGAGTTTCTCCCTCCGCATTGTCATCCGATCCCGGATCTTTCATCTTTTTGGAAAATTCATCGGCCATTTTAAATACGGATTCCATTTCTCCTATATCTCGGTCTATGTCCGAAAAATGCTTTCTTAATTTACGCCATCCAAATTCGTTCATGGCATACCCCATCTTGGTAGGCTTCAGGTTAGTCGAAAGTGTTTTGTCTTCTATCCATTTCCGCAGATGAATAAGTTGTTTCCCATTGTATTGACTGCAACTTAGATATATGTCATCCTCTAGGTTGTATGGTCTTTCTAGTGGCTCTCCCATCTTTAACATCTCGTCAATCCTATATGCAAGCGTGGTTAGTCCACTCCATGCAGTAGATGATAACGTTATCGGTATACTGTTTGGTCTACTTTCATCTGTTTTGCTCTGAATCCTTTGGAAGGATACTCTGGCCTGTCCATCGAGACTAATGACTCCCACACATAGACTGGAGCTGATGTTATACATTTCGAGGAGCTTCTCAAACTTAAGTGGTTGTCCAATGTTAAACGATGTAAGATAGTGTTGAGAGTGTTGCTGGCCAGTCCTGTTTTCCGATGATGACTGGATCTGATTTACACCCGTATTTATACAGATTGGCTGAGCCCTAAGGCTGACACTTTTTACTCAGCATATTTTTTTTTTCGGGAAGGCGCAATCATTTTACTGCATTACTCGACATATTCTATTCCGTTAATTTGTTACGGTTGGACGCACACGTCTCTTTGGCAGTCGACTTAATTGGATACGGTCCGATGCATCTGCCCCCCCGAGGCCGTCCGGCTCTGGTGTACACATACTTACCGATATGATCTATACGTTGAGGTAATACAGTCCAAGGCTGTTTATACATTCGTTTATTATCTATTGTCTATCACCAGTGCCAGTCTGTTTAATTGGCCCTTTAGACCAGTTTTGCATTACTAAACATATTTTTTCCGTGGGAGTGTATTATTCAGCATATTTTTTTAAGAATAGGTGCTTATGTACTTTAATATTGACTGATGCGCACGTCCCTTAATAGACCTGCACTAGACTGGGGGCATATGTAATTAGGTCAATGCCTCGCGGCATTTGGCTCACTTGAAGTGTCTTCGAATGCCCATTATGCCCTGGCTCACTTGAGGTGTCCTCGAACACCCATTTTGCCCTCTACTGCCATCATATAGTATCTCTAATTTGAAAATTTGATTTTAGGTACCCCAATTGTAAACACAGGACGAGCCGCACTATGCGCCTTAAAGGCTCAAATCGTGATATTTAAGCCAGCTGGGGGATGTCCCAATTTTCGGAACTACTGTTTAGCCTGATTTGAGGGACACAAAAATGCCTCCCGGTACAGTTGAGACAGTCAAATCAAAACAAAAAGATCTGAAATAAGTGTATCATTAGTGTATAGTGTCTTCAGTTCTAAGTATGCTTTCACAACACCATTTACACATTTTTAATTTACTCATAAACGGCTGGTTTTTGTCAATTCAAAATCGGCTTACTAGGAATCAATAAACTTACGTTAGACAAGAGACTTCATTTGCGAGAAAAAAAAATCTTCGCCTTCGGAGACTCTCACGAGGTGATGTAAAAACTCGACGAAACAATCATTTAAAACCCAGATCAAAGCCCTCAAAAACTGTAGACCTCTTTGAGTTAACCGTAAGGGCTGTTGAAAAATCATTTGGGAACTATTTCTGAACGACACTTATTCGCATGTTTTAGATAATTAGCTTTCCGATACTTCATCTGATCTCAGAATCCCGAGGGTATTACAAAACATCACCTTCAAATGTAATCTAAACTTGTTAAAGAACTGATAATTTGACCCATTTTGTGTGACCCGAACCGCTCGTTAAATTTTATTACATTTGATAGTACATTCAAATGACACAAGACCAAGAAAAGCGCGTTTTGTGGCCGTGGGATGAAATAAACATAATGTCAGAAAAAAAGTAATTCATAGATAAACGAGCCTGGGTGTGAACTATGCTTAAGGGGGTTAAATTCTTGGTCTTTTTGTATGACAAACAACTTTCTTCAATCTGATGGGTGGCTTACATCTATATGAATGACTATTTAAAGGCCCGCTTGCCGCCGTAGCCTGTTTGGCATTTGTTAAGAAAACCAATTTGCACGAGCTTACTACAGCTAAAACCACTAACGTTAAACATAGCACACATAAAGCATGTCCAATTACGTTTAGAATGTATGAATGAGGGTGTAAAACAAACGAAGAATCGAAGCTCGATTACAACAACAGTGTTGGTTGACTTAAGTGTTGGATTACCCTCATTCAAGCGTTTTTGTCTGTGGTTTACACTCGGCAGGCTTTTAAAGTCCCTCTTACTCGATCGTTAGTATGTATTTATTAGATAAAGTTCGTAAAATTATACTGTGTCGTTCGATCGCCCACACGACTCAAACCATTACGGCACTTTTGCACACGATCAGGTTCGATGTTTGTTTACATTCCGGGTACCTCAAAAATCTGTTTTTCAATTTCAAATTAAAAATACTAAATGATGTCAAAACTTTCAATTTTTGGTAAAAATAGAAAGTTCCTAACTTTTTCTGTCTGGGAAAAATACAGAAAACCGTCCACTGTTTTTAATGTAAACAGTCATCTGGATTTTCGCGGCAAGTGTGCCTTTAATAATATCGCCTCTTATTTACGTTAAAGTGGAACGAGCTGCTAAAATGTTAATATTTTGAAACAGAATGTTGATATGATTGGCTATTTTTCTCTAGACGTTTTATTCAGAAGCTTTTTAGTGCTTCTAGTCTCGAAAATGTACGATAATGTATTGTTTTGAACTAACTTTGGCTTAGTCCCGGTGATTTAAATTTTGTTTACTTTTCGAACACATTTTCGGTTCGTACAGGCCACATATTGTATGGCTTTTCCTCATTCCAACGCCAATCATTTAGTTTTTCGATGGCCTTCAAAGCCTCTTACTGTCGTGTCGATCAGCAATTATGAAAAAAAGTGTGAATTTTGGCAGCTCTTGTTATTGTTGTCGGTGTTATTGTTATTTAAGATTAATATTGCCTTTAACTCTGTTTAATAATACTGTTCAGTTATACCTTATACCTAGTTGAAGGTCTCCAAACTCTGTGGCCAAAGTATATTGATGATGTTGCCCACCCCCCCCCCCCCCACCATCAATGTACATGAACATTGGCGACAGTGTTTGGATCTCCAACTAACATTATACCATGATAAATAAGTGTTTCGTCTGTGGGCACAAAGGAAACATTTAACATTACCTTTTGTGCATCAAAATATATTTTTCGGTCTTTGTCTTCTTCAGAGAACGAACCAATTTCGCGAATCCATTTTTATTCCCTTTGATGGGTACTTCAACGCAGTTATATCGTGGATGTGCTTCAATACACTTTCCTATTTTACCTGAACAAGCCTTTAATAGTGCGTTCATCAGCACTGAAGAGCAATAGTAGAGACGAAAACGCCAAATCAGTAGAAATTAACCCAGCTGAGAAGTTGAGCTAAACGTTCGATGTTGAAGGTAAATGGTTCTGATGAGCCAATTTCTCGCAGCACTTCAACACTCCTCGACGGGAATTTATTTGCTGAAATTATAGTTAACTCGTACAAACTATTTTTGGAAAATATAGGATTAAGCTTAAAAACAAAGCATTGTGTTTTGATCTGATAGAAAACAAATTTAAGACAAATATTGAACAACGTTGAATAGAAGTGTTTTCTGGTTTTTGTATTTCTAATTATGGAGTGTAACGTTGTGATTGTCCGTTTTGCATTAACAACCCACTTTCATTTTACCTTCTGGCGGAAAGATAGCGAGAAATTCCGATCGGAGCAATAACCGATTGTTACAATTCAGACAATGTATCCCAACTAGTTAGAAAACCATTGTTATAGATATATCATTGATGGCATCTGTTTGAATATAAAGAATCTTGTCTATTTTTATACCGAACACAGTTTGAACGTGCGTTTTCCAAAAACATTATGTTATTAGAAACTAAAACAAAAACGGCCCCTTGTAACCTTTTTTTGAAAACATGATTTATTCGTGCACAGTAACCTAGAAGCTTCTTGCGTGCAACAATTCGTACAGGAATTGGCAACATATAAAAAAAACGTAAACTGAATCCTTTAACACCATGATCATACTTTCATGGTGTTGGCAATTACTATATATTTATAAGCCCCAAAACACACGGGCACAGGGAAAATCTTCTTGTCTAAAATAACCACGTTGACAAGTTACTAATTGTGTTAAAAAGAGGTTTATCATTTAAAGGGGCATGAGCTGCCGAAATTCACACTTTTTTCATAATCTCTGATCGTCACGACAGTAAGAGGCTTTGAAGGCCATCGAAAAACTTAATGATTGGCGTTGGAATGAGGAAAATCCATACAGTATGTGCCCTGTACGAACCGAAAACGTGTTCGAAAAGTAGCAAAATTTAAATAACCGGGACGACCATTCATTCATTCTAAGCCAAAGTTGGTTCAAAACAATACTTTATCGTACATTTCCGAGACTAGAAGCACTAAAAAGCTTCTGAATTATACGTCTTGAGAAAAATAGCCGATAATTTCAACATTCTGTGTTTACGTCAAAATATCAACATTTTGGCAGCTCATGCCCCTTTAACCTTTATACCCAATCATAAATTGTTGCAATAATCTAAGCCAATTATATTTATGAACACTAAAACACACGGGCTCAAGGAAAATCTTCTTGTCTTCTTGTAAACCTATTATATTTCATTAGGTTGACGACTGACTGGAGCTTGGCTTTAGTCAGCAGAATTTTCTGGAACACTTTGTAATGCATTGACAATGTTTACCCATCTTAAGTTATGGTAAAATATCGGCAGCCGAGTGATAGATATATAGCCACAAAGTTCGAGTGGAAATAGGTTCACGCCACAAGCCATGCTATTGACTAATCTCTCAATTGTCATTTTTCATCAACATTTGCACAGTTAGCTTGATGAATTAGTCGTGAATTCAATCCCATAACCATGATACTTTTTGTAAATTACATTAAAGAAATTGCAAACTGCTTAAGACAAACCAAGCACCTTGCTTTACTTAGTACCGATTGGTGTGATGTGTAAATCTTATTGTTTTTTTGACGCATTTCACTCTTTGGCAGTGGCCACGGTGTTAAATCCTTGAGCCCCAAAATTGACGACTTTATAGATGATTTTGTTCTGTGCTTGGTAAATGGAAAGATAATGACTTAATTGTACGGTTTGCTCGTTTCCATTCCACAAGGAAGAACTATTCACTTTTAATTAAAACCCAAATGAAGGTCTGTATTAATTAGTCTCATTGCCATAGACATAGAGAGATGTGCTTCATGAAGTTATTCTGTTATACACCATGAAATATGAGTGCTCAGTTTGTAGGTCTATTTATGTGTCTTATGTGTTTTTAGGGAGCATTAGATATTACATTCACTGCAACAAACTGGTCGTCCCGAATTACCGATTCTGCAATATTCGTCTTTCCAGAGAACAAAACGGATTCTTTTACTTCCTGAAACTGAAACCTAGTTGTATCGTGGTAGGGCTTAATTGTGTTTCCATATCACAGCTAAATTAGCCTTCAAAACGGTGTACTAGCACTAAACAACGGCGATAGAGCGATAGAGGTAAAAACTTAACGTTTCAGCTCAATGGTAAACGGTTGTAACGGTATAATCTCCAAGAACCACTTTAGCGGTTCAATTCTCGGTGGTACTTTCGCTAAAAGTTCTGTTCAAGAAAAGCGTGTTTTGTGGCCATGGTATGAAATAAACATAATGAGAGAAAAAAAGTACTTCATGGATAAACGAGCCTTGATCTGAACTATGCTTAAGGGGGCTATATCCTTGGTCTTTTTGTATGACAAACAACATACTTCAATCTGATGGTCTTAACAACTCAATAGCAATGTACGATTGGACTGGGACATCAAGCGTAAACAAAGACAACAAACTTGATTTGTTTTACTTAACAAAATTACATTACAAATATGTATTGTATAACTATGGATATATTTTTTTAAAAAAGAAGGCAGACTGGCATAGAGACATTAACAACAACATTAACAACAACAAAACACCATTTACACATTTTGAAAATACCTGGATATTTTTTTATATGTCCCATATTAAATCTGAGGGATTTCACCAGAAGACAAAATTATTGTGTGTTTTTTTTTGGTTTAAGCTATTTTAAGGAAAAGATCTTTTGTCAGTTGAACTTATGACGTCCCCGCCTACTCTTTTCAAAAGCTTTGGTGAAAATATAGATACCAGAAAAAAGATACATTGGGTGTATTTAGATATGGATACGGTTAAACAAATCAACATGAAATCCTCTTCTTTTGTATCTTCGAAAATCTCTCCTGGATTTATTTAGTCCTTTGTTTTGCCTATCACACACGTTCACGTTTATGATATCAGCTTGATCATGGGTCCGTATAATCCAAAGCGTGACCCATGCAGTATATACATCTTACATAGGGACATAAAAAGAGAAAAGTTAGAAACATTCCACAAGATTGCTCTCAGAAACGGCTGGTTTTTATCAATTCAAAATCGGCCTACTAGGAATCAAAACAATCACTTTAACATTTGTCTTAGACAAGAGACTTCATTTGTGAGAAAAAATCTTCGCCTTCGGAGACTCTGGCTGATCTCATGAGCAGATGAAGAAACCTGACGAAACAATCATTTAAAACCCAGATCAAGGCCCTGAACAACTGTAGAACTCTTTGAGTTACCCGTAAGGGCTGTTGAAAAATCATTTGGGAACTATTTCTGAACGACACTTATTCGCATGTTTTAAATAATTAGCTTTCCGATACTTCATCTGGTCTCCGAATCCCGAGGGTATTAATACAAAACATGGTCTTCAAATGTAATCTAAACTTGTTAGAGAACTGATAATTTGACCCATTTTGTGTGACCCGAACCGGCCGTTAAATTTTATTGCATTTGATAGTACATTCGAATGTCCATTTTCCCCATTTTGTTAAATAACACAGGTTAACACAAGACCAAGAAAATCGTGTTTTGTGTCCGTGGTATGAAATAAACATAATGTGAGAAAACAAAGTACTTCATGGATAAACGAGCCTGGGTGTGGACTGGCTTAAGAGGGTTAAATCCTTGCATCAAAATATATGCTCCGACCGGACTTTGTCTTCTTCAGAGAACGAACCAATTTCACGAACCTATTTTTTATTCCCCTTGTTGGGTACTGCAACGCAGTTTCCTATTTTACCTGAACAAGCCTTTAATAGTGCGTTCACCAGCACTGAACAGCGATGATAGCAGTAAAATGCCTAATCAGTAGAAATTAACACAGCTGAGAAGTTGAGCTAAACGTTCGATGTTGGAGGTAAACGGTTCTGATGAGACAATATCCTCGAAACACTTCAACACTGCAATCCTCGACGGGAATTTATTGGCTGAAATTATAGTTAACTCGTACAACAAACATTTTTTGGAAAATATATGATTAAGCTTAACAACAAAGCATTTTGTTTTGATCTGATAGAAAACAAATTTAAAATACATATCGCACAACGTTGAATAGTGTTTTCTTGTTTTTGTAGCTTTAATTATGGAGTGTAACGTTGTGATTATCCGTTCTGCATTAACAACCTATTTTCAGAAAACCCCACTTTTATTTTACCTTCTGGCGGAAAGATGGCGAGAAATTCCCATCGGAGCAATAACCGTTTGTTACAATTCAGACAATGTCTTATAACTAGTTAGAAAACCGTTGTTGTATATATCATTGATGGCATCTGTTTGAAAATAAAGAATTTTGTCTATTTTTATACCAAACACAGTTTGAACGTGCATTTTTCAAAAAAGTTATGTCATTAGAAACTAAAACAAAAACGGCTCCTTGTAGGCTTTTTTTAAAACATAAGTTATCTTTGCACAGTAAGCTAGAAGCTTTATTGCGCGCAACAATTCGTACAGAATTTGGCAACATATGAAAAATCGTAACCTTAATCCTTAAACATGATGATCATACTTTCATGGTGTTCGCAATTAATATATATTTATGAACCCCAAAACACAGGGGCACAGGGAAAATCTTCTTGTCTAAAATAACCATGGAGACAACTTTCTAATAGTGTTAAACAGAGGTATATCATTTAACCTTTATACCCAATCATAATTTGTTGCAATAATCTAAACCTATTATATTTTATTTATTAGACGACTGACAGGAGCTTGGCTTTAGACAGCAGAATTTTCTGGAACACTTTGTAATGCATTGACAATGCTTACGCATCTTAAGTTATGGTCAAATATCGGCAGCCGAGTGATAGGTATATAGCCACAAAGTTCGAGTGGAAATAGGTTCACGCCACAAGCCATGCTATAGACTAATCTCTCAATTGGCATTTTTCATCAACATTTGCACAGTTAGCTTGATGGATTAGCCGTGAATTCAATCCCATAACCATGATACTTTTTGTAAATTTCATTAAAGAAATTGCAAACTGCTTAAGACAAACCAAGCTCCTTGCTTTACTTAGTACCGATTGGTGTGATATGTAAATCTTATTGATTTTTTTACGCATTTCACTCTCTGGCCGTGGCCACGGTGTTAAATCCTTGAGCCCCAAAAGTGACGACTTTATAGATGATTTTGTTCTCTGCTTGGTAAATGGAAAGATAATGACTTAATTGTACGGTTTGCTCATTTCCATTCCACAAGGAAGACGTAATCACTTTTAATTAAAACCCATATGAAGGTATGTCTTAATTAGTCGCTTGTAGGAGTCCTTAATGACATCTCATTACCATAGACATAGTGAAGAAAGCATAATTAATGTTCAATATTTCGGTTTATTAAACCACCATCAGGAACGAAGAGGCAATATTTACATAGGTGTATATATAGCTAGAATGAAATAGTTGGGGAATACACAAAATGGATTATGAAAACAGTTTGTAAAATTATTCAGTGGGAATCATAGTATAGTGAGATATGCTCCATGAAGTTATTCCGTTATACACCATGAAGTATGAATGCTTACTTTGTAGGTCTATTTATGTGTCTTATGTGTTTTGGTGAGCTTTAGATATTACATTCAGTGCAACAAACTGCTCGTACCGAATGGCCGATTCTGTAATATTCGTCTGTCCAGAAAACAAAAAGGGCTCTTTCACTTCCTTCGTAGGTACTATAACCTAGTTGTATCGTGGTAGGGCTTAATGGTGTTTCCATATCACAGCTGAATGAGCCTTCAAAAGACGGTGTACTAGCACTTAACAACGACGATAGAGGAAAAAGGCCAAGTCAGTAGAAATATACACTGTTGAAAAGTTGAGCTTAACGTTTCATCTCAGTGGGAAACGGTTTTAACTGTATAATCTCCAAGAACCACTTTAGCGCTTCAATTCTCTGTGGTACTTTCGCTAAATGCTCGGTTTAACTCGGTCTTAACAACTCAATAGAAATGTACGATTGGACTAGGACATCAAGCGTAAACAAAGACGATAAAACTTGATTTCTTTTACTAAACACAATTACATTACAAATATATATATTGTATGAAGATGTGTGTTTTTTCAAAAAAGAAGGCAGACTGACATAGGGACATTAAAGGCGCACTTGCCGCTGAAACCCTGAACACTGTTTTCATAAAAGACCCTTTTCTGGATTTGTTCCAATCAGAAAAAAATAGCCATCATTTAGTATTTCTAATTTGAAAATCTGATTTAAGGTACCCGCATTGTAAACAAAGGACGAGCCCGACTATTTGCCTTAAAAGGCTCAAATCGTGAATTTTAAACCCGCTGGCGGTTGTCCCAAGTTTCGGAACTACATGTGTAGCCTGAGAAATACAAACGGTCGTGTTGATTTGTGGGACACAAAAATGCCTCCCGGTACAGTTAATTGACAGTCAATTCAAAACAAAACGATCTGAAATTAGTGTATTCCAATAAAGATCTGACTGGGTTGTAGATCGATGTTGACGTTCTGACTTTAGTTCTAAGTATGCTTTCACAACACCATTTACACATTTTGAAAATACCTGAATATTTTTATATGTCCCATATTAAATCTGAGGGATTTCACTAGAAGACAAAATGATTGTGTGGGTTTTTTGTTTACGCTATTATCAAAAGGAAAAGATCCTTTGCCGGTGAACTTATGACGTCTCCGCCTCCCTTTTTCAAAAGCTTTGGTAAAAATATAGATACCAGAAAAAAAGATACATTCGGCGTATTTAGAATGGGATACGGTTAAACAAATCAACGTGAAATCCGTTTCTTTGCTATCTTCGAAAATCTCTCCTGGATTTATTTAGTCCTTTGTTTTGCCTATCACACACGTTCACGTTTATGATAGCGGCTGGTTCATGGGTCCGTATAATCCAAAGCGTGATTCATGCAGTATATACGTCTCACATAGGGTCATAAAAAGATAAAAGTCAGAAACATTTCACAAGCTTGCTGTCATAAACGGCTGTTTTTTTATCAATTCACAATCGGCTTACTAGGAACCAATAAACTTACGTTAGACAAGATACTTCATTTGTGAGAAAAAATCTTCACCTTCGGATACTCTGACTGATCTCATGAGGTGATGTAGAAACGTGACGAGACAATCATTTAAAACCCAGATCAAGGCATTGAAAAACTGTAGAACTCTTTGAGTTAACCGCAAGGGCTGTTGAAAAATCATTTGGGAACTATTTCTGAACGACACTTATTCGCATGTTTTAAATAATTAGCTTTCCGATACTTCATCTGGTCTCAGAATCCCGAGGGCATCGTCTTCAAATGTAATCTAAACTTGTGAGAGAACTGATAATTTGACCCATTTTGTGTGACCCGAACCGGCCGTTAAATTTTATTATATTTGATAGTACATTCGAATGTCCATTTTCCCCATTTTGTTAAATAACACAGGTTAACACAAGACCAAGAAAAGCGTGTTTTGTGGCCCTGGTATGAATTAAACATAATGTGAGAAAAAAAGTAATTCATGGATAAACTAGCCTGGTTGTGAACTAGGCTTAGGGGGGTTAAATCCTTGCATCAAAATATATGTTCCGACCGGTCGTTGTCTTCTTCAGAGAACGAACCATTTTCAGGAACCCATTTTTTATTCCCTTTGTTGGGTACTTCAACGCAGTTTCCTCTTTTACCCGAACAATCCGTTAATAGTGCGTTCATCAGCACTGAACAGCCATAGTAGAGATAAAAACGCCAAATCAGTAGAAATTAATACAGCTGAGAAGTTGAGCTAAACGTTCGATGCTGGAGGTAAATGGTTCTGATGAGACAATATCCTCGAAACACTTCAACACTGCAATCCTCGATGGGAATTTATTGGCTGAAATTATAGTTAACTCGTACTACAAACGTTTTTTTTTGGAAAATATATGATTAAGCTTTTTGTTTTGATCTGATAGAAAACAAATTTAAAATACATATCGCGCAACGTTGTATAGACGTGTTTTTTGTATTTCTGATTATGGAGTGTAACGTTGTGATTGTCCGTTTTGCATTAACAACCTATTTTCAGAAAACCCCACTTTCATTTTACCTTCTGGTGGAAAGATGACGAGAAATTCCCATCGGAGCAATAACCGTTTGTTACAATTCAGACAATGTATCCTAACTCATCAGAAAACCGTAGTTATATATATATATATATATCATTGGTGACATCTGTCTGAATATATCGAATCTTGTCTATTTTTATACCGAATACAGTTTGAACGCACGTTTTCCAAAAAGGTTAATATGTAATTAGAAACTAAAACGAAAACGGCCCCTTGATACCTTACTCCTTTAACATCAGTTTCATATTATCATGATGTTGACGATTTTTTAAAAACATTTATGAACACTAAAACACACGGACACAGGGAAAATGCTCTTGTCTAAAATAATCATTAAGAGATGTTTCTAATTATGTCAAAGAGATGTATATCATTTAGACCGTTATATCCAATCATAAATTGTTGTAAAAACCATGCTATTTCATTAGGTTGACGACAGACAGGAGCTTGGCCTTAGTCAATAGCATGTTCTGGAATACTTTGTGATGCATTGACAACGCTTTTGCATCTTCAGCTATGACAAGAATATCAGTAGACGAGGTTTTAACCCAATAGGATTATAGGAAAAGAAACTGAAATTTTCAGTTCCCCTACAAAAACCTAGATAGAAGAAAGACAAAGGAGTTCCGCCCTGACCAGTATATCTTTCAAACAATCAATGGTATTTCGGTCAGAGGTTGAGTTATGTTACTCAGAAGCAGTTTGTATTCTTCTACTACAATCTTGGACATGGCGATGCTGGCCTGGTTATACTGAAACACAAATAGTATTATAGTATTTAACGACATCTTCCCGGGTCCAAGTTCAAACCCAAACGATAAATAGTAGTTTGCAAAATTTTAATCCACAAAACTTCCCATTTCCAAACATTTATGCTCAGTATCTGCAGTGGAAGTGAGGAAAGGAGTTTTTTCCATGGGCATGGATTTAAAATGGTCCTTAAACGAAGAATCTAGATTGTTGGAATGTTGTGCCAAGAGCACACGTGTTTTAGTCAAATGCCAGATAAATTGTTGGTTTCTCTTTGTCGCAGGGAATTTTGGGTTTCTCCGACGTATTTTAATTCTCTGCCATTTTATATTTGTTGCGGCATTCTTCTGTGATATCGAGTTTGCATCGCGTCTTTAGGCATTTAATTGATGTGCAGAGCTAAATATGGAGCGGAAATGGTACACCCGTGAAGGAGAAGCAAGCGTGTCAGTGGCTGAAGTTGAGGAAAAGATTTACCTTAGGGTGTCAGATTTGATCCTTCAGAGTAACCTAATATTTTTTTTTTATTATTATTATAAAATAAAACATGTTATGCACCCCCCACATCCAGATAAATTTAAATTGATTGATTGTTTGATGTTTTACGCCGCGCTCAAGATCATTTCACTTATATGGCGGCGTTGTCCGTTTTATTGTGGGAGGAAACCGGGTTCTATGCCCGGAGGAAACCCACGACCTTCCGTTGGTAACTGGCAACCATCCCACATAGGTCGTTCGAGTGAAAACCCTGTAAGAAAATTTTCCAATTTTTTGGGACTGAGTGGAATTCGAACCCATGACCCATTCGTGGAAGGCTGTTCGTATTGAGCGTCCAACGCTCTACCCACTGAGCTACGGAGACCCCTCAATAAATTTAAAAGCTTTTGCATTGATTTTAGTTGAAGGTTAATCAGTGATTTTTATTGACTAATCGCAAAAGATGCGCACAAAGGCATACAAATTTCACTTATAAAATTGGCACTGTGGCGAGTGGCGTATTTTCGTGTTTATTAAATTTGAGGTTATTGCGATCTGCTTAACGCCTTGGACACAAGTGACATAGTCTGCTTCGTACTGTGAAATTGAGTTTGTTAATAAAGATTCTTGGGATTTTATTTTGTTGAAATCTGAATTTATGAAATTGT
Organism: Lepidochitona cinerea; assembly: GCA_963971465.1. Lineage (NCBI taxonomy): Eukaryota > Metazoa > Mollusca > Polyplacophora > Chitonida > Tonicellidae > Lepidochitona > Lepidochitona cinerea. Next base: position 38,110,984 of record OZ020555.1, on the reverse strand, counting down.
AAGCATTGCTGGTTCTCACTACTTCTTATAGCGAAGAATATGACTGATTCAAAGTCAGTGGATTTACTCATCTTTACAAATCTCACCTCGTTTTCCAGGGGAGTTGGGTTGAGAGTTGGCTCAGTTGACAGAGTGAAAAAAAAAGTAAAAACCATTTTGAATGTTTTCCACTAGATCGCTGTATGTTCAGAATTTGCCAGATAATCTCCGATGGTCAGCGCTTCCTCGGGGTACAGATACCGGTGTCCTCCCCACTTAACCTGGCACCGTCATCATATTGGTGAAATAGTGCGGCGTAAAACATCAATCAATCGATCATTTTACGGTACGGTATTAAAGGCGTCCGATGATACTGTAGTGTCACCAGCTATTAAAAACTATTAATGTGTTCGGAAAACCATCAATAGAACTCATCAGTCCACACGCCTAAATTTTCGAATATACATGTAAGCAAACATTGGTATGCACATGTAAATCATCTTCTTTAGACTTGAAGAAAAGCATACCTCAGATAATTAGGTTGATTGATTGTTTGGTGTTTTACGCCGCGCTCAAGATTATTTCACTTATATGGCGGCGTTGTCAGTGTTACTGTGAGAGCAAAGCGGGCTCTATGCCCGGAGGAAACCCACGACCTTCCGCTGGTAACTGGCAACCATCTGACATAGGTCGTTCGAGTGAAAACCCAGTCAGAAAATTTTCCAATTTTTTGGACTGAGTGGAATTCGAACCCGCGACCCATTGGTGGAAGGCTGTTCGGATTGAGCGTCCAACGCTCTACCTACTGAGCTACGGAGGCCCCCAGATAATTAGGAAAATACCGACCTAGGACAGCCAGAAAATTAACTGAGTATCTTTCAGCTTCAATTCAACGTTATGAAATGAATGGTAGGCACATACTAATATTTTAAACACATTCGACTCCGCCACAGCAATCACAAGAATAACTCACTGAATCGTATAAATATTTCTATCGTTGGATTGAATTTCACGTTAAATAAATCGATGACATAAAATCCACCAAAGTTATTCGCATCAAAATATTTGTTGTTGCAAGATAATTAATCAATTATTCCACTTCAGTTAAATTATGAATCTTATCCTTATATATTCATATCTTATTAATTAGTTGAATTCCTAGCTTGGGATGACAATGACTGAGTCATAGTTTTCATGATACATGCACATAGCAAGCTTTCTCTGGAACTGCTCGTCTTCACTTTGCGACTGGCCGTGACGTAATGCTAAGGGGAAATGTAAGGACAATTATTTGTTGAATTTGTCTTACTAAACAGCCCCCAGTTAATCTGCGGATCAAATACTCATTGTAAATTATCTTGCATAAGTCTTTATCTTGTTTCTTTCCTCATGCTATGTCTTTACATTCCTCTGACGACTGTAAATCTTATATAATTAAATATGACATTACCTTCAACGGGACTCTAGTTATTACTAAAGACATCGTTTGTGACAGTAGGCTCTAATTTAAAATTCCGAAGATCATATGTCATGATACATAATTGCGTTTAAACGAAAAGTACAAACAAGACGATATCCCTAGAGAAAAATCCAGAAATGAAAATGGACCTGAAGATTGTCTTTAATGAAAAAAGATAAGTCAAATTACTTTTTGACGTCATTAGAAAGAAATTGTATATCCGTTTTGATAACATCTACTTTTTCAAGTAGTTGTCGTTTTAGTCAGAGTTGATTATTCTTCATAACATTATGTTTTATGTATTACAACATACACTGATCGCAATATTAAATAAAAGTACAAAATTCGACTAGTTAGAACGGACGCGTTTTGGACTCTTTAGCATAATGATCTGTCTAGAATTAAATAAAATAGCCATCAAATAAAAATAGCAGAGTTTATCATTTAAGGATACTATGTAGTTCTAGTAAAAGCAGTTGTTCTATATATGGTAAATACAAGTACCCTTTGCTTCCATTAGTTATACATTTACTGTGATTGTTGTAGGCTCAACCAGTACACGATTGGTTGATTGATTGATTGGTGTTTTAAGCCGCGCTTAAGATTATTTCACTTATATGGCGGCGTAGCCAGTTTTATTGTGGGAGGAAACCGGGCTCTATGCCCGGAGGAAACCCACGACCTTCCGTTTGTAACTGGCAACCATCGCCAATACAAGAGACCGTATACTAAAATACACATGGAGCGTTTTTTATTAGCGATGTCGATATTTACAGGAAAAGTTGTCCACGACGAATAGAAAACTAAGAGAAAGACGTACACTTGTGGTGTTTATCCATGAAAACGGAACCAGATATATAGAGAGAGAAATAAGCAAACGCATGTAATATATACTTTTGTACTCCATTCGCTTCGCTCAAATATGAGATATGTATAAAGACACAGAGCGTTCATATAGCTAAACAATGCTCTCACCATTTGTAAGCGGACTTCACAGCGGGCCATTATCAACTGACCCGGTCGGACTACTTTCACCCACCGCGTGACTGATCACACTTCACTGTATCGTAAAAAAATCACGATTTGAACTTACCAATCGTGAAACAATCGCGTTTTTCAATCGTATTTTTTAAATTTCACGAACACCTGAAATTCGATGCATCGTGATTTTTACAAAAAAAAAATCACCATTGAATCACGAACGATTTATGGGTACGCTCCCTAAGATTTTAAAAAGTGAAAATGAACTAACCAGATTGTTTTCATAGAAGATCAGCTTTCTTGTAACTGGAAAACTCCCCAAAACGACCTAAAACGATCAGAAAGAAGATCGTTAAATCTTGCGCTCTTATATAAAAATATAAAAAATGAGGTTTCCAGATGACCCTTTAAACTTCCCTAGCCCCCATGAACCGCTGGAGTTTTATTTGGGTAATCCTTTTCCATCTTTGTTGTCGTGAGAATTGACATGCATGTACACCACTGGTTGTGAACTATCTAGCTGAACATGGTGTAATACACACAAACAAAAAGTTAAGCCCCCCCCCCCCCTGGAAAGTCTGCACCGACCGATACAATACGTGGTGTAGGGAGATTGTTTTTAAACTGATGTTGCAGAAACGATTGTGATCCTAAGGGGCAACATTATGGCGATACGAAATCTCCATTAATGGCTATAAGCTATACAATTTATTCAGGATATCGTCAGGGAAATCAAAAGTGTATTTTAATAAAATAAAAATATGCTTGTAAGTATGAAACTTCAAAGTCCATCTGGCTTCACAGGGCGAACTTTTTTCTTTGTGTATACATTCTCTGTGTGTTGTTTATATCTGTCAGACAACAGCAAAAGCTCCAAGGAATTAACTGTAAGTCTTGAAATAGAAATTATCAGAAATTGATGTAACGACATTTTATTCGTTCAGTAACGTACATTATTTTAAAAGACAAATGGAGGAAATATATCAAAACTGACAGACGAAGGTGAGTGAGAGCCGGTATTGTCAGCGCTTAATGAAACCTGGACCGTCAAACACTTTGATTGGTACTGTATTTTGGAAGTTGGTGATTATATGCTTAATAATCGATTTCCTGTAGAAAATAAATAACTTGGATATTAATGAAAAAAAAATTGTTTTTAACAACACGAGCTTTCGTCACATGTAACTGTGGAAGACACCGATACAGGTGTCGAAAGTTCGTGTTGTTAAAAATAACTAACAACGTGGTGATGTCTCAATTTTTTATCATTAGTTTGGAACCCACATTTAAAGAGAGTTTCAAACATTTCTTAACCTAGGATATTGCATAAATATAAACAAAAAATAAAGTTGACATTTTTTAGTCTTTAAAATTAACGGATCGATACTAATCATCTCGGCTCGAACAAATCGGAAAAACTTCTGAAACAATGCAATATCTCTTTATCCAACAAAAAAACCCAAACAACAATATAACTCAAACTTAACCCTTTATTTGTTTAGAGGGTATATGAATATGTTTGTAACTTTGTATTTCTTATAAACGTAGATGGAATCACATATATATAATTTGAAATGAAAACTTCACAACGGGAGCACAAACTGCTTACAGAATAAGCGTTATTACCTTATCTCTATCAGGCAGTGTACATTGTAGAAAACCCAAACCCTTCAGTCAAAACCATTTATTTATTATTGGCAATTAACATATAGCCCATTTAGCCACTTCTTGATAGAGTACGCAGTCTCTTCTTGACAATTCTGTTGTTTTATATTTGATTAAAAGGCAAAAGGCAACGCATATTCAAACATAACTGGCTTTTGTTTTGTAAGAACTCTGTCCGTTACAAACAGTCAAAGGTCTATGTATAACAAGGGTGGGAGACGGCTGTTTTTCGTTAGGACGCTTTAAAAACAATGGAGCAAATTTTTGGGAACACAATAACTTTAGCAACTGATGACGAAATTTTTGTCCAGTAGCACAATATAGAAAGAAATTAATGGAATGATTGGTATACATTAATAGCGTTGTAACGTTTTGAGCCAAATTAAATCTTGCCACTGAAAGCCTGTCATTTCGTAACGATCCAATATCAGCCACGATCAAACATACATTCATAGGCAAGGTCGTCAGCAAAAAGGCAAACGAGACGGTTAAAAGCATTGCCGTAAGCCTTGTGTTGGAATCCGAACAAGTGGAAACTCGACAAGATTCACTAGAAATTGTTCCTCTCTTCTGCATCACACATCTCGATCTGTAGGCCATAGTAACATGTCGTATAATCACACAGTTTAAGATGGTAATCACAAAGAATGGAAGGAAAGAATAGATAATTGCGTCAATCCAAGGCCATAGGTCGTCAACTAAATGAACAAACTCCTGTTTTCCTGAACAAACAAAGTCACTTTCATCTATCACATGTAAAGTGTTTCTTTTTTTGTTGTTGGACAACTCCACGGTCCAGAAGAAGTGGAGATTAAAGGCAGCTAGGAACAACACCATCAGCAGTATCACTTTTTTTGCTCTTGGAATGTTGCACATGGATATGGCATGAAGCGGGTGACAAACAACAATATATCTTTCTACGGTCACCGCTATTATTAGCCAGACAGAAATATCACTGGTCGTATAACCTAGAAAGACGACCATTTTACACAAACCTGCCGACTGGTCTTTAAGGTCGTACCCCATAAATTGACTGATCCACAATCGCAAAGGCCCCACCATCAGCACAAGGGAATCTGCAACTGTGAGAGCAGCAAGATACAGGTAAGTAGATTGTTTTGTCAAAAGGCGTTGGCGTAAAATAATGAAAGACAAAATGTTTCCAATAAAACCAAGAACTAAAAGAAATGGAGGCACGTAAAGAAGAAGTGTTCTTTGGACATGTTTGATTTCGTTGATGTGGTGTTCATCCTCAAAGACGTATGGATTCTCATGGGTAAGCAAGCGCATCAAATCTTCTTCTGTGATACCCTGACTCAATAGTAGGCGGGTTCTATCCTCTTCTGATAGTCCATTTAATTGGTTTAAAATCTCAGTTTTATTATATTCCAAGAAATCCATCATTTTGTTGTGGGAGTAGAACCAGATCTGAAACATTAAAAACAAAGCTTGAATTAAAATAGAAATAGGCAATACATCAACGATAAGGGTATGCCTTTGAACCAGGCTGGCATTCATCCTGCAAACTATTGCGCGTTTCGACGACTTTCCTGGAAAAAAAATTAATTAAAAACCTCAGCGGTGTCGTGTTAAGTCGGAAAAGAGAGGTTTAGAGTCAATTGGCCTGTAAGGATCTATATATTACCTTACATGTGCCATCTTGTCCAAAAGAACACCTCTAACATTTGATGTATATATGTAATTAAATTACTTTTGCTTTCTCCAGTAATGAAATCTATGTAAGAATCTAAATTAGTTGGGCTTGGGCTCTGCAAGAGACGTCAAGCCAACTCGGTTATTTCAAGCTTACGTGCAAATACTTCGAAAAGTGAATACGATCGAAATAACCTACATGTAAGTTAGTTCAAAACAATGCTTTATCATATATTCTCGAGACTTGAAGCACTAACACAATTTCTGAATTGTACGTCTTGAGAAAAATAGTCGGGAAACGGGAGGATGTCAATATATTGGCAGCTCACGCCACCCGAAAGCTTTGTCAAAGAAAGGCAAACCCAAATTACTATATTAAACTAGCCTAAAGTATAAATTTGGAAACATAATATAAAGTTATCAACTTTCCTGGGAAGGATATTTTTAAAGCCCCGCTTGCCGATGTAGCCTGTTTGGCATTTGTTAAGAAAACCAATTTGCACGAGATTTCTACAGCTAAACCCACTAAAATTAAACATAGCACACATAAAGCATGTCCAATAAGGTTTAGAGTGTATATACAGACGAAGAATCGAAGCCCAATTACAACAACAACACCACCGATCAGTGTTAACTAAAGTGTTGGTTTATCCTCATTCACTCGTTTTTGTCTGTGGTTTGCACTCGGCAGGCTTTTATAGTCCCTCTTACTCGATTGTTAGTATGTATTTCTTAGATAAAGTTCGTACAATTATACTGTGTCCTTAGATCGCCCACACAACTCAAAACATTAGGGCACTTGTGGGAATGTGCGCATGTTCGGATTCGAAGTTTGTTTACATTGCGGGTACTTGAAAAATCTGTTTTTTAGTTTCAAATTAAGAATACTAAATTATGCCAAAGCTTTCAATTTCTGGTAAAAAATAGAAAGTTCCTAACAACTTGTGTGAGGAAAGATCGATTGCCCTTGGTGGTGTTTACGCGTAACGAACGATACGAAGTAGTGTGGATAATAAGTTGTATGTGTCTCCCGAAAAAGTATACAGAGAAATAAATGACATTGTTCTCGAGTCTAAGCCAATTTATGAATGTTTTCGACAAGGAGCTCTGTAAGACTGGGCTGATCTAACCGAAGCGGGGAAAAGATTTCCATTTCCCCCAAAGGCTACTCAAAGGGAATAAAGGAATACTATTTCTTGCGAATAGAACACACCAGCCCCGAAGACCATCGCCCTGGACACCAAGAGCCTTCCCTGCTTTGCAGTTAATTTCCTGTGTGATATACGCTATGTAGTGTAAAAGGTGGCGTTCGATTTTTTGGTTATATATTAGTGCTTGATAGAACCCTAACAAAAATGTTTGTTGATAAATGGACGTTTACAAGGAACGAAATGACGGTTGGTTATCACCCGTCGGGTATTGGTACATTGATTGTAAACTTTATATTTGTTAGTTTAGCGCAAATGGTTACTTTCCAGAACTGCAACTGAATGGCGAACATCGCGTGCTTGGCGGGGTCGCAAAGGTCTCGAACGGCGCGAGGGTGGCGGAAGGAGGAGGGTGGCGAAGGTCACCAATCACGCTAAAGCTAAGTTATAAATCGAGTTTACACATCACATTAAAACGCGACACTCGTGCCCTTCGCGACCCTGCCAAGCACACGAAGGTCGCAATTCGGGATTGCAAAAAAAATACTGCACATTTTAGCGCGTTTCCCGACCCCGCCAAGGTCGAGAAAGTCGCGAATGATATAGAATCGCGACCTTCTTACCCCCGTCAGCCCCACCAAGGTAAAAACGGACGCGAATGAAATGTTTTTAAAAAGTACTATTTTTTATTAAGTCGATTAGTGTGTTTGGCGTGTTTTGCGAGGAAAATCACGAAACATTTGCTTTGGCGAGTCTGGCGGGGTCGCGAAGCTCGAGAAAAAAATGACTGTATTGGGTTTCCATATTCATCGAGCTATGAACGAAAGTAAATTAGCCAATCAAATTACAGTATTCCTCGTAAACACACTGGAAATTAAATTACACTAAAATAAACACGAGTGCGGCTTTTGACTATAAAATTTCCAAGCAATATTGTTTCATTAGATGTATCCATAACCATAAAACAACAAGATGTTTCATCACGCAGAAAATAATTTCTATGGCTTTCGATGTATTGTAAAATTCCAAATCTCTTAATGATGGACTTATTTCGTTTATAAGGAATAGCGATCACATAAAGTATCATGTCAGAGAAAACTTTTGGATCCTGATTTGGCGATTCGCCTCCGCTTCCATACGACATCATTAATTCAGGCAGCGTCTTCTAACTCTCAAACAGTGATGGTTTTCACTCGAACCACCTATGTGGGATGGTTGCCAGTTACCACCAGAAGGTGGTGGTTTTCCTCCGGGCATAGAGCCCAGTTTCCTCCCACAATAAAACTGGCAACGTCGCCATATAATTGAAATAATCTTGAGCGCGGCGTAAAACACCAAACAATCAATCAATCAATCTAACGCAAACATATCTCACATTGAGACTTTCTTTTGGGTACCGGTGTCTTATGGATTATAAAGTAGAACATATATTGTAAGGTGATTATTATGCCGCATTGTCTGGAGTTAAAATGGAAATAAAAACTATGTACATTATGTCTGTATGCTCATACGCCCAGCACATCGCTTTACATGCATGCAATGCTCTAATACATCATTGGTATGTTCCGAGAGAACTATCTCGGGAGTTCTACGGCTTTGAGAAATGCCATCACTAACGATGATTTCCCTGAAAGTGCTTTTACGGATTTATGAACATGACTGCGGTTTGCGTTGACATAGGACTATGAACAAGATGTGTGTCAATTTCAAAAATAAAATTCGAACGAAAGTACTTTCTCGTTAGCTACTTGGTAGTTAAAACAGAGAGGAAACAATTGTCTGTACCTAGCCCTACACGGTACCACTCGGAAAAAGGTTATATGAGTATACCTATGGGTATATGCTGAATTTAATCTGCGGTGCAGATGCACCGACACTTTCAAAGACAAAGTTGTAACATAATATACAAGTCCTTGTGTGCTGTCACTGCACAGAGATAATAAATTTCCGTAACCACCTTAAAGCTGCAAATAAAGCAATAATTTAGCATTTTTTATTCTACAATTTTTTTTTCATTTGTTATATATGTCCCTAAAGTATCTGTGAAAGTGGACGTTGTCGTTATTCGAGAACGACTGACTGATATATATATATATATTGTTTGGCGTTTAACGCCGCGCTCAAGATTATTTCACTTATATGGCGGCGTTGCCAGTTTTATCGTGGAGGAAACCGGGCTCTATGCCCGGAGGACACCAACGACCTTCCGTTGGTAACTGGCAATCATCCCACATAGGTCGTTCGAGTGAAAACTAGTCCAGAAATTTTTCCATTTTTGGGTGACTGAGTGGGATTTGACCCTGCGACCCATTGGTGGAAGGTTGTTCGAATTATCGAGAACGAAACCATCTCGTTAAAGTAAAATGGTAAAGATATTAAGTTATAACTACAAATTAGCTCAAGAAGACTGCATTTTGTGGTGATTTTGAGAAATTTGAAGTTGAAATTTTGATTGCTCCCATAAAATCAGGAAATGAAATAAAAAAGAAGTTATATGATGCTTCTTATAGCAGAGACAATCGCCAATTTGTACATAATCATTTCTACCTTTGGGCCCACGATATACGGGTTTCATGAAGCTAAACTGTCATAGTTTGAATAGAGGATTGGTAAATTTTCTCTTTTTTCCCACTACAACCAATACGGGGGATGGTCAAATACATTGCTGGTAATACACCCACTATTGGGAATAATCATCTAACTTTAAGTATGACAATCCTGAGATCGTCAGCACTTATTAGAGTTAAAAAGCATTGGATACGACTTTAGGATTGGAGGATCAAGCAAGCTATGTTTATTTCAGCGTACATGCATATATGATAGCCCGGATTATCGGTCTTACGGTGACTGGTATTATATGGCTGGTAATGTGTCTTGTCGCCTTATGACGAACACGGAGAGAAAAAAATTCTGCAGAGCCCAGATTTCTCGGCTTCATATATGATTATAGTGCTAAGTCTGAGCCACACAACTATCTTTCCGTTTTCATTTAAGATGCGTACCTTTCTGATGAGATAAACTTGTCCCTGATGATAATGTTGGGATTTTCATTTTTGCGAAATACACAGATGTCACCTCAGCTCTGTGAATTTTTCGAGACGTTAAATTAAAAGCCACGTGTGAACAGTCCTCTCTGTGGCGTCGTTTGGCGTTGATTTAGATTGAGCATGTTATTTGATAAGCACAGTATTGATCCAGACGGTCTGTTAAACTCTGCTCTCTCTGATACTGTTCACCAGAATCTTCAACACAGGAGCGTGTGGGTTACAGTTTTTTGTCTCAGGCTGCGTCGGGCAGAACTATCCGATTGACAAATAAGCAACATCTTAAATTCCATGTAACTCGATGGTCTTAACCAAACTCATCATTTAACACCTCACTTTAAAGTAGAAATCAGACCTCACGCGATTTGGAATTCAATCATTTTCACAACGTTAACCATTGAAATGCCAGTGAAAATGTATCAATATGTGCTTCCTGGGAATCCTTTCATCCTAATCGTTGACTTCGTCCCGACTACATTAACTTTTACTTTGTCACCTCTGTTTGTTATAACATTTTATTTAGGTTCATGAGTGTAACTGCAAATCTTACGCGATTTAAAACAAACCACCTATGGTTGTGTTATTTTAGACAAGAACATTTTCCATGTGCCCGTGTGTTATAGTGCTCATAAATATAAATTTAGTTTGATATATATATATATCTAATATAAGGTCTTTGTTTTTCCCCCTTCTGTTTTGTTTCTGTTCTTTTGTTTACCTCTGACAATTTGAATGACATCTTTCAATGGCATTTTGAAGTTGAAAGGTTTAAATACAATAAGGTGAAGAATTACTTATATATAACAACTTCTTGGTTTATTGGGTGACGAGGTAGTCGAAACGTCGTCACCCAATAAACCAAGAAGTTGTTATCCATAAGTAATTCTTCACCTTAATTTGAATGAAATTCAATTTATAGTATCAGTTATATGATACAACTTTCTTTAAAATGAAATACAGCAACCTTGATGCATATGGTCTTATCGTTAAATGATAAAACTACTGAACGAATACAAAGAGCTGAACTTGGTAAAACTGGTATATAAGTTTCTCTGTCTAAGTAATCTGTATTTTCATAGTTACATACAAGTTTACAGTATGTTTTATTAATGTTTAGTTTGATCAACATGATGCCATTTAGATACCACTTATAATTATCGTGACATTATTAGACGATGTAGAGCAGTTTATACACGAAGGTCTCTGCGACCTTCTGTGAGAGCATGTCAACAACACAAGTTGGATAAAGTCACTTTAATTCGCGTACAGGCGAAATCTGAAAAATCCTTCATATATGACATTTCTATCTGAACAAACAGGCATAACAGAATGCTTCGGCTCTATTGCATTGGTCAAATGCATTTTATTTTGAAGTGGCTTGAGCTGCCAAAATTCGGACTTTCTCTCATAACTTCTGGTTGTCATGAGAAGCATTTGAAGTGCGTTGTGAAACTACAGGATTGGCGGTTAACAAAAATAGAAATATCGATATCACCGACGCTATAAGGCCTTATTTTCAATTACCAGAAAAACGAAACTGATAAAAAAAGACTGAACGAAGTCAGCATCAGTTGTTGCATTTAGGAAGTGTGTTATAAAATTATAAGATAGTAATTGGAATTCAATGCAATACAGACTTATTTTCAGATTTCAGTGGAATGTTGAATATTGATGTTTCGTTAAGCTACAGGAGTAGACCATTAAGATGCGAAAGTTTAAATATACTTGATTGTTTGTTGCTTTTACGCTGTACTTAATATTATTTCACTTCTAAGGCCGCGTTCCTAGGTTTAAGCCGGGGAAACTCTTTGTGATGAAGAAATCTCGATTTTAGCCTAGTAACTCCCAACTTTTCCAGAGATATAATAAAAACAGAAAACAAAATGTTGAAACACAAACTATTAACGGAGTAATCCTTCTGTCGTTCTAAGTAGAAGCTGAGCTTGATCAAATGTCAAAAAAGGCGGGCCTAAATTTGAATTTTCGGGTTTTGTTATTTGTAAACATTAATAACTGATAATTCGAACTTAAAAACTTACCAATTGCCGGGTTTTGTTTTCACGTCAAATGTGAACACCAAGCGTATCGTATGCTCCTCTTTTACAGTACGAGGTGGTTTCAACGGAAAACCACGTGGTTTCAATGGAAAACCACCAAGTTAGGATTCTTTTCGTAAAGGAATAAAAAATAAGTACAGAGTTGTAGGACGATCTGTAATGATCTTTAAGGTGTTCGGTTCTAAGGTATGAAAAAACAGCTAGCCATCTAATTTGGAAAAAAAATCTTTCGAAAAAATAACATCCCACAAAATTATTCTGACATTTAAGGTACACTGGATGACTTCGGAGACACCATCGAAAGAATTCCCAACATCAGTCAAAGCTGGGTCGCCGGAACATTGCTACGGAAGCCAGTGGGAACTCGATTATATTAACCAATATATAAAACCATTTAATCATTTTTTTATATACCCGCAGATGTTGAATAAAAATGGTTATAGAAATGATATCGAAAAACGTTGATATGCTTGAAGTATTACAATAACTTCCACATGTCAGAGTTTTAGCTTTTTATCTCTGGGTTTTACTTTTGAACTGTGTTTTTAACTTTTTACTAGAAGTTATTCATCATACAAGAAAAAGTCTTGCATGGAAAGCTAAGATTACGAAATCCTGAATGAAAAACAAGTTTGTTAAGAAACGCATGGGGTATACTTACATTCTAGCAGGCATATCTTCAAATTCTTTGATCAGTAAATAACATGTTGCAAACAGTCAGCCTGGTTTCGTCGTCGCTATATTTGGCCAAGATCATCTTGAATATTACGTAAACTCCATTTCAATGTGAGGCCAATCAAACTTGTGATCCGCGCAGAGTATCCCTTAGGGTGTGCATACAATTTACACAAATAACACAAAGCCAATTATACAAGTAACATGCTGCTTTGTCGGCTGATATTAATTCTGTGATCATCCCTATATCTTGACGGGCCATAAAATATCCGTCATGCCAGTATGTGCCGTGGAGGTGTTCTGCCAAAGAATTGAAATCCTCGCTCAGTACTCCCTCCAATCATTCAGCGACTCGTCACGTGCGATGCGTTCACTGGTCGATAGCTTCAGGCTGGCTTAGGGTTACACGCTAATGAAGCCAAGCACAAGGTGATAGACGGTGTTTTGTTTTTCTGGCTCTTTTACCAGAAGACTTTAACACTGTCTGAGTTGCCATCGGTCAAATTTAATTCGTTTAACAGACGTGACGACTACAAAAGACAGACTCATTAGCTTTAATTCTGATGGTTTATTTTCTTCCCCCCCCCCCAGCTGTCTTCATTGGCTCCGTAATAATTCAAGTACAGACTTAGAAGACATAGTGCAATGGGACTAGGAGCTTTTTATTAGTGACCGTATGTCCGAGCCGCAAAATAATGTTACGTCTAGTAAAACCCTAGCCGAGAAATCTGGGCTCTGCCGAATTTTTTTTCTTCTCTCCGTGTTCGTCATAAGGCGACAAGACACATAAGTAGCCATATAATACCAGTCGCCGTAAGACCGTTAATCCGGGCTAGTAAAACCCATATGTAAAAATTAGTTCCATACACCAGCCCAATGTATACAGCATATGTAAGTGTGAATCTAAAAAGGGCCGTTTATTCCAAATAACGAGTTATTTTAAAAAAAAACAAGATGTGCAATTTAAAGTATTTGGAATTCACGTGTATACAATTGTTGGTTTCAGACAAAACACGACGACGACAATTTTAACGTTATTTGACCATACCCATTCTTTCCAAATTAACGATTTGGGTTGCGAATATACGAGTCGTAATTAAGGGGGGTTCGCCCGATTCCACGCCCACCCAATTTGTTGTGGGCAACTACCAGGACTTTTGGTACCGTATCTTTAAACCAATGACACTGAATATTTAAACCAATGACACTGAATATAATATGTGGTAAGTGTTAATAAAGGCACATGGAAGACGACGTAACCACAGCTCTAAGCTAGGGGCAACACATTGAACACACACGGAAATTAAACCTGATTGCCAAAACATATGTTCTTTGAAAGCTAAATACAGCATCCTCACCTGCTTGTGATATACACAAGTATTAGATAAGAGGGTGTGCTATCTATTTGCGGTAGAAACTTTATAAACAAACCCATTTGGTTCGAATAATTGCGTGGAGTAGTTTGTAGCATTAGAAAAGCGCATCGGTATTGGGAGTAGCTTAAAATAGTTTGCTTTCGTGTCTGAGTTCCTCTAATAAATGACAATGTTTCATGGACGACAGGTGTCAAAACTCTGACTTTAGATACCAATTGAACATCTCCTAAATACAAAAAAAATGTTAGATAGGTAATTCGTTTTTGCAGTGTGAAACGGCAACAGCTGGGAAAATACCTACTATAGGTTACAATGTGCTCATTTGCTTCATCAGCGCGAGTATATGGCCACGAGCGGAGCTTTGTAGCACTAACTCATTCTTCCTGCAGCTTGGCATGACAACCTCGCTCCTTTATTAAAACAAAACCATTAATGTATTGTATCGAATTAGATAAAAGATTAATTACATCAGAAAAAATAAACGAAAACGTCACGAAAAACACAATTCGATATGAATGAGCTGGGAATGTACATGTACGTATTTTCGAACTTAAAGTGGCATGAGCTGTCAAAATTCACATTTTTTTCATAATTTCTGATCGTCACGACAGTAAGAGACTTTGAAGGCCATCGAAAAACTAAATGATTAACGTTGGAATGAGGAAAATCCATGCAGTATGTGGCCTATACGAACCGAAAACGTGTTCGAAATGTAAACAAAATTTAAATAACCGGGACGACCATTCATTCATTCTAAGCCAAAGTTAGTTCAAAACAATACTTTATCGTACATTTTCGAGACTAGAAGCACTAAAAAGCTTCTGAATTATACGTCTTGAGAAAAATAGTCAATAATTATCAACATTTTGGCAGCTCATACCCCTTTAAATCATAAGTTTACTGGTTTTCTCTATATATTTGTTTTATTTGCATAGATCAATACATTGCGACTAAAACATGCGTCTACTCTTTATGGTTATAAAGTCTAACTCCATTTGAAAGGTTTACTTCGTCACACAATGAATCACTCGGCCATAAGATATTTGCATGGTAGACTAAATATTACGATTGAATTGGATGCTGACTTAGTTCTCAAAATTAATATTTCAAAGGTGCCATTCCAAAGGGAACCATGTCATGATAGAATTATAGTATATTCCAGACATTGTCGATACAACACACCCTCACAATATGCTTTGTGGTCGATTTCTCTATGTCTTATATTTAAAATGTATTCCGGGTAAGGTTTGGCCGATTGGACACTTGTATATTTATTACATTCCACTAGCCAATGTTCGAAATGAATAGGTGGCAACGCATAATTAATTTTAAATAACAGGGCTATTTCGACAGCAGAACTATTTACTTGTTCATACTTTGAAAGGGAAACAAATGATTACATTTTTATGAGATTGGAATTTTAATAAAACAAGTCTGCATCTTTTACCGACGTACCATTATCTCATATGTCGATAGGGTGAAAAATCCGTGCAATTTTGTTTTTATCTGACTGTTATTTCAAATTAAGAAATAACGGATTGTTCCTCTACGTATTCGCTGTATTAACTTCAAGAGAAGAGAAAATGTCCACTGTTTTTGGAGGAGTGCCAGAGGCGTGTGTTAAAAATGTATACCCTTCATATTTTTAGACAGATAATTGATCCATCAGCTCTATTTTAATACAGGCTATTAATTTTAAAAGTCTAGTTTTTGTAAACTTTACCATTTTTACATTTTGGCTGAATAGTTTTTTCCCGATTGGCCCATGAGCGAAACGGCGGCATGACATTATCCCCCAGCGACATTTTCGCCCTCGACATTTTCCGCCACGACGTTTTCCCCCGGAGACATCTCCCCCCCCCCCCCCCCCCCCGGCGAAATTTTCCCCATTTTAACAATACGACAGTCTACCTTACTTTTTTTCCTTTATTTTCTACAAAAACTTGCGGCCGGTAAACATTGGAGCCTCAATCCCTTGCGATTTGCCGTCGAGTTCGGCTTTTATAATCAGATTTTAATTGTCCCAGCATATTTCGATTTGAATGTTAGTGAGCGGAGTAATTCAGAGGGATAACAGAGTAATTCACCGTTAAATTGAGGGGGGTATGTCATACGCCCCCCCCCCCCCCCCCTCCCACCACCACCACCACGATTCTGCACAAGTCAAAGACCACGAGAGAGAAAACCACACAGATCCTGCTAAGTTCTCTACTAAATACCAGAGAACAGACGAAGGCTCCCATTGGCAAATTTGCTACAATTAAACGTCGTATCCAGCGCCATAACGCGGAACAGTGCCAAACGAGCCACCTACTCTAAGTGAGCTGAGCATGCCAGAGCCGTGGAAGACGCTAGGCGAAAACGGAGATATGTTTATGATTCATGACAGCGGGCAAGATTTCGAGCATCAACGGGTCATCGTGTTTGCTGCGGATGACGCTCTGCGACATCTCGCTGGATGCCAACGGTGGTTTATGGATTCTTTGGCTCCCGGATTTTTTCTGCAATTGTACGTCATCCGTGCACCGCTTGGAGATACTTCCGCCTCATGTGCTTACACTTTGTTGTCACATAAATCGCGTAAAACGTACGAGGAATTGTTACAGGCCGTGGTTTCTTGGATTTACGACAAACCCGACAACCACCACCATGGACTTTGAATTGACCAGTATTCAAGCGGTACATACAACTCTGGGCCAACTCCTCACCACCCAGGGTGTTTCTTTCATTTGACTAAGAGCACTTGGAGAACAATTTAGGCCTCGCCAGGCAGTACATAGCGAATGGGCGGGGGGGGGGGATTAAGCTTTTTTTGTGGCATGATTGATGGTCTTGCATTCATGCCACTTGACGACAGAATGGGTGGATTGAACCGTTTGAGACGACATATTCCGGCAGGCCTACAATAACTGTTGGACTATTTTTATCAGACCTATGCTTCAGGTACAAATCCAGCCTCCCTCGAGGCCAGTTATTCCACCAGACCGTTTTCGACGACGCCCGCCCATCTTCCCACCTCAAATTTGGAATGTGCATGATACTACTCTGGAAGAGTGAATCTCCAATGAATGAATCTCCAACACCTTAAAATCTGATTATAAAAGCCGAACTCGACGGCAAATCGAAAATCGAAATCGAAAGCAGAAAAAAAGAAAGAAAAAAAGTAAGGTAGGCTGTCGTATTGTCTACATATGAGTACACGCATTAAGTTAGTGGGGGAAAATGTCTCCGGGGGAAGATGTCGTGGGGGAAATGTCGCCGGGGGAAATGTCATGGGGGGAAATGTCGCTGGGGGATAATGTCAGCACACCTGACGAAACTTTATCTGCAAAATGAAGAGCTAGGGTAGAACTAATAAATGCCATCGATGTATTATTTATGTTAAGCTGATGGGATTTCTTTGTCAACTTTTATTGTCAGATCGTTTGACGTCACATTGGAAACATGTTTTGAATATAGTTTAGTTTATACGCCAGCATCTTATAACATCTAGGGGCCATGATTTTGTGAGAGCTAAACACGAACCTACACATATGTAACGTGTTACACCAGTTTAATTGTATCACAGTCTTTAAAAAGACCAAAAATGGCGTGGGTGTTATATTAATGTGCAGCATATCCGTGGAAGGCTTTACGATCGATCAATCATTGTTTCGCCCAGTCGACACCTTCCTTGTAAAACAACTGTTTACTCTGGTCAGAATTTGTTGCCCTTTTAGCGGTATGTACATGCACTTCGCTTGAACGCAATCGGTTAATTATCAAAGAAAATTCAAAATGGATACATGTGGGTCACATCCAATAAGAATAGGATGTATTAGGGTTGATAGGCTTTGTAGTATAATATAACACATTGAGTTGGTGGTACGAATAAAATAGGTAATTTTGACCTATATACAATTAAACGAGTAATTAGAGCTACAGCGCCATCAATTTATTCAGCTGCTCTGGTAAACAATGTACATGTTGAATACATATTTTTATTTGGCTTATTCCACTATATATTGCCAGCTATTTTGCCGATTAATCAGAATCAGAATATTAGTATTTTCTTCACCTTCACTTTAATCAAACTTCAGTCCGCAATACGACCAATGTGCATCTAAAACCTCATGTACTTTATGAAATTACAAAAATAAGACAGAGAATGACATACGGATGTTACTAAAGTATTTAAATGACAATGGAATTATCATTTTGTTGACGGGAACCACCGAGAATTGAGCATTGCTTGATTGTGGGTTTTCGCCCACTCAGATTATATCTGTTGTCTGTTGTCGTGTGTTCGTATGTTTGTAATATCCACGCTATTGAGTAGGGTCTACCACAGGATCATCTGTGGGGCCATCATTTTCAGGGCGCTCTCACATCACTTGTGGGGCTGACTCGTACATTTTCCTGTAAGCTGTTCGGATACACTCGTATATTTCTCAGGACTTATGTTCACTCGTACTTTTTTTGCTTAAAAATGCGAAAACTAGGACCTGTTTTAAGTACGAAGGGGAACATTACTTATCTTTCTCATCTCTTTCTCCTGATAAAATAAATATATTTTGCAATTTTCTTTTTTTTTATCTTTCTGAGTTTGCATTTAGTGAGTGAATACGTCGGCAATTTTATTTACCCTGTGTAGGAAAAAAAAACTCAAGCACTAAAACATGATATTTTATTTTTATTTGCATATGAAACAGCATAACATGAATCGATAGATTCTCAAACATGTAGGTCTATCATAATAATCACACTTTTAAGTAAAACAATTATCAAATAAATTTGGATAAATATCAGATATACTTGGACATGCACAATATGACCCATATTGAATTTTAGTTGTTTTAATGTACTGTATATTATCTTTCTTATCATACAGGAGAAAGGCCATGGTAGCGAGTACGTCTTTAAAGTGTTGTTTTTTTTGTGATTTCCTATTGTCAAAAGAATTTCAGCTTCTATTTAAACTGAAAAATCAAGAACCACATCTAATTGTAGGGTAAACCATAATTTTAATGCAAATGTTGTATTTGTCTCATGTTACAAAGACCATATCGTAATTTTAAATAATTAAAGCAATCGGCATTTTTAATACTTTTATAAGAGAGCAGAGGTAAAGTCTTGCTAAATGAATATCATCCATGTTCAAAAGACCAATTAATACATTTAATACGAAAGAAGGAATGATAAATCACTTCTATAAACTTTGTCAGCTTTTCTATGGAAATGAACCATACACGGACAGGCAAACGACCGTTCAAATGCATACCTGGTGGCAAATACCCCCAAGCACGAATTGTCTCGTATGATTTCAGTCAAACTCGAAAAGGGCTTATATGTATTTACAATGTTTTCTAAAATAACCAATTGACACATATGCTTAAATGACACTATCAATGGTATGTTGGCAATATGGACTGTTTTTCAATGATGAAAATCTGCCTAAATGAGATAACAAGTGACGAACAGCCCCACAGGTGATGTTGGGCCCCATAGTGCATCTGGGGGTAATTTAATGGATACCACTGAGCTTTTTCACTTGATAACACTTACAAAAGTGTATTGGTAACTTTTTAGTATTGATGAGAATCTCCAAAAACGAGGTATAGCCGTACAAGCGACGAACAGCCCCACAGGTGATGTTGGGCCCAAGAGTGCATCTGGGGGTGAGTTGATGGATACCAGTGAGCTTTTTCAGTTTATTACACTTACAAAAGTGTATTGATGGCTTTTTTAGTAAAAATAATCTCCAAAAATGAGGTATAGCCCCACAACTGACGAACAGCCCCACAGGTGATGTTGGGCCCCAGGGTGCATCTGGGGGTAAGTTAATGAATACAATTAAGCTATTTAGGTTGATAACACTTACAAAAGTGTATTGATGGCTTTTTTTAGTGATGAAAATCTAAAAAAATGAGGTATAGCCCCTCAAATGACGAACAGCCCCACAGGTGATGTTGGGCCTAAGATGCATTTGGGGGTAAGTTGATGGATATCAATAAGTTATTTAGGTTGATAACAGTTACAAAAGTGTATTTATGGCTTTTTTAAGTGATGGGAATCTCTAAAACTGAGGTATAGCCCCACAACTGACGAACAGCCCCACAGGTGATGTTGGGCCCCAGGGTGCATCTGGGGGTAAGTTAATGATTACAATTAGACTATTTAGGTTGATAACACTTACAAAAGTGTATTGATGGCTTTTTAAGTGATGGGAATCTCTAAAACTGAGGTATAGCCCCACAACTGACGAACAGCCCCACAGGTGATGTTGGGCCCCAGGGTGCATCTGGGGGTAAGTTAATGATTACAATTAGACTATTTAGGTTGATAACACTTACAAAAGTGTATTGATGGCCTTTTTTAGTGATGAAAATCTCAAAAAATGAGGTGTAGCCCCTCAAATGACGAACAGCCCCACAGGTGATGTTGGGCCTAAGATGCATTTGGGGGTAAGTTGATGGATATCAATAAGTTATTTAGGTTGATAACAGTTACAAAAGTGTATTTATGGCTTTTTTAAGTGATGGGAATCTCTAAAACTGAGGTATAGCCCCTCAAGTGACAAACAGCCCCACAGGTGATGCTGGGCCCAAGTGTGCATATGAGGGTATGTTAATGAATGCAATTAAGCTATTTAGGTTGATAACACTTACTAAAGTGTATTGATGGCTTTTTTTAGTGATGGGAATCTCTAAAACTGAGGTATAGCCCCTCAAGCGACGAACAGCCCCACAGGTGATGTTGGGCCCAAGAGTGCATCTGGGGGTGAGTTGATGGATACCAGTGAGCTTTTTCAGTTTATTACACTTACAAAAGTGTATTGATGGCTTTTTTAGTGAAAATAATCTCCAAAAATGAGGTATAGCCCCACAATTGACGAACAGCCCCACAGGTGATGTTGGGCCCAGGGTGCATCTGGGGGTAAATTAATAGTTACCAGTGAGCTTTTTCACTTGATAACACTTACAAAAGTGTATTGGTAGCTTTTTGTGTTGACGAGAATCTCCAAAAACGAGGTATAGCCCCTCAAATGACGAACAGCCCCACAGGTGATGTTGGGCCTAAGATGCATTTGGGGGTAAGTTGATGGATATCAATAAGTTATTTAGGTTGATAACAGGTACAAAAGTGTATTCCCATCACTAAAAAAGCCATCAATATACTTTAGTAAGTGTTATCAACCTAAATAGCTTAATTGTATTCATTAACTTACCCCCATATGCACTCTAAGGCCCAACATCACCTGTGGGGCTGTTCGTCACTTGAGGGGCTATACCTCAGTTTTAGAGATTCCCATCACTTAAAAAGCCATTAATACACTTTAGTAACTGTTATCAACCTAAATAACTTATTGATATCCATCAACTTACCCCCAAATGCATCTTAGGCCCAACATCACCTGTGGGGCTGTTCGTCACTTGAGGGGCTATACCTCAGTTTTAGAGATTCCCATCACTAAAAAAGCCATCCATACACTTTTGTAAGTGTTATCAACCTAAATAGCTTAATTGTATTCATTAACTTACCCGCATATGCACTCTTGGGCCCAACATCACCTATGGGGCTGTTCGTCACTTGAGGGGCTATACCTCAGTTTTAGAGATTCCCATCACTAAAAAAGCCATCCATACACTTTTGTAAGTGTTATCAACCTAAATAGCCTAATTGCATTCATTAACTTACCCCCATATGCACTCTTAGTCCCAACATCACCCGTGGGGCTGTTCGTCACTTGAGGGGCTATACCTCAGTTTTAGAGATTCCCATCACTAAAAAAGCCATCCATACACTTTTGTAAGTGTTATCAACCTAAATAGCTTAATTGCATTCATTAACTTACCCCCAGATGCACTCTTGGGCCCAACATCACCTGTGGGGCTGTTCGTCACTTGTAGGGCTATACCTCGTTTTTGGAGATTCTCATCAACACAAAAAGCTACCAATACACTTTTGTAAGTGTTATCAAGTGAAAAGGCTTACTGGTAACTATTAATTTACCCCCATATGCACTCTTAGTCCCAACATCACCCGTGGGGCTGTTCGTCACTTGAGGGGCTATACCTCAGTTTTAGAGATTCCCATCACTAAAAAAGCCATCCATACACTTTTGTACGTGTTATCAACCTAAATAGCTTAATTGCATTCATTAACTTACCCCCAGATGCACTCTTGGGCCCAACATCACCTGTGGGGCTGTTCGTCAATTGTGGGGCTATACCTCATTTTTGGAGATTATTTTCACTAAAAAAGCCACCAATACACTTTTGTAAGTGTTATCAACCTAAATAGCTTAATTGTATTCATTAACTTACCCCCAGATGCACCCCGGGGCCCAATATCACCTGTGGGGCTGTTCGTCGTTTGAGGGGCTATACCTCAGTTTTAGAGATTCCCATCACTTAAAAAGACATTAATACACTTTAGTAACTGTTATCAACCTAAATAGCTTAATCGTATTCATTAACTTACCCCCAAATGCATCTTAGGCCCAACATCACCTGTGGGGCTGTTCGTCACTTGAGGGGCTATACCTCAGTTTTAGAGATTCCCATCACTAAAAAAGCCATCCATACACTTTTGTAAGTGTTATCAACCTAAATAGCTTAATTGCATTCATTAACTTACCCCCATATGCACTCTTGGGCCCAACATCACCTGTGGGGCTGTTCGTCACTTGTAGGGCTATACCTCGTTTTTGGAGATTCTCATCAACACAAAAAGCTACCAATACACTTTTGTAAGTGTTATCAAGTGAAAAGGCTTACTGGTAACTATTAATTTACCCCCAGATGCACCCTGGGGCCCAACATCACCTGTGGGGCTGTTCGTCAATTGTGGGGCTATACCTCATTTTTGGAGATTATTTTCACTAAAAAAGCCATCAATACACTTTTGTAAGTGTTATCAACCTAAATAGCTTAATTGTATTCATTAACTTACCCCCAGATGCACCCTGGGGCCCAACATCACCTGTGGGGCTGTTCGTCGCTTGAGGGGCTATACCTTAGTTTTAGAGATTCCCATCACTTAAAAAGCCATTAATACACTTTAGTAAGTGTTATCAACATAAATAGCTTAATTGTATTCATTAACTTACCCCCATATGCACTCTAAGGCCCAACATCACCTGTGGGGCTGTTCGTCACTTGAGGGGATATACCTTAGTTTTAGAGATTCCCATCACTAATAAAACCATTAATACACTTTAGTAACTGTTTTCAACCTAAATAACTTATTGATATCCATCAACTTACCCCCAAATGCATCTTAGGCCCAACATCACCTGTGGGGCTGTTCGTCACTTGAGGGGCTATACCTCAGTTTTAGAGATTCCCATCACTAAAGAAAGCCATCCATACACTTTTGTAAGTGTTATCAACCTAAATAGCTTAATTGTATTCATTAACTTACCCCCATATGCACTCTTAGGCCCAACATCACCTATGGGGCTGTTCGTCACTTGAGGGGCTATACCTCAGTTTTAGAGATTCCCATCACTTAAAAAGCCATTAATACACTTTAGTAACTGTTATCAACCTAAATAGCTTAATTGCATTCATTAACTTACCCCCAGATGCACTCTTGGGCCCAACATCACCTGTGGGGCTGTTCGTCACTTGTAGGGCTATACCTCGTTTTTGGAGATTCTCATCAACACAAAAAGCTACCAATACACTTTTGTAAGTGTTATCAAGTGAAAAGGCTTACTGGTAACTATTAATTTACCCCCATATGCACTCTTAGTCCCAACATCACCCGTGGGGCTGTTCGTCACTTGAGGGGCTATACCTCAGTTTTAGAGATTCCCATCACTAAAAAAGCCATCCATACACTTTTGTACGTGTTATCAACCTAAATAGCTTAATTGCATTCATTAACTTACCCCCAGATGCACTCTTGGGCCCAACATCACCTGTGGGGCTGTTCGTCAATTGTGGGGCTATACCTCATTTTTGGAGATTATTTTCACTAAAAAAGCCACCAATACACTTTTGTAAGTGTTATCAACCTAAATAGCTTAATTGTATTCATTAACTTACCCCCAGATGCACCCCGGGGCCCAATATCACCTGTGGGGCTGTTCGTCGTTTGAGGGGCTATACCTCAGTTTTAGAGATTCCCATCACTTAAAAAGACATTAATACACTTTAGTAACTGTTATCAACCTAAATAGCTTAATCGTATTCATTAACTTACCCCCAAATGCATCTTAGGCCCAACATCACCTGTGGGGCTGTTCGTCACTTGAGGGGCTATACCTCAGTTTTAGAGATTCCCATCACTAAAAAAGCCATCCATACACTTTTGTAAGTGTTATCAACCTAAATAGCTTAATTGCATTCATTAACTTACCCCCATATGCACTCTTGGGCCCAACATCACCTGTGGGGCTGTTCGTCACTTGTAGGGCTATACCTCGTTTTTGGAGATTCTCATCAACACAAAAAGCTACCAATACACTTTTGTAAGTGTTATCAAGTGAAAAGGCTTACTGGTAACTATTAATATACCCCCAGATGCACCCTGGGGCCCAACATCACCTGTGGGGCTGTTCGTCAATTGTGGGGCTATACCTCATTTTTGGAGATTATTTTCACTAAAAAAGCCATCAATACACTTTTGTAAGTGTTATCAACCTAAATAGCTTAATTGTATTCATTAACTTACCCCCAGATGCACCCTGGGGCCCAACATCACCTGTGGGGCTGTTCGTCGCTTGAGGGGCTATACCTTAGTTTTAGAGGTTCCCATCACTTAAAAAGCCATTAATACACTTTAGTAAGTGTTATCAACATAAATAGCTTAATTGTATTCATTAACTTACCCCCATATGCACTCTAAGGCCCAACATCACCTGTGGGGCTGTTCGTCACTTGAGGGGATATACCTTAGTTTTAGAGATTCCCATCACTAATAAAACCATTAATACACTTTAGTAACTGTTTTCAACCTAAATAACTTATTGATATCCATCAACTTACCCCCAAATGCATCTTAGGCCCAACATCACCTGTGGGGCTGTTCGTCACTTGAGGGGCTATACCTCAGTTTTAGAGATTCCCATCACTAAAGAAAGCCATCCATACACTTTTGTAAGTGTTATCAACCTAAATAGCTTAATTGTATTCATTAACTTACCCCCATATGCACTCTTAGGCCCAACATCACCTATGGGGCTGTTCGTCACTTGAGGGGCTATACCTCAGTTTTAGAGATTCCCATCACTTAAAAAGCCATTAATACACTTTAGTAACTGTTATCAACCTAAATAACTTATTGATATCCATCAACTTACCCCCAAATGCATCTTAGGCCCAACATCACCTGTGGGGCTGTTCGTCACTTGAGGGGCTATACCTCAGTTTTAGAGATTCCCATCACTTAAAAAGCCATTAATACACTTTAGTAACTGTTATCAACCTAAATAGCTTAATTGCATTCATTAACTTACCCCCAGATGCACTCTTGGGCCCAACATCACCTGTGGGGCTGTTCGTCACTTGTAGGGCTATACCTCGTTTTTGGAGATTCTCATCAACACAAAAAGCTACCAATACACTTTTGTAAGTGTTATCAAGTGAAAAGGCTTACTGGTAACTATTAATTTACCCCCATATGCACTCTTAGTCCCAACATCACCCGTGGGGCTGTTCGTCACTTGAGGGGCTATACCTCAGTTTTAGAGATTCCCATCACTAAAAAAGCCATCCATACACTTTTGTACGTGTTATCAACCTAAATAGCTTAATTGCATTCATTAACTTACCCCCAGATGCACTCTTGGGCCCAACATCACCTGTGGGGCTGTTCGTCAATTGTGGGGCTATACCTCATTTTTGGAGATTATTTTCACTAAAAAAGCCACCAATACACTTTTGTAAGTGTTATCAACCTAAATAGCTTAATTGTATTCATTAACTTACCCCCAGATGCACCCCGGGGCCCAATATCACCTGTGGGGCTGTTCGTCGTTTGAGGGGCTATACCTCAGTTTTAGAGATTCCCATCACTTAAAAAGACATTAATACACTTTAGTAACTGTTATCAACCTAAATAGCTTAATCGTATTCATTAACTTACCCCCAAATGCATCTTAGGCCCAACATCACCTGTGGGGCTGTTCGTCACTTGAGGGGCTATACCTCAGTTTTAGAGATTCCCATCACTAAAAAAGCCATCCATACACTTTTGTAAGTGCTATCAACCTAAATAGCTTAATTGCATTCATTAACTTACCCCCATATGCACTCTTGGGTCCAACATCACCTGTGGGGCTGTTCGTCACTTGTAGGGCTATACCTCGTTTTTGGAGATTCTCATCAACACAAAAAGCTACCAATACACTTTTGTAAGTGTTATCAAGTGAAAAGGCTTACTGGTAACTATTAATTTACCCCCAGATGCACCCTGGGGCCCAACATCACCTGTGGGGCTGTTCGTCAATTGTGGGGCTATACCTCATTTTTGGAGATTATTTTCACTAAAAAAGCCATCAATACACTATTGTAAGTGTTATCAACCTAAATAGCTTAATTGTATTCATTAACTTACCCCCAGATGCACCCTGGGGCCCAACATCACCTGTGGGGCTGTTCGTCGCTTGAGGGGCTATACCTTAGTTTTAGAGATTCCCATCACTTAAAAAGCCATTAATACACTTTAGTAAGTGTTATCAACATAAATAGCTTAATTGTATTCATTAACTTACCCCCATATGCACTCTAAGGCCCAACATCACCTGTGGGGCTGTTCGTCACTTGAGGGGATATACCTTAGTTTTAGAGATTCCCATCACTAATAAAACCATTAATACACTTTAGTAACTGTTTTCAACCTAAATAACTTATTGATATCCATCAACTTACCCCCAAATGCATCTTAGGCCCAACATCACCTGTGGGGCTGTTCGTCACTTGAGGGGCTATACCTCAGTTTTAGAGATTCCCATCACTAAAGAAAGCCATCCATACACTTTTGTAAGTGTTATCAACCTAAATAGCTTAATTGTATTCATTAACTTACCCCCATATGCACTCTTAGGCCCAACATCACCTATGGGGCTGTTCGTCACTTGAGGGGCTATACCTCAGTTTTAGAGATTCCCATCACTTAAAAAGCCATTAATACACTTTAGTAACTGTTATCAACCTAAATAACTTATTGATATCCATCAACTTACCCCCAAATGCATCTTAGGCCCAACATCACCTGTGGGGCTGTTCGTCACTTGAGGGGCTATACCTCAGTTTTAGAGATTCCCATCACTTAAAAAGCCATTAATACACTTTAGTAACTGTTATCAACCTAAATAACTTATTGATATCCATCAACTTACCCCAAATGCATCTTAGGCCCAACATCACCTGTGGGGCTGTTCGTCACTTGAGGGGCTATACCTCAGTTTTAGAGATTCCCATCACTAAAGAAACCATCCATACACTTTTGTAAGTGTTATCAACCTAAATAGCTTAATTGTATTCATTAACTTACCCCCATATGCACTTTTGGGCCCAACATCACATGTGGGGCTGTTCGTCACTTGAGGGGCTATACCTCAGTTTTAAAGGTTCCCATCACTAAAAAAAGCCATCCATACACTTTTGTAAGTGTTATCAACCTAAATAGCCGAATTGTATTCATCAACTTACCTCCATATGCACTTTTGGCCCAACATCACCTGTGGGGCTGTTCGTCATTTGAGGGGCTATACCTCAGTTTTAGAGATTCCCATCACTAAAAAAGCCATCAATATACTTTAGTAAGTGTTATCAACCTAAATAGCTTAATTGTATTCTATGACTTACCCCCATATGCACTCTTGGGCCCAACATCACCTGTGGGGCTGTTCGTCACTTGAGGGGCTATACCTCAGTTTTAAAGATTCCCATCACTCAAAAAAGCCATCCATACACTTTTGTAAGTGTTATCAACCTAAATAGCTTAATTGTATTCATTAACTTACCCCCATATGCACTTTTGGGCCCAACATCACCTGTGGGGCTGTTCGTCACTTGAGGGGCTATACCTCAGTTTTAGAGATTCCCATCACTAAAAAAGCCATCCATACACTTTTGTAAGTGTTATCAACCTAAATAGCTTAATTGTATTCATTAACTTACCCCCATATGCACTTTTGGACCCAACATCACCTGTGGGGCTGTTCGTCACTTGAGGGGCTATACCTCAGTTTTAGAGATTCACATCACTTAAAAAAGCCATTAATACACTTTTGTAACTGTTATCAACCTAAATAACTTATTGATATCCATCAACTTACCCCCAAATACATCTTAGGCCCAACATCACCTGTGGGGCTGTTCGTCATTTGAGGGGCTATACCTCAGTTTTAGAGATTCCCATCCTTAAAAAAGGCCATCCATACACTTTTGTAAGTGTTATCAACCTAAATAGCTTAATTGTATTCATTAACTTACCCCCATATGCACGCTTAGGCCCAACATCACCTGTGGGGCTGTTCGTCACTTGAGGGGCTATACGTCAGTTTTAGAGATTCTCATCACTAAAAAGAGCCATCAATGCACTTTTGTAAGTGTTATCAACCTAACTAGCTTATTGGTATCCATCAACTTACCCCCAGATGCACTCTTAGGCCCAACATCACCTGTGGGGCTGTTCGTCACTTGAGGGGCTATACCTCAGTTTTAGAGATTCCCATCACTTAAAAAGCCATTAATACACTTTTGTAAGTGTTATCAGCCTAAATAGGTTATTGGTATCCATCAACTTACCCCCAGATGCACTCTTAGGCCCAACATCACCTGTGGGGCTGTTCGTCACTTGAGGGGCTATACGTCAGTTTTAGAGATTCTCATCACTAAAAAGAGCCATCAATGCACTTTTGTAAGTGTTATCAACCTAACTAGCTTATTGGTATCCATCAACTTACCCCCAGATGCACTATTAGGCCCAACATCACCTGTGGGGCTGTTCGTCACTTGAGAGGGTTTACCTCAGTTTTAGAGATTCCCATCACAAAAAAGGCCATAAATACACTTTTCTAAGTGTTATCAACTGAAAAAACCTAGTAGTATCCATCAACTTTTAAGATTTTTATTTCTAAAACGGAATATTTCTCTTTAAATATCGCAAAAAAATATCTGATTAAATTATTGTATGTGCAACAAATTCTCGATTACTTCTCAATCCTTTTGTTTAGCTACCAGTACGTCCTACAGTTATATTTCCAAGGAAATCTTTATTCAGTTTTGAGAGCAGATATTTTAACTGAAGCTATCCACAACTCGCGATGCAGTCATCAAATTACCATTATTAAACACAATTCCAAAAATGTCTAAAAATGGGTTATTAGATCATATTTCAATTGTGAAACAAGTTACGATTTTTTATATTTGTTTATGTTAAAAATGTGCGCGCCGAGACAGCCCTGAAAGTGATGTAGGTCAAAGCCCTGAAAATGATGCCCTACAGATGATTCTGGGCTGGGTACTGTTGACGCTATTGGCTTGAGACAATGTACGCGATGACTTGTACTTTGTTCAGTTCAGAGAATATAACAGTGTTAGCGAGACGTCTGTGTTGTCAGCCTAGTCTATAGAAGTTATTATAATGTTTTATGCCAGTTAACCTTCTGCCATTACCTGTTAACTCTCTCTTATAGAGCGATCAGATGAAAAACCCATCCAGGTCTTTTTAAAATTGTTCTTCGACTAAGTGGGATTCGAACCCAAGAGGCTAACTTTGGATTAGAATACTATCGATCTTTATCACCGACGTACCAGAGATAGACAGAAACAATGATTTATAGGTGCATATTTGTGGCCAACAGGCTGCTCTACATGCATCTATTTGGGAATAATTACGGAAGTCGACAATCCCACACCAGCTGATGGGCGAACATACAAGAATAGATTAACATCTGCTTGACACAGTTGGTTAAAAGGCCCACTTGCCGCCGTAGCCTGTTTAAGTTTGCTAAGAAAACCAATTTACATGAGCCCACTACTACTAATACAACTAAACTTAAACATAGGACACATAAAACATGTCTAGTTAGCTTTAGAATGTAGAAATGGGGTTAAAAACAAACTAAGAATCGAAGCCTGATTACAACAACAACGATCAGTGTCGGTCAACTTTCGTGTTGGATTACCCTCATTTCAGGCCTTTTTATCTGTGGTTTACACTCAAACAATAATCAGCAGGCTTTTCCAGTCGCTGTTAACCGATCGTCAGTCTGTATTTCTCAGATAAATAGGCCTACGTAAAATTACACTGTGTCGTTTGTTCACTCACTCGACTGAAACATAAAATCGCCAATAGGGGGCAGTGTGGTTTGTTTACGTTCCGGGTACATAACAATTCAAATTTTCAAATTCAAATTAAAAATACAAAGTGACGTCCAAACTTTTAAATTTTGGTAAAAATAGAAAGTTCCTAACTTATATTGTCTGGTAAAAATACAGAAAACGGACTTTCTTTTTTAATGTAAACAATATTCCTGATTTTCGCGGCAAGTGTGCCTTTTACTGATTGATGGTTTACACCGTACTTTATTTCATGTTCTACATTTATTTCATATACCATTCCACGGTGCCGTGCTTATTTCAATGGAAGAGATATGCTTTTAGCCCCTGTGGAAATATTTCGTCTGTGGAGGAAAACTGTCTGTTTGTTCCATAGCCGATACGTAACCTTCTGGTAAAATCGAAACACTGCCCACGTTGAGTGAATCATGTTTTATAGTTTAGTAAAATATCTAAATGACCTTCTTAATGATAGCTATCAAAGTGCATCCTCTGAAATATAGCCTGTGTTGTCCTTGAAAGATATTAACGAACGGAAATATTGTCCTTAAAGTACACACAATTTAAATAACGAAGACGAACTATCATTCATTCCAAGCCAAAGTTTAAAACTCTACATTGTCGAGACTGAAAGTCCTAAAAAGCTTCTGAATTGCATGTCTAGAGAAAAATAACCGATAATGTTAACATTCTGTTTTAATGGAAAAATAATAGTTCGGAAACTCATACCACTTTATTGTCAAATACCCGTAATTCATTTATCTGTTTTATGGGTTGGCAACCCACCAGACGAAATCGCCGTCTTAAGCGTTTCTGGAAAGAGGCTGCTAACCTTGCAAATAGTAAATTGTTTGAATTTAAATGAGAGTTATACAAAGTAAAAGAATGTTTAAAACTAAAATAGAGTAATGAAAAAAATGAGAAAAAAGTATTTATTTATTAAAACGGTCATTTTTTCTTGTCGTGTTTTTTTTAAATGTATGTACATGTAGTTGTGTGTATTTGCTGAAACTATTTGTTCCGACAAATTGTCATTTTTAACATTTTTTTCTTTTCTGATTTGTCTTTCCGTAATTTGTTGGTCACTATGTTTTGATATCCAAACATGTATGATTTGAACAACTTTCCCCGTCATTAAAAAGGCAAATAATATGCGTTCCGTTAAACAAATTAACCAATCAACTGAGGGAAACAATGTAATGAAAGTGTATTTATATATCAGTTCCTTGTATCATTACTATTCCACTATTTGCCAACTACAAATACACGTAAGAATTGTGACAATTTAAGCAACGATCTTTTGACACGCCATACATACGCGTGCTAGCAAATTTGTAAATGACCAGTTCCTTTAAAGTGGCATGAGGTGCCAAAATTCACAATTTCTGATCGCCCCGACAGTAAGAGGCTTTGAAGGCCATCGAAAAACTAAATGATTGGCTTTGGAATGACGAAAATCCATACAGTATGTAGCCCGTGCGAACCGAAAACCTGTCCAAAAAGTAAACAAAATTTAAATAACCGGGACGACCATTCATTCATTCTAAGCCAAAGTTAGTTCAAAACAATACTTTATCGTACATTATTTTAGCCAATAATTTCAACATTCTTTTATAACGTCAAAATATCAACATTTTGGCAGCTCATGCGACTTTAACGGTTTGGTCTACAGTATAAAGAGTTCAGTCTGTGTTCATTTATAAGGGCAGGGGTATATTATTTATTACCTTCTCAAGTGGAAACAAATGGCTATTTTTCATTCAGAGACAGTCGGCATTTGTAGGGGTAAAATAAGCGTCCATTGAACTGCAAATCATGATGGACAACACATTGAACATACGGAGTAAAACTCGACTGTCGTCGGCCGTTTCCGGCCGACTTAAGTATGTCTAAGACACAGTCTGAAACTTCAGGGATTTTTGTACACGAGATAATGTAAGGGATCCAAACACTCTGATTGTTCGTTTTCAACCTTGATCAGATATACCTGAAGCATAACAGGAACCCTAATATGTACCTTATCCTACAGTCACACAACATGTGGTTTGCCGGGATAAATATCATATATAACAAATATCTTTATTTGATGATTTGTATTCAGCCGAAACGAAAAATACGGCGACTTTATACCGTATAAAAAGTGCAGACTGTCCGAGGCATATTAAAGCCGGCCGGTAGCGAGCGACTGGTATTTGGCAGTCTAAGCTTTTTATACGTTGTGCTCCCATTGTCGAAATGATCTTCAACTCGTCAGTAAGTGTCTGTAAGGTATGTAAATCCCCGAATTGACCCGAGTTACATTTGTTTTTGTTGTTTTATGTTTTTGTTTTATTTACATCAAACCCAACAGGTCCAATGGACCCAATTACAGGACCGATAGCAATTATATAAACGTGGATGTTGAACTTACATGTCTGCTGTGTGTGTTGCGGCAGTTTCGTAACCGATCGTGTTCACCATTACAAAAAAAAATAATAAAAAAACATCCTCATCAAACATGTAAGTATATATGATATATGAAATATGTTACCATCTGGTTTTGGTTATGTCGTGGAAGTATGCCATCGTAAGTCCTGCGAGATTTGGCTTATTGCACATACAATCCGACAATTATAAATAAGTGATCAGTCTAATGAAACATGCTAATAACCCATTTAACCCACCATGCATCCCTGGGAAATATATTTATTTACCGTTTACACACCAGGATTCGATAATTGTTTACTCTTCGGTCAACCGTACGTATTTACCATAACAGCCATATACTTTCCTTGCAGTTTGTGTTAAACTGTATTTTATCGTTACAGTACAGTTGACCAGTATCCGGCGTGGCAAACGGGAAACCACTCCTTTTATGTAATATCAATCCTGATGCCAATTGTTTTGGTTTGCCTGATACAAATACAATTGTAGAACAGAGAACCAAATAGTATACAAATAGTACCATATTGTAACCAACTTAGTTTTTCATCCTCGCTAATATATTCACTAATATATTTATGAACACCAAAACACACGGACACAGGGGAACACTTCCTGGCTATAGTAACCATGGAGAGAAGTTTCTAATTGTGTAAAAATTGGTGCATGTCATTGGGACTTTTATACCCAATCATAAGTTGTTGTAATAAACCAAACCCCATACTATTTCATTTGGTTGAATTAACACAGACGGAGAACTTTCCCTTCTCTAATATAGTACACGGGTCAATGCCATGCTCCATCTTATAGCGATTATCACTAAATATACTGATTGCGGTCTTATCGCTCCATATTATGGCGATTGTCACTAAATATATTGATTGCGGTCTTATCGCTCCATATTATAGCGATTGTCACTAAATATATTGATTGTGGTCTTATCTCTCCATATTATAGCGATTGTCACTAAATATATTGATTGCGGTCTTATCGCTCCATATTAAAGCGATTATCACTAAATATATTGATTGCGGTCTTATCACTCCATATTATGGCGATTATCACTAAATATATTGATTGCGGTCTTATCACTCCATATTATGGCGATTATCACTAAATATATTGATTGCGGTCTTATCTCTCCATATTATGGCGATTATCACTAAATATATTGATTGCGGTCTTATCTCTCCATATTATGGCGATTATCACTAAATATATTGATTGCGGTCTTATCGCTCCATATTAAAGCGAGTATCACTAAATATATTGATTGCGGTCTAATCACTCCATATTATGGCGATTATCACTAAATATATTGATTGCGGTCTTATCCGTCCATATTATGGCGATTATCACTAAATATATTGATTGCGGTCTTATCGCTCCATATTATGGCGATTATCACTAAATATATTGATTGCGGTCTTATCACTCCATATTATGGCGATTATCACTAAATATATTGATTGCGGTCTTATCTCTCCATATTATGGCGATTATCACTAAATATATTGATTGCGGTTTTATCACTTCATATTATGGCGATTACAACTAAATATATTGATTGCGGTCTTATCTCTCCATATTATGGCGATTATCACTAAATAAATTGATTACGGTCTTATCGCTTCATATTATGGCCATTATCACTAAATATATTGATTGCGGTCATGTCGCTCCAAATTATAGCGATTATCACTAAATATATTGATTGCGGTCTTATCGCTCCATATTATAGCGATTATCACTAAATATATTGATTGCGGTCGTGTCGCTCCATATTATGGCGATTGTCACTAAATATATTGATTGCGGTCTTATCGCTCCATATTATGGCGATTATCACTAAATATATTGATTGCGGTTTTATCACTTCATATTATGGCGATTACAACTAAATATATTGATTGCGGTCTTATCTCTCCATATTATGGCGATTATCACTAAATAAATTGATTACGGTCTTATCGCTTCATATTATGGCCATTATCACTAAATATATTGATTGCGGTCGTGTCGCTCCATATTATGGCGATGATTACTAAATATATTGATTGCGGTCTTATCGCTCCATATTATGGCGATTATCACTAAATATATTGATTGCGGTCTTATTGTTCCATAATATGGCGATTATCACTAAATATATTGATTGCGGTCTTATCTCTCCATATTATGGCGATTATCACTAAATATATTGATTGCGGTTTTATCACTTCATATTATGGCGATTACAACTAAATATATTGATTGCGGTCTTATCTCTCCATATTATGGCGATTATCACTAAATAAATTGATTACGGTCTTATCGCTTCATATTATGGCCATTATCACTAAATATATTGATTGCGGTCGTGTCGCTCCATATTATGGCGATTATCACTAAATATATTGATTGGGGTTTTATCACTTCATATTATGGCGATTACAACTAAATATATTGATTGCGGTCTTATCTCTCCATATTATGGCGATTATCACTAAAAAAATTGATTACGGTCTTATCGCTTCATATTATGGCCATTATCACTAAATATATTGATTGCGGTCGTGTCGCTCCATATTATAGCGATTATCACTAAATATATTGATTGCGGTCTTATCGCTCCATATTATAGCGATTATCACTAAATATATTGATTGCGGTCGTGTCGCTCCATATTATGGCGATTATCACTAAATATATTGATTGCGGTCTTATCGCTCCATATTATGGCGATTATCACTAAATATATTGATTGCGGTTTTATCACTTCATATTATGGCGATTACAACTAAATATATTGATTGCGGTCTTATCTCTCCATATTATGGCGATTATCACTAAATAAATTGATTACGGTCTTATCGCTTCATATTATGGCCATTATCACTAAATATATTGATTGCGGTCGTGTCGCTCCATATTATGGCGATGATCACTAAATATATTGATTGCGGTCTTATCGCTCCATATTATGGCGATTATCACTAAATATATTGATTGCGGTCTTATTGTTCCATATTATGGCGATTATCACTAAATATATTGATTGCGGTCTTATCACTCCATATAATGGCGATGATCACTAAATATATTGATTGCGGTCTTATTGTTCCATATTATGCCGATTATCACTAAATATATTGATTGCGGTCTTATCGCTCCATATTATGGCGATTATCACTAAATTGATTGCGGTCTTATTTCACATCCATCAGTCAAAAAGTCGGTGAGCAATGAATTCGACCTACAGACTGGTTTATATATTTATAGACACTAAAATATATGGGCACAGAGAACATCTTCTTGACCGTTAAACCAAAACCCGTGATATTTAATTATGTTGATTGAAAGTATAACTCAGAAATCATAATATGTTGGACAGAAACGGAAAATGACTATGGGAAAATGGCATTTAATGTTTCACATTGGATGGGCGTGTCTGAATAGAAAAAATCATACTTACACACACAAACAAGCACGCATAACATACACTTGAAAAGTACTGAATTGGATATAGGCCTGAAGGACACATTAATCAATCTCAACGCTGGTATCGCTGACAATGTATAATAACTCGTTAGACTGCCAAAATAGAGTTGGGTTATAATTATTCTATTAATCTTGGAGTTGGGAATGCTAATCATATAAGTTGGAACATTTTATTTTAAATCGCTGCCCTAAAAAGACACAGAAAAGACAAATCAAAACAAAAATCAGACTACGGACAGGCCAGTGTACCATTTCGACCGAATTGTTTTATACTGTCCATATTCACAATCGCTCAAGTATATGCATTTCCTTTCGTGGTTGCGATATGTGGAGATATTCTTTAGGTACGTAGAATTCGGTTTGACGTCCTAATTTTACTTTTCGACACATAGTGATTAAACAATATTGTTTAAGGCAATGCCATGCAATGCCAGTGTGCATTACACTAAATAAATTGTATTTATTTGCTATTCTATGTACACTGGGACTAATTGGAACTGGTATCCTCCGGGAAACTTCACTCCTAAATATTTTTACCAATTGTCAGTCAAGTGGCATTAGCAGCCAAAAGATTTTTCTTTTAGGAATTTTTCGAAATCATCGAATAATTTTCTAAAAAAAGTACGACTGAGAAGCTCTTAGTTATTCTAGTCCCGAAAAGTACACTGCCATATTGTTGACAACTCATTTGGGTCAATATGAATGAATATTCTTTACTTATTTAACTCTCTGTATTTTTAACATTCTTCGGGTTCCTACCTGGCACATACTGTATAGTTTGAGTTTTTCGATAAACTTAAAGTTCTTAACTTGTATTTGACAAAAAAAACTTATTTTCGGCGTAATCCTCGCGTCACGTGACTGTAGGTCTTGATCAAGAATAGTTAGCTATCGTATAGTGGGGGTTTAATGTGTAGTTCCTCCTGACCGGCAAGTAAGTAAAGCACGATAGAGACACATGAGTATGGCTACCCGCAAAGCGAAGCATTTAAGAAATGAAACATAGGTTTAACCCTTTTAGTGTTTACCTGTTGTTTTAAATTATACTTATATCCGTCATGTCTATACATACATGTTCATTACTAACGTCATTTAAGTGCTAAGGACTGTGCCTCTTAAAGGTCGATACTTTGTATTAAAAAAGGCCCCCCCCCCACCCTTGGTTTGGCTTTTGGGGTGATATGAATGGAGACAAAGCATACAGCACATTTTCAGAAGGTAGAATAAAAATGTGCTGCTATGTGGGACACCTCTTGGATTTGCAAACAATATATGTGCATTATGGATAATCTGTATTGACCAATAAAAAGACACGTGATTACAAAATGTAGCATAGCACATGAGGCAGAGAATGTATACGCCTGTTGTGAAATAATTTGATCAACACCTGCTTCCAAACACTAAAGCCTCAGAATTTAAACATCATAATATTTGGTCATACTTTCCACGGGAATTTGGCTCACGTTTCGTATCTCTTCGGGACATCGTTATGACCTTATTTCTGAATGTGATTAACTTCTTGATCTTGTTGGCCTCCATAGCTCGGCTGATAGATTGTTTCATTCAAACAATCAAACCCTCTCCTTGTTTGTCTAGATAAATTGGCCAATAACTACAAGAGAGAGACATCAATGGTAAACTACGCCACTTCCGAGCATGTTTTATTAATAATCTAGTTAAATTAAGGAAAAGGCCCTCATATGATGAATTTGTATATAATTTTATCAGTAATTGATGGAAGATGTTTTCGGCGATTATTCATGTTTTATTTTCTAGACCCGAAATTTGTATGATACAATTGCGCGCGGAAATGTTATTTTTGCCTCGCTTATCATCATTGATAGTATGCATCTGATTTTAATTATTTTAAACATGTTGTCCCATTCAAAAGAATCCGACATTATATGCCACGTCTTTTGATTTATCTAGAATCGTGCATTCAAATATATAAAAGACGTATACCTAAAAGCTTAGTGAGTAGAAATGAAGTGTATTTTTTTCTTTATTAAATCCTTGGTTTATTGAATTATTTCAATGTATTTCGATCTAATAGCTGCATCGGAAATAAAACAAAGAAGCTGCTATGTGTCGTTTAACTTCATTGGACAGTTTAATCTACTAGTAGTTGTCCAATGCATTTGGCGTTTGTAAATCCCAGAAGGGATCCGAGTGGTGTACCATCATCCACGGTAGTCCGGGTTTCTGACTGCAAAATTGCTCTTTTTTTATACTGACGGCCGAATTTTGGAGTCAGGGTTCATTGCAATCAAAAAGCCGGAGTTGGCTGCCCAGCCTGTCTAAACGGTCATTATCACGTTCATGGATAATTTCGCTACCTACCAGTGCCTGATATGGACGAGTAGGATCCGTCAGTAAACATTATTCCTCCCCTGAATTTACTTTTGCCTTCCCCAAGTCTCAAACTCTCCGCAATTGTTGACGTAACACTGTTTAGCGGTTTTTCAGTTTTTAAACGTTAAATTCACTTTAAAAAATGCTAAATTATTAATGAATGTCTTACTGACACTATTTGAGTTAGTTATGTTGTTATTTATTATCTAAATCAGACCGCATAATGCCCGATAAGAAGCGGGCAGCCAACTCCGACTTTTTGACTGCAATGAGCCCTGACTCCAAAATACGGCCGTCAGTATAAAAAAAATAGTAATTTTGGAGTCAGAAACCCGGACTACATCCACAGTAAAATCTCCAGTTGTGTGTTTTACTTTGACAGAACAGGAATATTCTACCAGTAAATGGAACAGCGCCCTCTAGACCCGAGCCAAGCTGAGCCGCAAGGCACGCGTGACCGAATTAACAGGTATATATTTCAGGGCAGATGATGAGCCGTCGGCTGAGGCAAGTTCTTGGTCACTCAAGCTCTCTGACCTACATAAATGTCACTATCCGTGTCACGCAATGTTCTAAGTGGTCACATGTTTTCATATCCAAACGCGATCGCTCTTTCCTTCTCTTAGCTTAACTGCCAGCTAACGTTGTTCGCAGACTTGGAGATTCTGGTCTCGCGAGGCAGAAAATATTAAACATGCTAGATACTTTCCTCCCCGCCTCTCAAG
This sequence comes from Lepidochitona cinerea, assembly GCA_963971465.1. Classification (NCBI taxonomy): domain Eukaryota; kingdom Metazoa; phylum Mollusca; class Polyplacophora; order Chitonida; family Tonicellidae; genus Lepidochitona; species Lepidochitona cinerea. Next base: position 38,071,689 of record OZ020555.1, on the reverse strand, counting down.
GCACCAAATATTTAATAAACTAAACACTTTACTCCCGCATTTTGATCTAGAATACGTTACACTGAGGTATTTATAATCATGCATGATTTAGATTTGTTATCGTCCTAAGGTGAAACCTAAATCATCTGTTTTTCTAAAGCCAAAAATAACAGTTTTTATTTATTTTTAATTTAGTATAGTTTCCAATGTACAATAATTGTATCATTGACCACGATTGTGGTGCAAAGCTTTTGCATATAGGAGCACCAATATACTATACCAATAACCTATACTAATATCCACGTCTGTAAATTCTATACCAGTACATTTATTTTTAGAAAGAAAGCTTCAGAGTTGTTAAATAGAAGACAATACGGATTGAAGAATGTATTTCCCCTTGTATTACGCCATTAAAACACACACATGAATTCGAATCGTCCTCATTACAAGATAGAACGTAGTTAATGCCATTGTATGACTTCGCCTTTCACACCATGGGAAACATTTTTTTCCATATCCCAGTGCGCCATAAATGATCGAAGGATAAAGCCATTAAATGTACAGAATAATTTCTTTCTTAGGGTTTGAAGTAATTCTACTAGTGAATAAAGAACAAAAATATTGTCATTTGTAGAGCATTCCTTATGAAATTCAGCTTGATTTCCAATGTAGAGAAGTTTTATGATTGGTATTTTTGAGCAAACTAAATGGCACTTTCACTGGTTGGTCGATGTTTCTCTTTAAGGTATACGGTACCAGCCTTTTGGAATTTTACTGAGATTTCTACAGTAAACTATAGACTACTGAAATAAACTACATGCAAAGTTTTACAATAGATTGTGTGCTATACTGTAGGAAATATGTAGAATATTACATAGAAATCTCTACCGAAATCTGGAGAATATTCTATACAAATTTAGATATAATCCTATAGAAAACTGTATAATTTTTGTAGAAATCTTCACTGAAATCTGTATAGAACTTAGTAGAATATTCTATTGAATTTTTTTGAGTAAGCTAAGGAGTTCTTTAGATTATTGTATAGAATTCTGTGGATTATAATATATATAATTCTATACTTTACATTCCTAAATGTACAATAAAGTTCAATAGTTTTTTCCCAAAAGGGCACGATTATGTCTTTCTGAGCCACGCTGACCTTTCACTTTGGTGGAACGGTGATATTTTATACGTTTCAACCATGAACTACTCTTTATCGAATCAGATTGAACTAATTTAGTTTTTTGGTAAAGTATACCTTGCTTTGGGATAATCGGGATAAAACAATGTCAGTTTATCGATTCTCGGTCTCTGTAAGTTGACCTTTTGACTACTTTGTTTCCACACCCCTTGTACAACATACTGGAAATATCGTTCCCTCTACAAAGCAAAGAGTTAAACAAAATGTTATGGATAAAAATCAATATTTGCCATCGATTTCTAGTGAATATCAACTGTCATAAGCCTTTCAAGTTGGCCTACATATTGTTATGACTGTTCGTTGAACAATATACACGTGGAAGTTGGAACTACCAGTATAAAAAAAATATGTATATTGTAAAAATTATAAGCTTTTTGTCTGGAGAAATTAATAAGAATAATAGCTAGAATAATCATATACATTGATTTTATGCTTAATATATAGCCATTGTAATCATATTCAATACTTGGTTAAAATATACCTTTATCCTTCAAACAGGAACCTTATCTTGTTGGTGGTGTCCTTACAAATTATAGAGAGCGAAACTTGTAAATACCTGGCTGTATATAGGAAAACGGGTAGTGTTCAAATTCTACTATGGAGTGGTTTTACAAAAGCCAAAACCACAAAAAAAATATAACACAGTTATTACTTTAAAATGATACAGTAAGTAGGATAAGCAAAATTAGGCTACCAACGTACAAATGAACAGGATATTTACAGATTAAAACCAGAGGGATGGTGGGGTGGGGGGGGGGGGGGGTTGTAACATTGGGACAAGCACAGACTTAAAATCCATAATGGAGACACGGTTAAACATTAAATAAACGGAGAGGAATTGATGAAACTTGTACATTTAAATCAAGGTTTAATTTAGAAATATGAAGCGACTCTTTGAAAGCTAAGCTAATTTTGTTATTTTGGCTTAATCAATTATTTCATAAGTCAGTTTGTTAATAGGGTTATGACGTATGCTGAGACAGTGGTCAGCTGCTGCAGCAGAGTTACTGTTGGGAGTGTTTATGTTATGTTCAGAGAACCTTTGTCCTACATGCCTAGACGTAAGGCCTATACAAGAGGCAGGACAGTCAAGACAAGTTATCTTGCAATTTTCATCTCCTTGATCTTTATAATTAAAAATAATCGCAATAGTGAAAGTAGGGTTAATAAGAGCATTTTTTACATTAGGGACAAGATTTCCAAAGGATTTAATTCCTTTGAAAGTTTTATAGAAGACGATCCAAAATGGGGAATAAAAAGTTTAAACTTTTCTAGACCAAAAGGTATCAAAAGCACACCACTGCTGAATTTTATATTGACGAATTTCTATAGAACATTGTCAACTATATCTTACGGGTACTGGTTTACAAATACCATTTCCTTTATCTTTTCAATTTCTTTGCCGAACAGTTTGTAATCAATACATATATCCCATGCCTTGTTAAGGAGAGTACGAATGAGATTATGCCATTGGTACAAAACAAGTCCATTTCGTTGGTAGTGCACTATGAGTATTCTTTCGGTAGATCGCGAGATCGAGAGATGAAAATCTGAAGGAAGGGTAAACATCCATTGGTTTCCTGTTCACATGGGAATTTTATGGCAGGGTGACAATTGTTTATGTTTAGAAGAAAAGGCTGAAGCGGGGTTTTCGAAACAAGAAAAGTGTCATCCACGTAACGTTTGTAGGTTTTAAACGGGGATCAAGAATATTTTGAGTTTTGCTTCAAAGCTGTTCATGAATATATCGGCTAATATAGTATCACCCATTATCCCCTTCCCTCTCTGTAGCCTTTTTCTTCAAATAAACGAAGAAATATATTGAAATTTTCAGGCCAAATTCCCTTATCAAGGTTTTGGTAATGAATGAAGGTTGCTTACCTGCCGTTTCACGTACGTCTCGACGTAATAACTGTTACCGAATCAAATTTAATTTCCCCTTGTCTTACTTGACCCAAAATATTCTGAATGAGAAAGGCCATGTTGGTTTCTAAGATAAGCTAAATCGTCGAATTTCGTTGATACATACAGACTCCTGTTTATTTCTGGGTCAAACATGTGAGAAGGGTCGTGTATCAGATAATGATTTAGGAGAAACTACAAGGGAAAGTCCTCCATTGAGTAGAGATATATCTTTAGCAGCGAGTTCCTAGTTACTAAGATTAAAATGGCATGATAATAATTCTTTTTATCTTGGAAGCAGCAGAGTCATATTGGTTCAGGTTCGAAACTTCACTGGCTGGTAGTTTAGTAGATAACTGCATCTCCACAAAGTAGATGTGGCAGTTGGAAAAAATCTTCCTAACAGCTGTACCATAACGAGCCAAGAGCGACTCAACAACACGGTTATTTGCCATGCCTCGAAGGATCGCACAAATTGGTTCTTAAAAAAGCTTTACCGGGCACACGACTTCGATATCTCAATTTCGACTCAACTCTTTCCAAACAAGGCTCCTTGACTCATTTTCAACTATATGAAGTTCTTCAGAAACTTTAACTTTTGCTGCATCAAGTACTGTTGTCACATCTAAAACGTTCACCATCCTTTTTCTTACGCATCCCATAATAGTTCATACGAAGAAGAAATGAAAAGTCACAGTTTCTGACTAAGAGAAAAAAATGAAAAATTGGATTGCAGTGGATTTTTCACTCGGTCGCCGTATGTGGAAGAGTTGCCAGGTACTTGCATTTAGACCTAAAATAATTGTTTACTGTGACAATGTCATTGCAGGATGTGCTTTATGTTGCAAAAGGTAAAATACATTCCAGATTAAGTTATTTCCTTGCCTATTGCCCAAGACGGTGTGTAAAACTAGTTACCAAGTGCTCAAAGAAAACACCTTACATAGTTCTAGAATAGGCTAGATGTGTTTAATAAATTAACATGTATATTTTTATGATAAGATTAATTTATTTTCAGAAGCTTTACTGTCTGAATGTTAGATCCCCTAGAACATCTGTGGGGCACATTGGGAAGCAGAATTCAATGTCAGGATCCTCTTCCACATAGAGTGCATGGACTTGAAGTTGCATTGTATGAGGAGTTGCGACAAAATTCCGACTTCTCGTAAAGCGTTTGACAAAAGATCAGAAGCTGGGGTCCAAGTGATTGGTGGAAGTTACCGTCTAATACCGAGATTTCAAGATACTGCTAAATTTTCTTGAATTTCCATTCAAGTGTCCAAAAAAAAATTGTCACATGCCAGAAGGTCTTTGTATGATATAACAATCAATGAATTGTTTTCTTGAAATATCTATTCTGTTTTGTTTAAACTCTTTTTAGAATAGAGTACCATGTAAAACGTATGTGTGGTGAAACATTAAAGTTATAGTTTATTACAACACTTTGTTGGGTATAAAGGTGTAAATGATATACCTCTTTTTAACACAATTAGAAACTTGTCTCCATGGTTATTTTAGACAAGAAAATTTTCCCTGTGCCCGTGTGTTTTAGTGTTCATAAATATATATATATATACACATATATACATATATATGTATATATATATATATATATATATATATATATATATATGAAAAACGAAAAGAAATGACACTGACAACGTTGTCAGTGTCATTTCTTTTCGTTTTTCATATTTAATCCTGGGCAGATATCTATCTTTTATTTATCTATATATGATGGGGTATAAATATCATAGGTTTACTTTATTACAACAATTTATGATGGGGTATAAAGGTCTAAATGATATACCTCTTTTTAACACAATTAGAAACTTGTCTCCGTGGTTATTTTAGACAAGAAGATTTTCCCTGTGCCCGTGTGTTTTAGTGTCCATAAATATATATATTTGCCTGTGCCAGGGGTTCAAAATAACCATTGTTTTAAAACAAAAAACTATCCACACATTTGTACACGGTTGGAAGCAGTCTGCAGCATTGTTGAACTTTCTTGATATATATTTTACTTTTATCTTCTAATATTACCTTCCATCTTCAAACACTTCATTAGTTTTCATCTAAAATTATTTTTATCGTTTGAATTCTGTCTTTTAACGTTTAAATATTTTATTGCATTCAATATACAATAGGCTAGGTGTTCCCACCCTAGATTTCTTCTCCTACCTTATATTGTTTCTCTTCAGTTACTGTAATTTCCTTTTGATTTAAGCTCCTTTATTTCAAAACCACAGGATATTTATACCCCAGCTCTCTCTAACCATATGACCTTTTATGTCTAGACTTAACCATACCTCCAATGATTATGAGTATAAACTAACTTTATCAAGCTTCCATGCTTTAGTTAAATGTTTTAATAGCTTAATCTTCCCTAGTTTACAAAAATATTCTTTAATCACCCAAGCCCTTTTTATTTCCTGTCATTTTTCCATATAAACACAAGAAATTCAACATAACTTTAGACTTTTTTCTACGGCTATTGATAAAGGACAGCAAATCCGAAAGGCCTCTAGCAAAACCGTGTGCGATCCCGTTTTCTGCTAAGTATTCTTTGCTTACTGTAAAACGTTGTATATATTACTTTCTTTTATATTCCTCTTATACCTTTTTCATCTCTTTATATATTTTCATTATTTAGGCTTACTATTGTTTTGCCCTTTTATTTATGATTTAACCTTATCTTCCATTTACAGCCCTTGTATTTTTCTCCAAATTTTATTTCTAGGACTTCATTATTATTTCCTGTTCCAATTGTACATTAATTTTAACCTTAGTGTCTTATTAAGTTGTTTTTCCTTCCCGCTCTATTTAGTCTTCCTATGCTTATATATCTCACAATTTGTGACTAGATTTATTACCCTTTTTACTTTAGTCCTTCTGTCTCCAGACACATTTTATTCTTTATCTCTGCCTCTTTGTAACATATATTTTCCAAATTCCATCTTTTTTGTCCCCTAAGTCAGCCAATTCAATTAGGTCCTTTTATCTCCAGTTTGTATCAATTCTTTTGGTTTCCCGACATATTTTTCCTTTCTATCTCTGTCTCACTTTCCCAACTCCATTTTCCCTTTTCATCTAGTTAGACTAATTAAGTATATTGGCATTTAGGCAGAATGGCAAAACAAGGGCGTGGTAACAGAAGCAGGCAATTTTCAGTTAGCAATAGGCATGGAAATTCAAAATCTAAAAGTCCCCAATATTCAGAATTCTCGGCTCTGGTGAAAGCCCTTTTCAAAATTTTACAATGTCTTCACCACATTGGCATCCTTGAGGGACATTTACGTGACCAAACCCTCCCAAATTCCTTAAATAATAAAATTAAAGAGCTTAATTCTTTTCTTAAACCGGCTCAACGCAATCGGGAAGTTGATATTGCGTTTGACCATGTACACAAAAATTGGGCCCATAGGATCATACAAGAGATGATTTCACATTATGCGGCTTGTTTAAATAGATTAAAAGCACAGGTGACTTCTGCCAGGTCATCCAATGGTCTAAACTTTGACAGTGCTTTCAATAATGCTTTAAAATGGGGCAAACAGAATTATAAAGGTAAATTACAACTTTCGACCATTCAAAATTTTTATTCTTTTCTTTCCATCACTAAATCTGTCACTTCTGCTGCTACTACTCAGTTTAGTCCACCATCGTCTCCCCAACCCCATCCGCCTGTCAGTCCGTCGACATCTGTTATCTCACCTCCAACTCTGCAGTCACAGACTCCTAGGTCTGTAACTTTACCTTCTGTTTCCCCTTCGCCTTTCCCTACTGGTACTCCCCCCCTTAGACCTACTACCTCTGCCCCCTCTTTTTCTTCCCCTCAGCCCCCCTCCCCTAGACCTAGTAGAACATCTGTCCCCTTTCGTCCTCCGTCCTCTCCAGTTTCTACTAGGGTCTCTTCTCCTAGACCTAGTACATCTAGTCCCTCTGCTCCTCCCCCATCCCCAGTTTTGTCTGTCCATTCTCCTATGAGATATTCAGATGCAGTGAGATCCCCTCCGAGGGGTCAGCGCAACCCTCGGAATAAATTAGCTAATTCTAAATTTTGGAAATTTCGGCACACTTCCTCTAATTGGCACCTTCCTAATGTAACTAAGAAAGTTCTTTTACTTGGGGATTCTAATCTTTCTAGAATTAACCTTGACCCCCACCCTGATATGCAGGTAGAATGTTTTCCTGGTGCCAATTTCAATTCATTTCGGACTCTAATTCAAAAGTATCAAGGTCCCAAACCTGAGAAAGTTATCTTGAATATTGGTATCAATAACAAGACAACTACTGAGCCAAACACTTCGTTAACTCAAATGCGCAACATGATGACAGCGGTTAGGAAGACTTTTTCCAACTCGCTCATCTACTTTGTAGAGATCCAGTCATCCACTAAACTGCCGGCCAGTGAAGTTTCGAACCTGAACCTATATAACTCTTCTGCTTCCAAGATGAAGAGAGTTATGGTCATACCAAAAATCCCCAATTCAAAATTTAGAGTATCCACGGACAAAATTCACTGGACCGAAGATACAGCAAATTGCTTGTATACCCACTGGCTTCAGACACTAGATTTAAACTAAATTTGGGACAGGGCATGTGCCACCCTACTTTCGGCTTAGGAAGTAATATTGTTAATCTTAGTAACGAGGAACTCACTGCTGATGATATATCTCTACTCAATAGAGGACTCTCATTTGTGCCTTGCCCTAAAGCATTATCTGATAGGGACTTTTCTATTAGTAAATTAGTGCATGTTATGGAGTTCTCCAGAAATCTTAGTCTGGCTGATATCTACCGAGATTCTAGTGGGGTACGCAAGCCGTTTACATCTAAAAGCGGCTATACACCTCCTTCTCACATGTATGATCCAGAAATAAACATTAGTCGTGACTCTGTATCAAGGAAGTTTGATGCTTTAACTAATCAGAAAAACCAACATAACCTTACTCATTCAGAATGTCTTGCCTTAAGTAAGCTAAGGAGAAATCCAAACATAGTTATTAAACCTGCTGATAAAGGTTCGGCAACAGTTATTATGTCAAAACAGGATTATATTGAAGAGATAGAACGGCAGCTAAGCAACCCTCTTCATTACAAAAAACTTGATAAGGAAATTTGGCCTGAAAATGTTAGGAAGTTTAATAAAATTCTTGTTTCTCTTCAAGATAAAGGCTTACTTAATGAAAAACAGTATCGCTATTTGGAATCTGATCATAACTCTAAAAACAGGGTCTTCTATATTCTTCCAAAAATTCACAAACCCATTGAAAAATGGCCGAAGCCTACAATGCCCCCTGGGCGTCCTATTATCTCAGATTGTGGCAGTGAAAGTTATAGAATATCAGAGCTAATTGATTACTATCTAAAACCTATAGCGAATCGGCATCCTAGCTTTATAAAGAATACGGATGATTTATTGGCTAAATTGTCTGAGAAATCCATCCCACAAGATGTGATTTTGGTTACTCTGGATGTGGAGTCTATGTATACAAACATTGACATAGATTTGGGTCTTAAATCCATAAAATCAGCATTCCAAAGATATCCTGACCACCGTCGTCCGGATAAAGACATTTTAGAATTGCTGGAACTTAGCTTAAAAGGTAACGATTTTGAATTCAATGGGGAGATCTTTCAGCAAATTAAAGGGTGTGCTATGGGGAAACGTTTTAGTCCTAACTTTGCCTCTATTTTTATGGCTGAGTGGGAGAGTGATATTCTTCACAAATGTCACCTACAGCCTTTTATTTACCTTCGGTATCTGGATGACATTTTTATCATTTGGCAACATACGTTGGAAGACCTTCATATTTTCATCGATACTCTTAATTCTCACGACTCAAGCATTAAATTACAGCCTACTATTGATCACACTTCTGTGGATTTTTTGGATGTAACTATTTACAAGGGTCATACATATCATACTACTGGGTATTTAGATTACAAAGTATTCTTCAAACCTACTGACACGCATCAGCTACTACATGCTGGGTCATACCATCCTCCTCACACTTTCAAGGGGGTCATTAAATCTCAGATTTTTAGATTCTATAGAAACTGTAGTTCTTTAGATTTTTTTAACCAGGCTTGTTCTGTTCTTTTTAAAGCTCTCCTCCCTAGGAAGTATTCTATTAGATTACTCCGAAGGATGAAATCTAACACAGTAAGACAAATCATGTTTCCCCCTTCATCCCCCGATACGCTTACCTCCCCTTCACGAGTGTACCACTACCGTCCAACATTTCTCTCAGGTACATCAATGAAATGCCTTAAGACGCGATGCAAACTCGATATATACGTACCCGATCGCGGAACCTTTTTCGGAGAACAAACTCGCAACAAATATCAAATGGCAGAGAACCTTAATTGTGACTCCTCTAATATCGTGTATGTAATCACGTGCAAAAAATGTCGCAAACAGTACGTCGGAGAAACTCAGAATTCTCTACGACAAAGAGCAGCCAACCATTTATCTAGCATAAGACTTAAACATGATGTACCCGTGGCACAACATTTCAATACTCAAGGTCATTCGGTCAAGGACCATTTTGAAATCATGCCTATTGAGAAAATCCCATTTCTCACTTCCGCTGCAGATACGAAGCACAAACGTTTGGAAAGGGAAAGTTTTTGGATTCAAACATTACAAACTATTTATCCTTTGGGTTTGAACTTGGACCCCGGAAGATGTCGTGAAAAAACTATAATACCATTTGTGTTTCAGTATAACAAAGCTAGCATCGCTATGGCCAAGATTATAGTAGAAGAATACAAACTACTTCAAAGTAAACTTGCTCGACCTCTGACCCAAAGGCCAGTCATTGCTTATAAAAAGAACAAGAGTTTGAAAGACATACTGGTCAGAGCTAAACTCCCCTGTCTGCCTTCTACCTAGGTTTTCTGGGAAAGGGTATGGGGGGGGGGGGGCATACTATATAGTCTGACGATATTCTTACTATAGCTTAAGATGCGTAAGCATTGTCAATGTAATACAAAGTGTTCCAGAAAATTCTACTGACTAAGGCCAAGCTCCTGTCAGTCGTCAACCTAATGAAATATCATAGGTTTACTTTATTACAACAATTTATGATGGGGTATAAAGGTCTAAATGATATACCTCTTTTTAACACAATTAGAAACTTGTCTCCGTGGTTATTTTAGACAAGAAGATTTTCCCTGTGCCCGTGTGTTTTAGTGTCCATAAATATATATATATATATATACATGTATATATACAAGCCTCATTTCCGTAAGCAAATCTCCTCACGCGTTGAACGTCCACTTTATAGTAGTGTTTCATTTGAACAAGCCCGCTTACTTTATGGACAGTTTATGGAATGCTTACCGCAGGGATGACTCTTGGGTTTGCAAAGAATATAAATAAACTTTTGAAAATCTGTATTCGACTGAGATGTGTACGTTCAAAAACGGCGCGTGACTAATGCATGCATCAATCAACATAAGGTAGAAAATGTATAGGACTGTTGGGAAATAAATTGATCTACACCTGCTTCCAAAACAAAAGCGCTTTTGTCGATACAATATTCTTTTTCCTACTATTATTTTTGATAATGATATTTTCAAATATTGCTAGTCTGGGTTAAATATTAAATCTCTTTCACAATACGACATCGGGATATTACTAAATGTGTTCTATTTAGCAATACGATTTTCCGAAATTGTTCACAAGTCCCTTATATAGATCGGTCTACTTGCTTCGATCACGGATCACATTAAAGCAGTGCAGGTGTTTAGTGACGTCCGGAAGTTCTTGAACAATGGCTCCATGACAGTCAATAGCGGTATTTTGTAGAAAGCACATCCAAGAAAGGTTAGCTAAAAAACCGTCGAAAGCACTTGACTTGCGCAAGTAACTCTTCAGTACTTCGTTATAGATTTAATTTTAAATTCCCACATGATAAAACACTTTACATGTGGACATTGTGCGCCTCCGTGGATCAGTTGGTTAAGTGTTTCACCCACGCGAGCAAACGCTTCCCATATTTTCCTCCATAAATGTCATCGCTTAGATGCGTTTCGTTGGATAGCAACAGATAAAGACGATGTGAGTCTATATAAAATGACCGTAAAAATATCGATAAAAAGCGGTGTACCCTACAGACACAAAATGAAAAAATGAAACCGATTGAAAGAACATGTCGCAATGGAAAGATTTGGCGATATAGTACTAAGGATTATTTTTTAATCAGAACATCCTTTTATTTGCTTCACGTTCATTTTAATAATCCAAAGACATGTACAAGACATGAAAGTTGATTAGCTCAAGGAAAGGGACACGCAATAGATTTTTAGAAGGCAGATCTTTTTAAAAACCATGTATGCACAGAATGGTAGACTATCATGCATTATTATTTTTTTTTCAGATCCAAGAGATGTGTGTAATATGGTGTTGGTGTTGTTTCTAGAGGAAAAAGGTAACGACGTTGTTCTTCACTACTAAATGTTTCATTCTAAATATTTCCAGTGTTACCTTTTGAACCATATCACATCATGCAAAACATCGGTGACCAATTGTGGTTTTATTGTAAACAAATCCGCTTGCAACAGGGACACCTGTTGGATTTGCAAAGAATGTAATTCGATTACGGATAATACGTACTGACAGAGATCAATATGCTGAAAAACGTCGCGTGACTACGATATGTATACTTGAACATGAGGTATAAAACGTATGGACCTGTTGAGAAATAAATTGATCCACATTTGCTTATGAAATACCAAGATCAAAAGTAGTACTGCCATTTTGAGAGAATCAAATCTCGCCATTTTTGTCACGCAATAAGACTATCCAAAATTGTTTCCTAGCAGCTTATATAAATTAGTCAACTTATTTCTCTATTGCCTAATAAAATAACAAATGTGTTTAGAAAGGCTTAGGAGCTGTGGTTTCATTAGTGTCAAAGGTAAAAAGGCATATTGAAGGATATAGAAATGGGCACAGGGGCGTTTCTTTCATTTGACTAAGAGCACTTGGAGAACAATTTAGGCCTAGCCAGGCAGTACATAGAAAATGGGGGAAATAAGCTTTTTTGTGGCATGATTGACGGTCTTGTGTGAAGTGTATAAGTACATAAAAGATAAAAAACAAACTCTTGTTCATTTCTTGTTCGATATTGCTAAGCTTAAATTTCTAGAACTGGTGTCAGTGGACTTGTGGTATTATGTAGTGCAGACAGTCGGGGGATGTTTGCTGGGATGTTTTGAGGGTCGCCTTGGTCCTCTAAATGAGAAGAAAGTACCAACAATGAGGGCGGGGCGTTAAGCCATAATTTCAGCGAAATAATCCTGAGTATGGTGTAAAACCCCATTCAAACTAGTCGGTGGTGGGTGGGTGAGAGCGTGTGTGTGAGTGTCGGAGGGGGGGGGGGGGGGGGGGGGTCGCATTCAACACGACTGTTCGCTAGATCAACTCGTCTGAAATTATCCGAGATTGTTGGTTTTAGTGAGTTATGAAGTTACCACGCCGATCGACCATTCAAAACGAAATATGCTGGGTCAATTAAAATCTGATTATATTTTAGTTTATACGCCAGCATCTTATAACATCTAGGGGCCATGGTTTTGTGAGGGCTAAACACGACCATGAAAATATGTAACGTGTTACACTAGTATAATTGTATCACAGTCTTTAAAAGACCAAAAATGGCGTGGGTGTAATATTAATGTGCAGCATATCCGTGGAAGGCTTTACGATCGATCAATCATTGTTTCGCCAAATCAACAGCTTCTTTGTAAAACAACTGTCTATTCCGGTCAGAATGTGTTGCCCTTTTAGCGGTATGTACATGCACTTCGCTTGAACGCAATCGGTTATTTATCCAAAAAAAATTCAAAATGGATACATGTGAGTCATAAAGGGTGTATTAGGGTTGATAGGCTTTGTAGTATATTCTACCCCTCCTGCATGTGCGTGCCGTGTGCAAATATACATGTTAAGTAGAGATGACTTTTCAAACGACATCGAGTCTGTAGTGCATCACCGTTGCACGTGACCAAAGCTTATCGTTGATTGGTTAAAAGTTCCCAATCTGTCCGTCACTTTTTCCTCATTTTTCTCAATTATCGGGGTAGAATCGACTTTAATACCTTCGTCTTGGTGTTTATTGCGTAACCCGATACCGCTGGACGTTGGTTCGCACCTCGTCAAACCCCTCGAATGCTGCGCATTCTCGTGGTTTGACTCGGTACGAACCAACGTTCAGCGGTATCGGGTTACGCAACAAACACCGCTACGGCGGTATTAAACCCTTAACTATAACACATTGAGTTGGTGGGTACGAATAATAACTTTTGACCTATATACAATTAAACGAGTAATTAGAGCTACAGCGCCATCAATTTTTTCAGCTGTTCTGGTAAACATTGTACACGTTGAATACATATTTTCATTTAGCTTTTGCATGAACACGTAAACGCGGGTAAATTATTCCACTAGGCCCTATGTATTGCCAGCTATTTTGCCGATTAATCCGAGTCAGGATATTAGTATTTTCTTCAACTTCATTTTAATCAAACTTCAGTCCGCAATACGACCAATGTGCGTCTAAAACCCCATGGAACTTTATGGAATTACCAAAATCAGACAGAGAATGACATACGGATGTTACTAAAGTATTTAAATGTCAATGCAATTATCATTTTGTTGACGGGAACCACCGAGAATTGAGCCTTGATTGATTGTGGTTTTTCGCCGCACTCAGACTATATCTGTTGTCTGTTGTCATGTGTGTGTATGTGAGGGGCCAATTCTATGCCAGTTAAACCTTCTGCGATTACCTGTTAACTCTCTCTTATAGAGCGATCAGATGAAAAACCCATCCAGGTCTTTTTAAAATTGTTCTTCGACTAAGTGGTATTCGAACCCAAGAGGCTAATTTTGGATTAGAATACTATCGATCTTAACCACCGACGTACCATAGATAGACGGAAACAATGATTTACAGGTGCATTTTTTGGGCCAACAGGCTGCTCTACATGCATCAATTTGGGAATAATTACGTAAGACGACAATCCCTTACCAGCTGATGGGCGAACATACAAGAATACATTAACATCTGCTTGACACAGTTGATTAACTGATTGATGGTTTACACCGTACTATATTCCATGTTCTATATTTATTTCATATATCATTTCACGATGCCGTGTTTATTTCAATGGAAGATATATGCTTTTTGCCCCTGTGGAAATATTTCGTCTGTGGAGGAAAACTGTCTGTTTGTTCCATAGCCGATACGTAACCTTCTGGTAAAATCGAAACACTGCCCACGTTGAGTGAATCATGTTTTATAGTGTAGTAAAATATCTAAATGACCTTCTTAATGATAGATATCAAAGTGCATCCTCTGAAATATAGCCTGTGTTGTCCTTGAAAGATATTAACGAACGGAAATATTGTCCTTAAAGTACACACAATTTAAAGAGGCATGAGCTGCCGAAATTCCCACTTTTTTCATAATTTCTGATCGTCACGACAGTAAGAGGCTTTCAAGGCCATCGAAAAACTAAATGATTGGCGTTGGAATGAGGAAAATCCATACAGTATGTGCCCTGTACGAACCGAAAACGTGTTCGAAAAGTAGCAAAATTTAAATAACCGGGACGACCATTCATTCATTCTAAGCCAAAGTTAGTTCAAAACAATACTTTATCGTACATTTTCGAGACTAGAAGCACTAAAAAACTTCTGAATTATACGTCTTGGGAAAAATAGCCGATAATTTCAACATTCTGTGTTTACGTCAAAATATCAACATTTTGGCAGCTCATGCCCCTTTAAATAACGAAGACGAACTATCATTCATTCCAAGCCAAAGTTTAAAACTCTACATTGTCGAGACTGAAAGTCCTAAAAAGCTTCTGAATTGCTAGCTCCGGTATGTAGCGTTATTGACATTGTGACGCCCGAAGGGCGGAACGCTACGGGTGGAAGCCATTTTTAAATTTGCGAAAATTAACCATGATTCCACAGGCAATATGGCCGCCTTGTTCGCGGGAAAATGTTCCAACCCACTTTCGATATCGATGGAATGCAACAACCCAAGCCTATAGTTCGACAAAAGGGGAATGGATACTAAGCCAGAAAAGGTTGGTCATTCATTTTAAGGCATTTATTGCATCGGTAAACAATTTTTTCGTAGGAAAATTCAAAATAGGGGCCGGAGCTCCAGTATCACCCGGCCTGTAACTACGACAAAATGGCGTCCCTTCTACAATGGTGACCGCTCCCAGCTGGTTAGACCATTGTTTTCTACAATTACTGAATTGCATGTCTAGAGAAAAATAACCGATAATGTTAACATTCTGTTTTAATGGAAAAATAATAGTTCGGAAACTCATACCACTTTATTGTCAATTGTCAATACCCGTAATTCATTTATCTGTTTTATGGGTTGGCAACCCACCAGACGAAATCGCCGTCTTAAGCGTTTCTGGAAAGAGGCTGCTAACCTCGCAAATAGTAAATTGTTTGAATTTAAATGAGAGTTATAAAAAGTAAAAGAATGTTTAAAACTAAAATAGAGTAATGAAAAAAATGAGAAACAAGTATTTATTTATTAAAACGTTTTTTTTTGTCGTGTTTTTTTTAAATGTATGTACATGTAGTTGTGTGTATTTGCTGAATTTATTTGTTCCGACAAATTGTCATTTTTAACATTTTTTTCTTTTCTGATTTGTCTTTCCGTAATTTGTTGGTGACTATGTTTTGATATCCAAACATGTATGATTTGAACAACTTTCCCCGTCATTAAAAAGGCAAATAATCTGCGTTCCGTTAAACAAATTAACCAATCAACTGAGGGAAACAATGTAATGCAAGTGTATTTATATATCAGTTCCTTGTATCATTACCATTCCACTATTTGCCAACTACAAAATACACGTAAGAATTGTGACAATTTAAGCAACGATCTTTTGACACGCCATACATACGCGTGCTAGCAAATTTGTAAATGACCAGTTCCTTTAAAGTGGCATGAGGTGCCAAAATTCACAATTTCTGATCGCCCCGACAGTAAGAGGCTTTGAAGGCCATCGAAAAACTAAATGATTGGCTTTGGAATGACGAAAATCCATACAGTATGTAGCCCGTGCGAACCGAAAACCTGTCCAAAAAGTAAACAAAATTTAAATAACCGGGACGACCATTCATTCATTCTAAGCCAAAGTTAGTTCAAAACAATACTTTATCGTACATTATTTTAGCCAATAATTTCAACATTCTGTTATAACGTCAAAATATCAACATTTTGGCAGCTCATGCGACTTTAACGGTTTGGTCTACAGTATAAAGAGTTCAGTCTGTGTTCATTTATAAGGACAGGAGTATATTATTTATTACCTTCTCAAGTGGAAACAAATGACTATTTTTCATTCAGAGACAGTCGGCATTTGTAGGGGTAAAATAAGCGTCCATTGAACTGCAAATCATGATGAACAACACATTGAACATACGGAGTAAAACTCGACTGTCGTCGGCCGTTTCCGGCCGACTTAAGTATGTCTAAGACACAGTCTGAAACTTCAGGGATTTTCGTACACGAGATAATGTAAGGGATCCAAACACTCTGATTGTTCATTTTCAACCTTGATCAGTTATACCTGAAGCATAACAGGAACCCTAATATGTACCTTATCCTACAGTCACACAACATGTGGTTTGCCGGGATAAATATCATATATAACAAATATCTTTATTTGATGATTTGTATTCAGCCGAAACGAAAAATACGGCGACTTTATACCGTATAAAAAGTGCAGACTGTCCGAGGCTTATTAAAGCCGGCCGGTAGCGAGCGACTGGTATTTGGCAGTCTAAGCTTTTTATACGTTGTGCTCCCATTGTCGAAATGATCTTCAACTCGTCAGTAAGTGTCTGCAAGGTATGTAAATCCCCGAATTGACCCGAGTTACATTTGTTTTTTTTTTTTTATGTTTTTGTTTTATTTACATCAAACCCAACAGGTCCAATGGACCCAATTACAGGACCGATAGCAATTATATAAACGTGGATGTTGAACTTACATGTCTGCTGTGTGTGTTGCGGCAGTTTCGTAACCGATAATAAAAAAACATCCTCATCAAACATGTAAGTATATATGATATATGAAATATGTTACCATCTGGTTTTGGTTATGTCGTGGAAGTATGCCATCGTAAGTCCTGCGAGATTGGCTTATTGCACATACAATCCGACAATTATAAATAAGTGATTAGTCTAATGAAACATGCTAATAACCCATTTAACCAACCATGTATCCCTGGGAAATATATTTCCGTTTACACACCAATATTGAGCCTAAACAAAGCTTAATTGTAATCAATTCGCAGGATTTGATAATTGTTTACTCTACGGTCAATCCTACGTATTTACCATAACAGCCATATACTTTCCTTGCAGTTTGTGTTAAACTGTATTTTATCGTTACAGTACAGTTGACCAGTATCCGGCTTGGTAAACGGTAAACCACTCCTTTTATGTAATATCAATCCTGATGCCAATTGTTTTGGTTTGCCTGATGCAAATACAATTGTAGAACAGAGAACCAAATAGTATACAAATAGTACCATATTGTAACCAACCTAGTTTTTCATCCTCGTTATTAACTTCTATTAACACTAATATATTTATGAACACCAAAACACACGGACACAGGGAAACTGTTCCTGTCTATAGTAACCATGGAGAGAAGTTTCTAATTGTGTAAAAATTGGTGCATGTCATCGGGACTTTTATACCCAATCATAAGTTGTTGTAATAAACCAAACCCCATACTATTTCATTTGGTTGAATTGATACAGACGGAGAACTTCCCCTTCTCTAATATAGTACACGGGCCAATGCCATGGTCCATATTATAGCGATTATCACTAAATATACTGATTGCGGTCTTATCACTCCATATTATAGCGATTATCACTATTAAAATATATTGATTTCGGTCTTATCGCTCCATATTATGGCGATTATCACTAAATATATTGATTGCGGTCGTATCGCTCCATATTATGGCGATTATCACTAAATGTATTGATTGCGGTCTTATCGCTCCATATTATAGTGATTATCACTAAATATATTGACCGCGGTCTTACCACTCCATATTATGCCGATTATCACTAAATATATTGATTGCAGTCTAATCGCTCCATATTATAGCGATTATCACTAAATGTATTGATTGCGGTATTATCGCTCCATATTAAAGCGATTATCACTAAATATATTGATTGCGGTCTTATCACTCCATGTTATGGCGATTATCACTAAATATATTGATTGCGGTCTTATCGCTCCATATGATGGCGATTATCACTAAATATATTGATTGCGGTATTATCGCTCCATATTAAAGCGATTATCACTAAATATAGTGATTGCGGTCTTATCGCTTCATATTATGGCGATTATCACTAAATATATTGATTGCGGTCTTATCGCTCCATATTATGGCGATTTTCACTAAATATATTGATTGCGGTCTTATCGCTCCATATTATGGCGATTATCACTAAATATATTGATTGCGGTCTTATCTCTCCATATTATGGCGATTATCACTAAATATATTGATTGCGGTCTTATCTCTCCATATTATGGCGATTATCACTAAATATATTGATTGCGGTCTTATCACTCCATATTATGGCGATTATCACTAAATATATTGATTCCGGTTTTATTGCTCCATATTATGGCGATTATCACTAAATATATTGATTGCGGTCTTATCGCTCCATATTATGGCAATTATCACTAAATATATTCATTGCGGTCTTATTTCATATCCATCAGTCAAAAAGTCGGTGAGCAATGAATTGGACCTACAGACTGGTATATATATTTATAGACACTAAAGTATATAGGCACAGAGAACATCTTCTTGACTGAAATAATCAAGGAGACAAGTTTCTAGTTGCGTTAAACGGGGAGGGTGGGGGGGGGGGTCATATAGACCGTTATAGCCAATCATAGGTTGTTGTAATAAACCAAAACCCGTGATATTTAATTAGGTTGATTGCAAGTACATTGTATTATTCAGAAATCATAATATATTGGACAGAAACCGAAAATGGCATTTAATGTTTCACATTGGATGGGCGTGTTTGAATAGAAAAAACATACTTACACACATAAACAAGCACGCATAACATACGCTTGAAAAGCACTGAATTTGATATAGGCCTGAAGGAGACATTAAACAATCTCAACGCTTGTATCGCTTGACAATGTATTAATAACTCGATAGACTGCCAGAATAAAGTTGGGTTATTTTATTAATCTTGGGGTTGGGAATTCTAATCATATAAACTGGCACATTCCTTTTAAATCGCTGCCCTAAAAAGACACAGAAAAGGCAAATCAAAACAAAAATCAGACTACGGACAGGCCAGTGTACCATTTCGACCGAATTGTTTTATACTGTCCATATTCACAATCGCTCAAGTATATGCATTTCCTTTCGTGGTTGCGATATGTGGAGATATTCTTTAGGTACGTAGAATTCGGTTTTGACGTCCTAATTTTACAGTTTTCCTCACATAGTGATTAAACAATATTGTTTAAGGCGATGTCATGCAATGCCAGTATGCATTACACTAAATAAATTGTATTTATTTGCTATTCTATGAACACTGGGACTAATTGGAACTGGTATCCTCCGGGAAACTTCACTCCTAAATATTTTTACCATTTGGCAGTCAAGTGGCATTAGCAGCCAAAAGTTTTTCTTTCTTTTAGTTATTTGTCGAAATCATCGAATACTTTTTCTAACAAAAAGTATGACTTAGAAGCTCTCCGTTATTCTAGTCCCGAAAAGTACACTGACATATTGTTGACAACTCATTTGGTTCATTGTGAATGAACATTCGTACCTTATTTTAATTCTCTTTATTTTAAACATTCTTCGGGTTCCTATATGGCACATACTTTATACTTTGAGTTTTTTGATCAACTTAAAGCTCTTAAATTGTATTTGACAATAAAAACTTATGCGGGACAATCTGACGTCATCGGCGTAATCCTCTCGTCATGTGACTGTAGGTCTTGATCAAGAATAGTTAGCTCTCGTATAGTGGCGGTTTAATGTGTAGCTCCTCCTGACTGGCAAGTAAGTAAAACAGGATAGAGACACATGAGTGTGTCTACCTGCAAAACGAAGCATTTAAGAAATGAAACAACATCGGTTAAACCCTTATATTTTTACCTGTTGTTTAAGAAATAATGGATTGATTCTCTGCGTATACGCTGTGATAACTGCAAGAAAAAAGGAAGTGTCCATTGTTTTTGGACTAGGGAATTAATCCATTATTTCTATTCTAACACATTAACTTATATGTAAAGAAAAACTGAATTTAGTAGTTTGCTTTATTTGTTTTACTTCAAACTAAAAATTGGCAACCCCTACGTTATATCTGAATAGTTTTTCCTTGATTGCCCCATGGAAGAATCTTTATTATCCCTCAGAGTAGTTTCTCTGCAATCTGATTGGTCAATTGCCATCCGATAAATATTCGTATTAGGTGTCCTACACACCCGATACGGTAAAACCAAAGAGAGTAGATTGACAAGAGTGGTCACTTCGTCCAATCAGCATTGCCGGCATGTTTTTCGGCCCCCTAGCGGAAGGGTGTTCCGACTGTACACGATTCGACTGTAAAGCGCCCCCTAGAGAAAGGAGGTTCCTAATAATCAAATCGCGTCCGTGTCAGCGGGTACTTTAGTTACCATTGTAAATATTTCCAAGTTATGATTGTTACACTTTTTGTTGTTTGTATTCTGCTTTGTTCAAGTGCCAAGTACAATAGAATTGAATTAAATTGAAATTTTTCAAATTCAACATGGCGCGGACGAAGTGACCACTCTTGTCAATCTACTCTCTTTGGTAAAACCTCGTTTTCACACACACCCGATACGGCGTCGCGCAAACGCTATTTTGAACGTTTGAACGTTGTTTTGTGACGTCGTTTTATGACGTCATAGGGCATGCTCGCATCACTCACCTTTTTCAACTATACTGTGGGTGACGTGCGAACGTTATGTTGACGTTTTTTTGACGACGTCGTTTGATGACGTCGTAGCGCGTAGCGCGTGCTAGGTCACCATTTGCAACTATTTTGTGTGATATTTTGGCTGATTTTACGCAAAAGTAAAGTTCTTCGAGATAATAAAATCGTTATCATGGTTGGTGGAGGGGGGATACGAAGTATTTACATGGTCAGCGTGGTAATTGATAGCGGTCTCGCCTAAC
Organism: Lepidochitona cinerea; assembly: GCA_963971465.1. Lineage (NCBI taxonomy): Eukaryota > Metazoa > Mollusca > Polyplacophora > Chitonida > Tonicellidae > Lepidochitona > Lepidochitona cinerea. The sequence continues at coordinate 38,050,329 of OZ020555.1, read as the reverse complement.
GGCTCGACCGTTATCAATTCCCACGCTGACCATGTAAATACTTCGTATCCCCCCTCCACCAACCATGATAACTAATAATATCTCAAAAAGGATAGGGGTACTAGCTTCAAACAGCTGTTTTATACGTTATCATTTTTTTGTCTACTAACTATATATTTATAGATATATTTATACTTTTAGCTTATGTAAGTTCCCTTTCAAGTCTTGTCATCGCGTATTAGCATCACCCTGCCTGTATGAGTTAGTTTTAAAGGCGAAATGCCTGCCATACACAACAGTCTGACATCCCCACTCGCGTTTAGGCGATGACGTCATCAAGTGACGTCGTGTTCCATCACGTCACCAAAATTTTAAAATGATGACGTCGTTTAGTGTCAGGGCGTTTGACGTCACAACGAAAACGTTCTCTACGTATATGCTAGTTTATACGCCAGCTTTGTCCTATCTCACAACATGTAGGGAAATCACGCATGTGTTAGAATTTAAATTATACTTATATCTGTCATGTCTATACGTAAATGTTCATTACTAACGTCATTTAAGTACTAAGGACTGTGGTTGCTAAAAGTTAATATTTTGCATTAAAAAAGACCCCCCCCCCCTGGTTTGGCTTTTAGGGTGATAGAAATGGAGACAAGGCATACAACACATTTTCAGAGGGTAGAATAAAAATGTGTACTAAATCATGGATTCTAACACATGCGCAAAGTTTCTCACATTAGCATACAAGCACGTTCCAATCCAGGGCACCATACAATTCGTTAACCTATGATTGTTATTCCTTAAAAAAATCCCAGCAAAAAAATATTGTTTTTCATTAACCAATGCTTAATTCAAAATGTTCCGGGGCCTTATTTCCTAAAGCAAATCACATCACGCATGATATCTGACGCACAATATAGATGACCTAGTGGGTTTCTTTGTGTACAAGTTAGCTGCTATGTGGGACACCTCTTGGATTTGTAAATAATATATGTGCATTATGGATAATCTGTATTGACTCATAAAAAAGACGCGTGGTTACAAAATGTAGCATTGCACATGAGGTAGAGAATGTATGGACCTGTTGTGAAATAATTTGATCAACACCTGCTTCCAAACACTAAAGCCTCAGAATTCAAACATCATAAAATTTGGTCATACTTTCCACGTTTATTTTGTTTGTTTGTTTGTTTTATTCACCATAGCATAACATGTATTGAATATATTACAAGGTATATCTGATTGAAAATGGCGGGAATAAAGTTCTAGAGGAACTTGTTCTATCCCTAGTTGTAGAATAAGATTAGTTTACTGTTGCATTATGGTAATTTTAACTCAATTAAATGTATTTTTAACACTATATGTATAGTGTACATGTAACTCACAACAATTAGAAAAAGAAAGAGAAAAAAAAAAAACAACAAAAAAAAAACAAGCGAAATTGGTAAACTATTGATTTAGTAGGCAATCTTTTAGTCTGGATTTAAATAAGCATGTTGAATCTATAGCTTTCATCAATATAGAAAGTTTATTCCACTCTCGGGGAAGTGCAATTGGTAAAGTGTGCAATGAGAGGGCGGTGCAATAATGAGGTTGGTGGAGATTTCAGTTTTGTGTTCGGGTTCTATATTGGTGAACATCAGTTTTCCTTCTAAACAATGATTTGAAATGAAGCGGAAGTTTGAATGAATGGTATATGAGCTTATGAGCTTGAATCAAAATATGGAATGTATTCAATTGGTAGATGTTTAAAATTTGTAGTTCGTGAAAAAGAGGTTCAGAAGGATGAAGTCTATGTTTGAACGATATGATTCGTAACATACGTTTTTGCAGTAGAAATAAAGGATGAAGATGAGTTTTATATGTGTTTCCCCACAAAATGTTGGCGTATGACAAATATGGATAAATTAAGGAAAAATATAGGATAAGTAATGTTTTTCTGTTAAGTGCTTTCCTGATATGATGAATGATGCCAATGTTTCTGGATATTTTATTACAAATGTACTTGATATGAGATGTCCATGATAATTGATTATTAATGATGATGCCAAGGAATTTGAACTGGCTGACCATTTGTATGGGTGTATTATTTAGGTTTAGCGAGGGTAAGTTTTTATCCAATGAGCGACGAGTAGGTTTGATGAGCATGCACTTTGTTTTAGAGATGTTTAATGAGAGACGATTTGCATATAGCCAGAGTTGTAAGGATTCTAGTTCTGTGGTCATAGTATTGAAAGCTTCGTGGATGTCTGCACAGGAATATGACACGCTGGTGTCATCTGCAAAAATGGTAAAATGGAGGACGTCAGATGAGGACAAAATATAATTTATGTAAAGTAGAAAAAAAATGGGTCCGAGGATCGACCCTTGGGGCACACCACAGTTGGTGAAATATGGATCTGAAGAAAAACCCCCGTACTTAACTGTCTGTTTTCGGTCAGAAAGATAGCTTTCAAACCAAGAGCTCAGAAAACCATAATGACGTAGTTTGAGAAGAAGTATACTTTGGTCGACAGTATCAAAATCTTTCGAAAGGTCCAAAAAGGTAACTATGCTAAACTGTTTTTTGTTTTTGCTGCCACTAACTGTTCGTATAAAGAGATAGCTGCGAAGGTGGTCGAATGGCTTGGACGGAACCCATATTGGTTACTGGAGAGAATAGAATTCTCTTCGATGTACGTCATTATTTGGTTACAAGAAATTCTCTCAAGGATCTTACTGACAGATTGTAAAACTGAGATGGGTCTGTAGTTCTCGAATTTATTGGGCTCGCCTGACTTGGAAACTGGTGTTATTTTAGCTTCTTTTAGAATATCAGGGAAAATTCCAGAATTGAAAGATAAGTTGGCTATATGCATGATGGGTGGAGAGATAAGTTGAGAAACACTTTTTATTGTTGACATTTTAACTCCATCAATGCCAGGCGAAGTGGATTTTAGATTAAGAATAGTTTCCTCGATTTCACTTTTTATTATTGGAGAGAATACAAACGTTTTGTTATTATGGGGAGGGAGGTAGTCGGCAGCATTGATCTCTGTCTCGGGGATTTCGTCTTTTAAATTTTGGGCAACGGTACTGAAGTATGAGCTGAACTCGTTTGCTATTGTCTGGCTATCGGTGATTTCGTTATCTTTATTCATGAAGCTCTTCTGCGTCTGTTTAAACCCCTTTCGATTCATCAATTGATTTAGTATTCCCCATGTATCCTTAATGCTGTTCGTTGATTCATTAAATTTTCTTTCAAAATAATATTGTCGAGATTTATTCAATAGATTGTTAAGTTTGTTTCTATAGCGCCTGTAGTCAGTTTTTATTTTGGGGTCTTGAGTTAATAGGGAGTCGCGATAGAGTTTGTTTTTCTTGTATATTGATGTAAGTAGACCGCGACTTATCCAAGGCTTTTTTATTGGTCGCTTAGATGTAACGAGAGAACATAATGGGAAACAATTGTTATGTATTGTGGTAAAGGTGGCGTTAAAGGAATGTAATGCTTCTGTGACGTCCGTTTTATTTAGCGTATCTTCCCAGTTGACTTCCGATATTTTATTTAAGAACTTTTCTTTTTGTTCAGGTGTTGTTTTACGGTAGTAATGTACTGATTGTGATGATGGAATAGAGCGGTGTGTTTTGTGGACATGGATTACAGGGTAGTGGACAGTAATATCTGTCAGTAAGATCCCAGAAAGAATATTTTCATGGTAGTTGGTAAATAAGTTATCTATTAGAGTGGCTGTTCGATTATTGACACGAGTTGGCTTGGTGATTAGTGGGAAAAAATAATTGCTTCTCAAAAGGTTCATGAACTCATTAGACGGTAGATGGGAGGTGGTTTTAAATAAATCGATGTTGTAATCGCCCATAAGAATACATTTACTATTTTGAGGAATTGTTTTAAGATTTGAAAAGAAGTGGTCATTAAATTTACTCACGTCTTTTCCTGGAGGTCTGTAAATTAGTCCCACGATATATTGTTGGCCGCAGTGGATCAATTCAACAAAAAGTGATTCGTATTCTCCGTTGTCCGAGGTATAGGATAGGTTCTCATTTACTCGACAAGATTCAATGTGATTATTAACGAACAATGCTACACCTCCGCCTTTCCTGTTCACCCTGGAGGATGAATATTTAGAATAACCAGGTATGTTAATAATTTCTTCGGAGCAATCATCTAACCAACTTTCTGAAAAACCTAGTACTGAAAATTCATGGTTAAGATTTTGTAAGAGTCCAGTGATTTCGTCAAGGTGCTTTTTCAGACTTCTCGCATTCATATGAAAGACGGAGAAATGACTTTCGGTTGAAGATGAGGGTATTGATGATAAGGCATGAGTAAGAGAACTTTCTGAATAATATTTGCAAATATTCTCATTGAACTGGCCCCAATGCGCCAGTTCATGTTCATTATCCTCTATTTGGGAATTACCACCACCTGTATTTTCAAGTTCGAAAGGATCGAAACACATGTTGTCTAGGATATCAAGGCTTAGAGATTCAGTAGCGGATGAAGATGATGAGCTAACTAATGGTTGGGGTTCATTATGGAAGGGTAGATTGGGATACAGGTTAGAGAGTGGAGTATGCTGTGATGTTAACTCGAAAATACAAAGATTATTAATTCATTGTAGATAAGATTGCCGACCAGACATGATGATTGCAGATTAACAATATACAAACACAAGCAATGAAATTTCACATTTATGAACAAACATATATACAAGGTATAATACAAGGTCATTTCTTTAGGAAACAACCAAAGGCTTCAGGCCCCATTGGAAAATAGGAAAATTTGAAAAGGGGCAAGCTTTGGTTAATTGAATATTCTTAAATAGATTATCCATAATATGGATATCGACGCTGGTGAGGTCAGTCAATAATATATTGTGGGAGGATAAGATACCTCAAGTTAGAAAACTGTACATCAGAAAGAGAACAAGTGCCATGAATTATAATCTGTATTGACAGTCACCTATAATCAATTTTGACTATTACCAGGAGTCTGTTGAATATTATACAAGTTTTAAATAAAATGTCATAAATTGGAAATTATATAAGATAGACTAGGTGACGACATGTAGTATAGGATATCTTATAGGGGTATAGACAGGGGGACTAGGGGTCCCGTGTAGTCTGCACTTTGACATTTCTATAATAATAGCATACCCATGGTGATGTATATACCCAAAGTAGACAAGTAGAGGGTCCCAATGAAAAATTCCATGTATGTACATCTATAAGGGATATATATATATAAACTAAAGACAGGAACCTATTAACAGCTAAATATCATAGATAGTCATTTTGCAGTTCGAGAATCATTTATGATATTACGCATGTAAATAAATACATTTAAATAAGGGTATTTTTGTCGTTATAGTATTTTATATTTTCTTGTAATCAATTATGTTTATGTACACGATTATTTATAGAATTATTTACATTAGTTTTTGTTTATATATGTATACAAAAAATATACATAAAAAATACCCACAGCACAATAATATCAAATACATGTTTAATAGTTATCCTAGACAAGAAGATTTTCATTGTGTCCGTGAGTTTCAGTGTTCATAACTAAGATATATATATATATATATATATATATATATGAACGTAAGTATTAGTGTTTTCAAGTAGTTCGTGCAGCTATTCGTTGATGATGTATTTTATATATATCCTCCTCGGCCAACTCTGCCTGAATTGCCTCTACCCCTAGGGGCTGGACTCAGTCGGGAGCTTTCTCGTGGACATGACATTTCAAATATATTATGTAATCCTTCCAAGGAGCTAGCCTGAATAATATCGTCATTGAATGTTTTTACAAATACCTTTCCGTCACGTGACCAGGCCGTCTCAACGCATGAAGAGTCTAGCGCTGTTTTTAAAAGTTCTTGGTTATTCTTAGTCAAGTCCTCTCTGATGACTATCCCTGAACCTTTTAGATGACGTCGTTGACGGATACAGTTGCTTTTGGTTTTTAAGGACACAAATTTCACAATTACCCCGCGCGGTCTCTTACTAGTTGGATTATATTTGCCAAGTCGATGAGCTATGCTTATATCTTTTTCGTCCACATCTATTTTGAGTTTATTTTTTAACACTTCTATAACTTTATCTGTGCACTGTTCTATTGTTTCATCTTTGGTATCATCCACCAGTCCAAAGATACGAACACTATCTTTTCTAGAATATTGCTCTATTTCGTTTATTTTAGAATCTGCTTCATTAAGTTTCCTGCGTAGATCATTAATCACATCCTCATTTTCTTCCCTAGAACGACTCAGTTCTTTTATGTCCTCTTTTAGAACATCATTTTCTTTTTCTAGATTAAACATTCTATTTTCAAGTTTATCAATCTGTTCAGACATTTTCGCGATTACACTTTCACTTGATTTCTCCAGTTCGTTTTGTAGCACCTCTTTTGTTACGACATGTTTTAGCATTGACTTTATTTCACTCAGTTGCTTACCTAGGGTGTCCATATTGTCCTCTTTGATCTGTCCGTCCTTCTTGGTTGCCTCGAAACTAGAGCCGGTTTTTCTGAGATAACTGGATTTATCACCTTTGATGTCCTTTGATTTTTCACTGAGTACTTTAGCAGTCTTTTTATCACCGCCAGCGTCTTCAAAAGTACTGTCCAAACTTATGTCCTTGCGTTTTGGAGGGTCCTTTGGTGGCATGATTATGAATGGTAAACTGTGTATGTGTACAGCGCATACAACACTCAGGTATGATTGACCTCACAGCTGGAATGGTCAGTTTAGTACCGTACTAGGTTAGGTATGATGACCTATATTACCTGGGCTATAGTTCACACCTGTGGTCACTGTATGTATGGGGATGACTTGCCGGTGAGGAACATGGGGCCTTATGCCAAAATGTCTTTACTGTGCTATCATACACAAATATACATTTCGATCAAAATGAAATCACCATTGATATCCACACTATTATTTCACTTATATGGCGGCGTTGCCAGTTTTATTGTGGGAGGAAACCGGGCTCTTTGGAATTTGGCTTACGTTTCTTATCTCTTCGGGACATCGGTATGACCTTATTTCTGAATGTGATTAACCTCTTGATCTTGATGGCCTCCATAGCTCGGCTGATAGATTGTTTCATTCAAACAATCAAACCCTCCCCTTGTTTGTCTTGATAAATTGGCCAAAAACTACAAGAGTGAGACATCAATGGTAAACTACGCCACTTCCGAGCATGTTTTATTAATAATCTAGTTAAATTAAGGAAAAGGCCCTCATATGATGAATTTGTATATAATTTTATCAGTAATTGATGGAAGATGTTTTCGGCGATTATTCATGTTTTATTTTTCAGACCCGAAATTTGTATGATACAATTGCGCGCGGAAATGTTATTTTTGCCTCGCTTATCATTTTAATACACAATGTAAAGTGGAACTGGGAAACAGTTAAGCGTTTTTTTAAAACAAAATTGATAGTATGCATCTGATTTTAAATATTTTAAACATGTTGTCCCATTCAAAAGATTTTGATTTATCTAGAATTTCCTTTATTTGATACATGAGCATTCAAATATATAAAAGATGTATACCTAAAAGCTTAGTGAGTAGAAATGAAATTTTTTTCGTTATTAAACCCTTGTTTTATTGAATTATTTTAATGTATTTCTTATATTGTTATCGATGTATTGATGTAATAGCTGCATCGGAAATAAAACAAAGAAGCTGCTATGTGTCGTTTAACTTCATTGGACAGTTTAATATACTAGTAGTTGTCCAATGCATTTGGCGTTTGTAAATCCCAGAAGTGATCCGAGTGGTGTACCATCATCCACGGTAGTCCGGGTTTCTGACTCCAAAATTACTATTTTTTTTATACTGACGGCCGTATTTTGGAGTCAGGGTTCATTGCAATCAAAAAACCGGAGTTGGCTGCCCAGCCTGTCTAAACGGTCATGATCACGTTCATGGATAATTTCGCTACCTACCAGTGCCTGATATAGACGAGTAGGATCCGTCAGTAAACATTATTCCTCCCCTGAATTTACTTTTGCCTTCCCCAAGTCTCAAACTCTCCGCCATTGATGACGTAACACTGTTTAGCGGTTTTTCAGTTTTTAAACGTTAAATTCACTTTAAAAGATGCTAAATTATTAATGAATGTCGTACTGACACTATTTGAGTTAGTTATGTTGTTATTCACTATCTAAATCAGACCGCATACTGCCCGATAAGAAGCGGGCAGCCAACTCCGACTTTTTGACTGCAATGAGCCCTGACTCCAAAATACGGCCGTCAGTATAAAAAAATAGTAATTTTGGAGTCAGAAACCCGGACTTCATCCACAGTAAAATCTCCAGTCATTGTGTGTTTTACTTTGACAGAACAGGAATATTCGACCAGTAAATGGAACAGCGCCCGATAGACCCAAGCCAAGCTGAGCCGCAAGGCACGCGTGACCGAATGAACAGCTATATATTTCAGGGCAGATGATGATCCGTCGGCTGAGGCAAGTTCTTGGTCACTCAAGCTCTCTGACCTACATAAATGTCACTATCCGTGTCACGCAATGTTCTAAGTGGTCACATGTTTTCATATCCAAACGCGATCGCTCTTTCCTTCTCTTAGCTTAACTGCCAGCTAACGTTGTGCGCAGACTTAAAATATTAAACATGCTAGATACTTTCCTCCCCGCCTCTCAAGGCACCAAATATTTAATAAACTAAACACTTTACTCCCGCATTTTGATCTAGAAACACTGAGGTATTTATAATCATGCATGATTTAGGTTTGTTATCGTCCTAAGGTGAAACCTAAATCATCTGTTTTTCTAAAGCCAACAATAACAGTTTTTATTTATTTTTAATTTAGTATAGTTTCCAATGTACAATAATTGTATAATTGACCACGATTGTGGTGCAAAGCTTTTGCATATAGGAGCACCAATATACTCAGCAAATAACCTATACTTATATCCACGTCTGTAAATTCTATACCAGTACATTTTATTTTAGAAAGAAAGCTTCAGAGTTGTTAAATAGAAGACAATACGGATTGAAGAATGTATTTCCCCTTGTATTTCGCCATTAAAACACACACATGAATTCGAATCGTCCTCATTACAAGATAGAACGTAGTTAATGCCATTGTATGACTTCGCCTTTCACACCATGGGAAACATTTTTTTCCATATCCCAGTGCGCCATAAATGATCGAAGGATAAAGCCATTAAATGTACAGAATAATTTCTTTCTTAAGGTTTGAAGTAATTCTACTAGTGAATAAAGAACAAAAATATTGTCGTTTGTAGAGCATTCCTTCTGTAGAGAAGTTTTATGATTGGTATTTTTCAGCGAACTAAGTGGCACTTTCACTGGTTGATCAATGTTTCTGTTTAAGGTATACGGTACCAGCCTTTTGAAAATTTACTAAGATTTCTATAGCAAACTATAGATTACTGAAATAAACTACATGCATAGTTTTACAATAGATTGTGCGCTATACTGTAGGAAATCTGTAGAATATTACATAGAAATCTCTACCGAAATCTGGAGAATATTCTATACAAATTTAGATATTATTCTATAGAAAACTGTATATTATTTTGTAGAAATCTACATTGAAATCTTTATAGAACTCAGTAGAATATTCTATTGAATTGTTTTGAGTAAGCCAAGGAGTTCTTTAGATTATTGTATAGAATTCTGTGGATTATTATATGTATAATTCTATACTTTACGTTCCTAAATGTACAATAAAGTTCAATAATTTTTCCCAAAGGGCACGATTGTGTCTTTCTGAGCCATGCTGACCTGTCACTTTGGTGGAACAGTGATATTTTATACGTTTCAACCATGAACTACTCTTTATCGAATCAGATTGAATTAATTTAGTTTGTTGGTAAAGTATACCTTGCTTCAGGATAATCGGGATAAAACAATGTCAGTTTATCGATTCTCGGTCTCTCTAAGTTGACCTTTTGGCTACTTTGCCCCACACCCCTTGTACAACATACTCAAATCGCCGTTCCCTCTAGAAAGTAAAGAGTTAAATAACATGCTATGGAGAAAAATCACTATTTGCCATCGATTTCTAGTGAATATCAACTGTCATAAGCCTTTCAAGTTGGCCTACATACTGTTGTGACTGTTCGTTGAACAATATACACGTCAAAATGTTGGAACTATGTGTATAAAAAAGAATGTATATTGTAAAAATTATAATTTTTTTCTGGAGAAATTAACAAGAATAATAGCTAGAATAATCATATACATTGATTGTATGCATAATATACAGCCCTTGTAATCATATTCAATACTTAGTTTAAATAATTATACTTTTTTACGCCAAACAGGAACCTTATCATGTTGGTGGTCTCCTTACAAATTATAGAGAGCGAAAATTGTAAATACCTGGCTGTATATAGGAAAACAGGTAGTGTTCAAATTCTACTAGGGAGTGGTTTTACAAAAGCCAAAACCACAAAAAAATATAACACTGTTATTACTTTAAAATGATAGAGTAAGTAGGATAACCAAAGTACAAATGAACAGGGGATTTACAGGGGTGGGGGGGGGGGGGGGTTGTAACATTGGGACAAGCACAGACTTACATGTATAATCCATAATGGAGACACGGTTTAACATTAAATAAACGGAGAGGAATTGATGAAACTTGTACATTTAAATCATGGTTCATAACAGATAAATATTAAAGTTAATAGTGTCTTGTTTTTTTTAATACAGCTCATTGTATTTTATTCGTTTAATGCTGTGGAGGAAAATTTAGTAGTTTGATATAGGCTTAGATTCTAACGTTATATCAATAGCCATGTTTGGCTCATTTGTACTGATTCATGCATATTTAAGGAGAATTTCATGCTAGTTTGGGAAAGCGTTATTATTGTTACTGGGCTTATTGAATTCTAAATTTTCTTTCTTTTCTTTTTCTTCAGAATGTTTTTTTCTGTGTTTCTGTTCAAGTTTTGTATTCACGTCCTACGTTATCGGATAGTTTGAACAATTGTCAGCCAATATCGTCACAATTCAACTTTATTAAAGACTGTATAAGTGGCAGTATACTATCATCCTGACATATACGAAATACATCTTTATCCTTTTGGGTGGTGTTTTTGTTGATTTAAGTAGAGCATAGTCATTAGAAGCTACCTCTTATGCAACTGAGATCTTTGCTCGGAGCACTTATATTTCTACCAGTTTTTTTAAACAAAATTGATAGTATGCATCTGATTTTGAACATGTTGTCCCATTCAAAAGAATCCGACATTAGATGCAACGTCTTTTGATTTATCTAGAATTTCTTTTAGTTGATACATGTGCATTCAAATATATAAAAGATGTGTACATAAAAGCTTAGTGAGTAGAAATGAAGTGTATTTCTTTCGTTATTAAATTCTTGGTTTATTGAATTATTTCAATGTATTTCTTATATTGTTATCGATGTATTGATCTAATAGCTGCATCGGAAATAAAACAAAGAAGCTGCTATGTGTCGTTTTGATCTACTAGTAATGAAGGAAAGAACACTCTTGCATATGGATTCACAACTTCTTGGTTTATTGGGATCACGACGTTTCGGTGTAGCTCCTAACACCGTTATCAAGTGATGAGTAACAAATATGTTATAGTTTAGTATAAATAATCATCTTGCCACTTAAACATAATCTATTAGTAGTTGTCCAATGCATTTGGCGTTTGTAAATCCCAGAAGTGAATCGAGTGGTGTACCATCATCCACAGTAAAATCTCCATGATCGGTGTGTGTTTTACTTTGACAGAGCAGGAATATTCTACTAGTAAATGGAACAGCGCCCACTAGGCCAAGCTAAGCGAAGACGCGGAGATTCGGCGGAGCCGCAAGGCATGCGTGACCGAATGAACAGATATATATTTCAAGGCAGATGATGAGCCGTCGGCTGAGGCAAGTTCTTGGTCACTCTGACCTACATAAATGTCACTATCCGTGTCACGCAATGTTCTAAGTGGTCACATGGTTTAATATCCAAACGCGATCGCTCTTTTCCTTCTCTTAGCTTAACTGTCATTTACGTTGTGCGCACACTTTGAGATTCTGGTCTCGCGAGGCAGAAACTATTAAACATGCTAGATACTTTCCTCCCCGCCTCTCAAGGCACAAACTATTTAATAAACTAAATACTTTACTGCAGCATTTTGATCTAGAATACGTTACCCTAAGGTATTTATAATCATGAATGATTTAGGTTTGCTCTCGTCCTATGGTGAAACCTAAATCATCTGTTTTTCTAAAGCCCAAAATAACAGTTTTTATTTATTTTTAATTTAGTATAGTTTCCAATGTACAATAATTGTATAATAGACCAAGGCTGTGATGCAAAGCGTTTGCATATAGGAGCACCAATATACTTAGCAAATATCCTATACTTACATCCACGTCTGTTAATTCTATACCCGTACAAATTTATTTTTAGAAAGAAAGCTTCAGAGTTTTCAAATCGAAGACAAATTGATTGAAGAACGTATTTCCCCTTGTCTTCGAATCGTCCTTATGACAAGATAGAACGTATTTAATGCCACTGTATGACTTTACATATCACACCATGGGACACATTTTTTTCCATATCCCAATGCGCCATAAATGATTGAAGGAAAAAGCCATCAAATGTACAGAATAATTTCTTTCTTGGGGTTTAAAGTAATTCTACTAGTGAATAAAGAATAAAAATATTGTCGTTTGTAGAGCATTCCTTCTGAAATCCAGTTTGATTTTCATTGTGGAGAAGTTTTATGATTGGTATTTTTGCGCGAACTGAGTGGTACTTTCACTGGTTGATCGATGTTTCTATTTTAAGTATACGGTACCAGCCTTTTGAAAATTTACTAAGATTTCTATAGTAAACTATAGATTACTGAAATAAACTACATGCATAGTTTTACAATAGATTGTGCGCTATACTGTAGGAAATCTGTAGAATATTACATAGAAATCTCTACCGAAATCTGGAGAATATTCTATACAAATTTAGATATTATTCTATAGAAAACTGTATATAATTTTGTAGAAATCTACACTGGAATCTGTATAGAACTCAGCAGAATATTCTAATAAATTTGTTTGAGTAAGCCAAGGAGTTCTTTAGATTATTGTATAGAATTCTGTAGATTAATATATATCTAATTCTATACTTAACATTTCTAAATGTACAATACAGTTCAATAGTTTTTCCCAAAAGGGCACGATTGTGTCTTTCTGAGCCATGCTGACCTTTCACTTTGGTGGAAGGGTGATATTTTATACGTTTCAACCATGAACTACTCTTTATCGAATCAGATTGAATTAATTTAGTTTGTTGGTAAAGTATACCTTGCTTCAGGATAATCGGGATAAAACAATGTCAGTTTATCGATTCTCGGTGTCTGTAAGTTGACCTTTTGGCTACTTTGCCCCACACCCCTTGTACAACATACTGGAAATAGCGTTCCCTCTACAAAGCAAAGAGTTAAACAAAATGTTATGGAAAAAAATCACTATTTGCCATCGATTTCTAGTGAATATCAACTGTCATAAGCATTTCAAGTTGGCCTACACATTGTTGTGACTGTTCGTTGAACAATATACACGTCAAAATGTTGGAACTACCCGTATAAAAAAGAATGTATATTGTAAAAATTATAAATGTTTTTCTGGAGAAATTAACAAGAATAATACAATGTAGCTAGAATAATAATATACATTGATTTTATGCTTAATATATAGCCATTGTAAGCAAAGCCAATACTTGTATTCTTCAAACAGGAACCCTATTTTGTTGGTGGTCTCCTTACAAATTATAGAGAGCGAAAATTGTAAATACCTGGCTGTATATAGGGAAACTGGTAGTTTTCAAATTCTACTATGAAGTGGTTTTACAGAAGCCAAAACCTCAAAAAATATAACACTGCTATTACTTTAAAATTATAGAGTAAGTAGAATAAGCAAAATTAGGCTACCAAAGTACAAATGAACAGGATATTTACAGATTAAAACCAGACTTCTCGTAGAGAGTTTGAGAAAAGATCAGAAGCTGGGATCCAAGTGATTGGTGGAAGTTACCGTCTAATACCGAGATTTCAAGATACTTCTAAAATTTCTTGAATTTCCATTCAAGTGTCCCAAAAAAATTTGTCACATGCCAGAAGGTCTTTGTATGATGTTACAATCAATGAATTGTTTTCTTGAAATATCTATTCTGTTTTGTTTAAACTCTTTTTAGAATAGAGTACCATGTAAAACGTATGTGGGGTGAAACATTAAAGTTATAGTTTATTACAACACTTTGTTGGGTATAAAGGTCTAAATGATATACCTCTTTTTAACACAATTAGAAACTTGTCTCCATGGTTATTTTAGACAAGAAAATTTTCCCTGTGCCCGTGTGTTTTAGTGTTCATAAATTTATATCCGTAAGCAAATCTCCTCACGCGTTGAACGTCCACTTTATAGTAGTGTTTCATTTTGAACAAGCCCGTTTACTTTATGGAAAGTTTATGGAATGCTTACCGCAGGGATAACTCTTGGGTTTGCAAAGAATATAAATGAACTTTTGAAAATCTGTATTCGACTGAGATGTGTACGTTCAAAAACGGCGCGTGACTAATGCATGGATTAATCAACATGAGGTAGAAAATGTATAAGACTGTTGGAAAATAAATTAATCTACACCTGCTTCCAAAACAAAAGCGCTTTTGTCAATACAATATTCTTTTCCCTTCTATTATTTTGGATAATGATATTTTCAAATATTGCTAGTCTGGGTTAAATATTAAATCTCTTTCACAATACGACATCGGGATATTACTAAATGTTTTCTATTGAGCAATACGATTTTCCGAAATTGTTCACAAGTCCCTTATATAGATCGGTCTACTTGCTTCGATCACGGATCACATTAAAGCAGTGCAGGTGTTTAGTGACGTCCGGAAGTTCTTGAACAATGGCTCCATGACAGTCAATAGTGGTATTTTGTAGAAAGCACATCCAAGAAAGGTTAGCTAAAAAACCGTCGAAAACACTTGACTTGCGCAAGTAACTCTTCAGTACTTCGTTATGGACTTAATTTTAAATTCCCACATAATAAAACACTTTACATGTGGACATTGTGCGTATCTGTGGATCAGTTGGTCAAGTGTTTCACCCACGCGAGCAAACGTTTCCCGTATTTTCCTTCATAAATGTCATCGCTTAGATGCGTTTCGTTGGATAGCAACAGATAAAGACGATGTGAGTCTATATAAAATGTCCGTAAAAATATCGATAAAAATCAGTGTACCCTACAGACACAAAATGGAAAAATGAAACCGATTGAAAGAACATGTTGTCGCAATGGAAAGATTTGGCGATATAGTACTAAGGATTATTTCTTAATCAGAACATCGTTTTATTTGCTTCACGTTCATTTCAATAATCCAAAGACATGTACAAGACATGACAGTTGATTAGCTCAAGAAAAGGGACATGCAATAGATTTTCAGAAGGCAGATCTTTTTAAACAACATGTATGTCACAGAATGGTAGACTATCATGCGTTATCATTTTTTTTTTGGTGTAAGTAGATCCAATGTTAAAATTTGAACCATATCACATCATGTAAAACATCGGTGACCAATTGAGGTTTTATTGTAAACAAATCCGCTTGCAACAGGGACACCTGTTGGAGTTGCAAAGAATGTAATTCGATTACAGAGATGTATATGCTGAAAAACGTCGAGTGACAACGATATGTATACTTGAACACGAGGTAGAAAAGATCAAAAGCAGTACTGACATTTTGAGAGAATCAAATCTCGCCCTTTTTGTCACGCAATAAGACTATCCGAAATTGTTTCCTAGCAGCTTATATTAATTTGTCAACCTATTTCTCTATTGCTTAATAAAATAGCAAATGTGTTGAGAAAGGCTTAGGAACTATGGGTTTGTTTGTGTCAAAAGGCAAAAGGCACATTGAAGGATATAGAACAGTAACTGAAAGAAAGCCATCGCAAACACTTCACTCGTATTTTGTAACCTTTCGAGATATTCGTATACGTTTTGAATTCATTAGACAGTTCGGATCATCATGGGAAACCTTACAAAAATGTCCACATTGCTGGACAGATCCTAATCTATTTACCTTACAAAGCGTATTCCTCTACGCTTAACAGAAATGTACTTCCTGCACCAGGCCCTGTCTTCAAATACACTGGAATGAGGAAAGATAAACAGTTTCAGGTTTTGTTTTATTAACAATCACGTAAATCATTCATTGCACATCGTTGTGTTTTTCACAGTATCAAACAGAATATAGCTTACATGTCGTGTCGTACATATTTATGTGGGAACGACTCTTCTCAAGAGCTTGAACGAACATTATATAGGACCGATGCCCCCCCACCCACCACACATACCCGGTCACACGCATTTAGGAAAGTTCAAAACTTTGAAGTTTTGGATGGACAGAAATTTCATTGGTGGACCAGTGCTCCGCATTACGAGTAACCAAAATAGCACATGTGCACAGCAGTTTCGCCAGGATCTGAGACGAGGAGACGAGAAACGCATCGTCGGTGGCTGCCGTCCGCTATCAGCTCAGCTAAAAACTCTAGGAGGCTAATATGAAACGCAGGCCACGTGACATTGTTCTCTCACTGGAAGCTGACTCCTAACACAAAGAATACAGCTATTCGACAACTTAAGCTAAAGCTTAGCGCACACGAGAGGATCCGGCTGAGCTGCCGGCCACACGTGGCTGAGAGCTAGGCTGTTTGCCTTTTGTGTGCGTAAAATTTGGCGAGATTTTCGCCTCGCCAAGCCATGAAGAAAGTATCTAGCATGTTAATATTCTCTGCCTCGCGAGACCAGAATATCCCTCTCTGCGCACAACGTGAGCTGCCAGCTGAGATGAGAGGAATGACGTCTATTAAAAACGTGATCACTTTAGAATATTACGTAACACAGGTAGTGATATTTATGTAGACCAGTGAATTTGGGTGACCAAGAACTTGCCTCAGCCAAGAGCTCATTGTCTGCGCTGAAATTTGCTGCTTCTCTCTTGGCCACGTGTGCATTGCATCTCAGCCGAATCCGCTTGTCTGCGTTTAGCTTAAGCAAAATGCCTACTGTTGACAAGTATAGGCTCTGAACACCCAGCTGAGATGAAAGCCCGGCTTGCTGAGCCAAGCATATACCTCTACTTTACCCTAACGCATGTACATTTTAACTTTCAGCTGTGGATAAACCACTGAATTAATGAGGTTCTTCCTTAAGGATAATCGAGATCAAACAATGACAGTTTGTCGATATCCATATTGAATAGATTATACAAATTCAGTAACAGGCTGTAAAGACCTGAGGGCCTCTAAATATCTCCTTGGTGGTGTGTGTACCGATTGACGTATAAAGGAAACATAAAGAGGAGAAAAATGGCTAAACACAGTGAGTTCAGATAAACGTTCGTGACAACGATAGTCGATATATAAAAGTCAGTGATATCTAAGAATTAATTTCGTTACATTTCCTTTACCACACTACATGTATATCTAATCTGCCACGCAGGGTTTTTATTTAAGTTTCTTCATCAAGATGTCTCGACTACAGAGGGCTTTACCAGGTGTATTATCAACTGGAACGAAAACAAAGCCTGGTGATAAATGGATACACGATTTGATAATATGTCAATACACCAAACACGTCGGTGGTGAATGGTGATATATTACGACGGATGTTCCAAACCATACGATTATCGAGAATCGTTTGCATAGAATCGAAAGTGTCCTCGTGATAATGTAAGGGACCGAAAAACTGTGTTTGTTAACTTTAAGGCGCGATATTTTTTGTAATTGAAGTATTGGAGGTTTCCTGGAATGTACCGAAACTGAGTCGCTTTACCGGGCTAAATATAACAAATATCTTTCTAAATGATATTAGCATTTAATAAATTTATAATTATTTTTATTTTATTTTTTCGTCTGTAGTAAACATTTTGATATTTACTTTCGACGCCATTTTTATTCAGCCCAAAAATACGGTGAATTACCGTATACAAAGCGCAGACTGTCCGAGGCGTGTCAAAGCCGACAAGTAGCGAGCGAAGATAGCCGAAGGATGTTCCGAGTGAGAATAGCACCTCTCCTAATATCATAGACTGGTAATTAATACATTGACATTTTGCTACATTGTCTCATGCGTTTTGGGTGACTTTCTCTAGATAAAAAGTCATAAAAAGTTTATGCAGGATCACTATTCTCCATCGATTTCTAGTGAATATCAACATTCAAAAGCATTTCAAGACGACCTACTTATAGTTGGGTCTTGTCGTGGATCTCTACAAATGAGAAAAGTGAACTATTTTAAAAAAGAATGCAGACTGTGAAATATCTCAATGCCATCCTTGGAACTTGTAATACATTTCAATGCATTGGTCATCACGCTGATTTGAAATCGCCGTCTTGTCCAGTAACTTTCGTAATTATCCGTTATTCTGCAGAAAAACTAAAAGTATCACCCTGGTAATAATCATACATACTTAGTTCCACGTATCCAATAACCTAGTCCCTAGCTAGGTAAATTACTTTATTCCCTACATGCGGCTTCACACATCCTACCTAATAACTGTAGGATTTTTGTATACATGCATATTTTAATAATCCCGAAAAGTCATCTTTATGTGTTTTAGTGACCATAAATTTATGTAATAAGCATCAGTCGAATAGCACACCTTTATAATAGCATTCTCCAGGACAGATAACACCCAATTAGATTTCTAACTGTAAAAATCTCTGTTAATATAGGTACTTATTCGATGACATAAAATTGTACGAACGACTTTAAGGCTGATTATGTCTTAGATTTTGTAAATATTGACAGAAAGCTTTTCCGAGAACATATTGTAGAATGTTACCTTGGTATACTTTTCTGAGAAATACTATGTCAATGACCGGACCCTAGATGATCTCTAATGATAAATGTAAGTTGAACTCTAGAATCTCTAGAAGACCTCTATCTTTGTTAGGGCTAGTGATGATTAAACAAAGGGGAGTGAACAAAGTGTCAACAAACATATGTAGCGATGTGACAACCAGAGGTCATTCTACTCTAAATCAATGCTAAGTATGGCATATATAAAAGCAGGATCTGTGTCGAAAAACAAATATTAGACCCCCTGACCCACGGGTTTACTTAGTAATGATAATTAACTCTACCTCATTTTTTAAAACATTTGTTTAAGTCATTCCTTGTATCAGATGGTCCTTCACGGAGCAACCCGTAAATAGAACAGCGATGATTGTCTGCTTTCGAGGGAAGTCCATTTGGGCGAAACGAAATAGGTTGACTAAACGAGTTACTATTTGTCTGCAAAACACATATTTTGATTAATAGATTTCCTAAAAGAACTACATCAATAATCATATTACCTTACATGTAAGTGTCATGGCGATGATGTGTATGTGAAGTAAGGGGAAGAAGTCATTTTCTTGATAGTCTTTGTGTATCTCTTACTGTATAGCTTATATCTAGAACCTAGTGGAATATTTAAATCTTATGGAATAGCATCAAATTAACCTCACATAACTCTATAAACATGTATAGCTTTTAATAATAAAACGGAAATATACTTATTCGTATAATAATCAAAATCAGAACGCAAAAAGTGTATTTCGTTACTCATACCTGTACCATTCCATGTAAAAATAATGAAGCCAAAACACATAGGACAACTTGTACTACTTTGTACATGGTGATACAAAGTAGTGCAAGTTGTCCTATGTGTTTTGGTTTTAGTAAAACCGCTCCATAGAAGAATCTAGAAAAATAATGAAATTTGCAAAATCAATGTCTCAATAATGAGTTTCCGGGATTCAACACTGTTGCTTTATAAAGGCATATATAAGTTTTTTTGCTTCAACTTATCCTATTATTGAAAATAACCCGATGAATACATGGACTTTGTAGGACGAAACATTTTCCATTACTTTTAATAAAAAGCAATCCTCCGAAATGAGCTGCTTAGTGTCATTTTCCCTTTGTTTGATCAAAAAAAGTGTCTTTCCACTGACTAGAGATATAAAATCAATTTCCTATTTAACACTTTATTTAATTTCCACAACTTTTCGTCCGAGAAATGTGTGTTTAAGTTGACAGTAAGATCGATAATATCATTACATGTCACTTGAGTTAATTTGAGTTTTCATGTGTGTTTTAATGCTTTTGCAAGGTGTCATATTTGTCACAACGCAGTCACGCTACTTAAAGTGGCATGAGCTGCCAAAGTTCACACTTTTTCATAATTTCTGATCGTCATGACAGTGAGATGCTTTGAAGGTCATCGAAAGACTAAAAGATTAGCGTTGGAATGAGGAAAATCCATACAGTATGTGGCCTATACAAACCGATATAGAGTTCGAAAAGTAAACAAAATTTAAATAACCGGGACGATTTTTCATTCATTCTAAGCCAAAGTTAGTTCAAAGCAATACTTTATCGTACATTATCGAGACTAGAAGCTCTAAAAAGCTTCTGAATTATACGTTTTGAGAAAAAATAGCCGATAATTTCAACATTCTGTTTTTACGTCAAAATATCAACATTTTGGCAGCTCATTTAACCAAATTGATCAGTATTTTAAAAGCTGTATATATGATGTGATGGTATGAAAAACATAGCACAAAACCAATGCAATATTGATTCCTGAAGAGTGCTGTTGATGATCAGACCCTGGATAGTAAGTTTATACCACAATCAAAAGACATTACATGTCGCAAACGCAACACGGTATGAACATGTTTTTCAAAACGCGTTGCGGACTCAGCAAGTAATAAAAACAAATGTCATAAATTTTTTCATAATTTTTTTTTTTACTTTGCTTGATCCTTCGGCAAATGCATAGAACCTTTTTACACTTTATGAAAAAAAATGTCAACATATATGTCAATTTGGAATCTGCGCACTCTCTTTTTGGTTGTTTTCAGTTACAGTTTGGTAATTTGGTTGAAGAGAACACGTGTTTACATTGTATTTACCTTTAATAAAAGTTATATTTTGCTAGATGTAAACGATGGAACAGTAATATCACTTAGAGGTTTAACAATTTGAAAAGCATTTTGAAAAACTTTTTCATTTCGACCGCGAAGCGTTTTGAAAAAGTGTTCTATAAAGTATTGCGCCAGCGACACCTTATGAATTTTTTTCTCCGTCTCCTGTCGATTTTTTTCCATATCGGGCGTCAACGGTGGTTGTTAGCTGAGTGTGTGTGTGTACGTTTACCGTATCTGTCGCTGTCGTTAAAACTGGCTTATCTTTGTTCTGGTTACTGTTGATTAAACGAGGTGAATGACCGAAGGCTCACGAAGTCTAGCACTAGAAGTTGTGATGTACTTTCTTATTAATCCACTCAGTCAAGTACATTAAAGGCCTTTCGCTAATGAGTTCTTTAGACGGTTGTCTTATTTTGAATCCGGAATTAACGTGATGTTGATTAGCATGTGGAAAGTACATAAAAATGGGAACATTTGATGCTTACTAGCAGTGGATTTATCCTCTCCTGAAAGCATTCATTCTATTTCAAGCATAGAAACAATTATGAAAACCCATGTAAGGAAAATAATCCGGCTTTTTGTTGGATGTTGTATTTGGCTCTGGTGTGACTTCTGTCCGGCTTCCCTGAGTACGGACAAATCGTCAGGTCAAATAGCATTCTGTTGTTGAAAGGCGTTTGAATGTACGTAGGTAAGCCCTTCGATTTTGTAAATATCATATACAAATATATATTGATTTCATTAATTCACACGTCACATTTCTGTATGGCTATTATATTTTGATTGGACTTCAGATGAAAAGTTGTTACCCAGATTCCATCGAGGTTAATCAAAAGTCTCCACTGAGTTAAACAAGCATTCCAATATCAAAGTTAGTGATCATCACTATAAATCAAGTTGATGGAGATAGTATGGTAATATACAAGAGGAAATTTTGATGGGCAACTGATTCGTTATATATTCCTAATGCCTTATAAAAAAAATTTGAGAAAATACTTCAAAAACTACATACAAGAATTTAAAGAAAGGATAAATTACGTTAAAAAGACTCATGTGTGGAAAATTCATTCTTGCTCTACTTAAGGTAGTAGACTAAGGCCGTTGAGCTGCCATTTGCATGAAGTACTTTGCGTAAAGGCACACTTGCCGCGAAAATCAGGAATATTGTTTACATTAAAAAAGAAAGTCCGTTTTCTGTATTTTTCCCAGACAACATAAGTTAGGAACTTCCTATTTTTACCAAAATTTAAAAGTTTGGACGTCACTTTGTATTTTAAATTTGAATTTGAAAATTTGAATTGTTAGGTGCCCGTAACGTAAACAAACCACACTGCCCCCTATTGGCGATTTTATGTTTCAGTCGAGTGAGTGAACTAACGGCACAGTGTAATTTTACGTAGGCCTATTTATCTGAGAAATACAGACTGACGATCGGTTAACAGCGACTGAAAAAGCCTGCTGATAATTGTCTGAGTGTAAACCACAGACAAAAAGGCCTGAAATGAGGGTAATCCAACACGAAAGTTGACCGACACTGATCGTTGTTGTTGTAATCAGGCTTCGATTCTTCGTTTGTTTTTCACCCCATTTCTACATTCTAAAGCTAACTAGACATGTTTTATCTGTCCTACGTTTTAGTTTAGTGGTATTAGTCGTAGTAAGCTCATGTAAATTGGTTTTCTTAGCAGATTTAAATAGGCTACGGCGGCAAGTGGGCCTTTAAAGACGTTTAACTACCGTTCGTTTCTAATGTTAATAATCGTATTTATCATTCGTTCACATACACGAAACCTGATTGCCAAAGTATTTTGATCGTGTTTCAGGCAACAACAGTATTCTCGTTATTTTGGGATAACACTTTCTTGAAAATATGGTAGACATTTTTCTACCGATTTTCAAGAAAGTGTAATCCCAAAA
This sequence comes from Lepidochitona cinerea, assembly GCA_963971465.1. NCBI lineage: Eukaryota > Metazoa > Mollusca > Polyplacophora > Chitonida > Tonicellidae > Lepidochitona > Lepidochitona cinerea. Next base: position 38,027,406 of record OZ020555.1, on the reverse strand, counting down.
TAACGAGAATACTGTTATATTCACTTTCTAAAAGACACTAACTAATTAAAATTATAGGGAACAAGGCGTGGGAGGTTGTTGATTTTTCTGTATCTGTTATTAAATAAATCATTCTTAATTAACGTTTTCTAGAATTGAAATTCTATATTTGACACATATATAATAATCGACGTTAAATGGCTGCTTTGAAAGATAAAAATATTAAAAACACATAAACATCAAATATATTAGGTTATTTAATTTAGTCTCGCAATGATCGCAACAGAAATGTAATTCTTAGTTGTCATCCTTACTTTCTGACCGCCTGTTAACTTGAAAACTATTTTTGTTTTCGGTAATCGATTATTTCGTGCTACTGCATGACTATGGTCACTTTGACCTTTAATTAATGCATGTGTTTAGTTCCTAATCACCCAGAAGGGAAATTATTTCGGGAAACCTAATCTGCTATGGACAAGCCGTGTTAAGTATGGTATAAAAAGCTGTTTAATTGGGTCAAATGACACACTGACTAATTTAGCATCTCAATTTGACGCCATATCGAAACAACTGCGTGAGCCAACCTATCTAATTAACACTCAATTTAGGTAACTATCGTGGCAGTTCAAATTTGTTTAATTCTCCATAATATCTCCTCTGGCAAGGCAAAAGTTCAGCAAATATTCCTTTTATTTTCATTACGGGCCCCAGCGCTTGTTTTATCTTAGAATTCGGAATTAATAAAATCAATATTTTTATGTCGAAATTCAACTGATTTAACTGGAGATAATATGTGGCCAGTAGGGATAAATATAACTGAACTCATTATCTACAGTAAGCAATTTCTTATAATATTGAGGTGTGTATTAATGTAATGTAGGTCTCGCAAATGTTTTATCAAAATCTAGTCAACAATATTATAAAAAATGCACGGAAGCAAGCAAAATACTTTCATACGTGCGGATTTTTTCTCATAATAGGTAAATTAAGAGAATGTCTTAGTCCAAATGTCATGTAAATCCTAACATAGGTTTCCCGTATGAATTTAGTGTTTTAACATCTGACGCTATGGACCAGGGGTAGGTTGTTCAAAGCGTCGCGTCACAAAGGAATGTCTTTGTTACATCAAGTCATTTAACCTGTTGTTAAGCTAATTTCCTTTTGAACAACTGGCCCCTGATTTCACCTAAACAGAAGATTGGAATGGCCTGATCTGCTGAAACAGCTAGTAACATCGAGCCCTGGAACGATTCTATAAAGTAAAAATCCCTGGAACTCTAAACATGGAAGTAAACATTATGTAACGCCCAAGATATTAATTTATACTGTTGGATAATTGCACTCTAGACCATTGTAGAAGACGGTGGCTAATGGGTTAATCGTGTAAAAGTTTATTTATTGCTACTATCTGTTCGAGTATACAATCCCTGGATCTCTGGTGCCTCTCTCTGTAGGGAGTAATAGCTCTTGTCGGTGCTGCGTGAAGGGTGGGAAACAGGGACGGTGAAATAAAATAACACTATGTAGGCCCTATGGCCTCACCAAAAAACACAAAAAACGTAAGCCCACTATTGACATATCTAGTATTATCGATCGACCAATTACAAAAATAGACAACTCTTTGTTTAAAAAGTCAAAGTGCTAGTTCAAGTTAAGGGACGGAAGCATTCTTATTGAATGCTTCGGGGAATAAGAAACGTTAAATTTAGTAAGCTTAAAACGATTTACCGATTGCTGTTTCCCTCAAGTCACTGAACAGCTGTAAAGGCATCATTTGTGACCGTTAATAAGAAAGATCTCACTGATATTTCCAAGAATAGCATTTGCTCGGAAACGCAATGACCAGGTATGTGAAGCACTTTTCAACACGGCGATGTGGTCAAAATAAACAGCTTTCTTTTAACATTCAGCAAATTGACCGTCTCGGACAACAGGTTCATTGACATGTATATGGTTGAAGTGGACGTATTTATTCCACATTTGTTTGGGGTTTTATCTGCCACAGATTCGGTCATGGGAGTGTTCAATGCCACAAAAAACAAGTTTGTTGCAAGTGCTCCGGGTAAAATCATGATGGTAATGAGTGTAAACATGCATAAAAATACCCCAACTGCGGTGCAGCTTACATGTCTTCTTTAAAAGACCTTCGAGAAAGAGAGACACAGATGATGAAAGTCGAGTCGGCAGCTCATATGTCCAATTCACATGACCTGGTCTATGATATTGAGACTAAGTTTGACCACTAAATCAAACCTAGTGCAAGATCTGGCCCTTTACAAACCCACTTTGTCTCTGATGAGAGTATCTGGAGACCTTTGTTTCAGGACTCAGAATCGTTGGAGGCACACGGCTAAATCTCCCAGGAGCGACTATTTGCCGAGCCTCTGGGCTATTGAACATTCAACAGTTTATGGGCCTATAAAATCCTCCCAGTAAGAGGTGGCTATCAGTACACTAGACAAAGACTGCCAGGAAAATTTGTAAGTTCGGCCTTTATTTTTACCTTTTTACTATAACTAATGTACTTTGTTGTGATGTTGTTGTTATGCCCGTGTCTTTGGGACCTTACATCATTACAAACTTGTTACTAGAATATTAAACTAAATTAGATTTAATAACTTCTATCCACACAGGTATAAACTAAAATTGGATTCATAAGATATTAAATTGTAAGTTGAATATTTGCCATATTAATATATCATGTAATTGTTGCTCTTGTGTGTCTGCAAGGCGTTAAATATTGGAGAATTATCCTTTCTCAGCTCCAGTCTTTGATGCTTTCCATTATGGTCATGTTCACTATAACATTATGCCCTTGTAGACATACATAAGTAATATGTCAATGACTGAATCAGTACAATTTAGTTACAATTTTCTCACACCTAGTTTTGGTTCTTTCAGCTTGAACCATCATTGCATGATACAGAATGTTAACAGAAATACAGCGTGTGTATAAAGAAAAGAGGCAGTCTGTGCAGTTAATTGGATTTGAGAGTTACATCAGTTCAAGAAATTTTCTGGTGACAGTAAACAACAGATAACAGATAATTGACATTGAACATTCAAATTACAAGTATGGCACATTCAGAAGACAGATATAGCGTAAGGGAATCAAGCAATACCATTCCAAATATTTATCAAAACCTCACAGAAACACTTAGACACCTTCGACAGGAAAGAGGGGGACATAAGTCATCAATAACAATAAAACACAGAGAAATTGAAGAATTGATGCTTACATCTACAGATATAGAAGAGGTTAAATTAAAACTAGACCAGATTATGGCTTCTTATAAACAGTTCAACAGAGTTCATACACAGTACATGGAATTGCTACAAGACGATGCCAATGAAATTTCAAGAGCTTTGTCATATTATGCAAATGTGACTACACAGTTTGAACAAATTCAGAGCGTAACACGTAAATGGTTAGAGGCCAAAGCAAATCACACTAACATTGAGGATAACATAAACCCTGAGGACTCTGTCAGTCAAGCTGGCAAAAGCTCAAGTTCAACTTCATCTTTGAGATTAAAGGCTAAGGCTCAGAAAGCTGTTCTCCTAGCACAAGCAGAAAATTTAACGAAAAGACAGGACCTTAAAGTAAAACAATTGGAATTAGAACAAGAAACAGAACGACTTACATTAGAAGGACAAATAAAAGTTGCAGAAGCGGAGGAACAAGTCCTATTGTGTTGGTGAAGATTAAAGATGCGCGAGATTGTTATATACATGCACTTCTGGACAGTGGAAGTACCAGTACATTTTGCTCAAAAGAACTTTTCCAATACCTAGGCCTGAGCGGCCATCAAACAAGTTTATCCCTAACCACCTTAGTTAAAGACAGCACCCCTTTACAGCTCACCACAACCTCGTTACAACTAACTGATCTCAGTGGTCGACAGTCGTTGATTCTTCCAAGAGTGTTTGCAACTCCGCATTTTCCAACCTTGAGGGATAATGTTGCTAATTTGACAGATATACCAAAATGGCCTCATTTGAGTGATATTCTATTCTCTTCCAGCAGAGGAGCAAAGGGGGCTCTTATTATTAGACAGGATATCCCACAAGCCCTATTACCTATCGAAGTACGATATGGAAAACCTGGTGAACCTTACGCAACAATGACAATGCTGGGATGGTCTCTAAACGGTCCCGTTGGCATATATCACAACGGTGCAATCGTGAGCAATTCTGTGCAGGCTAAGGATGACCTGTCCCTTCAAGTTGAAAACTTTTGCAAATTAGATACTAGATGTCCTAATACATCCAAGGAAAACAAAACTCTTTCGAGGAATGATATAAAAGTAGTAAGTCTGTGGAAGGAAACCACTACGATTGAAGATGGGCATTTCCAAATGAGAATACCTTTGCGAAATGACAATCCTAACTTACCTGATAACTACAGTGTCACAAAAAGTCGCCTGGTATCACTTGGAAGAAAGCTGTGACATGACAATGAAAAATTAGATAAGTATAAACAGGAAATTGACGGACTCATATCTAATGGATACGCCGAAAGAGTGCCAGACAATAGCATGCATTTAAATATCAACCGAGGAAAAATTTGGTACTTACCCCATCATTACATAGCGTCACAAATGTAAACAAACCAAATAAACTAAGAGTCGTCTTTGACTGTGCTGCTACCTTTGGTGGAGTCTCTTTGAACAGTGAGGTCCTACAGGGACCCGACTTAGCTAACAACTTATTTGGTGTTCTGTTACGGTATCATCTGATATCGAGGCAATTGGTGTCGTGAAAGATCTCTGGTCACTTCTGAGCAGAGGAGGATTTCAACTCAACAAATGGGTAAGCAATGATCGAACTGTGCTTGAGTCTGTGCCTGACCACAAGAGAGCTACAGGAGTGAAATCAATTGACATGTCCCAGAGCTGTCTGCCCACTGAGAGAGCCCTTGGTGTCCAATGGAATATTGAGCAAGACAGCTTTGGATACAGTATCCGTCATAAAGATAAGCCCCTAACCCGAAGAGGTTTGTTAAGTGTAATGACATCCATTGGGATTTGTGAGCCCGTACATTCTGCTAGCCAAGCAAATCTTCCAAAGAGAAACAAAAGCTGGAAAATCATGGGACTTACCTTTGGAGCCTGAAAACATATCTAGCTGGCAAAACTGGCAGAAGAATCTCCTTAAGCTAGACAATTTCTGGATTGATCGCTGTCTGTTTCCAAAAGGCTTTGGAGAAATTCTCTCGGCCGAATTGCACCATTTCTCTGATGCCAGTGGTTTGGGCTACGGAGTGACCAGTTATATTCGTCTGATTGACATTAACAGTACAGTTCATTGTTCCCTAGTGACAGCCAAGTCGAGGCTTGCTCCCATCAAAACTCTCACCATCCCACGTCTAGAGCTCACTGCTGCTGTTCTCGCTACACGTATGGACTCGACATTACGTGCTGAGCTAGAAATCCCAATTGACAAATCACTGTTTTGGACCGACAGTGAGATAGTCCTTCGGTACATAATCAACCAAGATAGACGCTTCCAAACTTTCGTTGCAAATCGCTGGTCCCAAATTCACGATGTTTCGGAACCTACCCAATGGAGACATGTTGGAACTGCTGAAAATCCTGCTGACGATCCATCTCGGGGATTAAATGCAGACAGCTTACTTTCCTCGATCAGATGGAAACATGGACCAGATTTTCTCTGGAAATCGGAAGCGTCATGGCCAAGGCAACCAGATTTTAACAATCAGTTAACTGAAGATATGGAAGTCAAACCAGATTTGAAGATATGCCAGGTCCAGGAGTCACCTGAATATCCAATCAGTAAGTTGATACACAGTTTTTTTTCTTGGTATAGAGTAACGAAAGCTGCGGCATGGATTCTCCGGTTGCGAAACTGTTTACTGAAAAAGTCCACCACAAACACTAAATCACCACTTTCTGTGACAGAACTATTGTTGGCCGAACATTCCATTATTTGTTTCATACGAAACAACGCGTTCAGAGACGAGCTCAACGATCTTACCTCAGGAAATGCTCTTAAGAACTCAAGTTTCCTACTTAAACTCGAACCATGGAAGGATCAGAATGGCATCTTGTGTGTGGGAGGTCGCCTAACAAAAACATCTGTTTCGTCAATTTCTCAGTGTCAGTGGATCATACCCAGAGATCACCATGTCGGACAGCTTCTCATTCAGAGTTATCACAATGCTTCAGGTCACTCAGGCAGAGAGTTGGTCTTGGCTCAGCTGAGGCAGCGCTATTGGATAGTCAGGGCTAGGAAGCAAGTTGACAATGTGCTCAGATATTGTGTGACCTGTAAAAAACTTAACAAGAAATCCGACTTTCAACGTATGGCCGATTTACCCATGGATAGGATTACGCCATATCAGCCTCCTTTTAGCTATGTTAATGTCGATTGCTTTGGGCCATTCTTTGTAAAAAGAGACCGCAGCCTTGTTAAAATATATGGATGTATTTTTACCTGCTTGACTATTAGAGCAATACACATTAAGAAGCTTGACAGGCTTGGAACAGACTCGTTTATTAATGGCCTTAAACGTTTTGAAAGTCGTAGAGGTAGACCACAGCGAATCCGATCCGATAATGGTACGAACTTTACGTCAGCAGAAAGAGAGCTTAGAGAGAGCATTCATCAGTGGAACCAGTCCGCTATTACGGAGCATCTAAGACAGAAAGGTATTGAGTGGCTATTTAACCCACCGGCGGCTTCCCACATGGGAGGCGTCTGGGAGAGACAAATACGTACAGTGCGAAAGGTTCTGAATTCCCTGCTACTAAAACAGTCAGGATGGGACGATGAGGGATTATATACTTTATTCTGTAAAGTCGAAGCAATAGTTAATAGTCGCCCTATCACAGTAGTTTCTGATGACTGTAAGGATGCTGAGCCGTTAACACCGAACCATCTACTACTCTTGAGCTCAACGCCCGTTCTACCGCAAGGTGTTTATACTACAGAAGATGTATACAGCAAACAGTGGCGAGATGTCCAACAGTTAGCAAATGTGTTTTGGAATCGTTGGATAAGAGAATATGTGCCTAGTATTCGGTTCCGCAAAAAATGGTTAACCACGAAGAGGAATCTGTGCGTGGGTGATCTCGTCCTTGTTTTGGAAGAAAACCGCCCAAGGGGTAACTGGCCCCTTGGTAGGATTATTCGTGTTTATCCAGGGAGAGATGGACTTGTTCGTTCAGTTGACGTTAAGACAAGAGGAACTTGTTGAAAACGCCCAGTCAGTAAACTGTGTCATCTGGAACTACCCCCACAGTGAAGAACACTAGCTTTGTTTGGTCACTTGCATTTTCTAATGACTTTAACGTAATTCAATATGTCACCATTATAGATTAAATGAGATAAACTTTCCTTCAAGTTCCAAACACAAAATATTTAAGAAATCATATTTCAATTGATATTTTTTTCTTTTGTACGAAATTGAATGTGTTGCCATGCCTATTTAGAGTTAATGTCATATATGTGTGAAATGTTTGTTAAATGTTTCAGAAAGATTTTTCCTACACATTTAAAGGTGTCGGTGTAAGATTGAAAAATTATTTTTTGGTCCGTCTTCGCATTTTTGGACAATTATTTTTAGTTCTTTTCCTAGTTCATTTTTTGGTAGTTTCTCAGGCTAGATTACATGGTCAGTGATTAGAAAGGCCAGTTTGGAACAGTTTATGGGCCTATAAAATCCTCCCAGTATAAAGAGGTGGATAGCCAGTAAAGTTAGCCTATAGCAAGAGTGTTACACTAGACAAAGACTGCCAGGAAAATGTGTATGTTCGGCCTTTATTTTTACCTTTTTACTATAACTAAAGTACTTTGTTGTGATGTTGTTGTTATGCCTGTGTCTTTGGGACCTTACACCATTACAAACTCAGGCGTTACTGGAATATTAGACTAAAGTTAGATTTAATAACTTCTATCCACACAGGTATAAACTAAAATTGGATTCATAAGATATTAAATTGTAAGTTGAATATTTGCCATATTAATATATCATGTAATTGTTGCTCTTGTGTGTCTGCAATGTAAGGCGTTAAATATTGGAGAATTATCTTTTCTCAGCTCCAGTCTTTGATGCTTTCCATTATGGTCATGTTCACTATAACATTATGCTCTGGTAGACATACATAAGTAATATGCCAATGACTGAATCAGTACAATTTAGTTACAATTTCCTCACACCTAGTTTTGGTTCTTTCAGCTTGAACCATGCTTGCATGATACAGAATGTTAACAGAAATAAAGCGTGTGTATAAAGAAAAGAGGCAGTCTGTGTAGTTAATTGGATTTGAGAATTACAATGTATACGATTGGTTAACATCGGTGCGTATTGAAGGAAGTTGTGTTCTACTGTGTGTCCAGTCACTATGGAATCTTTAGTAACACAGTTACCCGACAGTAAAGCCAAATCTGCTTCGACTATTTAAAGTCTGTATCTTCGGTCGAAATACCCTATTCCGTCTTCAAACCTAAGATAGTCAAAACATCAAACAGATTGGACAAATGTGGGATTAACAACAAAAAACGAGAAAACTGGCGCAAATCCAGGCAGAGATCGGTCCTACTTTTTCCCGTTCTTCTTTTTCAAGGAAAGAAAGGGTTGTTTTATCAAGAAGCCGAATTTTTCTTATCACCCCAAATCGTGTGTACCACTTGCAAATTGCCCATTCAACATGTTCTTTTCAGGTGCTTCGAGTTGGCTGTGGTGAAAAATCGCCTGCTCAAAGCTAACTCCATGAAGGAGCATTTAACCAAGGCGAAAAGCAACAGATTGGTCTTAAAAGGTGAATTTTTATTGTAATATACATACTTTCAAAACTATTTCTTATGAAAAAAATGTTGATCATTTTATGTGTTTCTAACCTTCAAAAGAGTTATTTACACTCTTTTTAGCATGTTTTTAACGTTATTTCCATCCTCTGTGTTGAAAGGTATTTGGTATTTTTTTGATAGCGACGTTTAACTCCAATCAATCTATCCATAAAGATGCATATTTGTCTGATCACACAAACAAAGCTCTTAAAGTGGCATGAGCTGCCAAAATTCACACTTTTTTTTCATAATTTCTGATCGTCAAGACAGTGAGAGGATTTGAAGGCCATCGAAACACTAAATGATTGGCGTTGGAATGAGAAAAATCTGTACGAACTGAAAACGTGTTCGACAAATGGCCAACAATTTCAACATTCTGTTTTAACGTCAAAAATATCAACATTTTGGCAGCTCATGCCACTTTAAGAAGATGATAAGGACATGTTTCAAGAAAAATAAAATCTACTTAATAAATGGTTTAAATAGTACGTTTCAGCCCATGAATGCCTTTGTATAATGATACATCGAAACAACTCTTAATATTACAGATATCTAAAGTGACATGATGTGCCAAGATTTCACACTGTTCCTAAATCCTGATTGTCACGGAAGTACAAGGCTTTAATGTCTTCGAAAAACTAAATGATTGATGTTAGAATGAGAAATATCCATATAATATGTGTACAAACTGAAATAGTGTCCGAACAGTAAAACTCACCAAACACTCTAAGGTCAAGTTAGTTCAAAACACCTGTCTGGCGTATATGTTCGAGACTAGTTGTCAGAAACAGCTTCTGAATTGTGAAAAAATAGCCGAAAATGTCAACACTCTTTTTACATTTTGGCGAATCCAGTATGTTACACTGTGTGTAACTTGGGAATGTTTTCTTGGAAGTAAACGAAAATATTTAGATTTCGAAGGATTTGATTAATATCCGGTTTTCTTTATACTGAGAGTCTGTGTGATTTCTATACAGCGATTGTCCTGCTGGGTGACTAAGCTTTTGTCGAATATACGATTCCGCATTCACAGCCTCAATAACACGAGTTTGCGAACATGTGTTTTGATATACCGTGTTGGGTGTATGAGTGAGAGCGGATTTCTTATCAATTAACAATTACCTTCATTTACTGGTGTGGCAAGGTTATGATAAAAATGATAAGTGACTTTAGGTTTAAGTTAAGTCGTAGGCTATAGGTTTTCTGAAAGGCAAGCTTATCGTTGACTTTTATATCTTAAAAGTAACAGACAATCGATTTTTTTAACGATATTTCCTGTGAAACATTCCTAAATTTGACAAATGTTTCTGATATCATTTTAAGCGCATCCAAATATTGCACCGCGTGTGCCCAAAAAAAAAACTAGCTGTATATCAGAAATGCGAATCGCTGTTGAAGGCAAGTAGCCGGATCAGACGTAGCTGATAATGGAAAAACGATATTTTTGAACTTGTCCCGCTGAAAAAAAAAAACGGCGGCACAAATTTCACAACAATAAAGCAAAGAATAAAATATCTACCACTGCATTCCGATAGTGTAGACCACGAAGAAGGAGTTTGTCAAACTTATGCCGCTGTAAAGTGACTAAAGATATATGAGTGACGCATTTCTACGACGCCCCGCACAGTTTAACTGGTCGTTTAAATGTTTTACTATGGCGTTACGTCAGGTTGAAAGCCAATATTGACTGCATAAGGGAAAGTTTACCACTTTACAGCGGCTTAAGTTTGACAAACTCCTTCTTCCTTGTCTATACTATCGGAATGCAGTGGTAAATATTTTATTCTTTGCTTATTTGTTGTGAAATTTGTGCCGCCGGTTTTTTTATTGGCGGGACAAGTTAAAAAATATCGTATTTCCATTATGGAAGTGATCTGGGCTATGACGAATACGGAAAAAAATAAATTCGGCAGAGCCCAGATTTCCCGGCTAGATCAGACAAAGTATTATGATATTATGATAACCACCAGAGCCAAAAAGTCCGGTTTCTGATGTGTGCAAGTGTTTGACCTTACTCGCTGAAATGTTTTGTTTCTTTTGGCTCATTACTTCATGAAGTCATTATATCATGGTTAACATGTATTCACATTCAGTGTGGGATCGGATATTTGTGGCTGGGTATAATAAACTTTTATAACATAGCTACATTAGTGCAATAATCCTAAATGGCCGTTATTATATCCAAACAACTAAACTATCTAGTTGAATACAAATATATTATTGAGTAAAATATTCCATTTTTGTAAACTTTCTGCTTTTGCACAACTCGACACAGTTTGAAGAAGCCTTCGTTTTACATCAACATTTTTAATGAAATGTATTGTTGTTTCATGTTTTTGTTTATTAGCAGAAATTTTCCTACCAATATCGTCTCTAAATAAAATATGAAGCCATTGGTGTCGATGACCACAGAAAGAGCTATTCAGAATAATTCAGGAAATTAAGTCAATGGATTGTCTTTGGGTTTACAGCACGAGGGCCTAAGCAGCTTTGACTTAGAGGGAATTAACATCTGCATTTAGCTGTCCTGTTGGCTTCTGTAAAGCACTGAAACACACACAATCAGTAAAATAACAGAGTATCAGTTCTTGTGGGAAAAAGTGAAACGAAAAGACACCTTGTGTCGTGAATTGGATTGATTGATTTTTACGCCGCACTCAAGATTATTTCATTTATACGGCGGGTTAAGTGTGAGTGAAACCCGAGCTCTTTGTCCAGAAGAAACCCCCAACCTTCTGCGAGTACCTGGCAACGCTTTCATATATGGCAATCGGGAGAAAAAAAAACACGACCCTCCGGTGGTAACTATGGAAGCCGAATACGGATATTATATTCTCGAGCTTCGCGACCCCGCCAGACTCGCCAAAGCAATTGTTTCGCGACTTTCTCTACCACGCCAATCTCGACAAACACGCCAACTACGCTAATCAACTTAAAAAAAATAGTATTTTTTTAAACATTTCATTTACGTCCTTCGCTACCTTGGTGGGGCTGGCGGGGGCAAGAAGGTCGCGAAACATGCTAATAAAAAGATAGTTTTTTTTGCAATCCCGAATCGCGACCTTCGAGTGCTTGGCGGGGTCGCGAAGAGCGCGATTCGGGATTGCAAAAAAATACTATCTTTTTATTAGCGTGTTTCGCGACCTTGGCGTGTTCGGTGACCCCACCATATACTATTTTTTTTAAATAAAGTTGATTGGCGTGGTTGGCTGTTTGGCGAGTTTCGCGATGTCGCCAAGCACGCGAAATAAAATATCTGTATTCGGCTCTATAGGTAACTGGCAACCATCCCACCAAAGTCGTTCGTGTGAAAACCGAATCAGAAAATTTTCATTTTTTTTAGAGGGTTTGGCGGGGGGGGGGGGGGGGGGGGCTGAGTGGCACTCGAACCCATTACCAATTGGTGGAAGGCTGTTTTGATTGAGCATCGAACGCTCTACCTGCTGAGCCAAGGAGGCCCCGTCGCGACGATCGAATCAAACCGAGTGAGCCACCTGTCGATGGTAGCTGGAAAACATTTCAAATAAACAGAAATTCGTGTCGTATATCTACTTTCCTTTCAGTTATGAGTTATATCTCTTTCCAGTAACTAAGATGCCAGTGTAATTGATTTGATCCTAGAGAAACTAAAAAGCATTAGCACATGGGGGATGGTGTAACATACCTTCAAACTAACTTACACAATTGATTCATTCTACATGTAGTTAATTAAGCCGCCATGTTCTAATCAGATGCGGAATCTGATCCTCTGCATGACTGCTATGTGCGTCATAGTAAACCTCAGCTGGAAATTGTTTGGTCTGTTGTGAAATAAAATGATCTACACCTACATCCAAAAGTATAACTTACTTCATACATTGCCCAGGTGAAATGAAACCCATTCCTGTGACAAGTTGTGAAACTATGGTTAGCTTTCGATAACAGCCATCGTTTTCACGTAACTGCCATAGCAACCCATACTGTTGAGATACGTTAGTAAGAAAGTTACGCAAAAAATACATTTACGCCGCTTTGTGAAACAGGGTCCAGGCATTGGGAAACTATTACGCTCAAGTTGACCTCATGGCCAGTAAACGCATTTTCGCAACTTTGAAATTCATAAACACGCTAATAAATAGAACAGTTTTGCTTTTTAATGCTTTTTTTTGTCTGACAGATATAGAGGACAGTGTCCCACAGTTACCACGACAAAGCAAGACCCCTCAAAAACACCCTATTCAGTTGTCCGTGGGGGGGGAAGGAAAGTTACCGATGATTTTGTCCGATTCCCGTTCAACTTCCAAAAATACTTCAAGATGACCAACATATATTTATGAAAACCTAAGACAAAATCTTCTCGAACCAAATAACCAGGTTCCGAATTGTGTTCAAAAGATAGGTATGTAATATCGATCATGTCATCCCTACACCCAATCATAGGTTGTAATAAACCAAAACCCGTTATATTCCATTAGGCTGAAGACAGAAATGAGTTTGGCGTTTATCAGTGGAAATTTCCGCAGTACAAAGCTGTACGGATCTTCAGCTATGGTAAGAAATCGGTCAAACGGAATTTAAACAAAATATAATAATGGGAAAAGATAGCAAGAATATGTAATTTGGTTCATAAGTAAAAACAGACATGGGGTTTTAGCCCTGATCAGTAAATCTGTCAAAATACCGTTCCTTCTTTAGCAATGACTGGCCTTTCGTGTAGGTAGTTCTTGACAAAAAACACTGTCCTTAACCGGTAGGATTTTCAGTTTCGAAGTCGGAAAAATGTAATTCTATTAAAAAATATAGTTGAAAATAAAATCATTTCTTTGTTGATTTCTGAAAAGCGATGTTGACCCCGGATGACCTTGTACCAATATTATTGTTGATTGTGTTTAGTTTTACAGATTCACTTACAGGCTTTGTTATTGTTTAGGTTCGTGTTTATTAGGCAACAGCGAAGTAGCGAAATCCCATCAAATGTTGCACTTGTAGTGTGGATCCAATCTCACACTAATGCACTAAGTTACGTTTATCGCGTGTAAGGCTTTTCCAAAAGGGTCCATGGACGGACGAGAATATGTTCTTCTGATACAGGAATTAACCTTACTGTGGATTGGCAATTGGAAAGTACATAGGATGGGGACGTTTGATATTTACTCGCATAGGAGTTAATACATGTACATAAATATTCATTGTATTTCAAGCATAGAAAACAATTACAAAGATCATGATCGGAAATCGCATCTGTAATTGGGAAGGTGTGTTAATAATTCTAGAAAAAGATCTATATAAATTAGTCAAATTGGACAATGACTAATATTATGGATGTTTTCTTCACTAGATCATTGCATGGAGATTAATAGCCCCGCGGTAAGACAATCATCCAAAGAAGTTTTGAAGTTGACAAAATAAATGTCAATATGTGTGGCAAATGGGTTTATGGTGGAAGGGGAAGTATGCGCAACTAGTAGAGAAGAACAAATATCAAATTTAAAAACCTTGAGTTTGAATTGCTGAAATATAGGTTGGGGCAAGTTATTATACAAACGGTCTTTTCTGTAGTTTTACTAGTTAATACGAGACATCGAAGTCATTTTTTTTCCGATTCTAGTTGGTTGTCTTAGCTTACTGGTGCGTCCAACGAGCCATTATGTATTTCGCTTGACTTCTGAGCCTTTTTTTCCATTTCCATTTTCCCAGTAACTTGTGTAACTTGCATGCAGTGTAATACATACGATGGGAAAGGTACGGAAAAAAACCCGACACATGGATAGATTGATCTAACCACAACTCCAAACTAACATAGATAATTACTGTCTTTTAACATACAACGAACTTCAGGCGTAATTTTCTAATACGATGTGTAATCTGATCCTATGCACAACTGTAAACTGTGATGTGCGTCACCATACCCCAGGTAGAAAGTGTTTGGCCTGTTGGGAAATAAACTGATATACGCCTACTTCTAAAACTAAAGATAACTTCATTCGTTTGTCTAAATAATTGATGTTAGCGAGACAATGTGTTCCTGTCAGTCAATACTAATATCAGGATTGAGGCTGAGATATTAACTTTTTTAGTTGACTGGGTATTTGACAACAATGTAAGAACTCCGCCAAATAAACCAAACAATTGTTACTCATATATAATCTGTTCTTTACACGTTTTCCCAGAAAGCGCACCCGTCTATATTTAGCCATTTAAAATTCATTTGATAATTTTGAATCACAAAATAAATTGTCCATATAGCTAGGCATATACTATGGATGTATTAATATTCTCTCCATCCCCATATATACTTAACTAAATTCTGTCCTATTGCACTTAAACATGTAAACAAATCGGACTGCTGTTCCCCATTTATAGAATCCCATGAAATATACGTCCAGATGAAATCAAGTAGATAATTCCAACACATCAAAAAGCAGTTCCAAAAATATTTCGCCCCCCCCCCCCCCCCGACAGTTTCAGAAATGTTTTTTATACTTAAAAGATATCAAAATACGGAAGTATATTACCGGGAATCAATATCATTCAGCCCCGGCTACTCCACTCTATCCAGATTAGGGCTCATTATTTTGGTGTATGGTTAAACGTACTTTCTTTTCAGGTAATCTGGATAAAACCAAGGCAGTTCTTCAATACGAGCATTCAATGGTATAATAAAAACTCTCTCAACAGGTCACAAAGGCTTCAGGGGAAATTAAATAGATCAATGACCGCGGACAGATCGATACGTGTAAAAAAGAAGATAAGGATAATAAGATCAGATTGTCAGTCAACAAATAGCTAAATGCATTGGCTAAGGTAAATGCATGGGTTTAGGTAAATGCATGGGTTAAAGTAAAGGCATGGGTTAATGTAAATGAATGGGTTAAAGCAGATACATGGGTTAAGGTTTACCATGTATACATGGCAGCATGGATTGAGGTAAAGGCATGGGTTAAGGCAAATCCATGGGCTAAGGTGTATCATGTATGTATGGAAACATGGGTTGAGGTAAAGGCATGGGTTAAGGCAAATACATTGGTTAAGGTGTATCATGTATGCATGGAAGCATGGGTTGAGGTAAAGGCATGGGTTAAGGCAAAGGCATAAATCCATAGGTTATGGTATATGCATGGAAGCATGGGTTATGGTAAAGGCCACGAGACAGAATGATAAACAAGACAAGGATATCTAACATTTCAATTTGTACGATTTCCATTAACGGGCTACACGTGTATTCAATATGCAAATTGGGCTGTTGTTTAGGTTTCATTCACTGGCCTTTTCAACTATTAAAGACTTTACTGGATGTCTTTCGAACTGGTACGGTAACAATCGAGTGTATTTCAGGTCAATAACCTGCTGGTCAAATACATCAAGATCCATGACAATAGCAATAAACTAATGAAATATCGTATACTTTGTTGAACAACTTGTTCATTTTCTTTCTGAACGATGCAACTAACAACGTATATGTCTATAACAGCATTTCCAATAAGTATGGTTTTGGTTATTAATTAATTAACCTAGTGACGCGTTGTACCACTGCCATTGCATTGCTTTTATGTGCCGGTAATGTCATTTGCCGATAAAACCTTATATATATAAAGACATGGGTGTGTTATGGAGGATCTGTATTATCCACCGATTTTATGAGAAATACCATCTTTCAAAAACACTTCAAGATGACCTACATATTGTTATGTCTTGTCGATATACATGTATATGTAGGATGTAATCGTAGAGAACAAGTATTGTACCAACCAGACATTGGTTCCTGAAAAACAATTTGGCGCTCAGACCCTGGATGACCCAGGCTAACACGATCAGTGTAAGCTGATTGCGTTTATTTTACAGTGTCACTAAAAAGGCTTATGTCTTATCTTTGTTCTGGTGACTGTTGATTAACCAAAGGCCAATGTCCGAAGTCTTAGCAAATCTAGCCCTAAAATGTGATATACTCTCAAATAAATCCACTAAGCCAAGTGTGACATGTCTAAGGCTTTTCCATAAAGGGGGGTTTACACGGACAGAATGTATTGCTCTGGAACTTGACCTGACCGTTTATTAACAAGTGGAAACTAAATAAAATGGGAACGCTTGTTGTTTACCCACACATGATTTAATACCTGCACAAAGTATTTATTGTATTTCAAGTATATAGTTTAATAAACACCAGGAATCGGCTAACTGTTGGAAAAGTTCACACGGAACATCAAAGATAATATCCAGCTGTTGTTCAAAGTCGTCCGAACATAAGCCGTTCGGTTGAGTACATATTTCACCCAAGTGTACATTGATTTCATTAATCGACACGTTACCCTTCTATTAAGCTATTGTGATTTCAATTGGACATCAAATGAAAAGTTATCCAGATTCCACCAGGGGTTAGACAAAAGTTAATTCATGACATACCTGCCCTCAAGATTATTTCACTTACATGGCGGCGTTGCTAGGTTTGGGAGGGGAGGACGGCATGTTTGCCCTGAGGAAACCTTGGACCTCTGGCTGGCACCTGGCGATTCTATGACAAAAGGTTATGAATTAAAAAGCCCAAATAGATTACTTTCCATTTTTCCTTTCGACCCATCGTTGGAAGACATCTGTCGGACCCATGCAATAGACTATTGTTCTACCAACTGAACTGCCGAAGCATCCGATGTTCATCTGAAATTACAATCCTAGAAAATAAATTACAATAATTAAACAGTTAAACTTAAGTAACAAATTATATATATTTCGCTGTCGGAAGTGTGTACAAGTGTTTTTAATGAGGTTTAGAATACCCAAGGTGCGAAGATAGTCACCTGGCGCCGGTCACAGAACTACCAATAAAAGACAAGTTTTCCTATCACATGTGTTTAAAAACAGCCTAAGGTAAAATGGCACTCCGAGTTCGGTTTATAAAATATATGAACCTCTGCAATTGAAAAAAGATAGATGCAGTTTCAACTACAGACCTCTCTTATATTTCATTTGAACGGAAGAGTAACTTTTGATCTGTAAGAGTTATACAAACTGGTACAGAATTTTTACACATCAACGGCTGATAAATCACATAGTGACTTTTTCAATAGATTGTATTGTTGGTGGGTTCGGTCCTACTTTGCAATCATCTTGGGGCCTCTATGGCTCAGCTCGCAAGGCGCGTTGGAGCCTTAGTTCTCCAACGACACTTGGCAGAGACACCATCTAAAGGGAAATAATCTTCAGTATGCCGAAAAACATTTATCAGTAAATCTATCCAACATTCTTCTTTTTATATATATTCCACAGTATGGCAGCCAACTAAAATATACCAAGAAGTCAAGCAATTTCCGACTGTAGGTCCGTCACAAAGCTTAAATTCCATCCACAGAATCTGGACGCACAGTCTGCATATATTTGATAAACAATACAATGCTGATTTTGCATACACACGTTTTCAAACTGGTGACCAGCGAATCTATTAAAAGAAAAACATGTCACACATATTAAATTGAATTATTTTTTATTTTTCTCCATTCCGTTGAAAATGTACCAAGGTTAATGCATATCTGCGTGATTGGATTTATCGTAACTCATACTAAACTGAATTTCATGCCAACAAAGTCCAAATAAAAATCTGTTCATCCGGAAAAATATATTTTGCATAAAATCGAGATAGGAATGAATTATTTCAATAAATGGTAAACAAGTCAATAACAAAATGGGGAGCAGTAAGTACAAGTTGACGCAAATCTAAATAAAATCTGGATATGGTCTTCATTTTGGAGACTACACCCTGTAGCAGAAAAGACACTACGATGGCATGTAAAATTGACGCAATTAAACAAACAATGGTCTAAGGTTTCCTGAATATCACAGACATTACACAAGTCTGTGTCAGACAGATGGAATCTGAATAGGCAAGATTTTAGGGGAATATGACCAGATTGGAGTCTGTGGAACATTACCTCAGCTGGACGAGTGCGGAAATTAAGCTTTGGTGATAAAATTCCAGGATTAAAACGGAAATAAAACCTTCCCTTGTCATAATCATTCCACTGTTTCTGTCACAGTTTCACAAAATATGTCTTAGCCTTAAGTAAAATATCGGTAACGGTAAATGGAAATCTGATGGATATGCCAGTATGTAAAATAGCTTGTTTGGCTGCGGTATCAGCAAGCTCATTTCCGCTTATTCCTACATGAGCTGGTACCCATGTAAATGTGACGCCCACTCCTTCCTTAAATAAAGTGGTATATAAATGTATAATTTCTAATACAAGAGGATGATAGTTGCATTAGTTGAAGAACATCATGGCTTGTAAAGAGTCGGAGCAGATTACAGCAAAGTTTGGTTTGTAGTCTAACAAAAATTGGAGGCACATGAAAAGTGCCACAAGCTCTGAACAGAAAACAGACACGTCATCAGTCAGTCGGAAGTTCTTACTATACTTTAACTCTGGGAAAGCTCCTCCGACTCTTCCACTTTCAGGGCACTTTGAGCCATCAGTGAAAATTTGTAAATAGGTACTAAAGTTTTTTATCTATGAATTCCACAGCACAATGCTTTGAAATATAGAGAGGATCTGATTTCAAAATTTGCCAGTGTAAATCAATATTTACCACTGGTGGAAGTAATCGCCACGGACGAAATGGTGTAACCTGAGAAGTTAAAATTGACTTTTCAGTATAACCCACCTCGTTCAAAATATGAGTAGCCCTTATATTAAAAGGTTTTTTCCTTGGCTATTGTTATTTACAAGGTAATCAGATTCCACGGAATCAAATACAGATGTTGCAGAGTTATTAACAGATGATTTTAGTACAAGTGTAAATTTGAGAGTACGCCTCAATCGCCTTAACTCTAGAGGCCATTCGTTGCACATGATTTGAAGCACATTTAAAGGGGTTGTCTTCAAAGTCCCAGTGCATATCTTAAGACCAGCAAGCTGCACAGAATCAAGTCTTTTCTTATTTGAAAGTGATGTTGACGAGAAAGATTCCGAACAATGAAGCCATTCGGAAATAAATCTAAATTGCAGTTGCTATTTTTTTTACTTATACCAAGGTGCACAGATTTGGCGTCATTAAAGGTATTGTTCCTGATGCTGAATCAATTGTGCGACATATTTATTATGTTGGCAAAATATCTTTTAAATATTTATGAGCGGTTTTCAGGCTGAAATTTCAGTATGGATTGTGAAATCTACCGAATTTTGGTTTCCCAATTATGAATTTTTTCACCGTTTTCAAATCGTTCCAAATAAGGTCCGTGGTCTCATTCCCAACTATATGAAGCTTTTCGGAAAATTTAACTTTCGCTCTATCGAGTACTGTTGTCGCATCTAAAACGTGCGTAATCTTTCGTTTCTTTTGCATCCCATTAAAGTTCAATGTGAGGAAGAGAAGAGAAGCCACGGTTTCGGACTAACCAACAGAGGGCGCTGTTTAACGTTCTGATCTGGCTTCCTTGTCCATCGCTCAAAAGTGTCAAAATGTATGTACTGTCTAGTATTTCTTTGTTCTCTGTATATTGTGGTGCCAAAAAGACGAATTTTCTACATATTTCTCCTTGGTAAATAATAGAAGGATGAAGGACTAGAATATTTACATAAACTATTTTTAAAAATGCAAATTGTAAAAAAAAAACGATCACACTATCGATGGCACTTGGCAAACATGGCAATGTAGCAGAATTATTATTGCCATCACGTTGGTTTCTACAGCACCAGCTTGTGTGGTGCCCTTCTTTAATGTTTATAGTTGTGGATAAGTCTAAAAAATAACGATGACAATAATTAGATCTTTTACACTTTTGTCTTCAAAAGAAATAAGTAACTCCTCCAAATTGTGCTACTTTTGTCATTTTAGTTAAAATCCCAATATATATCCTATATGTATGATCAGGAAAGAAGGTCTACTCTTCTACTGGCAGAGATGTAAAAATCAATTTCCTATTTGAAGCCATTCTTTTATTTCTGTGCTTTTGATTAAAAAAGACCTAGTTGTAAAATATTGCCCATTTTACGTTGTACAGGCTTTAATAGACTCATTGCCCGGTATTGTTTACATTTCTCAGATTACTTTTGCTAATTAGAAAGAATCAGAGTGAATTGACTTTGTATGGAAGAGGGTGGATCGATTTTTCAGCGAAAAATGTACAATAAAAGAGTGATTAGTTGGAGAATTTTCTTGGTACTTGTGTAATTGCCTGGCCGACGTTTCAGGGTAAATGTAAGGATATGTCCTACATGAGCGAAACACTATGGCGTTGAGCTGTGAAAGCGTTAAAACATGTATCTATCCAATAAACTTTGATGACTTTTTTAATTCTACACTATACAATCAGGACAAAAAAAAACATACATACAAAATGTCAGAAGACGACGAACGGCCGGCCAGCCTGCAGGGCCCTGTCTTACAAAGCTGGCGTAAGTTACGTCGGACGTATATCAGTGTTAAAACTATAGGAACATACGTCTTGGACGCAACTGTTTGAAACTCATGTCTAGCAAAAAACAGAACAAAGCAAATCGGCTGCAAATGAATTCAAAAATAGTACATTTCTGTCATAAGAGAAGAGTTATCATTGTTCTGGTCACAGTTGATTAAATCAGACGAATAAAGTGAAGTCTAACTAAATCTAGGAGTGAACTAATCTAATATTAACTCTCTCAGCCAATGGGTCATGCTTAAGGTTTTCCATGAAGACTTCTTAGATGAGAAAATGTTCTGCTAACGCAGGAATTGACGTAGCATTTTATCATTACATGTATATTGAAATTACATAAAAATGGGAAAACTTGATGTTTACACGCAGACGATTTATTCTCTTCTGAAGGTATTAATATTTTTTTCGGCGTAGAACTAATTAATAAAAATCATACCAGAACAAATAATCCGGCTTAATGCTAAGAAAGGCGTAGAGAAATTATCAGACTGGCAGCTGTTGTTGAAAGTCGTTTGAATGTCAGCAGGTTAGCGCTTCGGTTTTGTAAACATTATATCCAAGTGTATATTGATTTTATTAATTCACACATCACCTTTCTATACAGTTCACAGGACTTGATTGAACATCAAACGAAAAGTTGTTACCCAGATTCCATCAAAGGTTAATCAGAAGTCTCGACTGAGTTAACCAAGCAGTCCAATATCAAAGTTAATGATTAATACTACAAATCAAGTTGATGAACATCAACAAAATCGAGAAGGAACTTTAATGTCAAACTAAAGCTACAGCACACAATTGATTTTTTTTATGTGGTAGCCTAGCTTAATATCAGCATAATATAGGAAATAAATTTCAACGAGATATAAAAATGAAGACGATATAATCGGTAGCATTTTACACTAGAAATGTTTCCGCTGAAAACTCTAAATACTTTTGTACAACCGCCATTGATAGTTGATCTAGTTTTGTCTTCCAAATGGTTGCATATATCTGTGACACAATGCTCCAATACTGGTTATACATGTAGACCCATACATGTAATTTTCTCCTCACACAATTTTTGGGCTTCTTGCTCCACCCTAGACACTTCTTGTTCCAGGAATGACAAAGCTAAACTCTTAACTTAACAAACTTCTCTAACTTTTCGCTTTCCAGGAATTTCTGTGGTTAAATCACTACCATCTTCCTGATTTAGAGGGCTCGGTACTTGAATTCATTAAGAATGATAGCTTTGTTGATTCTTTATTACAATACAACTCATTCTTTTTTCAATCTTAACGGTTGTTTCTTTGACTTGCTGTTTTGATCTAGCGTGTCTTTAAAGGCTACGAGTAATAAGAACACATAAAACAAGATAACGCATGCCATTTATTTTGTAATTACTCTCGTGGCGATTGTAATAGAACAAAACAATCCAAAAGTAATGGTTTCAGACTGTTTGATATCTTCAAATGACTGGGCCCAATTAATCGGAATATATTAAAGTGGCATGCGCTGCAAAAATGTCTGACTTTCGTAATACATTTGTTTGACATCTCTTGCTGCTTCAACAAATCAAACTTATTACACGGTGTTTAATCTGTAACGTGTTTGTTTGTTGTAAAGGTTTTGGTGTGTGGGTTATGTTTAAAGGCACACTTGCCGCGAAAATCAGGAAGATTGTTTACATTAAAAAAGAAAGACCGTATTCTATATTTTTCCCAGACAATATAAGTTAGGAACTTTCTATTTTTACCAAAATTTAAAAGTTTGGACGTCACTTTGTATTTTTAATTTGAATTTGAAAATTTGAATTGTTACGTACCCGGAACGTAAACAAACCGATCTGCCCCCTATTGGCGATTTTATGTTTCAATCGAGTGAGTGAACTAACGGCACAGTGTAAATTTACGTAGGCGTATTTATCTGAGAAATACAGACTGACGATCGGTTAACAGCGACTGGAAAAGCCTGCTGATTATTGTTTGAGTGTAAACCACAGATACAAAGGCCTGAAAGGAGGGTAATCCAACACGAAAGTTGACCGACACTGATCGTTGTAATTGTAATCAGGCTTCGATTCTTCGTTTGTTTTTCACCCCATTTTTACAGTCTAAAGCTAACTAGACATGTTTTATGTGTCCTATGTTTAAGTTTAGTGGTATACGTCGTAGTAAGCTCATGTAAATTGGTTTTCTTAGCAAATTTAAACAGGCTACGGCGGCAAGTGTGCCTTTAACTTCGCTCTCCTGTAATATAAAAAAAATCAGATCAAATCATGAAGTCACATACACACTTTAAGTTACAAGGTACATGTATTTACATTCGTTGTAGGCTCAGCTTTTTTGTGACTGGGTTTTAATCACATTTGGCAACGTTGTCATACGAGTGCAATCATCTTAAATATCGGTAATTATCCCGAAATAGCCAAACAATCCAGTTGCATGCAATTTTTTTGCGAAAAATAAACTAGCCTTTTGAAACACTCCTGCTTTTTGCCCAATACAGTACAAAACATCTTAAACTAAACCATTTTACATCAACATTTAAAGAGTACGACATAGAGTACGCTCTTCTTTTAATAATAAAGTTTATATTCTGGATTTCCAGTTTGACTATTTGCAAAAGTTCCTCTACTGATATCGGCATTACACATAATATGAAGTCTGCTTTCAATGGTGTTGATAGATAGATTAATAATAATATTCAGAATAATTAAGGAAATAAAGAAATCAATGGATTGCCTGTTTCAGCACTAGGGTCTCGACACTGATATACACACATTCAGAAAATAGCATGTAAATGGCACTTAATTAGTTCTTGTGTGAAATGTAATACAAAAACACCTCGTGTGGCACAATGGAAACTGCGGTGCCTGACAAACGTCCCGCAAACGACTGGAAATCCCCTTGGATTTTTCCTATTTTAGGACGGAATGGCGATAGAACAATTCAAATTTAGAATTTTAAGTGTACTAAATGATGCATTACAGACCTTAAGTTGCAAAGAACCACAAGCCGTTATATTTGCTTGAAAGGATATATTTTGCAGATATCAGCTCTGTATAATCCACTATGTCGAGATTTATTAGATTGATATATGTTAATATACTTTCCTTTCAGATAATCTGGATAAAACACTGACAGCTTATCGATACCAACATTTAATAGTATAATAACATCCAGCAACAGGCGGCAAAGGCTACATGGGAGGTGTGGGGGGGGGGGGGGGGCAAAATAGACCAATGACCTCCGGCAGATCGATCTGTGTAAAACGTAAACATAGGAAAAGCTGAATGCGTCGGTCAACCAATTGGTAAATACCATGCCTCAAGACAAACGAGTCAAGGGGAAAAGTCCATGAGAACGGTTTCAATGATAAGAAAGACAATGATATATAACATTTCATTTTGTTCGACCTATATTATCTGACTACATATATATTCATAATGCAAGCAGGAATTTTATTCAGGCTTAATGACATGCCTTATCAACTGTTAAAGACTTTACTGGACGTCTTTTCCAACTGAAACAGAAACAAAGAGAGTGAATTTTAGATGAAAAGCGGGATGGTAGAATACATCACGATGCACAAAACAGCAACAAACAAATGAAGGCGTGTATACGTTAGCGAACAATTTGTTCAGTTTCTGCAAAAACGAACTTACAAGCATTAAACAGCAATCGACTGGGTTATGATTAAATCGAACTACAACAGATACGTTGCTTCTATATATCGATAATATTATGCCCTAATTTTAACATATAAAGACAGAGTGTGTTAAAGAGGACTACTATTTTCTCTCGATCAAATAATAGGTATCAACTTTCAAAAACACTTCAATATGACATGTATATAGCTCGGTCTTGTCCACAAAACGATAGGATTTGCAGTGAAAAAACTGGATGGAATGCAATTGTATAAATAAATGTAGCAGGAATCAAATCTGCGTTGATTTCTGAGAATCGATATTGACGCTATGACCCTGGGCGGTCTGTAGCAATAGTATTGTAAGCTGATTGTGTTTACTTTTACAGTATCGCTAAAGGGACTTTATCTTTGTTCTGGTTACCGATGATTAACCAAAGGTGATTCACCGAAGTCTCACAAAATCTAGCACTTGTAGTGTTGGTCTAATCTCATATTAATCCACTCAATCAAGTAAATCATGTGTAAGGCTTTCCTATTAAGGGTTCTTGGACGGACGACAATGTGTTCTTCTGACCCAGGAATTAACCTTACCGTTGATTAACAATTGGGCATAGGGACGTTTGACGTAAACTCGCATAAGATCTTACAGCTATACAAAGTCTTCATTATATTTCAAGGAAAGAAATAATTAAAAGATAATGATTTGGATAACCTTAAGAAAAGTACGCAGAAATCATCAAAAAGATTATCTATCTTTTGTTGAAAGGCGTTTGAATGTACATGTACATGTAAAGCAGGTAAGCCCGATAACGTCCTAAGGATTCTATTATTTACATAACCCACACGTCACATTTCTGTGCAACTATTAGGAAAATTAAAATGTGTTACCCATATTCCATAAGAAATTAATTAGAACTCTCGACTAATCTTCAACTGATTGGTTGACACCGCCTTCGAAATATGTTCACTTAAATATAAGCATTGTCAGGTTTGCACGAGGAAGCCTCCGATCTTCTGCGAGTACCTGGAAACCCTTTGACATATGCCGAATTAAAAAGGCCGCTCAAGAAGAACAATAAGTATGGTTAAGTCTCAAAATTTATTGTTGACAGAATTGACACAGAGGTTAAAAGTCACATGTAGAGACGATAGACACACTATCAGGAACGTTCAAAGAGCAGTGGACGCCACTCTCAATGCAATGCTCCTTCCCATTCATTAAAATTGTGTGGAGCAGGATCCCGACATTGAATACTCCGCCCCAAAATATCTCACACACATTCAAAAAAGATTCAGAGCCCGATGAAATGTTCTGTATCGCATTGTTCCCGATAAACTACGTCACATATCTTAAGCGTTGCTGCGAAGCGTTACCCATGGAAGCTTGTGGCGAATGGACAATTACCAAAATGTGGAACGAGAATGGATAAATCACTTCCCTGTCAGATTGCCATGTATGGTTACAAAATCCAGCTTTCGGTCAAATGAGAAACAGACCCATACCATAACAGATCTTCCACCACATGGTACAGTTGCCGTGTTGTTTCTTGTTGCAGAAGCTGTATGACGAGGCCTACAAATTCTGCTACCAACAGCTTGCAGAAGGAATCTGATATCGTCGGACCAGCACACTTTCAAGTTCAATCCCTGCCTTTGTCTGCACCAATACAGACGTACTCCACTGTGATTGTCTGTGATTTTTTTGGGTATTTGGCAACCTCACTGCTCATTTCTAACTGTTTGGCAGCTTTGTGGACAATGACGGGGCAAAAGACGTTTCAAGGTGGAACAGGAAGCAAACGAATGACGCCTCATTGGGCTGCGGGGACTTCTGCCATCTCTGTCTGAGGTCTTGAGCGGAATGTCTGAAGGTCGGCGTTTGTTTTTGTACCAAACGGTTTACTATGGAGAGGCGACGTCCGATTTTTTTGCAATCTCTAACAATTGAAGTAAAGTACGGCTTTTTTATAGTTTTCACTAGCCATTAGAAGATACTGCATTTGACAAATTTCATTAGTACCTTTCTTAGTTGTTCAAATATCTGGAGAAATCTAGAAGAATAATGACAAGAATAGATATACTGAGTAACACTTCAGACATTGAACTTTATTGATTCTATAAGGGATACATTCAACGTAAAATATAAAGCTATTTTATTATATTGTCTCAAACATATATAAGTTTCTTAACACCAATGTGCCGGAGGTGGAGTATGGATCATCCATTTGTTAGACTATATTGTTATTATCTACAAACCTTATCTCAATTACTTCTACAAGCAAAACCTTTATTTCTTAAAGCATATTCTTTTTTATATTCGCGATATGTGACTTCGTGAATACAACCCTATCCAGCTACATGAACTATCACTGTACAAGAATTACTAATTGTATATACTAACGTCTTGCTATTTGTTTGGTGAATTTTACATTAAAACATAGTGCGGATCCAATGCAACGTGGCTTTCTTGCACATTGGTAGAAACCTAAACTTTACCAAGAAGCTATTGAAATTCTTCAATTTTCTGCAAAAGAGTGCTAACTGTCGGACCTGGATGATCTTCAACAAAAACCTAGCAAAATGGCTGTATCCATGTTTGACTTTAAGAGGACTTTAGTATTTGTTCTGGTTAGCGTTCACCAGGAAAAGGTGAGTGCACATAGTATAAACAACTCTAAAACACGTAGCGACCGTATAATCGCATATTAATCTACTCCAAAGCAACGCCACGGACAATGTGTGTGAAGCTTTTCCGTAAACAAGCTTTTAGGCGGAAGTAAAGAGTTCTTTTGACCATGGATTGAACTTGAGCAGATAGAAGATGCGGAAAGTAAACAACGTTTTCGCGTGGACGGAATGTACACTAGAATGGAGCCTATTTAAAAAGGCCATGTAAAAAGTAATACTTCGGTGTGTATCGATTTAATTAATTCACACATTACACATATGTCTACAGCTCTTACGGTTAAACCAAATGCCAACTGAAATGATGGAGTGGTTGGCGTTGTTATTGTTACACATACATAGAGGTCAAAAGCTGGCATCTTATGAAACTTTGCTGTCCGGATTTAAGGCGAACGCCATCCAGGCATCAATCTTAACACATAACTCGTAGCATGGGATAAATGTCAACAAGTCTGTTTCAACAGTTAGGAGTAATTTCAATTGTAACCAAAACAAAGTGAACCAAAACCAACTTTCAAAACCCTGGCAGATGACCTATATGCTATCACAAATATTGGACTAATCATAAATTAACATTAAAAAAATTCATCACGTCATTATTTTCACTTGATATATATGTATTACAATTAAGTTGTCATCGTTTTGGTTGTCATGGCGTGTTTGAGTGGCATAGTTATATATTCAACTCGTTAAGAAATGTAAAAGAAGTGGGTGGATATTTACTGTGTTACCCTCTTGATCTAAGGATAGACAGACGAGTCTTAAAGAAAGTCTGTATAATCATTATACATAAACTCGTTTGGCAATTGTTTGTTGAGAGTGGGCGAGGATAATTTAGTTTGTAATCTTTTTTACAAACCCTACTTGATTACTTAAAGGGACGTGCCCGGAACAAAGATCGTTAAAATGTGTGCTATTCGACTATTGTTTATGTAAGATGAGGTTTGCAGATGGCCATTGGTAACTTTCAACTCCCACTGACCACTAAATAGCCAGTTTTAATTTGGGAATCCGTTGTCTTCCTTTGTTTACTGAATGATGATGGACCTTGGTTAGGTGCGCAGTACAAGAGTATTATGGGTGTGCGTGTGGTGCATTTTCGGCTGTTTGTTTACTGACTGTCAGACAGAAATCAAAGCAGCAGGGATTTCCCTAAATAACTATTGAATTGTATATTTTTGGTTGAAAGTCGACTTGCAGTCTTTCATCCGAGATTGATCCGTTCTTATTTTTCTACTAATCTGAATCGCAACGGAGAATCACGACAAACTTACGCGGTGCATCCGTTCAATGGCACTACCAGAACATGAAATGTCTGTACTGGAATAAAATGCAGCATTTATAATATAATGGAAATGCATCTTGCTCAACAAAATAGCATCAAATTCTATAAAAGATATTAGCTACATAGTAACCGTATTTATATCAATGACTGAAATGCAATGAAAATACATTTTTTCTTGTTGGTAAAATTAGAACTTCATTTAAAGTGTAGTTACTCGCACGTACATTATTTCGTGATATTTTATTTTTAATTATTCCATTCCTTTACAAAATAATTAAACATTTCCTCAGAAATGTACTACTTTATGTCATCTTAATCACAATATTAAAATATATATATTTGTTTGATCAAGGAAAATGTACCGATTGCCTATTTGAAACCAGTGTTCAATGTCCATCTTTTTGATTAATAGAAAACTAGTTGAGAAATTATCTTCATTTTATATGCATAATGGACAAGGACAAGGAAAAATCGGTTAAAAAAAACACAAAAATTAATAATAGGCATCGTGTGTTACTTTACTTAATCTACATTTTTGATATTAAACGATCGTTAATTTACAGTTACTCGACGTTTTTGACTTTTGTTACGAGAGTAATATGTGAAATTTATTGTTTTTGTTTAAATAATATCCGTAAGTATCGTATGTTAGAACCGGTTTCAAGTTTGTGTAACAGATTGAGTTTCTGGATGGGCGTGACATCCTGGAACCTAGACAAGCATGGGTGACATCTTTATTGCGGCTTGATTTCATTGGTCAATAGTTTGAGTTGAGATTTGATTGGGCAACTAGCTCGATAGTTTGGGGTTATATAAGAGAGGAGGTGGATTCAAACGGGAGATATTTTTTTTTCTCAATGTTTTTTTAATTTATTTATTAATTTATTTTTTTTTATCTGATTTTTTTTTTACACCCCCCCCCCCTCCTCCGCCTTGTTTTATGTTTAATTATTATCTTATATTGCTGGTTTAAGCTCTGGTGCGCATAGTCTCTATAGCTGTAAGCACCAACCAAACCAACTGAAAGAAGACAAACGGGAGATCATTTGGCGCGAATCATTCTTGTAGAATGGAGTCGCCAATCAAATTTTATAATAATAAGAAGAAGAAGAACGGGAGATCAATAGAAAGGAAAAAAGGAAGAGGACTGAAAGAAAAACAGGGAAGAGAGAAGAAATATTCATAAGACAGAGGAAAGTACTGATAGTTATAATAGTAAGGGAACTTAGATATATTTATAAGTCAATTTTAAAGTCAGTAATTGATCAACGGGGGATTCTATTGCGTTTTCGGGTTTCATTGAGATAGACATAGTATAGAGATAAGATAAGCGAAAACCACCTTGGAGAGCCACCCGTGTATGTTTGAATGTAACCAGACACATATTTTATATTCGTATTAATTAAATATATACATGTTTATATATAAAAATTATCATAAACATTGAACAAGGAGTTGTGTTGTTTGGACTTATTACGATTCACTTTATTAGTAGTTTATTTAGTTATATTTATAATACGTTCGTCTACGTGGGTTAGTATATAATTTATGAGGGTTGGGCCCAGCTCGTGAATTGTATTGCGTAATTCTGGTTATTGGACGAGATATAAGTTATCCTCTGGGTTGTATATAATCGATGGTATTATAATATAAGTTAATAAGAGTAAAAGGGAAACGCAAAACCTTTTTCGTATCACTTTGAAATTGTACTACTAGGTGATACTACTAGGCCACGAAGTGATCTTTTTCAGCGTAAAACAAATATCCTCAATCATGCAGTTTAATTGGCTGTTGAAAACTGTATAAATGGTGGCATCGTATGAAGAAAAAAATAGATGATTCACTGAAACCACGATATCAACGTTAGGACGTCCCGGAATGTTCTGTACGAAGATCGTAAGATAATTCCGTTTACGTCACAGCCTCACTAAGTCTCATTGAAATGGATTAGACTTTGTTCTGGTTACCAATGATTATTACAACTAAGTTAAATGTGCAATGTATCATCGATCTAGCACTTGTGGTGGCTAATAATATGGTGGCCTGTGGGTAATATTTATCCACTCAGTTAAAATGGCATGAGCTGCCAAAATGTTGATATTTTGACGTAAAAACAGAATATTGAAATTATCTGCTATTTTTTCGTATGATTCAGAAGACGTATGATTCAGAAGTTTTCTTAGTGCTTCTAGTTTCGAAAAAGTACGATTAACTATCGTTTTGAACTAACTTTGACTTAGAATGAATGAATAGTCGTACCGGTTATTTAAATTTTGTTTACTTTTCGAACACTATTCCGGTTCGCATGGGCCACATACTGTATGGAATTTCCTCATTCCAACGCTAATCACTCAATTTCCCAATGGCCATCAAATCCTCTTATTGTCGCGACGATCAGAAATTATGAAATTGTATGAATTTTGGCAGCTCAGACCACTTTAAGTGGGCCATGAATAAAGCTTTTCCATAACAGGTTCTTAGACGGAGTGAATATGTTCTGTTGGCGCAAGAATTGACCTGACGATTTATTAATATATGGGAAGTAAATACAGATGGGAAGATTTGATGACTCACATAGGATTGGATCCATGGAGAAAATACTTATTCTATCTCTATTCTATTCTGTCAACAATTTAAGAAGAATAAGTCTGCATGGTTGTGGAAGGTACAGAGAAACCATCAGAGAAAATGCCCAGCTGTTGTTGAAAGTCGTTTGAGTGAAAGCACGTAAACCGTTCGGTTTAGTACAGATTATACCCAAGTATATATTGATTTCATTAATCCACACGTCACCTTTCTGTTCAGATATTTGGATTTAACTGGACATCAAATGAAAACTTGTTAGCCATATTCCATCGGCGGTTTATCAGGTCTCGACTGAGTTATCCAATCATTCCAATATCTAAGTTAATAATACTCCAAAACCAAGTTGATGGACGCATTATAGTAAAATTCACTAAGGAACGTTGATGGTCATCTGAAGCACCAAAGCATAAATGACTTAATGTTTCATTGATATATTAACAGGCTCCAGTCTGGTTAGATTTCTACGTGATATAATCGCTTCTACTATTTTCTCTGTCTAAACTTTGACATATCCTAGAAAATAACAACTTAAAACTGTTGAAACTGTAAAACTAGCCTCTAAGTCTTTCAGTCTTTCGATCAACAAAAAATGATAAAACTGATTATGAAACATAAATTGTGTAGTAAACACAACCATTATACGTTGTTTGCGTTATTTATTGTCTGCTGCGCCGCACTTAGTATTGCATATGAACAAACATAAAAAGTGTCTTAGTGGAAATTTTTTTAGTGGTTGATTTTTTTAAAAAATGTGACTTTTAAAGAACCAGATGAATCCATGTTATAATATCAAAAGGGTGATTCATTTATATATAAGTAGTTCATATGTATATATGATTGTCTCGTTCATCTACACAGATAGCAATTGATCAACATGTATCTCCATTTCGGTGTATCTTTTCTAGGACACCTTCAAATATTGTGGATTTAATTAACACGGGAGGCGACCAAATATTGATTTAGATATGGAAATTGGTGTATGGGGACTTTCTACGTGCTTATGTTCGTTAATTCCCAGATGGTTTCTCTGGTGACTGCCTGACTCGTATGCAGATGGAATGGTGAATTTAGGGCATAATAGTAAGTGTGAAGAAGTCATGTATCGTTCATTCGATAGAAAAAAAGAAAAGCACAGTAAACTAAATCGCTCTATTTTATAAAACTCCGGTTTACATGCTTTTTAAAATCAATTTGTCCTAGAAACCCAATGTAAAAAGATTTGAGTATTTTCACAGAAAATGCACAATAAATTGTGTATGTTTGTAGAAAAGTGTCAGGATATCGGTTAATAGTTTAAGAAAGCCGATTCGATTTATATAGGTTTTCTCTACAACTTAAACAAGAATTTATTATAAGCTCGATGAATGTTACGATGACCATGACTGTTGGGAAAGGTTATATTTACACATTTATTTTGTACTTCAGCTTTACTTGTGGGTTTACTTTGCGTGTTTCGTTTTAAGGCAAACACTCTAACAAAAACTAAGCTGGGGGTAATGAAACACAACCATGCAAATGGATCATCAAAGAGCATATACAATTAAGAACATGTACTTGAATGGCGTGAGGAAATGTATTTGTTAGGAAAGTGAAGACTGTGCCGTGTGAGATTATTGTAGAGTATAAAACATGATAGGGGATTCATTTGACATATGTGTGTTGTTGTCATCACATTAAACTTTAATCAACTCTGACGGTAACGACACCGGTTCTGTAACACAGTTTTATATAACAATGATGAGTCAATGAACGTTTTCAAATGGATGTCCTCCGGTGCACATGCAAAGTGTCACGGGATTGTGAATATCAAACCCAAAGACATTTGTTTTATAAAGAGGATTTTTTATTAGTTTTCTTTAAGCCTGAAACAGTTGTACAGGGGATAATTTTGTTGATTTTTTAAAGATTGTTATTTTGAACAAAATGTCCAAAGGGAAACCTCAAATTGCTAAATTCGCCATCGTCCAAATAATCAAACGGCCACACGATGATAGCAGCTGAACCAACCGGGCGATACTAATACCTCATAGCCTCCAGATTTCGAAGCTGTTTAAAACAACGACAGCAAACCTAGTGACAAAACAATTCATCAGTCAAATAAGTGTGCATGAATTGCAAGGTTAATCTGACTCCAGGGAAATGAAAATACAGCCAGTGACTAGATCAACAGTTTTCTCGTGCTGTGTGTAACATGGTAATTACATTACCTGATTTATAAATAGAAATTTGACCCTCAAATGAAGATTTAATTACCCCTGTGAAATAGGCCTAGTTACTCCGGCACTCAAAATATGGCCACGTTGCTTAAGAGTAGATTGCCTACGAAAGTCAAATAATCGAACCACTTTAAGTGGATATATAACTACATTGTATACTAAGCGCTGTCCGTCATTTTACAGAAACGGGAGTGTTTGTTTTAATAATAAGACTTACCTATGTTACCATGTGTGGAATTTTGTCATCTCCAGTGTTTCTCGTCTTTGACAGTGTATTGACGTGTATCATAAAAATCATACCTTTTCCAGAGAAATTCGAAAAAGGCATGTAAACTATCAAATCACAAGATAAACATTTCCACCTTCGGTTGTAAAGTGTAAAGGTTCCACCGACGATGATAACATTTCAACCGCAATGATAACAGTTTTACCGCGATGATAACATTTCTACCGCGGTGATAAAATCATTTGAATTTCCACCTCGGCCAGTAGGTTCCCACTGTGGTGGAAATGTTACCACAGCGGGGGGGAACCTTTTCTCTGCGGTCAGAACCTTTGATCCGCAGTGGAAACGTTTTCATCGCCGTGGAAAGTTTTCTGCGCGGTGGAAATGTTTACGCCGCGGAGAAAGGTGAAAAACAATTCCACTGCAGTGGACAAATTTTTGGAAATATTTTTCTTGTGTTTTGACAGTTTACATGCGAGTTTCGTATTTCTCTGCAAATCGTTTTAGTTAGACGATAACGACCCATAAACAACGGAAATATCGAAATTCCACCAATGGCACTAATAGGCCCTCGTACTTACCTTTCATTAAACAGAGATTGTGCTAGATCCAAGAAAGCGAAATATTGACAAAATGTAAAATATACATGCAATTTAACGTACACTTTTCAATTTTTATATTAAAATAGTATAACGTCAATGCTAACCATACAACAAATATGTCTTTGTCATAATTCTGATGGCATCATGGTCTCTTTATACTGACGTCAGGATACTACCTAAGAGTTGCATAGTTATCTGTTTGTAAACAGCTTTGATGATTGTCAACAATATTTAATTATTCAAGTTGCATTAATAATCAGGGAAATTACTGAATTCTCACCCTGGCCTGGAATTTTTTGCCGGGTCAATCAGTGTCGGTTAATTATTCTTTTTATATTGATGTTTTGAAACATTGACATAGGCGTTATTTTTCCTTGTAGCCTCTGCTTGTTATGATGCCAAAGGCTTGTAAATAAACTGTCTGCTGAGATAAAAGGATAATACATTAACTGGGCCAGGGGGTTAGTGTCCTTCGACAGATTTATAAGGGCTGAATAAATATTTGATCCACTTGGGGAGTTACATTGTAACCTTTACTTGGGATTTACTGGCAGTGTTATGCAATTTACACAAACCTTTATAGTTTCTGTAGAAATAAAGAATGATGGGGGATATCTCGCACTAGGAATTCTATTCCCCACGTCCTAATACAGCAATCGTAAATAATGTTAACACATAATTATATTATCTGTTATTTTAGACATGTGCCCGTGTGTTATAGTGTTAAAAATAGATATTATCTGTTGCTTCGAGCACTCCCAAAGACACGTTCTGGCATTTCTAAACCATGAAAATGACCCAGTAGTCAAGTGATACATATAACCTTGTTGGTATGCAATTCTTTGTATAAAAATACACTCCACGACAAATCCTGTTAAGTTCTTTATTATCAGCTATCTTTCCAATTCTTACATAAATAGTAATGACCTGAAGTACTGCAGACTCAAGCGCGTCAAATTCAACGAATGTGTCATCAGTGTAAAATGTACATGTTAATAAACCAAAGCACTGGATTTTAATTGAGAATTTATCTAGTACTGGTGGAAAAAAACGTGGTAATGCAGATTTGTTGAAAGTGGCATTAACTGCCAAGTTTGCACTATTTTCAAAAAATTTGATTGGCCAGACAGTAAGAGGCTTTGAATGCCATCGTAAAACTAAATGATTGGCGTTGGAAAGCGGAAACTTCATATTGCCTATACAAACTGAATCAGTGTTCAAAAAGTAAACAAAATAAAAATAACCGAGACGACCATTCAGTCTTTCTAAGCTATTTGAAAATTCTTTGTTGTACATTTTAGAGACTGGAAGTACTATAAACAATTTTAGCAGCTCGTGTCACTTTAACACGAAGGTTGTATAACCCACAGTTGTCGGACTGAGCGGATAAAATGTATGTCTAATACCAGAAGCTGTATGAACGTAGGAAGATAATCTGATTTGAAGCGATTTTTACATCGTTTGTCCTGAATAGAAAAAGAAGCTAAAAAGGATTAGTAGATGGGTCAGGATTTAATCTGTACCGAGATAAGCTTAATTGTAGAGATACAGATGTGTCATCACAAAGCAGATTAGATATTGGACTGTTTCTCAAATAAAATGCTGGCACTCATCGTGTGCTCGTTAATATTATATGTTATTAATCGAGTGTTTTCGTATTGCCTTGGTATTGGCCTGAGGGTGGCCGTATTGGCCCGAGGCCGCAGGCCGAGGGTCAATGCAACCACCCGAAGGCCAATACCAAGGCAATACGAAAACACTCGATTCATAATATTTTTATTAATAGACTGTATAAGTTAATTTAATGCAAGCTGTCAAGTTGAACGGGACGTCGCCCACTGAACATTTAATCCATGCCCTAAACAAAATGACGTCCGACCTTTTTTGCGCTCTTTTTTTGTTCCTGGATCAGTGGAGAAGTTTCTTCCTTTTCCGCTGTCCTAAAACGGCAATCGGATTCACTTACAGTAGTTTTTTCTTCTAACTCTAATATCCCATCAATACAACGCGCTCTAGTGTAGACATTTTGAAATCAACATCTGTCGTCTGCGTCTGTAAAACTCTGTGACATCACATGTTACAATTGCGTCTTTCAGCCGCACTCGGTGAACTCGGCCAATATGACTTGAACTCGGCCAATATGACTTGAACTCGGCCTATATGACTTGAACTAGGCAATACAACCTTACGGCTAATACGAACTTGATTCGTCTGCTGATATTACCCGGCGGAAAAGGTCGTATTCGAGTAATAACTTGCACAGTCAATTAATAAATATCTGATATACCAATATGCAATATTATTCTGTAGAAAGTATAGATCTAATTTATCTTTCCTCTATTTTTAGATATTACTAATAGATCATTTGCCAGTTTTTCGCACAACAATGACACTACGTCATGACAACAATCTTACACCAGACAAGCCAAGCGTCCAATTAGGCTTCAGCTATAACCAGTCGAGCTCCCGTTTCGTGCAATATTTTTTCGCAATACTTGATTATTTCAGACACGAACTGTCACAATATCTGGTTTCTTTTCCAAAATATGATGTAAAACGCTCAAAATGTTCAGTTAAAAACACACCCATGCTTTGTCTGGTTTACCATTTAGGACGTTGCTAAATTAAGTCATTTGAAAGTATTCGGCAAATCACCTATTTTGAATGCAAGGGTTATGTTTAGTCAAATTCTTGCAATGTAGGTAAAGTATGATGAAGACATTCACTATATATCGACTATAGTACTAGCTGGGAACCGACTTGACTATTCAAGCAAATGAAGTTACTCACATCGTTCTTAAAGACGAGAAGAGGTTTAATCTAATCCCTCTTAACGTGTAGTCATTGTACCAGTTGCTTTATTTGGCTTCGGTTCAATGGTATTTCACGAAGTTAAGAGGTCAACGTTTACCACAATACTTTCAGCAGATGGTTATGCATATCCGGCTTCTGCCAATAACTGATGTAAATGTCACATATACAAGAACGGATTGAACAACACGAGAAACCTGGGTTCTGTCAATTTTTTGTGGTCCGTATTCGTCAGACCCCAGTTAGTAGCATGTTGACAACTGGTATTGTTTTCCGTCCTGTTGAAAAAAAAACGAAAAACGACGGCATATTTTTTCATCAAATAAGCAAAGAATAGATTATTTACCACTTCAGTTTGATAGTATTGGTTAAACTTTTGGCCATCCTTGACGGATTATAAGAGGCTGTGTACATTCGAAACTCAAAATTAAATTTTCTTGACTTTCAGTTGTTTCAGACATTTCCCCCCATGAACGGTTGATTCACGTATGACGTCTTTTACGTGACGTTGGCCAAATTCAAGTCTTTCCGGACGATGGACAATATACGTGGAACGGGCACTTCTCGTTGGCTGGTTTGGGTAAAAAGCGCCGCCATTGCTGAAAGATTGGCGCGTGTATGGCCGATCTTGATCGAAAGTGCACCATCTCATAGTAATGGCGGCGTTCGATGGAAATCAAATACAACGTTACCTCCATTCCACGTAAATAGTTCATTGTCTCGATGTTTCATTTTCTCTTATTCAATCGACTATAAATCTTCCAGTTGGCGACACTGTATTTACACATCTTCTAACAAATTCGTTTTATTTTTCAAAGCATGAACTCTACTAACAATGTTAATTCAAAACGTTCAATCCTAGTCCGAAAAAAGCGGTGTGTAACTTGCTGAGAATTTAACATACAATCCCTGACGTTTGCACCATAGAGTCCAAATCACATCCCAAATTTGGGATCGATTACATGTCATCATTTTGAAACATAACTGTCAGAGCCCATGCATGTCTTAAAAGCAAAACAAACCGCCAGTTCACTCATATCAAATTGTGTACGGTGTGATTTGGACTCTATGGTGCAGGGATTGTATGTTAGATTCTCAGCAAGTTTAGAGGCCGCTTTTTCGATCTAGGATTGATCCATCCGCTAACGCACGTGTTAACGCATCCGTCGAAAGACACAATCATAAGTAACCAATTACAGTTTTAAAAAGACCCACTAAGACAGTGATCAGATCCTATATGGGATAGTGCTATACCAGGTCACTTGTTGCAATGTGTAATGATAATCTAGAGTGATCTGGCTTTTTAAGCGAATTATCTGAGTTGTATCCGATGTTTGTTTTCTAGTTCCGTTCGGAACAAAAGCGTGGCATTGTAATGTAACAAAGCATAACATTAATATCTACAGGATAGCTTGCCCTGAAACAGCCAATTGATGGAAAATAAACTGTCTAATTATGGGGCATCCTTTTATGTAAGTACACACTTTTTGTCGGAAAAATGATCTGAAAAACATGTCGACTTTTGTCATTGGCATGTGTGCCAAACATAAACACAAATTCTACACTTGTGTTACGAACATTTTAGAGACCTGCATTGCAAAACAAATAATTTTCTCTTTTTACCTGTAAAAATATCAATTCATTCCATATGTTATACAGAAAAGGCAACATTTTTACAGTTCAGTGTAAACTGACAGCGTAAACAGCGTGTAAAGAGAGAAAAACTCTTGACAAGTCTTTGTCCATTATATTTCCATCATGTCCAATATGTCATCCATCTATCAACACAAACATTGTTCTGATTTATAAACTGTGTCAATTTCTTGATGAAATTCAATCGCTGGACAAGCATGGTGAAATATAAATATGAATCAGTGACACACTTGTGAGTAAACACTGGAGTTTTCAGGGTGACCTTTAAGATAACAAATAGATACTGAAGCTATCCTTTCCGAAAGCATCGACCTGACAATTTATTAATGTATGGGAAGTATATACAGATTGGATTTGATGACTCACATAGGATTCGATCCATGTAGAAAATACTTATTCTATTTCAAGCATAGAAACAATTTAAGAAGAATAAGTCTGCATACTGGTGGAAAGGTACAGAGAAATCATCAGAGAAAATGCCCAGCTGTTGTTGAAAGTCGTTTGAGTGAAAGCACGTAAGCCGTTCGGTTTAGTACAGATTATACCCAAGTATATATTGATTTCATTAATTCAAATGTCACCTTTCTGTTCAGATATTTGGATTTGACTGGACATCAAATGAAAAGTTGTTAGCCAGATTCCATCGGCGGTTTATCAGAGGTCTCGACTGAATTATCCAAGCATTCCAATATCTAAGTTAATAATACTACAAAACCAAGTTGATAGACGCATTATAGTAAAATTCACAAAGGAACGTTGATGGCCATCGAAGCACCAAAGCATAAATGACTTCATGTTTCATTGATATATTAACAGGCTCCAGTCTGGTTCGATTTCTACGTGATATAATCGCTTCTTCCAGTTTATCTGTCTAAACTTTAACATATCCTAGAAAATAACAACTTAAAACTGTTAAAACTGTAAAACTAGCCTCTAAGTCTTTCAGTCATTCAAACTTTTCAATCAACAAAGAAATGATAAAACTGATTAGGAAATATAAATTGTGTAGTAAACACAGCAATTATACGTTGTTTGTGTTTTTTGATTGTCTGCTGCGCCGCACTTAGTATTACATATAAACAAACATAAAAAGTGTGTTAGTGGAAATTTTTTTAGTGGTTGATTTTTTTAAAAATGTGACTTTTAAAGAACCAGATGAATTCATGTTATAATAACAAAAGGCTGATTCATTTCTATATAAGTAGTGCATATGTATATACGATTGTCTCGTTCATCTACATAGATAGCAATTGATAAACATGTATCTCCATTTCGGTATATCTTTTCTAGGACACCTTCAAATATTGTGGATTTAATTAACACGAGAGGTGACCAAATATTGATTTAGATATGGAAATTGGTGTACGGGGACTTTCTACGTGCTTATGTTCGTTAATTCCCAGATGGTTGCTCCAGTGACTGGCTGACTCGTATGCAGATGGAATGGTGAATTCAGGGCATAATAGTAAATGTGAAGAAGTCATGTATCGTTCATTCGATAGAAAATAAGAAAAACCACGGTAAACTAAATCGCTCTATTTTATAAAACTTCGGTTTACATGCTTTTTAAAATAAATTTTGTCATAGAAACCCAATGTAAAGAGATTTGAGTATTTTCACAGAAAATGCACAATAAAAAACAGGATCTCGGTTAACAGTTTAAGTAAGCAGATTCGATTTCTATAGGTTTTCTGTACAACTTAAACAAGAATTTAATGTAAGCTCGATGAATGTTACGATGACCATGGCCGTTGGGAAAGGTTTTATTTACACATTTATTTTGTACTTAAGCTTTACTTGTGGATTTACTTTGCGTGTTTCGTTTTAAGGCAAGACACTCTAACAAAAACTAAGCTGGGGGTAATGAAACACAACCATGCAAATGGATCATCAAAGAGCATATACAATTAAGAACATGTACTTGAATGGCGTGAGGAAATGTATTTGTTAGGAAAGTGAAGACTGTGCCGTGTGAGATTATTGTAGAGTATAAAACATGATATGGGATTCATTTGACATATGTGTGTTGTTGTCATCACACTATACTTTAATTAACTTTGACGTGGATAACGACACCGGTTCTGTAACACAGTTTTATATAACAATGATGAGTCAATGAACGTTTTCAAATGGATGTCCTTCGGTGCACCTGCAAAGTGTCACGGGATTATGAATACCAAACCCAAAGACATTTGTTTTATAAAGAGGATTTTTTATTAGTTTTCTTTAAGCCTGAAACAGTTGTACAGGGGATAATTTTGTTGATTTTTTAAAGATTGTTATTTTGAACAAAATGTCCAGAGGTACAACCTCAAATTGCTAAATTCGCCATCGTTCAAATAAGCAAACGGCCACACGATGATAGCAGCTGAACCAACCGGGCGATACTAATACCTCATAGCCTCCAGATTTCGAAGCTGTTTAAAACAACGACAGCAAACCTAGTGACAAAACAATTCATCAGTCAAATAAGTGTGCATGAATTGCAAGGTTAATCTGACTCCAGGGAAATGAAAATACAGCCAGTGACTAGATCAACAGTTTCCTCGTGCTGTGTGTAACATGGTAATTACATTACCTGATTTATAAATAGAAATTTGACCCTCAAATGAAGATTTAATTTCCCCTTTGGAATAGGCCTAGTTACTCCGGCACTCAAATATGGCCACGTTGCTTAAGAGTAGATTGCCTACGAAAGTCAAACAATCGAACCACTTTAAGTGGATATATAACTACATTGTATACTAAGCGCTGTCCATCATTTTACAGAAACGGGAGTGTTTGTTTTAATAATAAGACTTACCTATGTTACCATGTGTGGAATTTTGTCATCTCCAGTGTTTCTCGTCTTTGACAGTGTATTGACGTGTATCATAAAAATCATACCTTTTCCAGAAAAAGTCGAAAAAGGCATGTAAACTATCAAATCACAAGATAAACATTTCCACCTGCGGTTGTAAAGTGTAAACGTTCCACCGATGATGATAACATTTCAACCGCAATGATAACAGTTTTACCGCGATGATAACATTTCCACCGCGGTGATAAAATCATTTGAATTTCCACCTCGGCCAGTAGGTTCCCACTGTGGTGGAAATGTTACCACAGCGGGGGGAACCTTTTCTCTGCGGTCAGAACCTTTGATCCGCAGTGGAAACGTTTTCATCGCCGTGGAAAGTTTTCTGCGCGGTGGAAATGTTTACGCCGCGGAGAAAGGTGAAAAACAATTCCACTGCAGTGGACAAATTTTTGGAAATGTTTTTCTTGTGTTTTGACAGTTTACATGCGAGTTTCGTATTTCTCTGCAAATCGTTTTAGTTAGACGATAACGACCCATAAACAACGGAAATATCGAAATTCCACCAATGGCACTAATAGGCCCTCGTACTTACCTTTCATTAAACAGAGATTGTGCTAGATCCAAGAAAGTGAAATATTGACACAATGTAAAATATACATGCAATTTAACGTACACTTTTCAATTTTTATATTAAAATAGTTTAACGTCAATGCTAACCATACAACACAGATGCCTTTGTCATAATTCTTTGTTGATGGCATTGGTCTCTTTATACTGACGGCAGGATACTGCCTAAGAGTTGCATAGTTATCTGTTTGTAGACAGCTTTGATGATTGTCAACAATATTTAATTATTCAAGTTGCATTAATAATCAGGGAAATTACTGAATTCTCACCCTGGCCTGGAATTTTTTTCCGGCTCAATCAGTGTCGGTTATTTATTCTTTTTATATTGATGTTTTGAAACATTGACATAGGCGTTATTTTTCCTTGTAGCCTCTGCTTGTTATGATGCCAAAGGCTTGTAAATAAACTGTCTGCTGAGATAAAAGGATAATACATTAACTGGGCCAGGGGGTTAGTGTCCTTCGACAGATTTATAAGGGCTGAATAAATATTTGATCCACTTGGGGAGTTACATTGTAACCTTTACTTGGGATTTACTGGCAGTGTTATGCAATTTACACAAACCTTTATAGTTTCTGTAGAAATAAAGAATGATGGGGGATATCTCGCACTAGGAATTCTATTCCCCACGTCCTAATACAGCAATCGTAAATAATGTTAACACATAATTATATTATCTGTTATTTTAGACATGTGCCCGTGTGTTATAGTGTTAAAAATAGATATTATCTGTTGCTTCGAGCACTCCCAAAGACACGTTCTGGCATTTCTAAACCATGAAAATGACCCAGTAGTCAAGTGATACATATAACCTTGTTGGTATGCAATTCTTTGTATAAAAATACACTCCACGACAAATCCTGTTAAGTTCTTTATTATCAGCTATCTTTCCAATTCTTACATAAATAGTAATGACCTGAAGTACTGCAGACTCAAGCGCGTCAAATTCAACGAATGTGTCATCAGTGTAAAATGTACATGTTAATAAACCAAAGCACTGGATTTTAATTGAGAATTTATCTAGTACTGGTGGAAAAAAACGTGGTAATGCAGATTTGTTGAAAGTGGCATTAACTGCCAAGTTTGCACTATTTTCAAAAAAT
Organism: Lepidochitona cinerea; assembly: GCA_963971465.1. Classification (NCBI taxonomy): domain Eukaryota; kingdom Metazoa; phylum Mollusca; class Polyplacophora; order Chitonida; family Tonicellidae; genus Lepidochitona; species Lepidochitona cinerea. The sequence continues at coordinate 37,984,010 of OZ020555.1, read as the reverse complement.
TTGATTGGCCAGACAGTAAGAGGCTTTGAATGCCATCGTAAAACTAAATGATTGGCGTTGGAAAGCGGAAACTTCATATTGCCTATACAAACTGAATCAGTGTTCAAAAAGTAAACAAAATAAAAATAACCGAGACGACCATTCAGTCTTTCTAAGCTATTTGAAAATTCTTTGTTGTACATTTTAGAGACTGGAAGTACTATAAACAATTTTAGCAGCTCGTGTCACTTTAACACGAAGGTTGTATAACCCACAGTTGTCGGACTGAGCGGATAAAATGTATGTCTAATACCAGAAGCTGTATGAACGTAGGAAGATAATCTGATTTGAAGCGATTTTTACATCGTTTGTCCTGAATAGAAAAAGAAGCTAAAAAGGATTAGTAGATGGGTCAGGATTTAATCTGTACCGAGATAAGCTTAATTGTAGAGATACAGATGTGTCATCACAAAGCAGATTAGATATTGGACTGTTTCTCAAATAAAATGCTGGCACTCATCGTGTGCTCGCTAATATTATATGTTATTAATCGAGTGTTTTCGTATTGCCTTGGTATTGGCCTGAGGGTGGCCGTATTGGCCCGAGGCCGCAGGCCGAGGGTCAATGCAACCACCCGAAGGCCAATACCAAGGCAATACGAAAACACTCGATTCATAATATTTTTATTAATAGACTGTATAAGTTAATTTAATGCAAGCTGTCAAGTTGAACGGGACGTCGCCCACTGAACATTTAATCCATGCCCTAAACAAAATGACGTCCGACCTTTTTTGCGCTCTTTTTTTGTTCCTGGATCAGTGGAGAAGTTTCTTCCTTTTCCGCTGTCCTAAAACGGCAATCGGATTCACTTACAGTAGTTTTTTCTTCTAACTCTAATATCCCATCAATACAACGCGCTCTAGTGTAGACATTTTGAAATCAACATCTGTCGTCTGCGTCTGTAAAACTCTGTGACATCACATGTTACAATTGCGTCTTTCAGCCGCACTCGGTGAACTCGGCCAATATGACTTGAACTCGGCCAATATGACTTGAACTCGGCCTATATGACTTGAACTAGGCAATACAACCTTACGGCTAATACGAACTTGATTCGTCTGCTGATATTACCCGGCGGAAAAGGTCGTATTCGAGTAATAACTTGCACAGTCAATTAATAAATATCTGATATACCAATATGCAATATTATTCTGTAGAAAGTATAGATCTAATTTATCTTTCCTCTATTTTTAGATATTACTAATAGATCATTTGCCAGTTTTTCGCACAACAATGACACTACGTCATGACAACAATCTTACACCAGACAAGCCAAGCGTCCAATTAGGCTTCAGCTATAATCAGTCGAGCTCCCGTTTCGTGCAATATTTTTTCGCAATACTTGATTATTTCAGACACGAACTGTCACAATATCTGGTTTCTTTTCCAAAATATGATGTAAAACGCTCAAAATGTTCAGTTAAAAACACACCCATGCTTTGTCTGGTTTACCATTTAGGACGTTGCTAAATTAAGTCATTTGAAAGTATTCGGCAAATCACCTATTTTGAATGCAAGGGTTATGTTTAGTCAAATTCTTGCAATGTAGGTAAAGTATGATGAAGACATTCACTATATATCGACTATAGTACTAGCTGGGAACCGACTTGACTATTCAAGCAAATGAAGTTACTCACATCGTTCTTAAAGACGAGAAGAGGTTTAATCTAATCCCTCTTAACGTGTAGTCATTGTACCAGTTGCTTTATTTGGCTTCGGTTCAATGGTATTTCACGAAGTTAAGAGGTCAACGTTTACCACAATACTTTCAGCAGATGGTTATGCATATCCGGCTTCTGCCAATAACTGATGTAAATGTCACATATACAAGAACGGATTGAACAACACGAGAAACCTGGGTTCTGTCAATTTTTTGTGGTCCGTATTCGTCAGACCCCAGTTAGTAGCATGTTGACAACTGGTATTGTTTTCCGTCCTGTTGAAAAAAAAAACGAAAAACGACGGCATATTTTTTCATCAAATAAACAAAGAATAGATTATTTACCACTTCAGTTTGATAGTATTGGTTAAACTTTTGGCCATCCTTGACGGATTATAAGAGGCTGTGTACATTCGAAACTCAAAATTAAATTTTCTTGACTTTCAGTTGTTTCAGACATTTCCCCCCATGAACGGTTGATTCACGTATGACGTCTTTTACGTGACGTTGGCCAAATTCAAGTCTTTCCGGACGATGGACAATATACGTGGAACGGGCACTTCTCGTTGGCTGGTTTGGGTAAAAAGCGCCGCCATTGCTGAAAGATTGGCGCGTGTATGGCCGATCTTGATCGAAAGTGCACCATCTCATAGTAATGGCGGCGTTCGATGGAAATCAAATACAACGTTACCTCCATTCCACGTAAATAGTTCATTGTCTCGATGTTTCATTTTCTCTTATTCAATCGACTATAAATCTTCCAGTTGGCGACACTGTATTTACACATCTTCTAACAAATTCGTTTTATTTTTCAAAGCATGAACTCTACTAACAATGTTAATTCAAAACGTTCAATCCTAGTCCGAAAAAAGCGGTGTGTAACTTGCTGAGAATTTAACATACAATCCCTGACGTTTGCACCATAGAGTCCAAATCACATCCCAAATTTGGGATCGATTACATGTCATCATTTTGAAACATAACTGTCAGAGCCCATGCATGTCTTAAAAGCAAAACAAACCACCAGTTCACTCATATCAAATTGTGTACGGTGTGATTTGGACTCTATGGTGCAGGGATTGTATGTTAGATTCTCAGCAAGTTTAGAGGCCGCTTTTTCGATCTAGGATTGATCCATCCGCTAACGCACGTGTTAACGCATCCGTCGAAAGACACAATCATAAGTAACCAATTACAGTTTTAAAAAGACCCACTAAGCCAGTGATCAGATCCTATATGGGATAGTGCTATACCAGGTCACTTGTTGCAATGTGTAATGATAATCAAGAGTGATCTGGCTTTTTAAGCGAATTATCTAAGTTGTATCCGATGTTTGTTTTCTAGTTCCGTTCGGAACAAAAGCGTGGCATTGTAATGTAACAAAGCATAACATTAATATCTACAGGATAGCTTGCCCTGAAACAGCCAATTGATGGAAAATAAACTGTCTAATTATGGGGCATCCTTTTATGTAAGTACACACTTTTTGTCGGAAAAATGATCTGAAAAACATGTCGACTTTTGTCATTGGCATGTGTGCCAAACATAAACACAAATTCTACACTTGTGTTACGAACATTTTAGAGACCTGCATTGCAAAACAAATAATTTTCTCTTTTTACCTGTAAAAATATCAATTCATTCCATATGTTATACAGAAAAGGCAACATTTTTTACAGTTCAGTGTAAACTGACAGCGTAAACAGCGTGTAAAGAGAGAAAAACTCTTGACAAGTCTTTGTCCATTATATTTCCATCATGTCCAATATGTCATCCATCTATCAACACAAACATTGTTCTGATTTATAAACTGTGTCAATTTCTTGATTAAATTCAATCGCTGGACAAGCATGGTAAAATATAAATATGAATCAGTGACACACTTGTGAGTAAACACTGGGGTTTTCAGGGTGACCTTTAAGATAACAAATAGATACTGAAGCTATCCTTTCCGAAAGCATCGACCTGACAATTTATTAATGTATGGGAAGTATATACAGATTGGATTTGATGACTCACATAGGATTCGATCCATGTAGAAAATACTTGTTCTATTTCAAGCATAGAAACAATTTAAGAAGAATAAGTCTGCATACTGGTGGAAAGGTACAGAGAAACCATCAGAGAAAATGCCCAGCTGTTGTTGAAAGTCGTTTGAGTGAAAGCAAGTCAGCCGTTCGGTTTAGTACAGATTATACCCAAGTATATATTGATTTCATTAATCCACTCGTCACCTTTCTGTTCAGATATTTGGATTTAACTGGACATCAAATGAAAAGTTGTTAGCCAGATTCCATCAGAGGTTAATCAGAGGTCTCGACTGAGTTATCCAGTCATTCCAATATCTAAGTTAATAATACTACAAAACCAAGTTGATAGACGCATTATAGTAAGATTCACTCAGGAACGTTGATGGCCATCTGAAGCACCAAAGCATAAATGACTTAATGTTTCATTGATATATTAACAGGCTCCAGTCTGGTTAGATTTCTACGTGATATAATCGCTTCTTCCAGTTTATCTGTCTAAACTTTAACATATCCTAGAAAATAACAACTTAAAACTGTTAAAACTGTAAAACTAGCCTCTAAGTCTTTCAGTCATTCAAACTTTTCAATCAACAAAAAAATGATAAAACTGATAATGAAACATAACTTGTGTAGTAAACACAGCAATTATACGTTTGTGTTATTTAATTGTCTGCTTTTTAGTGGTTGTTTTTTTTTTAAATGTGACTTTTATTAAAGGAACCAGATGAATCCATGTTAAAATAACAAAAGGCTGATTCATTTATAAATAAGTAGTTCATACGATTGTCTCGTTCATCTACACAGATAGAATTGATCAACATGTATCTCCATTTCGGTGTATCTTTTCTAGGACACCTTCAAATATTGTGGATTTAATTAACACGAGAGACGACCAAATATTGATTTAGATATGGAAATTGGGGTACGGGGACGTTCTACGTGCTTATGTTCGTTAATTCCCTGATGGTTTCTCCAGTGACTGGCTGACTCGTATGCAGATGGAATGGTGAATTCAGTGCATAATAGTAAATGTGAAGAAGTCATGTATCGTTCATTCGATAGAAAATAAGAAAAACCACGGTAAACTAAATCGCTCTATTTTATAAAACTTCGGTTTACATGCTTTTTAAAATCAATTTGTCCTAGAAACCCAATGTAAAAAGATTTGCGTATTTTCACAGAAAATGCACAATAAATTGTGTATGTTTGTAGAAAAGTGTCAGGATATGGGTTAATAGTTTAAGAAAGCCGATTCGATTTATATAGGTTTTCTGTACAACTTAAACAAGAATTTATTATAAGCTCGATGAATGTTACGATGACCATGACCGTTGGGAAGGGTTATATTTACACATTTATTTTGTACTTCAGCTTTACTTGTGGGTTTACTTTGCGTGTTTCGTTTTAAGGCAAACACTCTAACAAAAACTAAGCTGGGGGTAATGAAACACAACCATGCAAATGGATCATCAAAGAGCATATACCATTAGGAACATGTACTTGAATTGCGTGAGGAAATGTATTTGTTTGGAAAGTGAAGACTGTGCCGTGCGAGATTATTGTAGAGTATAAAACATGATAGGGGATTCATTTGACATATGTGTGTTGTTGTCATCACATTAAACTTTAATTAACTCTGACGTTGGTAACGACACCGTTTCTGTAACACAGTTTTATATAACAATGATGAGTCAATGTACGTTTTCAAATGGATGTCCTCCGGTGCACATGCAAAGTGTCACGGGATTATGAATACCAAAGACAATATTTGTTCTATAAAGAAGAATTTTCACTAGTTTTCTTTAGGCCTGAAACAGATGTATAGGGAATAATTTTGTTGATTTTTTTAACAAAATGTCCAGAGGTACAACCTCAAATTGCTAAATTCGCCCTCATCCAAATAAGCCAACGGCCACACGATGATTGTAGCTGAGCCAGCCGGGCGATACTAATACCTGTACCTGTAATACCGAATTGTAAGGTTAATCTGACTCCAGGGAAATGAAAATACAGCCAGTGACAAGATCAGCAGTTTACTCGTGCTGCGTGTAACAGGGTAATTATATTACCTGATTTATATATAGAAATTTGACCCTCAAATGAAGATTTAATTACCCCTGTGGAATAGTTACTACGGCACTCAAAACATGGCCACGTTGCCTAAGAGTAAGATTGCCTACGAAAGTCAAATAATCGAACTACTTTAAGTGGATATATAACTAGACTAAGCACTGTTCGTCATTTTACAGAAACAGGATTGTTTGTTTTAATTATAAGATTTACCTATGTTACCATGCGTGGAATTTTGTCATCTCCAGTGTTTCTCGTCTTTGACAGTGTATTGACGTGTATCATAAAAAATCATACCTTTTGCAGAGCAATTCGAAAAAGGCATGTAAACTATCAAATTACAAGGAAACATTTACACCTGCGGTTTTCTCTGCAAATCGTTTTTAGTTAGACGATAACGACCCATGAACAACGGAAATATCCTAATTCCACCAATGGCACTAATAGGCCCTCGTACTTACCTTTCATTAAACAGAGATTGTGCTAGATCCAAGAAAGCGAAATATTGACAAAATGTAAAATATACATGCAATTTAACGTACACTTTTCAATTTTTATATTAATATGGTATCACGTTAATGCTAACCATACAGCAAAGATGCATGTGTCATAATTCTTTGTTGATGGCATTGGTCTCTTTATACTGACGTCAGGATACTGCCTAAGAGTTGCATAGTTCTCTGTTTGTAAACAGCTTTGATGATTGTCAACAATATTTAATTATTCAAGTTGCATTCATAATCAGGGAAGTTACTGAATTCTCACCCTGGCTTGGAATTTCTTTCCGGGTCATCAGTGTCGGTTAAGTATTCTTTCATATAGTATTGATGTTTTGAAAAAAATGCAGAGACATTGACATAGGCGTTATTTTTCATTGTAGCCTGCTTGTTATGGTGCCAAAGGCTTGCAAATAAACTGTCTGCTGAGATAAAAGGATAATACATTAACTGGGCCAGGGGGGGGGGGGGGGGTAGTGTCCTTCGAAAGATTTATATGGGCCTAATAAATACTTGATCCACTTGGGGAGTTAACTTTTACTTGGGATTTACTGGCAGTGTTATGCAATTTGCACAGACCTTTATAGTTTCTGTATGAATAAAGAATGATGGGGGTATCTCACACTAGGAATTCTATTACCCACGTCGTTATACAGCAATCGTAAATAATGTTAACACATATATTATCTGTTATTTTAGACAGGAAGATTTCCCCTGTGCCCGTGTGTTATAGTGCTAAAAACATATATATTATCTGTTGCTTCGAACACTCACAATGAGTTGTTCTGACATTTCTAAACCTTGACGTGGGCCGAGTAGTCCAATGATACATATAACCTTGTTGGTATGCAATTCTTTGTATAAAAGTACACTCTACAACAAATCATGTTAAGTTCTTTGTTATCAGCTATCTTTTCAATTATTACATAAATAGTAAAGGCCTGAAGTACTACAGACTCCAGCCTTTCAAATTCAACGAATGTATCATCAGTATAAAATGTACATTGTACTAGTATTGGATTTTAATTGAGACTTTATCTAGAACTGGTGGAAAAAACTTGTTAATGGAGATTTGTTGAAAGTGGCATGAACTGCCAAATTTGCACTATTTTCATAAATTCTGATTGGCCAGACAGTAAGAGACGTTGAATGCCATCGTAAAACTAAATGATTGGCGTCGGAATGAGGAAACTTTATATTGCCTATACGAGCCAAATTAGTGTTCAAAAAGTAAACAAAATTAAAATAACCGAGACGACCATTCATTCTTTCTTAGCTATTTAAAAATACTTTATTGTACATTTCAGAGAGTGGAAGTACTATAAACAATTTCAGCAGCTCGTGCCACTTTAACACCAGGGTTGTATAACTCACAGTTGTCGGACTGAGCGGATAAAATGTATGTCTAATACCAGAAGCTGTATGAACGTAGGAAGATAATCTGATTTGAAGTGATTTTTACATCGTTTGTCCTGAATAGAAAAAAAAAGCTAAAAAGGATTAGGTCAGGATTTAATCTGTACCGAGATAAGCTTCATTGTAGGGATACAGCTGTGTCATCACAAAGCAGATTAGCTATTGAACTGTTACTCAAATATAATGCTGGCACTCATCGTGTGCTCGCTAATATATATCTGATATACCAATATGCAATATTATTCTGTAGAAAGTATAGATCTAATTTATCTTTCCTCTATTTTTAGATATTACTAATAGACCATTTGCCAGTTTTTCGCACAACAATGACACTACGTCCTGACAACAATCTTACACCAGACAAGCCAAGCGTCCAATTAGGCTTCAGCTATAATCAGTCGAGCTTCCGTTTCGTGCAATATTTTTTCGCAATACTTGATTATTTCAGACACGAACTGTCACAATATCTGGTTTCTTTTCCAAAATATGATGTAAAACGCTCAAAATGTTCAGTTAAAAACACACCCATGCTTTGTCTGGTTTACCATTTAGGGCCGTTATTGTGACGTTGCTAAATTAAGTCATTTGAAAGTATTCGTCAAATCACCTATTTTGAATGCAAGAGTTATGTTTAGTCAAATTCTTGCAATGTAGGTAAAGTATGATGAAGACATTCACTATATATCGACTATAGTACTAGCTGGGAACCGACTTGACTATTCAAGCAAATGAAGTTACTCACATCGTTCTTAAAGACGAGAAGAGGTTTAATCTAATCCCTCTTAACGTGTAGTCATTGTACCAGTTGTTTTATTTGGCTTCGGTTCAATGGTATTTCACGAAGTTAAGAGGTCAACGTTTACCACAATACTTTCAGCAGATGGTTATGCATATCCGGCTTCTTCCAATAACTGATGTAAATGTCACATATACAAGAACGGATTGAACAACACGAGAAACCTGGGTTCTGTCAATTTTTTGTGGTCCATATTCGTCAGACCCCAGTTAGTAGCATGTTGACCACTGGTATTGTTTTCCGTCCTGTTGAAAAAAAAAACAAAAACGAAAAACGACGGCATATTTTTTCATCAAATAAGCAAAGAATAGATTATTTACCACTTCAGTTTGATAGTATTGGTTAAACTTTTGGCCATCCTTGACGGATTATAAGAGGCTGTGTACATTCGAAACTCACAATTAAATTTTCTTGACTTTCAGTTGTTTCAGACATTTCCCCCCATGAACGGTTGATTCACGTAGGACATCTTTTATGTGACGTTGGCCAAATTCCAGTCTTTCCGGACGATGGACAATATACGTGGAATGGGCACTTCTCATTGGCTGGTTTGGGTAAAAAGCGCCGCCATTGCTGAAAGATTGGCGCGTGTATGGCCGATCTTGATCGAAAGTGCACCATCTCATAGTAATGGCGGCGTTCGATGGAAATCAAATACAACGTTACCTCCATTCCACGTATATAGTTCATTGTCTCTGGAAGTCATCGATGTTTCATTTTCTCTTATTCAAGCGACTATAAATCTTCCAGTTGGCGACACTGTATTTACACATCTTCTAACAAATTCGTTTTATTTTTCAAAGCATGAACTCTACTAACAATGTTAATTCAAAACGTTCAATCCTAGTCCGAAAAAAGCGGTCTGTAACTTGCTGAGAATTTAACATACAATCCCTGACGTTTGCACCATAGAGTCCAAATCACATCCCAAATTTGGGATCGATTACATGTCATCATTTTGAAACATAACTGTCAGAGCCCATGCATGTCTTAAAAGCAAAACAAACCGCCAGTTCACTCATATTAAATTGTGTACGGTGTGATTTGGACTCTATGGTGCAGGGATTGTATGTTAGATTCTCAGCAAGTTTAGAGGCCGCTTTTTCGATCTAGGATTGATCCATCCGCTAACGCACGTGTTAACGCATCCGTCGAAAGACACAATCATAACTAACCAATTACAGTTTTAAAAAGACCCACTAAGCCAGTGATCAGATCCTATATGGGATAGTGCTATACCAGGTCACTTGTTGCAATGTGTAATGATAATCTAGAGTGATCTGGCTTTTTAAGCGAATTATCTGAGTTGTATCCGATGTTTGTTTTCTAGTTCCGTTCGGAACAAAAGCGTGGCATTGTAATGTAACAAAGCATAACATTAATATCTACAGGATAGCTTGCCCTGAAACAGCCAATTGATGGAAAATAAACTGTCTAATTATGGGGCATCCTTTTATGTAAGTACACACTTTTTGTCGGAAAAATGATCTGAAAAACATGTCGACTTTTGTCATTGGCATGTGTGCCAAACATAAACACAAATTCTACACTTGTGTTACGAACATTTTAGAGACCTGCATTGCAAAACAAATAATTTTCTCTTTTTACCTGTAAAAATATCAATTCATTCCATATGTTATACAGAAAAGGCAACATTTTTACAGTTCAGTGTAAACTGACAGCGTAAACAGCGTGTAAAGAGAGAAAAACTCTTGACAAGTCTTTGTCCATTATATTTCCATCATGTCCAATATGTCATCCATCTATCAACACAAACATTGTTCTAATTTATAAACTGTGTCAATTTCTTGATGAAATTCAATCGCTGGACAAGCATGGTAAAATATAAATATGAATCAGTGACACACTTGTGAGTAAACACTGGAGTTTTCAGGGTGACCTTTAAGATAACAAATAGATACTGAAGCTATCCTTTCCGAAAGCATCGACCTGACAATTTATTAATGTATGGGAAGTATATACAGATTGGATTTGATGACTCACATAGGATTCGATCCATGTAGAAAATACTTATTCTATTTCAAGCATAGAAACAATTTAAGAAGAATAAGTCTGCATACTGGTGGAAAGGTACAGAGAAACCATCAGAGAAAATGCCCAGCTGTTGTTGAAAGTCGTTTGAGTGAAAGCAAGTCAGCCGTTCGGTTTAGTACAGATTATACCCAAGTACATGTATATATTGATTTACACATGATGTACCCGTGGCACAACATTTCAATACTCAAGGTCATTCGGTCAAGGACCATTTTGAAATTATGCCTATTGAGAAAATCCCTTTTCTCACTTCCGCTGCAGATACCAAGCACAAACGTTTGGAAAGGGAAAGTTTTTGGATTCAAACATTACAAACTATTTATCCTTTGGGTTTGAACTTGGACCCCGGAAGATGTCGTGAAAAAACTATAATACCATTTGTGTTTCAGTATAACAAAGCTAGCATTGCTATGGCCAAGATTATAGTAGAAGAATACAAACTACTTCAAAGTAAACTTGCTCGACCTCTGACCCAAAGGCCAGTCATTGCTTATAAAAAGAACAAGAGTTTGAAAGACATACTGGTCAGGGCTAAACTCCCCTGTCTGCCTTCTACCTAGGTTTTCTGGGAAAGGGGTATGGGGGGGGATGGGGTAATTTTCACTGTCTTTTCCCATGACCCCATAATATATAGTCTGACGATATTCTTACTATAGCTTAAGATGCATAAGCATTGTCAATGCAATACAAAGTGTTCCAGAAAATTCTACTGACTAAGGCCAAGCTCCTGTCAGTCGTCAACCTAATGAAATATCATGGGTTTACTTTATTACAACAATTTATGATGGGGTATAAAGGTCTAAATGATATACCTCTTTTTAACACAATTAGAAACTTGTCTCCGTGGTTATTTTAGACAAGAAGATTTTCCCTGTGCCCGTCTGTTTTAGTGCTCATAAATATATATTGATTTCATTAATCCACACGTCACCTTTCTGTTCAGATATTTGGATTTAACTGGACATCAATTGAAAACTTGTTAGCCAGATTCCATCGACGGTTTATCAGAGGTCTCGACTGAGTTATCCAAGCATTCCAATATCTAAGTTAATAATACTACAAAACCAAGCTGATGGACGCATTATAGTAAAATTCACTCAGAAACGTTGGTGGCCATCTCTAACACCAAAGCATAAATAACTTAATTTATTATTTATACATAAGTGAAAACTAGGGATTTCCTTCACTCAGAAATGTAATAATTCACTGCAGTGCAATAACAATTTTTGTTATTTAATGCACGCGTCGAAGCCGATGACGTCGTCGGACCTACTTCTTTCCTGTGTACCGACGTCTGCTGTACAACAACAACAGTACATATGATTTGGTTTGGTAATATGAAGCATTTTCAGTCAATTTAGCATTAAGATAAATAATTTACAACTGAAAACACTAAATTGATTCAATAGAGGATTGGCTTACCACTTTAAATCAAAGCGATAAAACAAAACTTCATTACGGATCGTCAGTTGGCAGCGTTGTGTGGCCTACAGGCTACATAATCATGGCTTCAGATAATCGTAACGAGAAACTGTAATTGCCGTTCAATGACGCAGTAAAACGATGTTAAGTAGTTTCATAGATCATTTTTTATCCTTGTGACTGGTGCGCTGCAGAGTTAAAATCCATGTTGATCGATTTAATTTCTTTTTGCACGAAATATCGCGAAAAACTTCAGGGAGAAAATGGCAATTCAAATGACCACAAATCTGACAGTTGACAGTCACGTGAGAAGAACAGACATGCTGTTGTTTCATTGGTCAGCGATATATATTCCTCCGTTTGCTAAAAACCTAATCCGTCATAAGTTTGTTGATATTATCATATTTTCTTTTTTATAATTGATAAATTTATACTTAATAAACAATCCCCAGAATAAAACATGATAGTATAAATAATAAACAGAATATTGAACAGCTGTGTTTGAAAAGCATTTATATTTTTTCTCTTGAAAGGCGGAGGGATAACCCACTCGACGCTTCGCGTCTCGTGAGTTATTCTCCGACTTTCACTCGAAAAAATATAAGTGCTATTCAAACTCAGCTGTTCAATATCCTCTATGTCTCATTGATATATTAACAGGCCCCAGCCTGGTTAGATTTCTACGCAATATACTCGCGTCTACTATTTTCTCTGTCTAAACTTTGACATATCCTAGAAAATAACAACTTAAAACTGTTAAAACTGTAAAACTAGCCTCTATTTCTTTCAGTCTTTCAAACTTTTCAATCAACAAAAAAATTATAAAACTGATTATGAGACATAAATTGTGTAGTAAACACAGCAATTATACGTTGTTTGTGTTATTTAATTGTCTGCTTTTTTAGTGGTTGATTTTTTTAAAAATGTGACTTTTAAAGAACCAGATGAATCCATGTTAAAATAACAAAAGGCTGATTCATTTATATATAAGTAGTTCATACGATTGTCTCGTTCATCTACACAGATAGAATTGATCAACATGTATCTCCATTTCGGTGTATCTTTTCTAGGACACCTTCAAATATTGTGGATTTAATTAACACGAGAGACGACCAAATATTGATTTAGATATGGAAATTGGTGTACGGGGACTTTCTACGTGCTTATGTTCGTTAATTCCCAGATGGTTTCTCCAGTGACTGGCTGACTCGTATGCAGATGGAATGGTGAATTCAGGGCATAATAGTAAATGTGAAGAAGTCATGTATCGTTCATTCGATAGAAAATAAGAAAAACCACGGTAAACTAAATCGCTCTATTTTATAAAACTTCGGTTTACATGCTTTTTAAAATAAATTTTGTCATAGAAACCCAATGTAAAGAGATTTGAGTATTTTCACAGAAAATGCACAATAAAAAACAGGATCTCGGTTAACAGTTTAAGTAAGCAAAGCAGATTCGATTTCTATACGTTTTCTGTACAACTTAAACAAGAATTTAAAATAAGCTCGATTAATATTACGATGACCATGGCCGTTGGGAAAGGTCATGATTACACATTTATTTCGTACTTTAGCTTTATCTGTGGGTTTACTTGGCGTGTTTCGATTTAATGCAAGACACTCTAACAAAAACTAAGCTGGGGGTAATGAAACCCAACCATGCAAATGGATCATCAAAGAGCATATACAATTAAGAACATGTACTTGAATTGCGTGAGGAAATCGATTTGTTTGGAAAGTGAAGACTGTGCCGTGCGAGATTATTGTAGAGTATAAAACATGATAGGGGATTCATTTGACATATGTGTGTTGTTGTCATCACACTATACTTTAATTAACTCTGACGTTGGTAACGACACCGTTTCTGTAACACAGTTTTATATAACAATGATGAGTCAATGAACGTTTTCAAATGGATGTCCTCCGGTGCACATGCAAAGTGTCACGGGATTATGAGTGAGTGAGTGATTTGGGTTATACGTCCTGCTCAACAGTATTTCAGTTATATGAAGACGTTACAGGATTATGAATACCAAAGACAAAAATTGTTTTATAAAGAGGAATTTTTATTAGATTTCTTTAAGCCTGAAACAGATGTATAGGGAATAATTTAGTTGATGTTGTAGAGATTGTTATTTTGAACAAAATGTCCAGAGGTACAACCTCAAATTGCTAAATTCGCCATCGTCCAAATAAGCCAGCGGCCACACGATGATAGAAGCTGCGCCAACCGGGCGATACTAATACCTCATAGCCTCCCGGTTTCGAAGCTGTTTAAAGCAACGACAGCAAACCAAGTGACAAAACAATTCATCAGTCAAATATGTGTGTATGAATTGTAAGGTTAATCTGACTCCAGGGAAATGAAAATACAGCCAATGACAAAATCAACAGTTTTCTAGTGCTGTGTGTAACATGGTAATTGTATTACCTGATTTATAAATAGAAATTTGACACTCAAATGAAGATTTAATTACCCCTGTGGAATAGCTACTCCGGCACTTCAAACATGGCCACGTTGCTTAAGAGTAAGATTGCCTACAAAAGTCAAATAATAAAACCACTTTAAGTGGGCATATAACTATACTAAGCGCTGTCCGACATTTTGCAGAAACAGGATTGTTTCAATTATACCATATTAGTGCCATGGGTGGAATTTTGTCATTTCCAGTGTTTCTTTGTCTTTAACAGTGTATTAACGTGTATCATAAAAAGCATACCTTTTCGAGAGAAATTCGAAAAACGCATGTAAACTATCAAATCACAAGGAAAACATTTCCACCTGCGATTTTCTCTGCGGTGTTAATATTTCCTCCGCGGCGTAAAGGTTCCACCCACGATGATACCATTTTAACCGAGATGATAACAGTTTTACCGCGATGATAACATTTCCACAACGGTGATAAATCACATGATGTCCAGAAATCGTTTGAATATCCACCTCGGTCAGTAGGTTCCCACCGTGGTAAAAATTTTATGACAGCGGTGGGAACATTTTCTCCGCGGTCAGAACCTTTTCTCCAAAGTGCAAACATTCCCACTGCAGTGGACAAATTTCTGGAAATGTTTTTCTTGTGTTTTGACAGTTTACATGCGAGTTTCGTATTTCTCTGCAACTCGTTTTAGTTAGACGATAACGACCCATAAACAACGGAAATATCGAAATTCCACCAATGGCACGAATAGGCCTCAGTACTAACCTTTCATTAAACAGAGATTGTGCTAGATCCAAGAAAGTGAAATATTGACAAAATGTAACATATACATGCAATTTAACGTAGACTTTTCAATTTTTATATTTATATAGTATCACGTTAATGCTAACCATACAACAAATATGTCTTTGTCATAATTCTGATGGCATCATGGTCTCTTTATACTGACGTCAGGATACTACCTACGAGTTGCATAGTTATCTGTTTGTAAACAGCTTTGATGATTGTCAACAATATTTAATTCTTCAAGTTGCATTCATAATCAGGGAAATTACCTGGAATTTTTTTCCTGGTCAATCAGTGTCGGTTAATTATTCTTTCATATAGTATTGATGTTCTGAAAAAAAAAATGCAGAGACATTGACATAGGCGTTATTTTTCATTGTAGCCTGCTTGTTATGGTGCCAAAGGCTTGCAAATAAACTGTCTGCTTAGATAAAAGGATAATACATTAACTGGGCCAGGGGGTTAGTGTCCTTCGAAAGATTTATATGGGCCTAATAAATACTTGATCCACTTGGGGAGTTAACCTTTACTTGGGATTTACTGGCAGTGTTATGCAATTTGCACAGACCTTTATAGTTTCTGTATGAATAGAGAATGATGGGGGATATCTCAAACTAGGAATTCTATTACCCACGTCGTAATACAGCAATCGTAAATAATGTTAACACATATATTATCTGTTATTTTAGACAGGAAGATTTCCCCTGTGCCCGTGTGTTATAGTGCTAAAAACATATATATTATCTGTTGCTTCGAACACTCACAATGAGTCGTTCTGACAATTCTAAACCTTGACGTGGGCCGAGTAGTCCAGTGATACATATAACCTTGTTGGTATGCAATTTTTTGTATAAAAGTACACTCTACAACAAATCCTGTTCTTTGTTATCAGCTATATTTTCAATTATTACATAAATAGTAAAGGCCTGAAGTACTACAAACTCAAGCCTTTCAAATTCAACGAATGTATCATCAGTGTAAAATGTACATGTTAATAAACCAAAGCACTGGATTTTAATTGAGAATTTATCTAGTACTGGTGGAAAAAACGTGTTAATGCAGATTTGTTGAAAGTGGCATTAACTGCCAAGTTTGCACTATTTTAAAAAAATTTGATTGGCCAGACAGTAAGAGGCTTTGAATGCCATCGTAAAACTAAATGATTGGCGTTGGAAAGCGGAAACTTCATATTGCCTATACGAACTGAATCAGTGTTCAAAAAGTAAACAAAATAAAAATAACCGAGACGACCATTAAGTCTTTCTAAGCTATTTAAAAATTCTTTGTTGTACATTTTAGAGACTGGAAGTACTATAAACAATTTTAGCAGCTCGTGTCACTTTAACACGAAGGTTGTATAACCCACAGTTGTCGGACTGAGCGGATAAAATGTATGTCTAATACCAGAAGCTGTATGAACGTAGGAAGATAATCTGATTTGAAGCGATTTTTACATCGTTTGTCCTGAATAGAAAAAGAAGCTAAAAAGGATTAGTAGATGGGTCAGGATTTAATCTGTACCGAGATAAGCTTCATTGTAGAGATACAGATGTGTCATCACAAAGCAGATTAGATATTGGACTGTTTCTCAAATAAAATGCTGGCACTCACCGTGTGCTCGCTAATATATATCTGATATACCAATATTATTCTGTAGAAAGTATAGATCTAATTTATCTTTCCTTTATTTTTAGATATTACTAATAGACCATTTGCCAGTTTTTCGCACAAAAATGACACTACGTCCTGACAACAATCTTACACCAGACAAGCCAAGCGTCCAATTAGGCTTCAGCTATAATCAGTCGAGCTCCCGTTTCGTGCAATATTTTTTCGCAATACTTGATTATTTCAGACACGAACTGTCACAATATCTGGTTTCTTTTCCAAAATATGAAGTAAAACGCTCAAAATGTTCAGTTAAAAACACACCCATGCTTTGTCTGGTTTACCATTTAGGGCCGTTATTGTGACGTTGCTAAATTAAGTCATTTGAAAGTATTCGTCAAATCACCTATTTTGAATGCAAGGGTTATGTTTAGTCAAATTCTTGCAATGTAGGTAAAGTATGATGAAGACATTCACTATATATCGACTATAGTACTAGCTGGGAACCGACTTGACTATTCAAGCAAATGAAGTTACTCGCATCGTTCTTAAAGACGAGAAGAGGTTTAATCTAATCCCTCTTAACGTGTAGTCATTGTACCAGTTGCTTTATTTGGCTTCGGTTCAATGGTATTTCACGAAGTTAAGAGGTCAACGTTTACCACAATACTTTCAGCAGATGGTTATGCATATCCGGCTTCTTCCAATAACTGATGTAAATGTCACATATACAAGAACGGATTGAACAACACGAGAAACCTGGGTTCTGTCAATTTTTTGTGGTCCATATTCGTCAGACCCCAGTTAGTAGCATGTTGACCACTGGTATTGTTTTCCGTCCTGTTGAAAAAAAAAAACAAAAACGAAAAACGACGGCATATTTTTTCATCAAATAAGCAAAGAATAGATTATTTACTTGACGGATTATAAGAGGCTGTGTACATTCGAAACTCACAATTAAAATTTCTTGACTTTGAGTTGTTTCAGACATTTCCCCCCATGAACGGTTGATTCACGTAGGACGTCTTTTATGTGACGTTGGCCAAATTCAAGTCTTTCCGGACGATGGACAATATACGTGGAATGGGCACTTCTCATTGGCTGGTTTGGGTAAAAAGCGCCGCCATTGCTGAAAGATTGGCGCGTGTATGGCCGATCTTGATCGAAAGTGCACCATCTCATAGTAATGGCGGCGTTCGATGGAAATCAAATACAACGTTACCTCCATTCCACGTAAATAGTTCATTGTCTCTGGAAGTCATCGATGTTTCATTTTCTCTTATTCAAGCGACTATAAATCTTCCAGTTGGCGACACTGTATTTACACATCTTCTAACAAATTCGTTTTATTTTTCAAAGCATGAACTCTACTAACAATGTTAATTCAAAACGTTCAATCCTAGTCCGAAAAAAAGCGGTCTGTAACTTGCTGAGAATTTAACATACAATCCCTGACGTTTGCACCATAGAGTCCAAATCACATCCCAAATTTGGGATCGATTACATGTCATCATTTTGAAACATAACTGTCAGAGCCCATGCATGTCTTAAAAGCAAAACAAACCGCCAGTTCACTCATATCAAATTGTGTACGGTGTGATTTGGACTCTATGGTGCAGGGATTGTATGTTAGATTCTCAGCAAGTTTAGAGGCCGCTTTTTCGATCTAGGATTGATCCATCTGCTAACGCACGTGTTAACGCATCCGTCGAAAGACACAATCATAAGTAACCAATTACAGTTTTAAAAAGACCCACTAAGACAGTGATCAGATCCTATATGGGATAGTGCTATACCAGGTCACTTGTTGCAATGTGTAATGATAATCTAGAGTGATCTGGCTTTTTAAGCGAATTATCTGAGTTGTATCCGATGTTTGTTTTCTAGTTCCGTTCGGAACAAAAGCGTGGCATTGTAATGTAACAAAGCATAACATTAATATCTACAGGATAGCTTGCCCTGAAACAGCCAATTGATGGAAAATAAACTGTCTAATTATGGGGCATCCTTTTATGTAAGTACACACTGAAAATGATCTGAAAAACATGTCGACTTTTGTCATTGGCATGTGTGCCAAACATAAACACAAATTCTACACTTGTGTTACGAACATTTTAGAGACCTGCATTGCAAAACAAATAATTTTCTCTTTTTACCTGTAAAAATATCAATTCTCTCCATACAGAAAAGGCAACATTTTTACAGTTCAGTGTAAACTGACAGCGTAAACAGCGTATAAAGAGAGAAAAACTATTTACAAGTCTTTGTCCATTATATTTCCATCATGTCCAATATGTCATCCATCTATCAACACGAACATTGTTCTGATTTATAAACTGTGTCAATTTCTTGATGAAATTCAATCGCTGGACAAGCATGGTAAAATATAAATATGAATCAGTGACACACTTGTGAGTAAACACTGGAGTTTTCAGGGTGACCTTTAAGATAACCAATAGATACTGAAGCTATCCTTTCCGAAAGCATCGACCTGACAATTTATTAATGTATGGGAAGTATACACAGATTGGATTTGATGACTCACATAGGATTCGATCCATGTAGAAAATACTTATTCTATTTCAAGCATAGAAACAATTTAAGAAGAATAAGTCTGCATACTGGTGGAAAGGTACAGAGAAACCATCAGAGAAAATGCCCAGCTGTTGTTGAAAGTCGTTTGAGTGAAAGCAAGTCAGCCGTTCGGTTTAGTACAGATTATACCCAAGTACATGTATATATTGATTTCATTAATCCACACGTCACCTTTCTGTTCAGATATTTGGATTTAACTGGACATCAAATGAAAACTTGTTAGCCAGATTCCATCGACGGTTTATCAGAGGTCTCGACTGAGTTATCCAAGCATTCCAATATCTAAGTTAATAATACTACAAAACCAAGCTGATGGACGCATTATAGTAAAATTCACTCAGAAACGTTGGTGGCCATCTCTAACACCAAAGCATAAATAACTTAATTTATTATTCATACATAAGTGAAAACTAGGGATTTCCTTCACTCAGAAATGTAATAATTCACTGCAGTGCAATAACAATTTTTGTTATTTAATGCACGCGTCGAAGCCGATGACGTCGTCGGACCTACTTCTTTCCTGTGTACCAACGTCTGCTGTACAACAACAACAGTACATATGATTTGGTTTGGTTAAATGAAGCATTTTCAGTCAATTTAGCATTAAGATAAATAATTTACAACTGAAAACACTAAATTGATTCAATAGAGGATTGGCTTACCACTTTAAATCAAAGCGATAAAACAAAACTTCATTACGGATCGTCAGTTGGCAGCGTTGTGTGGCCTACAGGCTACATAATCATGGCTTCGGAGAATCGTAACGAGAAACTGTAATTGCCGTTCAATGACGCAGTAAAACGATGTTAAGTAGTTTCATAGATCATTTTTTATCCTTGTGACTGGTGCGCTGCAGAGTTAAAATCCATGTTGATCGATTTAATTTATTTTTGCACGAAATATCGCGAAAAACTTCAGGGAGAAAATGGCAATTCAAATGACCACAAATCTGACAGTTGACAGTCACGTGAGAAGAACAGACATGCTGTTGTTTCATTGGTCAGCGATATATATTCCTCCGTTTGCTAAAAACCTAATCCGTCATAAGTTTGTTGATATTATCATATTTTCTTTTTTATAATTGATAAATTTATACTTAATAAACAATCCCCAGAATAAAACATGATAGTATAAATAATAAACAGAATATTGAACAGCTGTGTTTGAAAAGCATTTATATTTTTTCTCTTGAAAGGCGGAGGGATAACCCACTCGACGCTTCGCGTCTCGTGAGTTATTCTCCGACTTTCACTCGAAAAAATATAAGTGCTATTCAAACTCAGCTGTTCAATATCCTCTATGTCTCATTGATATATTAACAGGCCCCAGCCTGGTTAGATTTCTACGTGATATACGTCTACTATTTTCTCTGTCTAAACTTTGACATATCCTAGAAAATAACAACTTAAAACTGTTGAAACTTAAAACTAGCCTCTAAGTCTTTCAGTCATTCAAACTTTTCAATCAACAAAAAATGATAAAACTGATTATGAAATATAAATTGTGCAGCAAACACAGCAATTATACGTTGATTGTGTTATTTAATTGTCTGCTTTTCTTTGTGGTTGATTTTTTTAAAATGTGACTTTTAAAGAACCAGATGAATCCATGTTATAATAACAAAAGGCTGATTCGTTTATATATATTTATGAGCACTAAAACACACGGGCACAGGGAAAATCTTCTTGTCTAAAATAACCACGGAGACAAGTTTCTAATTGTGTTAAAAAGAGGTATATCATTTAGACCTTTATACCCCATCATAAATTGTTGTAATAAAGTAAACCTATGATATTTCATTAGGTTAACGACTGACAGGAGCTTGGCCTTAGTCAGTAGAATTTTCTGGAACACTTTGTATTGCATTGACAATGCTTATGCATCTTAAGCTATAGTAAGAATATCGTCAGACTATATATTATGGGGTCATGGGAAAAGACAGTGAAAATTCCCCCATCCCCCCCCCCATACCCCTTTCCCAGAAAACCTAGGTAGAAGGCAGACAGGGGAGTTTAGCCCTGACCAGTATGTCTTTCAAACTCTTGTTCTTTTTATAAGCAATGACTGGCCTTTGGGTCAGAGGTCGAGCAAGTTTACTTTGAAGTAGTTTGTATTCTTCTACTATAATCTTGGCCATAGCAATGCTAGCTTTGTTATACTGAAACACAAATGGTATTATAGTTTTTTCACGACATCTTCCGGGGTCCAAGTTCAAACCCAAAGGATAAATAGTTTGTAATGTTTGAATCCAAAAACTTTCCCTTTCCAAACGTTTGTGTTTGGTATCTGCAGCGGAAGTGAGAAAAGGGATTTTCTCAATAGGCATAATTTCAAAATGGTCCTTGACCGAATGACCTTGAGTATTGAAATGTTGTGCCACGGGTACATCATGTTTAAGTCTTATACTAGATAAATGGTTGGCTGCTCTTTGTCGTAGAGAATTCTGAGTTTCTCCGACGTACTGTTTGCGACATTTTTTGCGCGTGATTACATACACGATATTAGAGGAGTCACAATTAAGATTCTCTGCCATTTGATATTTGTCGCGAGTTTGTTCTCCGAAAAAGGTACCGCGATCGGGTACGTATATATCGAGTTTGCATCGCGTCTTAAGGCATTTCATTGATGTACCTGAGAGAAATGTTGGACGGTAATGGTACACTCGTGAAGGGGAGGTAAGCGTATCGGGGGATGAAGGGGGGAACATGATTTGTCTTACTGTGTTAGATTTAATCCTTCGGAGTAATCTAATAGAATACTTCCTAGGGAGGAGAGCTTTAAAAAGAACAGAACAAGCCTGGTTAAAAAAATCTAAAGAACTACAGTTTCTATAGAATCTAAATATCTGAGATTTAATAACTCCCTTGAAAGTGTGAGGAGGATGGTACGACCCAGCATGTAGCAGCTGATGCGTGTCAGTAGGTTTGAAGAATACTTTGTAATCTAGATACCCAGTAGTATGAAATGTATGACCCTTGTAAATAGTTACATCCAAAAAATCCACAGAAGTTTGATCAATAGTAGGCTGTAATTTAATGCTTGAGTCGTGAGAATTAAGAGTATCAACGAAAATATGAAGGTCTTCCAACGTATGTTGCCAAATGATAAAAATGTCATCCAGATACCGAAGGTAAATAAAAGGTTGTTTGTGACATTTGTGAAGAATGTCACTCTCCCACTCAGCCATAAAAATAGAGGCAAAGTTAGGACTAAAACGTTTCCCCATAGCACACCCTTTAATTTGCTGAAAGATCTCCCCATTGAATTCAAAATCGTTTCCTTTTAAGCTGAGTTCCAGCAATTCTAAAATGTCTTTATCCGGACGACGGTGGTCAGGATATCTTTGGAATGCTGATTTTATGGATTTAAGACCCAAATCTATGTCAATGTTTGTATACATAGACTCCACATCCAGAGTAACTAAAATCACATCTTGTGGGATGGATTTCTCAGATAATTTGGCCAATAAATCATCCGTATTTTTTATAAAGCTAGGATGCCGATTCGCTATTGGTTTTAGATAGTAATCAATTAGCTCTGATATTCTGTAACTTTCACTGCCACAATCTGAGATAATAGGACGCCCAGGGGGCATTGTAGGCTTCGGCCATTTTTCAATGGGTTTGTGAATTTTCGGAAGAATATAGAAGACCCTGTTTTTAGAGTTATGATCAGATTCCAAATAGCGATACTGTTTTTCATTAAGTAAGCCTTTATCTTGAAGAGAAACAAGAATTTTATTAAACTTCCTAACATTTTCAGGCCAAATTTCCTTATCAAGTTTTTTGTAATGAAGAGGGTTGCTTAGCTGCCGTTCTATCTCTTCAATATAATCCTGTTTTGACATAATAACTGTTGCCGAACCTTTATCAGCAGGTTTAATAACTATGTTTGGATTTCTCCTTAGCTTACTTAAGGCAAGACATTCTGAATGAGTAAGGTTATGTTTGTTTTTCTGATTAGTTAAAACATCAAACTTCCTAGATACAGAGTCACGACTAATGTTTATATCTGGGTCATACATGTGAGAAGGGGGTGTATAGCCGCTTTTAGATGTAAATGGCTTGCGTACCCCACTAGAATCTCGGTAGATATCAGCCAGACTAAGATTTCTGGAGAACTCCATAACATGCACTAATTTACTAATAGAAAAGTCCCTATCAGATAATGGTTTTGGGCAAGGCACAAATGAGAGTCCTCTATTGAGTAGAGATATATCATCAACAGTGAGTTCCTCGTTACTAAGATTAACAATATTACTTCCTAAGCCGAAAGTAGGGTGGCACATGCCCTGTCCCAAATTTAGTTTAAATCTAGTGTCTGAAGCCAGTGAGTATACAAGCAATTTGCTGTATCTTCGGTCCAGTGAATTTTGTCCGTGGATACTCTAAATTTTGAATTGGGAATTTTTGGTATGACCATAACTCTCTTCATCTTGGAAGCAGAAGAGTTATATAGGTTCAGGTTCGAAACTTCACTGGCCGGTAATTTTGTGGATGACTGGATCTCTACAAAGCAGATGAGCGAATTGGAAAAAGTCTTCCTAACCGCTGTCATCATGTTGCGCATTTGATTTAACGAAGCGTTTGGCTCAGTAGTTGTCTTCTTATTGATACCAATATTCAAGATAACTTTCTCAGGTTTGGGACCTTGATACTTTTGAATTAGCGTCCGAAATGAATTGAAATTGGCACCAGGAAAACATTCTACCTGCATATCAGGGTGGGGGTCAAGGTTAATTCTAGATAGATTAGAATCCCCAAGTAAAAGAACTTTCTTAGTTACATTAGGAAGGTGCCAATTAGAGGAGGTGTGCCGAAATTTCCAAAATTTAGAATTAGCTAAATTATTCCGAGGGCTGCGCTGACCCCTCGGAGGGGATCTCACTGTATCTGAATATCTCATAGGAGAATGGACTGACAAAACTGGGGATGGGGGAGGAGGAGAGGGACTAGATGTACTGGGTCTAGGAGAAGTGACCCTAGTAGAAACTGGGGAGTGTGGAGGCCGAAAGGGGACAGAGGTGCTACTAGGTCTAGGGGAGGGGGGCTGAGGGGGTGAAAAAGAGGGGGCAGAGGTACTAGGTCTAAGGGAGGGAGCACCAGTAGGGAAAGGCAAAGGAGAAACAGAAGGTAAAGTTACAGACCTAGGAGTCTGTGACTGCAGAGTAGGAGGTGAGATAACGGGTGTCGACGGACTGACAGGCGGAAGGGGTTGGGGAGACGATGGTGGACTAAACTGAGTAGTAGCAGCAGAAGTGACAGATTTAGTGATGGAAAGAAAAGAATAAAAATTTTGAATGGTCGAAAGTTGTAATTTACCTTTATAATTCTGTTTGCCCCATTTTAAAGCATTTTTGAAAGCACTGTCAAAGTTTAGACCATTGGATGACCTGGCAGAAGTCACCTGTGCTTTTAATCTATTTAAACATGCCGCATAATGTGAAATCATCTCTTGTATGATCTTATGGGCCCAATTTTTGTGTACATGGTCAAACGCAATATCAACTTCCCGATTGCGTTGAGCCGGTTTAAGAAAAGAATTTAGCTCTTTAATTTTATTATTTAAGGAATTTGGGAGGGTTTGGTCACGTAAATGTCCCTCAAGGATGCCAATGTGGTGAAGACATTGTAAAATTTTGAAAAGGGCTTTCACCAGAGCCGAGAATTCTGAATATTGGGGACTTTTAGATTTTGAATTTCCATGCCTATTGCTAACTGAAAATTGCCTGCTTCTGTTACCACGCCCTTGTTTTGTCATTCTGCCTAAATGCCAATATACTTAATTAGTCTAACTAGATGAAAAAGGAAAATAGAGTTGGGAAAGTGAGACAGAGATAAAGAGGAAAAATATGTCTGGAAACAAAAAGAATTGATTCAAGCTAGAGATAAAAGAACTTAATTGAACTGGCTGACTTAGGGGAAAAAAAAAGAAGGAAGTTTGGAAAATATGTGTTACAAAGAGGCAGAGATAAAGAATAAAAATGTGTCTGGAGACAGAAGGACTAAAGTAAAAGGGGTAATAAATCTCAGTCACAAATTGTGAAGACTTAGGAAAACTAAATAGAGCGGGAAGGAAAAAAAACTTAATAAGACACTAAGATTAAAATTAATGTACAATTGGAACAGGAAATAATAATGAAGTCCTAGAAATAAAATTTGGAAGAAAAATATACAAGGGCTGTAAATGGAAGATGAGGTTAAATCATAAATAAAAGGGTAAAACAATAGTAAGCCTAAAAAATGAAATTATATAAAGAAATGAAAAAGGTATAAGAGGAATATAAAAGAAAGTAATATATACAACGTTTTACAGTAAGCAGAGAATACTTAGCAGAAAACGGGATCGCACACGGTTTTGCTAGAAGCTTTTCGGATTGGTTATCCTTTCTCAATAGCAGTAGAAACAAGTCTAAAAATATGTTGAATTTCTTGTGTTTATATGGAAAAATGACAGGAAATAAAAAGGGCTTGGGTGATTAAGGAGTATTTTTGTAAACAAGGGAAGATTAAGCTATCAAATCATTTAACTAAAGCATGGACGCTTGATGAAGTTAGTTTATACTCATATCCATTGGTGGTATGGTTAAGTCTAGTCATATGGTTAGAGAGAGCTGGAGTATAAATATCCTGTGGTTTTGGAATAAAGGAGATTAAATCAAAAGGAAATTACAGTAACTGAAGAGAAACAATATAAGGTAGCAGAAGAAATCTAGGGTGGGAACACCTAGCCTATTGTATATTGAATGCAATAAAATATTTAAACGTTAAAATACAGAATTCAAACGATAAAAATAATTTTTAGATGAAAACTAATAAAATATGTAAACGTTAAAATACAGAATTCAAACGGGAGAAATAATTTTTTAGATGAAAACTAATGAAGATGGAAGGTAAAAAAGTAAAATATATATCAAGAAAGTTCAACAATGCTGCAGACTGCTTCCAACCGTGTACAAATGTGTGGATAGTTTTTTGTTTTAAAACAATGGTTATTTTGAGCCCCTGGCACAGGCAAATATATATATTTATGAGCACTAAAACACACGGGCACAGGGAAAATCTTCTTGTCTAAAATAACCACGGAGACAAGTTTCTAATTGTGTTAAAAAGAGGTATATCATTTAGACCTTTATACCCCATCATAAATTGCTGTAATAAAGTAAACCTATGATATTTCATTAGGTTAACGACTGACAGGAGCTTGGCCTTAGTCAGTAGAATTTTCTGGAACACTTTGTATTGCATTGACAATGCTTATGCATCTTAAGCTATAGTAAGAATATCGTCAGACTATATATTATGGGGTCATGGGAAAAGACAGTGAAAATTCCCCCATCCCCCCCCCCCATACCCCTTTCCCAGAAAACCTAGGTAGAAGGCAGACAGGGGAGTTTAGCCCTGACCAGTATGTCTTTCAAACTCTTGTTCTTTTTATAAGCAATGACTGGCCTTTGGGTCAGAGGTCGAGCAAGTTTACTTTGAAGTAGTTTGTATTCTTCTACTATAATCTTGGCCATAGCAATGCTAGCTTTGTTATACTGAAACACAAATGGTATTATAGTTTTTTCACGACATCTTCCGGGGTCCAAGTTCAAACCCAAAGGATAAATAGTTTGTAATGGTTGAATCCAAAAACTTTCCCTTTCCAAACGTTTGTGTTTGGTATCTGCAGCGGAAGTGAGAAAAGGGATTTTCTCAATAGGCATAATTTCAAAATGGTCCTTGACCGAATGACCTTGAGTATTGAAATGTTGTGCCACGGGTACATCATGTTTAAGTTTTATACTAGATAAATGGTTGGCTGCTCTTTGTCGTAGAGAATTCTGAGTTTCTCCGACGTACTGTTTGCGACATTTTTTGCACGTGATTACATACACGATATTAGAGGAGTCACAATTAAGATTCTCTGCCATTTGATATTTGTCGCGAGTTTGTTCTCCGAAAAAGGTACCGCGATCGGGTACGTATATATCGAGTTTGCATCGCGTCTTAAGGCATTTCATTGATGTACATGAGAGAAATGTTGGACGGTAATGGTACACTCGTGAAGGGGAGGTAAGCGTATCGGGGGATGAAGGGGGGAACATGATTTGTCTTACTGTGTTAGATTTAATCCTTCGGAGTAATCTAATAGAATACTTCCTAGGGAGGAGAGCTTTAAAAAGAACAGAACAAGCCTGGTTAAAAAAATCTAAAGAACTACAGTTTCTATAGAATCTAAATATCTGAGATTTAATAACTCCCTTGAAAGTGTGAGGAGGATGGTATGACCCAGCATGTAGCAGCTGATGCGTGTCAGTAGGTTTGAAGAATACTTTGTAATCTAGATACCCAGTAGTATGATATGTATGACCCTTGTAAATAGTTACATCCAAAAAATCCACAGAAGTGTGATCAATAGTAGGCTGTAATTTAATGCTTGAGTCGTGAGAATTAAGAGTATCAACGAAAATATGAAGGTCTTCCAACGTATGTTGCCAAATGATAAAAATGTCATCCAGATACCGAAGGTAAATAAAAGGTTGTTTGTGACATTTGTGAAGAATGTCACTCTCCCACTCAGCCATAAAAATAGAGGCAAAGTTAGGACTAAAACGTTTCCCCATAGCACACCCTTTAATTTGCTGAAAGATCTCCCCATTGAATTCAAAATCGTTTCCTTTTAAGCTGAGTTCCAGCAATTCTAAAATGTCTTTATCCGGACGACGGTGGTCAGGATATCTTTGGAACGCTGATTTTATGGATTTAAGACCCAAATCTATGTCAATGTTTGTATACATAGACTCCACATCCAGAGTAACTAAAATCACATCTTGTGGGATGGATTTCTCAGATAATTTGGCCAATAAATCATCCGTATTTTTTATAAAGCTAGGATGCCGATTCGCTATTGGTTTTAGATAGTAATAAATTAGCTCTGATATTCTGTAACTTTCACTGCCACAATCTGAGATAATAGGACGCCCAGGGGGCATTGTAGGCTTCGGCCATTTTTCAATGGGTTTGTGAATTTTCGGAAGAATATAGAAGACCCTGTTTTTAGAGTTATGATCAGATTCCAAATAGCGATACTGTTTTTCATTAAGTAAGCCTTTATCTTGAAGAGAAACAAGAATTTTATTAAACTTCCTAACATTTTCAGGCCAAATTTCCTTATCAAGTTTTTTGTAATGAAGAGGGTTGCTTAGCTGCCGTTCTATCTCTTCAATATAATCCTGTTTTGACATAATAACTGTTGCCGAACCTTTATCAGCAGGTTTAATAACTATGTTTGGATTTCTCCTTAGCTTACTTAAGGCAAGACATTCTGAATGAGTAAGGTTATGTTTGTTTTTCTGATTAGTTAAAACATCAAACTTCCTAGATACAGAGTCACGACTAATGTTTATCTCTGGGTCATACATGTGAGAAGGGGGTGTATAGCCGCTTTTAGATGTAAATGGCTTGTGTACCCCACTAGAATCTCGGTAGATATCAGCCAGACTAAGATTTCTGGAGAACTCCATAACATGCACTAATTTACTAATAGAAAAGTCCCTATCAGATAATGGTTTTGGGCAAGGCACAAATGAGAGTCCTCTAATGAGTAGAGATATATCATCAACAGTGAGTTCCTCGTTACTAAGATTAACAATATTACTTCCTAAGCCGAAAGTAGGGTGGCACATGCCCTGTCCCAAATTTAGTTTAAATCTAGTGTCTGAAGCCAGTGAGTATACAAGCAATTTGCTGTATCTTCGGTCCAGTGAATTTTGTCCGTGGATACTCTAAATTTTGAATTGGGAATTTTTGGTATGACCATAACTCTCTTCATCTTGGAAGCAGAAGAGTTATATAGGTTCAGGTTCGAAACTTCACTGGCCGGTAATTTTGTGGATGACTGGATCTCTACAAAGTTGATGAGCGAATTGGAAAAAGTCTTCCTAACCGCTGTCATCATGTTGCGCATTTGATTTAACGAAGCGTTTGGCTCAGTAGTTGTCTTGTTATTGATACCAATATTCAAGATAACTTTCTCAGGTTTGGGACCTTGATACTTTTGAATTAGCGTCCGAAATGAATTGAAATTGGCACCAGGAAAACATTCTACCTGCATATCAGGGTGGGGGTCAAGGTTAATTCTAGATAGATTAGAATCCCCAAGTAAAAGAACTTTCTTAGTTACATTAGGAAGGTGCCAATTAGAGGAGGTGTGCCGAAATTTCCAAAATTTAGAATTAGCTAAATTATTCCGAGGGCTGCGCTGACCCCTCGGAGGGGATCTCACTGTATCTGAATATCTCATAGGAGAATGGACTGACAAAACTGGGGATGGGGGAGGAGGAGAGGGACTAGATGTACTGGGTCTAGGAGAAGTGACCCTAGTAGAAACTGGGGAGTGTGGAGGCCGAAAGGGGACAGAGGTGCTACTAGGTCTAGGGGAGGGGGGCTGAGGGGGTGAAAAAGAGGGGGCAGAGGTACTAGGTCTAAGGGAGGGAGCACCAGTAGGGAAAGGCAAAGGAGAAACAGAAGGTAAAGTTACAGACCTAGGAGTCTGTGACTGCAGAGTAGGAGGTGAGATAACGGGTGTCGACGGACTGACAGGCGGAAGGGGTTGGGGAGACGATGGTGGACTAAACTGAGTAGTAGCAGCAGAAGTGACAGATTTAGTGATGGAAAGAAAAGAATAAAAATTTTGAATGGTCGAAAGTTGTAATTTACCTTTATAATTCTGTTTGCCCCATTTTAAAGCATTTTTGAAAGCACTGTCAAAGTTTAGACCATTGGATGACCTGGCAGAAGTCACCTGTGCTTTTAATCTATTTAAACATGCCGCATAATGTGAAATCATCTCTTGTATGATCTTATGGGCCCAATTTTTGTGTACATGGTCAAACGCAATATCAACTTCCCGATTGCGTTGAGCCGGTTTAAGAAAAGAATTTAGCTCTTTAATTTTATTATTTAAGGAATTTGGGAGGGTTTGGTCACGTAAATGTCCCTCAAGGATGCCAATGTGGTGAAGACATTGTAAAATTTTGAAAAGGGCTTTCACCAGAGCCGAGAATTCTGAATATTGGGGACTTTTAGATTTTGAATTTCCATGCCTATTGCTAACTGAAAATTGCCTGCTTCTGTTACCACGCCCTTGTTTTGTCATTCTGCCTAAATGCCAATATACTTAATTAGTCTAACTAGATGAAAAAGGAAAATAGAGTTGGGAAAGTGAGACAGAGATAAAGAGGAAAAATATGTCTGGAAACAAAAAGAATTGATTCAAGCTAGAGATAAAAGAACTTAATTGAACTGGCTGACTTAGGGGAAAAAAAAAGAAGGAAGTTTGGAAAATATGTGTTACAAAGAGGCAGAGATAAAGAATAAAAATGTGTCTGGAGACAGAAGGACTAAAGTAAAAGGGGTAATAAATCTCAGTCACAAATTGTGAAGACTTAGGAAAACTAAATAGAGCGGGAAGGAAAAAAAACTTAATAAGACACTAAGATTAAAATTAATGTACAATTGGAACAGGAAATAATAATGAAGTCCTAGAAATAAAATTTGGAAGAAAAATATACAAGGGCTGTAAATGGAAGATGAGGTTAAATCATAAATAAAAGGGTAAAACAATAGTAAGCCTAAAAAATGAAATTATATAAAGAAATGAAAAAGGTATAAGAGGAATATAAAAGAAAGTAATATATACAACGTTTTACAGTAAGCAGAGAATACTTAGCAGAAAACGGGATCGCACACGGTTTTGCTAGAAGCTTTTCGGATTGGTTATCCTTTCTCAATAGCAGTAGAAACAAGTCTAAAAATATGTTGAATTTCTTGTGTTTATATGGAAAAATGACAGGAAATAAAAAGGGCTTGGGTGATTAAGGAGTATTTTTGTAAACAAGGGAAGATTAAGCTATCAAATCATTTAACTAAAGCATGGACGCTTGATGAAGTTAGTTTATACTCATATCCATTGGTGGTATGGTTAAGTCTAGTCATATGGTTAGAGAGAGCTGGAGTATAAATATCCTGTGGTTTTGGAATAAAGGAGATTAAATCAAAAGGAAATTACAGTAACTGAAGAGAAACAAAATATAAGGTAGCAGAAGAAATCTAGGGTGGGAACACCTAGCCTATTGTATATTGAATGCAATAAAATATTTAAACGTTAAAATACAGAATTCAAACGATAAAAATAATTTTTAGATGAAAACTAATAAAATATGTAAACGTTAAAATACAGAATTCAAACGGGAGAAATAATTTTTTAGATGAAAACTAATGAAGATGGAAGGTAAAAAAGTAAAATATATATCAAGAAAGTTCAACAATGCTGCAGACTGCTTCCAACCGTGTACAAATGTGTGGATAGTTTTTTGTTTTAAAACAATGGTTATTTTGAGCCCCTGGCACAGGCAAATATATATATTTATGAGCACTAAAACACACGGGCACAGGGAAAATCTTCTTGTCTAAAATAACCACGGAGACAAGTTTCTAATTGTGTTAAAAAGAGGTATATCATTTAGACCTTTATACCCCATCATAAATTGCTGTAATAAAGTAAACCTATGATATTTCATTAGGTTAACGACTGACAGGAGCTTGGCCTTAGTCAGTAGAATTTTCTGGAACACTTTGTATTGCATTGACAATGCTTATGCATCTTAAGCTATAGTAAGAATATCGTCAGACTATATATTATGGGGTCATGGGAAAAGACAGTGAAAATTCCCCCATCCCCCCCCCCCATACCCCTTTCCCAGAAAACCTAGGTAGAAGGCAGACAGGGGAGTTTAGCCCTGACCAGTATGTCTTTCAAACTCTTGTTCTTTTTATAAGCAATGACTGGCCTTTGGGTCAGAGGTCGAGCAAGTTTACTTTGAAGTAGTTTGTATTCTTCTACTATAATCTTGGCCATAGCAATGCTAGCTTTGTTATACTGAAACACAAATGGTATTATAGTTTTTTCACGACATCTTCCGGGGTCCAAGTTCAAACCCAAAGGATAAATAGTTTGTAATGTTTGAATCCAAAAACTTTCCCTTTCCAAACGTTTGTGTTTGGTATCTGCAGCGGAAGTGAGAAAAGGGATTTTCTCAATAGGCATAATTTCAAAATGGTCCTTGACCGAATGACCTTGAGTATTGAAATGTTGTGCCACGGGTACATCATGTTTAAGTTTTATACTAGATAAATGGTTGGCTGCTCTTTGTCGTAGAGAATTCTGAGTTTCTCCGACGTACTGTTTGCGACATTTTTTGCACGTGATTACATACACGATATTAGAGGAGTCACAATTAAGATTCTCTGCCATTTGATATTTGTCGCGAGTTTGTTCTCCGAAAAAGGTACCGCGATCGGGTACGTATATATCGAGTTTGCATCGCGTCTTAAGGCATTTCATTGATGTACATGAGAGAAATGTTGGACGGTAATGGTACACTCGTGAAGGGGAGGTAAGCGTATCGGGGGATGAAGGGGGGAACATGATTTGTCTTACTGTGTTAGATTTAATCCTTCGGAGTAATCTAATAGAATACTTCCTAGGGAGGAGAGCTTTAAAAAGAACAGAACAAGCCTGGTTAAAAAAATCTAAAGAACTACAGTTTCTATAGAATCTAAATATCTGAGATTTAATAACTCCCTTGAAAGTGTGAGGAGGATGGTATGACCCAGCATGTAGCAGCTGATGCGTGTCAGTAGGTTTGAAGAATACTTTGTAATCTAGATACCCAGTAGTATGATATGTATGACCCTTGTAAATAGTTACATCCAAAAAATCCACAGAAGTGTGATCAATAGTAGGCTGTAATTTAATGCTTGAGTCGTGAGAATTAAGAGTATCAACGAAAATATGAAGGTCTTCCAACGTATGTTGCCAAATGATAAAAATGTCATCCAGATACCGAAGGTAAATAAAAGGTTGTTTGTGACATTTGTGAAGAATGTCACTCTCCCACTCAGCCATAAAAATAGAGGCAAAGTTAGGACTAAAACGTTTCCCCATAGCACACCCTTTAATTTGCTGAAAGATCTCCCCATTGAATTCAAAATCGTTTCCTTTTAAGCTGAGTTCCAGCAATTCTAAAATGTCTTTATCCGGACGACGGTGGTCAGGATATCTTTGGAACGCTGATTTTATGGATTTAAGACCCAAATCTATGTCAATGTTTGTATACATAGACTCCACATCCAGAGTAACTAAAATCACATCTTGTGGGATGGATTTCTCAGATAATTTGGCCAATAAATCATCCGTATTTTTTATAAAGCTAGGATGCCGATTCGCTATTGGTTTTAGATAGTAATCAATTAGCTCTGATATTCTGTAACTTTCACTGCCACAATCTGAGATAATAGGACGCCCAGGGGGCATTGTAGGCTTCGGCCATTTTTCAATGGGTTTGTGAATTTTCGGAAGAATATAGAAGACCCTGTTTTTAGAGTTATGATCAGATTCCAAATAGCGATACTGTTTTTCATTAAGTAAGCCTTTATCTTGAAGAGAAACAAGAATTTTATTAAACTTCCTAACATTTTCAGGCCAAATTTCCTTATCAAGTTTTTTGTAATGAAGAGGGTTGCTTAGCTGCCGTTCTATCTCTTCAATATAATCCTGTTTTGACATAATAACTGTTGCCGAACCTTTATCAGCAGGTTTAATAACTATGTTTGGATTTCTCCTTAGCTTACTTAAGGCAAGACATTCTGAATGAGTAAGGTTATGTTTGTTTTTCTGATTAGTTAAAACATCAAACTTCCTAGATACAGAGTCACGACTAATGTTTATCTCTGGGTCATACATGTGAGAAGGGGGTGTATAGCCGCTTTTAGATGTAAATGGCTTGTGTACCCCACTAGAATCTCGGTAGATATCAGCCAGACTAAGATTTCTGGAGAACTCCATAACATGCACTAATTTACTAATAGAAAAGTCCCTATCAGATAATGGTTTTGGGCAAGGCACAAATGAGAGTCCTCTAATGAGTAGAGATATATCATCAACAGTGAGTTCCTCGTTACTAAGATTAACAATATTACTTCCTAAGCCGAAAGTAGGGTGGCACATGCCCTGTCCCAAATTTAGTTTAAATCTAGTGTCTGAAGCCAGTGAGTATACAAGCAATTTGCTGTATCTTCGGTCCAGT
Organism: Lepidochitona cinerea; assembly: GCA_963971465.1. Classification (NCBI taxonomy): domain Eukaryota; kingdom Metazoa; phylum Mollusca; class Polyplacophora; order Chitonida; family Tonicellidae; genus Lepidochitona; species Lepidochitona cinerea. The sequence continues at coordinate 37,949,466 of OZ020555.1, read as the reverse complement.
GAATTTTGTCCGTGGATACTCTAAATTTTGAATTGGGAATTTTTGGTATGACCATAACTCTCTTCATCTTGGAAGCAGAAGAGTTATATAGGTTCAGGTTCGAAACTACGTATATACGATTGTCTCGTTCATCTACACAGATAGCAATTGATAAACATGTATCTCCATTTTTGTGTATCTTATCTAGGACACCTTCAAATATTGTGGATTTAATTAACACGAGAGACGACCAAATATTGATTTAGATATGGAAATTGGTGTACGGGGACTTTATACGTGCTTATGTTCGTTAATTCCCAGATGGTTTCTCCAGTGACTGGCTGACTCGTATGCAGATGGAATGGTGAATTCAGGGCATAATAGTAAATGTGAAGAAGTCATGTATCGTTCATTCGATAGAAAATAAGAAAAACCACGGTAAACTAAATCGCTCTATTTTATAAAACTTCGGTTTACATGCTTTTTAAAATAAATTTTGTCATAGAAACCCAATGTAAAGAGATTTGAGTATTTTCACAGAAAATGCACAATAAAAAACAGGATCTCGGTTAACAGTTTAAGTAAGCAGATTCGATTTCTATACGTTTTCTGTACAACTTAAACAAGAATTTAATGTAAGCTCGATGAATGTTACGATGACCGTTGGGAAAGGTTATATTTACACATTTATTTTGTACTTTAGCTTTATCTGTGGGTTTACTTTGCGTGTTTCGTTTTAAGGCAAGACACTCTCACAAAAACTAAGCTGGGTGTAATGAAACACAACCATACAAATGGATCATCAAAGAGCATATACAATTAAGAACATGTACTTGAATGGCGTGAGGAAATGTATTTGTTAGGAAAGTGAAGACTGTGCCGTGTGAGATTATTGTAGAGTATAAAACATGATAGGGGATTCATTTGACATATGTGTGTTGTTGTCATCACACTATACTTTAATCAACTCTGACGTTGGTAACGACACCATTTCTGTAACACAGTTTTATATAACAATGATGAGTCAATGAACGTTTTCAAATGGATGTCCTCCGGTGCACACGCAAAGTGTCACGGGATTATGAATACCAAACCCAAAGACATTTGTTTTATAAAGAGGATTTTTTATTAGTTTTCTTTAAGCCTGTATAGTGAATAATTTAGTTGATTTTTTAGAGATTGTTATTTTGAACAAAATGTCCAGAGGTACAACCTCAAATTGCTAAATTCGCCATCGTTCAAATAAGCAAACGGCCACACGATGATAGCAGCTGAACCAACCGGGCGATACTAATACCTCATAGCCTCCATATTTCGAAGCTGTTTAAAACAACGACAGCAAACCTAGTGACAAAACAATTCATCAGTCAAATAAGTGTGCATGAATTGCAAGGTTAATCTGACTCCAGGGAAATGAAAATACAGCCAGTGACTAGATCAACAGTTTTCTCGTGCTGTGTGTAACATGGTAATTACATTACCTGATTTATAAATAGAAATTTGACCCTCAAATGAAGATTTAATTTCCCCTGTGGAATAGGCCTAGTTACTCCGGCACTCAAAATATGGCCACGTTGCTTAAGAGTAGATTGCCTACGAAAGTCAAACAATCGAACCACTTTAAGTGGATATATAACTACATTGTATACTAAGCGCTGTCCATCATTTTACAGAAACGGGAGTGTTTGTTTTAATAATAAGACTTACCTATGTTACCATGTGTGGAATTTTGTCATCTCCAGTGTTTCTCGTCTTTGACAGTGTATTGACGTGTATCATAAAAATCATACCTTTTCCAGAGAAAGTCGAAAAAGGCATGTAAACTATCAAATCACAAGATAAACATTTCCACCTGCGGTTGTAAAGTGTAAACGTTCCACCGACGATGATAACATTTCAACCGCAATGATAACAGTTTTACCGCGATGATAACATTTCCACCGCGGTGATAAAATCATTTGAATTTCCACCTCGGCCAGTAGGTTCCCACTGTGGTGGAAATGTTACCACAGCGGGGGGGGGGGAACCTTTTCTCTGCGGTCAGAACCTTTGATCCGCAGTGGAAACGTTTTCATCGCCGTGGAAAGTTTTCTGCGCGGTGGAAATGTTTACGCCGCGGAAAAAGGTGAAAAACAATTCCACTGCAGTGGACAAATTTTTGGAAATGTTTTTCTTGTGTTTTGACAGTTTACATGCGAGTTTCGTATTTCTCTGCAAATCGTTTTAGTTAGACGATAACGACCCATAAACAACGGAAATATCGAAATTCCACCAATGGCACTAATAGGCCCTCGTACTTACCTTTCATTAAACAGAGATTGTGCTAGATCCAAGAAAGCGAAATATTGACAAAATGTAAAATATACATGCAATTTAACGTAGACTTTTCAATTTTTATATTTATATAGTATCACGTTCATGCTAACCATACAACAAATATGTCTTTGTCATAATTCTTTGTTGATGGCATTGGTCTCTTTATACTGACGTCAGGATACTGCCTAAGAGTTGCATAGTTATCTGTTTGTAAACAGCTTTGATGGTTGTCAACAATAGTTAATTCTTCAAGTTGCATTCATAATCAGGGAAATTACCTGGAATTTTTTTCCGGGTCAATCAGTGTCGGTTAATTATTCTTTTATATAGTATTGATGTTTTGAAAAAAATTAAAATACAGAGACATTGGCATAGGCGTTATTTTTCAAAGTAGCCTGATTGTTATGGTGCCAAAGGCTTGCAAATAAACTGTCTGCTGAGATAAAGGGATAATACATTAACTGGGCCAGGGGGTTAGTGTCCTTCGAAAGATTTATATGAGCCTAATAAATACTTGATCCACTTGGGGAGTTAACTTTTACTTGGGATTTACTGGCAGTGTTATGCAATTTGCACAGACCTTTATAGTTTCTGTATGAATAAAGAATGATGGGGGATATCTCAAACTAGGAATTCTATTACCCACGTCGTCGTAATACAGCAATCGTAAATAATGTTAACACATATATTATCTGTTATTTTAGACAGGAAGATTTCCCCTGTGCCCGTGTGTTATAGTGCTAAAAACATATATATTATCTGTTGCTTCGAACACTCACAATGAGTCGTTCTGACAATTCTAAACCTTGACGTGGGCCGAGTAGTCCAGTGATACATATAACCTTGTTGGTATGCAATTATTTGTATAAAAGTACACTCTACAACAAATCCTGTTCTTTGTTATCAGCTATATTTTCAATTATTACATAAATAGTAAAGGCCTGAAGTACTACAAACTCAAGCCTTTCAAATTCAACGAATGTATCATCAGTGTAAAATGTACATGTTAATAAACCAAAGCACTGGATTTTAATTGAGAATTTATCTAGTACTGGTGGAAAAAACGTGTTAATGCAGATTTGTTGAAAGTGGCATTAACTGCCAAGTTTGCACTATTTTAAAAAAATTTGATTGGCCAGACAGTAAGAGGCTTTGAATGCCATCGTAAAACTAAATGATTGGCGTTGGAAAGCGGAAACTTCATATTGCCTATACGAACTGAATCAGTGTTCAAAAAGTAAACAAAATAAAAATAACCGAGACGACCATTAAGTCTTTCTAAGCTATTTAAAAATTCTTTGTTGTACATTTTAGAGACTGGAAGTACTATAAACAATTTTAGCAGCTCGTGTCACTTTAACACGAAGGTTGTATAACCCACAGTTGTCGGACTGAGCGGATAAAATGTATGTCTAATACCAGAAGCTGTATGAACGTAGGAAGATAATCTGATTTGAAGCGATTTTTACATCGTTTGTCCTGAATAGAAAAAGAAGCTAAAAAGGATTAGTAGATGGGTCAGGATTTAATCTGTACCGAGATAAGCTTCATTGTAGAGATACAGATGTGTCATCACAAAGCAGATTAGATATTGGACTGTTTCTCAAATAAAATGCTGGCACTCATCGTGTGCTCGCTAATATATATCTGATATACCAATATGCAATATTATTCTGTAGAAAGTATAGCTCTAATTTATCTTTCCTCTATTTTTAGATATTACTAATAGACCATTTGCCAGTTTTTCGCACAACAATGACACTACGTCCTGATAACAATCTTACACCAGACAAGCCAAACGTCCAATTAGGCTTCAGCTATAATCAGTCGAGCTTCCGTTTCGTGCAATATTTTTTCGCAATATTTGATTATTTCAGACACGAACTGTCACAATATCTGGTTTCTTTTCCAAAATATGATGTAAAACGCTCAAAATAATCAGTTAAAAACACACCCATGCTTTGTCTGGTTTACCATTTAGGGCCGTTATTGTGACGTTGCTAAATTAAGTCATTTGAAAGTATTCGTCAAATCACCTATTTTGAATGCAAGGGTTATGTTTAGTCAAATTCTTGCAATGTAGGTAAAGTATGATGAAGACATTCACTATATATCGACTATAGTACTAGCTGGGAACCGACTTGACTATTCAAGCAAATGAAGTTACTCACATCGTTCTTAAAGACGAGAAGAGGTTTAATCTAATCCCTCTTAACGTGTTGTCATTGTACCAGTTGCTTTATTTGGCTTCGGTTCAATGGTATTTCACGAAGTTAAGAGGTCAACGTTTACCACAATACTTTCAGCAGATGGTTATGCATATCCGGCTTCTTCCAATAACTGATGTAAATGTCACATATACAAGAACGGATTGAACAACACGAGAAACCTGGGTTCTGTCAATTTGTTGTGGTCCATATTCGTCAGACCCCAGTTAGTAGCATGTTGACAACTGGTATTGTTTTCCGTCCTGTTCAAAAAAAAAACAAAAACGAAAAACGACGGCATATTTTTTCATCAAATAAGCAAAGAATAGATTATTTACCACTTCAGTCTGATAGTATTGGTTAAACTTTTGGCCATCCTTGACGGATTATAAGAGGCTGTGTACATTCGAAACTCAAAATTAAATTTTCTTGACTTTCAGTTGTTTCAGACATTTCCCCCCATGAACGGTTGATTCACGTAGGACGTCTTTTATGTGACGTTGGCCAAATTCAAGTCTTTCCGGACGATGGACAATATACGTGGAATGGGCACTTCTCATTGGCTGGTTTGGGTAAAAAGCGCCGCCATTGCTGAAAGATTGGCGCGTGTATGGCCGATCTTGATCGAAAGTGCACCATCTCATAGTAATGGCGGCGTTCGATGGAAATCAAATACAACGTTACCTCCATTCCACGTAAATAGTTCATTGTCTCTGGAAGTCATCGATGTTTCATTTTCTCTTATTCAAGCGACTATAAATCTTCCAGTTGGCGACACTGTATTTACACATCTTCTAACAAATTCGTTTTATTTTTCAAAGCATGAACTCTACTAACAATGTTAATTCAAAACGTTCAATCCTAGTCCGAAAAAAAGCGGTCTGTAACTTGCTGAGAATTTAACATACAATCCCTGACGTTTGCACCATAGAGTCCAAATCACATCCCAAATTTGGGATCGATTACATGTCATCATTTTGAAACATAACTGTCAGAGCCCATGCATGTCTTAAAAGCAAAACAAACCGCCAGTTCACTCATATCAAATTGTGTACGGTGTGATTTGGACTCTATGGTGCAGGGATTGTATGTTAGATTCTCAGCAAGTTTAGAGGCCGCTTTTTCGATCTAGGATTGATCCATCTGCTAACGCACGTGTTAACGCATCCGTCGAAAGACACAATCATAAGTAACCAATTACAGTTTTAAAAAGACCCACTAAGACAGTGATCAGATCCTATATGGGATAGTGCTATACCAGGTCACTTGTTGCAATGTGTAATGATAATCTAGAGTGATCTGGCTTTTTAAGCGAATTATCTGAGTTGTATCCGATGTTTGTTTTCTAGTTCCGTTCGGAACAAAAGCGTGGCATTGTAATGTAACAAAGCATAACATTAATATCTACAGGATAGCTTGCCCTGAAACAGCCAATTGATGGAAAATAAACTGTCTAATTATGGGGCATCCTTTTATGTAAGTACACACTTTTTGTCGGAAAAATTGATCTGAAAAACATGTCGACTTTTGTCATTGGCATGTGTGCCAAACATAAACACAAATTCTACACTTGTGTTACGAACATTTTAGAGACCTGCATTGCAAAACAAATAATTTTCTCTTTTTACCTGTAAAAATATCAATTCATTCCATATGTTATACAGAAAAGGCAACATTTTTACAGTTCAGTGTAAACTGACAGCGTAAACAGCGTGTAAAGAGAGAAAAACTCTTGACAAGTCTTTGTCCATTATATTTCCATCATGTCCAATATGTCATCCATCTATCAACACAAACATTGTTCTGATTTATAAACTGTGTCAATTTCTTGATGAAATTCAATCGCTGGACAAGCATGGTAAAATATAAATATGAATCAGTGACACACATGTGAGTAAACACTGAGGTTTGCAGGGTGACCTTTAAGATAACAAATAGATACTGAAGCTATCCTTTTTTGGAAGCATCGACCTGACAATTTATTAATGTATGGGAAGTATATACAGATTGGATTTGATGACTCACATAGGATTCGATCCATGTAGAAAATACTTATTCTATTTCAAGCATAGAAACAATTTAAGAAGAATAAGTCTGCATACTGGTGGAAAGGTACAGAGAAACCATCAGAGAAAATGCCCAGCTGTTGTTGAAAGTCGTTTGAGTGAAAGCAAGTCAGCCGTTCGGTTTAGTACAGATTATACCCAAGTACATGTATATATTGATTTCATTAATCCACACGTCACCTTTCTGTTCAGATATTTGGATTTAACTGGACATCAAATGAAAACTTGTTAGCCAGATTCCATCGACGGTTTATCAGAGGTCTCGACTGAGTTATCCAAGCATTCCAATATCTAAGTTAATAATACTACAAAACCAAGCTGATGGACGCATTATAGTAAAATTCACTCAGAAACGTTGGTGGCCATCTCTAACACCAAAGCATAAATAACTTAATTTATTATTTATACATAAGTGAAAACTAGGGATTTCCTTCACTCAGAAATGTAATAATTCACTGCAGTGCAATAACAATTTTTGTTATTTAATGCACGCGTCGAAGCCGATGACGTCGTCGGACCTACTTCTTTCCTGTGTACCGACGTCTGCTGTACAACAACAACAGTACATATGATTTGGTTTGGTTAAATGAAGCATTTTCAGTCAATTTAGCATTAAGATAAATAATTTACAACTGAAAACACTAAATTGATTCAATAGAGGATTGGCTTACCACTTTAAATCAAAGCGATAAAACAAAACTTCATTACGGATCGTCAGTTGGCAGCGTTGTGTGGCCTACAGGCTACATAATCATGGCTTCGGAGAATCGTAACGAGAAACTGTAATTGCCGTTCAATGACGCAGTAAAACGATGTTAAGAAGTTTCATAGATCATTTTTTATCCTTGTGACTGGTGCGCTGCAGAGTTAAAATCCATGTTGATCGATTTAATTTCTTTTTGCACGAAATATCGCGAAAAACTTCAGGGAGAAAATGGCAATTCAAATGACCACAAATCTGACAGTTGACAGTCACGTGAGAAGAACAGACATGCTGTTGTTTCATTGGTCAGCGATATATATTCCTCCGTTTGCTAAAAACCTAATCCGTCATAAGTTTGTTGATATTATCATATTTTCTTTTTTATAATTGATAAATTTATACTTAATAAACAATCCCCAGAATAAAACATGATAGTATAAATAATAAACAGAATATTGAACAGCTGTGTTTGAAAAGCATTTATATTTTTTCTCTTGAAAGGCGGAGGGATAACCCACTCGACGCTTCGCGTCTCGTGAGTTATTCTCCGACTTTTACTCGAAAAAATATAAGTGCTATTCAAACTCAGCTGTTCAATATCCTCTATGTCTCATTGATATATTAACAGGCCCCAGGCTGGTTAGATTTCTACACAATATACTCGCGTCTACTATTTTCTCTGTCTAAACTTTGACATATCCTAGAAAATAACAACTTAAAACTGTTGAAACTGTAAAACTAGCCTCTATTTCTTTCAGTCTTTCAAACTTTTCAATCAACAAAAAAATGATAAAACTGATTATGAGACATAAATTGTGTAGTAAACACAGCAATTATACGTTGTTTGTGTTATTTAATTGTCTGCTTTTTTTAGTGGTTGATTTTTTTAAAAATGTGACTTTTAAAGAACCAGATGAATCCATGTTAAAATAACAAAAGGCTGATTCATTTATATATAAGTAGTTCATACGATTGTCTCGTTCATCTACACAGATAGAATTGATCAACATGTATCTCCATTTCGGTGTATCTTTTCTAGGACACCTTCAAATATTGTGGATTTAATTAACACGGGAGGCGACCAAATATTGATTTAGATATGGAAATTGGTGTACGGGGACTTTCTACGTGCTTATGTTCGTCAATTCCCAGATGGTTTCTCGAGTGATTGGTTGACTCGTATGCAGATGGAATGGTGAATTCAGGCCATAATAGTAAGTGTGAAGAAGTCATGTATCGTTCATTTGATAGAAAAAAAAGCACAGTAAACTAAAAAGTTCGGTTTAAATGCTTTTTAAAATCAATTTTGTCCTAGAAACCCAATGTAAAAAGATTTGAGTATTTTAACAAAAAATGCACAATAAATTGCATATGATTGTATGAAAGTAACAGTTTAAGTAAGCAGATTCGATTAATATAGGTTTTCTGTACAAGTTAAACAAGAATTTAATATAAGCTCGATGAATGTTACGATGACCATGACCGTTAGGAAAGGTTATATTTACACATTTATTTTGTACTTTAGCTTTACTTGTGGATCTACTTTGCGTGTTTCGTTTTAAGGCAAGACACTCTAACAAAAACTAAGCTGGGGGTAATGAAACCCAACCATGCAAATGGATCATCAAAGAGCATATACAATTAAGAACATGTACTTGAATGGCGTGAGGAAATGTATTTGTTAGGAAAGTGAAGACTGTGCCGTGTGAGATTATTGTGGAGTATAAAACATGATAGGGGATTCATTTGACATATGTGTCTTGTTGTCATCCCATTAAACTTTAATCAACTCTGACGAGGAATTTTTATTAGTTTTCTTTAAGCCTGAAACAGATGTATAGGGAATAATTTAGTTGATGTTTTTAGAGATTGTTATTTTGAACAAAATGTATAGAGGTACAACCTCAAATTGCTAAATTCGCCATCGTCCAAATAAGCCAGCGGCCACACGATGATAGCAGCTGCGCCAACCGGGCGATACTAATACCTCATAGCCTCCCGGTTTCGAAGCTGTTTAAAGCAACGACAGCAAACCTAGTGACAAAACAATTCATCAGTCAAATATGTGTGTATGAATTGTAAGGTTAATCTGACTCCAGGGAAATGAAAATACAGCCAATGACAAAATCAACAGTTTTCTAGTGCTGTGTGCATGGTAATTATATTACCTGATTTATATATAGAAATTGGACCCTCAAATGAAGATTTAATTACCCCTGTGGAATAGTTACTCCGGCACTCAAAACATGGCCACGTTGCTTAAGAGTAAGATTGCCTACGAAAGTCAAATAATCGAACTACTTTAAGTGGATATATAACTAGACTAAGCACTGTTCGTCATTTTACAGAAACAGGATTGTTTGTTTTAATTATAAGATTTACCTATGTTACCATGCGTGGAATTTTGTCATCTCCAGTGTTTCTCGTCTTTGACAGTGTATTGACGTGTATCATAAAAAATCATACCTTTTGCAGAGAAATTCGAAAAAGGCATGTAAACTATCAAATTACAAGGAAACATTTACACCTGCGGTTTTCTGCAAAAACGTTTTTAGTTAGACGATAACGACCCATGAACAACGTAAATATCCTAATTCCACCAATGGCACTAATAGGCCCTCGTACTTACCTTTCATTAAACAGAGATTGTGCTAGATCCAAGAAAGCGAAATATTGACAAAATGTAAAATATACATGCAATTTAACGTAGACTTTTCAATTTTTATATTTATATAGTATCACGTTAATGCTAACCATACAACAAATATGTCTTTGTCATAATTCTTTGTTGATGGCATTGGTCTCTTTATACTGACGTCAGGATACTGCCTAAGAGTTGCATAGTTACCTGTTTGTAAACAGCTTTGATGATTGTCAACAATATTTAATTATTCAAGTTGCATTAATAATCAGGGAAATTACCTGGAATTTTTTTCCGGGTCAATCAGTGTCGGTTAATTATTCTTTTATATAGTATTGATGTTTTGAAAAAAATTAAAATACAGAGACATTGGCATAGGCGTTATTTTTCAAAGTAGCCTGATTGTTATGGTGCCAAAGGCTTGCAAATAAACTGTCTGCTGAGATAAAGATATAATACATTAACTGGGCCAGGGGGTTAGTGTCCTTCGAAAGATTTATATGAGCCTAATAAATACTTGATCCACTTGGGGAGTTAACTTTTACTTGGGATTTACTGGCAGTGTTATGCAATTTGCACAGACCTTTATAGTTTCTGTATGAATAAAGAATGATGGGGGATATCTCAAACTAGGAATTCTATTACCCACGTCGTCGTAATACAGCAATCGTAAATAATGTTAACACATATATTATCTGTTATTTTAGACAGGAAGATTTCCCCTGTGCCCGTGTGTTATAGTGCTAAAAACATATATATTATCTGTTGCTTCGAACACTCACAATGACTCGTTCTGACATTTCTAAACCTTGACGTGGGCCGAGTAGTCCAATGATACATATAACCTTGTTGGTATGCAATTCAATGTATAAAAATACACTCCACGACAATCCTGTTAAGTTCTTTGTTATCAGCTATCTTTTCAATTATTTCATAAATAGTAATGACCTGAAGTACTGCAGACTCAAGCGCTTCAAATTCAACGACGTCTTCATATAACCGAAATACTGTTGAGCAGGACGTAAAACCCCAATCACTCACTCACTCACTCACTCAAATTCAACGAATGTGTCATCAGTGTAAAATGTACATGTTAATAAACCAAAGCACTGGATTTTGATTGAGAATTTATCTAGTACTGGTGGAAAAAAACTTGTTAATGGAGATTTGTTGAAAGTGGCATGAACTGCCAAATTTGCACTATTTTCATAAATTCTGATTGGCCAGACATTAAGAGGCGTTGAATGCCATCGTAAAACTAAATGATTGGCGTCGGAATGAGGAAACTTTATATTGCCTATACGAGCCAAATTAGTGTTAAAAAAGTAAACAAAATTAAAATAACCGAGACGACCATTCATTCTTTCTAAGCTATTTAAAAATACTTTGTTGTACATTTCAGAGAGTGGAAGTACTATAAAAAATTTCAGCAGCTCGTGCCACTTTAACACGAGGGTTGTATAACTCACAGTTGTCGGACTGAGCGGATAAAATGTATGTCTAATACCAGAAGCTGTATGAACGTAGGAAGATAATCTGATTTGAAGCGAATTTTACATCGTTTGTCCTGAATAGAAAAAGAAGCTAAAAAGGATTAGTAGATGGGTCAGGATTTAATCTGTACCGAGATAAGCTTCATTGTAGAGATACAGATGTGTCATCACAAAGCAGATTAGATATTGGACTGTTTCTCAAATAAAATGCTGGCACTCATCGTGTGCTCGCTAATATTATATGTTATTAATCGAGTGTTTTCGTATTGCCTTGGTATTGGCCTGAGGGTGGCCGTATTGGCCCGAGGCCGCAGGCCGAGGGTCAATGCAACCACCCGAAGGCCAATACCAAGGCAATACGAAAACACTCGATTCATAATATTTTTATTAATAGACTGTATAAGTTAATTTAATGCAAGCTGTCAAGTTGAACGGGACGTCGCCCACTGAACATTTAATCCATGCCCTAAACAAAATGACGTCCGACCTTTTTTGCGCTCTTTTTTTGTTCCTGGATCAGTGGAGAAGTTTCTTCCTTTTCCGCTGTCCTAAAACGGCAATCGGATTCACTTACAGTAGTTTTTTCTTCTAACTCTAATATCCCATCAATATAACGCGCTCTAGTGTAGACATTTTGAAATCAACATCTGTCGTCTGCGTCTGTAAAACTCTGTGACATCACATGTTACAATTGCGTCTTTCAGCCGCACTCGGTGAACTCGGCCAATATGACTTGAACTCGGCCAATATGACTTGAACTCGGCCTATATGACTTGAACTAGGCAATACAACCTTACGGCTAATACGAACTTGATTCGTCTGCTGATATTACCCGGCGGAAAAGGTCGTATTCGAGTAATAACTTGCACAGTCAATTAATAAATATCTGATATACCAATATGCAACATTATTCTGTAGAAAGTATAGATCTAATTTATCTTTCCTCTATTTTTAGATATTACTAATAGATCATTTGCCAGTTTTTCGCACAACAATGACACTACGTCCTGACAACAATCTTACACCAGACAAGCCAAGCGTCCAATTAGGCTTCAGCTATAATCAGTCGAGCTTCCGTTTCGTGCAATATTTTTTCGCAATACTTGATTATTTCAGACACGAACTGTCACAATATCTGGTTTCTTTTCCAAACTATGATGTAAAACGCTCAAAATGTTCAGTTAAAAACACACCCATGCTTTGTCTGGTTTACCATTTAGGGCCGTTATTGTGACGTTGCTATATTAAGTCATTTGAAAGTATTCGTCAAATCACCTATTTTGAATGCAAGGGTTATGTTTAGTCAAATTCTTGCAATGTAGGTAAAGTATGATGAAGACATTCACTATATATCGACTATAGTACTAGCTGGGAACCGACTTGACTATTCAAGCAAATGAAGTTACTCACATCGTTCTTAAAGACGAGAAGAGGTTTAATCTAATCCCTCTTAACGTGTTGTCATTGTACCAGTTGCTTTATTTGGCTTCGGTTCAATGGTATTTCACGAAGTTAAGAGGTCAACGTTTACCACAATACTTTCAGCAGATGGTTATGCATATCCGGCTTCTTCCAATAACTGATGTAAATGTCACATATACAAGAACGGATTGAACAACACGAGAAACCTGGGTTCTGTCAATTTTTTGTGGTCCATATTCGTCAGACCCCAGTTAGTAGCATGTTGACCACTGGTATTGTTTTCCGTCCTGTTGAAAAAAAAAAAAAAAAACGAAAAACGACGGCATATTTTTTCATCAAATAAGCAAAGAATAGATTATTTACCACTTCAGTTTGATAGTATTGGTTAAACTTTTGGCCATCCTTGACGGATTATAAGAGGCTGTGTACATTCGAAACTCACAATTAAATTTTCTTGACTTTCAGTTGTTTCAGACATTTCCCCCCATGAACGGTTGATTCACGTAGGACGTCTTTTATGTGACGTTGGCCAAATTCAAGTCTTTCCGGACGATGGACAATATACGTGGAATGGGCACTTCTCATTGGCTGGTTTGGGTAAAAAACGCCGCCATTGCTGAAAGATTGGCGCGTGTATGGCCGATCTTGATCGAAAGTGCACCATCTCATAGTAATGGCGGCGTTCGATGGAAATCAAATACAACGTTACCTCCATTCCACGTATATAGTTCATTGTCTCTGGAAGTCATCGATGTTTCATTTTCTCTTATTCAAGCGACTATAAATCTTCCAGTTGGCGACACTGTATTTACACATCTTCTAACAAATTCGTTTTATTTTTTCAAAGCATGAACTCTACTAACAATGTTAATTCAAAACGTTCAATCCTAGTCCGAAAAAAGCGGTCTGTAACTTGCTGAGAATTTAACATACAATCCCTGACGTTTGCACCATAGAGTCCAAATCACATCCCAAATTTGGGATCGATTACATGTCATCATTTTGAAACATAACTGTCAGAGCCCATGCATGTCTTAAAAGCAAAACAAACCGCCAGTTCACTCATATCAAATTGTGTACGGTGTGATTTGGACTCTATGGTGCAGGGATTGTATGTTAGATTCTCAGCAAGTTTAGAGGCCGCTTTTTCGATCTAGGATTGATCCATCTGCTAACGCACGTGTTAACGCATCCGTCGAAAGACACAATCATAAGTAACCAATTACAGTTTTAAAAAGACCCACTAAGACAGTGATCAGATCCTATATGGGATAGTGCTATACCAGGTCACTTGTTGCAATGTGTAATGATAATCTAGAGTGATCTGGCTTTTTAAGCGAATTATCTGAGTTGTATCCGATGTTTGTTTTCTAGTTCCGTTCGGAACAAAAGCGTGGCATTGTAATGTAACAAAGCATAACATTAATATCTACAGGATAGCTTGCCCTGAAACAGCCAATTGATGGAAAATAAACTGTCTAATTATGGGGCATCCTTTTATGTAAGTACACACTGAAAATGATCTGAAAATGATCTGAAAAACATGTCGACTTTTGTCATTGGCATGTGTGCCAAACATAAACACAAATTCTACACTTGTGTTACGAACATTTTAGAGACCTGCATTGCAAAACCAATAATTTTCTCTTTTTACCTGTAAAAATATCAATTCATTCCATATGTTATACAGAAAAGGCAACATTTTTTACAGTTCAGTGTAAACTGACAGCGTAAACAGCGTGTAAAGAGAGAAAAACTCTTGACAAGTCTTTGTCCATTATATTTCCATCATGTCCAATATGTCACCCATCTATCAACACGAACATTGTTCTGATTTATAAACTGTGTCAATTTCTTGATGAAATTCAATCGCTGGACAAGCATGGTAAAATATAAATATGAATCAGTGACACACTTGTGAGTAAACACTGGAGTTTTCAGGGTGACCTTTAAGATAACCAATAGATACTGAAGCTATCCTTTCCGAAAGCATCGACCTGACAATTTATTAATGTATGGGAAGTATACACAGATTGGATTTGATGACTCACATAGGATTCGATCCATGTAGAAAATACTTATTCTATTTCAAGCATAGAAACAATTTAAGAAGAATAAGTCTGCATACTGGTGGAAAGGTACAGAGAAACCATCAGAGAAAATGCCCAGCTGTTGTTGAAAGTCGTTTGAGTGAAAGCACGTAAGCCGTTCGGTTTAGTACAGATTATACCCAAGTATATATTGATTTCATTAATCCACTCGTCACCTTTCTGTTCAGATATTTGGATTTAACTGGACATCAAATGAAAAGTTGTTAGCCAGATTCCATCAGAGGTTAATCAGAGGTCTCGACTGAGTTATCCAATCATTCCAATATCTAAGTTAATAATACTACAAAACCAAGTTGATAGACGCATTATAGTAAGATTCACTAAGGAACGTTGATGGCCATCTGAAGCACCAAAGCATAAATGACTTAATGTTTCATTGATATATTAACAAACCCCAGCCTGGTTAGATTTCTACGTGATATAATCGCTTCCTCCATTTTCTCTGACTAAACTTTGACATATCCTGGAAAATTACAACTTAAAACTGGTGAAACTGTAAAACTAGCCTCTAAGTCTTTCTGTCTTTCAAACTTTTCAATCAACAAAGACATGATAAAACTGATTATGAAATATAAATTGTGTGGTAAACACAGCAATTATACGTTGTTTGCGTTATTTAATTGTCTGCTGCGCCGCACTTAGTATTGCATATAAACAAACATAAAAAGTGTGTTAGTGGAAAATTTGTTAGTGGTTGATTTTTTTTTAAAAATGTGACTTCAAACTACTTCAAAGTAAACTTGCTCGACCTCTGACCCAAAGGCCAGTCATTGCTTATAAAAAGAACAAGAGTTTGAAAGACATACTGGTCAGGGCTAAACTCCCCTGTCTGCCTTCTACCTAGGTTTTCTGGGAAAGGGTATGGGGGGGGGGGGGGGGGGGGCGGGCATACTATATAGTCTGACGATATTCTTACTATAGCTTAAGATGCGTAAGCATTGTCAATGTAATACAAAGTGTTCCAGAAAATTCTACTGACTAAGGCCAAGCTCCTGTCAGTCGTCAACCTAATGAAATATCATAGGTTTACTTTATTACAACAATTTATGATGGGGTATAAAGGTCTAAATGATATACCTCTTTTTAACACAATTAGAAACTTGTCTCCGTGGTTATTTTAGACAAGAAGATTTTCCCTGTGCCCGTGTGTTTTAGTGTCCATAAAAATATATATAAGTAGTTCATATGTGTATACGATTGTCTCGTTCATCTACACAGATAGAATTGATCAACATGTATCTCCATTTCGGTGTATCTTTTCTAGGACACCTTCAAATATTGTGGATTTAATTAACACGAGAGACGACCAAATATTGATTTAGATATGGAAATTGGTGTACGGGGACTTTCTACGTGCTTATGTTCGTTAATTCCCTGATGGTTTCTCCAGTGACTGGCTGACTCGTATGCAGATGGAATAGTGAATTCAGGGCATACTAGCAAGTGTGAAGAAGTCATGTATCGTTCATTCGATAGAAAATAAGAAAAACCACGGTAAACTAAATCGCTCTATTTTATAAAACTTCGGTTTACATGCTTTTTAAAATAAATTTTGTCATAGAAACCCAATGTAAAGAGATTTGAGTATTTTCACAGAAAATGCACAATAAAAAACAGGATCTCGGTTAACAGTTTAAGTAAGCAGATTCGATTTCTATACGTTTTCTGTACAACTTAAACAAGAATTAAAAATAAGCTCGATTAATATTACGATGACCATGGCCGTTGGGAAAGGTCATGATTACACATTTATTTTGTACTTTAGCTTTATCTGTGGGTTTACTTGGCGTGTTTCGATTTAATGCAAGACACTCTAACAAAAACTAAGCTGGGGGTAATGAAACCCAACCATGCAAATGGATCATCAAAGAGCATATACAATTAAGAACATGTACTTGAATTGCGTGAGGAAATCGATTTGTTTGGAAAGTGAAGACTGTGCCGTGCGAGATTATTGTAGAGTATAAAACATGATAGGGGATTCATTTGACATATGTGTGTTGTTGTCATCACATTAAACTTTAATCAACTCTGACGGTAACGACACCGTTTCTGTAACACAGTTTTATATAACAATGATGAGTCAATGAACGTTTTCAAATGGATGTCCTCCGGTGCACATGCAAAGTGTCACGGGATTATGAATACCACTCAAAGACAAAATTTGTTTTATAAAGAGGAATTTTCACTAGTTTTCTTTAAGCCTGAAACAGTTGTATAGGGAATAATTTAGTTGATTTTTTAAAGATTGTTATTTTGAACAAAATGTCCAGAGGTACAACCTCAAATTGCTTATTCGCCCTCGTCCAAATAAGCCAACGGCCACATGATGATAGCAGCTGAGCCTACCGGGCGATACTAATACCTCATAGCCTCCCGGTTTTAAAGCTGGTTAAAACAACGACAGCAAACCTACTGACAAAACAATTCATCAGTCAAATATGTGTGTATGAATTGTAAGGTTAATCTGACTCCAGGGAAATGAAAATACAGCCAATGACAAAATCAACAGTTTTCTAGTGCTGTGTGTAACATGGTAATTATATTACCTGATTTATATATAGAAATTGGACCCTCAAATGAAGATTTAATTACCCCTGTGGAATAGTTACTCCGGCACTCAAAACATGGCCACGTTGCTTAAGAGTAAGATTGCCTACGAAAGTCAAATAATCGAACTACTTTAAGTGGATATATAACTAGACTAAGCACTGTTCGTCATTTTACAGAAACAGGATTGTTTGTTTTAATTATAAGATTTACCTATGTTACCATGCGTGGAATTTTGTCATCTCCAGTGTTTCTCGTCTTTGACAGTGTATTGACGTGTATCATAAAAAATCATACCTTTTGCAGAGAAATTCGAAAAAGGCATGTAAACTATCAAATTACAAGGAAACATTTACACCTGCGGTTTTCTCTGCAAATCGTTTTTAGTTAGACGATAACGACCCATGAACAACGGAAATAACCTAATTCCACCAATGGCACTAATAGGCCCTCGTACTTACCTTTCATTAAACAGAGATTGTGCTAGATCCAAGAAAGCGAAATATTGACAAAATGTAAAATATACATGCAATTTAACGTAGACTTTTCAATTTTTATATTTATATAGTATCACGTTAATGCTAACCATACAACAAATATGTCTTTGTCATAATTCTTTGTTGATGGCATTGGTCTCTTTATACTGACGTCAGGATACTGCCTAAGAGTTGCATAGTTATCTGTTTGTAAACAGCTTTGATGGTTGTCAACAATATTTAATTCTTCAAGTTGCATTCATAATCAGGGAAATTACCTGGAATTTTTTTCCGGGTCAATCAGTGTCGGTTAATTATTCTTTTATATAGTATTGATGTTTTGAAAAAAATTAAAATACAGAGACATTGGCATAGGCGTTATTTTTCAAAGTAGCCTGATTGTTATGGTGCCAAAGGCTTGCAAATAAACTGTCTGCTGAGATAAAGGGATAATACATTAACTGGGCCAGGGGGTTAGTGTCCTTCGAAAGATTTATATGAGCCTAATAAATACTTGATCCACTTGGGGAGTTAACTTTTACTTGGGATTTACTGACAGTGTTATGCAATTTGCACAGACCTTTATAGTTTCTGTATGAATAAAGAATGATGGGGGATATCTCAAACTAGGAATTCTATTACCCACGTCGTAATACAGCAATCGTAAATAATGTTAACACATATATTATCTGTTATTTTAGACAGGAAGATTTCCCCTGTGCCCGTGTGTTATAGTGCTAAAAACATATATATTATCTGTTGCTTCGAACACTCACAATGAGTTGTTCTGACATTTCTAAACCTTGACGTGGGCCGAGTAGTCCAATGATACATATAACCTTGTTGGTATGCAATTCTTTGTATAAAAATACACTCCACGACAAATCCTGTTAAGTTCTTTGTTATCAGCTATCTTTTCAATTATTTCATAAATAGTAAAGACCTGAAGTACTGCAGACCCAAGCCCTTCAAATTCAACGAATGCATCATCAGTATAAAATGTACATGTTACTAAACCAAAGTATTGGATTTTAATTGAGACTTTATCTAGAACTGGTGGAAAAAAACTTGTTAATGTAGATTTGCTGAAAGTGGCATGAACTGCCAAATTTACACTTTTTGCATAAATTCTGATTGGCCAGACAGTATTAAGAGGCTTTGAATGCCATCGTAAAACTAAACGATTGGCGTCGTAATGTTGGAAATCCATATTGCATATGCAAACCGAATTAGCGTTAAAAAAGTAAGCAAAATAAAAATAACCAAGACGACCATTCATTCTTTCTAAGCTATGTGTTAACAATACTTTATTGTACATTTTAGAGACTGAAAGTACTATAAACACTTTTAGCAGCTTGTGTCACTTTAACACGAGGGTTGTATAACCCACAGTTGTCGGACTGAGCGGATAGAATGTATGTCTAATAGCAGAAGCTGTATGAACGTAGGAAGATAATCTGATTTGAAGTGATTTTTACATCGTTTGTCCTGAATAGAAAAAAGAAGCTAAAAAGGATTAGTAGATTGGTCAGGATTTAATCTGTACCGCGATCAGCTTCATTGTAGAGATACAGATGTGTCATCACAAAGCAGATTAGATATTGAACTGTATCTCAAATAAAATGCTGGCACTCATCGTGCTAAAAATAAATATCTAAGATATCAATATGCTATATTATACTATAGAAAGTATAGAACTAATATGTCCTTCCTCTAATTTTAGATATTACTAATTTAGTCAAATTTAGGCAAATTGTTGCACTGTAAGTCAATTGTGATAAAGATATCCGATGTCCAAGAAAACTATCTTTCTCGTCTATAGTACTAACCAGGAACCGGCTTGACTATTCAAGTCCTTTCGTCAGACCCCAGATTAGTAGCATGTTGACAACTGATATTCTGTTTCCGTCCTGGCACATTTTCTCATCAAACAAGCAAATAATAGATTATTTGCCACTTCAGTCTGATAGTATGGATTAAACTTTTGGCTATCCTTGACGGATTGTGGGAGGCTGTGTACAGTCGAAACTCAAAATAAAATTTCGACAATACGCTTCAAGGGTTTGAAACATGGACAATCAACATGTGGTGGATTTCTTGAAGGATGACATCTGTTGTACCAACAGGATTTAAGCGAACTCCATCTAATGCTCTGTTCCCACGGACATGTGTTAACGCTTGCGTTGACGGTTGTGATTTCTCACCAAAGAATATGAACTACAGAAATACTCTTTAGGTTTGACACGGTCAGTCCGATATTTTCTAACGCACGCGTTCATTGACGGAGAAAGGAGCAACAGACGAGACATTTTGCTAAGCATGACGCCATTCAAGGGGTTTTCCGACCCTGATCAACGTTTGCTTTTAGATCGAAATCCACAGAAAACACTGACTTAAGTTTGTGTGATGAATGCATTTTGTATGAAAAAGCTATGTAGATTTCCACTTATTCAGACGTTTTATTAATACCAAAAAATATATATCGTCAGCGATATGACTTACGCACTTTCGGTCGCATGCGTCAACTCAAGTCCGTGGAAACACTTCATACTATCCGTTAAGGCCCGTTCTCACTGTGCGATTTGTCGTACCGACTTGTAAGATGCGATTAAAAAGGATGATTGCAATGGGTCGATAAGATTTGTCCACCAATCAAATGCATCCATTTGAATCACATGCTACAAGTCGGTACGACAAATCGCACAGTGAGCACGGGTCTTTAAACAATCGGATCCGTCAACGCACGTGTTAACGCATGTCCGTCGAAAAACATCATAAGTAACCAATTACAGTTTTAAAAAAGACATACTGTTCAGATCCTATATGGGATAGTGTTATACCAGATCTAGAGCGATATCTGACTGTGTTTTCACTCGAACGACCTATGTGGGATGATTGCCAGTTACCACCGGAAGGTCGTGGGTTTCCCCCGTACATAAAGCCCAGTTTCCTCCAACAATAAAACTGGCAACGCCGCTGTATAAAGAAATAATCTTGAGCACGGCGTAAAACACCAAACAATCAATCAAGAGTGATAGGGTTCTTTTTGAAGCGAATTATCTGAGTTGTATTAAACGCTTATTTTCTAGTTCTGTGCGGAACAATAGCACTGCAATATCAGCACTTTCAAAACAACTGTCGATACCATTAAATCGGCTATCATAACAAAGCTGAACATTAACAGATTTAAGCTTGCCCTGAGAAAGTCAATTGATGGAAAATAAACTGTCTTATTATGGAGCATCCTTTTTTCACTTCTAGAAATAAAGATCAACGAACACTGAATGTCTGGTTCAAAATTTATAGTGCTAATCATACAGAATCACCCTTTGATGTATAAGTACACAATTTTTTGTCGGAAAAGTCAATCTGAAAACACAAAGTAGTAGTGTAAACTAACAAACAAAGTAATGCAGTTCTACAAGATAATGTTTTGTAGATATACAGGATACTTTCTGCTGTAAAGTTACATCAACTCGTGATGGTCACTTATATGCCAGCACTTTTTGCTGTGAATTTATAAATTACTTTTTACAGTGGTGCATTGCTTTTAGCTGTAAAAATATCAACAATGCATTCCATATATTATACAGTAAAAGGCAACATTTTCACAGTTCAGTGTAAGCTAACAGCGTATACAGCGGGCAAAGAGTGAACAACTTTTGACAAGTCTTTGCCAATTATATTTCCATCATGTCCAACATTTCGTCCATCTATCAACACGAACACCGTTCTGAATTATAAATTGTGTCAATTCCATGGTGACATTCAATCGCTGGATAAGCATGGTAAAATATTAATCAATGAAACACATGTGAGTAAACACTGAGGTTTGCAGGGTGACCTTTAAGATAAAAAATAGATACTGAAGCTATCCTTTTTTGGAAGCATCATTCATCTTGCTTTGTACGGTCTCCCAGCAGAGAATCTTCAAACAACACCTGTACCTGGAGATAACGTTATTTTATCTCGCTTTGTTAGATTTATTCTGCACTTCTGAAAAATAAAACATATGCTGGTCTTAATCATAACGCCAGACGATGAAGAAAAGTGGGATTCGAACTTGCAAATTGCTTTCTAGAAGGTATAAAAGCGTTTAACGCTCATGAAGTACATTTGTAATATCAAAACACATCTTAACTTCAACAGCATAACACATAAAATATATAGCGCGTATAATGTACAACAGAATGCGCGTGTTAACCATCCTCGATGCTTGTTTGTTTAATTATAAATCAAGCCAGAAATAATGAGAATTCCATCACTAGTAATGGGAAAATGAGAAAAACGTCAATTTTTAGTTAATGGTTATCAAAACCATCTGTAGCCCTTTGTAGAATCCTTCCAATTATTGTGTATGAAATTCAGCTAGGAAGAGATTTCTATCGATTTCGTTATGGAAATATGTTCAGGTCGGTTTATTCTCGCATAACTTCAGTGGTGCGTGACGAAGTCAAGTGCATATGGACTGGTCGTTTAATAACACCATGACAGACTGGACAGATGTCGATCAATTCAATGCAATCTGGCATGAGAGAAAAGATGATTAAATGTAACGGAGGAACATATGGTGTTACTGGTGGGGGAACATAAAGGCAATTTAGAATCGCTTTAATTAGCAACATGGGACATTTCTTGGTCAACCACATTGTAAAATGTGTTTGGTACACAATAACAATGTATTGTTTGTATTAAATTTGAAAATGCCAGTAAACAGTTTAACGATAACTGACGTTCAAACGCGAACATCCTCGACTGCAACCCAATGGGAATCCGAAAATTCTCGTGTGATAACGCAAATGCGCTCTGTATTCCAAGGCTTGTTAGAGCTTGCTTAGTTTTTTGTACATAAATTTAACTGCTCCTGCTAATAAGCTATAAATAAAATTCCAATAAACTCTGCCCAGCAATTCAGTAGATATCTAGCAAACAAGCAACAGCCAATGAAAATATCCGAACTAGAGGCTAAAGAACAAAAACTTGCATGGCTACCAAAACTTATCCCATAAAAACTGTTCCAAGCAATTGGCTATCAGTAAAATTGCATAATATTCCAACCAGTGCTTCGGAGAATATCTTGCAGACAAGCAGCAGCGAATAAAATATTCGAATTGGAGGCCATTGGAAGAAAGGGCGGCGTACAGAACCCAAAACTTGATCAATTACAAAAGTCCCCTCAATTAAGCTATTTATAAAATTCTGACCAGCGGTTCAAGGAATATCTTGCAGACAAGCAACTACCGATGAAAATATTTAAATTGGGGTCCAACAAAGAATGGACGGACAGGAGATATCTAATGAAACTAATGAAAATACTCGAATCGAAAGCTATCGGAAAACGGGCAGACACACGGGTCCAAAACGAGACATAAACACAAAGAAAAAGTTAAGCACCCCCCCCCCCCCCCTCCCTGGAAAGTATGCACCGACCGATACAATCATTGGTATAGGGAGATTGTTGGGAAGCTGATGTTGCAGAAACGATTGTGACCATAAAGGGCAGCATTCTGGCAATAAGAAATCACCATTAATGGCAATAAGCTATACAATTTATTCAGGATATCTTTAGCCAAATCAAAAGTGTATTTTAACAAATCAAAAAGATGCTTGTGGCTCCACAGGGCGAACATATTGAAGTAAAAATGTCACTTATAGTGTGTAGAACACATCCCTAGATCAGAAGGTCAATAGCGCGTATAGTCTCCATTAGCTTCCAACCTGCGTCTCAACCCTCCAGTGAGACGCCGGCTCTGTTGAAGGGGTAACTGCGCGGATTTGAATCCTTTGGAGCACATTTTAGATAGGATGGGCAGAAACTTTCAAGCCCTAGAGCATCCTGTACAAAATCTGTAGGAATTTGAAGCCGCATAACATCGGTATTGGCGGCAGTTACCCCTTCAACAGATCCGACGTCTCACTGGAAGGATGAGACGCAGGTTGGAAGCTGTAATTCGAACTAATGGAGGTTATACGTGCTATTGACCTTCATTCGATTGCTCTTGGGTTGATCTCGGAGTTCAATTGATCGTGCGAGTTGTAATCATTCCATAAAACAAAGACATAATAAAATTCAACCTGGTGTTTGCTCGCATTTACCGGCTTTTTATTCCTCTCCTACTACCTTTACGGTTTTTTTAAATATATAGTTTTATTTCGAACTGATAAACAAATATGATAGTGTATATTTATGAGCTTTCCAGACTAGCCATTCTTCTCGTCAAATACTATAACAGATATTGTAATATCTGAGGATGAGAGTAGCTGCTATTGAAAGCGTTATGTATGTTACGTTTTATTACTTCATTGTCTGTGTAATAAATGAACAATTTAAACAAACAATAAATTAAGTTAATTGTGTGTATATATAAAAACAAATCGCCGTTTTCTAAATTAATTCATAATTTAAAATCCTAATAATTCCGTCTGTCAAAGTATATTCTAAATCGAGGCTTTTCTAAATCATCAAGTTGTCAAAAACTCCCACCTTCCGAACATGCATCCCGGCTAAAACAAAATGCACAAAAAACAAAGTGGCATATAAATAAAAGGTACCCAATATTACCAACCCTTATGTGAAAAATCTATTAACATATTGACAAATGCTATTAATTAATTTCAGCGCTATTGAATGTTATCAGCATCTTTGGTCCAAACCAAACACATGAAGAATTAAATCTAACACAAGAAGCAGTAGGAGAGCATTTATCTAAGCTGATTTGTGATGGCCTTTAGCTTATGTCGCTCGAAATAGAAAAGCTTAAAGAATTAGTGGTATAGGGCAGGATTTAATCCCTACCGTCATTAACTTTATTGAATGACCTCCATATGTTTCCTTAGCACGTTTAGCCATTAAACTTTGCGCACCTACACCAATGACCTCATACTCATGTTGCTGACAACAATACACTCAATGCATTTGGTGGGTATATGTTTGGTTTTAATATTATTATTCAGAACAATAAATGTTAAGTACCATAAACGTGTTACTTCATCTTGATAGTACTATCAACCTATGCCTCCAATTTAACGGTGATCACACTATGACCATAGCACTAAATAGATGCCACATGTAAATTTCTTTACAGTACCATAGGGTCTAGGTTGAGAGTAAAATAAAGTCAATCTTTCACATGGTTAAAGTGGCATGAGCTGTCAAAATGTTAATATTTTGACGTTCAAACAGAATGTTGTAATTATTGGCTATTTTTCTCAAAACGTACAATTCAGAAGCTTTTCAGTGCTTCTAGTCTCCAGTATGTACGATAAAGTATTGTTTTGAACTAACTGAAGCTTAGAATGAATGAATGGTCGTCCCGGTTATTTAAATTTTGTTTACATTTCGAACACTATTTCGGTTCGTATAGGCCACACACCGTATGGATTTTCCTCATTCCAACGCCAATCATTTAGTTTTTCGGTGGCCTTCAAAGCCTCTTGCTGTAGTGACGATCAGAATTATGAAAAACATGCCAATTTTGACAGCTCATGCCACTTTAAGAAATAATAACTTAATACGTGTTGTCCTGGCGCACATCATTCACTAGAATGGAGCCGCCACAAAATAAACAACCAACCAACCAACTAAATGGTTGCCCATCGAACTGATCGAGCAAATCTAACCTCTCGCGACATGATTAAAGGGGCAAACCGCTGTCATTTAATCCCTCTTTTGGACATAGCACAATATCACGTACCAGAATCGTTCTAATGCTATCGAGTTCTTGATCTGGATTTTGTTTATCAAAGGTTTGATATGTTGAAAGTTCACTCTTGTGGCATTACTCTCAATGGAAGCTGATTCCAAGTATTACATTAAGAGAAGGACATCGCTGTCAAATCCGTAGTTTCACTTAATAGAGCAACTGAAGAAGCTTTCGTTAAAAAATGAAGTTAATTCTAGCCATTTGTGAGGATTTTAGAGGAATGTTCATATTAAGCATTACTAGTATAAGCGAGAATGAAAGCAAACCATCCATGTTAATTTTGACAGGCAAATTGCTGACTGAGCCAGCCAATGATAGAATAAATTTACTTTTTCTCCCAAATTTAAGATTATTCTTATTTACTATGAACACTTGTAGATATTCTGTTTCTTCAAAACTACCGGGTATGTATACTTGTATAACCTTTGACTCCCATCCTGATATGCAGGTAGAATGTTTTCCTGGTGCCAATTTCAATTCTTTTCGGACTCAAAAGTATCAAAAACAAGGGGTTTTAGGCGATTGCATGTTGACTTAGTTTACTGATTTATGCACATCTCCTCGATTCAGTCTTTATATATAGACAACTAAAGAACCAACTAAGAAAATGTTAAACCATTTATCGAACAGTTTACAGTTATTTTTTGTAAAGCAAAGGTCTAGTGGCGGGCTTGCTATGCGTAGGCTTTAGTTAATATGACAATGGTGGGTTTACCTATACTGCAGGGGGATTAAGCATGCGCGGTCATGTCACGTTGTTTATTTTTCGAAGACCACATGGGGCGCTCTACAGTTCATGAACCAAGTTTTGGTTGCTTAAAAAAAGGTTTAGTGTATACTTTATTAGCTTCACAAATGGTCGTGGTCGTGTTATACAGGTGGTCGCTCTATGTAGTGTGTTAAGTATGGGATTTCGTTTAGGGGCGTCGTAGGGTGGTCGTTTAAGGCAGATGGTCACTGTTTAAAGGTGATCGCTTGCCCAGGTTTCCTACTCTGCTACTATTTCCGAATCATTTTCTGTCTTCCACGTGAACGCACAGAGTCTACCTGAGCACCACGATGAAATAACTGCTGCATTAAATAACTTAGACCACACGTTTAAAGTCTTGGGCTTTTAAGAAAGCTGGATTAATCCCAATGTAGAACATCTCCATCAATTCACAGACTACAAGTCTTGAAATTGCCCATTGTCATACTACCTATATTGTTGGCATCTTGTATAGATCACCAGAAAAAGACATTAAAAAGTTCAATGACCTTTATTCAAAACGCGTCAACATATTCCACCATCTGGTAAATGATCAATATTAGGGTACTTTAGTATTAATCTTTTAAAAAATGATAATCAAATACTGTCGCAAGAATTTCGAAACCACTTCAAATTCAATTACTTCTTCCTTTATATTACAAAACCAACACGTGTAACTCCCAGCTCAGCCGCTTTAATCGTCAATGTATTAAGCAATGTCCATGAAGATCATATCCTAAGAGGTATATAACTCACTGATATTGCTGACCATTTCCCCATTGTTCATATCCATAAATCAACACAAATCTCAAAACTCAACAGTGAAATGAAATAACTTATCGGGATGAGCTGTATCGGGATCAGCTTAAATCCAACCATTATTAACAGCATTAAAACAAAAATATCTTTTTTATCGTAATAAGCCCAATAAACTAATATCAACCTCTCGCAACTCCTTTTTCAACAAACAATTTAATGAATTTAATAATGAGATCAAAACATCTGGAAAATACTAAACCTACTTCTACGACGAGGACAACAATCTACTCTTCCAACCTCCTTCCTAGTAAGCGGCAACCAAATAACCGACAAAAACCGAAAAGCAAATATTTTCAACTCTTATGTTGCATCAGTCGCTGAAAACTTATAACAGAATATTCCAAATTCTCCCATAGTTGCTACTGATTACTTTCCTTCTATAGACAATGTAGATTTTCACTTTTCAATCGTTACATCCTCTGACGTAAAATGAACTACAAATAATCTAAAATTCACCATCTGCAAGACTGGAGACCGCATATCTAAACCGCTTACCTTTATATATTGACCTCTCGATCATATCAAGCGGTTTCTCAAGTTCTCTAAAAATCGCTACTTACGCCTGTTAATAAGACAGATGCAGCTTAAGTCATGGACAACTATCGCCCTATATATGTTCTCTCTCCATTCAGTAAAATCATTGAACGCCTCGTGTGTAATATTGTGTTAGAGTATTTAGAAACCTCTGATTTGTTTTCACCCCATCAATACGGCTTTATTAGCAAATCACTTTACCCAATCTGCAGCATTATTCTAATTCTGTCAACTTATTACGGGTAAAGAAAATATGTATTATAATAACATTCTTAGATCTTTCTAAAGCCTCTAATGCAGTTAACCCGGACAGTTTATCTCTTAAATTACAGCACTATGACTTTCCCACTCTTTGGTTTCGTGACTATCCCTCAATGTTCTATTCTCGGTCCTATTTTATTTTTAATATATATTAATGATATAACTACCTGCTCGTCATTTCTAAACTTTACTTTGTCTGCCGACGACACCAGCGTTTACTATTCATCAGATCGTATAGATGACACTATAAATATCATGAACCAAGAACTTAAAAATATCCAACTTTGGCTACAAGCGAACCGACTTTCTTTAAATATTGCCAAAAGTAAATACACGATCATCAGCCCGAATAAACAATCAACATATATTACACTGTAATCGAAAAAGTTAAGTGTTCAAATTTCTGGGTATCATTTTTAATGAAAAACTGACATAGATACCTCAAATAAATTATATTTCTAAAAAAGCTCGCGTAATGTGGGAATATGCAGGCATATTAGAAAGTTTTTTAATAAACACGCCCTTAGCATTTTGTATCATGCTTTAATAACCCCCTTTCCTGACATATACAAATGCAAATTCTCTTTGGGTAAATACCTATAAATCACACTTGAATTCTTTATATCGCTTACTAAAAACTGTTCGCATCATTTTTTACCAATCATTGTTTACATAAGAAATATACATTCAAACTAGGGTATAGTTTGGCGGGACTAACGTCCCAGAAGGACTTGTTCTATTCCAGACAAATTAGGAGAATTATGAATAATGTTGCAGATAGGTGCCTTAGTAGACTGGTGTGGATATATTTGCACATACTATAACATATTCACAGGGCGAAAAGAGATGAGAAGTTATCAGAAATTAGAAATGATTTCATAATTTTTTTGAAGAGAGAAAGTGATCGAATTGTTTTCAGCGGGTTCGAATCACTCTCAGTCCAAAAAAAATTGGAAAAATTTTCTAACTGGGTTTTCATTCGAACGACCTATGTGGGGTGGTTGCCAATTACCACCGGAAGGTCGTGGGTTTCCTCCGGGCATAGAGCCCGGTTTCCTCCACAATAAAACTGGCAACTCCGCCATATAAGGGTAATAATCTTGAGCGCGGCGTAAAACACCAATCAATCAGTCAATCAAACGTTGATCTCAAAGTATGGCGAGACATGTATGTATTACAGAGAAGGATTTGAAGATTTAATAAATTGTTTCTGGTACGGTAGTTCCGAAGATCAGAATGTCGGCGGAAATGGCTTTGGGAATAAAATGGTAGACTGAACGGAGCATACATATACTTATGAACTATACAGTTGCAGAGAAAGACATTCAGTTTGAAGATGTTTAAGTAGAGTGCTATATGACAGAACGGCAGCAGTGGCGGCACCATGAAATGTGGCGGCATGGCACTTCCGGTGAAATGGCGGCGCTTCCGGTAAAATGGCGGCGCTTCCGGTCAAAATGGCGGCAAGAATGTAACAACCTAGAACTGACATCTACGCGTAAATTTCGAACCAGATACCCCACGTGACCTATTCGGCCTAAACGTTAGCCTTCCAATCAATGATCGATCCTATAGTTAGTGGGTGGTGCTCGCGGTGATTGACGTGTTCGAAATTTACGCGTAGATGTCAGTTCTAGGTTGTTACACGTGGAGATATGATGCATGTACTAACGCAGTGTGGACAACAACAACAACGCTTAATAGAAATCCTGAAGGTAAGATTTCTACTTTTAAGATTTTTAGTTTTGCTATAGGTCGTGGTAACATATTCCATGTGTAGCAATTCTATTGTAGTAAATAAATAAATAAATAAGTTCAAATAAATAAATAAATAAAAAGTTTTAGAAACACTTTCTTAGAGTATTTCTTTACGTCTTAAAACAACGTCTTAACAGCTTCATTCTATTGTTTTCTACCGAAAATCTCTTTCTTAACGTCATTCCATTTTTGTTAAATATTTCTGTTTAAAGTTAAAATTTTGCTCGATATCAAGTGCGTCATTTTACATTTAGTGCGGGGTTTACCGGAAGCGCCGCCATTTTGACTTTAGTGCGAGATTTTACCTGAAGCGCCGCCATTTTGACCGGAAGCGCCGCCATTTTACCGGAGGCGCCGCCAATTTACCAGAAGCGCCGCCATTTTACAGGGAAGTGCCATGCCGCCACATTTGTTATGGTGCCGCCACTGCTGCCGTTCTGTCATATAGCTCTCTACTTGTTTAGAATGTTTAAAAATGGGATCAGTATGTTCAAGTCTATGTGAGAATGTAATCAGGCGGAGAACACGTTTTTGTAGCAGAAAGAGAGGCTGAAGATTAGTGGTGTAAGTATTACCCTAGAAAGGATTAGCATATGAGAGGTATGAATATATAAGAGAGTAGTATTGAAAAACTTACTCATAACTTACTCAAATAAATTTGACTCGACTGCCTCAATTTTCTAACTATACACAAAGAAAAAAGTTAAGCACCCCCTGGAAAGTCTGCACCGACCGATAAAAGCATTAGTGTAGGGACATTGTTGGCAAACTATTGTTGTAGATACGATTGTGATCATAAAGGGCAACATTCTGGCGATAAGAAATCACCATTCTAATCCAAATAAATGTGTTAGCGTATTCTGATTGGCTAACGTCAGGTAATTTGAGACATATAAATTTAGCTTGCGGGAGAAATCATGGCGGCTACAACTGACATCGAGACACATTAGTCCAGCGATGAAGAATGCGAAATGGGAAATTTCATAATTTCCCTTGAATCCTTAAAATTGAATTCGGACTCTGAATTAATGGATACAATAGTTGAATTTGAATCTTCGCGCGTTCACTGCCTTGATACGGTCAACGATGGCGCAGCTTGTCTAGTCTTCGGTGTTCCGTCAGGGGAGTCCGCTGAGGAAGCAGGACAGTTCGCCCGAGATGGTCCCTCGAGAGAGGGTGGCCAGTTTTCTGTCGAGGTCCGTCGCTTTCGTGTTCTTCAAAGCGACGAACTTGATCAGCTGGAGGCAGCGTCCTGAAGTAGTGAAGTAGAATCTGAAGTAGTAAAGTTGGTTTGAAACCCAAATCACAGATTCAAAAATAACTAAATCACAGATTCCAACGAACACAAGAACGATTTTAATTTTATTTATTCATTGTTTTTGTCCGAGGAAAACTAGGTCGTAAAGGGGGATAACTCCTTTTATACTACCTAGCAACTGGACCCAGCGTTCTTTGGATAAACGCATCAACACACTGTTGTTTTGTTGTTTTTTTTTGTTAATATTAAAACCTAAATTACAAGTAAATAAAATAATAAGATATTTGCAACAATTTTGACGTTGTGCAGAAACTATATTGTGCGGATGTGTCACTGGCTGACGGGGTGACTTGGCTAATCTTGGGGAACCGCCTCAGATCCTCGAATTCAACACGGTTATCCCCTAATTGATAGCAATAAGATATTTAATTTAATCAGGATCTCGTTAGCCAAATCAAAAGTGTATTTTAACAAAATGAAAAGATGTTTGTAAGTATGAAACCATCTGGCTTCACAGGGCGAACATATTGAAGTAAAAATATCACCCTCTAGTGAGACGTCGGATCTGTTGAAGGGGTAACTGCCGCCAATACCGATGTAATACGGCTTCCGATTCCTGCAGATTTTGTACAGGAGGCTCTAGGACTTGAATGTTTTTGCCCATCCTATATCCCAAATGTGCTATAAATGATTCACATCCGCGCAGCTACCCCTTCAACGGATCCGACGTCTCGCTGGAGGATTGTAGCGCAGGTTGGAAGCTAATGGAGGCTATTCGCGCTATTGACCTTCTGCTCTATGGATGTGTTCTTTACACTCAAAGTGATATTTTTTCTTCAATATGTTCGCCCTGGGGCTAACGATATCCTGAATAAATTGTATATCTGATTGCCATTAATGGTGATTTCTTATCGCCATGATCACAATCGTTTCTGCAACATCCGTTTGCCAACAATCTCCCTACACCAATGATTTTATCGGTCGGTGCAGACTTTCCAGGGGGGTGCATAACTTTTTTCTTTGTGTATATAAATCGATAAAGCGTATATGAGTTAATGTAAACGTAATTGTCAATTTTATGCTGTGACAGTACATAGATTCCAGCTCCCATATGTCAGTATGTGTATTGGTTGACATTAAGCGCTGATGACGTTCAATTTTTCGATTGTGATAAACGCTGCCCAAGGGCGTGTGTCTGGCAACTCTTCCACATATTGCGACTAATTGAAAACCATACTCGGAAAATCTCAAATTGCCTTTGATCTGAGTGAAATTCGAACCCGTGTTTCTGGCTGATAGGCTTTCACTCTACCAATCGAGCTATTGACGGTTCCTTAATGTACAGGATTTCTTAACATATATACCCTAATAAATCCGATGTCACTTTCCGAAGTTAAGGCCTGTGTTATAGTATTAGTTTTGACTTTGAGGGAAAGAAGAACTCGACTAAGTTCTCTAATGATTTTCAGTTTCCAATTTTTCACCTCACATGTCAAAATGTCCGCCAACATCAAACACAAATATAAATAGAATACCAACCGTTTATAGAAACTTTTTACTTTATCATAACTGTAACACAAGACAAAACTGCCAACTTCTGAACATTTTTCCGTCTTCAAGTATAGGTTACCGACAGCTTGTCCGCAGAACATCCACTGGGACATCACTGACATAATTAAAAATAATAGAATCCATGTATGAAATATCAAATAGCTCTGCTGAGGATAGTGTTCTGGGATTTGGAGTTTCCTACAGTCCACATAACTTGGCATGTCTAACCATCAACCGATTTTTCTTACTGTTTGCTTTACGCTTTTCGCTTGTGTTGAAACTGAAGTGTTTGTTCTGAACACTTCCATGTTTGGGCAACACTAAATATAGATAAAATAATTCATAACATCTTTTAGTTAAGATTATTGCCAACCAAAACAAAAAGACTGGTGAAATACCCAATAGACCCCTTTCACTTAGAATATGTTTTCATGACGTTAATTGAATTGCATGGCATTGACGCCACTTGTCTGTTACAGGCGCTGTGGAACATCTCTATCTCATTGTGTCATAGACAAAATTAGCACGATTTCAACGTCAGATTGATCCAAATACTCAAAGTAGTGTCATTTTGCCATACATCGAGGCTACTGCGCAAGCTTCAATTCTTTAGCCGAAATGATCTATTTCCTAAAGATTTAATAAAACAAGGGTACATACAGTGACGGTTAATATGGGAGTGTTGGGTTGGAAATAAATTCCACGAGAATAAATAGATGATACATAGTCGGAATACATATAACATGGGGAAAAGAAACTCTATCGAGAAGCTATGATTTATCAGCATGATGGAAATCGGTAACAATACTGCTGTCTCGGTGTACATGGACCTAAATATAATAGAGATATAGTATTTTCTGATATATTGAACAGGTTCCGTATGGTATTAGGTTTTCTTATACTTCTGATTTCTTCATGATTTCAGATTGTCCAAAGATATTAAAATCTTCTGATTTGTTTGAACACACCTGTGATTCAGATCGTTAACTCCAAGATTATTATTATTCTTCTTTCGCTGCCATATGAGTGAAATACTCTTTCAGGGTGAGGCGTAAAACTTCAACCAATCAATCAATCAATCAAACAACCAAGAGTATTATACATGTTCGCATCCCTTGCTTTTTGAGCAAGGTGTTTACAAACTTCACGGGGCCAGATAAAGGGTTTCTGCTTCACTATTTCTATAATCATAAACGAGTTGAATGTGTGTTAGGCTTATTCGTTTCTCTTTACCTTTTATTGGAAATCACATCCAGCATATACATTTTTGGGGTTGTTTTATGCTATAAAATATGTGAAGCACATTCAAGCTCTTGTCCTCGAATTTACCCACGATTGTGTTCCCATACATTTTCCAATGGCGAAAAAGATACATATATAATGAAACAAAAACGTATGATACAGACAAGAGAGCGATTCCTAGTCATTTATCTCACCAGTGTTTTTCCTGTTAAAAACAGGTTAACATGTAAGAGTATCAAGTTTTGAAAGAAAGCAATTACTAGCACGCTTAGAGGCGTGTATGTGTATTTAAAGATGGATTTGAAAGCCTTTATTAACGAGGACACATATTACGACCCAGCCAAAGTCTGTGATGGTTAAAGGCTGCCTTATAGTAACTGCCCATGCATGTGATTGTGTAAACAGTTTATTGATATAGTATGTCATTATGTTGATATACTTTTGATTAAAAGTCGGGTTTTGAGATTATGTACCGATGACAAACCATTATTGATGCGTCCCCTGCGGATCTATAAATTCCGAATAGATTAGAGTGTAATTGAAAAAAGTAACATATCCATAGCGTCTGTTGATATTGCCCGTGAGCCTTTAGGGTAGCTGTGACTGGTTATCCCTCATCCGTAAAATTTGCCTTCAATGGTTTATTTAATTTGAATTTTCAGAGCATATTTGGACTACTAGATTAATCAGTAGGGTATTAAAGACAATACTCATTCTTCCAAATCCATTAAACAGAGGACATGATATTTGAGTAAGAAAGTAGACTAGCAATCAAATAATTGATAAAATACCGGCGTTCGTTGCCTTCTGATAAAAACCCACACACTTAACTTGTGCTACAACTGATGGAACTCACATCCACCCCTTCAGGGGGAACCGATTATTACAGTTCATACCTTTCAAGGATTAGTCGGGTATACCAACAATCCCATATAGGATCGGGTCATACGTTTCAAGTGCTTTAAACATAGGCAATCGCCATGTCGTTGATTTGTAAAGAATTACATTTGCTATGCAGATATTTCGATCAATTATCCTCTTAATAGGTCTTCTGAAATTATCATTAGTCCCTTGGATGACCATTCAACGAAATCTCCGTGGTGATACAAATCTCACTAAGAGTGAGATAGCATTTCACTTTTTGAGGGTCGAGCTTATGATCCGATGTTATACCTGATGGAATACCAGATTTTTCCTGGAAATGTATGATCTAGAATAATCTGGTTCTTCTGGAAGGTAGTTGTAACCGGCGTCTGCTGCGTTCTAATCATATACCTCAAAGATTTCTCATTGGCAATTCATGGTGCGCTAAGAATAACTCGCCAAAGGCCTGGTTGTAATCTGCTAAAACGATACAAGATGAAACAAAAAGGTTTAGACTATAATTTCGTAGCTGATGTATTTCCAATGTTTTATGGATGCTAGTCACTGTTATTATAACTTAAAAGCACACTTGCCGCGAAAATCCAGAATACTGTTTACATAAAAAAAAAAGTGGGCGATTTTCTGTATTTTCCCCTGACAATAGAATTTAGGCACTTTCTATTTTTACCAAACATTGAAAGTTTTGGCATCATTTAGTATTTTTAATTTGAAATTGAAAATTAGATTTATCAAGTACCCGCAATAATGTTTTGAGTCGTGTGAGTGATCTAACGGCACGGTATATATTTACGTACTTTATCTGAGAAATACAGACTGACGATCGAGTAAGAGGGACACGAAGAGCCTTCCGATGAATTTGTGAGTGTAAACCACAGATAACAAGGCCTGAAATGAGGGTAATCCAACACTTAAGTTAACCGACACTGATTGTTGATGTTTCAAGCTTCGATTCTTCGTTTGTTTTTTGCCCCCCATTTCTATATGCTATACTTAACTGGATATGTTTGATGTGTACTATGTTGATTTTTGTGGCTTTAGTTGTAGTATTAAGCTCATGAAAATCGGTTTTCTGAACAAATGTTCAACAGGCTACGGCGGCAAATCGGGCTTTAACGAACAGTTTGTGATATGGCCGTACATCCTCATTGAAGTCAATGCACACAATAATGGATACATCCGACTTTGACGCGTCACTGGGTGAGTGGAACGCGTTCACGGGACATCATCTTGATGCAATTATTTTGAACGTTGCCTTCATGAGCAACGTCAAAAGGATAATACTTTTAAACATGATTACAAAATGACATTCTGCAGACCTTTGTAAGTTCGGAAAACTAAACCAGCACTATAAACAATATCTACATTTCTCAAATAATATGACACGCTGGTCGCTTTTTACATTTTCTTTATAATCGATTACAATCACCATCTTACCAACGTATACAAACATTTGGATACCTTTAGAAGGCCTGTTTTTCTTTGATATAGACAGAGAAAAACCCACGAGTGTAGTAAACCTACAACCAATTGAATTAAGGTAAACTTTAGTCAATGTTTGTGATTTGACAATTAGCCTTTCCCGGTTTGACTGAAAACAGAGATATTGACACAGGGTTAGAAAAATGTTATACAACCATCAAATCACATTTTCATTGTAGCTGCCAAAATTGCCAAGACAAGTTGAGCCTTTGAAGTAACATGAAGAACTAAAGGATTTGCCTTGAAATAAAAAAAAATATCGGTAAAGGCAGTTATACGAACCGAGGATGTAAGATAATGAAATGTCCTCTAGGTATGGTTCATGTCACTTTATAGGCCTTTCGAGGTGTAGTAGCACTTAGTTATGTTTTTGTCGTTCTCTTACTTACCACAGTTATCGGGAATGGGATACTGTAACGTTCTCTCGCCTGTTTTACTAGAAATAAAAACAACTGACGACGTGGTGATGTCTTAATTTTTTTATCATTAGAAATACACTGTCTAAATTCTAAAATAAGCTACTATATCTGTGTTTGTTTATGTATATGGTCTGTTGGTATAAAAACATGTTTTGCAGAGATATATTTTAAGTTTAGGTCAAGGAAATCGCTCACTGCGCAAGGAAATGGTTCTCGTTGTTTATGCATGTGAGGTCAGATAACCCTTTGAAACAATGCAATTACATGCAAAACTACCTATCGTCAAGTGTTGCCATGACTGTGTGATGTGTAGAAAAATAGCTTGCTATTTTGTACATTAAAGGTTTAAATACATAGAATCCGATTCTGCACGTACACTCCTTAATACGATGCCTGAACTTCAATGAGCAGAGAACATGCATCAGAGGACCAAGAACGTTGACCGATAGCATGATCTATTAAGATGCATTATATAATCAATTTTTTATACCTGAGGGCAAAACGTCAACATGTTGTTTCACTTCAAAATTGAGGGATGGAGAGGGTATCGTAAATTCCAATGCCCTTTTATAATAAGTATATGTGGGAGACAGCAGATTATCTTGTAAGGAGTTTGAATTTAATTCACTTGCGTTTATACCTGGCAATACTTCATCAAAAAAATTGGCGCACCAATTATACCTACGATGAAAAAAACCTTCAAGCCGGCGGCGTCTCGTACAGTAGCGACATTTAATGAAACCAGGACTTAAACATTACCATTCAGTAATGAATTTATTCTGCATACCTCATATTATTCTCGACAAAAAAGCTCTCATTTCAAGATACAAAAGCAAAATATACCCACAAACATGTGGGCCTGTGTCGGTACGCTGTTGAAGCAACACAGGCCATCGCTATGTGGCCATAATTTACTAACGTTTTCGATGCCTATTAAGGTTGGCATGATATCAGAAAGAAGTTTTGCTCGATGATTTGGGTTATGCAATATTAAAACTTTCGACTAATACATCATCATGTTGAAAAGAGGGGGGGGGGGGGTATGTTCGTTTTATTTGAGTGTTTGGAATGGTAGACGCGTTCGGAATGGTCACAGGACGAAGTCGTTATGTTGTTATTGTTTTGTTTCAAATTTTCCTCTGCTTGTACACATTATCATGTGAGTAAATCTAGTTTATATTTTATTTCAACCTGACCATTTGATTCCTACAGAATTTTCAAAAAGTTCTTCTGAGAATTTCATTTTCTGCTTGAATTTCTTTCAACAACACTGTTCGAAAGATAACATTATATGGAAAACAATTGGGTTTGACTGAGAAAAAAAAACACAAAATCCGTTTACGTCAGATACCCGAGACTATAACGATGTAAAGAAAATCTAGCCGTAAATTACATCACTAAAAGTCTTATCTATATCAGTTGCGTGTAGGAACAAAACGCTTTTACTGGACAGTGATCTGATAAAGTAATAAAACTATAACTAGTTACGTTGAAATGTTAAATGTCAAACCAACAAGGCTTATGTTTTGTTGCGTGAGTGGGGTTATCTGCTTCTCATTAATTGATAACTGCATCAGTCAGCAAATGATTTTCACAACGCATTACCTTTTGTCACTTGCTAAGTATTTTCCCACACGCTACAGGTATATGATTCCCTCAACATTCTCATAGTTCCAGAAACTTTAAAGACACACTAGCCATTGAAGACCAGAGTTCTGTTTATATACCATAGGACAGAAGAAGTTAGGAACTTTCAATTTTTGCTAAAATCATGTTGTATTTTCAAAAGTTGGTGTCTCAGTACCCACAGTGTAAAAAGCGGCATGCCTGAGCATGTGTACAAACACCTTACACGATTTGATTGATTGATTGATTGTTTGGTGTTTTACGCCGCGCTCAAGATTATTTCACTTATATGGCGGCGTTGCCAGTTTCATTGTGGGAGGAAACCAGGCACTATGCCCGGAGGAAACCCATGACCTTCCGTTGGTAACTGGCAACCAT
The DNA here is from genome assembly GCA_963971465.1 of Lepidochitona cinerea. Taxonomy (NCBI): domain Eukaryota; kingdom Metazoa; phylum Mollusca; class Polyplacophora; order Chitonida; family Tonicellidae; genus Lepidochitona; species Lepidochitona cinerea. The sequence continues at coordinate 37,910,841 of OZ020555.1, read as the reverse complement.
CCCACATAGGTCGTTCGAGTGAAAACCCAGTCAGAAAATTTTCAAATTTTTGGGACTGAGTGGGATTCGAACCCGCGGCCCATTGGTGTACGCGATTTGACCAAGGTGACACCTATTTTAGGACCAATATGAGAAATAGAGATGGAGAATAACATAGATCATAAGTTCTAACAGTTTCGATCTAATGATCTCTGAGTAAAATTTGGGCATATGAAATCCTTCAAGTACTAAAACACACTGGTGAACTCTTTGCTCGATAGGTAAGAACAGATAAAAATAGCAGTAATACTTGTAAAGCTTCTCAGGTTTAAAAGATAATTTAACACGCCAAATAAGAATAAGTTGTTTGACTTTTTTAATCTTCTTTTTCCACCGTAGCTCATGTAGGCCTACTATTCGACAATAGCCTCTTTCGGTGCGAACATTGGAAAAACAATGCTTTATGTAGTACGAAATATTAAATATCAATGTAGTTTAAAGGATCTTTGATGCATGGTTTCAGAAAGAATCTTACAAGCACGTTATCCTTTCATTCTTACTAGTTCTATACACAAATTGTATTTTTAATATATTTTTTCATCGAACTTAACTGAACCACCGATACGGTAACCGAAGTTTTAATCTCGAAATAAACTGCAAATTCAAAATCCCTAAACCTATTTTCTCATATATTGCATACAGCAAGAAAACAAGAATAAATCTTTCTGCACTTCTTATATTTCGAAATAGGATACTCGATTCCGGGGCGATAGACGCAATCTGTTGTTGCCTCGTTGAGACTTTCAACTGACCATTAATGTGATGTTTGTTTTAGATAGATAAAAAGTGGACATGATATGATAAAATTAAAACAAAAACTTGTTTGATTCCGTCAAAAGTTTGATTACTATTATTGGTTGTTTACGGTGTAACATGAAGCAATCTAGTGACAAATTGACATTAAACCCTTTATCATTATATAAGTCAAGTTGCTGGCATTTAAGTCCTAAATCTGATATTTACGGTCAACTTGACTCGCATCTTGTGTTTCCGTTTCTTTGAAAATAAATGAGACTGATCATTCAGCGTGAACTCGTACATAGAAAGCCTCTTTGCCCCGTTTGTTTATCACACGCAATGTTCCAAAGATTAGTTTTTGGAAACAGAATACATTCGGAACAACACAGCTATTTATCATTCCGGACAATGTTATAGCTTTAGAATTTGTTCGTCAAAGGCGACATTCGTGTTGGAATTGTGCCAACGAAACTTATTTTAACCCAACGTTGTATACTGTTTTGTCAAGATAACCGAATATCTAGGGAAACCAAAACAGACAAGAGTAGGCATTGTCCTGAGAGAATAGAAAATACTTTTTGAAGCGCATCAATTGGGACTTACAAGGCTATTTGAACGGGACATTTTTATTTTGGCAGGGAGTCCTTGAATTGATCAAAACATGTGTTAAAGTCTTTTTCTTAATCACCAAGTATATTTCGCCTGTAGCTTTTGTTGGTGATTTTATTTGGGCAAATTGAATTAAATATATATTGAATATAACTTGCATGCCCTTACTTTGCTCTTGTTGTTAGATTATCACGTAGCTGTATACATGTAAATGTATATCATGTAGGTTTTGCTAATTTGGCTTCGTCGTTAAACATAGAAATGGAACGGTAGCAGATTTTGTTCTTTTTAAAATACATCTCCTCTCGGAATATTACTGACTACTTGTCCTATGCTTATCATAATTTCAATTTGTCAAAATCTGTATAAAACATAATAAACCTTTGCAATATTAGGCTTACAGGTTAAGAGAAAGATATTTGAAATGTTTGTTTACATAAGAGCAAGAAACGCGTTAAAATCTCGAGGACAACGCAATGTGTCTTCAATAATAGACTTTTATCGCATGCTAAACTGCGCAGAAAAAATCTTCTTAAACAGACCAAACAACGCCCTTCGCTTCATTTTCTTTTTATTGGGATTTTCGATGACAGCCTTATATCTTTTATGTTATTTTACGGTATCGTTTGAAGATGTAATCATATTGCGACAAACAGAAAAAGAAATATAACACCAAGCAATAACGAATATACTTAGTAAATCAAACATCACAGTATATTAAAACCTGAAGACACTCGTTATGTTTAAGTAGATTTTCAGGGAAAATTGCATTGGTCACGTTTATGGTATTTTTCTGAGCTACACAGTTTATTTTTTGTGAAGCAAAATAAAACATTTCCTTCAAAGATAAGCACAGCCTTTCCCGAAAGATCAAAACTTATGAACGTGAAGACGAGCCAATGAACAGGTTGATTACGACCAAGCATTATGTTAGAGTGTCTGAATTGGTTTCAATACCTTTAATATTAATAAAACACTACAAATGCAATACTTTTCGTTGTTCCTTCTATTGTCTACGTATTCATTCATCATTAATGATCCATATATTTCAGAAAACGGAGGATCGTGTGAGAATCTCTAATGGTACAATGTATTCACAAAATTAAAAATCATTAATGTATAGAAAAGATGATGAAAATAGGTATCGCTTAACAACGACGAAATCAGTTTCGATATGTTTTTTATAGTTTATGTATGGCGAACTGCTTGAAAATTGTCCGCCTCTCTGTGTTATCAATGTATGTGTACTTCAGTACACACATTATTTGTTTACTCCCATGACAAATGCAGTTTTAAATATGGGTCCAATGTGAGCTCTTGTTTGAAAATATGCCCTATTATTACAATCCATCGTTTATTTATCACCATTGCATATTTTCTCAACGGGTTCAGCAGTCACAATTTTTGTTTAGTAATCTTCTTCATTCAACTGACAAAACTTTTCTCAGCTTTGGTACACCTACACATTTTCAATATTGCTGCACTCTATTTGCTATGTACAAAGGTTGGTTTTAACTAACAGATCAAGACAAGCGATTTGACTGGAAGACATTACACCACGAGGAAGTATTCTTTGAGACTAATCCATTTTAAGAATCATAGTTATCTTCATTTGCCGGTTTAGAGATTTGTTAGGTTTAGGAAGGGTAAACACCCTGTTTACCATAGGGGACGCCGTCGACGTTTGAGTTAAACATGTATTGATATTATTGATTTACATCCGATATATACGTGATCTAAAATGGGAGAATTGTTAAACAAAATTACATTGGTAAGAAAAATATATGATTTGGGATAAATTAAGAAACAAATAAAATGCTATAAATATAAGGCGGCCATAATTGCGTCAACTGGTTAAGAATAGCTTGATTTCACATGAAATACTTCGTTCATCTACACCAAACTTTGTAATAGGGATCTTATCCATCATATTTCCTGCTTTGGCTCATGTAAAGAAAATGTTATATAAATAGGTACCTGAATAGATAGGCGATGTTTGCTAGCGATACGTAATTTGTGGTGATTTAACCAATCAGTTGTATGAAAATGAACTTACATGTTATGTAATATTAATTCGTAAAAAATATGAATGTTTTGTTAGGTTATTGACACTGACAGAATTAGCTTCCAAGATAATTGTAGTAAGCTCACATTACGCGAAACAAAAAGTTATTCTTGTCTAAAACAATGAGAAAATAATGCAAGGCGACAACTCACGTTAGGTTTTGGTGTATCTAATAACAAAAAATTATGCCAACCGGCGATGGAATTTCAGAACTTAACATATCTAAGCCTGGCAACGTCTTTTTGGGTGATACAAAGTTCTATTTTGAGTTAAAGAATCTGAGTAGAACTCCGTAATTGATAATCAATATTTCGTTATGTTAAGCAATACGGATTTGTTTATTCCGACCGCTTAAGGACATGTGCATTTTTCTTGTGTGATAATACACGTTCTGAAACATATACAGTAGAGTTTAACTAAGAAAACACTTTGGGAGTCTTTTTTAGATTATAAGATACGCAGAGAATCAATCCATTATTTCTATTCTAACACGTTAACATAGGATGACATCCTAGCCGAGAAATCTGGGCTCTGCCGAATTTTTTTTATCTCCGTGTTCGTCACGACGACAAGACACATTAGCAGCCATATAATACCAGTCGCCGTAAGACCGATAATCCGGGCTAGATGACATCCCATTTCCAACCCACGTGGAAAGACTAGCAACATCAGTGTATCGTTTAGTTTTTTATTGCCATGTCAATGATTTGTAGCCGAAGGAAAGTTGTTGCTAGCTTGGTAATCTTCGTCTGTCTTGGGTGAGGCGAGTTTACTTAGCCTACTCGGACTCAGACAATTCCCTTATTCCCTCATCAGAAAGGATGTAAGTTAAACGAAGCAAATCGAACTTTGAAATAATATGCAGTACGATGTATAATATTGTCACCATGGGCGATTATCTAACTTGTATTTAATGCCTAAAACTTCCTTAGGAAATCTATTCTCGAATTTAGAGCTTCTTGATATTAAAAAAGTCGGTTGTGTTCATGTTTCTTTCTCTCGAAGTGTTTCAGATATCATCAGTAAAATTAGCCCCTTTCCGGTCCCAATACAAGTCGAAGCTTAACGTTAATTCTCTCCTATTTTATTTTAGTGTTAACCAATGATTTGTTTATTGACATCTATCGCATAAAAACGAAATTACAAATTTGAAGTTGATATGTTTTGTTCGTGTTCTAACTAGGGTACAATTGCCGGCATTAGTTGATCGAGCGCTGGGCATTCGCCTACATTTTTTCCGTTAACATTTTTGTACTCTGTCCTGGATTCTGATAAATCTCTTCTAAAGGGCGTGAACACTCTCTTTACTAAATGTTTATTACCTGGTCTTGACTTCTACTTGAGTTGATCAAGCGCTGGTCATTCACCTACATTGTTCCCGTTAGCCTTTTTTGTATTGTGCTCTTGGATTCTGTTAAATCTCCTCTAAATGCTGTGAACACTCCCTCTACTAAATAGTATCACCTGGTCATGACTTCTACTTGAAAGGGATTCGATCACTTTTAGCTGTTGATATACGGAATGATCAAATACATAAAGAATGAATCGACTATATTCGTTGTTGAAACTGAAAGGTTTGGCCTTAGAGCTGTTGGTCAATTTTTCACATTTTCGAACAAAAGGAAATAGTGTTGAATTACATGTCAGAAATGTATCCAAGAATGCTTTTAAAATACACACATACACTTTTGTTTGTGATGTTATTCTTAACCCCGTATAATTTGGCAAATTTTGCGCTTGAGGCCGGAACGACCCTTTGTCATCAAAATGGCAAATATATCAAGAGAAATTTATATCTCGAAGTTTTCTTAAGCAGACATAAAGCCTTAAACATCAAAAATACATAAATGAAAAAATACAGAAACCACGTTAAAATCAATGTGAAAAACGAGTGAAAATTACTGTATGGTATATGAATATGCATATATTTTAGTCCAATCTTATATATAAACCAATCTCTTTTATACAATTATGATGATTTTCAACTTTCAACTGTTTTTGATTGATTGATTTTTGTTTTCCGTCGCACTCAACATTATTTCACTTATATTGCGGCATTTGCAGGTTTAGTTGGGAAGGAAAGCGGGCTCATTGCCCGGAGGAAACCCCAAACCTTCGACGAGTACCTGGCAACTCTCCCACGAACTTGTACATTGATCAAGTTGAATATCCACTCAGAAGTTTTATGCGATTCTGTTGCCATAATGGCTTCACACCCAGCAGAGCACAAAACAAAGTTGTCAGTAAACCATGTAGACCAAAGATAATATCAGTATGCGGGTGTTTAAGTTCACTGCATTCCCGGCCTCGGTGGCCCAGTCGGTTAGAGTGATAGCCCATCAGTCCGACACAGGCCTCCCATCGATGCAGCCTGGGTTCCAATCCCATTCAGACCTCCCCAACTAAACCTGGCAACACCGCCATAAAAGTGAAATAACCAGAAGGCTGAACGAAGAACTGCTACAAAGAACAGACTTGTTCAGAGGGCTCATTTATCTCTGGTATACAGTGACAGTTTCTAGATTACGCAAGGTGAACCTGCCAAACATGGGAAAAACTGTTCTGTTGACCATCGGAATTTATGGAAAAAGATCCAAATTTGGCAGCTCATGGCGAAAGATCCGTACTTCAAAATGAATCGGACCATATAATTGTTACGGTAAGACAAAAAAGGATAGCTTTTTGAATTTCATTTAACTACCAACCAAGTGTGTTCCAGGATTGAAAAAATATGACTATAGCTAAACATTGATAACATTTTGGGGTTTTTATTTAATAAATGATCAGTCAGTATTTTTTGCCTGTTTTGTCCTTTTCGGCGAAGTTTGGTATAGTTTTAATTGTTTTTTAAGGTGTCAATTTGTTAACAAGTTTCTATAAATTGCTAATATATAACTGTGTGATGTATAGTGGTCGTACAGTGGAAAGGAATGCCTTGAACTAAGTAAGAAATCTCATTTTCTTTTCGATCGAGTTCATGCTGTAGCAGAGCCAATTTCTGTCTCACGTTTTATTTGTTTGAAACTAAAGATTAACACTTAAATGTTTTTCGTTTAGATTTGACCAGCCCCGATAGCTCAGTCGGTAGAGCGTCCGCTTCAGGCCTGGGAGATCCGGGTTTAAGCCCGGGTCGAGTCAGACCAAAGACTTTAACAGTGGTAGCTGTTACTGCTTCGCTTGGCGCTCAGCAATAGGAGTTAGAGCAGCGACTGGTTGGCCCGGTGTCAGTATACTGTGACTGGGTGAGGGGGCTTGCTGGTTGTCTTCGGCAAGTCGTCTCGGTGAGACAGCACCTAAAATAGCGGTGGAAATCCGCCCTGTCACAAGGAGACAACGTCTTCATATAACCGAAATACTGTTGAGTAGGACGTAAAACCCCAATCACTCACTCGTTTAGATTTGGCGATCCATGAGAGACTGCCATCGGTTGATACAATGAGATGGACTCAAGATGACAGCTTCTTTCTGTACAACTCACAAAGAATAGATATATAGGCTGTGGAGACACATTGTCAACATACAACTTAATATATCTCATCCATTTCTAATTTGAAGTCGGACATCAAAAGGCCGTAACTGTTTGCGCTGATTGTATTTTTTTCTTCGAAACAGCAAATTTTCTTTTAAATTGTCCGCTGTTCCATAAACTGGCATGGGTTTTAAGATTTGTGACTTTTCTCATAAATTCGGATTTCCTGTGAAAGCTTATCACAAATCAAAACATCAAATGAATGAACCTGACAAAAGTTATAACTCGGGAAAGGATCGCGTGACAAATTTTGCACAAATGATACAACTTCCTTGACCTAGCATGAAAACTTTATAAGTAGTAGTCTGTAGATGTAATTTTTCCTGAAGAGTTATTCAAGGATAGTGAGTCTGAAAATAATCGTCCGATAAACTTAGGATGTACAAATGGCACAACTGCACGCCATTGGCAACACGTGCAAAACATTTCATTGACATAGCATCAAAACTACAGAACAAATAGTCTGCACAAGCTATGTTTAAATATTTTCATTAGAAATTACTCTGGAAAGAACTTCTTTGAAGTGGGATTCCGAGGCTGGTGTGATCATCCCGAGCCCAGTGTCATCATCCCTTTTGACGGTCTCATCATTCCGAGGATGGTCTGATCATCCCCAGACTGGTGTCATCGTCCCGAGACGACATTTATCATCCCGAGGCCGGTGTTATCATCCTGGGGCCGTTCTCATCATCTCGAGACCGGTCTTATCATCAACCTGTCATCATCCCGTGATCGGTTTCATCATCCTGAGACCGGATTCTTTATCCTGAGATTAGTGTCTTCGTAATCATCCTCAGACTGCTCTCATCATCCCGTGACCGGTCTCATCATCCCGTGACCGGTCTCATCATCTCGTGACCGGTCTCGTCATCCCGTGACCGGTCCCATCATCCGGTGACGGGTCTGGTCATCCCGTTACCGGTCGCATCATTCTGATACCAATCTGATCATCCTGATATCGGGCTGATGGTCCTGAGATCAGTTTCATTACCCTGAGATTAGACTCGTCATCCTGATTTCAGTCTCAACATCCGGAAATTAGTCTGATTATCCTGGGATCCGTCTAATCATCCTGGGAACGGTTTGATTATCCATCAGGTTGTAGGCCTATTATAGAAATGTTAATAAAACAGACTTACTATTGGAATACCAAGAAAACAGTTCAGTGTCTGTATCATGAATGTGCATGAGGAATAGTAAGACCAATGGCATATGAGAAACTTATGTTGAACATTGATTTCCGGACCACAATTCTACTTTCAATTTTATAGGCGATATTGATCATTAGACGATACTGCCTCTTGCACAATTCATGTCGCATTCTTGAAGTTCCTGATTGCTACATTCTTGAGATCATGCTCCACATTCAATATAACGGATTTCGACCCAGATCCCGATTGAATAACCTTCAACAACAGTTTCGAGTGATTCAGATTTCGTTGTGTAGCAATGGTTTTCATATTTGAGGGTTGCTATGTATATATTCGGTTTAGAAATATTTAATTGTAAATCACACAGATATCGTGGTATCTCCATTGCAAGCCCCATAAGGTATGTGAATGTCATTCCAGGGGCTTTACATTGATGTAATAGAATTATGCAATTTATTGAATTATCCGTCATGTAGATTACGACAATTCGTATTCATTATTTAACATGTCAAATCCCCAGTGAGTCCCAAATATAATACCTATCCGCATGTTTTATATTTGACAATAGAAGATTACTGAAGTGCAAATAAAAAATGGTTGCAACTGTATTTAAGAACAATAACAATACCAGTTCAAAACCCTGGCTCCGTAAGTCTGTCGAATCAGACAAAGCAGATGTCATCAACCGCACACAAAAAGAAGTGTATTCATTTTGTACGATACATTCTTTCAGTCGTCTGCAATTTATACAATTTTCCCCTATTGCAGACTTTCTCAAATATAGATCCCACTGATGCCATACTTACATCTTGTTTTTTTTTTTTTTTACAAAATATTTTGTGGAGACATCACCCAGAAACTACTAATAAAATTTTATTTTAGCAAATTTTCCCATAGGTAGGAATATGAAGGGAGACGATTGGGATATTACAAAATAGTGGTATTGTCAGATTGTCAAGAGAAAGAAGGAATTTGCACCTCATTGAAATACTAAACCAGCCACACAGAATAAAAAAATATTTATTGGGTCTATACTTCGTAATAATTAACTCGAAGAAACTGAAAGTAGACGGGCCATTTTGCTTAGTTAGTACCGGGCGATATGTCTGATCTTTCACAAATAGTTTCACCTGCTGGTCCCTTGTCTGTCTCAGAGATCGAGCCGAGAATACTGTCTAATGTCCTGGACCATTTCCTCGGTATTTCTCTCTACTGATTCTAAAGTCATGTTGTTGTCGAATAACTGGACGTGACTTGCTTAAGGGCATGTTGTTGTTGTATTTCTAAAGCCTTACAGTTTAGCGTTGATCCATATATGGAGCTCGACACGCCCTCTGCTTTTTGGATGCCCAACACGAGTTTATTGGGTGTGTTTGATATTTCTAAACGTTTACGTATCGTGATATTCCGAGGAAGATCAACAGTTCGGCTTTAAAAATAATACGGCAATCATCGTGATTGGTATCACTAAATACTACACTAATAATACGCCAAATATACTATAACGTTGTTAATCAAGAGTGTTCGTATTGTTCTGATATTGGGTGGCGTTATTGGCCGAGGGTCAAAAACGCTCACACAAAGGCCAATGCCACGGCAAAACGAAAACTCTCCATTCATAATATTTTTATTAATTAACAGTGCAAATTAAACCTGGGAATCCTATATACTGACAGTATAGAGAAGTTCCCGATAAAACACGGGGCGTGTTATCCATATTCCATGTTTGTTTCAATGCAAGTTTCTCAGTGCTGCCGCTGGGTTGTTCAAAAGTGTATCAAGTTGGACAATGATTTAACATACACATTGTAGCATCACTGTTGGAATACTTTTAAAACGAAATCATTTAGCCTGAATAAAAACTACTACAACGGCATCGTCTGGAATCGTCATTCAGCTGAACTCGGCCAATACATTGCATTGAACTAGCGATAATACGCACTTCGTATTCGGGTAATAACTTCGATTAATAAAAAAAATACTGCTAGTTGGACCTTTCGAAAAATAACTCTTAAGGTTAAATAAACCAGTAAATGACCTAAATCAGGTGAGGGGCGTTGAAAAAGGGGATCAAGTTCACTTAGGTTTACTACACCAGAAAGAAGTAATTTCCTGAGAGCGTCATATGAGGCTTTTCTCTTTTGTCAGCGCTCAATAACACGCCGTCCCTGTCACATGTAGCCGGGTTTCTTATTTCCGCAAGCAACGAAATAAAGCAGTTTACAAACAATCAGTTAAAAGACCACTCTGATTCGCATGGATATACTATCTTTACTACCAACGCCGGTTAGTGTGCTTTATTATTGTCCAGGTGCTGAGGTTCAGTGGAAAACACATATCAACAATAACAACGGTCGGTAATCGATGGAAGCTCTATCCCATTACCTCCCTGGTCTTCGGTCTATAGTAAGACTGCGTGAACAGATCCAAAAACATTATATCAAAGACAAAATGCCATCAGATTTTCCTCATAAATATCGAAATCACATTTTTGTAAATCTATGTGATGAAAATGATTTATACTAAATGTTATCAACTTGCAGAGGCGAATATAAATTTAAATGGTTGTACCATCTTTTTATTATCACTTCATTTAATTTTAACGAGGTTCAAGACGTGCGTTTATTTTACTAATATTTAGTTTCGCATAGCTCACTTTGTGATAAAACCGTAAAGAGCACACATGTTTCATAATACGCAGAATTAAAGATACACACGCATAAAATCGAAGGGAAAAAGTTAGACTTGACGAAGACACCGGCACAGGTGTCGAAAGCTTGTGTTGTTCAAAAACAACTGACGACGTGGTGATGTCTTAATTTTTTATCATTAGGAAAAATGAATGATTTTTCATGAGATTGTAGAAAACGTACCATGAAAAGCTTGATGTTCGAGAAAATTACTCTTTATAATCTCAGATATCTAGACTTATAATAACTTGGTTTAGGATAACAGAACTTATATAAAATCACGAAATAGTTATAATTTAAATTTCTACAAAACTTAACTAGTTGAGGTGAACGACCGCAGTCGAATAGATGACAACAGGAAACTGAAACCTAATCTTAATAGGAAAAACTGTTATTTACTATCGCTTTAATACACGACATTGTCAATAAATAAATTATGAGATCAAACCAGAGAAAGTGCAGTTTTTTTAATTTTGGGAAGAATGCCAATCGTAAAGCCTCCAAGTATTTCTTTGGCACTTTCATCACTTTCAAAGGGATGTGTTTTTATTGGATAACTTAAGCATTGCACCACATGTGCATCAATTATGTGTTCGTCTATTCTGGGTCATATGGACAAACAATTTGTCTAAGTTGTATAACGTCTTAGTTGTATAAGACACATTCAAATCGCAATACCCATCGTTACGAAACCACCTGTCCTTGTGTAGGAATACCCACAGCTTATGAGACAGAAAGCTTTTGTTTAATATTCAATATAAACGATTGTGTTCAAACATTACAGTTTTCTTAATCGCTCAAGGTAATAATTATTCACTAGTATGGCGTACATCATTCATAAGAATGGACGCGCCAATGAGCTAAAACAACCAACCAATCAATATAAACGTAATATATTCGCAAGGGTATCAAATACTTGTTTATATGTTGGTGTTTTGTATGCCACTGGATGAAATTAGTGAATACTACTACCACAGCATTTAAAGCCCAGCCAGGCTCCTTTCGATCACTTCAAAGTTATCGGATGCAAAGACGGTTGATCTAGTTTTGTTGAAGCTTACACGGACTTTTAGAGGAACCTATAGGCGAATAAATCTTGTAAAAAAGTCACCCGTGTAACCAAAATATGACTCTCCGTAGTCCGGGTTTCTGACACCAAAATGATTATTTTTTTATACTGGCGGTCGTATTTTGGAGTCAGGGCTCATTGCAATCAAAAAGGCGGAGTAGACTGCGTGCTTCTGATCGGATTTTGCTGTCAGATTTAGACAGCAAATAACGATATAACTAACTCAAATAGTGTCATTAAGACATTCATGAATAATTTAACCTTTTGTAAACTGAATTTAACGTTTAAAAACTATAAAACCGCTAAAAAGTGTAACGTCATCAATGGCGAAGAGTTCGAAACTGGAGAAGGCAAAAGTGAATTCAGGGGAAGGATAATATTTACTGGCCGATGCTGCTCGTCCATATTAGACATTGACAGGTAGCAAAATTATCCATGAACACGATTATGACCGTTTAGACACGATTTGAAAAGGCTATATTGTTATTTCTTTGTCTGAATGGGACTACATGCTGCCCGCTTCTGAGAGGCTTTTTGATTGCAATGAACCCTGATTCCAAAATACGGCCGTCAGTATGATAAAATAGTAATTTTGGAGTCAGAAACCCAGATTAGAGTCTTCAAGGAAGACTTTGAATGTTGACCTCCATAAACGGTATTGTCTGGCTTGTTTAGACAATTGCTTTGTCAGGAAACAATTACCTGACAAAGCCGTCCTATAAGTGAAATAATCTTCAGTGCTGCGCAAACCTCAATAAATCAATCCATCAAAAAAAGAAATGAGCTTTTGACATGCTCCGACATCTCGTTTTCATTTACCAGCAAACTATGCTTACACCGTGCTGTAAATTTCACTCCATGCTCGATTGTAATAAACATGTTTATTGATTGTTTTGAATGGATTATGGCTCGGTGTTATGTTAAACGGTCGTATTGTCATTATGATCCTGTAAGTATTCTTTTATGAACTAATCCTTATCGCGATGAAATCTATAGTATTTAGTTATTCTAATATTATAGACAAACATTTAGCGCCCAGAATAATTACTTAAAGATATTTAAAAAGGTGCATTGTCTTGACTATTGACTATTTCATTCCCCAACAAAACCATGCCATAATTGTCTTCCTTGGGGCTTGAATTTTAGATATCTGTTTTGTCTATAACCTTGAGAGATCGAGAATATCTTTCACCTGTTTATGAGACAACCCCAATTACTATTATTATTTCTGGTGACCTTTTCCAAAACCCCTTCATGTTTAACATAAGCAATAAAAGTAGCATACAGCCGTTCACGCTTTTGTATGAGAAAGTTGTTTAATACAAGAACCTAGACAACAGCAATATTAGCATTGTCCTTTTTTGTAATAATATCTACCTGAATACACTATACTGTGCGGATACGTTTCAGCTTAATGGTTCCAGGGTATTTAATATAGTCCAACAGCTATCTAACCACAATGTAATAGAAATACACAAGTACAGGTAGTATTAATGCATACAGCGACACGTTCGTATGACTCAATAATTTGAGGTATTTATACAGTTATCAGGAGTGAGTTTTCTAGAAAGCAACACGGCTTATATATATACAAAGAAAAAAGTTAAGCACCCCCCTTCTGGACCCCCCCCCCCCCCCCCCCCCGCCTGGAAAGTCTGTTTCGACCGATACAATCATTGGTGTAGGGAGATTTGAGTGTATAGAACACATCCCCGAGCAGAAGGTCAATAGCGCGTATATCCTCCATTAGCATCCAACCTGCGTCTCAACCCTCCAGTGAGACGTCGGATCTGCCGAAGGGGCAACTGCCGCCAATATATGATAAGCATACAAGGAGAAAATGTATCACCTTTCATAAAAAAAGTTCAATGTTGTACTTTATTTGTGAATATATGTAAGGTGTTACCTGCAACTTATCTACTATCAGCCAATCAAAAGCCTTTACAGTAATTAAATATACGCAGATTTGAGCAAAAATCAAACTTGAGTGGGGCATTAAAGTAATTGTTTCCTCATCTAAATTACAACGTTAAAATTACAAAGTTACAACAACGAGAATGTAGTAATTGTTGACAGATAGCATTGTAACTTTTTTCTAACTGATAGTGTAGTAAATTTTGACTGATAAGGTTGTAACTCTTTTAAAAACCAATAACGTAGAAAAATTTGACCGATAACGTAGCAAGTTTGGTTTCACTCTTCAATAATGCCATACAAGGAAACAAGTTAGACACAGGCCTCCCAATAATGCCGCGCGGGTTCAAATGATAATCCCACTCGAACCAAATACAAATTGAAAACAAATTTGAGTGAATTTTTCATTTGATCGCAGTATGTAGGAGAGTTCCGAGAATACAATATTGAGTAAAGCAGTGTAACAATGTTCTAGCCCCAGGGTTATTACAAACGAAATGAGGTTTTTATCGACCAATAATGGACCCAAAAACGACAGTTTTATGATAACTCAATAATTCGGCACATATTGTATCATCTTTAGGAGAAGATGAAATAATAACTCATCGGCATATAATTCGGAAATATTAAGTCATGATTTACGACCTCTTACTCGTGTTTCAGTTTTGGCAGCATTAATTTCGGATTGATTGGTGTTTTAATACGCATCAAGAGTATCTCAATTATATGGCGGTGTTGGGAGTTCGCATCGATCGGAGGTCTGTGTCGGATTGAGGGACCATCACTCTAACCGACTGAGCCACTGAGGCCCACCATTAATAGTTCGCCCTAAATTTGGTAACGCGAGAGCAGACCTTTTATATAAATTTATAATTAAAATTCCACTGTGTATTTCTTAATATCATACAGGCGCAATTAAGTTGGATGATATTTCCGGTATCATAGCAGTAATAGTCTTGTGTGCCCATTTGTCTGATGCTCTCTGACAAATAAATTACTTTGTAGCTGTCACATTACTGCCATCTTGTGACAGCGACAATGTCACATCATTTATTATTAAGACTGATATAATAGCCACTTTGCGTAAGATAATAGATTGCATTTCACTCATATGACACATTTAGCTTATCTATGATACGTCTGGTGTAATTGTTTTCCACAACCTATCAACAGCGAATTCCGTTACCAACGATGGCACTATCAAAATGTTAGATTTTTATTATCTACCTAACAATAGATTGATTGATTGCCTGTTGTTTTACGCGGAACTCAAGACGATTATTTCACTAATATGGCGCCGTTGCCATGTTTAGTGGGAGAGAAAACCAAGTTCTTTGCCCAGAGGAAACCCCGGCTATCGGCGAGTACCTGGCAACCCTTCCACAGACCCTGACAATAGAGAACTCTCAATATGATATAAATCATACAAATAGAGATTAACTAACGAGAGCCCGTTTGTTACGATGAATATCACTCGAGTCTATTAATTTTCAAAGTCACGAGCCTCTCGCGACTGACTTTGGAAATTAATAGATGAGTGATATTCATCGTACCAAACGGACTTGAGTTGGTTAATCTTTTTCTCACAATACACAAACATACTGCACTTTATTCTGAAATGCAGCTCCACATCACATCGTTCAATCCAGCCAACTCTTCTGGATTCTGATGACATCAAACGCTTTACTTTAGTTTTATACCAATTATAAAGGGATATTTGCACCAATAAAGAGTTAAACGGCATCTGAAAGTATAGCTATAAATCAGATAAGTGACGCCATTCTCGCGTCTACAAAATACGCGCCTGACGTATAAGGGCTGACAGTCCGGTGCTTTACTATGACGATCTGTATATCTGATTTTCTATATGCTCATCATATTCAGTATTTCATTACTTGGCGTATAAACTGGTAAGTACCGGTAAAGTTGAATTAAAACATCTCTCAAAAATCAGCAAAAAATCGTACGAATAAACTGCATACCTCTTTTAAAAGCTATTAGGCTGCTTTAGTTAATGAATGTACACGTTTGGCTGGATTTTCTTTTCTTTTAAGAATAAAGAGATAACATATTTATTCTACAAATGAAAGGCACTTCTTAGAATAAAACAATAATAAACATATCAATAGTGCGATGTCTGCAATCCGATGACGAAGTCAGGTTTTGCTGTGACCAACACAATTACGATAACTAGGCCAATGCTTCTTCTTTGAGAAATCTGCTAGACGCCAGTTTGGGTAGATTGGTTGATTTAAAGTTTTAACTATCCCGTGTTTAATTATTGATACAGAATCTTTTTCGGGTAGGAGTAAATACGGCTATGATGTATTCGTATCCAATCGTAATTTGTTAGAAAAACGGAAGCAAGCAGACGAAGTAGTTTGTTTAAGTCAAGAAGTATGTCATTTACATTCAAATGCTTTCCTTATATGGAAGTAACTATGACGTGATCGTGGGAAAATCATACCATTTTGCATAAATTTAGTCCGTTGTACGGTCGGCAATCGATGGAAGCTTTATTCCATTACCTCCCTGGTCTTCGGTCTATAGTAAGGCTGGGTAAAGAGATCCACAAACCAAAAAACATTATTTCAAAGACAAAATGCCATCAGATTTTCCTCATAAATATCGAAATCACATTTTTGTAAATCTATGTGATGAAAATGATTTATACTAAATGTTATCAACTTGCAGAGGCGAATATAAATTTAAATGGTGGTACCATCTTTTTATTATCACTTCATTTAATTTTAACGAGGTTCAAGTACGTTTATTTTACTAATATTTAGTTTCGCATAGCTCACTTTGTGATAAATCCGTAGAGATCACACATATTTCATAAAACTCAGAATTAAAGATACACACGCATAAAATCGAAAGGAAAATGGATGATTTTTCATGAGATTGTAGAAAACTTACCCTGGAAAGCTTGATGTTCGAGAAAATTGCCCTTTATAATCTCCGATATCTAGTCTTCTAATAACTTGGTTTAGGATAACAGAACTTACATAAAATCATGAGTTATAATTTAAATTTATACAAAACAAGCTTAACTAGTTGAGGTGAACGACCGCAGTCGAATAGATGACAACAGGAAACTAAAACCTAACGTTAATAGGAAAAACTGTTATTTACTATAGATTAAATAAAATAAATAAATTATCAGATCAAACCAGAGAAAAAGCATTTTTTTTTTAATTTTGGGAAAATGCCAATCGTAAAGCATCCAAGTACTTCTTTGACACTTCATCACTTTCAAAGGGATGTTTTTTTTATTGAATAATTTAATAATTCTTTTCGCCTTGACAAACACGGAGAGAAAAAAAATTCGGTAGAGCCCAGATTTCTCGGCTAGTGCATCAATTATGTGTTCGTCTATTCTGGGCCATATGGACAAACAATTTGTCTAAGTTGTATAACGTCTTAGTTGTATAAGACACATTCAAATCGCAATACCCATCGTTACGAAACCACCTGTCCTTGTGTAGGAATACCCACAGCCTATGAGACAGAAAGCTTTTGTTTAATATTCAATATAAACGATTGTGTTCAAACATTACAGTTTTCTTAATCGCTCAAGGTAATAATTATTCACTAGTATGGCGTACATCATTCATAAAAATGGACGCGCCAATGAGCTAAAACAACCAACCAACCAATATAAACGTAATATATTCGCAAGGGTATCAAATACATGTTCATATTTGGTGTTTTGTATGCCACTGGATGAAGTTAGTAAATACTACTACCATAGTATTTAAAGCCCAGCAATGTTGCTTTCGATCACTTCAAAGTTATCGGATCTAAAGACGGTTGATCTAGTTTTGTTGAAGCTTACACGGAATTTTAGAGGAGCCAATAGGCAGATAAGTCTTGTAAATAAAAAGTCGTCCGTGTAACCAAAATATGAGTCTCCGAGCAAGACGTTGAATGTTTACCCCCATAAACGGTATTGTCTGGCTTGTTTAGACAATTGCTTTGTCAGGAAACAATTACCCTACAAAGCCGCCCTATAAGTGAAATAATCTTAAGTGCTGCGCAAAACCTCAATAACTCAATCCATAAAAAAAGAAATGAGATTTTGACATGCTCCGATATCTCGATTTCATTTACCAGCAAACTATGCTTACACCGTGCTGTAAATTTCACTCCATGCTCGATTGTAATAAACATGTTTATTGATTGTTTTGAATGGATTATGGCTCGGTGTTATGTTAAACGGTCGTATTGTCATTATGATCCTGTAAGTATTCTTTTATGAACTAATCCTTATCGCGATGAAATCTATAGTATTTAGTTATTCTAATATTATAGACAAAACATTTAGCGCCCAGAATAATTACTTAAAGATATTTAAAAAGGTGCATTGTCTTGATTATTGACTATTTCATGACCCAACAAAACCATGCTGTAATTGTCTTCCTTGGCACTTGAATTTTAGATATCCGTATTGTCCATAACCTTGAGAGATCGAGAATAGTTTTCGCCTGTTCATGAGACAACCCCAATGACTATTAGTATTTCTGATGACCTTTTCCAAACCCCCTTCATGTTTAACATACAGCCGTTCACGCTTTTGTATGAGAAAGTTGTTTAATAAAAGAACCTGAACAGCAGCAATATTAGTATTGTCCCTTTTTGTAATAGTATCTACCTGAATACACTATAATGTGCGGATACGTTTCAGCTTGATGGTTCCAGGGTATTTAATTCGGCACACATTGTATCATCTTTAGGAGAAGATGAAATAATAACTCATCGGCATATAATTCGGAAATATTAAGTCATGATGTACGACCTCTTACTCGTGTTTCAGTTTTTGGCAGCATTAATTTCGGATTGATTGATTGATGTTTTAATGCGCATCAAGATTATTTCAATTATATGGCGGCGTTGGGAGTTCGCATCGATCGGAGGTCTGTTTCATATTGAGGGACTATAACTCTAACTGACTGAGCCACTGAGGCCCACCATTAATATTTCGCCCTCAATTTCGTTACGCGAGAGCAGACTTTTTATATAAATTTATAATTAAAATTCTAATGTGCATTTCTTAATATCATACAGGCGCAATTAAGTTGGAGGATATTTCCGGTATCATAGCAGTAATAGTCCTGTGTGCCCATTTGTCTGATGCCCTCTGACAGGCAAATTACTTTGTAGCTGTCACGTTAATGCCATCTTGTGACAGCGACAATGTCACATCATTTATTATTAAGACTGATATAATAGCCACTTTGCGTAAGATAATAGATTGCATTTCACTCATATGACACATTTAGCTTATCTATGATACGTCT
The DNA here is from genome assembly GCA_963971465.1 of Lepidochitona cinerea. Lineage (NCBI taxonomy): Eukaryota > Metazoa > Mollusca > Polyplacophora > Chitonida > Tonicellidae > Lepidochitona > Lepidochitona cinerea. Next base: position 37,891,737 of record OZ020555.1, on the reverse strand, counting down.
GGTGTAATTGTTTTCCACAACCTATCAACAGCGAATTCCGTTACCAACGATGGCACTATCAAAATGTTAGATTTTTATTATCTACCTAACAATAGATTGATTGATTGCCTGTTATTTTACGCGGAACTCAAGACGATTATTTCACTTATATGGTGGCGTTGCCATGTTTGGTGGGGGAGAAAACCAAGTTCTTTGCCCAGAGGAAACCCCGACGATCGGCGAGTGCCTGGCAACTCTTCCGCAGACCCTAACAATACCTAACACCATGCAAAATTTTAAAAAATGGTCACAAAGTGCACGATTATTTCAAATTTCCCCTCAGCTAGAAGTGTCGTTCTTAATGTTTCCGGATACAGTTTTATTTCCCATTTGCGGTAATGTTAATGTTTTGAATTGGGGCTAATTACCTAAATTTCGTTAAAGCTTTTCCTTTCCATTTTCAAATAGGTCATGATATAAGACATCCTTTAAAACCAAATAAAGTTAATGCATACCGGTTTTACGCTACACACACTTCAACATGGGTACCACCATTGCCGCTAACAATAGAGAACTTTTCAATATGATATAAATCATATAAATAGAGATTAACTAACAAGAGCTCGTTTGTTACGGTGAATATCACTCGAGTCTATTAATTTTCAAAGTCACGAACCTCTGGCGAGTGACTGTGGAAATTAATAGATGAAATTAATAGATGTCGAACGTTCCTCCAAACATAAACATGTCGGTGTTATCCTGAATAGTAAAGCGAACTGGCATGATCATATTGACTATCTCGTCCAAAACTCACTTAAAAAAAATTCAATATTTAAAGGTCTTAAATTCACACTAAATAGCAAATGTCTGGAAATAATGTATAAAAGCTTTATCAGACCAAGCTTGGAATATGCAGACATTGTATGGGACAATCTTGATCAGCTATCTATTAGTAGACCAGAAAAAAATACAGAAAAATGCCATCAGAACCATTACAGGTCTCACTTGTAGTGTCTCTTTGGAAAAACTATTTTTTGAATCGGGCTTTTCTAAATTATCTACACGGCGTAAAACACACCGACTTTTTATGTTTTACAAAATTATAAACGTAACATCACCAGAATCTTTATCGGAACATCTGCCTCCTCTAACCCGTGTACCTAACCCGTACAATGTCGAGCTTTACACGCCTTATCAGTGCAGAACTGAGCTATTTCGTCAGTCCTTTTTCCCATCGACCCTTCGTGATTGGAATGCTCCTCCTATCTTTGTAAAAAATCAATCTAATTTATTATCCTTTAAAAAAGAGCTGGAATCATAAGACCATACACCACCCCCACCAGCAGGGTATTATGTTTGTAAACGTAATGTTAATGTCAGGATATGTCGTCTACGGAATCGCTGCAGCTCCTTAATTAAAGATTTATACGATAATTTCCTTTCTACATCCCCAGATTGCAGATGCGGCTTCCACGAAGAGACCGCCGAACACTTTTTATTTAATTGCCCGTATTATTTCGAACAAAGAATAATTTTCAAAACAGAACTGGCAAACATATACATGGTTGGAGAATCAACAAACATTAATTTTGTATTACTGGGTGACCCCAATAAAACTAACCCCCAAAATATAGAAATTCAAAAAGCCCTAGGTAGATACATAGCTACCCCAAATCGTTTCTGATTTATTCTTATTTTTTATTTTTTTATTTATCTTTACTTGTTTATCTATTTTCTATTTTCCCTCCTGCCTAAACTTACACATTTCTTGACCGTTCCCTAGACGAGTCTGGAGGGTTCAAAAGTAGATATAACTTTGGGGGTTGAAAAACAGTGGCCATATGTGGCAACATTTTGTCCAGTTTCATCGGTCACTTTAGGACAATTTCGACGGTCACTTTCGGCCATCACTTAAGGTCACTTTCGGCCATCACCTTAGGGCAGTATGGATAGGTTTTGTAAAAATAACAGTTTGTATAAATCTGCAAAATAGTGTTGAGGGGTATAGAAACGGTCAAAGGGAGATGATCCGAGGCTAGAATACTTTGAGGTATTGAAAGAGTGACCTCCCTTTGGTAACGCGGCGATTCGTCTTTAAACGGGGATTCCCCGCGTAAAACCCAGACAGGTCTTATTGCACCACCGCTATGAAATGAGGATTTCCCATGACGTCAGGAAAACAGCCGTAGCTATAGGACAGTGAGTAATAATGATGAGGCTTGATAGTGTTTCTATTATTAAATCTATAAATATATACTCTACATGCGTCAATAGAGAGATTGTGTAAAGCTATAGTTATTACAGCCGGTATAATTGTTTCGAATACAGAAAATTAAACATCGCGATTAAGCTATATATCTACTATGAACAGACTTGTAGAAATGCTCTCACTAACCAATAGGGAAAATTGTGTACGTTAAAATATACATGAGCCAAACAGAAAAACATATAGTCACACAGGGAAATAATTATACCAGATTTAGAAAGTAAGGAAATGAAACATCTGAGATGACAACTATCAGTGTCCATTCGCTGCTCGGATAGAAAATGACCTGTGACATGTTCTTAAAGTATGTAACCTTACTACCAATAACATACGCCCGGCGGGCGTTAAGCGGACACCGGGCGTTAAGCGACCGTGCCCGGGCGTTAAGCGACCGTGCCCGGGCGTTCATTCAAGACGAAAGGCACTATGTAAATAACCAAAGACATGACTAACTTGACATTCTATTTCAACATCTTTATTGAGTTAGGTCATGTAAAGTCAAAACTATATTAACAAATTTAAAACATATATATATATATATAAATTGTATGTTAAGATAAGATTTAGTCACTGTACTCATTTTCTTGAGTATCAGGATATGTGGTTGGTAAAAGATCGTTAAATAAGGCTTTCCTCATTTTCATAGCATTATACAGGGCCTCTCTCGTGGGATCTGTGGCATGACCTATTCGGTGTGTCCGCCCGTGCCATGATGGAGAATAAAGTTTGCGAGAAAGTGGAAGTACGACGGCAGGTTATTCAGATAGGGAGAGCAGGTTACCGGCTGAAGAAGATTATCTCTCGGATATGAAACAGCGCATGCTCTAGAACTATCCTCTGTGGTGATTGAATTCAGACAGTACACACCGCGATATACAAAATACTCGCGGACTTATGGAAGACATATTTGGAATGACCAGAGAGGAAGCCTTCGATGTGTTATGATAGTAATGTTTAATAATACACAAACAATATGTACAATTCCATAAATCATACGGCTCTAATTATTTCTATCAAACATATTACAAGATACATAATTCATACAATGTTTTTCACAGTTTTAACTTTACAATGCCCGTGAGCTAACGTATCTACACCATTGTCTAAAACGTAACGCTTGTCGTCGAAAGGTGACAAACCTATCTTGCTTATGCGTACGCTGTAAAGACTATGATCAAAACTGCGAATGCAGTTCATGATAGCTGTGAATTGTTTTTTATCAAATAAAGATTGTTTATAGTGATCGTGTCTCAACTTCTTCTTGACTACATATTTTGCTATACCCTTAGCGGTCTTTTTCTCTTGACCCGCAAATGCCATCGAGTACATTTTTGGTCTCAGTCCAACAAATTCGGAGATGGGCTCGCCAGCTGTCTCATCTTTCATCTTTCCTAAAACCTTGGCATTTGCCTGGCTGAATAGTAAATGGTCCTGTGAGTAATTACTGGTATCGAACAAATTCAGGTTTTCAGCCATGTCACTGTAAATATCTTTACATTCGATGAAATAACACAATGAATCTGTATCTGTAAATAATAATTTCAGCTTCTCACCGTATTTCGGCCTCATGTAATTATAGTGGAAATCATACATTAGAATTTTGGAAATGTCTAAAATAGCGAAACCTACGTATATGGGTCGGTTCAGAACCAATTTCAATTTCTTCATCTCGACTCCGCACAAATCTTGGTTAAATATTTTAAATGACTGGAATGACGGCTTCGCAATTAATTTTTCCAACTTGCTACTATCCTGAAGCAGTTCAATTCTCGAACGTTTTCTCAGATTCTCCATGGTCTTTCCGAATACAGCGTTATTCAAAAGTTTGAAAAAGTCTTTTTCAAACTCATTCTTTGCCTGTTTGCGTTTTTCGGTGTTAAAATCTATAGACTGGACGAATTGAATACCTCTATGAATTTTGGTCAGTTTCATACCTCTATCCAAACAGAATTTCAAATCTCTATAATGTATGACATATTTGAATTTGTCATTAAGATTGGGCACACGCTTTTCAGTTGGTCTACCCTTGATGTCGAGCTGACGTTTTAGTTCCATCGAGTAGTCAGACAACATTTCATCCCTCACCAACATGCGCTCGGGGCAGAGGGGGTAGCAGTTGTGCTCTTTGTGAAGTTCGCCGGGATATTGCAAATCCACTTCGAGTATATAGCCGATATGCGCATCGTTAGAGATGGCTTGCACATCGAAAATCTTAATTTGTTCTTCTGTCAACCAAGCAAAGTCTTTCAACGGTAAAGGTTGTGACATAGCCCAACCGTACAAGTTGTTAGCATCGAGGTACGTTATGTAACTCGTCGGTAAACAGGGGTTGTAATCGTCGAGATACGGATTGTTAGCCTTGGCGTATTTGGTGGTGATGACAGATATACCACCACGAAGTCCGCGTTCCACCATTAGGTGCATATCTATATCTTGCAACAATTCCAACTGAACACCAGTCATTTTCAACATGGCATCCCAGGACAAGCCAGGACTGGTGTAGTAATGTAAGGGGTCTAAATTATAAAAAGCGAGACAGATATCTCTGAAATTTTCAAAGATGTCCGCTAACAGAAGCACGTCCGTTGTAATGTAGAGATCTTGATAATCGCCCAAGGTTTTCGTGTCAAATTCTTTCCAAACCATTTGAGCGTGCGCGTAATCTGTTGGAGACAAGGCTTCCTCCTTAAGATCGTTATAAAATGATTCTTTGGGTGGAAGTTTCGTCTCATCGAATTTACTAGGATCAGTCATGTAGGCATACGGAAAAACGCCTTTTCTGAGTAGCAATTTGTGTTGTTCTGGTTGGGGAAAATGCTTTATCAATTGACAGAACTTGTTAGAACTGTCTTTAGCCATATTCGAGACAAGGGTATCTAATGACGCGTTTAAAAATTGTAAAGAGTCGATAAAACGAATGTTACCTACTGAAAAACTTATATATTTCTGCATGTTGTTGGCGATGCATGTAATTTTGAAGTTTTTTAATTTTCCGACTGCTTCGATTAATAGGTGCGTGTCATAGTTGCGACCATTGTGAAAAACGCAAGGTATGAAGAACTTCTTAGCCTCTTCCTTGGACGTAGTACGAAATCTGTATTGCAAATTGCACTGGTTGTGCGCGGGACCTCTGTACAAACCGGAAATGTGACAGTGGTCACGGACAGTTTCAACGTTCAACTCTTTTTCGCAGATATGACAATGCGTAGCGGCTTGAAAAGCACGCTCCTGCTCATCGGAGATAATCATATCAACGGCATTATTAAGAATTCCGCGTATATAATCGTTTTCCTTCAGCAATGCACGCAAGAAAGTTTCTACAACATTGGGACCGCGATAGACCACGGGAGGCTTACTGTACCGCGGCACTTTACACACAACTGTGTAGCAGAAACTCGATGGTTTGTGCTCCTCATATCGAATCGATTGAGCCGTGTGGTCATCCGTTTTATGCGTAAAGCACTCGAAATCTGCGTAGATTACGAATGGGACGCGGAGCTGATTTCTGATGTTTTTGAATTTCAAAAACTTCTCTTCCGGCATTACCGTTCTTTGCAATCCCATAGGGGAGCAGTAGGGTAGATGGTCGTCTAGCCGGGATTTGCTGCTATATGCGTGCAGGCAGTAGTCGCAGAAAAACGTTTGACTTTTGTGCTTGGTACGATCACCTAGCAATCGGCTTAAAGACTTGATCAAACAGTAGTGTCTAATGTTTCCTTTTGAGAAAAGCAGCAAATTGATATGTCTGTCGCTTTTTTTTGATGTCACGTGTAACGGAAATACGCCGTCTTCGTAACCAAACACGTTGACTGATAGGCTGTTTTGAGATTCAAATTTTGAAACTTGGTCTAAAGTTAGAGGAAATTTAAGACCCTCTAAGTTTAAACTGTTAAAATAAGGTTTGTAATGCTGAATGCGACTCGGGTTTGTCTCCACGGGATGTAAAGCTGCTAGGACTGACCAGGCAAAACAAAAATGATCGGAATTTTTTACATTCACGAGGGCCTTTTTTTTAACCAAGATCTGTGGGGTGGGGATATAGGTAGAACCACGCAAAGGGTTATACTTTGCAACATTAAGTTGCATATTCACCACTTCGTCCAACACCCAACCACTTCCTTCCATTTGAAACGTTTGGAAACTGGTATACATTCTATGGTAGGCATCCGCTATAGCTTGTTGGAACTGGCTACTGTTCGTGGTAATTGAATTAGGACTACGAAAGCATGGCTCAGTTGTTATTTCATCACCTTCTGTAGTGTATCGAACTAAACGTACGCATAGCACTAGATTCCATTTCAAACCGTTATGAGCGTCAAGTTCAGTATTTAAAATGTTCATGAGTGGTGTTTCGTTCTCCTTAAAAAAATGTAGTATGTCGAGCTTGTTCGTAGATGTGGGTTCTAAAGTATGGGTGCTAACGCGCCCTTCAAGGGCGGTGACCTTTTGTGATCCTCTTCCAGTCTGATTCTCTCTCTTTCGACAACACGCGTTACACCTTTCTACACTCGAGGTGTAAAAACGCTGAGGCATAGGCCGTCCACAATCTCGACATTGTATACCTTGGTCACCACATTTTTGACAAAAACTCTTCCCAGGAATTAATTTAACTAGTTTCCTACACCAGTTGCACGGAGGATCAGTGTGGTTATCTTCTCTTGTTTCCGAGATTAATGTGTCGAGCTCTCCTGAAAACAATATACAGTTTTCATTGTTAAATAATATGCGTCTAGTCCTTTTCAATAAAAAAGCATGGTCTGTTACAAGTTTCAAAAGTGTTTTTAATCCAAAGACTTCTCCAAAGAAGTCAATTTTAAAGAATTAATTTTTATTATCAAATGCAAGTGAGCAAACTTACTTTGAATGTCTCCAATCGGGTTGTGTTTGATTCCTGAAGAAGTTGAAGGTTGTTGATCATCTGTAATAAGAAAAGTATGTATCTATTTGATAGTCAATATATTTAAACGTAGCTCCGGTATGTAGCGTTATTGTGAAGCTCCCAGCTCATTAGACTATTGATTTCTACAATTAATTTAAACGAAGCTAAAAACTTTGATATAATAAAAGTAATAATATAATAATGATATAAAATTAAAGAGCTTACCAGGAGTCAGCCGCATCCGCTTGTGAATAGCCTTATGTCTGTAGAGACTATCACTCCTCGAAAATGTTTTCCCACACTCGGCACAATTAAGCACTTGGCGTTGGTGAATTCGCTTCATATGTTGGTTTAGACGAATTCTAGAGGTGAAAGCAACCCCACAGATATTGCAAATTGAGTCCATGTTTATGAAAGGGAGAAACACTAAAATAGGTTGTCACCTCTGCAAGTCAAGCGAGCGAGTGCTGAGTGGTATAGTATCGTTGGTGTTTAAGAAGTGCTATCTCTCTGTTCTGCATAGAATTTATAAGGCAGGAATATCTACGTCATACAAACGTGTCTAAACCCGGTAAAAAGAAACAACAGACGTGTCCAGACTTGTCAAGGCAAATTCTGCGGAAAATCCCATTCTATAAATAGCTCTGACGAAACATGTCACCCGCTGTCTGTTCAATCATTAAGAATGAAGCCACGTGTGTTCAATGATGTGTAACGCCACGCGTTCCACATTAGTCGGGTTAGATAACAAACTGACAACGGCTAAATTCTAATAGTTAATCAAAAAATAGCTACACCGGTAAATAAAAACAAAGCGCGATTTATATTGTACGTATCAATAAAGAAAGAGGGACGATAGAAAGAAATGAATGAGCGCCTTTACCCGGTCAAAAAAAAAAAAAAAAACATTAGTCCATAGAAATAAAATAATTACATCCATCCAATCAAAAAATGCTTTGCAAGCATTTGGTGTGAGAAGTTTTTCAAACTAATTATAGTGTTTTGTAGGACTCCAAGTATAAACTTAATTCCCACGGGAAACCTATGTTAAGATTTCTATGGAATTTTGACCACGGTATATCGTCTTAATTTCGACTTCACGGCAAAAAAAAAAACCTAGTGTGAGAACATTCATTTTTAGCTACTCCGGTGATCAGATATACATTTGTATACACAACTTAGATCAATAAAAAATCTTACCACTAAACCAGGTTACATGGGTATTTAAAACCAACAGTAAAAATACGCAAACAAACATCACCTCTAAAACAATCCGAGAAACTATCATGGAAACGGGGGGAAAAATCTGCTTTCTCGGATTGTTTTAGAGGTGATGTTTGTTTGCGTATTTTTACTGTTGGTTTTAAATACCCATGTAACCTGGTTTAGTGGTAAGATTTTTTATTGATCTAAGTTGTGTATACAAATGTATATCTGATCACCGGAGTAGCTAAAAATGAATGTTCTCACACTAGGTTTTTTTTTTTGCCGTGAAGTCGAAATTAAGACGATATACCGTGGTCAAAATTCCATAGAAATCTTAACATAGGTTTCCCGTGGGAATTAAGTTTATACTTGGAGTCCTACAAAACACTATAATTAGTTTGAAAAACTTCTCACACCAAATGCTTGCAAAGCATTTTTTGATTGGATGGATGTAATTATTTTATTTCTATGGACTAATGTTTTTTTTTTTTTTTTTGACCGGGTAAAGGCGCTCATTCATTTCTTTCTATCGTCCCTCTTTCTTTATTGATACGTACAATATAAATCGCGCTTTGTTTTTATTTACCGGTGTAGCTATTTTTTGATTAACTATTAGAATTTAGCCGTTGTCAGTTTGTTATCTAACCCGACTAATGTGGAACGCGTGGCGTTACACATCATTGAACACACGTGGCTTCATTCTTAATGATTGAACAGACAGCGGGTGACATGTTTCGTCAGAGCTATTTATAGAATGGGATTTTCCGCAGAATTTGCCTTGACAAGTCTGGACACGTCTGTTGTTTCTTTTTACCGGGTTTAGACACGTTTGTATGACGTAGATATTCCTGCCTTATAAATTCTATGCAGAACAGAGAGATAGCACTTCTTAAACACCAACGATACTATACCACTCAGCACTCGCTCGCTTGACTTGCAGAGGTGACAACCTATTTTAGTGTTTCTCCCTTTCATAAACATGGACTCAATTTGCAATATCTGTGGGGTTGCTTTCACCTCTAGAATTCGTCTAAACCAACATATGAAGCGAATTCACCAACGCCAAGTGCTTAATTGTGCCGAGTGTGGGAAAACATTTTCGAGGAGTGATAGTCTCTACAGACATAAGGCTATTCACAAGCGGATGCGGCTGACTCCTGGTAAGCTCTTTAATTTTATATCATTATTATATTATTACTTTTATTATATCAAAGTTTTTAGCTTCGTTTAAATTAATTGTAGAAATCAATAGTCTAATGAGCTGGGAGCTTCACAATAACGCTACATACCGGAGCTACGTTTAAATATATTGACTATCAAATAGATACATACTTTTCTTATTACAGATGATCAACAACCTTCAACTTCTTCAGGAATCAAACACAACCCGATTGGAGACATTCAAAGTAAGTTTGCTCACTTGCATTTGATAATAAAAATTAATTCTTTAAAATTGACTTCTTTGGAGAAGTCTTTGGATTAAAAACACTTTTGAAACTTGTAACAGACCATGCTTTTTTATTGAAAAGGACTAGACGCATATTATTTAACAATGAAAACTGTATATTGTTTTCAGGAGAGCTCGACACATTAATCTCGGAAACAAGAGAAGATAACCACACTGATCCTCCGTGCAACTGGTGTAGGAAACTAGTTAAATTAATTCCTGGGAAGAGTTTTTGTCAAAAATGTGGTGACCAAGGTATACAATGTCGAGATTGTGGACGGCCTATGCCTCAGCGTTTTTACACCTCGAGTGTAGAAAGGTGTAACGCGTGTTGTCGAAAGAGAGAGAATCAGACTGGAAGAGGATCACAAAAGGTCACCGCCCTTGAAGGGCGCGTTAGCACCCATACTTTAGAACCCACATCTACGAACAAGCTCGACATACTACATTTTTTTAAGGAGAACGAAACACCACTCATGAACATTTTAAATACTGAACTTGACGCTCATAACGGTTTGAAATGGAATCTAGTGCTATGCGTACGTTTAGTTCGATACACTACAGAAGGTGATGAAATAACAACTGAGCCATGCTTTCGTAGTCCTAATTCAATTACCACGAACAGTAGCCAGTTCCAACAAGCTATAGCGGATGCCTACCATAGAATGTATACCAGTTTCCAAACGTTTCAAATGGAAGGAAGTGGTTGGGTGTTGGACGAAGTGGTGAATATGCAACTTAATGTTGCAAAGTATAACCCTTTGCGTGGTTCTACCTATATCCCCACCCCACAGATCTTGGTTAAAAAAAAGGCCCTCGTGAATGTAAAAAATTCCGATCATTTTTGTTTTGCCTGGTCAGTCCTAGCAGCTTTACATCCCGTGGAGACAAACCCGAGTCGCATTCAGCATTACAAACCTTATTTTAACAGTTTAAACTTAGAGGGTCTTAAATTTCCTCTAACTTTAGACCAAGTTTCAAAATTTGAATCTCAAAACAGCCTATCAGTCAAGCTGTTTGGTTACGAAGACGGCGTATTTCCGTTACACGTGACATCAAAAAAAAGCGACAGACATATCAATTTGCTGCTTTTCTCAAAAGGAAACATTAGACACTACTGTTTGATCAAGTCTTTAAGCCGATTGCTAGGTGATCGTACCAAGCACAAAAGTCAAACGTTTTTCTGCGACTACTGCCTGCACGCATATAACAGCAAATCCCGGCTAGACGACCATCTACCCTACTGCTCCCCTATGGGATTGCAAAGAACGGTAATGCCGGAAGAGAAGTTTTTGAAATTCAAAAACATCAGAAATCAGCTCCGCGTCCCATTCGTAATCTACGCAGATTTCGAGTGCTTTACGCATAAAACGGATGACCACACGGCTCAATCGATTCGATATGAGGAGCACAAACCATCGAGTTTCTGCTACACAGTTGTGTGTAAAGTGCCGCGGTACAGTAAGCCTCCCGTGGTCTATCGCGGTCCCAATGTTGTAGAAACTTTCTTGCGTGCATTGCTGAAGGAAAACGATTATATACGCGGAATTCTTAATAATGCCGTTGATATGATTATCTCCGATGAGCAGGAGCGTGCTTTTCAAGCCGCTACGCATTGTCATATCTGCGAAAAAGAGTTGAACGTTGAAACTGTCCGTGACCACTGTCACATTTCCGGTTTGTACAGAGGTCCCGCGCACAACCAGTGCAATTTGCAATACAGATTTCGTACTACGTCCAAGGAAGAGGCTAAGAAGTTCTTCATACCTTGCGTTTTTCACAATGGTCGCAACTATGACACGCACCTATTAATCGAAGCAGTCGGAAAATTAAAAAACTTCAAAATTACATGCATCGCCAACAACATGCAGAAATATATAAGTTTTTCAGTAGGTAACATTCGTTTTATCGACTCTTTACAATTTTTAAACGCGTCATTAGATACCCTTGTCTCGAATATGGCTAAAGACAGTTCTAACAAGTTCTGTCAATTGATAAAGCATTTTCCCCAACCAGAACAACACAAATTGCTACTCAGAAAAGGCGTTTTTCCGTATGCCTACATGACTGATCCTAGTAAATTCGATGAGACGAAACTTCCACCCAAAGAATCATTTTATAACGATCTTAAGGAGGAAGCCTTGTCTCCAACAGATTACGCGCACGCTCAAATGGTTTGGAAAGAATTTGACACGAAAACCTTGGGCGATTATCAAGATCTCTACATTACAACGGACGTGCTTCTGTTAGCGGACATCTTTGAAAATTTCAGAGATATCTGTCTCGCTTTTTATAATTTAGACCCCTTACATTACTACACCAGTCCTGGCTTGTCCTGGGATGCCATGTTGAAAATGACTGGTGTTCAGTTGGAATTGTTGCAAGATATAGATATGCACCTAATGGTGGAACGCGGACTTCGTGGTGGTATATCTGTCATCACCACCAAATACGCCAAGGCTAACAATCCGTATCTCGACGATTACAACCCCTGTTTACCGACGAGTTACATAACGTACCTCGATGCTAACAACTTGTACGGTTGGGCTATGTCACAACCTTTACCGTTGAAAGACTTTGCTTGGTTGACAGAAGAACAAATTAAGATTTTCGATGTGCAAGCCATCTCTAACGATGCGCATATCGGCTATATACTCGAAGTGGATTTGCAATATCCCGGCGAACTTCACAAAGAGCACAACTGCTACCCCCTCTGCCCCGAGCGCATGTTGGTGAGGGATGAAATGTTGTCTGACTACTCGATGGAACTAAAACGTCAGCTCGACATCAAGGGTAGACCAACTGAAAAGCGTGTGCCCAATCTTAATGACAAATTCAAATATGTCATACATTATAGAGATTTGAAATTCTGTTTGGATAGAGGTATGAAACTGACCAAAATTCATAGAGGTATTCAATTCGTCCAGTCTATAGATTTTAACACCGAAAAACGCAAACAGGCAAAGAATGAGTTTGAAAAAGACTTTTTCAAACTTTTGAATAACGCTGTATTCGGAAAGACCATGGAGAATCTGAGAAAACGTTCGAGAATTGAACTGCTTCAGGATAGTAGCAAGTTGGAAAAATTAATTGCGAAGCCGTCATTCCAGTCATTTAAAATATTTAACCAAGATTTGTGCGGAGTCGAGATGAAGAAATTGAAATTGGTTCTGAACCGACCCATATACGTAGGTTTCGCTATTTTAGACATTTCCAAAATTCTAATGTATGATTTCCACTATAATTACATGAGGCCGAAATACGGTGAGAAGCTGAAATTATTATTTACAGATACAGATTCATTGTGTTATTTCATCGAATGTAAAGATATTTACAGTGACATGGCTGAAAACCTGAATTTGTTCGATACCAGTAATTACTCACAGGACCATTTACTATTCAGCCAGGCAAATGCCAAGGTTTTAGGAAAGATGAAAGATGAGACAGCTGGCGAGCCCATCTCCGAATTTGTTGGACTGAGACCAAAAATGTACTCGATGGCATTTGCGGGTCAAGAGAAAAAGACCGCTAAGGGTATAGCAAAATATGTAGTCAAGAAGAAGTTGAGACACGATCACTATAAACAATCTTTATTTGATAAAAAACAATTCACAGCTATCATGAACTGCATTCGCAGTTTTGATCATAGTCTTTACAGCGTACGCATAAGCAAGATAGGTTTGTCACCTTTCGACGACAAGCGTTACGTTTTAGACAATGGTGTAGATACGTTAGCTCACGGGCATTGTAAAGTTAAAACTGTGAAAAACATTGTATGAATTATGTATCTTGTAATATGTTTGATAGAAATAATTAGAGCCGTATGATTTATGGAATTGTACATATTGTTTGTGTATTATTAAACATTACTATCATAACACATCGAAGGCTTCCTCTCTGGTCATTCCAAATATGTCTTCCATAAGTCCGCGAGTATTTTGTATATCGCGGTGTGTACTGTCTGAATTCAATCACCACAGAGGATAGTTCTAGAGCATGCGCTGTTTCATATCCGAGAGATAATCTTCTTCAGCCGGTAACCTGCTCTCCCTATCTGAATAACCTGCCGTCGTACTTCCACTTTCTCGCAAACTTTATTCTCCATCATGGCACGGGCGGACACACCGAATAGGTCATGCCACAGATCCCACGAGAGAGGCCCTGTATAATGCTATGAAAATGAGGAAAGCCTTATTTAACGATCTTTTACCAACCACATATCCTGATACTCAAGAAAATGAGTACAGTGACTAAATCTTATCTTAACATACAATTTATATATATATATATATGTTTTAAATTTGTTAATATAGTTTTGACTTTACATGACCTAACTCAATAAAGATGTTGAAATAGAATGTCAAGTTAGTCATGTCTTTGGTTATTTACATAGTGCCTTTCGTCTTGAATGAACGCCCGGGCACGGTCGCTTAACGCCCGGGCACGGTCGCTTAACGCCCGGTGTCCGCTTAACGCCCGCCGGGCGTATGTTATTGGTAGTAAGGTTACATACTTTAAGAACATGTCACAGGTCATTTTCTATCCGAGCAGCGAATGGACACTGATAGTTGTCATCTCAGATGTTTCATTTCCTTACTTTCTAAATCTGGTATAATTATTTCCCTGTGTGACTATATGTTTTTCTGTTTGGCTCATGTATATTTTAACGTACACAATTTTCCCTATTGGTTAGTGAGAGCATTTCTACAAGTCTGTTCATAGTAGATATATAGCTTAATCGCGATGTTTAATTTTCTGTATTCGAAACAATTATACCGGCTGTAATAACTATAGCTTTACACAATCTCTCTATTGACGCATGTAGAGTATATATTTATAGATTTAATAATAGAAACACTATCAAGCCTCATCATTATTACTCACTGTCCTATAGCTACGGCTGTTTTCCTGACGTCATGGGAAATCCTCATTTCATAGCGGTGGTGCAATAAGACCTGTCTGGGTTTTACGCGGGGAATCCCCGTTTAAAGACGAATCGCCGCGTTACCAAAGGGAGGTCACTCTTTCAATACCTCAAAGTATTCTAGCCTCGGATCATCTCCCTTTGACCGTTTCTATACCCCTCAACACTATTTTGCAGATTTATACAAACTGTTATTTTTACAAAACCTATCCATACTGCCCTAAGGTGATGGCCGAAAGTGACCTTAAGTGATGGCCGAAAGTGACCGTCGAAATTGTCCTAAAGTGACCGATGAAACTGGACAAAATGTTGCCACATATGGCCACTGTTTTTCAACCCCCAAAGTTATATCTACTTCCAAAGACTTCAGCGCCAGCAATTTACCCAGTCCTTTAGCCCAGCATCTTGATTGATCATTTCATTGCCATTTTTGTAACATTATTTTCACATCTAATTGGTGTTTATATGTATATATACGTGCGTGTGGGAATAGCAGGGAAGGAAAATGCTCAATTTTTTAATACTTGTGCACTTTGTGTCAAACAAGCTGACAGCGCCTCCTGGTGACATATGAATGAAATATCCAAAATGGCGACCGTGTACTACGATATATCTTATTTTGAGACCCATTTTGGCACTTAAACATCGTGCAACACGTCTTCTGTTATCTATTGAGAGGCAATGAGCTTTTTTGAACGCCAAGTTTTAGTTTGAAGGCTGTTTTATTTCAAACAAAAAAATCCGGTCGCTATTTGGAATATTTTGTACGATGTTGGCATATCTCTGTGAAAGCATTTATAAAAACAAAGCGTGATTTCCTTTTATCACTCTCCTTTTGGCTCTCAAATAGTCACCCAAAACTGGATAAAGGTTGTGCCAAGATCGGCAATTTCATGGTTGGCCTATCAACTTTTTACCTAATTTGGTTATGTGTTCGTATTGATATAACATCGCCTGCCCTAATATTATAAGTGATTGGTTGGCAATACATCTGTGGCCCAATATTGGATAAATATTATCCGCATCGCGTTATGTGGGTTTTCCGTAGCCATTAATGTTTGAAGCATACGACCCCCTTTTCCGCTTTCTGCAAAATCTTGCGAGTAAATACATTTTGATGATATTAAACACAATTCTTGTTTCCACTGGACTGCACACCAGCCTGAAAAATGTGGATTACGGACATGGGGAGTTTAAATGTTCTGAAAGGCTTTAACGTCTGAAACAAATTATGTTCAAGAAAGCTTTCAGAACGGAATGTGTTCATGCTACTATACAACGTAGCAAAGTATGTTGCTCCAAAGTTAGACCAACAGTAGTCACCTATCCGAGCCCGACAGTTGTGCAACTAACTGAAGACCATCCTTGTGCCATTACCAGAATGAGGATGTTAACCCAACGGAGAAAACCGATCCTAATCAAACCATTTTAGGACACTCATCAATAATACGCCAACTATAGACATACGATTCACCTGCACAGTGTCAACCTCTATAGGACATTAAACCCACCATTCACCAATGTTGGACCAACTAATTACCAACATTAAACCATCAGTTGGGTGAACGTAAGAACGATGAGCAAAATAATCAAACCCCAACGTTTAAGGCTGGTCGTGGGTCACCGATACAACAATTTTTGGCTTCAGGTTGGTTCATTGTGGTTGTGCTCTCACTTGCCGCCGTAGCCTGTTTAAATTTGATAAGAAAACCAATTTACATGAGCTTAGTACGACTAATACCACTAAACTTAAACATAGAACACATAAAACATGTCTAGTTAGCTTTAGAATGTAGAAATGGGGTGAAAAACAAACGAAGAATCGAAGCCTGATTACAACATCAACGATCAGTGTCGGTCAACTTTCGTGTTGGATTACCCTCATTTCAGGCATTTTTATCTGTGGTTTACACTCAAACAATTATCAGCAGGCTTTTCCAGTCGCTGTTAACCGATCGCCAGTCTGTATTTCTCAGATAAATAGGCCTACGTAAAATGACACTGTGCCGTTAGTTCACTCACTCGACTGAAACATAAATGCGCCCCTGCGAGCAGTTTGGTTTGTTTACGTTCCGGGTACTAACAATTCAAATTTTCAAATTCAAATTAAAAATACAAAGTGACGTCCAAACTTTTAAATTTTGGTACAAACAGAAAGTTCCTAACTTATATTGTCTGGGGAAAATACAGAAAACGGTCTTTCTTTTTTAATGTAAACAATATTCCTGATTTTCGCGGCAAGTGTGCCTTTAAATACACTGTTGTTGCTGTTGATGTTATCCATGATTTTAGAGAAAAAAAGACAATCTCCAGAAATAAATGCGATCTAAATTTGATAGCAGCCATAAAAACCCTAATGCAACCAGCATTTGTAACCTTTGAATTTCAAGCTAATAAACAAATAGCAATGAAAGTTCATTGACTTATCATTGAGTAAACATTTTTTTCGTTTCTTAATGAGATAAGGTAGATGCAACAGGAGCAATTTGAGCTCACCCGAACAGCAAAATTGTATGTTTTTTTAAATAGAGGTATAGGGTTACCTTATTTTATATGGTACAGTAACTGATTAATTTCAGCTTTCGTGCAGGTTGTGGAATTTGTTTTAAAGATGTAAAATTCCATATACAGTGACATTAGACAATTGTATTGACTGAAATCTGATTGAAATAAACATTTGTCATGATTGCTTTGTGTTTTATGCCACGCTCAAGATTATGGTTACTTATGCAGTGTTTGTTTTTACATGATCATTCGGGTAAGAACCCTAGCTGCATGGTGAAATTCAAACCTGATAGAGGGAGTTTTGGATTGTTCTTCCAACACTCTATTTGCCATGGTCCCACAAAATACAGAAAGGAAATCCTACATCTACATTTTTGTCATGGGAAAACAACTAGCCGAGAAATCTGGGCTCTGCCGAATTCCCCCCCCCCCCCCCCCCCCGTATTCGTCATAGAGGGTGATTCACATTACCAGCCAAATATAAAATAAGTCGCCCTTTAGACCTAAAATCCGGGCTAGGAAAATAACCATTGATCTTAAAAATTACATTTGACCTTGGGAATGACCTTGAACCTTGGAAATGACCTTGACTTTGTGGAAGTAACAAAAACTTAAATGTTCCCTTTAAACTTTAAAATTTGGGTATTATTAAAGGTTTTGTCGCAAGTAAGGTAATCCATAAACCACTGAACTTTTATCAGTGGCGGCTATATTTGATTATGTGCACACAGGCCGCTAGAGGGCGGTCTTAACTTGTTTGCGATGGTTTCTGAAAAACTTGTATCCCTACCTAACACCATGCAAAATTTAAAAAAAATGGTCAAAAAGTGGACGATTATTTCAAATTTCCCCTCAGCTAGAAGTGTCGTTCTTAATGTTTCCGCATACAGTTTTATTTCCCATTTGTGGTAATGTTAATGTTATGATTTGTGGCTAATTACCTAAATCTCGTTAAAGCTTTTCCTTTGCATTTTCAAATAGGTCATCATACAAGACATCCTTTAAAACCAAATAAAGTTAATGCATGCCGGTTTCACGCTGCACACACTTCAACATCGGCACCGTCATTGCCACTTCCTAGCTCTAGCATAACCGAGATCAATTTTCATTGGCTGAAAAACAGAAACTGTGTGTTTTGACCTTAATTAAAACCTGCCTACGGTTACCTTTCTTCTAATTTTATTTTGACAATACGTTAGTCATATCTATTAAATCACCGGGTACATTTTCAAAAGAAAATTAACTGTTCTAGAGGTGAATACCTTATCAAACGAGCTGAAATATATAACGTCAATATCCCTGTGCTTAATAAATATCAAAGTTTACCTATAAACATGATCTACCAATGGGCCTATTTTGATATTCTGGTATAGTAAATGATGTGACAACTGGTTCGTATCAAGACGGTCCATCTGTATTAAGGTTAATCTATCTCGTGAGGTTTTATATGCAGTTGTAAGACCTACTTAAGCTTCTCAGTACTGAGTAGATGTTAAAAGTAAATGAGTTATTCGTGAATTTCTGGTTTTAGTATAGATGGAAAACTGTTGTCTACATTGTCCTTCGGGAAAATTGTATGGAAATAGCAATTAAATTTAACAATTTAGCTTTACAACATCTCAATCCACTTTGCCAGATCAAGATAAAAGACGGTATTGGGGGAGTTAGAAAAGGCAGTGGAGTTCACTGCAGGAATGACTGACAATATATCTTGTATGGATACCAAGTTACGTAGTGTTGACTCTGATGTGTCAAAACTGTCAAGGGAGACGACTGAAATCCGTGAAATGATACTAGATGTCCAAAACCGTTCCATGAGGGATAATTTACTATTCCATAACATTCCCGAAATCGAAGATTCCTTCACGGAGAATATTGAAAATACTCTTCATGATTTGATAGAGCAAAAACTTCAAATTCCAGAAGCATCTTATAAAATCAAATTCGAGCGAGCTCATCGAATGGGAAGGAAGCATTTTGGAAAAAATCGGCCAATAGTAGCCAAATTTACTTCGTATAAGGTACGGGAAATGGTAAGAAGTAACTCGAGGCTATTGTCGGACTCTCAAATTGGTATTTCGGAGCAATATCCTCGTGACATTTACTAGCGAAGAAAATGTCTTATTCCCTATATGAAACAGGCACGAGAGAAGGGAAAGAAAGCAGTGCTAAGGGGAGATAAGCTATTTGTTGACGATCGTCTTTTCGAGCCTGGGAAATCGGCATAGGAACCCGTTGCAGGACAGGAACTAGGGCCAGATAAATCGAGTGTTTCTTTTTGTACATGGAATATAAATGGGCTCAGAAGGCAAATAAAACAAGGTGACTTTCTTAGTTACGTGAAGCAGTTTGATGTATTGCTTTTTACAGAAACTTGGTGTACAAAAAACTTGGAACCAGATATTTCAGGTTACTCTTCTGTGTGTGTACCCGCAAGAAAACCGACATCGCGCGGGAGACCAAGTGGTGGACTAGCCATTTACATAAAGATAACTTATTTCATGGTGTGGAGATTTTAAAATCTCAAGACCTAGGACTATTGTGGATTAAGTTAAGTAAACGTCTTTGGTTTTTTAAATGATATAGTTATTGCTTGGATATATGTTTCAGCCAATCGGGACCCTTAAGAAAACTGTATTTTTGATATTCTTGAGAAAGATTTAATTGACCTTGATTCAGATAACTCAGATATATGGCTTTGTGGCGATTTTAACGCTCGCACGGCTTCTGGATCTGATTATACAGTCGATCTAAACGTAAACAAATGTATAGATGTTGTTGATAATGACACGGATGAGCGTGAAACTCTATATGATCGTCATTCATTGGATAATCAAATCAACCCCAATGGAACAAAACTTATTAACCTTTGTAAGATGACTGGATTAAGGATTGTTAATGGTAGATGTTTAGGTGATAAGAATGGGTTGTTTACATTTTATAGTGAACGTGGATGCAGTACAATCGATTACCTTATCACATTTCCTAAATGTTTTGATAAAGCTATTTATTCATCAGTTAAATCTTGTATTAGGGTAAATGGGGATTATTCGGAATTCTTTGATTTAGAGGTCGGTTTAAAACAAGGAGAACCATTATCACCTATAATTTTTGCATTGTTTATAAACGACGTATACGATGACGTAATCAACGGATACGTAAGTGATTATACGCTAAATGCATATCAGCTATTTTTATTGTTATTTGCAGACGATCTGGTTTTATTTTCACGTTCTGAATCTGGCTTTCAAAAGTTACTCAATCAGTTTGAGCAGTATTGTGATAAATGGAAGTTACGTGTCAATGCACTAAAAACAAAAATTGTTGTGTTTGGTGCAACTAAGTATAAAGGTAACTTTAATTGGGTATATAAGAGACAAAGCATTAATGTTGTTGAATGCTTCCCATATCTTGGTATAGGCCTTAAATATAATTTAAATATGAACGATGCCATGAAAATATTGATAGAAAAGGCCAATAAGTCTGTATTTAAGTTAAAAAAATGTTTTTATCTTATTGACATTGACATAAGAACAAAATTATACATTCTTGATACAATGGTCAAACCAATTCTCATGTATGGATGTGAAGTTTGGGGCTTTGGGAACCTAGGTTCCCTAGAATCTGTGTATCTCCAGTACTGTAAATATGCACTTGGACTACCCAATAATGCCCCGCATATTTTTGTCTATGGTGAATTAAATAGAATGAGTCTGCAAGTGGAATGTAAGAATCGCATTATAAACTTTTGGAGTAAACTTGTGTCTAATAAAATGTCTCTTCCGTATAAGTTATACAAGGCTCAGTGTGACCATAGAGGTCGAAGTAGAACTTACAATTGGAGTAGAGGTATTAGAAAATTAATGGAAGGTTACGGCTTTTACTTTTTATATTTAAATGAAAACCCAAGCTTGAGAACTACGCTTGCTCTGAAACAAACTGTAGATGACAATTTTGTTCAATGATGGGAAATGAGTATTGTTGAGTCATTGCGATATGATTCCTATAGACTCATTAAAACTAGCTTTTATTTTGACGGAAGCTTCAATATTTGTGACCATACCCAAAATAAAGATGCCATTACATTGTCACGATTTCGATGTGGATACCATGGCCTAAATATAGAAACTGGGCGCTATAACAATATACCAAAGGAAGAACGTGTGTGTACTTTATGTAATCTAGGACTAATTGAAAATGAATATCATTTTTTATTATGTTGTCCAACGTATTGTTATTTAAGAAAGAGGTATTTTAAAAAGTATCTTTATACTTGGCCAAATGTACGTAAATTACGCATTTTGTTAAATCCAAACAGCAATGTCAAACTTAGAAATATTTCTAGCTTTATTGAAAAGGCGTTGGTTCTCAGGAATGAGATGAGTCGTAATATTATTACGTAATATCAGAATAACATTCTGGTGAAATACTATGTTTTACAGATACTTTTCTTTTTTGTAATATGTATAACCCACTGATGATTAATGTTATCTTATTATGCATATCTGTAAATGTCTTTTGAGGAGAGAGGCCAGTAGGCCTGTTCCTGCAATAAAGTCTATAGTATTTAAGTACATTCAGGTACAATTTCAGAGGGAGATGGGGGGGGGGGGGGGGGGGGGTCATGGTTTGTTCATACAATATTACGTAAACGAGTTCAAAAACAACAAAAACAAGGATTTTCAAAGTATCTTAAAATCATAACAGAATCGCTTTCCTTTATCAAGAGAAAAAGGGTATTATTTCAAACTTAGTGTAATAAATCATTATTGTTTTTCTATTTTTCCCCCTCTTTTTCATCTGTTCTTGTTAATTGTAATATGACCTTCTCATATGTCTGAAATAAAACATTATGATTATTATGCGTTAGTTCATGATATGTTTACAGCTATAAAAAGGACACTTTTTAGGTCTTCTTACTGGTTTGTAACCAGCCGCTGATACGTGTATCAATGAAAACTAGCAATATCACGCAATGTATTCACAGTTTCCACTCTTATTTCAAGGATTTATACGGTATTAAAATATCAGCAGACAAAGCAAACGTCAGTTTTTTATTGCTAACATTGAAAAACACCGAACCTTCACAAAAGATCCAGACACGATATTACGGTGTACATGTATACAGCAATAAACGATGATATCAGTTTTGGTTGGCTATTGTCTCTCTTAAATATTGAAAACGTGAAAGAGAAATTCGTGCATTTTTATATAGCTTGCACTCTGTAGCACTGAGAAGTATTACATATCGTCATTTATTATCATATCTGAGTTGTGATTGATTTCCTCAAGTATCCAAAACGTGTATGATGAATGTGTGCATTGGATAAGTACCAGCCTACACAGCAGTTAACCTTGAAAATGGCAGAGAATATCATATAATTCTAAATCTGCGCCGAAATATTTTGGAGACATAATCGGAGAAAATGGACACAAAGAACATATATTCCCTCCAGATCCACACTTATTTTCTAAAGGATATTTGTTGAGATCAAATTCGAAGTCATTGAATTCGAAACCATTCACGTTAAAAAGAACATTATTTATTGGATACGTTCGTAGACCAAAATGTTGCTACTTAAACGGATAACAGAGCTGCAAAAATTATAGGCCAGGAATCTATCTTTTTTTCGGAGAAAAAAAGAAGAAAATAAAAAGAGAGAGCGGAGAAAGAAATGAACACAAAATCAAAAGGTACCATTGTGTATGCAATGTAATGCAAGGTCTACCAGTTTCATATCGTCTTTAGTTTGACGGTAGCCATGCGCCATAGTCCGTGTTGCAGTATTAAGCAACATGTTGGTTTTAACACTGAACAATCTGACATATTTCATGCCGGTATATGTATAAGGACATAGTTTTTGTTTTTCGGCCAATGAAATTTGATCTCGGTTATGCTAGAGCTAGGAAGTGGCCATCGTCAAATTCCAGGGTCAAAATCGCAATAAGCTCACATTTGTATACCCTTTGGAAAACTCAACGGAATTTCGTCGTTTTACCAGGATCATCCATTTACTGGCAGACCAATTAAAGTTAACATGTGTAACAATTTAGAAACGACGCTTTTCTCTCTAGTCGACCCACGGGTAAAACATGGGTGTAAGTTTTAATCGTGGGTTTCGGCGATAGTTTTGTATCTGGGTTATTTTAATATTGGATGGAAACTAACGCAGTTCTATTGTACATACTTTAAGCTTGCATTCAATTATTATTATTTGAACCCTTTACCAAATTTTATTTGATACACCGCATAAATTAAACAAAATGAAATTTAAATCTGACAACGGCAGTACTACAAGTACTACAAAAGTTGTACTTTTGAAAAAAAAATAGCCGATAATATGAGTACTTTGTTTTAACGGAAAAATATCGATATTTTCGTAGCTTTTTATGCCCCGGTAAGCGATGGTCAAATATATAGTTAAATACTTGGGGAAAAAATCTTACTTTCTTCCCTTCGGTCAAAACGTAAAAACACGATCACATTCTTTCCGAGTGATGTGTAAGATTACCGACTAAATTGACTTAAAATCAGAAGAAAAATCGGACATCAGAGGAAACAATCTTTGCTATAAGATATCATCTTTCAGACTAAAGGTACTACTTTGTGTAAAATTCGAAGAATCTATCATGCTCTTCGACAGAACAACTTAATCGCATTACGGTACATGGAGCTGATGTCGTGTTCTTCGCCCAATCTGAGAAATAAGCTTAAAGGAGATATGAACAATATTTAAAGCTGGTTTGTGCTTGTTTATTGACTAAATATATATTTGAAAATTATCAATTGAAACGAAACAGCCTTTGCGTTAGTTCCCTTGTAGTCAAAAAACGAACGGGGAGGAAATATGCATATTTTCCGTATTTTTCGTAACTGCTCGGAAAAATTACGTCATACACGACCTTCGATGTGTACAAACTGCCACGAAGACGTACTGAGACAACATAAATCGTTTATTACGTCATTGCTGTGAGGGTACGTACACAACGGAGATCGTGTTTGACGTCAAAAGTATCTGAGATAATTAACTTTCGTAAGCATTGTAGATCGGTAAACGTAGCTTGAATTTTGTATGTGCTGCGACAGAAATTAAATTTTCTTTTTGGTCAGACTTTTAAAGTACATGTTCTACAACACACCTAACGCAAATTAGAGAATATTTCCAAAAGCTGTTCATAATTCCTTTAAGAAATAAATCTAAGGCCAATCTCAACTGTAGAAAGGCTTTCAAGAACAAATGTTGTCGAGACAATTCAATCTATATCACAAATAAACTAAACGGTGATACTTCTCGATTTCGAAGCTTCGAAATCATGAATTGATGATTCGTATATTATGCTAAGATTTGTCTTGTCTAGGCACCTTATTACAGAAACTATTTGCTTTTGTCCTTGTTATTAAACATTGATACGATCCATTCATAAATAATCAGTCACAGGCTGTAACGATAGTCTTGGTTGATCATGCAATGGGTGTTTCTAATTTTAGAAATCCCCTATTCCCATCGGAAAGAAAAGTGACCTCTAGGGCTTATAGCTACCATCTTGATTTGGGTTGGCGAGTGCACAACGCAGGTTGGCGAGTGCACAACGGAGGTTGGCTCATCATTTGACCTTTAATCGTTCAAAACGACAACACCAAGGAATTCAACAAAACATTTTTCCTCACATTTGCACGCTTCTACGTTCTTTCCAAATAATCGGCCTGGGGTATCTTTAGTTATATCCAATGTTTCACAAACTAGCGGCTATTATAGGTGGCTTGTGCCAGATCAACGTGAATCAAATCTTCAATCGCAAGGTCATCTTGCCAAATAGGGACAGAAATTGACTTTCTTTTCTCGACGCTTATATAACGTTTCACTTAATTCAAAGCAAATATCCATATATAATGTGGTTTCAGAAAAATAAAAGATGTTGAATGTTTAATGACTGTTAAATAAAGATTGTTTAATAATAAATATTGATATGTCACGAGACATTTTAATAAATTTAAGAAAAAGACCAGCAGAAGTTCACCTGGTATAGCAGTGTAGATCCGACAAGCTGGTAAACTCTTTGCATAAATTGTACTCACGAATCAAATAAATCACTGACAAATTAGCAGATCGAATATCACTTAAAATAATCAACAGGTTTTATAACGTCCAAGAAACTTTATTGAGTAGCAATAACTATAGAAACTTGACACAAAAACTTACTTCGTGGGGATGTCTTAATTATTTCTCATTAGAATGGAACCCTCGTTTATAGAGAGTTTCAACCAGTTCTTTACATTTTAAAATGCCAGGGATTCAACTCTGGCATGGGCATATATTAAACGTGATTTACAAAGTTAAACTACCCAACAAAATCAAGTGCTGTAAGGGAGATTTCAGATATTATCTGTAAATGTGTGGACATATTTATCCCACATTATTTAAGGGAATAGTCGATGATCCCACATTGGTTAGACGTTCCTGGGATATAGTTTATTGGGTACCTTTGGCATTTACTCACAAACGTTTGAATTAAAGATATTGCACTGTGGCTATAAAATCTCATGTCTCTGTGGTTATTCCACATTTTCTCCCGTCGATCAAAGGAATGGCCAAAGATAGCTTGGAGCGCTCTCTAAGGTTTGAGAAAATAATAAAAAAAGATGACACTTTTGAACACTATTAGCCGTTCATGTCGGGTTTATATTTGGCACCAGTCTCCTTTTTACTACCTCTAGAACCCCTCCAGACAATTCCAACCTTTCTTAATTATCTGCAGACTCCGAAAAAAACCTACGTACTTATAACCTACACCTTAAGCTTGGGTACACACTCTTTGTACGACAAAAGTTTGACCTACATGTATATTTTTGTCTCCATGGTTATTTTAGACAAGAAAATTTTTCCTGTGCCCGTGTGTTTTAGTGATCATAAATGTACATACTTGCTGTATCGTGTTTATGTGAATTCCAGTCTGTTGGGACTAAAATCAAATATAAAAAAACTGAGCTTTTAAATTCAAATGAACTGTACATTTTTTACAATTCAAATGAAGCTTGCCAACTTTTTACAAATCAAGTAATCTGTACCAATGTTTTCACAATTGAAGTGATCTGTACCAATGTTTTTACAATTGCAGTGATCTGTACCAATGTTTTTACAATTGAAGCGACCTCTACCAATGTTTTTACAATAGAAGTGATCTGTACCAATGTTTTTACAATTGAAGTGATCTGTACCAATGTTTTTACAATTGAAGTGATCTGTACCAATGTTTTTACAATTGCAGTGATCTGTACCAATGTTTTTACAATTGAAGCGACCTCTACCAATGTTTTTACAATAGAAGTGATCTGTACCAATGTTTTTACAATTGAAGTGATCTGTACCAATGTTTTTACAATTGAAGTGATCTGTACCAATGTTTTTACAATTGAAGTGATCTGTACCAATGTTTTTACAATTAAAGTGATCTGTACCAATGTTTCTACAATTGAAGTGACCTGTACCAATGTTTTTACAATTTAAGTGATCTTTACCAATGTTTTTACAATTGAAGGGATCTGTACCAATGTTTTTACAACTGAAGGGATCTGTACCAATGTTTCTACAATTGAAGTCATCTGTACCAATGTTTGTACAATTGAAGGGATCTGTACCAATGTTTTTACAACTGAAGTGATCTGTACCAATGTTTTACAATTGAAGTGATCTGTACCAAATTTTTTACAATTGAAGTGATCTGTACCAATGTTTTTACAATTGAAGTGATCTGAACCAATGTTTTTTACAATCGAAGTGATCTGTACCAATGTTTTTACAATTGAAGTGATCTGTACCAATGTTTTTACAATTGAAGTAATCTGTACCAATGTTTTTACAATTGAAGTGAACTGTTCCAGAGTTTCTGCAATTCAAGTAAACTGTTCCAGTGTTCCCGCAATTCAAGTGAACTGTTCCAGTGTTTCTGCAATTCAAGTGAACTGTTTCATTGTCTCTGCAATTCAAGTGAATGTTGGTAGCTCATGCCACTATTGAGCAAAACAACTAATAAAAACAGTGTACTAAACCGACGAAAAAAGTTAATTACACATGATGTCGTCGAATGTGATTTTTGTATTTGCACCTTCCAGAACTTACTTGTCTATGTGATATTTTGTAAGTTCCGTTGTATTTATAGAAATCCAGTAAACTTTGACAGGTATAAATCTGGTAGCCTAAAGGCCGATAAATTTGATGAAAAACGTGACAAGTGTCTTCGGGACCATGGTCGTCGAGAACATTTGGCGTAGTTTTATGGGCTTTACAAGCGTCAGTCACGGCCACACGTTATTTATTAGTCTAATTCATTAGTCTTCTATTGTTCGGGGTCCAACTCGGGAATCCCGTTAGTGGTTTTAATTAAATGAACAGATTTGTACCCATGTAACCATAGCTTTCGTTGGACATTACTTTACCAAAGATATTTACACACGTCCCGTTAACAATCTATGTCATTTACAAAATTGCCTTTTCCAAATATCTGCCCATCCCAATAATCTCGATTCCCAAACTGTTGTAAATAAAAATTAAGCATTGGCTAAAGAAAGCAGCTTCCTGTAATTGTAATTTTCAGTGTTTCCTTTGACCTACTTGGAGACGACGTGGATCTTGAAAATATCGCCAGTATAATCGTTTTTCCTAATACGTTCAGGCATTTATAGGTCAAAATTAAGGCATAAAAACTGGATGAATTTGATGTCTCAATGTTTTCTTTCTAAGATTTAGTTTAAATTATACGATATAATCAGGGTAGTTTCTTCTACTTTCCTGTGGCAACTGCTTGCAATTAGGGACAATGGAAAAAGCAAAAGTCGACAGGCAATATAAGACGGAAACTGGCAGGTTTAAATCTGGTGACCGTCAATGAGTCAGACATAAACCGGAATACACAACAGGTACCTCAGGGGGGTGTTTATCAAAAATAACTTTTTTCAGACAAGATATAATCCATTTGCTAAAGAAAATGTATAGACCAGTATAGGTAAAATACAGTATCGGCCAATGAGTCGAGCACTTACCGAATATATCACAAGTGCCTGGGGAAAATGCTTGTCGAGAATAGTAATTCTCTAAGATGTATTAGTCTCTAAAAGAGCTAACCTTCAACTTGATGCCATGTATAAAAGTAAGTCTAGCAGACATCATGCGATTTATTCGCCTTTTTATTGCTCTTTTGAAGCCAATTGGACTCATGTCTCACGTTAAATTTGTCTTATTTTATAAACGGATGAACATATTTTGTCTTTGTCTTCATATTGCTCCACCAAGGTCATGCACAAGGTGCCTTTCTAGAGTTGTCTGCTATCGCATTATATCACGACCACCTAAAGGTTACAAACTCCACTCACCGTAATTAACTTAGCTGATGTCATAAAACGTCTCCTCAATTAGGTTTTAAAAAGATTTGTTTTCACTGGGTCGCGTAAGAATGGAATTTTGAAACCTTCCCTGTCCGATAGTGGTGTTGGGAATCTTAAAGGCCCACTTGCCGCCGTAGCCTGTTTAAATTTGCTAAGAAAACCAATTTACATGAGCTTACTACGACTAATACCACTAAACTTAAACATAGGACACATAAAACATGTCTAGTTAGCTTTAGAATGTAGAAATGGGGTGAAAAACAAACGAAGAATCGAAGCCTGATTACAACAACAACGATCAGTGTCGGTCAACTTTCGTGTTGGATTACCCTCATTTCAGGCCTTTTTGTCTGTGGTTTACACTCAAACAATTATCAGCAGGCTTTTCCAGTCGCTGTTAACCGATCGTCAGTCTGTATTTCTCAGATAAATAGGCCTACGTAAAATTACACTGTGCCGTTAGTTCACTCACTCGACTGAAACATAAAATCGCCAATAGGGGGCAGATCGGTTTGTTTACGTTCCGGGTACGTAACAATTCAAATTTTCAACTTCAAATTAAAAATACAAAGTGACGTCCAAACTTTTAAATTTTGGTAAAAATAGAAAGTTCCTAACTTATATTGTCTGGGAAAAATACAGAATACGGTCTTTCTTTTTTAATGTAAACAATATTCCTGATTTTCGCGGCAAGTGTGCCTTTAAATAAGATTGATTGATTGGAATTTTGCACCGCGCTCAAGATCATTTCACTTATATGGCAGCGAAAAGAAGTTAGATTAAGCAGATCCTTAAACATCAAACATACATTTTTAAACAAGAACTGACAGAAACACAAAATAGTAAAAACTGCTGTAACTTATTTTTGAATGTACTATTACATTTATCTCCAAAACAGCAAAACTTACGTACCATATGTCCTAGAAATAAAAACTCTATATAAATAGCTATTTGTTTTCATCTTAACACAATTTTTAATAACTAGATCTTTGAGAAGGTTTTTAAAAAAATATTGGTCTATACCATAATTTTAAAAAATTGTCACAGGTTAGCTCGCCTCGTACGATCAAGCTAGCCTGTGAACTGTGGGCCCATTCTTAACCTCTGGAACCCACACAGAGGCCCAAGGATTAGTCGCCTCTTACGATCAGGCACCTTGGGTTAGCTGTGTGTCTACTATTATCCCCCCCCCCACCCCACACACACACGGGGACTTTAATAGGAAACATCCTATTTCACACCATATAAGTTATTATTTCTAATGCATTTCGCAGGAATCTTGTCGCAGAGGAACTTCTTCAGAAGAGTGGATTGTTTTCCATCCAAGTTGATTCATGGTGTTATTGAAGATACTCCTATTGACATGGATATTGAATACTAAAGGCATACAATGTCTGTAATCATGTAATATGACCGTGCAAATAAACGTACAATCAAATGTCAGTTTCGAATTATCATCTTCATGGATGTATTTGACAACATACAATAACAGACTTCTTATATCCATTTCCCAGGAGTAATGGAAAACATTTCCACAATCAGTTATAAAAATGGTATTGATGTAAAGCATTTTCCTGTAAAGTAAGCCTTGCACAAAAAGCCTGCATATCGTCTAACCTTATTTTCAACTTCTCACGTTTCACACTCATTAACGTCAGATATTCCTGGGTGAGAAAGATCAAACACCTTATAACGAATTAAATTGGAAAAACAAAGAATAGACCCCAAGACCATAAAATAAAAGGAAGCCCTGAGTAATGAGACGGATTAGATTACCTTTAAAGATAAAACCATTATTTGCAAGTGCTAGGAACCTGCCCTATCAAACCATCAACACAATTTTGATACCAAAAAGATCAAACAACTTAAAATAAAATCGCCTGTGGATTTGATTAGAAAACAAATCATCAATCTCAGTTACACTAAATAATATATGACATTCTTTGACAGTTGATTTTATTCCTCTAACAATTCGGCTTGGATGACAGTCTTCGTCTCATGTATCTGGGTATGATTTCAATTTGAAGATTGGAAGAGAATTCCCGATCAGGTTGATTTGTCTGTGGCATCCGTTGAAATATATGCTCCTCGTGTTGCTGGGATCAATAGTGGATTGTCAATTTGACTGCGATCGATCTGTTTATAGAAATAAACGAGTTCGCAAATGTTTTATCATTTCTTTGTGGACCTACGACTGGCTCAAGAGATTGTTACAAAACTTTAAATTTGGTTGCAATTGCTAGGGAGCATAAACGACTACATACCAAAGTGATATTGACAGCCGATTAAGAATTTTTTTCTGTTCAATCAGCACATGGGATATTTCTAAAAGTAAATATCAACCTTGAAAATACCTAATCTTAATCTTTAAATGTGGTCTGCAAATATAGAAATACAAATAAGATTTAATATTTGAAGTCGGAAATAGGCTCAACTAGCAATACCAAATAGAAGGAAAAGGAAGGTGTTGGGATTGTTTTCCAGCTTTGACTTGTACAGAAAGAAAAAATAAGATTATTTGAGAGACTTTGTTTAGTGGAACGATATTAGACACGTTGATTAGCTACCCAGAGAAAAGGCATAACACAATCGCCTGCAAAATTCCAACGATAGGGGTACTTTATACTCTAACTAAAACTGTAGACTTCTCAATTGTAAACTTGAATGAGAACGCTATAAAATAAAACCCGGATGGAGTCTAACGAAATGTTTATCTCTGGTCACAGATCACAAAGACGACAGACATCTCACTCTGTGAAAATGGCTCAGTTCGTACTATAAGCTACGTGGCATTTAGTTGGAAATGTTCAAACTGTATAGCTAAAGTATATTAATGGCGGGCTAGTCAGTTGGAAATAGTTACGCGTTGAAAAACATAACTTATAAAATCAACTTATCTTTTTGTGATGTTCTCCTATCAACATCCCAATCGGTTCTTTAGTTAGTCTCTCACATCACTTCGTTTACTGTAGCCAAGGTAATATCGACAAATACAGCGGATCGAGGTAAATTGAGGGTTTCACATACATGTTTTAAGCAAACAAAACAAAAAAAACAATCCAACAAAAAAACAATCAAATAAAAAACAATAGAAAACGATGACATCACATGCCACATAACCGATCCATTGTACAAGGTACAATTTAGGGAATCCAGACGGAAACGAAAATGACATCAATAAGAACCATTTTTACTATTCGTAGTACATTTAGTTCGAAACCCACGCTGTATTTAGTTTCAACGGATAAAATAGCAACCCTTATAGATTGAAATACCATCATCTTTATGGAAGGATATCAATAATTGGTAAAATTTCATAACCTAATTACGAGTGGATGACATACGTGTATGAAGTCTTCATAAGCATTTCTAGGAAGTTTTCCGCCAAAGACCTTGATACTTATAGACATACTCTCATAAAATAACAAATTCAGACACCATATATTTTTTATTTCATTAGTTTTGGTACATCTTCATCTGTTACCTATCCTGTCAATTAGGTGTATAACAGATGCGACTAGTTTTGAAATTCAAGTATAATAAGCCTACACAAATAAATGTATTATAATAAAGATATCATCTACATGTACATCTGATATTTGTGGCAAATCTACCATATCTGCATGGCCTTCTGTTATTTACTTGGCAAACAATAAACTTGAACAACCCAGTGAAAAGAATACTTTTTTTATATCTATACAAAAGTTGCAGTCACACCGATCGAGAGAACGACGGCAATTCTAAGTTGTCTGAGTAAATTGTTTAGTAAAATTGCAAATGCCCACTCTTGTCCCACGTGAAGGAACGAAGTTCAGTTTCCGACAACCAAGTTCATGTTCACTGGCTTACAAATCACCATCTTGTTATCTGAGCTAAAACAAAGAAAAGTTTTTAAACAATAACAAGAAAACCGTTTCTCTATGCATTGGGATACCGCTAAAATGTTATCGAATCAAAAGCCCTTTGTCGTACCATCCAAAGGTTGTACTATTTATTTATATGTGATACATTTTAATATGCTCATTTCAATTGTATATACTTATTCAAGTGGAGGAAGCAAAATCTATGGGGTTCAATCTCAGTCCACCGATTTTCTTGCCATAGTTAAGCTGCGTAACCATTATCAATGTGTTACAAAAGGATTCCAGAAAATTCTACTGTACAACTAAAAGGCTAAGCTCCTGTCAGTCGTCAACCTAATGAAACATCATAGGTTTGGTACAACAATTTATGGGGTATAAAGGTTTAAATGATATACCTCTTTTTAACACAATTAAACACTTGTCTCCATGGTTATTTTAGACAACAAGATTTTCCCTGTGCCCGTGTGTTTTAGTGATCATAAATATCTACATTATGGGTTTCAATGGCCGTTAAGTGAAAATTTGCGCTGCGCCGCTTTGCGAAACAGGCTCTAGGTCCCTGCAATGCCACTTTTAACACAAATTACACGAGTTGATCAAATGACAGACCTACAATGAACATCTATCATTGCTTGAGAATGATCTTTATCATGAATGGGATTACATATCCAAGCTATATTCAGAGCTACTTTATCATAAATATTCTGTAATTCTTGCTTGGAGTAGTACAACCTCTCTATCTGATGAGATTGAATGTATCAGTGTAAGATGAATCAGAGAAATGGTGCGTATTGATTCAAATTGAGAAGATGCTGTCGCCATACATTTTAATAGATATGTTTGTTTCTATATAGATCTGGAACTGAAATAATCCAAAGATTCAGCGGATATCACAATCTGGAACCACCCAATGGGCATCCTACTACATTTTTATGTTTTAATAAAGATCAACAAAGTTGAATATAAGAGTATCTGATTGATTCTGATAACGATATGTAATAATTGTCTATTGTGTATTCCTCAAGAACATAGAGTTTACCTGACTTCTTAAAGTACTAATAATTTTCTAAAATGATTTAAACTTACATTGTGTAGCCTATATAAGTTAATGCATAGCCATACTGTATAATTTATTATAACAATATTTTGTAAGGAGAGGGTGTATTGCTATCTTTGTGCTACTGAATCAAATAAAAGGTCAAAAACCACTCAACCCCGTAACTGTTGAAATGTGTTATTTTTCATGTATGCACCGGTTACATATTCACATCACTCAAAAAAACATGGCGCATTCTGTAGTTGGCTTAGTAATTACCTCAAAGATTTCGTGAAATCCGGATGACAGATGACGTATCGTTTAGGTGATGTAGAAAATTCTTTATAACGTCTTGGTGATTCCATTTGACGTATTTTCTTCCACAACGTGTAGGTGTAAACGTCGTTTAGGATAAAAAAAACGCCTCGTCGCAGCACAAGTAACATGCCATTTGTGGAATTCTTAGAAGACTAGCGACCCTGATATTGCTACAGGCAGTGTTTGAGACAACGACCATGGTATAATGATATTGTCACGGGCGGTGTTTGAAACAGCGACCATGGTATAATGATATTGTCACAGACGGTATTTGAGACAGCGACCATCGTGGTATACTGATATTGCCACTGGCGTTGTTTGAGGTAGCGACCATGGTATAATGATATTGTCACGGGCGATGTTTGAGACAGCGACCATGATATAATGATATTGTCACAGCGATGTTTGAGACAGCGACCTTGATATAATGATATTGTTACAGCGATGTTTGAGACAGCTACCATAGTAAAATGATATTGTCACGGTCGGTGTTTGAGTCAGCGGGTATAATAAAGTTTTCATCAGGGTAATACAATGTGTCTGCGACCTTTTTCCTTTTGACAAAAGACTCGTCCAGGGATCAGTTTCACGAACAATCTTTTCATGTTAAAATTAATAGCTTATGATAGACCTGTCGTGATGATGCATTAGGTTGTCTCTAAGTATACACCATCTCATTAAAATCAGTTATCCCACTCTTTCTACTTCGTGGACCATTATGACGGAAATGGAAAACTGTCATCTGTGATACTATGTGGAAACTTTGTATAATAGATCGTTAATACAGAAGAAGAACTTATCACAAAACCTATTACTGGATGCTTACCTCGTACTAAAGCATGTTTGTCTACCAGTTCGTTTATTACATAACACAGCTACATTTGTTACTTTCATCTTTACGTGCATCAGCTACCAAGTTTTCTAAACTTTATCTGTCAAAATCCGGAGATGATTGCCTATTTTCCAAACTATTATAAAATAAGAGGCCGTATGATGATACCAGTGTCAAAATTGTACACCAAGACAGCATATAATGACTAAAACGAATGTATTTGCAGTTATGTAGGCCGGATTATCGGTCTTACGGCGACTGGTTTATATGGCTGCTAATGCTAATATGACGAGCACGGAGAGAAAAAAAATTCGGCAGAGCCCAGATTTCTCGTCTAGCAGTTATGCTATATAGACGCTGCTTGTATTTAGAAAGCACTTACTCTTGGCACTGGCTAAATCAATTAGGTTCTTGCTGAAATTCAATTGTTGAAATTGTGGAAAATATTAGAATTCATAAAAAGTAAGGGATGTACACCCGTTAGGATAATTGATACCTGGAATAAGACCCTCGTCAATAATGGCGATAAGAGGATCCAACCTATCTAGAGGTCAGTGACATTGTTATAATGTTATAGAGGTCAGTGACATTGTTATAATGTTATAGAGGTCAGTGACATTGTTATAATGTTATAGAGGTCAGTGACATTGTTATAATGTTATAGAGGTCAGTGACATTGTTATAATGTTATAGAGGTCAGTGACATTGTTATAATGTTATAGAGGTCAGTGTCAGTGTTATAATGACTGATAAAACGCCCATTCCTCTTTTTTTGTTGACTACGAAAGTAACATTTTGTTTTCGTGGCATTTTTGTAACTGTCAGCTGTTTTTTGTTCTTTTCTTATAAAAATACTGTTTCATTAATCCGTAAAGCAACAGATGGGTTGCGTTTCCATCTTTAACTTCTGACTTCACTCAAACGACCTATGTGGGATGGTTGCCAGTTACCCGTGGAAGGTTGTTGGTTTCCTCCGGGCATAGAGCCCGATTTCCTTCCACAATAATACTGGCAACGCTGCCATATAAGTGAAATTATCTTCAGCGCGGCGTAAAACACCAAACAATTAATCAATCAATCCTTCTTTAACATTAGTTAGAAATATGTCGAAGGCTTGGCTACAAACAGAGAACGGTTCTACAAAATTCTTTCTGGACGATACCAAACGTACAGGTGACTTAGTTGGTGACTTGAAACAGTTAAAATTTCTCAAAACTCTTTACTGACGCTTTACTATGATTAGGGTACACACATGTTGTAAAACCCGGTTTCTGGAATCCTCGAAAGATGTGAGAGTGACCGTACTTACTTCGTGGACAGCTCTCTCTCTCTATGTTAAACTACATCCATTCCAGGATATCAGTTGAACCGCGTATCACAGCTTGCCTTTTTTCCCTAGTATTCTGACAAAAAACTGGATTGAATTGACAAAAGCTGAGCTAAAGCATACTGTTAAAAGGTGAGTCTGCCCTTTTCAGCAGCGCGTATCATTCTAACTACAGGTTGTAAATAGAGGAAGAAAAAACACAGAACGATTATTCATTTACCAGTCGGATAAGAGCCGTGGCATCAAACTAATGTATTTTTTCTGGTGAGATTCCACCACTTATCAGTGGACGGAAGGCTAGGCTACAGATAACCAATCCCGTTTGATACAATTTGGCTGTCTGATTAAATCTTTGACAAATACCGTACAAGACCAAATGAGTATAGATGCTGGCATGCGTAACTTATGGGGCTTGGGTTTCTCGTCGGTCAAATTAATCGGGTAGAATTAAATTGCTTCCAATGACGAAAGTCGTCTATTACGTCTGTTTGAGATATTTCTTGAGAACAAAAGTATAGTTTATAAAGTGCACAGACGGAATGGAATTCTCGGGTACATGTTCCGCCACATAACGATACATCAATTTGATTGGAAGAGGCATCACAGAGAAAATCAGTCGGGGAAAATTGGCTCAGACTAATTGCAGAACCCTTTGATTTGAAATCTTACAACACAGAAATCCTGTAGGTTCACTATTTCGTTCCGATTTCGCTCTTTAGTCTTGACTCAACTGCCTATTCTTAGTTGGTCAGGTATTTCGAGATTAGCTATCAGAAATGGTTTAGTCGAGCAAGACGCAAGTAATATCTCAGCAATCACCCAGCAGACACATTAATTACTACCAGTTATGTTTAAAATGATTGAATAGTGGTCACGTCACTGTTCCTTTGTGAAATGTGTCTGCAGCTTTT
Source organism: Lepidochitona cinerea (assembly GCA_963971465.1). NCBI lineage: Eukaryota > Metazoa > Mollusca > Polyplacophora > Chitonida > Tonicellidae > Lepidochitona > Lepidochitona cinerea. Next base: position 37,854,864 of record OZ020555.1, on the reverse strand, counting down.
TGCTTGTTTGTTTAAAGACGCGTGAACTGATTCATTGTGACTAGACAAACCCATTTGTTCAAATTAATAGCTTATGATAGAACTGTCATGATGATGGTTTGATATGTCAATTTTGGTATATAATTAGTCATTAAATTGATTTATTCTATTATTTCTAGTGTAGTGGCCGTTTTGATCCAAATCAGAAACTTCTAAGTGGGTCTTTACGGATATTGTTTTTATTTCAGCGTCAATCCTTTGTTGTTGTTTAAGGTACTTCAAATGTTCAACTTCTCTTGATTGGAATTAATTTTTTGCAACGTGCCCCACATTTAGGCTGATATTTGAAGTTCAATATTGAAATTACGTCTTAAGAATCAGTATGAAGAAAATATACATTCCGGAATACATTTTTTTATAAAAGGATAGTTTATATTCGATAGATATATTGATTTGATGTTTTACGCTGTACTGAAGAGTATTTAATTTATATAGTGGAGTTGTCAGGTTTAGTGGGAAGAGAGGGGGGGGGGGCAACCTTTCCATATACAGCAAACAAGTAAAAAAATCCACTCAGAACGTTTTCGATTGTTTTTAATTTGGTCGAAGTTTGATGCAATCACGCTCCGACTCGATGGAAGGCCTGTGTCGGAAATGAGGGACAATCCCTCTAACCGACTGAGCCACCGAGGACCCCTAGATAGAGGGCATCGCCTAGTTCAACTACGTTCGTGTTTTCAGTGGTAAAGAAAAGAGACAAAATAATATGTAAGCCTTATCTTCCATCGCATAAAATGCTTTAGATATAACATCAGTTGATACACATTGATAGAGGCACTCAAAGAAGGGACACTGACCGATAAGCAGTGGGGTTCAAATGGAGCGTTTTACAAAGAGTCACTATAAATCATTGCGAACAATGCTGACTATACTGTATTTACAGCTATGGTCTTTTATAGATAAAAGCGATGTTCGTGTTGGAATCATACCGATGAACACGCAATTGATAGTCTAAGTTATCAACGTTTGGTTAGAAACAAGAAAGGATTGCAAAAACACAACAAACGTTATACTGGCACGCAAAGGTCAGACAATATGATAGTGATGATTTGGAAAATGTTTTGTCTTTTTCTATACATATTTAAAAAAAAACCTTTAAAAGAATACACCGCCGAGGAATGTTTTAATTTCCGTTGGCCTTTCAGTTTCGGGAGAAGGTCTTGGTTGATTTTTATTGAAAAATATACAGTAAAAGTGAAGCTTGAGGCCAGCATAGGTAATTTGATTCTGCATCGAGTGAGATCGATTATCGTTTTGTGATTGAATGCGTCTTCGCCTCTATATTTCCAGGATGCAGTGTGCTATTTCCATTCAGTTGTATAACAATAATTAGTCAAAGAACAAGCAAAAAGTAGCCGTAAAACAGTGAACCGATAGGACTTTGGACTTATGACAGGTTGGATTTACAGCCCGCTCTGGAGCTTCGGTCTGTAGATTCAAACCTCAGGCCGCTGTGTTTAAAGTGGCATGAGCTGCCAACATTCACAACTTTTTGCCATTCTAGCTATCGCATTATATCACGACCACTTAAAGGTTACAAACTCCACTCATCGTAATTATCTTAGCTGATGTCATAAAACGTCTCCACAATTAGATTTTAAAAAGATTTGTTTTAAGTGGGTCGCGCTTGGAGGGAATTTTGAAACCTTCCCTGTCCGATAGTGGCGTAGGGAATCTTAAATAAGATTGATTGGAATTTTGCGCCGCGCTCAAGATTATTTCACTTATATGGCGGCGAAAAGAAGTTCCTTAAACAGATCCTTAAACATCAAAAATACATTTTTTAACCAAAAACTGACAGAAACACAAAATAATAAAAACCGCTAAAACAAATGTAAATTATTTTTGAACGTACTATTACATTTAACTCCAAAACAGCAAAACTTACCATACGTCCTGGAAATATAAACTCTAAATAAATAACTATTTGTTTTTATGTTAACACAATTTTAAATAACTAGATATTTGAGAAGGTTTTAAAAAACATATTGGTCTATACCATAATTCTAAAAAATTGTCACAGGTTAGCTCGCCTCGTACGACCAAGCTTTCATGTGAGCTGTGGGCCCATTATTATCCTCTGGAACCCAAACGGAGGCCCAAGGATTAGTCGCCTTTTACGATCAAGCACCTTGGGTTAGCTGTGTGTCTACTCCTACACCCACACGAGGGCTTAAATAAGAAACATCCTACTTCACACTATATAAGTTATCATTTCTAATGCATTTCGCAGGAATCTTGTCGCAGAGGAACTTCTTCAGAAGAGTGGATTGCTTTCCATCCAAGTTGTTTCTATGGTGTTAATGAAGATACTCCTATTGACATGGATATTGAATAGAAAAGGAATACAATGTCTGTAATCATGTAATATGACCGTGCAAATAAACGTACAATCAAATGTCAGTTTTGAATTATTATCTTCACGGATGTATTTGACAACATACAATAGCAATATGCTTCTTATATCCATTTCCCAGGATTAATTGAAAACATTTCTACAATCAGTTATAAAAATGCTAATGATGCAAAGCATTTTCCTGTAAAATAAGCCTTGCAAAAAAGCCTGCATATCGTCTAGCCTTATTTTCAACTTCTCACGTTTCAAACTCATTAACGTCAGATATTCCTTGGTGAGGAAGATCAAACACCTTATAACGAATTAAATTGGAAAAACAAAGAATAGATCCCAAGAACATAAAATAAAAGGAAGCCCTGAGGCGTCGAGTCCAATATCGACATTCAACCCAACGGTGACGAGTACAATCAATATCCCTATTGGATGCGAAGTCATATAATAATCTTTTTGTTATACATATGCAATCCAACGTCAACAACAATTATTTCAAGTTTAACTTTAAACAAGCACAATAATTTATTTCAATATTCAACGTATTCACAGTTATTAGAACGTCGCATCTTTATAGTGTTTTCTGGTATTTGACCCTCGACAAATTTATCTATATCAGCGTCATCTAACATCTTGCAGAGATATGAGGGTTCTGACACGACAGGAGCTCAACAGACGACTCCGCGGTGACGTCAGATTCGAATGTTACACATCATCGAACTGACGTAGTCGCTCTTCTCTCTGCCGATACCCGGATGAAAATCCAATAGCACTATCCGATATCGCTTTCGGCTCCAATATCGACTGATATATGATCGACACGTGGTACAAATGCTAGTCTGTCATTGGCTAATGAATACTGGTCGTATGATAAATGGCATTCTTTGACAGTTGATTTTATTCCTCTAACAATGGGGCTTGGATGACAGTCTCCGTCTCATGTATCTGGGTATGATTTCAATTTGAAGATTGGAAAAGACTTCCAGATCAGGTTTGATTTGTCTGCGGCATCCGTTGAAATATATGCTCCTCGTGTTGCTGGGATCAATAGTGGATTGTCAATTTGATTGTGATCGATCTGTTCGAAAATGTTTGATCACTTCTTTGTGGACCTACGACTGGCTCAGGAGATTGTTAGAAAACTTTATATTTGGTTGCAATTGCTACGTAGCATAAACGACTACATACCAAAGTGATATTGACAGCCGATTAAGAATTTGTTTCTGTTCAACCAGCACATGGGATATTTCTAAAAGTAAATATAAAATCCGCAAAACCTGGAAATACCTAATCCTAATCTTTTAATATGGTCTGCAAATAAAGAAATATTAATAAGATTAAATATTTGGTTAATGATGGAAACTGCAGCTATTTGATGACAAAAGCTGAAGTCGGAAATAGGCTCAACTAGCAAGACCAAATAGAAGAAAAAGTAAGGTGTTGAGATTGTTTTCCAGCTTTGACTTGTACAGAAAGAAAAAATAAGATTATTTGAGAGACTTTGTTTAGTGGAACTATATTAGACATCTTGATTAGCTACCCAGAGAAAAGGCATAACACAATTGTCTGCAAAATTCCAACAATAGGGGTACTTTATACTCTAACTAAAACTGTAGACTTTTCAATTGTAAACTTGAATGAGAACGCTATAAAATAAAACGCGGATGAAGTCTGACTAAATGTTTATCTCTGGCACCAGATCACAAAGACGACAGATATCTCACTTTGTAGAAAATGGCTCAGTTCGTGGCATTTAGTTGGAAATGTTCCAACTGTATAGCTGAAGTATATTAATGGCGAGCTAGTCAGTTGGAAATTGTTACGCGTTGAAAAACATAACTTATAAAATCAACGTATCTTTTTCTGATTTTCTCCTATCAACATCCCAATCGGTCCTTACGTTTGTTACTCACATCACTCCGTTTACTCTAGCCAAGGTAATATCGAAAAATTACAGCGGATCGAGGTAAATTGAGGGCTTCACATATATGTTTTAAAGTGGCATGAGCTGCCAAAATGTTGATATTTTGAAGTTAAAACAGAATGTTGAAACTATTGGCTATTTTTCTCAAGACGTATAATTCAGAAGCGTTTTAGTGATTCAAGTCTCGAGAATGTACGATAAAGCATTGTTTTGAACTAACTTTGGCTTAGAATGAATGAATGGTCGTCCCGGTTATTTAAACTTTGCTTACTTTTCGGACACTATTTCGGTTCGTATAGGCCGTAGACTTTATGGATTTTCCTCATTCCAACGCCAATCATTTAGTTTTTCGATGACCTTCCAAGCGTCTTACTGTTGTGACGATCAGAAATTATGAAACAAGTGTGAATTTGGCAGCTCATGCCACTTTAAGCAAACAATAGAAAACGATGACATCACATGCCACATTACCGTTCCAAGTACACAGTACAATATAGGGAATCCAGACGGAAACGAAAATGAAATCAATAAGAACCATTTTACCATTCGGAGTACATTTAGTTCGAAACCCACGCTGTATTTAGTTTCAGCGGATAAAATAGCAACCCCTATAGATTGGAATACCATCGTCTTTGTGGAAGAATATCAATAATTGGTAAAATGCCATAACCTAATTACGAGTGGATGATATACGTGTATGAAGTCTTCATAAGCATTTCTAGGAAAGTTTTCCGTTAAAGACCTTGATACTTATAGACGTACTCTCATAAAATAACGAATTCAGACACCACGTATTTTTTATTTCATTAGCTTTGGTACATCTTCATCTGTTACCTATCATGTCAATTAGGTGTATAACAGATGCGACTAGTTTTGAAATTCAAGTATATGATAGGCCTACACAAATAAATGTATTATATTAAAGATATCATCTACATGTACATCGGGCATTTGTGGCGGATCCACCATATCTGCATGGCCTACTTTTATTTACTTGGCAAACAATGAACTTGAACAACCCAGTGAAAAGAATACTTGGCTTTTTATATTATCACCTTTACACAAGTTGCAGTCACACCGATCGAGAGAACGACGGCAATTCTAAGTTGTCTGAGTAAATTGTTTAGTAAAATTGCAAATGCCCACTCTCGTCCCACGTGAAGGAAAGAAGTTCAGTTTCTGACAACCAAGCTGCATTCAAAACTGTCCACTGGCTTACAAATCACCATCTTGTTATCTGAGCTAAAACACAGAAAGTTTTTTTCAAAAATAACACGAAAACTGTTTCTCTAGATGCATTGTGATACCGCTATAATGTTATCGAATCAAAAACCCTTTGTCGTACCATCCAAATGTTGTACTATTTATTAATACGTGATACTATTAGTTACACAGTCTGTGTGTGACCCAATACGGAAATATAGGTGGTTAGTAAAATCCATATTGGGCGAGGCGTCAGCCGAGCCCAATATGCGGTTTTACTCACCCCATATATTTCCGTATTGGGTCACACACAGACTGTGTAACGAATTTATCCCGCTGAAGACCCTTCCTTAATAGCCGACTCTTATCTGGTTGGTAGTTTTTGACTTAGCGAAAGTGTTTACAACTCCGCCGATACGCGCGGTACCGATATACGGCGATAGTTCAACTCAGTTCTGGCCACTAAACTAACCAGGTAACCTACATTCAGCAGATCTTGGGATAAGTACGCTTGCTATTCTCTGATAAAGGTTTCCACAGCGCCTAAAACTATAGGCATGCACATCGATATGTTCTGTTTGAAGTTTTAATTATGTCGACTCACTTTAGCAGACATGCACATGCTGTCGCAGCGAGTATTCAGGGGCAAGTAACTCTAGGTAACCTGATACGAACTCGGTCTGCCTGATACGGAAAAATATCACGTCTCCACGTGATCGATGACGTCCAATCAAATGCAAGTATTTTGTCTGATGCGGGATAAATTCTAATATGCTCATTTCAATTGTGTATACTTATTGAATTTCAATTGTAAATAGTTTAAATTCAACTTTTCCCCACAGGTTGTTTCCTGACTTATTGTCACTTTACTTTATTAACAAATGTTTCAGGACTTTCAGAAAACTAATATAAGAATCCATGTAATCTAATTGGCTATTTTCCGATAGCTCGTATTTGAATCTCTTGGATTTAATTGGTGGATTTGAATAGCCTGGTTTCTAGCACACCACAACTTTGGTTTTCTTTGCACCTGACCGGGAGCCTGTTTCACAAAACGGCGTAGCGTAAGTTTCCACGTAACTGCCCTAGCAACGTGTACATTATGGGTTGCTATGGCCGTTACGTGAAAATTTGCACTGCGCCGCTTTGCGAAACAGGCTTCAGGTCCCTGCACTGCCACTTTTGACACAAATTACATGAGATGATCAAATGACAGACCTACAATGAACACCTATCATCGCTTGAGAATGATCTTTATTATGAATGGGATTACATATTCAAGCTATATTCAAAGCTACTTTATCATAAATATTCTGTATTTCTTGCTTGGAGTAGTACAACCTCTCTATCTGATGAGATTGAATGTATCAGTGTTAGATGAATCAGAGAAATCGTGCGTATTAACTTAAATTGAGAAGATGCTGTCGCCATACATTTTAATAGATATGTTTGTTTGTAGCCCGGATTATCGGTCTTACGGCGACTGGTACTATATGGCTGCTAATGTGTCTTGTCACCTTATGACGAACACGGAGAGAAGAACAAAATTCGGTAGAGCCCAGATTTCTCGGCTAGTTTGTTTGTATATAGATCTGGAACTGAAATAATCCAAAGATTCAGTGGATATCACAACCTGGTACCACCCAATGGGCATGCTGCTACATTTTTATGTTTTAATAAAGATCAACAAAGTTGAATATAAGAGTGTCTGATTGATTCTGATAACGGTATGTAATAACTGTCTATTGTGTAGGTATTGCTCAAGAACATGGAGTTTACCTGACTTCTTAAAGTACTAATAATTTTCTAAAGTGATTTAAACTTACATTGTGTAGACTATATACGTTTAATGCATAGCCATAATGTTATTTGTTTTAACAATATTTTGTAAGGAGAGGGTGCATTTCTATCTTTGTACTACTGAATCAAATAAAAGGTCAAAAACCACTCAACCCCGTAACAGTTGAAATGTGTTATTTTTCATTTATGCACCACACAACCCGGTTACATATTCACATCACTCAAAACACATGGCGCATTCTGTAGTCGATCGTTATAAGGCTTAGTAATTACCTAAAAGATTTCGTGAAATCTGGATGACAGATGACGCTTTTTAACGTTTTGGTGATGTAGAAAATTCCATTTGACGTATTTTCTTCCACAACGTCAGGCGTAAACGTCATTTTAGAACAAAACACGCCTCGTCGCAGCACAGGTAGTATGCTGTTTGTGGAATCCTTAGAAGACTAGCGACCCTGATATTGTCACATGCGCAGTGTTTGAGGCAGCGACCTTGGTATAATGATATTGTCACGGGCGGTGTTTGAGACAGCGACCATAATAAAATGATATTGCCACAGGCGGTGTTTGAGACAGCAACCATGGTATAAGGATATTGTCACAGGCAGTGTTTGAGACAGCGACCATGGTAAAATGATATTGTCACAGGCGGTGTTTGAGACAGCAACCATGGTATAAGGATATTGTCACAGGCAGTGTTTGAGACAGCGACCATGGTAAAATGATATTTTCACGGGCGGTGTTTGAGACAGCGACTATGGGAAAATGATATTGTCACGGGCGATGTTTGAGACAGCGACCATGGTAAAATGATATTGTAACAGGCAGTGCTTGAGACAGCGACCATGGTAAAATGATATTGTCAAGGGCGGTGTTTGAGACAGCGACCATGGTATAATGATATTGTCACAGGCGGTGTTTGAGACAGCGACCATGGTAAAATGATATTGTCTCAGGCGGTGTTTGAGACAGCGACCATGGTATAATGATATTGTCTCAGGCGGAGTTTGAGACAGCGACCATGGTATAATGATATTTTCACGGGTGGTGTTTGAGACAGCGACCATGGTATAAAGATATTGCCACAGGCGTTGTTTGAGGCAGCGACCATCATGTTATAATGGTATTGTCACGGGCGGTGTTTGAGACAGCGACCATGGTAAAATGATATTGTCACGGACGGTGTTTGAGACAGCGACCATGGTATAATGATATTGTCAAGGGCGGTGTTCGAGACAGTGACCATGGTAAAATGATATTGTCACGAGCGGTGTTTGAGACAGCGCCCATGGTATAATGATTTTGTCACGGGCGGTGTTTGAGACAGCGACCATGGTACAATGATATTGTCACGGGCGGTGTTTGAAACAGCGACCATGGTATAATGATAACGCCACGGGCGATGTTTGAGACAGCGACCATGGTAAAATGATAATGTCACAGGCGGTGTTTGAGACAGCGACCATCATGCTATAATGGTATTGTCACGGGCGGTGTTTGAGACAGCGACCATGGTATAATGATATTGTCGCGGGTGGTGTTTGAGACAGCGACCATGGTATAATGATATTGTCACGGGCGGTGTTTGAGGCAGCCACCATGGTATAATGGTATTGTCGCGGGTGGTGTTTGAGACAGCGACCATGGTATAATGATATTGCCACGGGTGTTGTTTGAGGCAGCGACCATGGTATAATGAAATTGCCACAGGCGTTGTTTGAGGCAGCGACCATCATGTTATAATGGTATTGTTACGGGCGGTGTTTGGGACAGCGACCATGGTACAATGATATTGTCATGGGCGGTGTTTGAAACAGCGACTATGGTATAATGATATTGTCACGGGCGATGTTTGAGACCGACCATGGTACAATGATATTGTCACGGGCGGTGTTTGAAACAGCGACCATGGTACAATGATATTGTCTCAGGCGGTGTTTGAGACAGCGACCATGGTATAATGATATTGTCTCAGGCGGAGTTTGAGACAGCGACCATGGTATAATGATATTTTCACGGGTGGTGTTTGAGACAGCGACCATGGTATAATGATATTGCCACGGGCGTTGTTTGAGGCAGCGACCATGGTATAATGATATTGCCACAGGCGTTGTTTGAGGCAGCGACCATCATGTTATAATGGTATTGTCACGGGCGGTGTTTGAGACAGCGACCATGGTAAAATGATATTGTCACGGACGGTGTTTGAGACAGCGACCATGGTATAATGATATTGTCACGAGCGGTGTTTGAGACAGCGCCCATGGTATAATGATATTGTCACGGGCGATGTTTGAGACAGCGACCATGGTAAAATGATATTGTCACGGGCGGTGTTTGAGACAGCGCCCATGGTATAATGATATTGTCACGGGCGATGTTTGAGACAGCGACCATGGTACAATGATATTGTCACGGGCGGTGTTTGAAACAGCGACCATGGTATTATGATAACGCTACGGGCGTTGTTTGAGACAGCGACCATGGTAAAATGATAATGTCTCAGGCGGTGTTTGAGACAGCGACCATCATGCTATAATGGTATTGTCACGGGTGGTGTTTGAGACAGCGACCATGGTATAATGATATTGCCACGGGTGGTGTTTGAGGAAGCGACCATGGTATAATGATATTGCCACAGGCGTTGTTTGAGGCAGCGACCATCATGTTATAATGGTATTGTCACGGGCGGTGTTTGAGACAGCGACCATGGTAAAATGATATTGTCACGGACGGTGTTGGAGAAAGCGACCATGGTATAATGATATTGCCACGGGTGTTGTTTGAGGCAGCGACCATGGTATAATGATATTGCCACAGGCGTTGTTTGAGGCAGCGACCATCATGTTATAATGGTATTGTTACGGGTGGTGTTTGAGACAGCGACCATGGTACAATGATATTGTCATGGGCGGTGTTTGAAACAGCGACTATGGTTTAATGATATTGTCACAGGCGATGTTTGAGACAACGACCATGGTACAATGATATTGTCACGGGCGCTGTTTGTGACAGCGACCATCATGCTATAATGGTATTGTCACGGGCGGTGTTTGAGACAGCGACCATAGTATAATGATATTGTCATAGGTGGTGTTTGAGACAGCGACCATGGTATAATGATATTGCGACGGGTGTTGTTTGAGGCAGCGACCATGGTATAATGATATTTTCACGGGTGGTGTTTGAGACAGCGACCATGGTATAATGATATTGCCACGGGCGTTGTTTGAGGCAGCGACCATGGTATAATGATATTGCCACAGGCTTTGTTTGAGGCAGCGACCATCATGTTATAATGGTATTGTCACGGGCGGTGTTTGAGACAGCCACCATGGTAAAATGATATTGTCACGGGCGGTGTTTGAGACAACGCCCATGGTATAATGATATTGTCACGGGCGATGTTTGAGACAGCGACCATGGTACAATGATATTGTCACGGGCGGTGTTTGAAACAGCAACCATGGTATTATGATAACGCCACAGGCGTTGTTTGAGGCAGCGACCATGGTATAATGATATTGCCACGGGTGTTGTTTGAGGCAGCGACCATGGTATAATGATATTGCCACAGGCGTTGTTTGAGGCAGCGACCATCATGTTATAATGGTATTGTTACGGGCGGTGTTTGAGACAGCGACCATGGTACAATGATATTGTCATGGGCGGTGTTTGAAACAGCGACTATGGTTTAATGATATTGTCACGGGCGATGTTTGAGACAACGACCATGGTACAATGATATTGTCACGGGCGGTGTTTGAGACAGCGACCATCATGCTATAATGGTATTGTCACGGGCGGTGTTTGAGACAGCGACCATGGTATAATGATTTTGCCATGGGCGTTGTTTGAAGCAGCCACCATGGTATATTGATTTTGCCATGGGCGTTGTTTGAGGCAGCCACCATGGTATAATGATATTTTCACGGGTGTTGTTTGAGACAGCGACCATGGTATAATGGTATTGTCACGGGCGTTGTTTGAGACAGCGACCATGGTATAATGATATTGTCACAGGTGGTGTTTGAGACAGCGACCATGGTATAATGATATTGCCACGGGTGTTGTTTGAGGCAGCGACCATGGTATAATCATATTGCCACAGGTGTTGTTTGAGGCAGCGACCATCATGTTATAATGGTATTGTCACGGGCGGTGTTTGAGACAGCGACCATGGTAAAATGATATTGTCACGGACGGTGTTTGAGACAGCGACCATGGTATAATGATATTGTCAAGGGCGGTGTTCGAAACAGCGACCATGGTAAAATGATATTGTCACGGGCGGTGTTTGAGACAGCGACCATGGTACAATGATATTGTCACGGGCGGTGTTTGAAACAGCGACCATGGTATTATGATAACGCCACAGGCGTTGTTTGAGACAGCCACCATGGTATAATGATATTGTCACGGGTGGTGTTTGAGACAGCGACCATGGTATAATGATATTGCCACGGGTGTTGTTTGAGGCAGCGACCATGGTATAATGATATTGCCACAGGCGTTGTTTGAGGCAGCGACCATCATGTTATAATGGTATTGTTACGGGCGGTGTTTGAGACAGCGACCATGGTACAATGATATTGTCATGGGCGTTGTTTGAGACAGCCACCATGGTATAATGATATTGTCACGGGTGGTGTTTGAGACAGCGACCATGGTATAATGATATTGCCACGGGTGTTGTTTGAGGCAGCGACCATGGTATAATGATATTGCCACAGGCGTTGTTTGAGGCAGCGACCATCATGTTATAATGGTATTGTCACAGGCGGTGTTTGAAACAGCTACCATTGTATAATGATATTGTCACGGGCGGTGTTTGAGACAGCGACCATGGTACAATGATATTGTCACGGGAGGTGTTTGAAACAGCGACCATTGTATAATGATATTGTCACGGGCGGTGTTTGAGACAGCAGCCATGGTAAAATGATATTGCCACAGGCGATGTTTGAGAAAGCGACCATTTCACAATGATATTGTCACGGGAGGTGTTTGAAACAGCGACCATTGTAAAATGATATTGTCACGGGCGGTGTTTGAGACAGCGACGATGGTAAAATGATATTGTCACACGCGATGTTTGAGACAGCGACGATGGTAAAATGATATTGCCACGGGCGGTGTTTGAGACAGCGACCATGGTACAATGATATTGTCACGGCGGTGTTTGAGACAGCGACCATGGTATAATGATTTTGTCACAGGCGGTGTTTGAGACAGCGACCATGGTATACTGATATTGTCACTAGCGGTTGTTGAGGCAGCGACTATGGTATAATGATTTTGTCACAGGGGGTGTTTGAGACAGCGACCATGGTATAATGATATTGTCACTGGCGGTGGTTGAGGCAGCGACCATGGTAAAATGATATTGTCACTGGCGGTGTTTGAACTAGCGCCTATGGTATAATGATATTGTCACTGGACGTGGTTGAGGCAGCGACCATGGTATAATGATATTGTCACAGCGATGTTTGAGACAGCGACAATGGTATAATGATATTGTCACGGGCGGTGTTTGAGACAGCGACCATGGTACAATGATGTTGTCACGGGCGGTGTTTGAAACAGCGACCATGGTATAATGATATTGCCACGGGCGTTGTTTGAGGCAGCGACCATGGTATAATGATATTGCCACAGGCGTTGTTTGAGGCAGCGACCATCATGTTATAATGGTATTGTCACGGGCGGTGTTTGAGACAGCGACCATGGTAAAATGATATTGTCACGGACGGTGTTTGAGACAGCGACCATGGTATAATGATATTGTCAAGGGCGGTGTTTGAGACAGCGCCCATGGTATAATGATATTGTCACGGGCGATGTTTGAGACAGCGATCATGGTAAAATGATATTGTCACGGGCGGTGTTTGAGACAGCGCCCATGGTATAATGATATTGTCACGGGCGATGTTTGAGACAGCGACCATGGTACAATGATATTGTCACGGGCGGTGTTTGAAACAGCGACCATGGTATTATGATAACGCTACGGGCGTTGTTTGAGACAGCGACCATGGTAAAATGATAATGTCACAGGCGGTGTTTGAGACAGCGACCATCATGCTATAATGGTATTGTCACGGGTGGTGTTTGAGACAGCGACCATGGTATAATGATATTGCCACGGGCGTTGTTTGAGGCAGCCACCATGGTATAATGATATTGTCACGGGTGGTGTTTGAGACAGCGACCATGGTATAATGATATTGCCACGGGTGTTGTTTGAGGCAGCGACCATCATGTTATAATGGTATTGTTACGGGCGGTGTTTGAGACAGCGACCATGGTACAATGATATTGTCATGGGCGGTGTTTGAAACAGCGACTATGGTTTAATGATATTGTCACGGGCGATGTTTGAGACAACGACCATGGTACAATGATATTGTCACGGGCGGTGTTTGTGACAGCAACCATCATGCTATAATGGTATTGTCACGGGCGGTGTTTGAGACAGCGACCATGGTATAATGATATTGTCACAGGTGGTGTTTGAGACAGCGACCATGGTATAATGATATTGCGACGGGTGTTGTTTGAGGCAGCGACCATGGTATAATGATATTTTCACGGGTGGTGTTTGAGACAGCGACCATGGTATAATGATATTGCCACGGGCGTTGTTTGAGGCAGCGACCATGGTATAATGATATTGCCACAGGCTTTGTTTGAGGCAGCGACCATCATGTTATAATGGTATTGTCACGGGCGGTGTTTGAAACAGCTACCATTGTATAATGATATTGTCACGGACGGTGTTTGAGACAGCGACCATGGTATAATGATATTGTTAAGGGCGGTGTTCGAGACAGCGACCATGGTAAAATGATATTGTCACGGGCGGTGTTTGAGACAGCGCCCATGCTATAATGATATTGTCACGGGCGATGTTTGAGACAGCGACCATGGTACAATGATATTGTCACGGGCGGTGTTTGAAACAGCGACCATGGTATTATGATAACGCCACAGGCGTTGTTTGAGACAGCCACCATGGTATAATGATATTGTCACGGGTGGTGTTTGAGACAGCGACCATGGTATAATGATATTGCCACGGGTGTTGTTTGAGGCAGCGACCATGGTATAATGATATTGCCACAGGCGTTGTTTGAGGCAGCGACCATCATGTTATAATGGTATTGTTACGGGCGGTGTTTGAAACAGCGACTATGGTTTAATGATATTGTCACGGGCGATGTTTGAGACAACGACCATGGTACAATGATATTGTCACGGGCGGTGTTTGAGACAGCGACCATCATGCTATAATGGTATTGTCACGGGCGGTGTTTGAGACAGCGACCATGGTATATTGATTTTGCCATGGGCGTTGTTTGAGGCAGCCACCATGGTATAATGATTTTGCCATGGGCGTTGTTTGAGGCAGCCACCATGGTATAATGATATTTTCACGGGTGTTGTTTGATACAGCGACCATGGTATAATGGTATTGTCACGGGCGTTGTTTGAGACAGCGACCATGGTATAATGATATTGTCACAGGTGGTGTTTGAGACAGCGACCATGGTATAATGATATTGCCACGGGTGTTGTTTGAGGCAGCGACCATGGTATAATCATATTGCCACAGGTGTTGTTTGAGGCAGCGACCATCATGTTATAATGGTATTGTCACGGGCGGTGTTTGAGACAGCGACCATGGTAAAATGATATTGTCACGGACGGTGTTTGAGACAGCGACCATGGTATAATGATATTGTCAAGGGCGGTGTTCGAGACAGCGACCATGGTAAAATGATATTGTCACGGGCGGTGTTTGAGACAGCGCCCATGGTATAATGATATTGTCACGGGCGATGTTTGAGACAGCGACCATGGTACAATGATATTGTCACGGGCGGTGTTTGAAACAGCGACCATGGTATTATGATAACGCCACAGGCGTTGTTTGAGACAGCCACCATGGTATAATGATATTGTCACGGGTGGTGTTTGAGACAGCGACCATGGTATAATGATATTGCCACGGGTGTTGTTTGAGGCAGCGACCATGGTATAATGATATTGCCACAGGCGTTGTTTGAGGCAGCGACCATCATGTTATAATGGTATTGTTACGGGCGGTGTTTGAGACAGCGACCATGGTACAATGATATTGTCATGGGCGGTGTTTGAAACAGCGACTATGGTTTAATGATATTGTCACGGGCGATGTTTGAGACAACGACCATGGTACAATGATATTGTCACGGGCGGTGTTTGAGACAGCGACCATCATGCTATAATGGTATTGTCACGGGCGGTGTTTGAGACAGCGACCATGGTATATTGATTTTGCCATGGGCGTTGTTTGAGGCAGCCACCATGGTATAATGATTTTGCCATGGGCGTTGTTTGAGGCAGCCACCATGGTATAATGATATTTTCACGGGTGTTGTTTGAGACAGCGACCATGGTATAATGGTATTGTCACGGGCGTTGTTTGAGACAGCGACCATGGTATAATGATATTGTCACAGGTGGTGTTTGAGACAGCGACCATGGTATAATGATATTGCCACGGGTGTTGTTTGAGGCAGCCACCATGGTATAATCATATTGCCACAGGTGTTGTTTGAGGCAGCGACCATCATGTTATAATGGTATTGTCACGGGCGGTGTTTGAGACAGCGACCATGGTAAAATGATATTGTCACGGACGGTGTTTGAGACAGCGACCATAGTATAATGATATTGTCAAGGGCGGTGTTCGAGACAGCGACCATGGTAAAATGATATTGTCACGGGCGGTGTTTGAGACAGCGCCCATGGTATAATGATATTGTCACGGGCGATGTTTGAGACAGCGACCATGGTACAATGATATTGTCACGGGCGGTGTTTGAAACAGCGACCATGGTATTATGATAACGCCACAGGCGTTGTTTGAGACAGCCACCATGGTATAATGATATTGTCACGGGTGGTGTTTGAGACAGCGACCATGGTATAATGATATTGCCACGGGTGTTGTTTGAGGCAGCGACCATGGTATAATGATATTGCCACAGGCGTTGTTTGAGGCAGCGACCATCATTTTATAATGGTATTGTTACGGGCGGTGTTTGAGACAGCGACCATGGTACAATGATATTGTCATGGGCGGTGTTTGAAACAGCGACTATGGTTTAATGATATTGTCACGGGCGATGTTTGAGACAACGACCATGGTACAATGATATTGTCACGGGCGGTGTTTGAGACAGCGACCATCATGCTATAATGGTATTGTCACGGGCGGTGTTTGAGACAGCGACCATGGTATAATGATTTTGCCATGGGCGTTGTTTGAGGCAGCCACCATGGTATAATGATTTTGCCATGGGCGTTGTTTGAGGCAGCCACCATGGTATAATGATATTTTCACGGGTGTTGTTTGAGACAGCGACCATGGTATAATGGTATTGTCACGGGCGTTGTTTGAGACAGCGACCATGGTATAATGATATTGTCACAGGTGGTGTTTGAGACAGCGACCATGGTATAATGAT
This sequence comes from Lepidochitona cinerea, assembly GCA_963971465.1. Classification (NCBI taxonomy): domain Eukaryota; kingdom Metazoa; phylum Mollusca; class Polyplacophora; order Chitonida; family Tonicellidae; genus Lepidochitona; species Lepidochitona cinerea. The sequence goes on along the minus strand of OZ020555.1, from coordinate 37,838,036 downwards.
ATTGCCACGGGAGTTGTTTGAGGCAGCGACCATGGTATAATCATATTGCCACAGGTGTTGTTTGAGGCAGCGACCATCATGTTATAATGGTATTGTTACGGGCGCTGTTTGAGACAGCGACCATGGTACAATGATATTGTCATGGGCGGTGTTTGAAACAGCGACTATGGTATAATGATATTGTCACGGGCGATGTTTGAGACAACGACCATGGTAAAATGGTATAGTCACGGGCGGTGTTTGAAACAGCGACCATTGTATAATGATATTGTCACGTGCGGTGTTTGAGACAGCAACCATGGTATAATGATATTGTCACAGGCGGTGTTTGAGACAGCGACCATCATGTTATAATGGTATTGTCACAGGCGGTGTTTGAAACAGCTACCATTGTATAATGATATTGTCACGGGCGGTGTTTGAGACAGCGACCATGGTACAATGATATTGTCACGGGAGGTGTTTGAAACAGCGACCATTGTATAATGATATTGTCACGGGCGGTGTTTGAGACAGCAGCCATGGTAAAATGATATTGTCACAGGCGATGTTTGAGAAAGCGACCATTTCACAATGATATTGTCACGGGAGGTGTTTGAAACAGCGACCATTGTAAAATGATATTGTCACGGGCGGTGTTTGAGACAGCGACGATGGTAAAATGATATTGTCCCACGCGATGTTTGAGACAGCGACGATGGTAAAACGATATTGCCACGGGCGGTGTTTGAGACAGCGACCATGGTACAATGATATTGTCACGGCGGTGTTTGAGACAGCGACCATGGTATAATGATTTTGTCACAGGCGGTGTTTGAGACAGCGACCATGGTATACTGATATTGTCACTAGCGGTTGTTGAGGCAGCGACCATGGTATAATGATTTTGTCACAGGGGGTGTTTGAGACAGCGACCATGGTATAATGATATTGTCACTGGCGGTGGTTGAGGCAGCGACCATGGTAAAATGATATTGTCACTGGCGGTGTTTGAACTAGCGCCTATGGTATAATGATATTGTCACTGGACGTGGTTGAGGCAGCGACCATGGTATAATGATATTGTCACAGCGATGTTTGAGACAGCGACAATGGTAAAATGATATTGTCACGGGCGATGTTTGAGACAGCGGCCATGGTATAATGATATTGTCACGGGCGTTGTTTGAGACAACGACCATGGTATAACGATTTTGTCACAGGCGGTGTTTGAGTCATCGGGTATAATAAAGTTTTCATCAGGGTAATACAATGTGTCTGCGACCTTTTTCCTTTTGACAAAAGAGTCGTTCAGGGATCAGTTTCACGAACAATCTGTTCATGTTAAAATTAATAGCTTATGATAGACCTGTCGTGATGATGGATTAGGTTGTCTCTAAGTATACACTATCTCATTAAAATCAGTTATCCCACTCTTTCTACTTCGTGGACCATTATGACGGAAATGGAAAACTGTCATCTGTGATACTATGTGGAAATTTTGTATAATAGATCGTTAATACAGAAGCAGAACTTATCACAAAACCTATAACTGGATGCTTACCTCCTATTAAAGCATTTTTGTCTACCAGTTCGTTTTTTACATAACACAGATACATTTATTACATTCATCTTTACGTTTTAAATTGCATCAGCTACCAAGTTTTCTAAAGTTTTTCAGTCAAATTGTAAAATAAGAGGCCGTCTGATGATACCATTGTCGAAATTGTACACCAAGACAGCATATAATGACTAAAAGGAATGTATTTGCAGTTATGCTATATAGATGCTGCTTGTATTTAGAAAGCACTTACTCTTGGCACTGGCTAAATCAATTAGGTTCTTGCTGAAATTCAATTGTTGAAATTATGGGAAATATTAGAATTCATAAAAAAGTGCGAGATGTAAACCCGTTAGGATAGTTGATACGTGGAATAAGACCCTCATCAATAATGGCGATAAGAGGATCCAACCAAGTTGTATCTAGAGGTCAGTGACATTGTTATAATGTTATAGAGGTCAGTGACATTGTTATAATGTTATAGAGGTCAGTGACATTGTTATAATGTTATAGAGGTCAGTTACATTGTTATAATGTTATAGAGGTCAGTGACATTGTTATAATGTTATAGAGGTCAGTGACATTGTTATAATGTTATAGAGGTCAGTGACATTGTTATAATGTTATAGAGGTCAGTGACATTGTTATAATGTAATAGAGGTCAGTGGCATTGTTATAATGTTATAGAGGTCAGTGACATTGTTATAATGTTATAGAGGTCAGTGACATTGTTATAATGTTATAGAGGTCAGTGACATTGTTATAATGTTATAGAGGTCAGTGTCAGTGTTATAATGACTGATAAAACGCCCATTCCTCTTTTTCTGTTGACTACGAAAGTAACATTTTGTTTTCATGGCATTTTTGTACCTGTTAGCTGTTTTTTGTTCTTCTCTTATAAAAATATTGTTTCATTAATCTGTAAAGCAACAGATGGGTTGCGTTTCCTTCTTTAACTTCTGACTTCACTCGAACGACCTATGGGGGATGGTTGCCAGTCACAAGCGGAAGGTTGTGGGTTTCCTCCGGGCATAGAGCCCGGTTTCCCCCCCCACAATAATACTGACAACGTCTCCATATAAGTGAAATAATCTTGAGCGCGGCGTAAAACACCAAACAATCAATCCTTCTTTAACATTAGTTAGAAATATGTCGAAGGCTTGGCTACAAACAGAGAACGCTTCTGCAAATTTCTTTCTGGGCGATACCAAACGTATAGGTGACTTAGTTGGTGATTTGAAACAGTTAAAATTCCTCAAAACTCGTCCACATCATATCTAAACATTATTATTTAAATTCTGACGCTTTACTATGATTAGGGTACACAAGTGTTGTGAAACCCGGTTTCTGGAATCCTCAAAAGATGTGAGTGTGACCGTAGGCCTACTTACTTCACGGACAGCTCTCTCTCTGGTAAACTACATCCATTCCAGGATCAGTTGAACCGCGTTTCACAACTTGCCTTTTTTCCCGAGTATTCTGAGAAAAAAAACCTGGATTGAATTGACAAAAGCTGAGCTAAAGCATACTGTTAAAAGGTGAGTCTGCCCTTTTCAGCTGCACGTATCATTCTAACTACAGGTTGTAAATAGAGTAAATTTGGGCGGAAGAAAAAACACAGAACGATTATTCATTTGCCAGTCGGATAAGAGCCGGGGCATCAAAATAATGTATTTTTCTGGTGAGATTCCACCACTTATCAGTGGACGGAAGGCTAGGCTACAGAAAACCAATCCTGTTTGATACAATTTGGCCGTCTGATTAAATCTTTGACAAATACCGTACAAGACCAAATGAGTATGGATGCTGGCATGCGTAACTTATGGGGCTTGGGTTTCTCGTCGGTCAAATTAATCGGGTAGAATTGGTTTGGACAAATTGCTCCCAATGACGAAAGTCGTCTATTACGTCTGTTTGAGATATTTCTTGAGAACAAAAGTGCACAGACGGAATGGAATTCTCGGGTACATGTTCCGCCACATAATGATACATCAATTTGATTGGAGGAGGCATCACAGAGAAAACCAGTCAGGGAAAATTGGCTCAGACTAATTGCAGAACCCTTTGATTTGAAATCTTACAACACAGAAATCCTGTAGGTTCACTATTTCTTTAGTCTTGACTCAACTGCCTATTCTTAGTTGGTCAGGTATTTCGAGATTAGCTATCAGAAATGGTTTAGTCGAGCAAGACGCAAGTAATATCTCAGCAATCACCCAGCAGACACATTAATTACTACCAGTTATGTTTAAAATGATTGAATAGTGGTCGCGCCACTGTTCCTTTAGGAAAGGTGTCTGCAGCTTTTGGTTGTTTGCTTAAAGACGCATGAACCGATTCATTGTGACTAGTAAACCTATTTGTTCAAATTAATAGCTTCTGATAGAACTGTCATGATGATGGATTGATATGTCAATTTTGGTATATAATTAGTCATTAAATTGATTTATTCTATTATTTCTAGTTTAGTGGCCGTTTTGATCCAAATCAGAAACTTCTAAGTGGGTCTTCACGGATATTGTTTTTATTTCAACGTCAATCCTTTGTTGTTTTTTTTAAGGTACTTCAAATGCTCAACTTCTCTTAATTGGAATCAATTTTTTGCAACGCGTACCACATTTAGGCTGATATTTGAAGTTCAATATGGAAATTACGTCTTAAGAATCAGTAGGAAGAAAATATACATTCTGGAATGCATTCTTTATAAAATGATTCGATAGATATATTGATTTGATTAATTGATTGATGTTTTACGCTGCACTCAAGAGTATTTAACTTATATTGTGGCGTTGCCAGGTTTAGTGGGGGGGGCAACCCTTCCATATAAAGCAAACAAGTAAAAAAATCCTCTCAGAAAGTTTTCGATTTTTTTTAATTTGATCGGAGTTTCATGCAATCACGCTCGTACTCGATGGATGGCCTGTGTCGGAAATGAGGGACAATCCCTCTAACCGACTGAGCCACAGAGGTCCCCTACATAGAGGACATCGCCATAGTTCAACTACGTTCGTGTTTTCAGTGGTAATGAAAAGAGACAAAATAATCTGTAAGCCTTATCTTCCATCGCATAAAATGCTTTAGATATAATATCAGTTGATATACATTGATAGAGGCACTAACTGAAGGGACACTGACCGATAACCATTGGGGTTCAAATGGAACGTTTTACAAAGAGTCACTATAAAGCATTGCGAACAATGCTGACTATACTGTATTTACAGCTATGGTCTTTCATAGACAAAAGAGATGTTCGTGTTTGAATCATACCGATGAACACGCAATTGATAGTCTATTTTGTTATCAACGTTTGGTTAGAAACAAGAAAGGATTGCAAAAAACACAACAAACGTTATACTAGCACGCAAAGGTCAGACAATATGATATTGATGATTTGGAAAATGATTTGTCTTTTTCTACACATATTTAAAAAAAAACCTTTAAAAGAAGACACCGCCGAGGGTTGTATTTACTTCCCGTGGATTTTCAGTTTCGGGAAAAGGTCTTGGTTGATTTTTATTGAAAAATATACAGTTTGAGGCCAGCATAATTAATTTGATTCTGCATCGAGATCGATTATCGTTTTGTGATTGAATGCGTCTTCGCCTCTATATTTCCAGGATGAAGTGTGCTATTTACATTCAGTTGTCCAACAATAATTAGTCACAGAAAAAGCAAAAAAGTAAGGTGTTTGAGACAGCGACCATGGTACAATGATTTTGTGAAAGCGATGTTTGAGACAGCGACCATGGTAAAATGATATTGTCACGGGCGGTGTTTGAGACAGCGACCATGGTAAAATGACATTGTCACAGGCGGTGTTTACACCAGCGACCATGGTAAAATGATATTGTTACAGGCGGTGTTTACACCAGCGACCATGGTAAAATGATATTGTTACAGGCGGTGTTCGAGAGCAAACATGGTAAAATGATACTGTCACGGGCGGTGTTTGAGACAGCGACCATGGTATAATGATATTGTCACGGGCGATGTTTTAGACAGCGACCATGGTAAAATGATATAGTCACAGGCGGTGTTTGAGACAGCGACCATGGTATAATGATTTTGTGAAAGCGATGTTTGAGACAGCGACCATGGTATAATGATATTGTCACGGGCGGTGTTTGAGACAGCGACCATGGTAAAATGATATTGTCACGGGCGATGTTTGAGACAGCGACCATGGTATAATGATATTGCTACGGGCGTTGTTTGAGACAGCGACCATGGTATAATGAGTTTGTCACAGGCGGTGTTTGAGACAGCGACCATGGTATAATGATATTGTCATTGGCGGTGGTTGAGGCAGCGACCATGGTACGATGATATTGTCACGGGCGGTGTTTGAAACAGTGACCATGGTATAACGATTTTGTCACAGGCGGTGTTCGAGTCATCGGGTATAATAAAGTTTTCATCAGGGTAATACAATGTGTCTGCGACCTTTTTCCTTTTGACAAAAGATTCGTCCAGGGATCAGTTTCACGAACAATCTTTTCATGTTAAAATTAATAGCTTACGATAGACCTGTCGTGATGATGCATTAGGTTGTCTCTAAGTATACACCATCTCATTAAAATCAGTTATCCCACTCTTTCTACTTCGTGGACCATTATGACCGAAATGGAAAACTGTCATCTGTGATACAATGTGGAAATTTTGTATAATAGATCGTTAATACAGAAGCAGAAATTATCACAAAACCTATTACTGGACGCTTACCTCCTATTAAAGCATATTTGTCTACCAGTTCGTTTTTTACTTAACACAGGTACATTTGTTACGTTCATCCTTAGGTTTTAAATTGCATCAGCTACCAAGTTTTCTAAACTTTTTGTGTCAAAATCCGGAGATGATTGTCTATTTTCCAAACTATTGTAAAATAAGAGGCCGTCTGATGATACCAGTGTCGAAATTGTACACCAAGACAGCATACAATGACTAAAACGAATGTATTTGCAGTTATGCTATATAGATGCTGCTTGTATTTAGAAAGCACTTACTCTTGGCACTGGCTAAATCAATGATGGTTCTTGCTGAAATTCAATTGTTGAAATTGTGGGAAATATTAGAATTAATAAAAAGTAAGGGATGTAAACCCGTTAGATAGTTGATACCTGGAATAAGACCCTCATCAATAATGGCGATAATAGGATCCAACCAAGTTGTATCTAGAGGTCAGTGGCATTGTTATAATGTTATAGAGGTCAGTGACATTGTTATAATGTTATAGAGGTCAGTGACATTGTTATAATGACTGATAAAACGCCCATTTCTCTTTTACTGTTGACTACGAAAGTAACATTTTGTTTTCATGGCATTTTTGTAACTGCCAGCTGTTTTTGTTCTTCTCTCATAAAAATATTGTTTCATTAATCCGAAAAGCAACAGATGGGTTGCCTTTCCTTCTTTAACTTCTGACTTCACTCGAACGACCTATGTGGGATGGTTGCCAGTTACCCGTGGAATGTTGTGGGTTTCCTCCGGGCATAGAGCCCGGTTTCCTCCCACAATAATACTGGCGACGCCGCCATACAAGTGAAATAATCTTGAGCGGGGGGTAAACCCCCAAACAAACAATCAATCCCTCTTTAACATTAGTTAGAAATATGTCGAAGGCTTGGCTACAAACAGAGAACGCTTCTACAAAATTCTTCCTGGGCGATACCAAACGTATAGGTGACTTACATGTAGTTGGTGATTTGAAACAGTTTAAATTTCTCAAAACTCGTCCACATTATATCTAAACATTATTTCTTAAATTCTGACGCTTTACTACGATTAGGGTAAACACCTTTCCGAGAAATCTGGGCTCTGCCGAATTTTAGACACATTAGCAGCGATATAATACAAGTCGCCGTTAGACCGATAATCCGGGATAGGTACATACGTGTTGTGAAACCCGGTTTCTGGAATCCTCGAAAGGTGTGAGTGTGACCGTACTAACTTCATCTCTGGTAAACTACATCCATTCCAGGATATCAGTTGAACCGCGTTTCATCACTTGCCTTTTTTCCCTAGTATTCTGAAAAAACTGGATTGAATTAACACAAGCTGAGCTAAAGCATACTGTAAAAAGGTGAGTCTGTCCCTTTCAGCAGCGCGTATCATTCTAACTACAGGTTGTAAATAGTGTAAATCTGGGCGGAAGAAAAACACAGAACGATTATTCATTTGCCAGTCGGATAAGAGCCGTGGCATCAAAATAATGTATTTTTTCTGGTGAGATTCCACCACTTATCAGTGGACGGAAGGCTAGTCTACAGATAACCAATCCCGTTTGATACAATTTGGCTGTCTGATTAAATCTTTGACAAATACCGTACAAGACCAAATGAGTATGGATGCTGGCATGCGTAACTTATGGGGCTTGGGTTTCTCGTCGGTCAAATTAATCGGGTAGAATTGGTTTGGACAAATTGCTTCCAATGACGAAAGTCGTCTATTACGTCTGTTTGAGATATTTCTTCAGAACAAAAGTATAGTTTATAAAGTGCACAGACGGAATGGAATTCTCGGATACATGTTCCGCCACATAATGATACATCAATTTGATTGGAGGAGGCATCACAGAGAAAATCAGCCAGGGAAAATTGGCTCAGACTAATTGCAGAACTCTTTGATTTGAAATCTTACAACACAGAAATCCTGTAGGTTCACTATTTCGTTCCGATTTCGCTCTTTAGTCTTGACTCAACTGCCTATTCTTAGTTGGTCAGGTATTTCGAGATTAGCTATCAGAAATGGTTTAGTCGAGCAAGACGCAAGTAATATCTCAGCAATCACCCAGCAGACACATTAATTACTACCAGTTATGTTTAAAATGATTGAATAGTGGTCGCGCCACTGTTCCTTTAGGAAAGGTGTCTGCAGCTTTTGGTTGTTTGCTTAAAGACGCATGAACCGATTCATTGTGACTAGTAAACCTATTTGTTCAAATTAATAGCTTCTGATAGAACTGTCATGATGATGGATTGATATGTCAATTTTGGTATATAATTAGTCATTAAATTGACTTATTCTATTATTTCTAGTTTAGTGGCCGTTTTGATCCAAATCAGAAACTTCTAAGTGGGTCTTTACGGATATTGTTTTTATTTCAACGTCAATCCTTTGTTGTTTTTTTTAAGGTACTTCAAATGCTCAACATCTCTTAATTGGAATTCATTTTTTTGCGACGCGTACCACATTTAAGCTGATATTTGAAGTTCAATATTGAAATTACGCCTTGAGAATCAGTAGGAAGAAAATGTACATTTCGGAATACATTATTTATAAAAGGATAGTGTATGTTCGAAAGATATATTGATTTGATTAATTGATTGATGTCTTACGCTGCACTCAAGAGTATTTAATTTATATTGTGGCGTTGCCAAGTTTAGTGGGGGGTGGCAACCCTTCCATATAAAGCAAACAAGTAACAAAATCCACTCAGAACGTTTTCGATTTTTTTCAATTTGGTCGGAGTTTGATGCAATCATGCTCCGACTCGATGGAAGGCCTGTGTCGGAAATAAGGGACAATCCCTCTAACCGACTGAGCCACCGAGGGCATACATAGAGGGCATCGCCATAGTTCAACAACGTTCGTGTTTTCAGTGGTAATGAAAAGAGACAAACTAATCTGTAAGCCTTATCTTCCATCGCATAAAATGCTTTAGATATAATATCAGTTGATATACATTGATAGAGGCACTCACTGAAGGGACACTGACCGATAAGCAAAGGGGTTCAAATGGAGCGTTTTACAAAGAGTCACTATAAATCATTGCGAACAATGCTGACTATACTGTATTTACAGCTATGGTCTTTTATAGACAAAAGAGATGTTCGTGTTTGAATCATACCGATGAACACGCAATTGACAGTCAAAGTTATCAACGTTTGGTTAGAAACAAGAAAGGATTGCAAAAACACAACAAACGTTATACTGGCACGCAAAGGTCAGACAATATGATAGTGATGATTTGGAAAATGGTTTATCTTTTTCTACACATATTTTAAAAAAAAACCTTTAAAAGAAGACATCGCCGAGGATTGTTTTAATTACCGGTGGCCTTTCAGTTTCGGGAGAAGGTCTTGGTTGATTTTTATTGAAAAATATACAGTAAAAGTGAAGTTTGAGGCCAGCATAAGTAATTTGATTCTGCATCGATTGAGATCGATTATCGTTTTGTGATTGAATGCGTCTTCACCTCTATATTCTAAGGATGAAGTGTGCTATTTACATTCAGTTGTTCAACAGCAATCAGTCACAGAAAAAGCAAAAAGTAGCCATAAAACAGTGAGCCGATAGGACTTTGGACTTATGACAGGGGAGATTTACAACCCGCTCTGGAGCTTCGGTCTGTAGATTCAAACCTCAGGCCGCTGTGTTTAAACAAATGTATGAAGGCCACAGCGTCGTTATGACCTTATAAAATGACCATATAAATAAATTATATTTTATATTCGTATTAAGACTATGCCCTTTTAAGAGGTTGGGTTTCACGAACTGTGAATTTTGTCTATTTAGCAAGAATTTCATTCTCAATGCGTTTAAGTTATTTTATTATGACTTTGCTTTTGTTTTACGACTATTAAGTCAATATAAGCAGTAATATATTTCAAATGTTTTATTATATATATTCTATAATGTTCTTTTATTTGTTAAAGTGGCATGAGCTGCCAAAATTCACACACTTTTTTCATAGTTTCTGATCAACACCACAGTAAGAGGCTTTGAAGGCCATCGAAAGACTAAATGATTTGCGTTGGAATGAGGAAAATCCATACAGTATGTGGCTTGTACGAACCGAAAACGTGTTCCAAAAGTAAACAAAATTTAAATAACCGGGACGACCATACATTCATTCTAAGGCAAAGTTAGTTTAAAAGAGTACTTTATCGTACATTTTCGAGACTAGAAGCTATAAAAAGCTTCTGAATTATACGTCTTGAAAAAAATGGCCAATAATTCCAACGTTCTGTTTTAACGTCAAAATATCAACATTTTGGCAGCTCATGCCACTTTAAGCTTGTTTTCCACTTCTGTTTAAACTCATATACATTTACTCTTAACCTTATTTCCATTTCGAATACAATTATATATTTTACCTTATGATATTATGTCGTTCATAGTCTTGCCATAGTTTGTCTGTTGCAATTGCTTCCAACATTCGGAAGCATATGTCTACTCTCTGTCTTCTTAATCTTAATCTGTAGTCGGCACAAATAGACTTCTGAATAATGTGTTACTGCTTTTGTAAGCCTCTTCTTTAAATCAAATTTGATTTCAGCTTATATTACCATGCTGCAATTAAAATAACCTTCCAATTCGCCAACTACTAATAATTTGGAACTATTGAGCAAAACAACTAATAAAACCAGTGTACTAAACCAACGGGAAAAAGCGTCTACAAGTTAATTACACCCGATATCGTCGAATGGGATTTTTGGTATTTGCACCTTCCAGAACTTACTTGTGTATGTGATATTTTGTGAGTTCCGTTGTATTTATAGAAATCCAGTAAACTTTGACAGGTATAAATCTGGTAGCCTATAGGCCAGTGTGTTTGGAACCATGGTCGTCGAGATCATTTGGCGTAGTTTTAGGGGCTTTACAAGCGTCAGTCACGGCCACACGTTATTTATTAGTCTAATTCATTAGTCTTAAATTGTTCGGGGTCCAACTCGGGAATCCTGTTAGTGGTTTAAATTAAACGAACAGATTTGTACCCATGTAACCATAGCTTTCGTTGGACATTACTCTACCAAAGACATTTACACTCGTCCGGTTAACAATCTATGTCATTTACAAAATTGCCTTTTCCAAATATTTGCCCATCCCAATAGTCTCGATTCACAAACTGTTGTATATAAAAATTAAGCATTGGTTAAAGAAAGCAGATTCCTGTAATGGTAATTTTCAGTGTTTTCTTTGACCTACTTGGAGACGACGTGGATCTGGAAAATATCGCCAGTATAATCGTTTTTCCTTACGTTCAGGCATTTATAGGTCAAAATTAAGGCATAAAAACTGTTTGAATTTGATATCTCAATGTTTTCTTTCTATATTCAGTTTAAATTATACGATATAATCAGGGCAGCTTCTTCTACTTTCCTGTGACAACTGCTTGCAATTAGGGACAATGGTAAAAGCAAAAGTTGACTGGCAATTTTTTTGGACAAACAAAGAAGACGGAAACTGGCAGGTTTTAAATCTGGTGACCGCCAATGTGTCAGACATAAACCGGAATACATAACAGGTACCCTAGGGGAGATGTTTATCAAAAATAACTTTTTTCAGACAAGATATAATCCATTTGCTGAAGAAAATGTATAGACCGGGATAGATAAAATACAGTATCGGCCAATGAGTCGAGCACTTACCGAATATATCACAAGTGCCTGGGGAAAATGCTTGTCGAGAATAGTAATTCTCTAAGATGTATTAGTCTCTAAAAGAGCTAACCTTCAACTTGATGCCATGTATAAAAGTAAGTCTAGCAGACATCATGCGATTTATTCGCCTTTTTATTGCTCTTTTGAAGCCAATTGGACTCATGTCTCACGTTAAATTTGTCTTATTTTATAAACGGATGAACATATTTTGTCTTTGTCTTCATATTGCTCCACCAAGGTCATGCACAAGGTGCCTTTCTAGAGTTGTCTGCTATCGCATTATATCACGACCACCTAAAGGTTACAAACTCCACTCACCGTAATTAACTTAGCTGATGTCATAAAACGTCTCCTTAATTAGGTTTTAAAAAGATTTGTTTTCACTGGGTCGCGTAAGAATGGAATTTTGAAACCTTCCCTGTCCGATAGTGGTGTTGGGAATCTTAAAGGCCCACTTGCCGCCGTAGCCTGTTTAAATTTGCTAAGAAAACCAATTTACATGAGCTTACTACGACTAATACCACTAAACTTAAACATAGGACACATAAAACATGTCTAGTTAGCTTTAGAATGTAGAAATGGGGTGAAAAACAAACGAAGAATCGAAGCCTGATTACAACAACAACGATCAGTGTCGGTCAACTTTCGTGTTGGATTACCCTCATTTCAGGCCTTTTTGTCTGTGGTTTACACTCAAACAATTATCAGCAGGCTTTTCCAGTCGCTGTTAACCGATCGTCAGTCTGTATTTCTCAGATAAATAGGCCTACGTAAAATTACACTGTGCCGTTAGTTCACTCACTCGACTGAAACATAAAATCGCCAATAGGGGGCAGATCGGTTTGTTTACGTTCCGGGTACGTAACAATTCAAATTTTCAACTTCAAATTAAAAATACAAAGTGACGTCCAAACTTTTAAATTTTGGTAAAAATAGAAAGTTCCTAACTTATATTGTCTGGGAAAAATACAGAATACGGTCTTTCTTTTTTAATGTAAACAATATTCCTGATTTTCGCGGCAAGTGTGCCTTTAAATAAGATTGATTGATTGGAATTTTGCACCGCGCTCAAGATCATTTCACTTATATGGCAGCGAAAAGAAGTTAGATTAAGCAGATCCTTAAACATCAAACATACATTTTTAAACAAGAACTGACAGAAACACAAAATAGTAAAAACTGCTGTAACTTATTTTTGAATGTACTATTACATTTATCTCCAAAACAGCAAAACTTACGTACCATATGTCCTAGAAATAAAAACTCTATATAAATAGCTATTTGTTTTCATCTTAACACAATTTTTAATAACTAGATCTTTGAGAAGGTTTTTAAAAAAATATTGGTCTATACCATAATTTTAAAAAATTGTCACAGGTTAGCTCGCCTCGTACGATCAAGCTAGCCTGTGAACTGTGGGCCCATTCTTAACCTCTGGAACCCACACAGAGGCCCAAGGATTAGTCGCCTCTTACGATCAGGCACCTTGGGTTAGCTGTGTGTCTACTATTATCCCCCCCCCCCCCCCACCCCACACACACACGGGGACTTTAATAGGAAACATCCTAATTCACACCATATAAGTTATTATTTCTAATGCATTTCGCAGGAATCTTGTCGCAGAGGAACTTCTTCAGAAGAGTGGATTGTTTTCCATCCAAGTTGATTCATGGTGTTATTGAAGATACTCCTATTGACATGGATATTGAATACTAAAGGCATACAATGTCTGTAATCATGTAATATGACCGTGCAAATAAACGTACAATCAAATGTCAGTTTTGAATTATCATCTATACGGATGTATTTGACAACATACAATAGCAATAGACTTCTTATATCCATTTCCCAGGAGTAATTGAAAACATTTTTACAATCAGTTATACAAATGCTAATGATTCAAAGCATTTTCTTGTAAAGTAAGCCTTGCAAAAAAGCCTGCATATCGTCTAGCCTTATTTTCAAATTCTCACGTTTCAAACTCATTAACGTCAGATATTGTTTGGTGAGAAAGATCAAACACCTTATAACGAATTAAATTGGAAAAACAAAGAATAGACCCCAAGACCATAAAATAAAAGGAAGCCCTGAGTAATGAGACGGATTAGATTACCTTTAAAGATAACCCCATTATTTGGAAGTGCCAGGAACCTGCTCTATCAAACCATCAACATAATTTTGATGCCAAAAAGAACAAGCAACTTAAAATAAAATCGCCTGTGGATTTGATTAGAAAACAAATCATCAATCTCAGTTACGCTAAATAATATATGGCATTCTTTGACAATTGATTTTATTCCTCTAACAATTCGGCTTGGATGACAGTCTTCGTCTCATGTATCTGGGTATGATTTCAATTTGAAGATTGGAAGAGAATTCCCGATCAGGTTTGATTTGTCTGAGGCATCCGTTGAAATATATGCTCCTCGTGTTGCTGGGATCAATAGTGGATTGTCCATTTGACTGTGATCGATCTGTTTATAGAAATAAACGAGTTCGCAAATGTTTTATCATTTCTTTGTGGACCTACGACTGGCTCAGGAGATTGTTAGAAAACTTTAAATTTGGTTGCAATTGCTACGTAGCATAAACGACTACATACCAAAGTGACATTGACAGCCGATTAAGAATGTGTTTCTGTTCAATCATCACATGGGATATTTCTGAAAGTAAATATCAATTCCGTAAAACCTGAAAATACCCAATCTTAATCTTTTAATATGGTCTGCAAATATAGAAATATTAATAAGATATTTGGTTAATGGTGGAAACTGCAGTTATTTGATGGCAAAAGCTGAAGTCGGAAATAGGCTCAACTAGCAAGACCAAATAGAAGGAAAAGGAAGGTATTGAGATTGTTTTCCAGCTTTGACTGGTACAGAAAGAAAAAATAAGATTATTTGAGAGACTTTGTTTAGTGGAAGTATTTTAGATATGTTGGTTAGCCACCCAGAGAAAAAGCATAACACAATCGTCTGCAAAATTCCAACGATAGGGGTACTTAATACTCTAACTAAAACTGTAGACTTCTCAATTGTAAACTTGAATGACGACAGACATCTCACTCTGTGGGAAATGGCTCAGTTCGTACTATATGCTACGTGGCATTTAGTTGGAAATGTTCAAACTGTATAGCTAAACTATATTAATGGCGAGCTGGTCAGTTGGAAATTGTTACGCGTTGAAAAACATAACTTATAAAATCAACTTATCTTTTTTTTTATTTTCTCCTATCAACATCCCTATCGGTCCTTTAGTTTGTCACTCACATCACTCCGTTTACTGTGGCCAAGGTAATATCGACAACTACAGCGGATCGAGGTAAATTAAGGGCTTCACATATATGTTTTAAAGTGGCATGAGCTGCCAAAATGTTGATATTTTGAAGTTAAAACAGAATGTTGAAACTATTGGCTATTTTTCTCAAGACGTATAATTCAGAAGCGTTATAGTGATTCAAGTCTCGAGAATGTACGATAAAGCATTGTTTTGAACTAACTTTGGCTTAGAATGAATGAATGGTCGTCCCGGTTATTTAAATTTTGCTTACTTTTCGGACACTATTTCGGTTCGTATAGGCCGTAGACTTTATGGATTTAGTTCGAAACCCACGCTGTATTTAGTTTCAGTGGATAAAATAGCAACCCGTATATATTGAAATACCATCATCTTTATGAAAGGATAGCAATAATTGGTAAAATTCCATAACCTAATTACGAGTGGATGACATACGTGTATGAAGTCTTCATAAGCATTTCTAGGAAAGTTTTCCGTTAAAGACCTTTATACTTATAGACCTACTCTCATAAAATAACAGACTCAGACACCACGTATTTTTTATTTCATTAGCTTTGGTACATCTTCATGTGTTACCTATCCTATCAATTAGGTGTATAACAAATGCGACTAGTTTTGAAATTCAAGTATATGATAGACCTACGCAAAGAAATGTATTATAATAAAGATATCATCTACATGTACATCGGATATTTGTGTCAGATCCACCATATCTGCATGGACTTCTGTTATTTACTTCGCAAACAATGAACTTGAACAACCTAGTGAATCTGTCTGAGTAAATTGTTTACTAAAATTGCAAATGCCCACTCTCGTCCCACGTGAAGGAAAGAAGTTCAATTTCCGACAACCAAGCTGCATTCAAAACTGTCCACTGGCTTACAAATCACCATCTTGTTATCTGAGCTAAAACACAGAATTTAAAAAAAAAACACGAAAACTGTTTCTCTATGCATTGTGATACCGCTATAATGTTATCGAATCAAAAGCCCTTTGTCGTACCATCCAAAGGTTGTGCTATTTATTTATATTTGATATACTCTATATGCTCATTTCAACTGTGTATACTTATTCAATTTCAATTGTACATAGTTTAAATTCAACTTTTCCCCACAGGTTGTTTCCTGACTTATTGTCACTTTACTTTATTAACAAATGTTTCAGGACTTTCAGAACATTAATATAAGAATCCATGTAATCTAATTGGCTTTTTCCGATAGCTCGTATTTGAATCTCTTGGATTTAATTGGTGGATTTGAATAGCCTGGTTTTCAGCACACCACAACTTTGGTTTTCTTTGCACCTGACCGGGAGCTTGTTTCACAAAACGGCGTAGCGTAAGTTTCCACGTAACTGCCCTAGCAACGTATCTCTACATGATGGGTTGCTATCGCCGTGACTTGAAAATTCGCGCTGCGCCGCTTTGCAAAACAGGCTCCAGGGGCCTGTTTCACAAAACGACCTAGTGTAAGTTTTTACGTAACTGCCGTAGCAACCCATACTGTAGAGGTATGTTAGTATGAAAGTTACGCAAAAAATACATCTACGCTGCATTGTGAAACAGGCTCCAGGTCCCTGCACTGCCACTTTTGACACAAATTACATGAGATGATCAAATGACTGACCTACAATGAACATCTATCATCGATTGAAAAAGATCTTTATCATGAATGGGATTATATATCCAAGCTATATTCAGAGCTACTTTATCATAAATATTCTGTATTTCTTGCTTGGAGTAGTACAACCTCTCTATTTGATGAGATTGAATGTATCAGTGTTAGATGAGTCAGAGAAACGATGAGTATTAATTTAAATTGAGAAGATGCTGTCGCCATACATTTTAATAGATATGTTTGTTTGTATATAGATCTGGAACTGAAATAATCCAAAGAGTCAGTGGATATCACAACCTGGTACCACCGAATGGGCATGCTACTGCATTTTTATGGTTTAATAAAGATCAACAAAGTTGAATATAAGAGTGTCTGATTGATTCTGATAACGGTATGTAATAATTGTCTATTGTGTATTGATCAAGAACATGGAGTTTACCAGAATCCTTAAAGTGGCATGAGCTGCCAAAATTCACACTTTTTTTATAATTTCTGATCGTCACGACAGTAAGAGGCTTTGAAGGCCATCAAAAAACTAAATGATTGGCGCTGGAATAAGGAAAATCCATACAGTATGTGGCCTGCACGAACAGAAGACGTGTTCGAAAAGTAAACAAAATTTAAATAACCAGGACGACCGTTCATTCATTCTAAGTCAAAGTTAGTTCAAAACAATACTTTATCGCATATTTTCGAGACTAGACGCACCAAAAAGCTTCTGAATTATACGTCTTGAGAAAAATAGCCAATAATTTTAACATTCTGTTTTAAGTATTAGTATTTTGGCAGCTCATGCCACTTTAAAGTACAAATAATTTTCTAAAATGATTTAAACTTACATTGTATAGCCTATATAAGTTAATGTATAGCCAAACTGTTATTTATTTTAACAATAGTTTGTAACGAGAGGGTGTATTGCTATCTTTGTACTACTGAATCAAATAAAAGGCTAAAAACCACTCAACCCCGTAACTGTTGAAATGTGTTATTTTTCATTTATGCACCACACAATCCGGTTACATATTCACATCACTCAAAACACATGGCGCATTCTGTAGTCGATCGTTATAAGGCTTAGTAATCCGGATGACAGATGACGCTTTTTATAACGTTTTGGTGATGTAGACAATTCCATTTGACGTATTTTCACGCGCGGTGTTTGAGGCAGCGACCATGGTATAATGATATTGTCACGGGCGGTGTTTGAGACAGCGACCATGATATAATGATATTGCCAATTTTTGGACTGAGTGGGATTCTAACCCGCGACCCATTCGTGGAAGGCTGTTCGGATAGAGCGTCCAACGCTCTACCTACTGAGCCACGGAGGCGTCCACTGCTAAAAGAAGTAGAAGTATGAATTATTGTTTAATGTACTATCACATTAATCTCTAAAGCAGCAATACGTATGCCCTATATGTTCTAGAAATATAAACTCTTTATAAATAGCTATTTGTTTTCATGTTAACACAATTTTAAATAACTAGATCTTTGAGAACGTTTTGAAAAACATATTGGTCTAAACCATAATTTTAAAAAATTGTCACAGGTTAGCTCGCCTCGTACGATGAAGCTGGCCTGCGAGCTGTGGGCCCATTCTTAACCTCTGGAAGCCACACAGAGGCCCAAGGATTAGTCAGCTCTTACGATCAAGCACCTTGGGTTAGCTGTGTGTCTACTATTACCCCCCCCCCCCCACACACACACACACCTGGACTTTAATAGGAAACATCCTATTTCATACCATATCATTTATCATTTCTAATGGATTTCGTAGGAATCTTGTCGCAGAGGAACTTTAGAAGAGTGGATTGCTTTCCATCCAAGTTGTTTCTATGGTGTTATTGAAGATACTCCTATTGACATGGATATTGAACACTAAAGGCATACAATGTCTGTAATCATGTAATATGACCGTGCAAATAAACGTACAATCAAATGTCAGTTTTGAATTATCATCTATACGGATGTATTTGACAACATACAATAGCAATAGACTTCTTATATCCATTTCCCAGGAGTAATTGAAAACATTTTTACAATCAGTTATACAAATGCTAATGATTCAAAGCATTTTCTTGTAAAGTAAGCCTTGCAAAAAAGCCTGCATATCGTCTAGCCTTATTTTCAAATTCTCACGTTTCAAACTCATTAACGTCAGATATTGTTTGGTGAGAAAGATCAAACACCTTATAACGAATTAAATTGGAAAAACAAAGAATAGACCCCAAGAACCTAAAATAAAAGGAAGCCCTGAGTAATGAGACGGATTAGATTACCTTTAAAGATAACCCCATTATTTGGAAGTGCCAGGAACCTGCTCTATCAAACCATCAACATAATTTTGATGCCAAAAAGAACAAGCAACTTAAAATAAAATCGCCTGTGGATTTGATTAGAAAACAAATCATCAATCTCAGTTACGCTAAATAATATATGGCATTCTTTGACAATTGATTTTATTCCTCTAACAATTGGGCTTGGGTGACAGTCTCCGTCTCATGTGTGCGTTCTGGGTATGATTTCAATTTGAAGATTGGAAAAGAATTCCCGATCAGGTTTGATTTGTCTGTGGCATCTGTTGAAATATATGCTCCTCGTGTTGCTGGGATCAATAGTGGATTGTCAATTTGACTGTGATTGATCTGTTTATTGAAATAAACGAGTTCGCAAATGTTTTATCATTTCTTTGTGGACCTACGACTGGCTCAGGAGATTGTTAGAAAACTTTAAATTTGGTTGCAATTGCTACGTAGCATAAACGACTACATACCAAAGTGATATTGACAGCCGATTAAGAATTTGTTTCTGTTCAATCAGCACATGGGATATTTCTAAAAGTAAATATCAATTCCGTAAAACCTGAAAATACCTAATCTTAATCTTTTAATATGGTCTGCAAATATAGAAATATAAATAAGATTAAATATTTGGTTAATGATGGAAACTGCAGCTATTTGATGACAAAAGATGAAGTCGGAAATAGGCTCAACTAGCAAGACCAAATAGATTGATTGATTTATTGTTTGGTGTTTTACGCCGCGCTCAAGAATTATTTCACTTATATGGCGGCGTTGCCAGTTTTATTGTGGGAGGAAACCGGGCTCTATGCCCGGAGGAAACCCACGACCTTCCGTTGGTAACTGGCATCCATCCCACATAGGTCGTTCGAGTTTCCAATTTTTTGGACTGAGTGGGATTCGAACCCACATAAAACGCGGATGAAGTCTGACTAAATGTTTATCTTTGGCTACAGATCACAAAGACGACAGACATCTCACTCTGTGGAAAATGGCTCTGTTCGTACTATAAGCTACCTGGCATTTACCTGGAAATGTTCAAACTGTATATTTCCTCCGGGCACAGAGCCCGGTTTCCTCCCACAATAAAACTGGCAACGCCGCCATATAAGTGAAATAATCTTGAGCGCGGCGTAAAACACCAAACAATCAATCAATCAAACTGTATAGCTAAAGTATATTAATGGCGGACTGGTCAGTTGGAAATTGTTACGAGTTGAAAAACATAACCTTCAAAATCACCTTATCTTTTTCTGATTGTCTCCTATCAACATTCCAATCGGTCCTTTAGTTTGTCACTCACTTCACTCCGTTTACTGTAGCCAAGGTAATATCGACAAATATAGCGGATCGAGGTAAATTGAGGGTTTCACATATATGTTTTAAGCAAACAAAAAAAAAACAATCGAACAAAAAACCAATAGAAAACGATGACATCACATGCCATATAACCGATCCAAGTACAAAGTACAATTTAGGGAATCCAGACGGAAACGAAAATGACATCAATAAGAACCATTTTACCATTCATAGTGCATTTAGTTCGAAACCCACGCTGTATTTAGTTTCAGTGGATAAAATAGCAACCCTTATAGATTGAAATACCACCGTCTTTATGGAAGGATATCAATAATTGGTAAAAGTCCATAACCTAATTACGAGTGGTTGACATACGTGTATGAAGTCTTCATAACGATTCTAGGAAAGTTTTCCTTTAAAGACCTTTATACTTATAGACGTACTCTCATAAAATAACAAATTTAGACACCATGTATTTTTTATTTCATTAGCTTTGGTACGTCTTCATCTGTTACCTATCCTGTCAATTAGGTGTATAACAGATGCGACTAGTTTTGAAATTCAAGTATATGATAGGCCTACACAAATAAAGGTATTATAATAAAGAAATCATCTACATGTACATCGGACATTTGTGGCAGATCCACCATATCTGCATGGCCTTCTGTTATTTACTTCAAATCTTTCAATGGCATTTAGAAGTTGAAAGGTTACAATAAGGTGAAGAATAACTTATGGATAACAACTTCTTGGTTTATTGGGTGACGACGTTTCGATGTAGTTCTTACATCGTTATCAAAGTCATTGACTATTGTTATTTGACTATTGTGATTTACTTGGCAAACAATGAACTTGAACAACCCAGTGAAAAGAATACTTGGCTTTTTATATGATCATCTATACACAAGTTGCAGTCACACCGATCGAGAGAACTACGGCAATTCTAAGTTGTCTGAAAAAATTGTTTAGTAAAATTGCAAATGCCCACTCTCATCCCACGTGAAGGAAAGAAGTTTAGTTTCCGACAACCAAGCTGCATTCAAAACTGTACATTGGATTACCAATCACCATCTTGTTATCTGAGCTAAAACACAGAAAAAGTTTTAAAAAATAACACGGAAACTGTTTATTTATGCATTGTGATACCGCTATAATGTTATCGAATCAAAAGCCTTTTTGTCGTACCATCCAAAGGTTGTGCTATTTATCTATATGTGATACATTTTATTATGCTCATTTCAATTGTGTATACTTTGTATATAAATTGTATGTAGTTTAAATTCAACTTTACCCCACAGGTTGTTTCTTGACTTATTGTCACTTTACTTTATTAACAAATGTTTCAGGACTTTCAGAAAACTAATATAAGAATCCATGTAATCTAATTGGCTATTTACCGATAGCTCGTATTTGAATCTTTTGGATTTAATTGGCGGATTTGAATAGCCTGGTTTCCAACACACCACAGCTTTGGTTTTCTTTGCACCTGACCGGGAGCCTGTTTCACAAAACGTGAAAATTTGCGCTGCGCCGCTTTGCGAAAAAGGCTATTGCATAAACCACATATAACCGACTACGGTCAGATAGTCGACTAAGCAGTAATGTTACAGCAGTGCTATTCTAGTCGGCTAGGTCAGTTTAGCCTTCTAAATAAATATAAATCATGAAATACCCCCCCCCCCCCCCAGGTTCCTGCACTGCCACTTTTGACACAAATTACATGAGATGACCAAATGACAAACCTACAATGAGCATCTATCATCGCTTGAGAATGATCTTTATCATGAATGGGATTACATATCCAAGCTATATTCAGAGCTACTTTATCATAAATATTCTGTATTTCTTGCTTGAAGTAGTACAACCTCTCTATCTGATGAGATTGAATGTATCAGTGTTAGATGAATCAGAGAAATGGTGCGTATTAATTTAAATTGAGAAGATGCTGTCGCCTTACATTTTAATAGATATGTTTGTTTGTAGCCCGGATTGTCGGTCTTACGGCGACTTGTATTATATTGCTGCTAATGTGTCTTGTCGCCTTATGACGAACACGGAGAGAGAGAAAATTCGGCAGAGCCCAGATTTCTCGGCTAGTTTGTTTGTATATAGATCTGGAACTGAGATACTCCAAAGATGCAGTGGATATCACAACCTGGTACCACCCAATGGGCATGCTACTGCATTTTTATGGTTTAATAAAGATCAACAGAGTTGAATATAAGAGTGTCTGATTGATTCTGATAACGGTATGTAATAATTGTCTATTGTGTATTGATCAAGAACATGGAGTTTACCAGAATCCTTAAAGTGGCATGAGCTGCCAAAATTCACACTTTTTTTATAATTTCTGATTGTCACGACAGTAAGAGGCTTTGAAGGCCATCAAAAAACTAAATGATTGGCGCTGGAATAAGGAAAATCCATACAGTATGTGGCCTGCACGAACAGAAGACGTGTTCGAAAAGTAAACAAAATTTAAATAACCAGGACGACCGTTCATTCATTCTAAGTCAAAGTTAGTTCAAAACAATACTTTATCGCATATTTTAGACGCACCAAAAAGCTTCTGAATTATACGTCTTGAGAAAAATAGCCAATAATTTTAACATTCTGTTTTAAGTATTAGTATTTTGGCAGCTCATGCCACTTTAAAGTACAAATAATTTTCTAAAATGATTTAAACTTACATTGTATAGCCTATATAAGTTAATGTATAGCCAAACTGTTATTTATTTTAACAATAGTTTGTAACGAGAGGGTGTATTGCTATCTTTGTACTACTGAATCAAATAAAAGGCTAAAAACCACTCAACCCCGTAACTGTTGAAATGTGTTATTTTTCATTTATGCACCACACAATCCGGTTACATATTCACATCACTCAAAACACATGGCGCATTCTGTAGTCGATCGTTATAAGGCTTAGTAATCCGGATGACGCTTTTTATAACGTTTTGGTGATGTAGAAAATTCCATTTGACGTATTTTCACGGGCGGTGTTTGAGGCAGCGACCATGGTATAATGATATTGTCACGGGCGGTGTTTGAGACAGCGACCATGATATAATGATATTGCCACAGGCGTTGTTTGAGGCAGCGACCATCATGTTATAATGGTATTGTCACAGGCGGTGTTTGAGACAGCGACCATGGTATAATGATATTGTCACTGGCGATGTTTGAGACAGCGACCATAATGCTATAATGGTATTGTCACAGGCGGTGTTTGAGGCAGTCACCATTGTTAAATAGTATTGTCACAGGCAGTGTTTGAGACAGCGACCATTGTAAAATACTATTGTCACAGGCGGTGTTTGAGGCAGTGACCATGGTAAAATGATATTGTCACGGGCGTTGTTTGAGACAGCGACCATGTTAAAATGATATTGTCACTGGCAATGTTTGAGACAGCGACCATAATGCTATAATGGTATTGTCACAGGCGGTGTTTGAGGCACCGACCATGGTAAAATGATATTGTCACAGGCGGTGTTTGAGACAGCGACCATGGTACAATGATATTGTCACGGGCGGTGTTTGAAACAGCGACCCTGCTGTAATGGTATAGTCACGGTCGGTGTTTGAGACAGCGACCATGGTATAATGATATTGTCACGGGCGGTGTTTGAGACAGCGACCATGGTATAATGATATTGTCACGGTCGGTGTTTGAGACAGCGACCCTGGTATAATGATATTGTCACGGTCGGTGTTTGAGACAGCGACCATGGTATAATGATATTGTCACGGGCGATGTTTGAGACAGCGACCATGATATAATGATATTGTCACGGGCGTTGTTTGAGACAGCGACCATGGTATAATGATATTGTCACGGGCGGTGTTTGAAACAGCGGCCCTGGTATAATGATATTGACACGGTCGGTGTTTGAGTCAGCGGGTATAATAAAGTTTCCATCAGGGTAATACAATGTCTTGTTGATCCACCAACTAGCTTAGCAAGATGCAAAAGCATAGATACTCCGAATAAAGTAAGACGACGCATTGTTGACGTTCTCAATATTTCGACAAACTTTTATTTGCCATCTTCAGGAGAAATGGTTAAAATACAGTAAATACAGTTTATATACACAATTTCCAGAGAAGACAGAGATTAGGCCAGGGGTATATTATGCATTCCAGGAATGTATTGCTATTTAAAGAAGCCCTAGCTATCAGAAGAAACATTCCCAGTTTAAATTATGGTGTAGAATGTATTGCTATTTAAAGAAGCCCTAGCTATCAGAAGAAACATTCCCAGTTTAAATTATGGTGTAAAAGCTTCTCGTGAACTCATACTTTTTAGATAAATTATTGTATTATTGTATATCGTCGCATTACATGTGTATTCTAGCAATTGATATAAGTTAACTGTGGGAGGTGTCAAACCTATTGACACCTAACATCTCATCTTAATCCATATTTTAATCCATGCTTTAGTCACTGATAGGAACACAGTTTATGTTTTCTTTATACATTAATCATTGCATAATATACCCCTGGTCTAATCTCTGTCTTCTCTGGAAATTGTGTATATAAACTGTATCTACTGTATTTTAACCATTTCTCCTGAATATGACAAATACAATTTTTTCGAAATATTGAGAACGTCAACAATGCGTCGTCTTACTTTATTCGGAGTATCTATGCTTTTGCATTTTGTAATACAATGT
Organism: Lepidochitona cinerea; assembly: GCA_963971465.1. Classification (NCBI taxonomy): domain Eukaryota; kingdom Metazoa; phylum Mollusca; class Polyplacophora; order Chitonida; family Tonicellidae; genus Lepidochitona; species Lepidochitona cinerea. The sequence goes on along the minus strand of OZ020555.1, from coordinate 37,812,926 downwards.
GTCTGCGACCTTTTTCCTTTTGACAAAAGATTCGTCCAGGGATCAGTTTCACGAACAATCTTTTCATGTTAAAATTAATAGCTTATGATAGACCTGTCGTGATGATGCATTAGGTTGTCTCTAAGTATACACCATCTCATTAAAATCAGTTATCCCACTCATTCTACTTCGTGGACCGTTATCACGGAAATGAAAAACTGTCATCTGTGATACTATGTGGAAATTTTGTATAATAGATCGTTAATATAGAAGCAGAAATTATCACAAAACCTATTACTGGATGTTTACCTCCTATTAAAGCATTTTTGTCTTCCAGTTCGTTTTTTTACATAACACAGATACATTTGTTACGTTCATCTTTACGTTTTAAATTGCATCAGCTACCGATTTTTTAAAACTTTTTCTGTCAAAATCCGGAGATGATTGACTATTTTTCAAACTATTGTAAAATAAGAGGCCGTCTGGTGATACCAGTGTCAAAATTGTACACCAAGACAGCATATAATGACTAAAACGAATGTATTTGCAGTTATGTAGCCCGGATTATCGGTCTTACGGCGACTGGTATTATATGGCTGCTAATGCTAATATGACGAGCACGGAGAGAAAAAAAAATTCGGCAGAGCCCAGATTTCTCGTCTAGCAGTTATGCTATATAGATGCTGCTTGTATTTAGAAAGCACTTACTCTTGACACTGGCTAAATCAATTTGGTTCTTGCTGTAATTGAATTGTTGAAATTGTGGGAAATAGTAGAATTCATAAAAAGTAAGGGATGTGAACCCTTTAGGATAGTTGATACCTGGAATAAGACCCGCATCAATAACGGCGATAAGAGGATCCAACCAAGTTGTATCTGGAGGTCAGTGACATTGTTATAATGTTATAGAGGTCAGTGACATTGCTATAATGTTATAGAGGTCAGTGACATTGTTATAATGTTATAGAGGTCAGTGGCATTGTTATAATGTTATAGAGGTCAGTGACATTGTTATAATGTTATAGAGGTCAGTGACATTGTTATAATGACTGATAAAACGACCATTCCTCTTTTTCTGTTGACTACGAAAGTAACATTTTGTTTTCATGGCATTTTTGTAACTGTCGGCTGTTTTTTGTTCTTCTCTTATAAAACTATTGTTTCATTAATCCGTAAAGCAACAGATGGGTTGCGTTTCCTTCTTTAACTTCTGACTTCACTTGAACGACCTACATGTATGTGGGATGGTTGCCAGTTACCAGCGGAAGGTTGTGGGTTTCCTCCGGTCATAGAGCCCGGTTGCCTCCGGGCAAAGAGCCCGGTTTTCTCCCACAATAATACTGGCAACGCCGCCATATAAGTCAAATAATCTTGAGCGCGACGTAAAACACCAAACAATCAATCAATCCTTCTTTAACATTAGAAAGAAATATGTCGAAGGCTTGGCTACAAACAGAGAAAGCTTCTAAAAAATTCTTTCTGGGCGATACCAAACGTATAGGTGACTTAGTTGGTCATTTGAAACAGTTAAAATCTCTCAAAACTCGTCCACATTATATCTAAACATTATTTCTTTAATTCTGACGCTTTACTATGATTAGGGTGCACACGTGTCGTGAAACCCGGTTTCTGGAATCCTGGAAAGATGTGAGTGTGGCCGTACTTACTTCACGGACAGCTCTCTCTCTCTCTGGTAAAACTACATCCATTCCAGGATATCAGTTGAACCGCGTTTCACAACTTGATTGAATTGACAAAAGCTGAGCTAAAACATACTGTTAACAGGTGAGTCTGCCCCTTTCAGCGGCGCGTATCATTCTAACTACAGGTTGTAAATAGAGTAAATCTGGGCAGAAGAAAAAACACAGAACGATTATTCATTTGCCAGTCGGATAAGAGCCGTGGCATCAAAATAATGTATTTTTTCTGGTGAGATTCCAGCACTTATCAGTGAACGGAAGGCTAGGCTACAGATAGCCAATCCCGTTTGATACAATTTGGCTGTCTGATTAAATCTTTGACAAATACCGTACAAGACCAAATGAGTATGGATGCTGGCATGCGTAACTTATGGGGCTTGGGTTTCTCGTCGGTCAAATTAATCGGGTAGAATTGGTTTGGACAAATTGCTCCCAATGACGAAAGTCGTCTATTACGTCTGTTTGAGATATTTCTTCAGAACAAAAGTATAGTTTATAAAGTGCACAGACGGAATGGAATTCTCGGGTACATGTTCCGCCACATAATGATACATCAATTTGATTGGAGGAGGCATGACAGAGAAAATCAGCCAGGGAAAATTGGCTCAGACTAATTGCAGAACTCTTTGATTTGAAATCTTACAACACAGAAATCCTGTAGGTTCACTATTTCGTTCCGATTTCGCTCTTTAGTCTTGACTCAACTGCCTATTCTTAGTTGGTCAGGTATTTCGAGATTAGCTATCAGAAATGGTTTAGTCGAGCAAGACGCAAGTAATATCTCAGCAATCACCCAGCAGACACATTAATTACTACCAGTTATGTTTAAAATGATTGAATAGTGGTCGCGTCACTGTTCCTTTAGGAAAGGTGTCTGCAGCTTTTGGTTGTTTGCTTAAAGACACATGAACCGATTCATTGTGATTAGACAAACCTATTTGTTCAAATAAATAGCTTATGATAGAACTGTCATGATGATGGATTGATATGTCAAGTTTGGTATATAATTAGTCATTAAATTGATTTATTCTATTATTTCTAGTTTAGTGGCCGTTTTGATCCAAATCAGAAACTTCTAAGTGGGTCTTTACGAATATTGTTTTATTTCAACGTCAATCCTTTGTTGTTTTTTTAAGGTACTTCAAATGCTCAACCTCTCTTAATTGGAATTTATTTTTTGCAATGCGTACCACATTTAGGCTGATATTTGAAGTTCAATATTGAAATTACGTCTTAAGAATCAGTAGGAAGAAAATATACATTCCGGAATACATTCTATATAAAATGATAGCTTATATTCGATAGATATATTGATTTGATTAATTGATTGATGTTTTACGCTGCACTCAAGAGGATTTAATTTATATTGTGGCGTTGCCAGGTTTAGTGGGGGGCAACCCTTCCATATACAGCAAACATATAAAAAATCCACTCAGAAAGTTTTCGATTTTTTTAAATTTGGTCGGAGTTTGATGCAATCACGCTCCGACTCGATAGAAGGCCTGTGTCGGAAATGAGGGACAATCCCTCTAACCGACTGAGCCACCGAGGCCCACTACATAGAGGGCATCGCCATAGTTCAACTACGTTCGTGTTTTCAGTGGTAATGAAAAGAGACAAAATAATCTGTAAGCCTTATCTTCCATCGCATAAAATGTTTTAGATATAATATCAGTTGATATACATTGATAGTGGCACTCACTAAAGGGACACTGACCGATAAGCAACGGGGTTCAAATGTCACGTTTTACAAAGAGTCACTATAAATCATTGCGAACAATGCTGACTATACTGTATTTACAGCTATGGTATTTTATAGACAAAGGAGATGTTTGTGTTTGAATCATACCGATGAACACGCAATTGAAAGTTATCGACGTTTGGTTAGAAACAAGAAAGGATTGCAAAAACACAACAAACGTTATACTGGCACGCAAAGGTCAGACAACATGATAGTAATGATTTGGAAAATGTTTTGTCTTTTTCTACACATATTTAAAAAAACCTTTAAAAGAAGACACCGCCGAGGGTTGTTTTAATTTCCGGTGGCCTTTCAGTTTCGGGGGAAGGTCTTGGGTGATTTTTATTAAAACATATACAGTAAAAGTGAAGTTTGAGGCCAGCATAAGTAATTTGATTCTGCATCGAGTGAGATCGATTATCGTTTTGTGATTGAATGCGTCTTCGCCTCTATATTTCCAGGATAAAGTGTGCTATTTACATTCAGTTGTTCAGCAATAATCAGTCACAGAAAAAGCAAAAAGTAGCCATAAAACAGTGAACCGATAGGACTTTGGACTTATGACAGGTTAGATTTACAACCCGCTCTGGAGCTTCGGTCTGTAGATTCAAACATCAGGCCGCTGTGTTTAAACAAATGTATGAAGGCCACAGCGTCGTTAATGACCTTATAAAATGACCATATAAATAAATCATATTTTATATTCGTATTAGGACTATGCCCTTTTAAGAGGTTGGGTTTCACGAACTGTGAATTTTGTCTATTTAGCAATAATTTCATTCTCAATGCGTTTAAGTTATTTTATTATGACTTTGCTTTTGTTTTACGACTAAGTCAATATAAGCAGTAATATATGTCAAATGTTTAATTATATCTATTCTATCTTGTTCTTTTATTTGTTAAAGTGGCATGAGCTGTCAAAATTCACACTTTTTTCATAGTTTCTGATCGTCACGACAGTAAAGGGCTTTGAAAGCGATCGAAAAACTAAATGATTGACATTGGAATGAGGAAAATCCATACAGTACGTGGCTTGTAAAAACCTAAAACGTGTTCGAAAAACAAACTTTAAATAACCGGGACGACCATTCATTCATTCTAAGGCAAAGTTAGTTCAAAACACTACTCTATCGTACATTTTCGAGACTAGAAGCACTAAAAATCTTCTGAATTATACGTCTTGAGAAAAATAGGCAATACTTTCAACGTTCTGTTTTAGCATCAAAATATCAACATTTTGGCAGCTCATGCCACTTTAAGCCTTTTTTCCACTTCTGTTTAAACTCATATACATTTACTCTTAACCTTATTTCCATTTGGAATGCAATTATATATTTTACCTCATGATATTATGTCGTCCATAGTCCAGCCATAGTTTGTCTGTTGGAATTGCTCCCAATAATTGGAAGCATATGTCTACATGTACTCTCTGTCTTCTTAATCTTAATCTGTAGACGGCACAAATAGACTTCTGACTAATGGGTCACTGCTTTTGTAAGCCTCTTCTTTAAATCAAATTTGATTTCAGCTTATATTACCATTCTGCAATAAAACAACCTTCCAATTCGCCAACTGCTAGTAATTTGGAACTATTGAGCAAAACAACTAATAAAAACAGTGTACTAAACCGACGAAAAAAAGCGTCTAAAAGTTAATTACACATGATGTCGTCGAAAGTGATTTTTGGTATTTGCACCTTCCAGAACTTACTTGTGTATGTGCTATTTTGTGAGTTCCGTTGTATTTATAGAAATCCAGTAAACTTTGACAGGTATAAATCTGGTAGCCTAAAGCCGATCAATTTGATGAAAAACATGACAAGTGTCTTTGAGACCATGGTCGTTGACAACATTTGACGTAGTTTTATGGGCTGTACAAGCGTCAGTCACGGCCATGCGTTATTTATTAGTCTAATTCATAAGTCTTCTATTGTTCGTGGTCCAACTCGGGAATCCTGTTAGTGGTTTTAATTAAATGAACAGATTTGTACCCATGTAACCGTAGCTTTTGTTGGACATTACTCTACCAAAGACATTTTGACCCGTCCCGTTAACAATCTATGTCATTTACAAAATTGCCTTTTCCAAATATCTGCCCATCCAAATAATCTCGATTCCCAAACAGTTGTATATAAAAATTAAGCATTGGTTAAAGAAAGCAGCTTCCTGTAATGGTAATTTTCAGTGTTTTCTTTGACCTACCTGGAGACGAAGTGGATCTGGACAATATCGCCAGTATAGTCGTTTTTCCTTACGTTCAGGCATTTATACGTCAAAATTAAGGCATAAAAACTGGTTGAATTTGATGTCTCAATGTTTTCTTTCTAAGATTTAGTTAAATTACACGATATAATCAGGGTAGCTTCTTCTACTTTCCTGTGGCAACTGCTTGCAATTAGGGACAATGGAAAAAGCAAAAGTTGGCAGGCAATATTTTTTGGACGAACGAAGAAGACGGAAACTGGCATCTTTTAAATCTGGTGACCGTCAATGAATCAGACATAAACCGGAATACACAACAGGTACCTCAGGGGAGATGTTTATCAAAAATAACTTTTTTCAGACAAGATATAATCCATTTGCTAAAGAAAATGTATAGACCAGTATAGGTAAAATACAGTATCGGCCAATGAGTCGAGCACTTACCGAATACATCACAAGTGTCTGGGGAAAATGCTTGTCGAGAATAGCAATTCTCCAAGATGTATTAGTCTCTAAAAGAGCTAACCTTCAACTTGATGTAATGTATAAAAGTAAGTCTAGCAGACATCATGCGATTTATTCGCCTTTTTATTGCTCTTTTGAACCCAATTGAACTCATGTCTCACGTTAAATTTGTCTTATTTTATAAACGGATGAATATATTTTGTTTTGTCTTCATATTGCTCTACGAACGTCATGCACAAGGTGCCATTCTAGAGTTGTCTGGTATCGCATTATATCACCACCACCTAAATGTTACAAACTCCACACATCGTAATTAACTTAGCTGATGGCATAAAACGTCTCCTCAAATAGGTTTTAAAGAGATTTGTTTTCACTAGGTCCCGTAAGAATGGAATTCTGAAACCTTCCCTGTCCAATAGTGGCGTAGGGAATCTTAAATAAGATTGATTGATTGGGGCTTTGCGCCTCGCTCAAGATTGTTTCACTTTTATGGCGGCGAAAAGAAGTTAGATTAAGCAGATCCTTAAACATCCAAATTACATTTTTAAACAAAAACTTACAGAAACACAAAATAGTAAAAACTGCTAAAAGATTGATTGATTGTTTGGTGTTTTACGCCGCGCTCAAGATTATTTCACTTTTATGGCGGCGTTGTCAGCTTTATTGTGGGAGGACACCGGAATCTATGCCCGGAGGAAACCCACGACTATTTGTTTTCATGTTAACACAATTTTAAATAACTAGATCTTTGAGAACGTTTTGAAAAACATATTGGTCTATACCATAATTTTAAAAAAATTGTCACAGGTTAGCTCGCCTCGTACGATCAAGCTTGCCTGCGAGCTGTTGACCCATTCTTCATCTCTGGAACCCACACGAGGCCCAGAGTCGCCTCTTACGACCATGCACCTTGGGTTAGCTGTGTGTCTACTATTATCCCCCGGAACCCACACGGGGGCTTAAATAAGAAACATCCTATTTCACACCATATATAACGTTATTATTTCTAATGCATTTCGCAGGAATCTTGTCGCAGAGGAACTTCTTCAGAAGAGTGGATTGCTTTCCATCCAAGTTGATTCATGGTGTTATTGAAGATACTCCTACTGACATGGATATTGAATACTAAAGGCATACAATGTCTGTACGTCTACACTTCTGTTTAAATTCATATACATTTACTCTTAACCTTATTTCCATTTGGAATACAATTATATATTTTACCTTATGATATTATGTCGTTCATGGTCCTGCCATAGTTTGTCTGTTGCAGCTGCTCCCAACATTTGGAAGCATATGTCTACTCTCTGTCTTCTTAATCTTAATCTGTAGTCGGCACAAATAGACTTCTGACTAATGTGTTACTGCTTTGTAAGCCATTTCTTTAAATCAAATTTGATTTCAGCGTATATTACCATGCTGCAATTAAAATAACCTTCCAATTCGCCAACTACTAATAATTTGGAACTATTGAGCAAAACAACTAATAAAACCAGTGTACTAAACCAACGGGAAAAAGCGTCTACAAGTTAATTACACCCGATATCGTCGAATTGGATTTTTGGTATTTGCACCTTCCAGAACTTACTTGTGTATGTGCTATTTTGTGAGTTCCGTTGTATTTATAGAAATCCAGTAAACTTTGACAGGTATAAATCTGGTAGCCTATAGGCCAGTGTGTTTGGAACCATGGTCGTCGAGATCATTTGGCGTAGTTTTAGGGGCTTTACAAGCGTCAGTCACGGCCACACGTTATTTATTAGTCTAATTCATTAGTCTTAAATTGTTCGGGGTCCAACTCGGGAATCCTGTTAGTGGTTTAAATTAAACGAACAGATTTGTACCCATGTAAGCATAGCTTTTGTTGGACATTACTCTACCAAAGACATTTTGACCCGTCTCGTTAACAATCTATGTCATTTACAAAATTGCCTTTTCCAAATATTTGCCTATCCCAATAATCTCGATTCCCAAACTGCTATATATAAAAATTAAGCATTGGTTAAATAAAGCAGCTTCCTGTAATGGTAATTTTCAGTGTTTCCTTTGTCATACTTGGAGACGAGGTGGATCTGGAAAATATCGCCAGTATAATCGTGTTTCCTTACGTTCAGGCATTTATAGGTCAAAATTAAGGCATAAAAACTGGTTGAATTTGATGTCTCAATGTTTTCTTTCTAAGATTTAGTTTAAATTATACGATATAATCAGGGTAGCTTCTTCTACTTTCCTGTGGCAACTGCTTGCAATTAGGGACAATGGAAAAAGAAAAAGTCGACAGGCAATATTTTTGGACACACGAAGAAGACGGAAACTGGCAGGTTTTAAATCTGGTGACCGTCAATGAATCAGACATAAACCGGAATACATAACAGGTACCCTAGGGGAGATGTTTATCAAAAATAACTTTTTTCAGACAAGATATAATTCATTTGCTAAATAAAGTGTATAGACCTGGCTAGGTAAAATACAATATCGGCCAACGAGTCGAGCACTTACCGAATATATCACAAGTGCCTGGGGAAAATGCTTGTCGCGAATAGCAATTCTCCAAGATGTATTAGTCTCTAAAAGAGCTAACCTTCAACTTGACGTCATGTATAAAAGTAAGTCTAGCAGACATCATGTGATTTACTCGCCTTTTTATTGCTCTTTTGAGCCCAATTGGACTCATGTCTCACGTTAAATTTGTGTTATTTTACAACCGGATGAACATATTTTGTCTTTGTCTTCATATTGCTCTACCAAGGGCATGCACAAGGTGCCATTCTAGAGTTGTCTGCTATCGCATTATATCACGACCACCTAAAGGTTACAAACTCCACTCACCGTAATTAACTTAGCTGATGTCATAAAACGTCTCCTCAATTAGGTTTTAAAAAGATTTGTTTTCACTGGGTCCCGCTTTGAGGGAATTTTGAAACCTTCCGTCTGATAGTGACGTAAGGAATCTTAAATAAGATTGATTGGGGTTATTCAAGATTATTTCACTTATATGGCGGCGAAAAGAAGTTAGATTAAGCAGATCCTTAATCATAAAAACTACATTTTCAAATAAAAACTGACAGAAAAACAAAATAGTAAAAACTGCTAAAACAAGTGTAAATTATTTTTGAATGTACCATTATTTTTATCTCCAAAACAGCAAAACTTACGTACCATATGTCCTAGAAATATAAACTCTATATAAATAACTATTTGTTTTCATCTTAACACAATTTTAAATAACTAGATCTTTGAGAAGGTTTTGAAAAACCTATTGGTCTATACCATAATTTTAAAAAATTGTCACAGGTTAGCTCGCCTCGTACGACCAAGCTTGCCTGTGAGCTGTGGGCCCATTCTTATCCACTGGAACCCAAACGGAGGCCCAAGGGTTAGCTGTGTGTCTACTCTTATCTCCGGAACCCACACGGGGACTTAAATAATAAACATCCTACTTCACACCATAGACGTTATTAGTTCTAATGCATTTCGCAGGAATCTTGTCGCAGAGGAACTTCTTCAGAAGAGTGGATTGTTTTCCATCCAAGTTGGTTCTATGGTGTTAGTGAAGATACTCCTATTGACATGGATAGTGAATACTAAAGGCATAAAATGTCTGTAATCATGTAATATGACCGTGCAAATAAACGTACAATTAAATGTCAGTTTTGAATTATCATCTTCATTTGTGTTTGACAACATACAATAGCAATAGACTTCTTATATCCATTTCCCAGGAGTAATGGAAAACATTTCCACAATCAGTTATAAAAATGGTATTGATGTAAAGCATTTTCCTGTAAAGTAAGCCTTGCACAAAAAGCCTGCATATCGTCTAACCTTATTTTCAACTTCTCACGTTTCAAACTCATTAACGTCAGATATTCCTGGGTGAGAAAGATCAAACACCTTATAACGAATTAAATTGGAAAAACAAAGAATAGACCCCAAGAACCTAAAATAAAAGGAAGCCCTGAGTAATGAGACGGATTAGATTACCTTTAAAGATAAAACCATTATTTGCAAGTGCTAGGAACCTGCCCTATCAAACCATCAACACAATTTTGATACCAAAAAGATCAAACAACTTAAAATAAAATCGCCTGTGGATTTGATTAGAAAACAAATCATCAATCTCAGTTACACTAAATAATATATGACATTCTTTGACAGTTGATTTTATTCCTCTAACAATTCGGCTTGGATGACAGTCTTCGTCTCATGTATCTGGGTATGATTTCAATTTGAAGATTGGAAGAGAATTCCCGATCAGGTTGATTTGTCTGTGGCATCCGTTGAAATATATGCTCCTCGTGTTGCTGGGATCAATAGTGGATTGTCAATTTGACTGCGATCGATCTGTTTATAGAAATAAACGAGTTCGCAAATGTTTTATCATTTCTTTGTGGACCTACGACTGGCTCAAGAGATTGTTACAAAACTTTAAATTTGGTTGCAATTGCTAGGGAGCATAAACGACTACATACCAAAGTGATATTGACAGCCGATTAAGAATTTTTTTCTGTTCAATCAGCACATGGGATATTTCTAAAAGTAAATATCAACCTTGAAAATACCTAATCTTAATCTTTAAATGTGGTCTGCAAATATAGAAATACAAATAAGATTTAATATTTGAAGTCGGAAATAGGCTCAACTAGCAATACCAAATAGAAGGAAAAGGAAGGTGTTGGGATTGTTTTCCAGCTTTGACTTGTACAGAAAGAAAAAATAAGATTATTTGAGAGACTTTGTTTAGTGGAACGATATTAGACACGTTGATTAGCTACCCAGAGAAAAGGCATAACACAATCGCCTGCAAAATTCCAACGATAGGGGTACTTTATACTCTAACTAAAACTGTAGACTTCTCAATTGTAAACTTGAATGAGAACGCTATAAAATAAAACCCGGATGGAGTCTAACGAAATGTTTATCTCTGGTCACAGATCACAAAGACGACAGACATCTCACTCTGTGAAAATGGCTCAGTTCGTACTATAAGCTACGTGGCATTTAGTTGGAAATGTTCAAACTGTATAGCTAAAGTATATTAATGGCGGGCTAGTCAGTTGGAAATAGTTACGCGTTGAAAAACATAACTTATAAAATCAACTTATCTTTTTGTGATGTTCTCCTATCAACATCCCAATCGGTTCTTTAGTTAGTCTCTCACATCACTTCGTTTACTGTAGCCAAGGTAATATCGACAAATACAGCGGATCGAGGTAAATTGAGGGTTTCACATACATGTTTTAAGCAAACAAAACAAAAAAAACAATCCAACAAAAAAACAATCAAATAAAAAACAATAGAAAACGATGACATCACATGCCACATAACCGATCCATTGTACAAGGTACAATTTAGGGAATCCAGACGGAAACGAAAATGACATCAATAAGAACCATTTTTACTATTCGTAGTACATTTAGTTCGAAACCCACGCTGTATTTAGTTTCAACGGATAAAATAGCAACCCTTATAGATTGAAATACCATCATCTTTATGGAAGGATATCAATAATTGGTAAAATTTCATAACCTAATTACGAGTGGATGACATACGTGTATGAAGTCTTCATAAGCATTTCTAGGAAGTTTTCCGCCAAAGACCTTGATACTTATAGACATACTCTCATAAAATAACAAATTCAGACACCATATATTTTTTATTTCATTAGTTTTGGTACATCTTCATCTGTTACCTATCCTGTCAATTAGGTGTATAACAGATGCGACTAGTTTTGAAATTCAAGTATAATAAGCCTACACAAATAAATGTATTATAATAAAGATATCATCTACATGTACATCTGATATTTGTGGCAAATCTACCATATCTGCATGGCCTTCTGTTATTTACTTGGCAAACAATAAACTTGAACAACCCAGTGAAAAGAATACTTTTTTTATATCTATACAAAAGTTGCAGTCACACCGATCGAGAGAACGACGGCAATTCTAAGTTGTCTGAGTAAATTGTTTAGTAAAATTGCAAATGCCCACTCTTGTCCCACGTGAAGGAACGAAGTTCAGTTTCCGACAACCAAGTTCATGTTCACTGGCTTACAAATCACCATCTTGTTATCTGAGCTAAAACAAAGAAAAGTTTTTAAACAATAACAAGAAAACCGTTTCTCTATGCATTGGGATACCGCTAAAATGTTATCGAATCAAAAGCCCTTTGTCGTACCATCCAAAGGTTGTACTATTTATTTATATGTGATACATTTTAATATGCTCATTTCAATTGTATATACTTATTCAAGTGGAGGAAGCAAAATCTATGGGGTTCAATCTCAGTCCACCGATTTTCTTGCCATAGTTAAGCTGCGTAACCATTATCAATGTGTTACAAAAGGATTCCAGAAAATTCTACTGTACAACTAAAAGGCTAAGCTCCTGTCAGTCGTCAACCTAATGAAACATCATAGGTTTGGTACAACAATTTATGGGGTATAAAGGTTTAAATGATATACCTCTTTTTAACACAATTAAACACTTGTCTCCATGGTTATTTTAGACAACAAGATTTTCCCTGTGCCCGTGTGTTTTAGTGATCATAAATATCTACATTATGGGTTTCAATGGCCGTTAAGTGAAAATTTGCGCTGCGCCGCTTTGCGAAACAGGCTCTAGGTCCCTGCAATGCCACTTTTAACACAAATTACACGAGTTGATCAAATGACAGACCTACAATGAACATCTATCATTGCTTGAGAATGATCTTTATCATGAATGGGATTACATATCCAAGCTATATTCAGAGCTACTTTATCATAAATATTCTGTAATTCTTGCTTGGAGTAGTACAACCTCTCTATCTGATGAGATTGAATGTATCAGTGTAAGATGAATCAGAGAAATGGTGCGTATTGATTCAAATTGAGAAGATGCTGTCGCCATACATTTTAATAGATATGTTTGTTTCTATATAGATCTGGAACTGAAATAATCCAAAGATTCAGCGGATATCACAATCTGGAACCACCCAATGGGCATCCTACTACATTTTTATGTTTTAATAAAGATCAACAAAGTTGAATATAAGAGTATCTGATTGATTCTGATAACGATATGTAATAATTGTCTATTGTGTATTCCTCAAGAACATAGAGTTTACCTGACTTCTTAAAGTACTAATAATTTTCTAAAATGATTTAAACTTACATTGTGTAGCCTATATAAGTTAATGCATAGCCATACTGTATAATTTATTATAACAATATTTTGTAAGGAGAGGGTGTATTGCTATCTTTGTGCTACTGAATCAAATAAAAGGTCAAAAACCACTCAACCCCGTAACTGTTGAAATGTGTTATTTTTCATGTATGCACCGGTTACATATTCACATCACTCAAAAAAACATGGCGCATTCTGTAGTTGGCTTAGTAATTACCTCAAAGATTTCGTGAAATCCGGATGACAGATGACGTATCGTTTAGGTGATGTAGAAAATTCTTTATAACGTCTTGGTGATTCCATTTGACGTATTTTCTTCCACAACGTGTAGGTGTAAACGTCGTTTAGGATAAAAAAAAACGCCTCGTCGCAGCACAAGTAACATGCCATTTGTGGAATTCTTAGAAGACTAGCGACCCTGATATTGCTACAGGCAGTGTTTGAGACAACGACCATGGTATAATGATATTGTCACGGGCGGTGTTTGAAACAGCGACCATGGTATAATGATATTGTCACAGACGGTATTTGAGACAGCGACCATCGTGGTATACTGATATTGCCACTGGCGTTGTTTGAGGTAGCGACCATGGTATAATGATATTGTCACGGGCGATGTTTGAGACAGCGACCATGATATAATGATATTGTCACAGCGATGTTTGAGACAGCGACCTTGATATAATGATATTGTTACAGCGATGTTTGAGACAGCTACCATAGTAAAATGATATTGTCACGGTCGGTGTTTGAGTCAGCGGGTATAATAAAGTTTTCATCAGGGTAATACAATGTGTCTGCGACCTTTTTCCTTTTGACAAAAGACTCGTCCAGGGATCAGTTTCACGAACAATCTTTTCATGTTAAAATTAATAGCTTATGATAGACCTGTCGTGATGATGCATTAGGTTGTCTCTAAGTATACACCATCTCATTAAAATCAGTTATCCCACTCTTTCTACTTCGTGGACCATTATGACGGAAATGGAAAACTGTCATCTGTGATACTATGTGGAAACTTTGTATAATAGATCGTTAATACAGAAGAAGAACTTATCACAAAACCTATTACTGGATGCTTACCTCGTACTAAAGCATGTTTGTCTACCAGTTCGTTTATTACATAACACAGCTACATTTGTTACTTTCATCTTTACGTGCATCAGCTACCAAGTTTTCTAAACTTTATCTGTCAAAATCCGGAGATGATTGCCTATTTTCCAAACTATTATAAAATAAGAGGCCGTATGATGATACCAGTGTCAAAATTGTACACCAAGACAGCATATAATGACTAAAACGAATGTATTTGCAGTTATGTAGGCCGGATTATCGGTCTTACGGCGACTGGTTTATATGGCTGCTAATGCTAATATGACGAGCACGGAGAGAAAAAAAATTCGGCAGAGCCCAGATTTCTCGTCTAGCAGTTATGCTATATAGACGCTGCTTGTATTTAGAAAGCACTTACTCTTGGCACTGGCTAAATCAATTAGGTTCTTGCTGAAATTCAATTGTTGAAATTGTGGAAAATATTAGAATTCATAAAAAGTAAGGGATGTACACCCGTTAGGATAATTGATACCTGGAATAAGACCCTCGTCAATAATGGCGATAAGAGGATCCAACCTATCTAGAGGTCAGTGACATTGTTATAATGTTATAGAGGTCAGTGACATTGTTATAATGTTATAGAGGTCAGTGACATTGTTATAATGTTATAGAGGTCAGTGACATTGTTATAATGTTATAGAGGTCAGTGACATTGTTATAATGTTATAGAGGTCAGTGACATTGTTATAATGTTATAGAGGTCAGTGTCAGTGTTATAATGACTGATAAAACGCCCATTCCTCTTTTTTTGTTGACTACGAAAGTAACATTTTGTTTTCGTGGCATTTTTGTAACTGTCAGCTGTTTTTTGTTCTTTTCTTATAAAAATACTGTTTCATTAATCCGTAAAGCAACAGATGGGTTGCGTTTCCATCTTTAACTTCTGACTTCACTCAAACGACCTATGTGGGATGGTTGCCAGTTACCCGTGGAAGGTTGTTGGTTTCCTCCGGGCATAGAGCCCGATTTCCTTCCACAATAATACTGGCAACGCTGCCATATAAGTGAAATTATCTTCAGCGCGGCGTAAAACACCAAACAATTAATCAATCAATCCTTCTTTAACATTAGTTAGAAATATGTCGAAGGCTTGGCTACAAACAGAGAACGGTTCTACAAAATTCTTTCTGGACGATACCAAACGTACAGGTGACTTAGTTGGTGACTTGAAACAGTTAAAATTTCTCAAAACTCTTTACTGACGCTTTACTATGATTAGGGTACACACATGTTGTAAAACCCGGTTTCTGGAATCCTCGAAAGATGTGAGAGTGACCGTACTTACTTCGTGGACAGCTCTCTCTCTCTATGTTAAACTACATCCATTCCAGGATATCAGTTGAACCGCGTATCACAGCTTGCCTTTTTTCCCTAGTATTCTGACAAAAAACTGGATTGAATTGACAAAAGCTGAGCTAAAGCATACTGTTAAAAGGTGAGTCTGCCCTTTTCAGCAGCGCGTATCATTCTAACTACAGGTTGTAAATAGAGGAAGAAAAAACACAGAACGATTATTCATTTACCAGTCGGATAAGAGCCGTGGCATCAAACTAATGTATTTTTTCTGGTGAGATTCCACCACTTATCAGTGGACGGAAGGCTAGGCTACAGATAACCAATCCCGTTTGATACAATTTGGCTGTCTGATTAAATCTTTGACAAATACCGTACAAGACCAAATGAGTATAGATGCTGGCATGCGTAACTTATGGGGCTTGGGTTTCTCGTCGGTCAAATTAATCGGGTAGAATTAAATTGCTTCCAATGACGAAAGTCGTCTATTACGTCTGTTTGAGATATTTCTTGAGAACAAAAGTATAGTTTATAAAGTGCACAGACGGAATGGAATTCTCGGGTACATGTTCCGCCACATAACGATACATCAATTTGATTGGAAGAGGCATCACAGAGAAAATCAGTCGGGGAAAATTGGCTCAGACTAATTGCAGAACCCTTTGATTTGAAATCTTACAACACAGAAATCCTGTAGGTTCACTATTTCGTTCCGATTTCGCTCTTTAGTCTTGACTCAACTGCCTATTCTTAGTTGGTCAGGTATTTCGAGATTAGCTATCAGAAATGGTTTAGTCGAGCAAGACGCAAGTAATATCTCAGCAATCACCCAGCAGACACATTAATTACTACCAGTTATGTTTAAAATGATTGAATAGTGGTCACGTCACTGTTCCTTTGTGAAATGTGTCTGCAGCTTTTTGCTTGTTTGTTTAAAGACGCGTGAACTGATTCATTGTGACTAGACAAACCCATTTGTTCAAATTAATAGCTTATGATAGAACTGTCATGATGATGGTTTGATATGTCAATTTTGGTATATAATTAGTCATTAAATTGATTTATTCTATTATTTCTAGTGTAGTGGCCGTTTTGATCCAAATCAGAAACTTCTAAGTGGGTCTTTACGGATATTGTTTTTATTTCAGCGTCAATCCTTTGTTGTTGTTTAAGGTACTTCAAATGTTCAACTTCTCTTGATTGGAATTAATTTTTTGCAACGTGCCCCACATTTAGGCTGATATTTGAAGTTCAATATTGAAATTACGTCTTAAGAATCAGTATGAAGAAAATATACATTCCGGAATACATTTTTTTATAAAAGGATAGTTTATATTCGATAGATATATTGATTTGATGTTTTACGCTGTACTGAAGAGTATTTAATTTATATAGTGGAGTTGTCAGGTTTAGTGGGAAGAGAGGGGGGGGGGGCAACCTTTCCATATACAGCAAACAAGTAAAAAAATCCACTCAGAACGTTTTCGATTGTTTTTAATTTGGTCGAAGTTTGATGCAATCACGCTCCGACTCGATGGAAGGCCTGTGTCGGAAATGAGGGACAATCCCTCTAACCGACTGAGCCACCGAGGACCCCTAGATAGAGGGCATCGCCTAGTTCAACTACGTTCGTGTTTTCAGTGGTAAAGAAAAGAGACAAAATAATATGTAAGCCTTATCTTCCATCGCATAAAATGCTTTAGATATAACATCAGTTGATACACATTGATAGAGGCACTCAAAGAAGGGACACTGACCGATAAGCAGTGGGGTTCAAATGGAGCGTTTTACAAAGAGTCACTATAAATCATTGCGAACAATGCTGACTATACTGTATTTACAGCTATGGTCTTTTATAGATAAAAGCGATGTTCGTGTTGGAATCATACCGATGAACACGCAATTGATAGTCTAAGTTATCAACGTTTGGTTAGAAACAAGAAAGGATTGCAAAAACACAACAAACGTTATACTAGCACGCAAAGGTCAGACAATATGATAGTGATGATTTGGAAAATGTTTTGTCTTTTTCTATACATATTTAAAAAAAAACCTTTAAAAGAATACACCGCCGAGGAATGTTTTAATTTCCGTTGGCCTTTCAGTTTCGGGAGAAGGTCTTGGTTGATTTTTATTGAAAAATATACAGTAAAAGTGAAGCTTGAGGCCAGCATAGGTAATTTGATTCTGCATCGAGTGAGATCGATTATCGTTTTGTGATTGAATGCGTCTTCGCCTCTATATTTCCAGGATGCAGTGTGCTATTTCCATTCAGTTGTATAACAATAATTAGTCAAAGAACAAGCAAAAAGTAGCCGTAAAACAGTGAACCGATAGGACTTTGGACTTATGACAGGTTGGATTTACAGCCCGCTCTGGAGCTTCGGTCTGTAGATTCAAACCTCAGGCCGCTGTGTTTAAAGTGGCATGAGCTGCCAACATTCACAACTTTTTGCCATTCTAGCTATCGCATTATATCACGACCACTTAAAGGTTACAAACTCCACTCATCGTAATTATCTTAGCTGATGTCATAAAACGTCTCCACAATTAGATTTTAAAAAGATTTGTTTTAAGTGGGTCGCGCTTGGAGGGAATTTTGAAACCTTCCCTGTCCGATAGTGGCGTAGGGAATCTTAAATAAGATTGATTGGAATTTTGCGCCGCGCTCAAGATTATTTCACTTATATGGCGGCGAAAAGAAGTTCCTTAAACAGATCCTTAAACATCAAAAATACATTTTTTAACCAAAAACTGACAGAAACACAAAATAATAAAAACCGCTAAAACAAATGTAAATTATTTTTGAACGTACTATTACATTTAACTCCAAAACAGCAAAACTTACCATACGTCCTGGAAATATAAACTCTAAATAAATAACTATTTGTTTTTATGTTAACACAATTTTAAATAACTAGATATTTGAGAAGGTTTTAAAAAACATATTGGTCTATACCATAATTCTAAAAAATTGTCACAGGTTAGCTCGCCTCGTACGACCAAGCTTTCATGTGAGCTGTGGGCCCATTATTATCCTCTGGAACCCAAACGGAGGCCCAAGGATTAGTCGCCTTTTACGATCAAGCACCTTGGGTTAGCTGTGTGTCTACTCCTACACCCACACGAGGGCTTAAATAAGAAACATCCTACTTCACACTATATAAGTTATCATTTCTAATGCATTTCGCAGGAATCTTGTCGCAGAGGAACTTCTTCAGAAGAGTGGATTGCTTTCCATCCAAGTTGTTTCTATGGTGTTAATGAAGATACTCCTATTGACATGGATATTGAATAGAAAAGGAATACAATGTCTGTAATCATGTAATATGACCGTGCAAATAAACGTACAATCAAATGTCAGTTTTGAATTATTATCTTCACGGATGTATTTGACAACATACAATAGCAATATGCTTCTTATATCCATTTCCCAGGATTAATTGAAAACATTTCTACAATCAGTTATAAAAATGCTAATGATGCAAAGCATTTTCCTGTAAAATAAGCCTTGCAAAAAAGCCTGCATATCGTCTAGCCTTATTTTCAACTTCTCACGTTTCAAACTCATTAACGTCAGATATTCCTTGGTGAGGAAGATCAAACACCTTATAACGAATTAAATTGGAAAAACAAAGAATAGATCCCAAGAACATAAAATAAAAGGAAGCCCTGAGGCGTCGAGTCCAATATCGACTTTCAACCCAACGGTGACGAGTACAATCAATATCCCTATTGGATGCGAAGTCATATAATAATCTTTTTGTTATACATATGCAATCCAACGTCAACAACAATTATTTCAAGTTTAACTTTAAACAAGCACAATAATTTATTTCAATATTCAACGTATTCACAGTTATTAGAACGTCGCATCTTTATAGTGTTTTCTGGTATTTGACCCTCGACAAATTTATCTATATCAGCGTCATCTAACATCTTGCAGAGATATGAGGGTTCTGACACGACAGGAGCTCAACAGACGACTCCGCGGTGACGTCAGATTCGAATGTTACACATCATCGAACTGACGTAGTCGCTCTTCTCTCTGCCGATACCCGGATGAAAATCCAATAGCACTATCCGATATCGCTTTCGGCTCCAATATCGACTGATATATGATCGACACGTGGTACAAATGCTAGTCTGTCATTGGCTAATGAATACTGGTCGTATGATAAATGGCATTCTTTGACAGTTAGAAAACTTTATATTTGGTTGCAATTGCTACGTAGCATAAACGACTACATACCAAAGTGATATTGACAGCCGATTAAGAATTTGTTTCTGTTCAACCAGCACATGGGATATTTCTAAAAGTAAATATAAAATCCGCAAAACCTGGAAATACCTAATCCTAATCTTTTAATATGGTCTGCAAATAAAGAAATATTAATAAGATTAAATATTTGGTTAATGATGGAAACTGCAGCTATTTGATGACAAAAGCTGAAGTCGGAAATAGGCTCAACTAGCAAGACCAAATAGAAGAAAAAGTAAGGTGTTGAGATTGTTTTCCAGCTTTGACTTGTACAGAAAGAAAAAATAAGATTATTTGAGAGACTTTGTTTAGTGGAACTATATTAGACATCTTGATTAGCTACCCAGAGAAAAGGCATAACACAATTGTCTGCAAAATTCCAACAATAGGGGTACTTTATACTCTAACTAAAACTGTAGACTTTTCAATTGTAAACTTGAATGAGAACGCTATAAAATAAAACGCGGATGAAGTCTGACTAAATGTTTATCTCTGGCACCAGATCACAAAGACGACAGATATCTCACTTTGTAGAAAATGGCTCAGTTCGTGGCATTTAGTTGGAAATGTTCCAACTGTATAGCTGAAGTATATTAATGGCGAGCTAGTCAGTTGGAAATTGTTACGCGTTGAAAAACATAACTTATAAAATCAACGTATCTTTTTCTGATTTTCTCCTATCAACATCCCAATCGGTCCTTACGTTTGTTACTCACATCACTCCGTTTACTCTAGCCAAGGTAATATCGAAAAATTACAGCGGATCGAGGTAAATTGAGGGCTTCACATATATGTTTTAAAGTGGCATGAGCTGCCAAAATGTTGATATTTTGAAGTTAAAACAGAATGTTGAAACTATTGGCTATTTTTCTCAAGACGTATAATTCAGAAGCGTTTTAGTGATTCAAGTCTCGAGAATGTACGATAAAGCATTGTTTTGAACTAACTTTGGCTTAGAATGAATGAATGGTCGTCCCGGTTATTTAAACTTTGCTTACTTTTCGGACACTATTTCGGTTCGTATAGGCCGTAGACTTTATGGATTTTCCTCATTCCAACGCCAATCATTTAGTTTTTCGATGACCTTCCAAGCGTCTTACTGTTGTGACGATCAGAAATTATGAAACAAGTGTGAATTTGGCAGCTCATGCCACTTTAAGCAAACAATAGAAAACGATGACATCACATGCCACATTACCGTTCCAAGTACACAGTACAATATAGGGAATCCAGACGGAAACGAAAATGAAATCAATAAGAACCATTTTACCATTCGGAGTACATTTAGTTCGAAACCCACGCTGTATTTAGTTTCAGCGGATAAAATAGCAACCCCTATAGATTGGAATACCATCGTCTTTGTGGAAGAATATCAATAATTGGTAAAATGCCATAACCTAATTACGAGTGGATGATATACGTGTATGAAGTCTTCATAAGCATTTCTAGGAAAGTTTTCCGTTAAAGACCTTGATACTTATAGACGTACTCTCATAAAATAACGAATTCAGACACCACGTATTTTTTATTTCATTAGCTTTGGTACATCTTCATCTGTTACCTATCATGTCAATTAGGTGTATAACAGATGCGACTAGTTTTGAAATTCAAGTATATGATAGGCCTACACAAATAAATGTATTATATTAAAGATATCATCTACATGTACATCGGGCATTTGTGGCGGATCCACCATATCTGCATGGCCTACTTTTATTTACTTGGCAAACAATGAACTTGAACAACCCAGTGAAAAGAATACTTGGCTTTTTATATTATCACCTTTACACAAGTTGCAGTCACACCGATCGAGAGAACGACGGCAATTCTAAGTTGTCTGAGTAAATTGTTTAGTAAAATTGCAAATGCCCACTCTCGTCCCACGTGAAGGAAAGAAGTTCAGTTTCTGACAACCAAGCTGCATTCAAAACTGTCCACTGGCTTACAAATCACCATCTTGTTATCTGAGCTAAAACACAGAAAGTTTTTTTCAAAAATAACACGAAAACTGTTTCTCTAGATGCATTGTGATACCGCTATAATGTTATCGAATCAAAAACCCTTTGTCGTACCATCCAAATGTTGTACTATTTATTAATACGTGATACTATTAGTTACACAGTCTGTGTGTGACCCAATACGGAAATATAGGTGGTTAGTAAAATCCATATTGGGCGAGGCGTCAGCCGAGCCCAATATGCGGTTTTACTCACCCCATATATTTCCGTATTGGGTCACACACAGACTGTGTAACGAATTTATCCCGCTGAAGACCCTTCCTTAATAGCCGACTCTTATCTGGTTGGTAGTTTTTGACTTAGCGAAAGTGTTTACAACTCCGCCGATACGCGCGGTACCGATATACGGCGATAGTTCAACTCAGTTCTGGCCACTAAACTAACCAGGTAACCTACATTCAGCAGATCTTGGGATAAGTACGCTTGCTATTCTCTGATAAAGGTTTCCACAGCGCCTAAAACTATAGGCATGCACATCGATATGTTCTGTTTGAAGTTTTAATTATGTCGACTCACTTTAGCAGACATGCACATGCTGTCGCAGCGAGTATTCAGGGGCAAGTAACTCTAGGTAACCTGATACGAACTCGGTCTGCCTGATACGGAAAAATATCACGTCTCCACGTGATCGATGACGTCCAATCAAATGCAAGTATTTTGTCTGATGCGGGATAAATTCTAATATGCTCATTTCAATTGTGTATACTTATTGAATTTCAATTGTAAATAGTTTAAATTCAACTTTTCCCCACAGGTTGTTTCCTGACTTATTGTCACTTTACTTTATTAACAAATGTTTCAGGACTTTCAGAAAACTAATATAAGAATCCATGTAATCTAATTGGCTATTTTCCGATAGCTCGTATTTGAATCTCTTGGATTTAATTGGTGGATTTGAATAGCCTGGTTTCTAGCACACCACAACTTTGGTTTTCTTTGCACCTGACCGGGAGCCTGTTTCACAAAACGGCGTAGCGTAAGTTTCCACGTAACTGCCCTAGCAACGTGTACATTATGGGTTGCTATGGCCGTTACGTGAAAATTTGCACTGCGCCGCTTTGCGAAACAGGCTTCAGGTCCCTGCACTGCCACTTTTGACACAAATTACATGAGATGATCAAATGACAGACCTACAATGAACACCTATCATCGCTTGAGAATGATCTTTATTATGAATGGGATTACATATTCAAGCTATATTCAAAGCTACTTTATCATAAATATTCTGTATTTCTTGCTTGGAGTAGTACAACCTCTCTATCTGATGAGATTGAATGTATCAGTGTTAGATGAATCAGAGAAATCGTGCGTATTAACTTAAATTGAGAAGATGCTGTCGCCATACATTTTAATAGATATGTTTGTTTGTAGCCCGGATTATCGGTCTTACGGCGACTGGTACTATATGGCTGCTAATGTGTCTTGTCACCTTATGACGAACACGGAGAGAAGAACAAAATTCGGTAGAGCCCAGATTTCTCGGCTAGTTTGTTTGTATATAGATCTGGAACTGAAATAATCCAAAGATTCAGTGGATATCACAACCTGGTACCACCCAATGGGCATGCTGCTACATTTTTATGTTTTAATAAAGATCAACAAAGTTGAATATAAGAGTGTCTGATTGATTCTGATAACGGTATGTAATAACTGTCTATTGTGTAGGTATTGCTCAAGAACATGGAGTTTACCTGACTTCTTAAAGTACTAATAATTTTCTAAAGTGATTTAAACTTACATTGTGTAGACTATATACGTTTAATGCATAGCCATAATGTTATTTGTTTTAACAATATTTTGTAAGGAGAGGGTGCATTTCTATCTTTGTACTACTGAATCAAATAAAAGGTCAAAAACCACTCAACCCCGTAACAGTTGAAATGTGTTATTTTTCATTTATGCACCACACAACCCGGTTACATATTCACATCACTCAAAACACATGGCGCATTCTGTAGTCGATCGTTATAAGGCTTAGTAATTACCTAAAAGATTTCGTGAAATCTGGATGACAGATGACGCTTTTTAACGTTTTGGTGATGTAGAAAATTCCATTTGACGTATTTTCTTCCACAACGTCAGGCGTAAACGTCATTTTAGAACAAAACACGCCTCGTCGCAGCACAGGTAGTATGCTGTTTGTGGAATCCTTAGAAGACTAGCGACCCTGATATTGTCACATGCGCAGTGTTTGAGGCAGCGACCTTGGTATAATGATATTGTCACGGGCGGTGTTTGAGACAGCGACCATAATAAAATGATATTGCCACAGGCGGTGTTTGAGACAGCAACCATGGTATAAGGATATTGTCACAGGCAGTGTTTGAGACAGCGACCATGGTAAAATGATATTGTCACAGGCGGTGTTTGAGACAGCAACCATGGTATAAGGATATTGTCACAGGCAGTGTTTGAGACAGCGACCATGGTAAAATGATATTTTCACGGGCGGTGTTTGAGACAGCGACTATGGGAAAATGATATTGTCACGGGCGATGTTTGAGACAGCGACCATGGTAAAATGATATTGTAACAGGCAGTGCTTGAGACAGCGACCATGGTAAAATGATATTGTCAAGGGCGGTGTTTGAGACAGCGACCATGGTATAATGATATTGTCACAGGCGGTGTTTGAGACAGCGACCATGGTAAAATGATATTGTCTCAGGCGGTGTTTGAGACAGCGACCATGGTATAATGATATTGTCTCAGGCGGAGTTTGAGACAGCGACCATGGTATAATGATATTTTCACGGGTGGTGTTTGAGACAGCGACCATGGTATAAAGATATTGCCACAGGCGTTGTTTGAGGCAGCGACCATCATGTTATAATGGTATTGTCACGGGCGGTGTTTGAGACAGCGACCATGGTAAAATGATATTGTCACGGACGGTGTTTGAGACAGCGACCATGGTATAATGATATTGTCAAGGGCGGTGTTCGAGACAGTGACCATGGTAAAATGATATTGTCACGAGCGGTGTTTGAGACAGCGCCCATGGTATAATGATTTTGTCACGGGCGGTGTTTGAGACAGCGACCATGGTACAATGATATTGTCACGGGCGGTGTTTGAAACAGCGACCATGGTATAATGATAACGCCACGGGCGATGTTTGAGACAGCGACCATGGTAAAATGATAATGTCACAGGCGGTGTTTGAGACAGCGACCATCATGCTATAATGGTATTGTCACGGGCGGTGTTTGAGACAGCGACCATGGTATAATGATATTGTCGCGGGTGGTGTTTGAGACAGCGACCATGGTATAATGATATTGTCACGGGCGGTGTTTGAGGCAGCCACCATGGTATAATGGTATTGTCGCGGGTGGTGTTTGAGACAGCGACCATGGTATAATGATATTGCCACGGGTGTTGTTTGAGGCAGCGACCATGGTATAATGAAATTGCCACAGGCGTTGTTTGAGGCAGCGACCATCATGTTATAATGGTATTGTTACGGGCGGTGTTTGGGACAGCGACCATGGTACAATGATATTGTCATGGGCGGTGTTTGAAACAGCGACTATGGTATAATGATATTGTCACGGGCGATGTTTGAGACCGACCATGGTACAATGATATTGTCACGGGCGGTGTTTGAAACAGCGACCATGGTACAATGATATTGTCTCAGGCGGTGTTTGAGACAGCGACCATGGTATAATGATATTGTCTCAGGCGGAGTTTGAGACAGCGACCATGGTATAATGATATTTTCACGGGTGGTGTTTGAGACAGCGACCATGGTATAATGATATTGCCACGGGCGTTGTTTGAGGCAGCGACCATGGTATAATGATATTGCCACAGGCGTTGTTTGAGGCAGCGACCATCATGTTATAATGGTATTGTCACGGGCGGTGTTTGAGACAGCGACCATGGTAAAATGATATTGTCACGGACGGTGTTTGAGACAGCGACCATGGTATAATGATATTGTCACGAGCGGTGTTTGAGACAGCGCCCATGGTATAATGATATTGTCACGGGCGATGTTTGAGACAGCGACCATGGTAAAATGATATTGTCACGGGCGGTGTTTGAGACAGCGCCCATGGTATAATGATATTGTCACGGGCGATGTTTGAGACAGCGACCATGGTACAATGATATTGTCACGGGCGGTGTTTGAAACAGCGACCATGGTATTATGATAACGCTACGGGCGTTGTTTGAGACAGCGACCATGGTAAAATGATAATGTCTCAGGCGGTGTTTGAGACAGCGACCATCATGCTATAATGGTATTGTCACGGGTGGTGTTTGAGACAGCGACCATGGTATAATGATATTGCCACGTGTGGTGTTTGAGGAAGCGACCATGGTATAATGATATTGCCACAGGCGTTGTTTGAGGCAGCGACCATCATGTTATAATGGTATTGTCACGGGCGGTGTTTGAGACAGCGACCATGGTAAAATGATATTGTCACGGACGGTGTTGGAGAAAGCGACCATGGTATAATGATAATGCCACGGGTGTTGTTTGAGGCAGCGACCATGGTATAATGATATTGCCACAGGCGTTGTTTGAGGCAGCGACCATCATGTTATAATGGTATTGTTACGGGTGGTGTTTGAGACAGCGACCATGGTACAATGATATTGTCATGGGCGGTGTTTGAAACAGCGACTATGGTTTAATGATATTGTCACAGGCGATGTTTGAGACAACGACCATGGTACAATGATATTGTCACGGGCGCTGTTTGTGACAGCGACCATCATGCTATAATGGTATTGTCACGGGCGGTGTTTGAGACAGCGACCATAGTATAATGATATTGTCATAGGTGGTGTTTGAGACAGCGACCATGGTATAATGATATTGCGACGGGTGTTGTTTGAGGCAGCGACCATGGTATAATGATATTTTCACGGGTGGTGTTTGAGACAGCGACCATGGTATAATGATATTGCCACGGGCGTTGTTTGAGGCAGCGACCATGGTATAATGATATTGCCACAGGCTTTGTTTGAGGCAGCGACCATCATGTTATAATGGTATTGTCACGGGCGGTGTTTGAGACAGCCACCATGGTAAAATGATATTGTCACGGGCGGTGTTTGAGACAACGCCCATGGTATAATGATATTGTCACGGGCGATGTTTGAGACAGCGACCATGGTACAATGATATTGTCACGGGCGGTGTTTGAAACAGCAACCATGGTATTATGATAACGCCACAGGCGTTGTTTGAGGCAGCGACCATGGTATAATGATATTGCCACGGGTGTTGTTTGAGGCAGCGACCATGGTATAATGATATTGCCACAGGCGTTGTTTGAGGCAGCGACCATCATGTTATAATGGTATTGTTACGGGCGGTGTTTGAGACAGCGACCATGGTACAATGATATTGTCATGGGCGGTGTTTGAAACAGCGACTATGGTTTAATGATATTGTCACGGGCGATGTTTGAGACAACGACCATGGTACAATGATATTGTCACGGGCGGTGTTTGAGACAGCGACCATCATGCTATAATGGTATTGTCACGGGCGGTGTTTGAGACAGCGACCATGGTATAATGATTTTGCCATGGGCGTTGTTTGAAGCAGCCACCATGGTATATTGATTTTGCCATGGGCGTTGTTTGAGGCAGCCACCATGGTATAATGATATTTTCACGGGTGTTGTTTGAGACAGCGACCATGGTATAATGGTATTGTCACGGGCGTTGTTTGAGACAGCGACCATGGTATAATGATATTGTCACAGGTGGTGTTTGAGACAGCGACCATGGTATAATGATATTGCCACGGGTGTTGTTTGAGGCAGCGACCATGGTATAATCATATTGCCACAGGTGTTGTTTGAGGCAGCGACCATCATGTTATAATGGTATTGTCACGGGCGGTGTTTGAGACAGCGACCATGGTAAAATGATATTGTCACGGACGGTGTTTGAGACAGCGACCATGGTATAATGATATTGTCAAGGGCGGTGTTCGAAACAGCGACCATGGTAAAATGATATTGTCACGGGCGGTGTTTGAGACAGCGACCATGGTACAATGATATTGTCACGGGCGGTGTTTGAAACAGCGACCATGGTATTATGATAACGCCACAGGCGTTGTTTGAGACAGCCACCATGGTATAATGATATTGTCACGGGTGGTGTTTGAGACAGCGACCATGGTATAATGATATTGCCACGGGTGTTGTTTGAGGCAGCGACCATGGTATAATGATATTGCCACAGGCGTTGTTTGAGGCAGCGACCATCATGTTATAATGGTATTGTCACAGGCGGTGTTTGAAACAGCTACCATTGTATAATGATATTGTCACGGGCGGTGTTTGAGACAGCGACCATGGTACAATGATATTGTCACGGGAGGTGTTTGAAACAGCGACCATTGTATAATGATATTGTCACGGGCGGTGTTTGAGACAGCAGCCATGGTAAAATGATATTGCCACAGGCGATGTTTGAGAAAGCGACCATTTCACAATGATATTGTCACGGGAGGTGTTTGAAACAGCGACCATTGTAAAATGATATTGTCACGGGCGGTGTTTGAGACAGCGACGATGGTAAAATGATATTGTCACACGCGATGTTTGAGACAGCGACGATGGTAAAATGATATTGCCACGGGCGGTGTTTGAGACAGCGACCATGGTACAATGATATTGTCACGGCGGTGTTTGAGACAGCGACCATGGTATAATGATTTTGTCACAGGCGGTGTTTGAGACAGCGACCATGGTATACTGATATTGTCACTAGCGGTTGTTGAGGCAGCGACTATGGTATAATGATTTTGTCACAGGGGGTGTTTGAGACAGCGACCATGGTATAATGATATTGTCACTGGCGGTGGTTGAGGCAGCGACCATGGTAAAATGATATTGTCACTGGCGGTGTTTGAACTAGCGCCTATGGTATAATGATATTGTCACTGGACGTGGTTGAGGCAGCGACCATGGTATAATGATATTGTCACAGCGATGTTTGAGACAGCGACAATGGTATAATGATATTGTCACGGGCGGTGTTTGAGACAGCGACCATGGTACAATGATGTTGTCACGGGCGGTGTTTGAAACAGCGACCATGGTATAATGATATTGCCACGGGCGTTGTTTGAGGCAGCGACCATGGTATAATGATATTGCCACAGGCGTTGTTTGAGGCAGCGACCATCATGTTATAATGGTATTGTCACGGGCGGTGTTTGAGACAGCGACCATGGTAAAATGATATTGTCACGGACGGTGTTTGAGACAGCGACCATGGTATAATGATATTGTCAAGGGCGGTGTTTGAGACAGCGCCCATGGTATAATGATATTGTCACGGGCGATGTTTGAGACAGCGATCATGGTAAAATGATATTGTCACGGGCGGTGTTTGAGACAGCGCCCATGGTATAATGATATTGTCACGGGCGATGTTTGAGACAGCGACCATGGTACAATGATATTGTCACGGGCGGTGTTTGAAACAGCGACCATGGTATTATGATAACGCTACGGGCGTTGTTTGAGACAGCGACCATGGTAAAATGATAATGTCACAGGCGGTGTTTGAGACAGCGACCATCATGCTATAATGGTATTGTCACGGGTGGTGTTTGAGACAGCGACCATGGTATAATGATATTGCCACGGGCGTTGTTTGAGGCAGCCACCATGGTATAATGATATTGTCACGGGTGGTGTTTGAGACAGCGACCATGGTATAATGATATTGCCACGGGTGTTGTTTGAGGCAGCGACCATCATGTTATAATGGTATTGTTACGGGCGGTGTTTGAGACAGCGACCATGGTACAATGATATTGTCATGGGCGGTGTTTGAAACAGCGACTATGGTTTAATGATATTGTCACGGGCGATGTTTGAGACAACGACCATGGTACAATGATATTGTCACGGGCGGTGTTTGTGACAGCGACCATCATGCTATAATGGTATTGTCACGGGCGGTGTTTGAGACAGCGACCATGGTATAATGATATTGTCACAGGTGGTGTTTGAGACAGCGACCATGGTATAATGATATTGCGACGGGTGTTGTTTGAGGCAGCGACCATGGTATAATGATATTTTCACGGGTGGTGTTTGAGACAGCGACCATGGTATAATGATATTGCCACGGGCGTTGTTTGAGGCAGCGACCATGGTATAATGATATTGCCACAGGCTTTGTTTGAGGCAGCGACCATCATGTTATAATGGTATTGTCACGGGCGGTGTTTGAAACAGCTACCATTGTATAATGATATTGTCACGGACGGTGTTTGAGACAGCGACCATGGTATAATGATATTGTCAAGGGCGGTGTTCGAGACAGCGACCATGGTAAAATGATATTGTCACGGGCGGTGTTTGAGACAGCGCCCATGGTATAATGATATTGTCACGGGCGATGTTTGAGACAGCGACCATGGTACAATGATATTGTCACGGGCGGTGTTTGAAACAGCGACCATGGTATTATGATAACGCCACAGGCGTTGTTTGAGACAGCCACCATGGTATAATGATATTGTCACGGGTGGTGTTTGAGACAGCGACCATGGTATAATGATATTGCCACGGGTGTTGTTTGAGGCAGCGACCATGGTATAATGATATTGCCACAGGCGTTGTTTGAGGCAGCGACCATCATGTTATAATGGTATTGTTACGGGCGGTGTTTGAAACAGCGACTATGGTTTAATGATATTGTCACGGGCGATGTTTGAGACAACGACCATGGTACAATGATATTGTCACGGGCGGTGTTTGAGACAGCGACCATCATGCTATAATGGTATTGTCACGGGCGGTGTTTGAGACAGCGACCATGGTATATTGATTTTGCCATGGGCGTTGTTTGAGGCAGCCACCATGGTATAATGATTTTGCCATGGGCGTTGTTTGAGGCAGCCACCATGGTATAATGATATTTTCACGGGTGTTGTTTGATACAGCGACCATGGTATAATGGTATTGTCACGGGCGTTGTTTGAGACAGCGACCATGGTATAATGATATTGTCACAGGTGGTGTTTGAGACAGCGACCATGGTATAATGATATTGCCACGGGTGTTGTTTGAGGCAGCGACCATGGTATAATCATATTGCCACAGGTGTTGTTTGAGGCAGCGACCATCATGTTATAATGGTATTGTCACGGGCGGTGTTTGAGACAGCGACCATGGTAAAATGATATTGTCACGGACGGTGTTTGAGACAGCGACCATGGTATAATGATATTGTCAAGGGCGGTGTTCGAGACAGCGACCATGGTAAAATGATATTGTCACGGGCGGTGTTTGAGACAGCGCCCATGGTATAATGATATTGTCACGGGCGATGTTTGAGACAGCGACCATGGTACAATGATATTGTCACGGGCGGTGTTTGAAACAGCGACCATGGTATTATGATAACGCCACAGGCGTTGTTTGAGACAGCCACCATGGTATAATGATATTGTCACGGGTGGTGTTTGAGACAGCGACCATGGTATAATGATATTGCCACGGGTGTTGTTTGAGGCAGCGACCATGGTATAATGATATTGCCACAGGCGTTGTTTGAGGCAGCGACCATCATGTTATAATGGTATTGTTACGGGCGGTGTTTGAGACAGCGACCATGGTACAATGATATTGTCATGGGCGGTGTTTGAAACAGCGACTATGGTTTAATGATATTGTCACGGGCGATGTTTGAGACAACGACCATGGTACAATGATATTGTCACGGGCGGTGTTTGAGACAGCGACCATCATGCTATAATGGTATTGTCACGGGCGGTGTTTGAGACAGCGACCATGGTATATTGATTTTGCCATGGGCGTTGTTTGAGGCAGCCACCATGGTATAATGATTTTGCCATGGGCGTTGTTTGAGGCAGCCACCATGGTATAATGATATTTTCACGGGTGTTGTTTGAGACAGCGACCATGGTATAATGGTATTGTCACGGGCGTTGTTTGAGACAGCGACCATGGTATAATGATATTGTCACAGGTGGTGTTTGAGACAGCGACCATGGTATAATGATATTGCCACGGGTGTTGTTTGAGGCAGCCACCATGGTATAATCATATTGCCACAGGTGTTGTTTGAGGCAGCGACCATCATGTTATAATGGTATTGTCACGGGCGGTGTTTGAGACAGCGACCATGGTAAAATGATATTGTCACGGACGGTGTTTGAGACAGCGACCATAGTATAATGATATTGTCAAGGGCGGTGTTCGAGACAGCGACCATGGTAAAATGATATTGTCACGGGCGGTGTTTGAGACAGCGCCCATGGTATAATGATATTGTCACGGGCGATGTTTGAGACAGCGACCATGGTACAATGATATTGTCACGGGCGGTGTTTGAAACAGCGACCATGGTATTATGATAACGCCACAGGCGTTGTTTGAGACAGCCACCATGGTATAATGATATTGTCACGGGTGGTGTTTGAGACAGCGACCATGGTATAATGATATTGCCACGGGTGTTGTTTGAGGCAGCGACCATGGTATAATGATATTGCCACAGGCGTTGTTTGAGGCAGCGACCATGGTACGATGATATTGTCACGGGCGGTGTTTGAAACAGTGACCATGGTATAACGATTTTGTCACAGGCGGTGTTCGAGTCATCGGGTATAATAAAGTTTTCATCAGGGTAATACAATGTGTCTGCGACCTTTTTCCTTTTGACAAAAGATTCGTCCAGGGATCAGTTTCACGAACAATCTTTTCATGTTAAAATTAATAGCTTACGATAGACCTGTCGTGATGATGCATTAGGTTGTCTCTAAGTATACACCATCTCATTAAAATCAGTTATCCCACTCTTTCTACTTCGTGGACCATTATGACCGAAATGGAAAACTGTCATCTGTGATACAATGTGGAAATTTTGTATAATAGATCGTTAATACAGAAGCAGAAATTATCACAAAACCTATTACTGGACGCTTACCTCCTATTAAAGCATATTTGTCTACCAGTTCGTTTTTTACTTAACACAGGTACATTTGTTACGTTCATCCTTAGGTTTTAAATTGCATCAGCTACCAAGTTTTCTAAACTTTTTGTGTCAAAATCCGGAGATGATTGTCTATTTTCCAAACTATTGTAAAATAAGAGGCCGTCTGATGATACCAGTGTCGAAATTGTACACCAAGACAGCATACAATGACTAAAACGAATGTATTTGCAGTTATGCTATATAGATGCTGCTTGTATTTAGAAAGCACTTACTCTTGGCACTGGCTAAATCAATGATGGTTCTTGCTGAAATTCAATTGTTGAAATTGTGGGAAATATTAGAATTAATAAAAAGTAAGGGATGTAAACCCGTTAGATAGTTGATACCTGGAATAAGACCCTCATCAATAATGGCGATAATAGGATCCAACCAAGTTGTATCTAGAGGTCAGTGGCATTGTTATAATGTTATAGAGGTCAGTGACATTGTTATAATGTTATAGAGGTCAGTGACATTGTTATAATGACTGATAAAACGCCCATTTCTCTTTTACTGTTGACTACGAAAGTAACATTTTGTTTTCATGGCATTTTTGTAACTGCCAGCTGTTTTTGTTCTTCTCTCATAAAAATATTGTTTCATTAATCCGAAAAGCAACAGATGGGTTGCCTTTCCTTCTTTAACTTCTGACTTCACTCGAACGACCTATGTGGGATGGTTGCCAGTTACCCGTGGAATGTTGTGGGTTTCCTCCGGGCATAGAGCCCGGTTTCCTCCCACAATAATACTGGCGACGCCGCCATACAAGTGAAATAATCTTGAGCGGGGGGTAAACCCCCAAACAAACAATCAATCCCTCTTTAACATTAGTTAGAAATATGTCGAAGGCTTGGCTACAAACAGAGAACGCTTCTACAAAATTCTTCCTGGGCGATACCAAACGTATAGGTGACTTACATGTAGTTGGTGATTTGAAACAGTTTAAATTTCTCAAAACTCGTCCACATTATATCTAAACATTATTTCTTAAATTCTGACGCTTTACTACGATTAGGGTAAACACCTTTCCGAGAAATCTGGGCTCTGCCGAATTTTAGACACATTAGCAGCGATATAATACAAGTCGCCGTTAGACCGATAATCCGGGATAGGTACATACGTGTTGTGAAACCCGGTTTCTGGAATCCTCGAAAGGTGTGAGTGTGACCGTACTAACTTCATCTCTGGTAAACTACATCCATTCCAGGATATCAGTTGAACCGCGTTTCATCACTTGCCTTTTTTCCCTAGTATTCTGAAAAAACTGGATTGAATTAACACAAGCTGAGCTAAAGCATACTGTAAAAAGGTGAGTCTGTCCCTTTCAGCAGCGCGTATCATTCTAACTACAGGTTGTAAATAGTGTAAATCTGGGCGGAAGAAAAACACAGAACGATTATTCATTTGCCAGTCGGATAAGAGCCGTGGCATCAAAATAATGTATTTTTTCTGGTGAGATTCCACCACTTATCAGTGGACGGAAGGCTAGTCTACAGATAACCAATCCCGTTTGATACAATTTGGCTGTCTGATTAAATCTTTGACAAATACCGTACAAGACCAAATGAGTATGGATGCTGGCATGCGTAACTTATGGGGCTTGGGTTTCTCGTCGGTCAAATTAATCGGGTAGAATTGGTTTGGACAAATTGCTTCCAATGACGAAAGTCGTCTATTACGTCTGTTTGAGATATTTCTTCAGAACAAAAGTATAGTTTATAAAGTGCACAGACGGAATGGAATTCTCGGATACATGTTCCGCCACATAATGATACATCAATTTGATTGGAGGAGGCATCACAGAGAAAATCAGCCAGGGAAAATTGGCTCAGACTAATTGCAGAACTCTTTGATTTGAAATCTTACAACACAGAAATCCTGTAGGTTCACTATTTCGTTCCGATTTCGCTCTTTAGTCTTGACTCAACTGCCTATTCTTAGTTGGTCAGGTATTTCGAGATTAGCTATCAGAAATGGTTTAGTCGAGCAAGACGCAAGTAATATCTCAGCAATCACCCAGCAGACACATTAATTACTACCAGTTATGTTTAAAATGATTGAATAGTGGTCGCGCCACTGTTCCTTTAGGAAAGGTGTCTGCAGCTTTTGGTTGTTTGCTTAAAGACGCATGAACCGATTCATTGTGACTAGTAAACCTATTTGTTCAAATTAATAGCTTCTGATAGAACTGTCATGATGATGGATTGATATGTCAATTTTGGTATATAATTAGTCATTAAATTGACTTATTCTATTATTTCTAGTTTAGTGGCCGTTTTGATCCAAATCAGAAACTTCTAAGTGGGTCTTTACGGATATTGTTTTTATTTCAACGTCAATCCTTTGTTGTTTTTTTTAAGGTACTTCAAATGCTCAACATCTCTTAATTGGAATTCATTTTTTTGCGACGCGTACCACATTTAAGCTGATATTTGAAGTTCAATATTGAAATTACGCCTTGAGAATCAGTAGGAAGAAAATGTACATTTCGGAATACATTATTTATAAAAGGATAGTGTATGTTCGAAAGATATATTGATTTGATTAATTGATTGATGTCTTACGCTGCACTCAAGAGTATTTAATTTATATTGTGGCGTTGCCAAGTTTAGTGGGGGGTGGCAACCCTTCCATATAAAGCAAACAAGTAACAAAATCCACTCAGAACGTTTTCGATTTTTTTCAATTTGGTCGGAGTTTGATGCAATCATGCTCCGACTCGATGGAAGGCCTGTGTCGGAAATAAGGGACAATCCCTCTAACCGACTGAGCCACCGAGGGCATACATAGAGGGCATCGCCATAGTTCAACAACGTTCGTGTTTTCAGTGGTAATGAAAAGAGACAAACTAATCTGTAAGCCTTATCTTCCATCGCATAAAATGCTTTAGATATAATATCAGTTGATATACATTGATAGAGGCACTCACTGAAGGGACACTGACCGATAAGCAAAGGGGTTCAAATGGAGCGTTTTACAAAGAGTCACTATAAATCATTGCGAACAATGCTGACTATACTGTATTTACAGCTATGGTCTTTTATAGACAAAAGAGATGTTCGTGTTTGAATCATACCGATGAACACGCAATTGACAGTCAAAGTTATCAACGTTTGGTTAGAAACAAGAAAGGATTGCAAAAACACAACAAACGTTATACTGGCACGCAAAGGTCAGACAATATGATAGTGATGATTTGGAAAATGGTTTATCTTTTTCTACACATATTTAAAAAAAAAACCTTTAAAAGAAGACATCGCCGAGGATTGTTTTAATTACCGGTGGCCTTTCAGTTTCGGGAGAAGGTCTTGGTTGATTTTTATTGAAAAATATACAGTAAAAGTGAAGTTTGAGGCCAGCATAAGTAATTTGATTCTGCATCGATTGAGATCGATTATCGTTTTGTGATTGAATGCGTCTTCACCTCTATATTCTAAGGATGAAGTGTGCTATTTACATTCAGTTGTTCAACAGCAATCAGTCACAGAAAAAGCAAAAAGTAGCCATAAAACAGTGAGCCGATAGGACTTTGGACTTATGACAGGGGAGATTTACAACCCGCTCTGGAGCTTCGGTCTGTAGATTCAAACCTCAGGCCGCTGTGTTTAAACAAATGTATGAAGGCCACAGCGTCGTTATGACCTTATAAAATGACCATATAAATAAATTATATTTTATATTCGTATTAAGACTATGCCCTTTTAAGAGGTTGGGTTTCACGAACTGTGAATTTTGTCTATTTAGCAAGAATTTCATTCTCAATGCGTTTAAGTTATTTTATTATGACTTTGCTTTTGTTTTACGACTATTAAGTCAATATAAGCAGTAATATATTTCAAATGTTTTATTATATATATTCTATAATGTTCTTTTATTTGTTAAAGTGGCATGAGCTGCCAAAATTCACACACTTTTTTCATAGTTTCTGATCAACACCACAGTAAGAGGCTTTGAAGGCCATCGAAAGACTAAATGATTTGCGTTGGAATGAGGAAAATCCATACAGTATGTGGCTTGTACGAACCGAAAACGTGTTCCAAAAGTAAACAAAATTTAAATAACCGGGACGACCATACATTCATTCTAAGGCAAAGTTAGTTTAAAAGAGTACTTTATCGTACATTTTCGAGACTAGAAGCTATAAAAAGCTTCTGAATTATACGTCTTGAAAAAAATGGCCAATAATTCCAACGTTCTGTTTTAACGTCAAAATATCAACATTTTGGCAGCTCATGCCACTTTAAGCTTGTTTTCCACTTCTGTTTAAACTCATATACATTTACTCTTAACCTTATTTCCATTTCGAATACAATTATATATTTTACCTTATGATATTATGTCGTTCATAGTCTTGCCATAGTTTGTCTGTTGCAATTGCTTCCAACATTCGGAAGCATATGTCTACTCTCTGTCTTCTTAATCTTAATCTGTAGTCGGCACAAATAGACTTCTGAATAATGTGTTACTGCTTTTGTAAGCCTCTTCTTTAAATCAAATTTGATTTCAGCTTATATTACCATGCTGCAATTAAAATAACCTTCCAATTCGCCAACTACTAATAATTTGGAACTATTGAGCAAAACAACTAATAAAACCAGTGTACTAAACCAACGGGAAAAAGCGTCTACAAGTTAATTACACCCGATATCGTCGAATGGGATTTTTGGTATTTGCACCTTCCAGAACTTACTTGTGTATGTGATATTTTGTGAGTTGCGTTGTATTTATAGAAATCCAGTAAACTTTGACAGGTATAAATCTGGTAGCCTATAGGCCAGTGTGTTTGGAACCATGGTCGTCGAGATCATTTGGCGTAGTTTTAGGGGCTTTACAAGCGTCAGTCACGGCCACACGTTATTTATTAGTCTAATTCATTAGTCTTAAATTGTTCGGGGTCCAACTCGGGAATCCTGTTAGTGGTTTAAATTAAACGAACAGATTTGTACCCATGTAACCATAGCTTTCGTTGGACATTACTCTACCAAAGACATTTACACTCGTCCGGTTAACAATCTATGTCATTTACAAAATTGCCTTTTCCAAATATTTGCCCATCCCAATAGTCTCGATTCCCAAACTGTTGTATATAAAAATTAAGCATTGGTTAAAGAAAGCAGATTCCTGTAATGGTAATTTTCAGTGTTTTCTTTGACCTACTTGGAGACGACGTGGATCTGGAAAATATCGCCAGTATAATCGTTTTTCCTTACGTTCAGGCATTTATAGGTCAAAATTAAGGCATAAAAACTGTTTGAATTTGATATCTCAATGTTTTCTTTCTATATTCAGTTTAAATTATACGATATAATCAGGGCAGCTTCTTCTACTTTCCTGTGACAACTGCTTGCAATTAGGGACAATGGTAAAAGCAAAAGTTGACTGGCAATTTTTTTGGACAAACAAAGAAGACGGAAACTGGCAGGTTTTAAATCTGGTGACCGCCAATGTGTCAGACATAAACCGGAATACATAACAGGTACCCTAGGGGAGATGTTTATCAAAAATAACTTTTTTCAGACAAGATATAATCCATTTGCTGAAGAAAATGTATAGACCGGGATAGATAAAATACAGTATCGGCCAATGAGTCGAGCACTTACCGAATATATCACAAGTGCCTGGGGAAAATGCTTGTCGAGAATAGTAATTCTCTAAGATGTATTAGTCTCTAAAAGAGCTAACCTTCAACTTGATGCCATGTATAAAAGTAAGTCTAGCAGACATCATGTGATTTATTCGCCTTTTTATTGCTCTTTTGAAGCCAATTGGACTCATGTCTCACGTTAAATTTGTCTTATTTTATAAACGGATGAACATATTTTGTCTTTGTCTTCATATTGCTCCACCAAGGTCATGCACAAGGTGCCATCCTAGAGTTGTCGCCTATCGCATTATATCACGACCACCTAAAGGTTACAAACTCCACTCACCGTAATTAGCTTAGCTGATGTCATAAAACGTCTCCTCGATTAGGTTTTAAAAAGATTTGTT
Source organism: Lepidochitona cinerea (assembly GCA_963971465.1). Taxonomy (NCBI): domain Eukaryota; kingdom Metazoa; phylum Mollusca; class Polyplacophora; order Chitonida; family Tonicellidae; genus Lepidochitona; species Lepidochitona cinerea. Next base: position 37,773,994 of record OZ020555.1, on the reverse strand, counting down.
TTCAGTGGGTCGCGCTTGAAGGGAATTTTGAAACCTTTCCTGTCCGATAGTGGCGTAGGGAATCTTAAATTAGATGGATTGATTGGAATTTTGCGCCTCGCTCAAGATTATTTCACTTATATGGCGGCGAAAAGAAGTTAGATTAAGCAGATCCTTAAACATCAAAAATACATTTTAAACAAAAACTGACAGAAACACAAAATAATAAAAACTGCTAAAACAAGTGTAAATTATTTTTGAATCTACTATTACATTTATCTCCAAAACAGTAAAACTTACGTACCACATGTCCTAGAAATAAAAACTCTATATCAATAGCTATTTGTTTTCATGTTAACACAATTTTAAATAACTAGATCTTTGAGAAGGTTTTAAGAAACATATGGGCCTATACCATAATTTAAAAAAATGGTCACAGGTTAGCTCGCCTTGCAAGATCAAGCTGGCATGCGAGCTGTGGGCCAAGTCTTAACCTCCGGAACCCACACGGAGGCCCAAGGATTAGTCGCCTCTTACCATCAAGCACCTTGTGTTAGCTGTGTGTCTACTCTTATCCCCCGGAACCCAAACAAGGGCTTAAATAAGAAACATCCTACTTCACATTTCGCCGGATTCTTGTCGCAGAGGAACTTCTTCAGAAGAGTGGATTGCTTTTCATCCAAGTTGATTCATGGTGTTATTGAAGATACTCCTATTGACATGGATATTGAATAGAAAAGGAATACAATGTCTGTAATCATGTAATATGACCGCGCAAATAAACGTACAGTCAAATGTCAGTTTTGAATTATCATTTGCATGAATGTATTTGACAACATAACAGATTTCTTATATCCATTTCCTAGGAGTAATTGAAAACATTTCTACAATCAGTTATAAAAATGCTAATGATGCAAAGCATTTTCTTGTAAAGTAAGCCTTGCAAAACAGCCTGCATATCGTCTAGCCGTATTTTCAACTTCTCACGTTTCAAACTCATTAACGTCAGATATTGCTTGGAGAGAAAGATCAAACACCTTATAACGAATTAAATTGGAAAAACAAAGAAAAGACCCCAAGAACATAAAATAAAAGGAAGCCCTGAGTAATGAGACGGATTAGATTACCTTTAAAGATAACCCCATTATTTGCAAGTGCTAGGAACCTGCCCTATCAAACCATCAACACAATTTTGATACCAAAAAGATCAAACAACTTAAAATAAAATCGCCTGTGGATTTGATTAGAAAACAAATCATCAATCTCAGTTACACTAAATAATATATGGCATTCTTTGACAGTTGATTTTATTCCTCTAACAATTGGGCTTGGATGACAGTCTCCGTCTCATGTGTGCGTTCTGGGTATGATTTCAATTTGAAGATTGGAAAAGAATTCCCGATCAGGTTTGATTTGTCTGTGGCATCTGTTGAAATATATGCTCCTCGTGTTGCTGGGATCAATAGTGGATTGTCCATTTGACTGTGATCGATCTGTTTATAGAAATAAACGAGTTCGCAAATGTTTTATCATTTCTTTGTGGACCTACGACTGGCTCAGGAGATTGTTAGAAAACTTTAAATTTGGTTGCAATTGCTACGTAGCATAAACGACTACATACCAAAGTGACATTGACAGCCGATTAAGAATGTGTTTCTGTTCAATCATCACATGGGATATTTCTGAAAGTAAATATCAATTCCGTAAAACCTGAAAATACCCAATCTTAATCTTTTAATATGGTCTGCAAATATAGAAATATTAATAAGATATTTGGTTAATGGTGGAAACTGCAGCTATTTGATGGCAAAAGCTGAAGTCGGAAATAGGCTCAACTAGCAAGACCAAATAGAAGGAAAAGGAAGGTATTGAGATTGTTTTCCAGCTTTGACTGGTACAGAAAGAAAAAATAAGATTATTTGAGAGACTTTGTTTAGTGGAAGTATTTTAGATATGTTGGTTAGCCACCCAGAGAAAAAGCATAACACAATCGTCTGCAAAATTCCAACGATAGGGGTACTTAATACTCTAACTAAAACTGTAGACTTCTCAATTGTAAACTTGAATGACGACAGACATCTCACTCTGTGGGAAATGGCTCAGTTCGTACTATATGCTACGTGGCATTTAGTTGGAAATGTTCAAACTGTATAGCTAAACTATATTAATGGCGAGCTGGTCAGTTGGAAATTGTTACGCGTTGAAAAACATAACTTATAAAATCAACTTATCTTTTTTTTTATTTTCTCCTATCAACATCCCAATCGGTCCTTTAGTTTGTCACTCACATCACTCCGTTTACTGTGGCCAAGGTAATATCGACAACTACAGCGGATCGAGGTAAATTAAGGGCTTCACATATATGTTTTAAAGTGGCATGAGCTGCCAAAATGTTGATATTTTGAAGTTAAAACAGAATGTTGAAACTATTGGCTATTTTTCTCAAGACGTATAATTCAGAAGCGTTATAGTGATTCAAGTCTCGAGAATGTACGATAAAGCATTGTTTTGAACTAACTTTGGCTTAGAATGAATGAATGGTCGTCCCGGTTATTTAAATTTTGCTTACTTTTCGGACACTATTTCGGTTCGTATAGGCCGTAGACTTTATGGATTTAGTTCGAAACCCACGCTGTATTTAGTTTCAGTGGATAAAATAGCAACCCTTATATATTGAAATACCATCATCTTTATGAAAGGATAGCAATAATTGGTAAAATTCCATAACCTAATTACGAGTGGATGACATACGTGTATGAAGTCTTCATAAGCATTTCTAGGAAAGTTTTCCGTTAAAGACCTTTATACTTATAGACCTACTCTCATAAAATAACAGACTCAGACACCACGTATTTTTTATTTCATTAGCTTTGGTACATCTTCATGTGTTACCTATCCTATCAATTAGGTGTATAACAGATGCGACTAGTTTTGAAATTCAAGTATATGATAGACCTACGCAAAGAAATGTATTATAATAAAGATATCATCTACATGTACATCGGATATTTGTGTCAGATCCACCATATCTGCATGGACTTCTGTTATTTACTTCGCAAACAATGAACTTGAACAACCTTGTGAATCTGTCTGAGTAAATTGTTTACTAAAATTGCAAATGCCCACTCTCGTCCCACGTGAAGGAAAGAAGTTCAATTTCCGACAACCAAGCTGCATTCAAAACTGTCCACTGGCTTACAAATCACCATCTTGTTATCTGAGCTAAAACACAGAATTTAAAAAAAAAACACGAAAACTGTTTCTCTATGCATTGTGATACCGCTATAATGTTATCGAATCAAAAGCCCTTTGTCGTACCATCCAAAGGTTGTGCTATTTATTTATATTTGATATACTTTTATATGCTCATTTCAACTGTGTATACTTATTCAATTTCAATTGTACATAGTTTAAATTCAACTTTTCCCCACAGGTTGTTTCCTGACTTATTGTCACTTTACTTTATTAACAAATGTTTCAGGACTTTCAGAAAACTAATATAAGAATCCATGTAATCTAATTGGCTATTTTCCGATAGCTCGTATTTGAATCTCTTGGATTTAATTGGTGGATTTGAATAGCCTGGTTTCTAGCACACCACAACTTTGGTTTTCTTTGCACCTGACCGGGAGCCTGTTTCACAAAACGGCGTAGCGTAAGTTTCCACGTAACTGCCCTAGCAACGTGTACATTATGGGTTGCTATGGCCGTTACGTGAAAATTTGCACTGCGCCGCTTTGCGAAACAGGCTTCAGGTCCCTGCACTGCCACTTTTGACACAAATTACATGAGATGATCAAATGACAGACCTACAATGAACACCTATCATCGCTTGAGAATGATCTTTATTATGAATGGGATTACATATTCAAGCTATATTCAAAGCTACTTTATCATAAATATTCTGTATTTCTTGCTTGGAGTAGTACAACCTCTCTATCTGATGAGATTGAATGTATCAGTGTTATATGAATCAGAGAAATCGTGCGTATTAACTTAAATTGAGAAGATGCTGTCGCCATATATTTTAATAGATATGTTTGTTTGTAGCCCGGATTATCGGTCTTACGGCGACTGGTACTATATGGCTGCTAATGTGTCTTGTCACCTTATGACGAACACGGAGAGAAGAACAAAATTCGGTAGAGCCCAGATTTCTCGGCTAGTTTGTTTGTATATAGATCTGGAACTGAAATAATCCAAAGATTCAGTGGATATCACAACCTGGTACCACCCAATGGGCATGCTGCTACATTTTTATGTTTTAATAAAGATCAACAAAGTTGAATATAAGAGTGTCTGATTGATTCTGATAACGGTATGTAATAACTGTCTATTGTGTAGGTATTGCTCAAGAACATGGAGTTTACCTGACTTCTTAAAGTACTAATAATTTTCTAAAGTGATTTAAACTTACATTGTGTAGACTATATACGTTTAATGCATAGCCATAATGTTATTTGTTTTAACAATATTTTGTAAGGAGAGGGTGCATTTCTATCTTTGTACTACTGAATCAAATAAAAGGTCAAAAACCACTCAACCCCGTAACAGTTGAAATGTGTTATTTTTCATTTATGCACCACACAACCCGGTTACATATTCACATCACTCAAAACACATGGCGCATTCTGTAGTCGATCGTTATAAGGCTTAGTAATTACCTAAAAGATTTCGTGAAATCTGGATGACAGATGACGCTTTTTAACGTTTTGGTGATGTAGAAAATTCCATTTGACGTATTTTCTTCCACAACGTCAGGCGTAAACGTCATTTTAGAACAAAACACGCCTCGTCGCAGCACAGGTAGTATGCTGTTTGTGGAATCCTTAGAAGACTAGCGACCCTGATATTGTCACATGCGCAGTGTTTGAGGCAGCGACCTTGGTATAATGATATTGTCACGGGCGGTGTTTGAGACAGCGACCATAATAAAATGATATTGCCACAGGCGGTGTTTGAGACAGCGAGACCATGATACAAGGATATTGTCACAGGCGGTGTTTGAGACAGCAACCATGGTATAAGGATATTGTCACAGGCAGTGTTTGAGACAGCGACCATGGTAAAATGATATTTTCACGGGCGGTGTTTGAGACAGCGACTATGGGAAAATGATATTGTCACGGGCGATGTTTGAGACAGCGACCATGGTAAAATGATATTGTAACAGGCAGTGCTTGAGACAGCGACCATGGTAAAATGATATTGTCAAGGGCGGTGTTTGAGACAGCGACCATGGTATAATGATATTGTCACAGGCGGTGTTTGAGACAGCGACCATGGTAAAATGATATTGTCTCAGGCGGTGTTTGAGACAGCGACCATGGTATAATGATATTGTCTCAGGCGGAGTTTGAGACAGCGACCATGGTATAATGATATTTTCACGGGTGGTGTTTGAGACAGCGACCATGGTATAAAGATATTGCCACAGGCGTTGTTTGAGGCAGCGACCATCATGTTATAATGGTATTGTCACGGGCGGTGTTTGAGACAGCGACCATGGTAAAATGATATTGTCACGGACGGTGTTTGAGACAGCGACCATGTTATAATGATATTGTCAAGGGCGGTGTTCGAGACAGTGACCATGGTAAAATGATATTGTCACGAGCGGTGTTTGAGACAGCGCCCATGGTATAATGATTTTGTCACGGGCGGTGTTTGAGACAGCGACCATGGTACAATGATATTGTCACGGGCGGTGTTTGAAACAGCGACCATGGTATAATGATAACGCCACGGGCGTTGTTTGAGACAGCGACCATGGTAAAATGATAATGTCACAGGCGGTGTTTGAGACAGCGACCATCATGCTATAATGGTATTGTCACGGGCGGTGTTTGAGACAGCGACCATGGTATAATGATATTGTCGCGGGTGGTGTTTGAGACAGCGACCATGGTATAATGATATTGTCACGGGCGGTGTTTGAGGCAGCCACCATGGTATAATGATATTGTCGCGGGTGGTGTTTGAGACAGCGACCATGGTATAATGATATTGCCACGGGTGTTGTTTGAGGCAGCGACCATGGTATAATGAAATTGCCACAGGCGTTGTTTGAGGCAGCGACCATCATGTTATAATGGTATTGTTACGGGCGGTGTTTGGGACAGCGACCATGGTACAATGATATTGTCATGGGCGGTGTTTGAAACAGCGACTATGGTATAATGATATTGTCACGGGCGATGTTTGAGACAACGACCATGGTACAATGATATTGTCACGGGCGGTGTTTGAAACAGCGACCATGGTACAATGATATTGTCTCAGGCGGTGTTTGAGACAGCGACCATGGTATAATGATATTGTCTCAGGCGGAGTTTGAGACAGCGACCATGGTATAATGATATTTTCACGGGTGGTGTTTGAGACAGCGAGCATGGTATAATGATATTGCCACGGGCGTTGTTTGAGGCAGCGACCATGGTATAATGATATTGCCACAGGCGTTGTTTGAGGCAGCGACCATCATATTATAATGGTATTGTCACGGGCGGTGTTTGAGACAGCGACCATGGTAAAATGATATTGTCACGGACGGTGTTTGAGACAGCGACCATGGTATAATGATATTGTCAAGGGCGGTGTTTGAGACAGCGCCCATGGTATAATGATATTGTCACGGGCGATGTTTGAGACAGCGACCATGGTAAAATGATATTGTCACGGGTGGTGTTTGAAACAGCGACCATGGTATTATGATAACGCTACGGGCGTTGTTTGAGACAGCGACCATGGTAAAATGATAATGTCACAGGCGGTGTTTGAGACAGCGACCATCATGCTATAATGGTATTGTCACGGGTGGTGTTTGAGACAGCGACCATGGTATAATGATATTGCCACGGGTGGTGTTTGAGACAGCGACCATGGTATAATGATATTGCCACGGGTGTTGTTTGAGGCAGCGACCATGGTATAATGATATTGCCATAGGCGTTGTTTGAGGCAGCGACCATCAGTTATAATGGTATTGTTACGGGCGGTGTTTGAGACAGCGACCATGGTACAATGATATTGTCACGGGCGGTGTTTGAAACAGCGACCATGGTATAATGATAACGCCACGGGCGTTGTTTGAGACAGCGACCATGGTAAAATGATAATGTCACAGGCGGTGTTTGAGACAGCGACCATCATGCTATAATGGTATTGTCACGGGCGGTGTTTGAGACAGCGACCATGGTATAATGATATTGTCGCGGGTGGTGTTTGAGACAGCGACCATGGTATAATGATATTGTCACGGGCGGTGTTTGAGGCAGCCACCATGGTATAATGATATTGTCGCGGGTGGTGTTTGAGACAGCGACCATGGTATAATGATATTGCCACGGGTGTTGTTTGAGGCAGCGACCATGGTATAATGAAATTGCCACAGGCGTTGTTTGAGGCAGCGACCATCATGTTATAATGGTATTGTTACGGGCGGTGTTTGGGACAGCGACCATGGTACAATGATATTGTCATGGGCGGTGTTTGAAACAGCGACTATGGTATAATGATATTGTCACGGGCGATGTTTGAGACAACGACCATGGTACAATGATATTGTCACGGGCGGTGTTTGAAACAGCGACCATGGTACAATGATATTGTCTCAGGCGGTGTTTGAGACAGCGACCATGGTATAATGATATTGTCTCAGGCGGAGTTTGAGACAGCGACCATGGTATAATGATATTTTCACGGGTGGTGTTTGAGACAGCGACCATGGTATAATGATATTGCCACGGGCGTTGTTTGAGGCAGCGACCATGGTATAATGATATTGCCACAGGCGTTGTTTGAGGCAGCGACCATCATATTATAATGGTATTGTCACGGGCGGTGTTTGAGACAGCGACCATGGTAAAATGATATTGTCACGGACGGTGTTTGAGACAGCGACCATGGTATAATGATATTGTCAAGGGCGGTGTTTGAGACAGCGCCCATGGTATAATGATATTGTCACGGGCGATGTTTGAGACAGCGACCATGGTAAAATGATATTGTCACGGGCGGTGTTTGAAACAGCGACCATGGTATTATGATAACGCTACGGGCGTTGTTTGAGACAGCGACCATGGTAAAATGATAATGTCACAGGCGGTGTTTGAGACAGCGACCATCATGCTATAATGGTATTGTCACGGGTGGTGTTTGAGACAGCGACCATGGTATAATGATATTGCCACGGGTGGTGTTTGAGACAGCGACCATGGTATAATGATATTGCCACGGGTGTTGTTTGAGGCAGCGACCATGGTATAATGATATTGCCATAGGCGTTGTTTGAGGCAGCGACCATCAGTTATAATGGTATTGTTACGGGCGGTGTTTGAGACAGCGACCATGGTACAATGATATTGTCATGGGCGGTGTTTGAAACAGCGACTATGGTTTAATGATATTGTCACGGGCGATGTTTGAGACAACGACCATGGTACAATGATATTGTCACGGGCGCTGTTTGTGACAGCGACCATCATGCTATAATGGTATTGTCACGGGCGGTGTTTGAGACAGCGACCATAGTATAATGATATTGTCACAGGTGGTGTTTGAGACAGCGACCATGGTATAATGATATTGCGACGGGTGTTGTTTGAGGCAGCGACCATGGTATAATGATATTTTCACGGGTGGTGTTTGAGACAGCGACCATGGTATAATGATATTGCCACGGGCGTTGTTTGAGGCAGCGACCATGGTATAATGATATTGCCACAGGCTTTGTTTGAGGCAGCGACCATCATGTTATAATGGTATTGTCACGGGCGGTGTTTGAGACAGCGACCATGGTAAAATGATATTGTCACGGGCGGTGTTTGAGACAACGCCCATGGTATAATGATATTGTCACGGGCGATGTTTGAGACAGCGACCATGGTACAATGATATTGTCACGGGCGGTGTTTGAAACAGCGACCATGGTATTATGATAACGCCACAGGCGTTGTTTGAGGCAGCGACCATGGTATAATGATATTGTCACAGGTGGTGTTTGAGACAGCGACCATGGTATAATGATATTGCCACGGGTGTTGTTTGAGGCAGCGACCATGGTATAATGATATTGCCACAGGCGTTGTTTGAGGCAGCGACCATCATGTTATAATGGTATTGTTACGGGCGGTGTTTGAGACAGCGACCATGGTACAATGATATTGTCATGGGCGGTGTTTGAAACAGCGACTATGGTTTAATGATATTGTCACGGGCGATGTTTGAGACAACGACCATGGTACAATGATATTGTCACGGGCGGTGTTTGAGACAGCGACCATCATGCTATAATGGTATTGTCACGGGCGGTGTTTGAGACAGCGACCATGGTATAATGATTTTGCCATGGGCGTTGTTTGAAGCAGCCACCATGGTATAATGATTTTGCCATGGGCGTTGTTTGAGGCAGCCACCATGGTATAATGATATTTTCACGGGTGTTGTTTGAGACAGCGACCATGGTATAATGGTATTGTCACGGGCGTTGTTTGAGACAGCGACCATGGTATAATGATATTGTCACAGGTGGTGTTTGAGACAGCGACCATGGTATAATGATATTGCCACGGGTGTTGTTTGAGGCAGCGACCATGGTATAATCATATTGCCACAGGTGTTGTTTGAGGCAGCGACCATCATGTTATAATGGTATTGTCACGGGCGGTGTTTGAGACAGCGACCATGGTAAAATGATATTTTCACGGGTGTTGTTTGAGACAGCGACCATGGTATAATGATATTGTCAAGGGCGGTGTTCGAGACAGCGACCATGGTAAAATGATATTGTCACGGGCGGTGTTTGAGACAGCGCCCATGGTATAATGATATTGTCACGGGCGATGTTTGAGACAGCGACCATGGTACAATGATATTGTCACGGGCGGTGTTTGAAACAGCGACCATGGTATTATGATAACGCCACAGGCGTTGTTTGAGACAGCCACCATGGTATAATGATATTGTCACGGGTGGTGTTTGAGACAGCGACCATGGTATAATGATATTGCCACGGGTGTTGTTTGAGGCAGCGACCATGGTATAATGATATTGCCACAGGCGTTGTTTGAGGCAGCGACCATCATGTTATAATGGTATTGTTACGGGCGGTGTTTGAGACAGCGACCATGGTACAATGATATTGTCATGGGCGGTGTTTGAAACAGCGACTATGGTTTAATGATATTGTCACGGGCGATGTTTGAGACAACGGCCATGGTACAATGATATTGTCACGGGCGGTGTTTGAGACAGCGACCATCATGCTATAATGGTATTGTCACGGGCGGTGTTTGAGACAGCGACCATGGTATAATGATTTTGCCATGGGCGTTGTTTGAGGCAGCCACCATGGTATAATGATTTTGCCATGGGCGTTGTTTGAGGCAGCCACCATGGTATAATGATAATTTCACGGGTGTTGTTTGAGACAGCGACCATGGTATAATGGTATTGTCACGGGCGTTGTTTGAGACAGCGACCATGGTATAATGTTATTGTCACAGGTGGTGTTTGAGACAGCGACCATGGTATAATGATATTGCCACGGGAGTTGTTTGAGGCAGCGACCATGGTATAATCATATTGCCACAGGTGTTGTTTGAGGCAGCGACCATCATGTTATAATGGTATTGTTACGGGCGCTGTTTGAGACAGCGACCATGGTACAATGATATTGTCATGGGCGGTGTTTGAAACAGCGACTATGGTATAATGATATTGTCACGGGCGATGTTTGAGACAACGACCATGGTAAAATGATATAGTCACGGGCGGTGTTTGAAACAGCGACCATTGTATAATGATATTGTCACGTGCGGTGTTTGAGACAGCAACCATGGTATAATGATATTGTCACAGGCGGTGTTTGAGACAGTGACCATCATGTTATAATGGTATTGTCACAGGCGGTGTTTGAAACAGCTACCATTGTATAATGATATTGTCACGGGCGGTGTTTGAGACAGCGACCATGGTACAATGATATTGTCACGGGAGGTGTTTGAAACAGCGACCATTGTATAATGATATTGTCACGGGCGGTGTTTGAGACAGCAGCCATGGTAAAATGATATTGCCACAGGCGATGTTTGAGAAAGCGACCATTTCACAATGATATTGTCACGGGAGGTGTTTGAAACAGAGACCATTGTAAAATGATATTGTCACGGGCGGTGTTTGAGACAGCGACGATGGTAAAATGATATTGTCACACGCGATGTTTGAGACAGCGACGATGGTAAAATGATATTGCCACGGGCGGTGTTTGAGAAGGCGACCATGGTACAATGATATTGTCACGGCGGTGTTTGAGACAGCGACCATGGTATAATGATTTTGTCACAGGCGGTGTTTGAGACAGCGACCATGGTATAATGATATTGCCACGGGTGTTGTTTGAGGCAGCGACCATGGTATAATCATATTGCCACAGGTGTTGTTTGAGGCAGCGACCATCATGTTATAATGGTATTGTCACGGGCGGTGTTTGAGACAGCGACCATGGTAAAATGATATTGTCACGGACGGTGTTTGAGACAGCCACCATGGTATAATGATATTTTCACGGGTGTTGTTTGAGACAGCGACCATGGTATAATGATATTGTCAAGGGCGGTGTTCGAGACAGCGACCATGGTAAAATGATATTGTCACGGGCGGTGTTTGAGACAGCGCCCATGGTATAATGATATTGTCACGGGCGATGTTTGAGACAGCGACCATGGTACAATGATATTGTCACGGGCGGTGTTTGAAACAGCGACCATGGTAAAATGATATTGTCACGGGCGGTGTTTGAGACAGCGACCATGGTATAATGATATTGTCACGGGCGGTGTTTGAGGCAGCCACCATGGTATAATGATATTGTCGCGGGTGGTGTTTGAGACAGCGACCATGGTATAATGATATTGCCACGGGTGTTGTTTGAGGCAGCGACCATGGTATAATGAAATTGCCACAGGCGTTGTTTGAGGCAGCGACCATCATGTTATAATGGTATTGTTACGGGCGGTGTTTGGGACAGCGACCATGGTACAATGATATTGTCATGGGCGGTGTTTGAAACAGCGACTATGGTATAATGATATTGTCACGGGCGATGTTTGAGACAACGACCATGGTACAATGATATTGTCACGGGCGGTGTTTGAAACAGCGACCATGGTACAATGATATTGTCTCAGGCGGTGTTTGAGACAGCGACCATGGTATAATGATATTGTCTCAGGCGGAGTTTGAGACAGCGACCATGGTATAATGATATTTTCACGGGTGGTGTTTGAGACAGCGACCATGGTATAATGATATTGCCACGGGCGTTGTTTGAGGCAGCGACCATGGTATAATGATATTGCCACAGGCGTTGTTTGAGGCAGCGACCATCATATTATAATGGTATTGTCACGGGCGGTGTTTGAGACAGCGACCATGGTAAAATGATATTGTCACGGACGGTGTTTGAGACAGCGACCATGGTATAATGATATTGTCAAGGGCGGTGTTTGAGACAGCGCCCATGGTATAATGATATTGTCACGGGCGATGTTTGAGACAGCGACCATGGTAAAATGATATTGTCACGGGCGGTGTTTGAAACAGCGACCATGGTATTATGATAACGCTACGGGCGTTGTTTGAGACAGCGACCATGGTAAAATGATAATGTCACAGGCGGTGTTTGAGACAGCGACCATCATGCTATAATGGTATTGTCACGGGTGGTGTTTGAGACAGCGACCATGGTATAATGATATTGCCACGGGTGGTGTTTGAGACAGCGACCATGGTATAATGATATTGCCACGGGTGTTGTTTGAGGCAGCGACCATGGTATAATGATATTGCCATAGGCGTTGTTTGAGGCAGCGACCATCAGTTATAATGGTATTGTTACGGGCGGTGTTTGAGACAGCGACCATGGTACAATGATATTGTCATGGGCGGTGTTTGAAACAGCGACTATGGTTTAATGATATTGTCACGGGCGATGTTTGAGACAACGACCATGGTACAATGATATTGTCGCGGGCGCTGTTTGTGACAGCGACCATCATGCTATAATGGTATTGTCACGGGCGGTGTTTGAGACAGCGACCATAGTATAATGATATTGTCACAGGTGGTGTTTGAGACAGCGACCATGGTATAATGATATTGCGACGGGTGTTGTTTGAGGCAGCGACCATGGTATAATGATATTTTCACGGGTGGTGTTTGAGACAGCGACCATGGTATAATGATATTGCCACGGGCGTTGTTTGAGGCAGCGACCATGGTATAATGATATTGCCACAGGCTTTGTTTGAGGCAGCGACCATCATGTTATAATGGTATTGTCACGGGCGGTGTTTGAGACAGCGACCATGGTAAAATGATATTGTCACGGGCGGTGTTTGAGACAACGCCCATGGTATAATGATATTGTCACGGGCGATGTTTGAGACAGCGACCATGGTACAATGATATTGTCACGGGCGGTGTTTGAAACAGCGACCATGGTATTATGATAACGCCACAGGCGTTGTTTGAGGCAGCGACCATGGTATAATGATATTGTCACAGGTGGTGTTTGAGACAGCGACCATGGTATAATGATATTGCCACGGGTGTTGTTTGAGGCAGCGACCATGGTATAATGATATTGCCACAGGCGTTGTTTGAGGCAGCGACCATCATGTTATAATGGTATTGTTACGGGCGGTGTTTGAGACAGCGACCATGGTACAATGATATTGTCATGGGCGGTGTTTGAAACAGCGACTATGGTTTAATGATATTGTCACGGGCGATGTTTGAGACAACGACCATGGTACAATGATATTGTCACGGGCGGTGTTTGAGACAGCGACCATCATGCTATAATGGTATTGTCACGGGCGGTGTTTGGGACAGCGACCATGGTATAATGATTTTGCCATGGGCGTTGTTTGAAGCAGCCACCATGGTATAATGATTTTGCCATGGGCGTTGTTTGAGGCAGCCACCATGGTATAATGATATTTTCACGGGTGTTGTTTGAGACAGCGACCATGGTATAATGGTATTGTCACGGGCGTTGTTTGAGACAGCGACCATGGTATAATGATATTGTCACAGGTGGTGTTTGAGACAGCGACCATGGTATAATGATATTGCCACGGGTGTTGTTTGAGGCAGCGACCATGGTATAATCATATTGCCACAGGTGTTGTTTGAGGCAGCGACCATCATGTTATAATGGTATTGTCACGGGCGGTGTTTGAGACAGCGACCATGGTAAAATGATATTTTCACGGGTGTTGTTTGAGACAGCGACCATGGTATAATGATATTGTCAAGGGCGGTGTTCGAGACAGCGACCATGGTAAAATGATATTGTCACGGGCGGTGTTTGAGACAGCGCCCATGGTATAATGATATTGTCACGGGCGATGTTTGAGACAGCGACCATGGTACAATGATATTGTCACGGGCGGTGTTTGAAACAGCGACCATGGTATTATGATAACGCCACAGGCGTTGTTTGAGACAGCCACCATGGTATAATGATATTGTCACGGGTGGTGTTTGAGACAGCGACCATGGTATAATGATATTGCCACGGGTGTTGTTTGAGGCAGCGACCATGGTATAATGATATTGCCAGAGGCGTTGTTTGAGGCAGCGACCATCATGTTATAATGGTATTGTTACGGGCGGTGTTTGAGACAGCGACCATGGTACAATGATATTGTCATGGGCGGTGTTTGAAACAGCGACTATGGTTTAATGATATTGTCACGGGCGATGTTTGAGACAACGGCCATGGTACAATGATATTGTCACGGGCGGTGTTTGAGACAGCGACCATCATGCTATAATGGTATTGTCACGGGCGGTGTTTGAGACAGCGACCATGGTATAATGATTTTGCCATGGGCGTTGTTTGAGGCAGCCACCATGGTATAATGATTTTGCCATGGGCGTTGTTTGAGGCAGCCACCATGGTATAATGATAATTTCACGGGTGTTGTTTGAGACAGCGACCATGGTATAATGGTATTGTCACGGGCGTTGTTTGAGACAGCGACCATGGTATAATGATATTGTCACAGGTGGTGTTTGAGACAGCGACCATGGTATAATGATATTGCCACGGGAGTTGTTTGAGGCAGCGACCATGGTATAATCATATTGCCACAGGTGTTGTTTGAGGCAGCGACCATCATGTTATAATGGTATTGTTACGGGCGCTGTTTGAGACAGCGACCATGGTACAATGATATTGTCATGGGCGGTGTTTGAAACAGCGACTATGGTATAATGATATTGTCACGGGCGATGTTTGAGACAACGACCATGGTAAAATGATATAGTCACGGGCGGTGTTTGAAACAGCGACCATTGTATAATGATATTGTCACGTGCGGTGTTTGAGACAGCAACCATGGTATAATGATATTGTCACAGGCGGTGTTTGAGACAGTGACCATCATGTTATAATGGTATTGTCACAGGCGGTGTTTGAAACAGCTACCATTGTATAATGATATTGTCACGGGCGGTGTTTGAGACAGCGACCATGGTACAATGATATTGTCACGGGAGGTGTTTGAAACAGCGACCATTGTATAATGATATTGTCACGGGCGGTGTTTGAGACAGCAGCCATGGTAAAATGATATTGCCACAGGCGATGTTTGAGAAAGCGACCATTTCACAATGATATTGTCACGGGAGGTGTTTGAAACAGCGACCATTGTAAAATGATATTGTCACGGGCGGTGTTTGAGACAGCGACGATGGTAAAATGATATTGTCACACGCGATGTTTGAGACAGCGACGATGGTAAAATGATATTGCCACGGGCGGTGTTTGAGAAGGCGACCATGGTACAATGATATTGTCACGGCGGTGTTTGAGACAGCGACCATGGTATAATGATTTTGTCACAGGCGGTGTTTGAGACAGCGACCATGGTATAATGATATTGCCACGGGTGTTGTTTGAGGCAGCGACCATGGTATAATCATATTGCCACAGGTGTTGTTTGAGGCAGCGACCATCATGTTATAATGGTATTGTCACGGGCGGTGTTTGAGACAGCGACCATGGTAAAATGATATTGTCACGGACGGTGTTTGAGACAGCCACCATGGTATAATGATATTTTCACGGGTGTTGTTTGAGACAGCGACCATGGTATAATGATATTGTCAAGGGCGGTGTTCGAGACAGCGACCATGGTAAAATGATATTGTCACGGGCGGTGTTTGAGACAGCGCCCATGGTATAATGATATTGTCACGGGCGATGTTTGAGACAGCGACCATGGTACAATGATATTGTCACGGGCGGTGTTTGAAACAGCGACCATGGTATTATGATAACGCCACAGGCGTTGTTTGAGACAGCCACCATGGTATAATGATATTGTCACGGGTGGTGTTTGAGACAGCGACCATGGTATAATGATATTGCCACGGGTGTTGTTTGAGGCAGCGACCATGGTATAATGATATTGCCACAGGCGTTGTTTGAGGCAGCGACCATCATGTTATAATGGTATTGTTACGGGCGGTGTTTGAGACAGCGACCATGGTACAATGATATTGTCATGGGCGGTGTTTGAAACAGCGACTATGGTTTAATGATATTGTCACGGGCGATGTTTGAGACAACGGCCATGGTACAATGATATTGTCACGGGCGGTGTTTGAGACAGCGACCATCATGCTATAATGGTATTGTCACGGGCGGTGTTTGAGACAGCGACCATGGTATAATGATTTTGCCATGGGCGTTGTTTGAGGCAGCCACCATGGTATAATGATTTTGCCATGGGCGTTGTTTGAGGCAGCCACCATGGTATAATGATAATTTCACGGGTGTTGTTTGAGACAGCGACCATGGTATAATGGTATTGTCACGGGCGTTGTTTGAGACAGCGACCATGGTATAATGATATTGTCACAGGTGGTGTTTGAGACAGCGACCATGGTATAATGATATTGCCACGGGAGTTGTTTGAGGCAGCGACCATGGTATAATCATATTGCCACAGGTGTTGTTTGAGGCAGCGACCATCATGTTATAATGGTATTGTTACGGGCGCTGTTTGAGACAGCGACCATGGTACAATGATATTGTCATGGGCGGTGTTTGAAACAGCGACTATGGTATAATGATATTGTCACGGGCGATGTTTGAGACAACGACCATGGTAAAATGATATAGTCACGGGCGGTGTTTGAAACAGCGACCATTGTATAATGATATTGTCACGTGCGGTGTTTGAGACAGCAACCATGGTATAATGATATTGTCACAGGCGGTGTTTGAGACAGTGACCATCATGTTATAATGGTATTGTCACAGGCGGTGTTTGAAACAGCTACCATTGTATAATGATATTGTCACGGGCGGTGTTTGAGACAGCGACCATGGTACAATGATATTGTCACGGGAGGTGTTTGAAACAGCGACCATTGTATAATGATATTGTCACGGGCGGTGTTTGAGACAGCAGCCATGGTAAAATGATATTGCCACAGGCGATGTTTGAGAAAGCGACCATTTCACAATGATATTGTCACGGGAGGTGTTTGAAACAGCGACCATTGTAAAATGATATTGTCACGGGCGGTGTTTGAGACAGCGACGATGGTAAAATGATATTGTCACACGCGATGTTTGAGACAGCGACGATGGTAAAATGATATTGCCACGGGCGGTGTTTGAGAAGGCGACCATGGTACAATGATATTGTCACGGCGGTGTTTGAGACAGCGACCATGGTATAATGATTTTGTCACAGGCGGTGTTTGAGACAGCGACCATGGTATACTGATATTGTCACTAGCGGTTGTTGAGGCAGCGACCATGGTATAATGATTTTGTCACAGGGGGTGTTTGAGACAGCGACCATGGTATAATGATATTGTCACTGGCGGTGGTTGAGGCAGCGACCATGGTAAAATGATATTGTCACTGGCGGTGTTTGAACTAGCGCCTATGGTATAATGATATTGTCACTGGACGTGGTTGAGGCAGCGACCATGGTATAATGATATTGTCACAGCGATGTTTGAGACAGCGACAATGGTATAATGATATTGTCACGGGCGGTGTTTGAGACAGCGACCATGGTACAATGATGTTGTCACGGGCGGTGTTTGAAACAGCGACCATGGTATAATGATATTGCCACGGGCGTTGTTTGAGGCAGCGACCATGGTATAATGATATTGCCACAGGCGTTGTTTGAGGCAGCGACCATCATGTTATAATGGTATTGTCACGGGCGGTGTTTGAGACAGCGACCATGGTAAAATGATATTGTCACGGACGGTGTTTGAGACAGCGACCATGG
The DNA here is from genome assembly GCA_963971465.1 of Lepidochitona cinerea. Classification (NCBI taxonomy): domain Eukaryota; kingdom Metazoa; phylum Mollusca; class Polyplacophora; order Chitonida; family Tonicellidae; genus Lepidochitona; species Lepidochitona cinerea. Next base: position 37,755,680 of record OZ020555.1, on the reverse strand, counting down.
TATAATGATATTGTCAAGGGCGGTGTTTGAGACAGCGCCCATGGTATAATGATATTGTCACGGGCGATGTTTGAGACAGCGATCATGGTAAAATGATATTGTCACGGGCGGTGTTTGAGACAGCGCCCATGGTATAATGATATTGTCACGGGCGATGTTTCAGACAGCGACAATGGTACAATGATATTGTCACGGGCGGTGTTTGAAACAGCGACCATGGTATTATGATAACGCTACGGGCGTTGTTTGAGACAGCGACCATGGTAAAATGATAATGTCACAGGCGGTGTTTGAGACAGCGACCATCATGCTATAATGGTATTGTCACGGGTGGTGTTTGAGACAGCGACCATGGTATAATGATATTGCCACGGGCGTTGTTTGAGGCAGCCACCATGGTATAATGATATTGTCACGGGTGGTGTTTGAGACAGCGACCATGGTATAATGATATTGCCACGGGTGTTGTTTGAGGCAGCGACCATCATGTTATAATGGTATTGTTACGGGCGTTGTTTGAGACAGCGACCATGGTATAATGATATTGCCACAGGCGTTGTTTGAGGCAGCGACCATCATGTTATAATGGTATTGTTACGGGCGGTGTTTGAGACAGCGACCATGGTACAATGATATTGTCATGGGCGGTGTTTGAAACAGCGACTATGGTTTAATGATATTGTCACGGGCGATGTTTGAGACAACGACCATGGTACAATGATATTGTCACGGGCGGTGTTTGTGACAGCGACCATCATGCTATAATGGTATTGTCACGGGCGGTGTTTGAGACAGCGACCATGGTATAATGATATTGTCACAGGTGGTGTTTGAGACAGCGACCATGGTATAATGATATTGCGACGGGTGTTGTTTGAGGCAGCGACCATGGTATAATGATATTTTCACGGGTGGTGTTTGAGACAGCGACCATGGTATAATGATATTGCCACAGGCGTTGTTTGAGGCAGCGACCATGGTATAATGATATTGCCACAGGCTTTGTTTGAGGCAGCGACCATCATGTTATAATGGTATTGTCACGGGCGGTGTTTGAAACAGCTACCATTGTATAATGATATTGTCACGGACGGTGTTTGAGACAGCGACCATGGTATAATGATATTGTCAAGGGCGGTGTTCGAGACAGCGACCATGGTAAAATGATATTGTCACGGGCGGTGTTTGAGACAGCGCCCATGGTATAATGATATTGTCACGGGCGATGTTTGAGACAGCGACCATGGTACAATGATATTGTCACGGGCGGTGTTTGAAACAGCGACCATGGTATTATGATAACGCCACAGGCGTTGTTTGAGACAGCCACCATGGTATAATGATATTGTCACGGGTGGTGTTTGAGACAGCGACCATGGTATAATGATATTGCCACGGGTGTTGTTTGAGGCAGCGACCATGGTATAATGATATTGCCACAGGCGTTGTTTGAGGCAGCGACCATCATGTTATAATGGTATTGTTACGGGCGGTGTTTGAGACAGCGACCATGGTACAATGATATTGTCATGGGCGGTGTTTGAAACAGCGACTATGGTTTAATGATATTGTCACGGGCGATGTTTGAGACAACGACCATGGTACAATGATATTGTCACGGGCGGTGTTTGAGACAGCGACCATCATGCTATAATGGTATTGTCACGGGCGGTGTTTGAGACAGCGACCATGGTATATTGATTTTGCCATGGGCGTTGTTTGAGGCAGCCACCATGGTATAATGATATTTTCACGGGTGTTGTTTGAGACAGCGATCATGGTATAATGGTATTGTCACGGGCGTTGTTTGAGACAGCGACCATGGTATAATGATATTGTCACAGGTGGTGTTTGAGACAGCGACCAAGGTATAATGATATTGCCACGGGAGTTGTTTGAGGCAGCGACCATGGTATAATCATATTGCCACAGGTGTTGTTTGAGGCAGCGACCATCATGTTATAATGGTATTGTTACGGGCGCTGTTTGAGACAGCGACCATGGTACAATGATATTGTCATGGGCGGTGTTTGAAACAGCGACTATGGTATAATGATATTGTCACGGGCGATGTTTGAGACAACGACCATGGTAAAATGATATAGTCACGGGCGGTGTTTGAAACAGCGACCATTGTATAATGATATTGTCACGTGCGGTGTTTGAGACAGCAACCATGGTATAATGATATTGTCACAGGCGGTGTTTGAGACAGCGACCATCATGTTATAATGGTATTGTCACAGGCGGTGTTTGAAACAGCTACCATTGTATAATGATATTGTCACGGGCGGTGTTTGAGACAGCGACCATGGTACAATGATATTGTCACGGGAGGTGTTTGAAACAGCGACCATTGTATAATGATATTGTCACGGGCGGTGTTTGAGACAGCAGCCATGGTAAAATGATATTGTCACAGGCGATGTTTGAGAAAGCGACCATTTCACAATGATATTGTCACGGGAGGTGTTTGAAACAGCGACCATTGTAAAATGATATTGTCACGGGCGGTGTTTGAGACAGCGACGATGGTAAAATGATATTGTCCCACGCGATGTTTGAGACAGCGACGATGGTAAAATGATATTGCCACGGGCGGTGTTTGAGACAGCGACCATGGTATACTGATATTGTCACTAGCGGTTGTTGAGGCAGCGACCATGGTATAATGATTTTGTCACAGGGGGTGTTTGAGACAGCGACCATGGTATAATGATATTGTCACTGGCGGTGGTTGAGGCAGCGACCATGGTAAAATGATATTGTCACTGGCGGTGTTTGAACTAGCGCCTATGGTATAATGATATTGTCACTGGACGTGGTTGAGGCAGCGACCATGGTATAATGATATTGTCACAGCGATGTTTGAGACAGCGACCATGGTACAATGATATTGTCATGGGCGGTGTTTGAAACAGCGACTATGGTTTAATGATATTGTCACGGGCGATGTTTGAGACAACGACCATGGTACAATGATATTGTCACGGGCGGTGTTTGTGACAGCGACCATCATGCTATAATGGTATTGTCACGGGCGGTGTTTGAGACAGCGACCATGGTATAATGATATTGTCACAGGTGGTGTTTGAGACAGCGACCATGGTATAATGATATTGCGACGGGTGTTGTTTGAGGCAGCGACCATGGTATAATGATATTTTCACGGGTGGTGTTTGAGACAGCGACCATGGTATAATGATATTGCCACAGGCGTTGTTTGAGGCAGCGACCATGGTATAATGATATTGCCACAGGCTTTGTTTGAGGCAGCGACCATCATGTTATAATGGTATTGTCACGGGCGGTGTTTGAAACAGCTACCATTGTATAATGATATTGTCACGGACGGTGTTTGAGACAGCGACCATGGTATAATGATATTGTCAAGGGCGGTGTTCGAGACAGCGACCATGGTAAAATGATATTGTCACGGGCGGTGTTTGAGACAGCGCCCATGGTATAATGATATTGTCACGGGCGATGTTTGAGACAGCGACCATGGTACAATGATATTGTCACGGGCGGTGTTTGAAACAGCGACCATGGTATTATGATAACGCCACAGGCGTTGTTTGAGACAGCCACCATGGTATAATGATATTGTCACGGAGGGTGTTTGAGACAGCGACCATGGTATAATGATATTGCCACGGGTGTTGTTTGAGGCAGCGACCATGGTATAATGATATTGCCACAGGCGTTGTTTGAGGCAGCGACCATCATGTTATAATGGTATTGTTACGGGCGGTGTTTGAGACAGCGACCATGGTACAATGATATTGTCATGGGCGGTGTTTGAAACAGCGACTATGGTTTAATGATATTGTCACGGGCGATGTTTGAGACAACGACCATGGTACAATGATATTGTCACGGGCGGTGTTTGAGACAGCGACCATCATGCTATAATGGTATTGTCACGGGCGGTGTTTGAGACAGCGACCATGGTATATTGATTTTGCCATGGGCGTTGTTTGAGGCAGCCACCATGGTATAATGATATTTTCACGGGTGTTGTTTGAGACAGCGATCATGGTATAATGGTATTGTCACGGGCGTTGTTTGAGACAGCGACCATGGTATAATGATATTGTCACAGGTGGTGTTTGAGACAGCGACCAAGGTATAATGATATTGCCACAGGAGTTGTTTGAGGCAGCGACCATGGTATAATCATATTGCCACAGGTGTTGTTTGAGGCAGCGACCATCATGTTATAATGGTATTGTTACGGGCGCTGTTTGAGACAGCGACCATGGTACAATGATATTGTCATGGGCGGTGTTTGAAACAGCGACTATGGTATAATGATATTGTCACGGGCGATGTTTGAGACAACGACCATGGTACAATGATATTGTCACGGGCGGTGTTTGAGACAGTGACCATCATGTTATAATGGTATTGTCACAGGCGGTGTTTGAGACAGCAACCATGGTATAATGATATTGTCACAGGCGGTGTTTGAGACAGCGACCATCATGTTATAATGGTATTGTCACAGGCGGTGTTTGAAACAGCTACCATTGTATAATGATATTGTCACGGACGGTGTTTGAGACAGCGACCATGGTATAATGATATTGTCAAGGGCGGTGTTCGAGACAGCGACCATGGTAAAATGATATTGTCACGGGCGGTGTTTGAGACAGCGCCCATGGTATAATGATATTGTCACGGGCGATGTTTGAGACAGCGACCATGGTACAATGATATTGTCACGGGCGGTGTTTGAAACAGCGACCATGGTATTATGATAACGCCACAGGCGTTGTTTGAGACAGCCACCATGGTATAATGATATTGTCACGGGTGGTGTTTGAGACAGCGACCATGGTATAATGATATTGCCACGGGTGTTGTTTGAGGCAGCGACCATGGTATAATGATATTGCCACAGGCGTTGTTTGAGGCAGCGACCATCATGTTATAATGGTATTGTTACGGGCGGTGTTTGAGACAGCGACCATGGTACAATGATATTGTCATGGGCGGTGTTTGAAACAGCGACTATGGTTTAATGATATTGTCACGGGCGATGTTTGAGACAACGACCATGGTACAATGATATTGTCACGGGCGGTGTTTGAGACAGCGACCATCATGCTATAATGGTATTGTCACGGGCGGTGTTTGAGACAGCGACCATGGTATATTGATTTTGCCATGGGCGTTGTTTGAGGCAGCCACCATGGTATAATGATATTTTCACGGGTGTTGTTTGAGACAGCGATCATGGTATAATGGTATTGTCACGGGCGTTGTTTGAGACAGCGACCATGGTATAATGATATTGTCACAGGTGGTGTTTGAGACAGCGACCAAGGTATAATGATATTGCCACGGGAGTTGTTTGAGGCAGCGACCATGGTATAATCATATTGCCACAGGTGTTGTTTGAGGCAGCGACCATCATGTTATAATGGTATTGTTACGGGCGCTGTTTGAGACAGCGACCATGGTACAATGATATTGTCATGGGCGGTGTTTGAAACAGCGACTATGGTATAATGATATTGTCACGGGCGATGTTTGAGACAACGACCATGGTAAAATGATATAGTCACGGGCGGTGTTTGAAACAGCGACCATTGTATAATGATATTGTCACGTGCGGTGTTTGAGACAGCAACCATGGTATAATGATATTGTCACAGGCGGTGTTTGAGACAGCGACCATCATGTTATAATGGTATTGTCACAGGCGGTGTTTGAAACAGCTACCATTGTATAATGATATTGTCACGGGCGGTGTTTGAGACAGCGACCATGGTACAATGATATTGTCACGGGAGGTGTTTGAAACAGCGACCATTGTATAATGATATTGTCACGGGCGGTGTTTGAGACAGCAGCCATGGTAAAATGATATTGTCACAGGCGATGTTTGAGAAAGCGACCATTTCACAATGATATTGTCACGGGAGGTGTTTGAAACAGCGACCATTGTAAAATGATATTGTCACGGGCGGTGTTTGAGACAGCGACGATGGTAAAATGATATTGTCCCACGCGATGTTTGAGACAGCGACGATGGTAAAATGATATTGCCACGGGCGGTGTTTGAGACAGCGACCATGGTATACTGATATTGTCACTAGCGGTTGTTGAGGCAGCGACCATGGTATAATGATTTTGTCACAGGGGGTGTTTGAGACAGCGACCATGGTATAATGATATTGTCACTGGCGGTGGTTGAGGCAGCGACCATGGTAAAATGATATTGTCACTGGCGGTGTTTGAACTAGCGCCTATGGTATAATGATATTGTCACTGGACGTGGTTGAGGCAGCGACCATGGTATAATGATATTGTCACAGCGATGTTTGAGACAGCGACAATGGTATAATGATATTGTCACGGGCGGTGTTTGAGACAGCGACCATGGTACAATGATGTTGTCACGGGCGGTGTTTGAAACAGCGACCATGGTATAATGATATTGTCACGGTCGTTGTTTGAGTCAGCGGGTATAATAAAGTTTTCATCAGGGTAATACAATGTGTCTGCGACCTTTTTCCTTTTGACAAAAGATTCGTCCAGGGATCAGTTTCACAAACAATCTTTTCATGTTAAAATTAATAGCTTATGGTAGACCTGTCGTGATGATGGATTAGGTTGTCTCTAAGTCTACACCATCTCATTAAAATCAGTTATCCCACTCTTTCTACTTCGTGGACCATTATGACGGAAATGGAAAACTGTCATCTGTGATACTATGTGGGAATTCTGTATAATAGATCGTTAATACAGAAGCAGAACTTATCACAAAACCTATTAATGGATGTTTACCTCCTATTAAAGCATTTTTGTCTACCAGTTCGTTTTTTACATAACACAGTTACATTTGTTACGTTTATCTTTACGTTTTAAATTGCATCAGCTACCAAGTTTTCTAAACTTTTTCTTTCAAAATCCGGACATGATCGACTATTTTCCAAACTATTGGAAAATAAGAGGCCGTCTGATGATACCAGTGTCGACATTGTACACCAAGACAGCATATAATGACTAAAACAAATGTATTTGCAGTTATGTTATATAGATGCTGCTTGTATTTAGAAAGCACATACTCTTGGCACTGGCTAAATCAATTAGGTTCTTGCTGAAATTCAATTGTTGAAATTGTGGAAAATATTAGAATTCATAAAAAAAAGTCAGAGATGTAAACCCGTTAGGATAGTTGATACGTGGAATAAGACCCTCATCAATAATGGCGATAAGAGGATCCAACCAAGTTGTATCTGGAGGTCAGTGATATTGTTATAATGTTATAGAGGTCAGTGATATTGTTATATATGTTAAAACGCCCATTCCTCTTTTCATGTTGAATACGAAAGTAACATTTTGTTTTCATCGCATTTTTGTACCTGTTAGCTGTTTTTTGTTCTTCTCTTATAAAAATATTGTTTCATTAATCTGTAAAGCAACAGATGGGTTGCGTTTCCTTCTTTAACTTCTGACTTCACTCGAACGACCTATGGGGGATGGTTGCCAGTCACAAGCGGAAGGTTGTGGGTTTCCTCCGGGCATAGAGCCCGGTTTCCCCCCCCCCCCCCCCCCCACAATAATACTGACAACGTCTCCATATAAGTGAAATAATCTTGAGCGCGGCGTAAAACACCAAACAATCAATCCTTCTTTAACATTAGTTAGAAATATGTCGAAGGCTTGGCTACAAACAGAGAACGCTTCTGCAAATTTCTTTCTGGGCGATACCAAACGTATAGGTGACTTAGTTGGTGATTTGAAACAGTTAAAATTCCTCAAAACTCGTCCACATCATATCTAAACATTATTTCTTAAATTCTGACGCTTTACTATGATTAGGGTACACAAGTGTTGTGAAACCCGGTTTCTGGAATCCTCAAAAGATGTGAGTGTGACCGTAGGCCTACTTACTTCACGGACAGCTCTCTCTCTGGTAAACTACATCCATTCCAGGATCAGTTGAACCGCGTTTCACAACTTGCCTTTAGTAAGTATTCTGAAAAAAAAACTGGATTGAAATGACATAAGCTGAGCTAAAGCATACTGTTAAAAGGTGAGTCCGCTCTTTTCAGCAGTGCGCATCATTCTAACTACAGGTTGTAAATAGAGTAAATTTGGGCGGAAGAAAAAACACAGAACGATTATTCATTTGCCAGTCGGATAAGAGCCGTGGCATCACAATAATGTATTTTTCTGGTGAGATATCACCGCTTATCAGTGGACGGAAGGCTAGGCTACAGATAACCAATCCCGTTTGATACAATTTGGCTGTCTGATTAAATCTTTGACAAATACCGTACAAGACCAAATGAGTATGGATGCTGGCATGCGTAACTTATGGGGCTTGGGTTTCTCGTCGGTCAAATTAATCGGGTAGAATTGGTTTGGACAAATTGCTCCCAATGACGAAAGTCGTCTATTACGTCTGTTTGAGATATTTCTTCAGAACAAAAGTATAGTTTATAAAGTGTACAGACGGAATGGAATTCTCGGGTACATGTTCCGCCACATAATGATACATCAATTTGATTGGAGGAGGCATGACAGAGAAAATCAGCCAGGGAAAATTGGCTCAGACTAATTGCAGAACCCTTTGATTTGAAATCTTACAACACAAAAATCCTGTAGGTTGACTATTTCGTTCGAGTTTGCTCTTTGGTCTTGACTCAACTGCCTATTCTTAGTTGGTCAGGTATTTCGAGATTAGCTATCAGAAATGGTTTAGTCGAGCAAGACGCAAGTAATATCTCAGCAATCACCCAGCAGACACATTAATTACTACCAGTTATGTTTAAAATGATTGAATAGTGGTCGCGCCACTGTTCCTTTAGGAAAGGTGTCTGCAGCTTTTGGTTGTTTGCTTAAAGACGCATGAACCGATTCATTGTGACTAGTAAACCTATTTGTTCAAATTAATAGCTTCTGATAGAACTGTCATGATGATGGATTGATATGTCAATTTTGGTATATAATTAGTCATTAAATTGATTTATTCTATTATTTCTAGTTTAGTGGCCGTTTTGATCCAAATCAGAAACTTCTAAGTGGGTCTTCACGGATATTGTTTTTATTTCAACGTCAATCCTTTGTTGTTTTTTTTAAGGTACTTCAAATGCTCAACTTCTCTTAATTGGAATCAATTTTTTGCAACGCGTACCACATTTAGGCTGATATTTGAAGTTCAATATTAAAATTACGTCTTAAGAATCAGTAGGAAGAAAATATACATTCTGGAATGCATTCTTTATAAAATGATTCGATAGATATATTGATTTGATTAATTGATTGATGTTTTACGCTGCACTCAAGAGTATTTAACTTATATTGTGGCGTTGCCAGGTTTAGTGGGGGGGGGGGCAACCCTTCCATATAAAGCAAACAAGTAAAAAAATCCTCTCAGAAAGTTTTCGATTTTTTTTAATTTGATCGGAGTTTCATGCAATCACGCTCGTACTCGATGGATGGCCTGTGTCGGAAATGAGGGACAATCCCTCTAACCGACTGAGCCACAGAGGTCCCCTACATAGAGGACATCGCCATAGTTCAACTACGTTCGTGTTTTCAGTGGTAATGAAAAGAGACAAAATAATCTGTAAGCCTTATCTTCCATCGCATAAAATGCTTTAGATATATTATCAGTTGATATACATTGATAGAGGCACTAACTGAAGGGACACTGACCGATAACCATTGGGGTTCAAATGGAACGTTTTACAAAGAGTCACTATAAAGCATTGCGAACAATGCTGACTATACTGTATTTACAGCTATGGTCTTTCATAGACAAAAGATATGTTCGTGTTTGAATCATACCGATGAACACGCAATTGATAGTCTATTTTGTTATCAACGTTTGGTTAGAAACAAGAAAGGATTGCAAAAAACACAACAAACGTTATACTAGCACGCAAAGGTCAGACAATATGATATTGATGATTTGGAAAATGATTTGTCTTTTTCTACACATATTTAAAAAAAAAACCTTTAAAAGAAGACACCGCCGAGGGTTGTATTTACTTCCCGTGGATTTTCAGTTTCGGGAAAAGGTCTTGGTTGATTTTTATTGAAAAATATACAGTTTGAGGCCAGCATAATTAATTTGATTCTGCGTCGAGATCGATTATCGTTTTGTGATTGAATGCGTCTTCGCCTCTATATTTCCAGGATGAAGTGTGCTATTTACATTCAGTTGTCCAACAATAATTAGTCACAGAAAAAGCAAAAAAGTAGCCATGAAACAGTGAACCGATTAGACTTTGGACTTATGTCGTTAGATTTACAGCCCGCTCTGGAGCTTCGGTCTGTAGATTCAAACCTCAGGCCGCTGTGTTTAAACAAATGTATGAAGGCCACAGCGTCGTTATGACCTTATAAAATGACCATATAAATAAATTAAATTTTATATTCGTATTAGGACTATGCCCTTGTAAGAGGTTGGGTTTCACGAACTGTGAATTTTGTCGATTTAGCAATAATTTCATTCTCAATGCGTTTAGGTTATTTTATTATGACTTTGTTTTTGTTTTACGACAAAGTCAAGATATTTTTTCTATTTTAAGGCGATGTTACCAAGCTTAGAGAGGAAGCTAAAGACAACTTCACATAAAGGACAGCCCGGCATTAACGTTCTTCAACCGGCAGTTTATAGTGGGAGGACATCCGTTTTGCATTCCACGTAGATATACGACATCATCAATAGAACACTTCAAAATAGGAGACCATAATACAACGTAACACAAAAGAAGAGATTTCTGGATAACAACGTGTCTTCCTTTTGAAGCTCTCGGTTAAAAGTACACCTTATTGCTCTTATATAGTGAAACGCCATCCCACACAAACCACGTGCTACACTCACATCGTTCCTGTTTCAAACTTACCATGATACCGAAGTAAATGAACGACATTCATTTACTTCTGATGATTCAAATAACTGCTAAAACAATGTGTTATTATGAACCGCACCTTCCCAAAGAGAGTATGTCATCTGACTCAGATAACGTGAATAAAATAATCTGCTGTCCGTTAACCGATAACAAAGCAGATACTAATGTCACTAATGCATGTCTGTTTCGGAGCGCTGTGCGTTTGTATTCGTATTTGTAAGGTTCGTCTTTACAAAGCTTTTTAGATTATTCTATTTAGAAGTGGAATTTAAATCCAAAATATTCAATAAATAGTTCGTAGGGGACATGATTTATATAGATGAAGGCCATAATAAGGTAAATCAGTATACACCCTACCTCGCCCAGCCTCAATAAAATTCAATACATACAGTATACACCCTACCTCGTCCAGTCCCAATGCTATTCAATACATACAGTATACACCCTACCTCGCCCAGCCCCAATGCTATTCAATACACACAGTATACACCCTACCTCGTCCAGTCCCAATCCTATTCAATACATACAGTTTACATCCTACCTCGTCCAGCCCCAATGCTATTCAATACATACAGTTTACATCCTACCTCGTCCAGCCCCAATGCTATTCAATACATACAGTATACACCCTACCTCGTCCAGCCCCAATGCTATTCAATACATACAGTATACACCCTACCTCCTCCAGTCCCAATGCTATTCAATACATACAGTATACACCCTACCTCGTCCAGTCCCAATGCTATTCAATACATACAGTATACACCCTACCTCCTCCAGTCCCAATGCTATTCAATACATACAGTATACACCCTACCTCGTCCACCCTCTTGCTATTCAATACATACAGTTTACACCCTACCCCCTCCAGCCCCAATGCTATTCAATACATACAGTATACACCCTACCTCGTCCACCCTCTTGCTATTCAATACATACAGTATACACCCTACCTCCTCCAGTCCCAATGCTATTCAATACATACAGTATACACCCTACCTCGTCCACCCTCTTGCTATTCAATACATACAGTATACACCCTACCCCCTCCAGCCCCAATGCTATTCAATACATACAGTATACACCCTACCTCGTCCACCCTCTTGCTATTCAATACATACAGTATACACCCTACCTCCTCCAGTCCCAATGCTATTCAATACATACAGTATACACCCTACCTCGTCCACCCTCTTGCTATTCAATACATACAGTATACACCCTACCTCCTCCAGCCCCAATGCTATTCAATACATACAGTATACACCCTACCTCGTCCAGTCCCAATGCTATTCAATACATACAGTATACACACTACCTCCTCCAGTCCCAATGCTATTCAATATATGCAGTTTACTTTATTCTATCGACTCAAATAGGGTTTTCTGTGTGCTTCTTCGCCTTGTGATCATATTGATTCGACAAAGTTTGCCGTAAATGATACCATTTTGAGCAGTTTGTCGGACCACACGATTTTTTTTTACAAAATTGCTAGTATACCCGCTCTATTGCTGATGCCTTTACAAAAACCCATACTTTTGCTCCATGGTATAAAATTGGCAGTACAGTTTTATCAAATAAATCCATAAAATGTCGAGGCTTAAGATTAACAAATTTGTTCAAATATTTAGAGAGCTGAAATACTGCCGTTTTGGCTTGATCTGCCAAAGTGGATTGAGATGCTGTAAAGGAACCACCAGTTGTGACTACCACACCTAAATATTTATATCATCAGCATATAATAAGAGATAAACCATCTCTGAAGGCATGAATTGTTCCTTACCCACTTTGAATAGGCCCTAATTAAATTTGTTAGAGTTATTGAATGGCTTCCCGTGGGTATGGAAGATATTCTGAGAGGTCTGGCCAAGTGCGAATGTACGAGGCCACACCTCTCAGAATTTCTTCCATATCCTCGGGAAGCCATTCAATAACGTGCTTGTATCATGGTATTTGTGGTTGACGTTGTCAATCAACTAGCACGTGTTTACTCTCTGATACCCAGTCAAGAGAGCCATACAACAACTTCAAAAATCGTGAAATTATTCAACGCTTAAGCCCCGCCCACTATCTGTCCACTGGGTATCGGATTTTTACGAAAACTGCTCATCAAAAGAAAAACGCCGCAACCATCATACAAAGTAATTTATCCCCGCTTTTCCTATTTTTTAGTTGGCTTATGACTATACTAATTCTCACAGTGGTGATTTCAGAGTTATGGTTTGCGAACATTAATATATGAAATAATGTTTATTGATAGACTGTCAGGTTTGTAATTACAGCATCCCTTCATTGGTCTGATATCCTTTATCTTACTACACACATGCAGGTGCCTTCATAAAGGATAAATCATAAGAAGTGCTTCATTTTCTTATCAGCATGGGGTTATTTACGGATTATATTCACGTATACTCCCACACATCCGAGAAGAACAAAAATACAAAGAACACACAAATTATTAAACATACGCTATGGGCGAGAGCTTCCTGTATTATCTATTGCTGTCGGGGTTGCCAAATCCTTATACGCCTACCCAGACAACTTGAGAGACCCAGCCACGGGAAAGCGCATGTATGGAAATGATCCCAAAGAACATAACGGAGGTATAGAAATTCTAATTATAAAACAAAATTATTAAACAAAAATAACTGTTAAAAGCCATGCTAATGACGTCTTGTTTAGCGAAATTCCTCGTCCGTTGCCTCGTGCGATGCGTTAAAATTGGGACAAGCTCCATTCTCCGTCCGTTAACGCGTGCATGGAAAACATGGAAACACTTTCAGACTATAGCGTATGTCTGTAGTTCCCATTCTTTGAGGGGAAAACGCATCCATCAGCGCACGCGTTAACGCGTGTCCTTCGAAACCACTAACCACAGTACAATTTTCAAATTCCAATTGGAAATACAAAATGATACTAAAACTTCTACATTTTGACAAAAAATAGAAAGCTCCTAACTTATTATGTCTGGATAAAATGCAGAAATCCTTTTTTTTTTTTTTAATAAACAGTTTCCTGATTTAGCGCAATCGTGATACCGCGCCTATCTTTGTGTACCCAAGTATTAACAAGTAATTACCACTGACGCTAAACTAAGATGGTTTCAATACAGAATAATTCATCGAATACTTGCCACCAATTCTTACCTATTTAAGAAGAATCGAAGTCCGATTACAACAACAACGATCAGTGTCGATTAACTTACATACTGGATTACCCTCATTCCATGCCTGACACATCTAGTTTTCAATTTCAAATTAAAAATTCTAAATGATGCCAAAACTTGTTGAAAATAGAAAGTTCCTAACTTCTGATGACTGGAAAAATTTCAGTTTTCACTGTTTTTATGAAAACAATATTCTTTATTTTCGCGGCGAGTGTGCCTTTAATGTTGTTATAAGCTTGACAAATGAAGTGTTACTTTTTGGTTTAAAAAAATGTTATGACATACGAAATATTGTTATATAACTAGGGAAATGTTACATTCACAAAACAAGATGCTGAGCACATTACTGTTTTCAGGAAAGAATTAAAATATAAATTTTCTCTAGAAAAAAAATGCCTTTGATCGATGGGGTGCGCTAAGAGCACTGTTTTGATTGTACATTGTAAAAGTATTAACAAGTATAAATCAATGAACTATATACGTGGAATAGACACTTCTCATTGGCTGTTTTGGATCTGACTTGGTAAAAAGCGCCGCCATTGCAGAGTGATGAAAGCGTGTATGGCCGATCTGGATCGAAATTGCACCCTCTCCTTGTAATGGCGGCGTTCGATGGAAATCAAATACAACGTAACCCCCATTCCACGTATATAGTTCATTGGCAATAATCTTAAAGCATAGATAGCCGCGTTTTGCTCTGAGAGTGACTTAACCTCAATGAGTGTCGGCATTCTTAGGGAGTCATAGCCATTGCGTAACTCCTCGTCACTACATTGCCTATCAGGAAATATTACGCATGCACTCCAGGCTTCGTCTAGACAACTAATATCCGACGGTAGGTTGGCCACCACTCACTGTGATTCTTTTCATGCTTTGAAGTGGCAAGAGCTGTCAAAATTTGAAGGTCTTTTCCTGGAAACACAATTAGGAAATTATTGGTTATTTTTATAAGAAGTACAAGCAAGACGCTTTGCATGTGGGTCACTAAAAGTGAGGAAAATCCATACAGTATGTGGCCTGTACGAACCGAAAACATGTTCGAAAAGTAAACAAAATTTAAATAACCGGGACGACCATTCATTCATTCTAAGCCAAAGATAGTTCAAAACAATACTTTATCGTACATTTTTGAGACTAGAAGCACTAAAAGCTTCTGAATTATGTCTTGAGAAAAATAGCCAATAATTTCAACATTCTGTTTTAAAGTCAAAATATCAACATTTTGGCAGCTCATGCCACTTTAAACATAATTTCTGTAAAGTGGGGCCTCGGTGGTTTAGTCGGTTAGAGTATAGCCCCTCAGTCCGACACAGGCTTTCCTTCGATGTGACGTGGGTTCGAATCCCACTCAGACCGAATAAAAACTGAATAATTTCTCGATCGCCGTATGTGTGAGAGTTGCCCGGTACCCGCCGAAGGACGGGGACAATGTGTCCGGTTTCCTCCTCCACAAAACCTGGCACCGCCGCCATATAAATGAAATAGTCTTGATTGTGGCGTAAAATATCAAGCAATAAATCCCTTTTTGAAAGGGCATAAGCTGCCAAACACAGGAAAATTTCGTTGAAACAGAATTGTATAATTGTTCGTCATTAACATCAAGTAGTGCAGACTAAGAGCTTACTACTGATACCAATAATGGTTGATTGATTGATTGGAGGTTTACGCCGACCAAGAGTATTGCACTTATATGGCGGGGAAAAAAGGTTTGATACAGAATGACATAAAATATCAAATATACATAATAACCACAAATCGAATAAAATACAGTATAGAAAAAAAGCTGGTTAGACAAATGGTACGAGGCATAATAACAATAAAAGAAGTAACAAAATATCAGCAGATTGTATGTACAATTTTTAATATAAATTTAAAAAAAAAACAGAGCAATGTATTTATAAGCAAATATTATACAAACATTGATGTTACAAACTAAGAAGTGGTAGATATCACTGACAAATAAGCAGGCTGAATAACATTCCAAATTATGAACAGATTTATAACATCCAAGAAACTTTACCGAGTACAGTTGGAAACTGACTGACTTGTATACAAACAACGCGAACCCAAAATTCCAGAACACTCGGACTAAAACACATTAAAATGAATTTGTATATCGATAAAGATTTGTTTATATTCAAGCTTCCAGAACAATCAAATTTTGCCCAGTAACGACACGGCTGAAGATCTTGGTCAACTTGACTAAATTGTAAACAGCCATCAAGGTGAGCAGGCGAACAAACAATAGGAAAACAGGCTATATTGATCGAGAACGATCTGCAATCTTAAATAAGGATTGGTCCTACTGCCATTCTCTGAGATATCAACCTCTAAAGCCAACGACTGCCATGTTGCTTGGACATAAAGGGAGGCCACTGCTGCACGACAAGTGGCACTGACAGTTACACCATGACGCGGATTCGGTCATGCAGAGATATCCGATATGATTCCAGTAGGTAACTTTTAATCCGTAGATAATCTCTTTTGTAATATTGATTGCTACTCTCGGAAGACATATAAAATACCTTGAAACTTTTTCCCTTATCCATATCATGCCTTGCCTTGACATCGATGGGATTTATGAACTGATGTAGTACCGATTATATTTTTGATTTTTAACAAGCATTTATGCCCAGAGGTCGTGCGATACAGGTTATTATTGTATGATTACATGTTTTGAAACGGTATAGAACTGAGAAATAAATGTCATCCACATTATAAATTCTCAGTAGGTTTCTTACAGGTCAAGTTACAAAAGTAAGAGAGGAAAACGTGTTCAAGTCATCAAAGTATGAGAGGAAAACGTGTTCAAGTCATCAAAGTATGAGAGGAAAACGTGTTCAAGGTATCAAAGTAAGAGAGGAAAACGTGTTCAAGTCATCAAAGTAAGAGAGGAAAACGTGTTCAAGTCATCAAAGTATGAGAGGAAAACGTGTTCAAGGTATCAAAGTAAGAGAGGAAAAGGTGTTCAAGTCATCAAAGTAAGAGAGGAAAACGTGTTCAAGTCATCAAAGTATGAGAGGAAAACGTGTTCAAGGTATCAAAGTAAGAGAGGAAAACGTGTTCAAGTCATCAAAGTAAGAGAGGAAAACGTGTTCAAGTCATCAAAGTATCAGAGGAAAACGTGTTCAAGGTATCAAAGTAAGAGAGGAAAACGTGTTCAAATCATCAAAGTAAGAGAGGAAACGTGTTCAAGTCATCAAAGTAAGAGAGGAAACGTGTTCAAGTCATCAAAGTAAGAGAGGAAACGTGTTCAAGTCATCAAAGTAAGAGAAGAAAACGTGTTCAAGTTACCAAACTAAGAGAGGAAAACATGTTCAAGTCATCGAAGTCAGAGAGGAAAACGTGTTCAAGTCATCAAAGTCAGAGAAGAAAACGTGTTCAAGTCAACAAAGTATGAGAAGAAAACGTGTTCAAGTCATCAAAGTATGAGAAGAAAACGTGTTCAAGTTACCAAACTAAGAGAGGAAAACATGTTCAAGTCATCGAAGTCAGAGAGGAAAACGTGTTCAAGTTACCAAACTAAGAGAGGAAAACATGTTCAAGTCATCGAAGTCAGAGAGGAAAAGATGTTAACTTCCCAATATCAATGGGTAAATATTCCTATCTGAAGTTATACGCGACCTTCGAATACATACAAGAGAAAATTTCGGCTGTGTTCGCTCGTTTCCGGTCGGCTTTGGCGTACAGAAATTCACTTGGATATCAAAAAGCTTCAAATACTGCCGTTTTCATTTTGACAGAGTGCAGCCCTCAATCACACACTGCACTTCATGTTTTCTCAGTCGACCAATTAACCTGCTGCACTGGTAAAGTCAACTAATTTATCAACCCCTTTATGTCTGCCTAAGTATAGTTTACATTAATTGACCGATTGCTTGATGACGTCACTTGGGAATTACGGGCAAAGCATTTCGGGGGATTGGGGGATGTTAAAATAATTTTAAAATATGGCGGAAGAAATAATACTGTATCGAACAGAAGACGTTAAAGCGTAACGTTACTAGAAAAATGTGTGGATAAAAACAGGTTATGTCATCAATGATTTCCAAAAAAGTAACACCTTGTTATAAAGTACCAATAAACAAAATGGCGAACCGAGGTACATTTTACCCAGAAAGCTTTGCGTAATTCTATGTGACGCCATCAGGCTCGGCGGTAATTGCTTTGAGCATAAAATAGGCTAATAGTCCTTTATTGTAAATAATCTATGTGATGAAATGAAGCTAACGACACATTTTCACTCAGCATTGAAGGCAGTGGTAATTTGACCTGGTTCAAATCACTTTCAACAAATCAGAAACGATCCAAGATGACAACTTCAGTTAGTCTAAATGATAACGATGATGACAAATGGCAGTTGTCTGTAACACGAACATAGTTCAAGAATTTGTTTATTTTCAATCCAGGGGCCTGTTTCACAAAGCTGCGTAGATGTATTTTTTGCGTAACTTTCATACTAACGTATCTCTACAGTGTGGGTTGCTAAGGCATTTACGTAAAAAATTACGCTACGCCGCTTTGATAAACAGGCTCCAGATGAGGATATCTGCATATTAGCAGAAAACTGCTTCATCCCTGCTAATACATTACATTTGTTTATTCATTAGGTGTATCATAAAATCGTAACTTTGCCTAGAAGAATCGAAATCAAAATAACTGTTTTGTTCTGGTTGTATGTTTTTGTTATATGACATAAATAGAGGTTAACTGACGAGAGCCCGTTTGTTACGATGAATATCACTCGAGTCTATTAATTTTCAACGTCACGAGCCTCTGGCGAGTGACTTTGGAAATTAAAAGATGAGAGTGATATTCATTGTAACAAACGGGCTCGAGTTTGTTAATCTTTTTCTCACAATACACAAAAATACTGCATTTTATTCTGAAATGCAGCTCTACATCACATCGTTCAATCTAGCCATTCATAAGTCAGCCCGCTTCACCGCGTTGACATGGAGACTGTATTCATTACGCTACACAAGAAAGGTCTCTAAAATCAAACAGTTTTGTTTCTCACGAATTCTTAAGAATAAAGAGATAAAATATTTATCCTACAAATGAATGGCACTTCTTAGAATAAAACAAAAATAAACATATCAATAGTTTAATGTCTGTAACCCAATGACGAAGTCATGTTTTGCTGTGACATCTACACCGACACAATTACGATAACTAGGTCAATGCATCTTCTTTGAGAAATCTGTGAGACGCCAGTTTGGGTAGATTGATTGATTGAAAGTTTTAATTATCCCGTGTTTAATTATTGATACAGAGAGTGTAACTACAGTTAGGAGTAAATACAGCTATGATATATTCGTATTCAATCATAATTTGTTAGAAAAACGGAAGTAAGCAGCCGAAGAAGTTTGTTTATGTCAAGAAGTATGTCATGTACGGTACATCCAAATGCTTTCCTCATATGGAAGTAGCTATGACGTGATCGTGGGAAAATCATACTATTTTGCATAAATGTAGTCCGCTGTATGTAAACCACAACATGATTGGCTACCGACTCGCACAGTTGTGAGTTATACTGCCAATCACTTGTAATCTAACAAGGATGTCTTCAAGTTATTATATAAAAGGAAAACGAACGTATTATCCCTACGCTGAGAATGCAACCTTGTGTTTTGATTAGTTGAACTTGGAAAATCATGTTTGTTAACCAATCAGCAGTAAGTTGGGCAATAATTTCACTAGTTGATTATGACAAAAATAACACACTGCCTGAGAGTGAAATTATGGGGGGTGTAGTGTGAGAAATGATAATATTATGATTTGTGAGTTTTATGAGCGTATCGACTTTTAGTTTCCTGGTGGTATTTATCATACTCACTGGATTGGTACTATACGACACCAAAATATTTCTATCGATTCGCTAACACCTAAGAATCTTAATTTATAATCAACAAAAAAATCATATCTCAGATATATCGAGAAAATTTAATTCAAAAAATAAAATGCAAAATTAGAGCAATATTGTTTCCGACTCTCTGATTTCCATCACTATCAAAGGCTTCAGAGAGGTGCCTTTTTATGTTAGATAAAGCAGAAATATCATCGGAGATTTTTTAGTTAACCGGGTCTCCAGGGATTACGGGAATTCGGAAATTTGAATATCTGATTGCATTTGAAAAATCACCCAGACATTTTGCTTTAGTTAAAGTGAGAGACGAAATTTCTTACACCACATGTTCTAATTGGCATGGGGTTTCTGAGAAATTGTTTTTCTGCCTTGTTGACAGATTGGAATACACGAACTCATTAACGATTCCGTGACAGGTCGGATAATTATTACAGATGAGGAATAAAAGATGGATCTGCCGCTAGCGTGACTCAATGAAAGTGTGCCGTGTTTCAACACGAGATAGAAATTCACACCGTATATATTTTCAGGGGTTTCCCTTCAGACTTTAATTATTTTTGGCATTTAAGTTTTGATCTAAAAGTTTCCGACACGTTTTCTAAGATGCAACATACGGCAGCTTCGTCGCATGTGTATGAAGGGCCAAACGCGCCATAAATAGCAACGTATTACGTTGCTCTCAAAACACAACATGTCGAAACACAACGCAACACGTTCCTCTCAAAACACAACATGTCGAAACACAACGCAACGTGAGTATATGAATCGTCCAATCAAAGTGCTTTATTTTTACTTTTAAACCTCCTTACGTTGCTGCGAATAATTAGAACATGTAATCTAGCGTGAACCAGGTTCGTCACGTTGCTCAGAGCAGCGCAGATCCTTAGGACTACATGTAGTATGAAAACCACTACATGTAGTATGAAAACCGGAAACGTCTTGTTAGACGAATTGTGTTAGTTGACCAATCACATAGGCCTATATGCGCGGGAAACTTAAACACAATGTACAACCGGAAACAATCTTGATGCGTTACTGATGTGGACTACATGTAGTATAAAAACCACTACATGTAGTCCGGAAACAATCTTGCAACGTTGCTCTGGAACCAATGAAAGCGAGTCTTACATATGTATTTGATGGGTGTGATTTCTCCCGCAAAGTGAGACTGTCATCTGTATACTGTTGAAAGTTAAAACAACAACAACCTAAGCTGGAAATATCCAAACTCTATCGCCTAAGTAGGCCTACATGTATGTTGATGTTGTGGTGGCCAATAAAGTTGTAAAGTGTAACACGTTAAGTACGACTGCTGACCATGAAACAGCTTTTTGCCATAATTTTGGGACAAAGCAACTGCTACGATTATGAATATTATAAGTGAGGATAAAATCTGAAGCCTGAAGGTAGGTCTATTGGTAAGTAAATACTCACTTTATTTCCAAGTAAGCCTATCCTGTATTAATAAAAATGTCCCTACATGGTGTATTCGTAATGTTTTCAGTCAGTAAAATATGAGAATCGAATAAGTGGAAATTGTTTAAGTAGACCATTACTAATTCAATAATATTAAATGCCTACACTACAGGTACCTAGTTATTTATGTTTGGATACTTATTGGTCGGTACCAGGTCGACGACCATAGATCGATGTCAGAATTACCAAATAACGGAGTAAGATCTTTACTTTAGTGAAGTAGTCTACCATTACAACTCGTCAACTGTCTTCAATTTAATCTTCAGATTTATCCTTATAGGCCCTATTTGAAAATAATCAAAATGAGAAAGCTAAACCAAAAAACTAATAGCTTATCGAACATGTTTGACCAATCACCATTTCTGCTCTTGTTTTTAAAGTGAAAAATTTCGTTTTTCGCCAATATTTTATACCCATTAGGTTAACTGATAACACATAGTTCGCAATATGTTAATTGGATTGAAGTTATTCTGATACGCTCACACGGGCTTCTTCAATACCACCAATATGTTATGCTGGTATTGAAGAAGCCTGTGCGAGCGTATCAGAATAACTTCATTCCACTTAACATATTGCGAACTAGTTAACACATTGATTGATTGATGTTTTGTGCTGCACTCTTAAATTATTTCACTTATATGGGGGCATAGCCAGGATAAGTGGGTGAGGAAACCGGGCTATTTGCCAGGGGGCACCGGGCAACTTTTTTTTACAAATGGCGATCGAGTGAAAAGTCTAATCAGAAATTTGTCATTGTTTATTTGCCCTGGGTGGGATTCGAACCTGTGCCACATCGATGGAAGACCTGTCTTGGACAGAGATAATATTGCTCTACCCAACTGAGCTCTCTAGCAACCATCACAATGAAGCAGGACAGATGCACTACTGTTTGATATGGGACAATGCTTACTTATGCTATGAATTTATTTAAAGAGTCAATAAATCCTCTTTTTTTTTCTTTTTGTTGAAGGATGTCCATAAAGATGTTGATGAGTTCCTGTTGAAAAAAAAGTTTTGGACAGAAGCAAATAACTATGTTGGAGAGGCTGAGCTATTTTGCAAAAATATTTCCTGGATTGTACCAATCATATTGCGCAAAACTGTAACCATGCTGCATTTATCCCTGAAATCCCCATGAACAATGAGCCTATTAGAACATGTATTTGTGCTAGGGGTTTTGATGCGGGGGACATACATGTAGGCCTATACTTGTATTCAGTATCTCCAGTAGGGTGTCCAAAATAGTTATCAACGAATTGATGGCATTCAAGACAAATAAGTTCTTTGAGAACAGTGCGAAATTTTATATGGAGCAATATAGCTAAAGTTATACTTGAATTGAGTGTGTTTATCTTCTATGTTATATCTGATTGAGATTTGGGGATTCTTAGAGGTACCAAGAACAACCAAATGAAGGAATTAAAAAAATGTGTGCCTATTCCAATGTAACCTATAGAAAAATGGGGTTTCCAGATTGTCAATGACCATCATGCAATGGAATAACCCACCCAAAACTATTTGTGGAAAAATGTGCTAAATACACTCATGCAATGAATTTAACATCTAACTGTTAAACCAAATAGAGTGTTTTACTTAAATGATATAGTGAAACAGAGCTTTACCTATATGTCACTTGTAAGAAACCCATTTCAAATTATCATAAGCTGGATGAGTCACTGAAGGATATGTTGGGATGGCCCTGGTTTACATTTAATTTGATTATGGTAAATGTTTAAGAAAATAGTGTTTAGTCAGAGATTAACATCTAATGGCCAAAATTTCTATTTACCATAAAAAAATTTGTCTCGTTCATAACCTTAAAAAAAGTTTGAACCCTGTATAAAATTTTGCCTGGTCTTTAATCGGTTAAATACATTTGGTAAAAATAAAAGTAAACTTCAGGATTGATAAAAAAAAAAACAGTTGTTTAGAATTGATTCAGGTTTTTCTTGAACAGATCATTTAAGTCGTCAAATTAGGAGAGTGCTGGGTAATTCTAGTAATCAATCCTCTGAGCTGTCTCACAATATTAACCCCAACCAAAGCTAGGTGCTGCAGGGACCTTTTTAAAGCAGTTTTTCTTGTAGGCTCCGCTCATTGATTGGTGTCATAAATATATATATATCTATTTTCTTTGGTGGTAGATTAATATTGTCCTCGGCTTCATCCATTTGTTCATCTGAATTATACAAATCTCTAATACTATATGAACTGACAAACAATAAATATCATGAACTGATCTTCTTTGTTACTTCAGTGTAATGTTTTCAGAAGGAGAGAGAATGCTATTTAACAAAATATTAAAAGGGCACCTTTTTATTGGCGTTGAAGTGGCATGAGGTTTCAAATTTGAAAATAAAAACTTTTTTTCATAGGCACTGATTGTAATGATAATATTAAGTCACTCAAAGAGAGCATAATTAGCCTTTTTAATAATTTGCTGTATTTCTTTTTTTTGGTTTTGAAATTGACAATTTATACCTATGTGGATATATTTCCGGCAGCCTTGCCTAAATTAGCTACCATCTGTGTGAGCATTTATTTACATGCATGTGGAAATTATTTTTCACACATGTAAAACTTAATTTTGGACCCTTATGGAAATTAATATGAACCCATGCAGAAATTAACTTGCACCTCTGAATAAATAATGTCTTGTAATGAATCTACAACATTGTCTGACTTGAGCAAATGTTCTGTGTAAAGCAGACAAATATAAATCAGACCTATTTAATACAAATGGTAAAAAAATTTCAAATGGGTGTAAATTTTCTCAAGGATCATAAACATCAATTCCAGAGTGGTACACATTACTTTTGTAGTTGCTCGTAATTGCTAGTAAACGACCTGTAATTGCTAGTGAACGTCTTGTAATTACTAGTGAACGACCTGTAATTGCTAGTGAAAGTCTTGTAATTACTAGTGGACATCTCCTACACACTGGTAGACATCTCGTACACACAGGTGGACATCTCGTAAACACTGATGGACATCTCATACACACTGGTGGACATCTCATACATACTGGTGGACATCTTGACACCCTGGCGAACATCTCGTACACACTGGCAGACAGCTCGTACACACTGGCAGACAGCTCGTACACACTGGCGGACAGCTCGTACACACAGGTGGACGTCTCGTACATACTGGACATCTCGTACACCCTGGTGGACATCTCATACATACTGGACATCTCGTACATACTGGACATCTCGTACATACTAGTGGACATCTCGTACACACTGGTGGACATCTCGTACACACTGGTGGACATCTCGTACACACTGGTGGACATCTCGTACATACATGTATTGGTGGACATCTCGTACATACTAGTGGACATCTGGTACATACATGTATTGGTGGACATCTCGTACACACTAGTGGACATCTCGTACATACTGGTGGACATCCTGTACATAATGGTGGACATCCTGTACATACTGGTGGACATCCCGTACATACTGGACATCCCGTACATACTGGTGGACATCTCGTACATACTGGTGGACATCTCGTACATACTGGACATCTCGTACATACTGGACATCTTGTACACACTGGTGGACATCTCGTACATACTGGACATCCCGTACACACTGGTGGACATCTCATACATACTGGACATCTCGTACATACTGGACATCTCGTACATACTGGTGGACATCACGTACATACTGGTGGACATCTCGTACACACTGGTGGACATCACGTACATACTGGTGGACATCTCGTACACACTGGTGGACATCTCGTACACACTGGTGGACATCCCGTACACACTGGTGGACATCTCATACATACTGGACATCTCGTACATACTGGACATCTCGTACATACTGGTGGACATCACGTACATACTGGTGGACATCTCGTACACACTGGTGGACATCTCGTACACACTGGTGGACATCTCGTACATACTGGTGGACATCTTGTACACACTGGTGGACATCTCGTACATACTAGTGGACATCTCGTACACACTGATGGACATCCCGTACACACTGGTGGACATCTCATACATACTGGACATCTCGTACATACTGGTGGACATCTCGTACACACTGGTGGACATCTCGTACACACTGGTGGACATCTCGTACATACTGGTGGACATCTCGTACACACTAGTGGACATCTCGTACATACTGGTGGACATCTCGTACACACTGGTGGACATCTCGTACACACTGGTGGACATCTCGTACATACTGGTGGACATCTCGTACACACTAGTGGACATCTCGTACACACTGATGGACATCCCGTACACACTGGTGGACATCTCATACATACTGGACATCTCGTACATACTGGACATCTCGTACATACTGGTGGACATCACGTACATACTGGTGGACATCTCGTACACACTGGTGGACATCTCGTACACACTGGTGGACATCCCGTACACACTGGTGGACATCTCATACATACTGGACATCTCGTACATACTGGACATCTCGTACATACTGGTGGACATCACGTACATACTGGTGGACATCTCGTACACACTGGTGGACATCTCGTACACACTGGTGGACATCTCGTACATACTGGTGGACATCTTGTACACACTGGTGGACATCTCGTACATACTGGTGGACATCTCGTACACACTGGTGGACGTCTCGTACATACTGGTGGACATCTCGTACATACTGGTGGACATCTCGTACAAACTGGTGGACATCTCGTACATACTGGTGGACATCTCGTACATACTGGACATGTTGTACACACTGGTGGACATCTCGTACATACTGGACATCCCGTACACACTGGTGGACATCTTGTACATACTGGACATCTCGTACACACTAGTGGACAGCTCGTACACACTGGTGGACGTCTGGTACACACTGGTGGACATCCCGTACACACTGGTGGACATCCCGTACACACTGGTGGACATCTTGTACACACTGGTGGACATCTTTTACACACTGGTGGACATCTCGTACATATATGTATTGGTGGACAACTCGTACATACATGTACTGGTGGACATCTCGTACATACTGGTGGACATCTCGTACACATTGGTGGACATCTCGTACACATTGGTGGACATCCCGTACACACTGGTGGACATCCCGTACACACTGGTGGACATCTCGTACACACTGGTGGACATCTCGTACACACTGGTGGACATCTCGTACACACTGGTGGACATCTCGTACATACATGTATTGGTGGACATCTCGTACATACTGGACATCTTGTACATACTGGACATCTCGTACACACTAGTGGACAGCTCGTACACACAGGTGGACGTCTGGTACACACTGGTAGACGTCTGGTACACACTGGTGGACATCCCGTACACACTGGTGGACATCCCGTACACACTGGTGGACATCTTGTACACACTGGTGGACATCTTTTACACACTGGTGGACATCTCGTACATATATGTATTGGTGGACAACTCGTACATACATGTACTGGTGGACATCTCGTACATACTGGTGGACATCTCGTACACATTGGTGGACATCCCGTACACATTGGTGGACATCCCGTACACACTGGTGGACATCCCGTACACACTGGTGGACATCTCGTACACACTGGTGGACATCTCGTACACACTGGTGGACATCTCGTACACACTGGTGGACATCTCGTACATACATGTATTGGTGGACATCTCGTACATACTAGTGGACATCTGGTACATACATGTATTGGTGGACATCTGGTACACACTAGTGGACATCTCGTACATACTGGTGGACATCCTGTACATACTGGTGACATCCTGTACACACTGGTGGACATCCCGTACACACTGGTGGACATCTCGTACACACTGGTGGACATCTTTTACACACTGGTGGACATCTCGTACATATATGTATTGGTGGACAACTCGTACATACATGTACTGGTGGACATCTCGTACATACTGGTGGACATCTCGTACACATTGGTGGACATCCCGTACACATTGGTGGACATCCCGTACACACTGGTGGACATCCCGTACACACTGGTGGACATCTCGTACACACTGGTGGACATCTCGTACACACTGGTGGACATCTCGTACACACTGGTGGACATCTCGTACATACATGTATTGGTGGACATCTCGTACATACTAGTGGACATCTGGTACATACATGTATTGGTGGACATCTGGTACACACTAGTGGACATCTCGTACATACTGGTGGACATCCTGTACATACTGGTGACATCCTGTACACACTGGTGGACATACTGTACACACTGGTGGACATCCCGTACATACTGGACATCCCGTACATACTGGTGGACATCCTGTACATACTGGTGGACATCTTGTGACAATCTCATCATTACTAGACTAGTGAACATCTCGTAATTACCAGTGAAGACTGGGCAGCTACTGGTGAACATGTGTGCATGAAGCACACTTAACTTCAGAGTGCTCTTAGCTTATCTCAATAGCATGGGACATTACAACATGTACTGTATAACTATTGTAACCTTCAGTTAAGATCGTTTTGTGCAACTCGACGGTGATTTTCCAGTTAAAACCTGTTAACATTTGAAAATTACCAGGGCACCTATAATAATTACTATCTCTCATGATTATGAAATAAAGGTGTAGATCATTTAAGTTGTCAAATTAGGATTTAGGAGAGTGCTGGGTATTTCTAGTAATCAATCCTAGTAATGGTTGGTTGGTTGGTTGGTTGGTTGTTTAGTTTTAATGGTGTATACAGTTCCAAAGGAACTAATCACACCAGAGCTTATCATTGAGCTGTCTTGTTATACCTTACAATGTACAGTTAGTGTTTAGTTGAAGGATTAATCAGGCAAATTGACTTGAGTTAAAGAATGGTGAAAGAAATATATATACATATATACATCCATACATTTGCCTGGGCAAGCAAAAATATTTATACACCCATATATACACATAATTTAATGAAAACGATGTGTTCTCCCAATAAATGTTCCTAGTAATGGCATCTCTTAGATAAGTATTAAGGGTCTTCTAACTATAATTAGCATGA
This sequence comes from Lepidochitona cinerea, assembly GCA_963971465.1. Classification (NCBI taxonomy): domain Eukaryota; kingdom Metazoa; phylum Mollusca; class Polyplacophora; order Chitonida; family Tonicellidae; genus Lepidochitona; species Lepidochitona cinerea. The sequence goes on along the minus strand of OZ020555.1, from coordinate 37,727,267 downwards.
CTACCTCTCCAACTATATCTGGAGACAAGATGTGCAGCATAAAATCAGGGCTCGAATTTAACCAGGGCAACGAGGCCATTTGCCTCCATGCCCTTCTTTTTGGCAGTGTTGCCCTATTTCTCTCTCCAGGTTATTTGATAGAGGCAAGGCCAAAAATAACCAAAGTGGCCTGAAAGTGGGTGCCCTAAATTTTCCGAAATAGATATAGATATGAGCTCAATCTGGCACCAGGTTAATTTCTCTAAAAAAATTAGATTGTTATAACAGCACTCCCAGTCCAAAGAAAACACCCTTACTAGGTTTTCAAACAATTGCCTCTGGTGGAATGGTTACCATTTGTCAGCTGAAAGTCAGTGGTCCCCTCTCCCACTAAAACTGGCAACCCAATTATACATGCACTAGTAAATAATCGCAGGTGTGGTGTTAATAAATAATCAATCTGGGCATAAGTGCCATTCCAAATGGTTTTACAGATAACCAAAGTGGCCTGAAAGTGGGTGCCCTAAATTTTCCGAAATAGATATAGATATGAGCTCAATCTGGCACCAGGTTAATTTCTCTAAAAAAATTAGATTGTTATAACAGCACTCCCAGTCCAAAGAAAACACCCTTACTAGGTTTTCAAACAATTGCCTCTGGTGGAATGGTTACCATTTGTCAGCTGAAAGTCAGTGGTCCCCTCTCCCACTAAAACTGGCAACCCAATTATACATGCACTAGTAAATAATCGCAGGTGTGGTGTTAATCAATAAATAATCAATCTGGGCATAAGTGCCATTCCAAAAGTGTAAACAATAGTCCCATCAATTGATCTTTATATGCTGCTGAGAATCAAACTTAGGCCTACACCCCCTGATGTTAAATTCCGTTTATCAAGCATTTTTCGGCTTTATTATTTTTCTTCGGCTTTAAAGTGGCATGAGCTGCCAAAATTCACACTTTTTTCATAATTTCTGATCGTCCCGACAGCAAGTGGCTTTTAAGGCCATCGAAAAACTAAATGATTGGCGTTGGAATGACGAAAATCCATACAATATGTGGTCTGCACAAACCGAAAACGTGTTCGCAAAGTAAACAAAATTTAAATAACCGGGACGACCATTCATTCATTCTAAGCCAAAGTTTGTTCAAAACAATACTTAATCGTACATTTTCGAGACTAGAAGCACTAAAAAGCTTCTGAATTATAGGTACATCTTGAGAAAAATAGTCAATAATTTCAACATTTTGGCAGCTCATGCCCCTTTAAGTAAAGCCTTTCACTGCGTATGAGAGTTCGGTTTTCATGTTATCTTCAATTGTTTAGTTTATTGATAGCTAGGCCTACTTTTATTTAAAAAAGTGAATAAATACTTATGGATAACCACTTCTTCAGTTCTTGGTTTATTGGGTGACGACGTTTCGATGTAGTTCTTACATTGTTATCAAAGAACTATCGAAACGTTGTGACCAAATAAACCGGACTAGTTGTCTGGCCGGCAAAATAAGTAAAACAGAATGAGACACATGAATGTGGCTAACCAAGAAGTAGTTATCCATTACACCTTATTGTAACCGTTCAACTTCTAAATGCCATAGAAAGATTTAATTGATTGATTGATTGATGTTTTACGCCGCACTGAAGATTATAGTTCACTTATATGGTGGTGTTGCCAGGTTTAGTGGGGGAGGAAACCGGGCTCATTGCCTGAAGGAAACCCCCGACCTTCAGCAAGTACCTGGCAACTCTTCCACATACGGCGACCGAGTGAAAAAAATCCACTACCGGAAAAGATTTGAAATTTGTATTCAGTACCTGTAAATTGTTTTGACTATCTGAATTTATGGGGTTTTTTTTATTTTTGACAGCTTATTAAGCAAATTTTAACACTATTTCAGTTTAGATTTTTTGTCTGATCAAAACGATAATTGACCGTTCGATAATAATATTAAGATTAGAAGATAGACATTTACTTGGTGCCAATAATTAGGATAATAGAAAACTAAAGTATACATGTAAATTGTAATATTGAGTATCATAACTTTCACTACCAAGCAGTAGGCCTACTTATAACTTATAGTTATACTTATAGTCAACTTTTATACAAGTTACAACAACAACGTCAGTTTCTATCGAGTGATTGCTTTAAGACAAATAACGTTTAACCAGTCCAAACTCAAAATCATTTTAAGTTAAGCAGATGGACACACATTTATAGTGAACCTTACATTAGTCATTAGTTAGAATTGCATTCGTTTTTGTCTATAGCACGTGGTTTTGTTTACTTTTTGTCTCTAGTCGAAATTAGATGACGTCAGTCAGTGTTGGGTTTTGGAATGACAGTCTCACTTTGCGGGAGAAATCACACACATCAAATACATATGTAAGACTCGCTTTCATTGGTTCCAGAGCATCGTGTAGCAAGATTGTTTCCGGTTGTGAGCAACGTGTAGCAAGATTGTTTCCGGTTGTGCGTTATGTTAAATTTCCCGCGCATATAGGCCTATGTGATTGGTCAACTAACATAATTCGTCTAACAAGACGTTTCCGGTTTTCAAACTACATGTAGTGGTTTTCATACTACATGTTGTCCTAAGGATCTGCGTTGCTCTGAGCAACGTGTACGAACCTGGTTCACGCTAGATTACATGTTCTAATTATTCGGAGCAACGTAAGGAGGTTTAAAAGTAAAAATAAAGCACTTTGATTGGACGATTCATATACTCACGTTGCGTTGTGTTTCGACATGTTGTGTTTTGAGAGCAACGTGTTGCGTTGTGTTTCGACGTGTTGTGATTTGAGAGCAACGTAATACGTTGCTATTTATGGCGCGTTTGGCCTTTCATACATGTGTGACTTACGTAATGAAGCAATAAGAAAAACACGTTAATTAAAATGTTCACTTGACGACCAGGAAATCCACTTTCCAATCTGTGATGGTTTCCCAATATGTTAGACATAAGGTGTGCAACAGGACTGAAGTCGATTATTTAGAGTAAGGGATCGCATTGATTATTTCAGCACTAGCCGTTAATGATTTAATGCTTTATCTTAATGGGACTATGATTGTTTTCAAATAAGGATAATTTCTAAACTATAGTAGGAAATTAAAATATATTGCGAGTTCAGTAGGACAGAATTCCTCTATGGAATGCCGACACGTGGAATCTTCTAATGACCAGCAAAGTACCAATACATATTTAGAACAGAATTGAAGAATTCCTTTTATAGTTGAATCTCTTACAGCCATTCGTGCTACCTGGACTGGGCCAGTTGTTGGATATTTTGAAGTGGGTTTAATGGCGGTAACATCAATCCAGTTATTCCAGCAGTTGTTCTCGCCAAATGTAAATTGTGCATATCTGTATCCTCCGCTGACACCCTGAGTGGCTGTGAGAGTAATAAACAATCTTTCTGTAATTTGAAATTAAATTGTCTAACCTGCCGTTAGAGGCCTGGGCCCTGTATCACAAAGCGGCGTAGTGTAGGTTTTTACGTAAATGCCTTAGCAACCCATACTGTAGAGATACGTTAGTATGAAAGTTACGCAAAAAATACATCTACGCCGCTTTGTGAAACAGGCCCCTGATCTTGCAATATTTCTTAATTTGTCTTAGTGAACACATAGTCCGCATTTCGGAAGAAAGAATTGTGGCCGTGAAGAGTACAAGGTACACATAACATTGTGCACAACAGTCTAAGTTCTGAAGATGCTGAAGAATGGAAAAGTCTTAAAACGACACGAGTGTTCGCGCTGTCCTCCATCAAGGTCAGAGTTTAAATGGACGTGCCCGGAACGAATAGCGTTAACATGGGTCCCATTCTGCCGTTATTTATATAAAGATAAGGTTTCCAGATGGCTATTGGTAACTTTCCCAGCTCCCACAGACCGCTGGATAGGGAGTTTTATTTTGAGGATTCCAGTGTCTGCTTAGTTGTGGTAAAAATACTCGAGTGCGCAGTAGAACCCTTTATGTTTGCTCTACTCTCGTCGGTTTAGTTACAGACTGTCAGACACAAAACAATAACAACACGGGATTCCCTAAATAACTCGTTAAATGTACATTTTTGGCGGAAAGTCGACCTGCAGCCTTTTATCCGAGATTGATCACTTTGTATTTTTCTAATAATCTGAAGGTAAACGGAGAACCACAACAAACTTAAGCGGTGTCTGTTTTTGTTTCAAAAGAAAACCACAAATAAACAAGAGATCAGTGAACTGATCTTAGCCCACCATAGAACACTATCAGAGAGTGAGGCTGCTTATAAACGGATCGCAAATTTGATATGTGAAATTTATTTCTTCAGTTAGTGGCTGGCTGGACAAGAACAAAGTTTCTTTGGTAGGCCTAGATAGTGGCTGTTATCTGAAAACTCAAAACCAACTTTCTTCAAGGAGGCCGCACATTAACGCTACTTACCGGAGCTATATGTACTTGCACACAGGCCAGTCAGTAATATCGCTTGTTTGAGTCCTGTACACAATTAAAATTTACAAAATCCAAAACGATTGCACATATGTTAACAAGATGTATTTTAATAGTGTTTGTTTACAAATCAAAAGGTAATGTATATCTGTCAAAAATAGCCCGTGAGAAGTGAAGAATGGGCGACGTATCACTCGTCTGATGAGTAAAAATTTAAACATGACGAAAGTCAGTTTAAAAATTAATGGCAAAAAATGTCCCGATTCGTTCAGAAATTAGTGAACTGTTATAAAAAAATCTTCATGCACGATTTAATATAAATACATGATTGAATAAAAACATTTTAGTTACTTTATTGGTAAATAGCATTTACAATTGCGAAGTCAGTTGCTGTACTAGCTGCCTGAATGCAAATTCGATCGGCAAAATAGTGATTGTACCTTGCCGTGTATTTCATTTCATTTTGAAATATTCCTTCCTTTCAAACTCCGAAAAATACAATATGGATCTTCTTAAGTGTCTTAGGGAACACTCTCCTTTAAAAATATTTATTATTGTTACATTTTTGGAAAGAATTTAGGCGTTTAAAATCCAAATTCGAGAAGGTCATTTTACCGACTTCGAACAAGCCGTGGCGGCCGGCAACATGCATAGATACATGTAAACTTTTTCTTATTGTCGCCCTTGGAAATCTGAAAGGAGTCGATTTTGATACGTTTTAAAATGACCCGAGGATTGCAATTTCACTCTGAGGTTTTATAAAGCTCCGATAAATGCCTTTTTCCCTCTACTATGGACTAGGAAATTCCAAAATAACGTCCTCCGTGCCAAAAATAGCTTATTTGTCTTTAACTGGGTCATGCTTTTAAAATGCCTGGTAGGGGCCTTGTGATTGACAGCGGACTAGCACTAGCGAACTAATTTTACCATCCGATTTTAGCACTTTTAAATCCTATATATTTAAATATCTCACTCACTGTCAGTATATTGGAAACAAGGAAAATATATATTAAGATCTGAAGCTGTAAATATAAGGAATTCCACAAGCTTTTATTGTCAAATTTAACATTTTCTTGTTATATACGTATGCTTGAAGTGTCCGTTCTAACTTGGACAAAGTTGGAAGTTATCAGTGAAAGTAAATTAAACCTCTTTAACCGTATTCGAAGATTGACAAAACAAAACACAAAGCAACCAACAGATGCAACATGTGATTTTATTTGTGCATTTTCAAAATCAGTTGAAGTTGTAAGAAAAAATAAGCATACGGCGTCAGTGGGGTTTTAGCCGACTTCTGCTGTCGACATACGATGTCTTCGGTAATGAAGCAGGCTAGCACTCTAACGCCAAATGGCGACAGCGATACCGAATGTGTTAAATGAAAACATCAACGACGAAAAAAATACATGTTGCATAACTTGACCATATGAGGAAGCAACAAAAAAAATTCATCAAGATCCGCCTGGTAGTTTTGTTGAGTCCGCGATCACAAACTGTGTAGATGGAAATCACAGAAAAAGCTACCGGCCGCCATTTTGAATATGCAAATGAGCAGCGACTGCATAACAAGGCCATAGGGTTAACCTGCGTATAACATTTTACGAACATCCTTTCATTACTTTAGAACAGTGATAAAAAAAGTAATGGCCAGTGGCCGCCATTTTGAATATGCAAATGAGCAAAAAAGTGCAGAGTGCGCAACGAGACCATAGGGCTAACATGCGTAAATTAGTTTACGAAAATCCTAGCCTTTCTTTACTTTAGGAGAAAAGTGACAAAAAGAAGAAAAATAAAATAGTCGCCCAGCGGCCATTTTAATATGCAAATGAGCAAAAAAGTACATAGTGCGCAACGAGGCCATAGGGTTAACCTGCGTACAAAGTTTTACGAAGATCCTCTCATTACTTTAGGAGAAAAGTGTTAAAAAGTAGAAAAACAAAATGGTCGCCTAGCGGCCATTTTGATATGCAAATGAGCAAAAAAAATATATGTTGCACAACTAGACCATAGGAGGAACGTGCGTGTGAAATTTAAAGAAGATCCGACTAGGACTTCTCTTGGAATCGCGGTCACAAGAGAGAAAAGTGATAAAAAATAGAAAAACAAAATGGTCGCCTAGCGGCCATTTTAATATGCAAATGAGCTCAGAAAAATAGATGTTGCACAACTAGACCATATGGGTAACCAATACAAAAACATTTCATCAAGATCGGCCTGGTGGTTTTCTAGATTCCGCGATCACAAACTATGTAGGTAAAAATCACAAAATGGCCGCCAGTGGCCATTTTAATATGCAAATGAGCAAACAAAATAGATGTTGCACAACTAGACCATAAGGGGAACATGTCTGTAAAATTTGATGAAAATCCGACCTGTAGTTCTCTTGGAATCGCGATCACAAGAAAAGTTAACAGACACCGGACGACGGAAGACGGACGACGGACGACGGACGACAGACGACGGACGACGGACGACGAACGACGGACGACGGACCACGGACAAAAAGCGATTTGATAAGACCACCATGAGATCATGGTGGTCTAAAAATCGACTGAGATCCACTTACCTGTGCAGGTGACTGATAGTTTGGCAACCATATACCCCGTCTGCCTTCTACCTAGGTTTTCAGGGAAAGGGGTATGGGGGGGGGGGGCAAATTTTCACTGTCTTTTCCCATGACCCCATAATATATAGTCTGACGATATTCTTACTATAGCTTAAGATGCGTAAGCATGGTCAATGTAATGCAAAGTGTTCCAGAAAATTCTACTGACTAAGGCCAAGCTCCTGTCAGTCGTCAACCTAATGAAATATCATAGGTTTACTTTATTACAACAATTTATGATGGGGTATAAAGGTCTAAATGATATACCTCTTTTTAACACAATTAGAAACTTGTCTCCGTGGTTATTTTAGACAAGAAGATTTTCCCTGTGCCCGTGTGTTTTAGTGTTCATAAATATATACTGGACAACGTGCCAATAGATAATCAAGACATAAAACTGGATCGACCGATCAATGTGGGATGGTTGCCAGTTACCAGCGGAAGGTCGTGGGTTTCCTCCGGGCACAGAGCCCGGTTTCCTCCCACAAAAAAACTGGCAATGCCGCCATATAAGTGAAATAATCTTGAGCGCGGCGTAAAACACCAAACAATCAATCAATCATAAAACTGGAAGCGATAAGTACACGGTTTCAGTAATGTTGGCACTAAAACGATGATAAACGATGTATATATAAAACTAAACCCCAAAACTGAAAATAAGGTTAAAATATAAAATCAAAATGATTGGTGTTTCTCATGGTTATTTTCGTTCTTAAACGGTGTTAAAGGTGTAATGCATAAACGAACACATTATCAACACTAATTTTGGTGAATCATAAAGACATGTTTACGTGAAATTAGAAATTGTAGTAGGCCTACGTCTTTTCATTTTTGGTGCTTGTAGTGGATGTGCAATTCAGATAAAAGGACACTTTATATATAATCTTTGACATTTAACTGGATTTTCTGTAGCAGATTAATTATTTATAGATAAATGGTTTGTACATTCAAAGTTTGGCTCAGTTACGATTTGAAGCCAACGGTTATCTTTAGTATTGATTCGCTAGCGGTCTGTTCCATAAGTATTATAATTCCCAGGCTTGTATAAAACTCGACCTTCTGTTTCCCTAGACCAAATGCATCTGTCCCCTCTTTCCCACCTTCAGCCTCACTCCCCTTGACCTAGTACTTCTGCCCCCCCCCCCCCTCCTCCGCCCCTTCTCCAGTTTCTACTAGGGCCTCCTCTTCTAGAACTAATATCTCTGCTCCCTCTCTCCCAACCCCTCCCCAGTTGTGCCGATGGTATTCTATATCATATTCCCTATGACATCATATTCAGATAGAGTGAGATGGTTGGCCGTTTCCTACTGGAACCCCCTCCCCTATACGAAGTGCCTCTTCTCCCTCCTGTCCACTCCTCAGTCTAGTAGGGCCTCCTCTTCTAGAACCAATATATCTGCTCCCTCTCCTTCAACCCTTGACTTAGACTTTTCTTGAAGATAAGGTGTACTATCTTAACGAAAAACAGTAGGGCCTTTGAAATATGATCTAGACTCTAAAAATAAAGTCTTCTATATTCTTCAATTCACAAACCCATTGGAAAATGGCCCAAACGACCAATGTCCCCAGGGCGTCCTATTATCTCGATTTGTGGTAGTGTAAGTGATAGAATATCACAGCAAAATGATTACTATCTAAAACCTATAGGAAATCGGCATCCCAGCTTCATCAAAAATAATGATGTTTTGTTGGCCAAATTATCTGAGAAATTCATCCCACGTAATTCGGTTTCTCTAGATGTGTATACAGCCAATCATTGCTTATAACAAGAACCAAAGATTGAAAGATTTACTTATCAGAGCTAAACTTTCTTTTCTGTCTTCAACATTTTAACAAATTACGTATTTCCACTTTCTTTTCCCATTATCATGTTTTGTTTAATTTCAGTTTACCCGACGTCTTTCCGTAGCTGAAAGTGCGTACAGCGTTGTCTACAACCGCTCAAAGTATTCTAAAAAAAATCCACGAAATTCCACACTTGCCGCGAAAATCCAGAATACTGTTTACATAAAAAACAGTGGGCGGTTTTCTTTATTTTTCCCTGATAAAGGAAGTTATGAACTTTCTATTTTTACCAAAAATAGAAAGTTTTGGCATCATTTAGTATTTTTAATTTGAAATTAAAATTAGATTTACCAAGTACCGGCAATGTAAACAAACCCCGAACCTGAACATGCGCACAAGAGCCCTAATGTTTTGAATCTTTCGAGTGATCTAACGGCAAAGTGTATGTAACTTTACGTACTTTATCTGAGAACTACAGACTGACGATCGGGTAACAGGGACTCGAAAACCTGCCGATAATTTTGTGAGTGTAAACCACAGATCAGAATGCCTGAAATGAGGGTAACCAACACTTACGTTTACCGACACTGATCGTTGGTGTTGTAATCAAGTTTCGATTCTTCGTTTGTTTTTCACCCCAATTTCTACATTCTAAACTTAACTGGACATGTTTTATGTGCCCTGTGTTTAATTTTGGTGGTTTTAGTTGTAGTAAACTCATGTAAATTGGTTTTCTTAACAAATGTTCGACAGGCTACGTGGCGAGTTGGCCTTCAGAGCCAAATTCCTGTCTACCTTCCACCTAATGAAATATCATGGGCATTTTGTGTATTACAACAACCTGAGATAGGGTATAACAGTCTAAATGACATATCCCCTTGTTATTTTAGTCAAGCAGATTTTCTCTGCGTGTTTTAGTCTTCATAAATACATATTACATCAAAAGGGTTGAATAAGCAAAGCCGAAATACCCAGAGTGATCTATATTCGGTGTAGACGGGTCATGAATATGCGCATAAGATATCTTACGTAATTGTGGCACACGTTCCTAGTTCACAAAATGTGGACTTCCATCGTTGAGGTCTTTAATCCATTTTCCATCGCAACCTGATAGTGTGGAGGCGAGTAAGATTTCCAATTGTTAATTTCGTCTGTGATTTCTGGTCGGATGTTACAGGGACTTTCTGACGTTTTAATTGACACTCGTAGGGAAATGTACACAAGATATGAAAGGCCTTGAGTTATAATTCCAGCATAGCTGTCTCTCCGTGACATACGTGCAACTTCGAGGCATCTTATATACAGGAAATGGGCTATAAAATAACTAATTAGCATTTCTGATTTGCGTTCTTCGGATATCCAAACACCCCCACGGCGTGAATATACAAACTATCACATAGTTAAATATTTACATATTCTAGACGATTTTTTCACGATGTTTTGCAGTTGAGCACTTGAAAGATGTTTTGCCCAACTATTCAATTTCGAGTATTTCATCACTAATGCCTAGCGCAGACAGGCGTTTTTTGTTTCTGGAAACAGGATATTTTGTTGCCCAAGTTCAATCGAAGTTACCCACACACCAGCAACTGCAGTCTGCCATTTCAAGTTATATAGTGACGTCAGCATATAACTCATCTTACAAACGGGATGACGTCACCATTCTGAACACAGTCACATGATTTCATACTAAATGTTGATTGGATACAAAAAATCCGATCGACTGCACACGGGGATCGGCGCTGTCGAAACAAGATTTTTATATCCGTAAAATTAAACCAGCAGGCAACAAAATATCGTGTTTCCAGTAACAAAAAATGCTCGTCTGCGCTAGGCATTACATTGCAAGTTCCATATACTGTACTGAATCTATAGATCACTTGCCCGTGACATCACTTCCGGTCCCAGTCCGCCAAGTAGTTGGTATGCACACATCATAAACAACATCATGTTGACCTTCAAAATGACTGGTATTACCCAAAATACAAATCCATGACGTCAGTGCAAGTAATATAATTATATCAAGTGGCGTTGGCAGTCCCTATTCCAGAAAAGAATAAGGAAAAATTAGCTAATTCTGCTTCAACGAAATTTCTTTATATTTGGCAGTTCATGCTAATTTAATTTTTTGCTTAAAGTAGCATGAGCTGCCAAAATTCACACTTTTTTCATGATTTCTGATCGTCACGACAGTAAGAGGCTTTGAAGGCCATTGGAAAACTAAATGATTGGCGTTGAAATGAGGAAAATCCATACAGTATGTGGCCTGTATGAACCGAAAACGGGTTCGAAAAAAAAACTAAATTTAAATAACCGGGACGACCATTCATTTCCCGTTTCCTACTCGAACACGCGACTAGAAGCACTAAAAAGTTTCTGAATTGTACGCCTTGTGAAAAATAGCCAATAATTTCAACATTCTGTTTAAACGTCAAAATATCAACATTTTGGCAGCTCATGCCACTTTAAATAGAAAGAAAATAAACAAATATTTTTGTGATTATTTCAATTGATGATAGATCACAAAAAAAAAAGATTCACTTTTGTAAAATCCTTTTTTTAAACTCAGGATAATCTCGTTTATTTAATTCAAGACAAGCTAAAACTTGTGTGGGTTTTCTGTTTTTGTTTTTTTTTGGTTTTTTTCTTTCGTCGGTACAAAATCTTTGAAATAAAATATGTAAGAATCCTCTACTGTATTTGTCAATAATATTTCTATAACTTCTGGTTTATTGGAGGAGCAAACCGGGCTCTTTGACCGATAGAAACCCTTAACCTTCGGCCAGTACCTGGCAACTGTTCTACATAGCGCCACAGATTGATAACATGGCCCTTACGATTTATTTTGTTAAATAATTTCTACCCTCCTTGAAAGACTTAATATCTATACACTAAAGAAGGTCCATAGTTTCATCTCCCTCCTATAATAGGGCCTACCAGTCGCCGTAAGACCGATAATCCGGGCTAGCACAGAGCCGGGCTTTCCTTCAAAGACATTGTAAGCAGAATTGGACGTCACCACTAACCAGTAAGCTGTTTGGTCTGAAAACATGAACAAATGAATGACGTGTAATTATAGACCTTCGGGCAGACCAAACAAGACCAGGGCCCAGTTTCACTAAGCGATCATAGCTTAAGGTGATCTTAATTACCAATGGCAACGTATACCTTTAACATTGGTTGCCATGGTAGTTAAGATCACACTTAGCTAAGATCGCTTTGTGAAACTAGGCCCTGGAGCATAGGTAAAATATGTTTGGCGAGGCTAGTAAGGCTAGTAAGTCATTCAGTTGGCAATCATGCCCACTATACTGTGTGTTGGTGCATGAGGATGTTACCCAGGCAAGGTAATGGGATATATTCCATGACCACCAATGGGTTTGACATTTAGGGGAGAAGGATTCAATGTCGGTATCCTCCTCCACAAAATTGGCACGAATTGGAAACAGCATTGTCTTGTGAGGATGTGAGAGGGCCACGAGAACTTTGGTGGAAGTTCCTGATCTTGATGCATTATGTTTCGCTAGTCTCCATTTTTGAATTTTACGCTCTCATTACACAGGTGTGAACATTCAATTTGGAGATGATTTATCCATACTTATTGCGTTCTTATTTTTCTTAAATAGTTTAATTAAATACTTTGTGTGCATTGCCACTGCGATAAAACTATATTCCTCCCTTCTTAAAGAACGTTGAAGAAAGAAATAGTGATTAAAGGTAAACTTCAACAGTTTTATGAAACGTCTAAATCATCAAGAAAACTTCAACTGAAAATATCGGAAGCAAAAACACGGAAAGTGAAAGTAATTGAATACACTTTTAACACTGGAAACTGTTCATTGAGAAAACATCCTACAAGTCAAGCCGCAATGCGAGTGCACTGGTGTGGTCTGCTGGGGACAGGGACTGACTCAGTCAGGTGTAAAATGTTGCCGGAATAACATCGGCTTTTAACTACCTGTAAAGGACTGTTTGTGTTGTTGTGTGTTCTTGTGTCTACAAAGTATGATTTAAACATGGTAGCAGAGCGGGGTTCAAGTAAATTAATATTGTTTGAAAGAATAGCAAACTGTTCGGAGAGAATAGAGAGGAGTTTTACGTTTTTATCTATCAAGGTGAACGAGTGAAAACGGCAAGGTGAGAACACATGGCGACTGGTAACTATCAAACTCCTCCCCAGTTTTTGGAGCCAAAACAGATGGGTTGATGAAATCAAGGTATTGCAAACTGTAACTGAACTTGATATTAAAAAGCAGGCTTCGGTGATTGCCCTTTCTTTGCCAGAAAAAGAAGGCTCAGTCAGAGATAAAGTTTTTAGTGAATTAGGTGTAGATCAATTAAATACAGATGGTGGTGTTACAACATTGAATCGTTTCCTGGATGCCATTTATAAAAAGGACGAATTGTCTTCAGCTTACGAATGTTATACAGATTTTGATCGCTATAAAAGAAATGAAGGAGTCTCCATGGAACATTATGTTACCGAGTTTGAGAAATTATGCAATAGGACTAAAAAATATAACATGAATCTACAACCAGTTTTGGCATTTAAATCATTAGATGGAGTTAGGTTAGACCACAAAGATAAACAGCTTGTACTAACTGGAGTAAATTATAGTGAATCTTCAACGTTGTTTATACAGATGAGTCCATCTTTAAAGAATTTTTTTGGAAAACAATCTATGTCAACTACTGAATGTGATAAACTGAATTCTATAAAGTTGAACCAGCTTTCATTGCAGAAGAACAGGAAGTGTATTATACAGGAAGAAATGGTTCGTGGAAAGGTAGAAACGCAAGGTGAAGACAGTTTGGTGGACGAAACTATGATTTTCCAAGAAACAGGGGAAACATGGTAAACCAATATGGACAAGACAGACAAAAACCTACATATCAATTTAGAAAGCGGACCCCCAACCCTTATGATTCAGACGGTAATATTTTAAAATGTAATATTTGTGAATCGATATATCACTTTGCAAGAAACTGTCCCGATTCTTATGAAAACCTTGCAAAAAGACAAAATTTCAGAAGTTAGGAATTTGTGCTTTTAACTGGAAGTGACTTTAATGAAATGCCTGTGAGTGAATCAATGAATTGTGCTGTCCTTGACAGTGCATGTAGCTCTACTGTTGCAGTTGAAAAATGGGTGAACTGTTATATAGACACTTAAAGAGATGACCAATTAGAAAATGTTGTGAAAAGTGAGAGTGATAAGGTTTTCAAATTTGGTGGGGGATTTGCTCAGATCTAAGGAGAAGATAACTTTACCATGTGAGATTGCTGGTGTCAAATGCAAAATAATCACAGATGTTGTTAACAGTGACATCCCTTTGCTGTTAGGAAAACCTTCCATGAAAGCTGCCAAAGTCGTTTTGGATTTAGAAAATGATCAAGCGTCTATTTTTGGCACGTTGTTGATCTACAGTGTACTTCTTCCGGTCACTACTGTGTTCCATTACAGGATTCTGCCATGGCGGTGACTGAATCATTCCATGTTCTCTATACAATCACTGACATGAACCACTCAAAGCAAAAGGAGGTTATAGTTAAACTGCATAAACAATTTGCTCATCCGTCTTGTCGGCGTCTATTATTTTTATTACATGATGCAGGTATCCAAAATTAACAAGTGAAACAGATTGTGGAAGACACTACCTCCAGCTGTGATATATGTAAAAGGTACAAAAAGACACCACCCCGCCCTGTTGTTTGGTTGCCTCTTGCTCGAGAGTTTAACGAAGTTATTGCCATGGATCTTTAGGTATGGAAAAACGGACTATATTTCCTTCATTTAATAGATCTTGCAACTAGATTCAGCTAACCAGCTGTAATAAAGGACAAGAAACCAGAAACAATTATAAACAAGGTAATGCCATTGTGGATTGGCAATGGGATGGGGGCCCCAAAAAGGTTTTGAGTTGATAATGGCGGTGAATTTGCAAATGAATTTTACAGAGATATGGCAGAAAACCTCAACATAGAAGTATGGAAATCTGCTGGTTTCAGCCCATGGCAAAACGGACTGTGCGAGAGAAACCATGCTGTAGTAGATGATAGCGTGGCTAAAATTCTTAACGATCATCCTGATATTGATATTGAAGTCGCATTAGCATGGGCCATAAACGCCAAAAACTGCCTCCAAATGGTATATGGATGGAGCCCTTACCAGCTTGTATTTGGCAATAATCCCAACTTAAGGTACGTTCACACTATACAGCGAATTCGGATCGAGCTACGAACCGGATTTCGGACAGGTCAACGTATTCGGTGTGTTGTGTTCACACTGCAACGAATAATCGGCCGATTCTATCAAGTCAGTTCATGATGCAACAACAACACAACTCAACAACAGTTGAGAGCGGTTTGGAAGATGAGATTCGTTTGCTTGAAGTTTTGAGGAAAAGAGACAACTGTCATAATCCTTCAGAAATCATGCGAAAATGTATTTAACTCCATCTCTACACGAAACCGCTCGATAGTTTAATCTCCAAACCACACTGTATTTTTGATTGCCATGTTTTTCACAGGTCGATTCTGATTGGCCAAAGAGGAAAATCGTGGACGATTTTGATCCCTGACCGAATAAAATGGCTCTGTGAGCCATTTATATTCTTGCTTTCCGAATCCGGTGTCCGTAGCGAATTCGGATCAAGCTAGTGTGAACAAATGTACTGATAAACATTGAAGCCATTTTAGTACGGAAATCGTTTCGGACCCCGAACCGAATTCGGGGTATAGTGTGAACGTACCTTTACCTTCTGTTCTTGTAGACAAGCCCCCAGCATTAGAAGGGACAGCAATTTGTGATAATTTTTCTAAACATTTTAATGCTCACACAGGACGAAGGGCATATATTCCAGATGAATCCTCTGAGAGAATAATAAGGGCGCTGAGACATCAAATCAGGCGTAGTGTACCAAACTGGAGATAAAGGGTACTATTTACGGGATAACCAATGGAAAGGCCCCGGGAAAGTGCTTGGGCAGGACGGTAAGGTTGTTTTGTTCGTCATGGAAGTGTTTATATAAGGGTACAGCCTTCAATACTTTTACTGCTGGGCCATGAGTTTAAATCAGGTGACAACACAATGAAGGAAGTAAAAGAACAGAGTGTCAATAATTTTGAGAATAATGACAAAAATATTTCACTTGAGACAGATAACAAAGAGGATTGTGTTTTCAACGACTGTGGATAACTCTGTTTTACTAAGTACTCCCTCTTTAGATTCCAATACACAGCCTGTCAAACTTTCTGAATTTCCTAAAGTAAAGAGCATAATCCGTTATTTACCTAAAGACGGTACAGAGTGGATAAATTCTGATGTCATCAGTAAAGGTGGAAAAGCCACAGGCAAATGTCCTCATAGATTTAATGTTAAGGAAATAGGGGGCAATTTTGTAAAAGCTGTAGATTTTGATAGAGAAGTTGAACAATGGGAGATAATAAATGAAAACACTGATACTGGGGGTAATGAAGTAGACTGTGAAGAGGTAGCTAATGTTGTATGTAATGAAAACACTTACCCAGATGATAACACTGTTTTGAAGGCAAAGTTACACGGATTAGAAAATTGGAATCATTTTGAAGTTTACGATGAAATAGAAGACTGTGGTCAGACTTTTGTCTCGACTAGATGGGTTATCACTGACAAACAAATTAATGATGAAACTGTGTGTAAAGCACGTCTTGTTGCTCCTGGAGTTGAGGAAGATTAAACGATTCAATCTGATTCTCCTACTATTGGAAAAGATACTTTAAAAGTCTTTTCGACTCTATCATCGAATTTTGGATGGAAATGTAAAACTATAGATATGAAGTCTGCATTTCTCCAGGGAGATTCAATTGATCGAGAGCTCTTCATCAAACCACCTGTAGAAGCTAAATGTAATGGGAGACTATGGAAGCTTAAAAGGTGTGTATACGGTTTAAGTGATGCGTCATGGGCGTGGTATTTTACTGTTAGGAATGAACTGTTAAAACTGGGTTTCATACAATTTGAACTTGACCTCTCTATGTTTTATTGGCATGTTGACAATGAATTACGCTTGAATTACAATGAAGGTATGCTTCTTCTACATGTAGATGACTTTATATGCTCAGGGACTGAACATTTTCAAACTGTAGTGAGTAATATTCTGTATTGGCAGCCGGGCAGAGGGAAAGTTTAGATATATTGGATTAAGGATATAATCTACCGATAACGGTGAAATAGTCCTAGAACAAAAATCTTATATTAATGATGTACAAACTGTATCAATTAACACTGCCAGAGCACAACAGAAACAAGCTGACCTGAATTTAGAAGAAACAAGTCAACTTCGTAGCATTGTTGGGCAGGTTAATTGGGTAGCCACTCAAAGTAGACCGGATCTCTGTTATGAACATTTGGAGTTAAGTACTTCATTAAATAAAGCCAAAGTTGAAGACTTGCTTCATGCTGATGAAGTAGTCAGAAGAATGAAAAATGATAGCTGTAACATAAAATTTCCTGAACGCGGGAAAATAAATGAATTTAGACTTAAACTGTACTGTGATGCATCTTATGCCAACTTGAAAGATGAAATATGAAGTGTCGCAGGCTACATAATTTTCCTTACCAACAAAAGTGGATTGAGTTGCCCACTTGCGTGGAAAACTAATAAAATTCGGCATGTAGCTAGAAGTATGCTGGCAGCCGAAGCACTGGCCCTTGTTGAAGGTGTTGATATGACTTATTATTTAAGCTGCCTACTTAGTGAAATCCTTTACGGTAAATCTAAAATCAACCTTATCCCCATCGATTGCTATACCGATAACCGTTCCTTACATAAGAATTCACTCAACAAAATCAGTGAGTGAAAAAGGCTTCGCATTGATATTGCCACGATAAAACAAATGTTAGATAAGGGGGAGATAAATTCTGTTGTTTGGGTAGAGAGTTCTAAACAGCTATCAGACTGTCTGACAAAACGAGGGGCATCTACTGCTTACTTACTGCAAGCTTTGTCTGAGGGAACTGTAAATCCAATATAATCAATTGAACGCACCATGCTACATTTTAATGAAATTTTGCTTGTTAGATTTACTGTAATATTTTTCTATGACCCACATTTGCTGTTTATATGTTGTACATTTTAAAAATGTTTTTATTTTTACTTTCGTGTTGAAATGGGTTGTGGTTTAAATCGTATAAATATGCATTATTGTATTTCTATTTTTCAAATGATGTCTTTATACAATTTACTGTGATAACTTTAAAAAAAAATAGAAATTGGGAGATTTGTTAACTTAAATTACCTCCCTTGAATACGGGCGAATGCACAGGTGTGGTCTGCTGAGGGCAGGGACTGTTGACTGAATAACATCGGCTTTTAACTACCGTACCTGTAAAGGACTGTGTTTGTGGTGTTGTGTGTTCGTGTGTCTACAAAGTATGATTTTAACATTTTGAGGATGCGGGTTGATCTACGCGGAACACTGACTTCAGAACCTTCACCCTTACTGTCAGACTTGTTCGGTGCACAATTCGCATTCTGAACAGGATTATCGGTTTTCTTTCCCCTGTGAATGGCACACACACAGATTTATCAACTGTAGAATCTGAAGTAGGTGACTCAAATAACACTCACATGCCTGGTGTTCGGGGTGGAAACTTGGCAAAATGAAAATCACGAATGTGATCGATGTGTCGTTTTCAGATTCTTCCATCCGTTAGCTGAATAACAAATGAATAAGGTTCAATCCGTCCCAAAGACACTTCATCAAGCCATTTTTCACGTCCGGTTATCCCACAAACATGGACTTGTTGTCCTATGTGAAATTGTCGCACTGCAGAGTTCTTGTCATGGTACAGTTTCTGCTTGGATTGTGTATTGGTCACAGTTTCAGGTAGATTTGGTCTTAAGTAAGCCTGGTTCTAAAGTAAGCCTGGTTCTAAACACGAACAAGGAAAATATCCACTAGAGTTCTGTTTGTAGTTGCATGTGGTGTTGTGTGATACATCAGCAGAAAATTGTCAAATATATGTTTAAGGGATCTATTTTCATTCTCACTAGCTTCTAATGGTCGTTTCAAACTACCAACCTTACGTTCAGCTGGGCCACATGGGTGGTATGATGCTATAAATGTGTTTCACACGCAAGCTGCTCTTTGGATTGGAACTGTGGTCCGTTATTGCTTACACCTGTGTCTGGTAAGCCATAACGATTAAAAAATGTCTCTCAAAAACTCAACTGTTTTAGCAACAGTGTACTATTCATCTAAACATTTTCTGGCCATTTTGAGTAAGCGTCAATAGCCACAAGATAATGTTTTGAGTCTTTCTCAGCAAAGTCAATGCGGATCCTCGGGAATGGCCGTCGCGACCTTGACAAAGGGATAATTGGGGCAACAGCCGGTACATTCTTGATATCCTGGCAAACAGTTCTGTAATATCTGTTCAATATCCATATCGATAGTTGGCCATCACATAATGCTTCTCGCAATAGATTTCATGCGCACAATGCGTGGATGGGCATCGTGTAGATTTTTCCAAACACGTTTCTGTTGGGCTGGTGGAACGACAACACAAACAAATAGTAGATTCTACACTTTCGTCATGCTGTACGGCTAAAGGTAAACGAGACAATGTCCGCATTGGCATTATTCTCAGACTTCTTAAACACAATGTTATAAGTACATGCTGGCAGAATAATGACTCAATGTTGTAACCTAGCTGGTGCAAGCACTGGAACACCAGACTTAGGAACAAATGTTTTTACTAGAGTTTTATGTTCAATGCGGAGGTAAACTGTCGACCAAACAAGTACATTCGGAATGTTGTCACTCCCAAAATGATACTAAGGCCCTCTTGTTCAAGTTGAGAATAATTTTTCTCAGCTTGGTTGAGTAACCTTGATGTGAACGCCATTGGCCTTTATGAACCATCAGGATACGTTAATACTGCCCCTAACCCGTAAGGCGATGCATCACACGCAAGTATTATTCGTAAACTAGCGTTATATTGTCCTAACACTGGAGTTGATAATAAACACTGTTTTACTTTCAAGAATGCTTCCTGGCAATCTTGATTCCAGTCTCATTCAACACCTTTACACAATAATGCATTTAATGGATGAACAATACTTGACAAATTTGAAATGAACCTCTGATGATAATTTAACATCCTCAAAAGTGACGTTCAGACACATTAGTGGGTTCTGGGGATCCTAAAATAGCTTGTATTTTGTCATTTGATGGACCTTTAGAAGACATAAACTAATATTTCTCCTTTTGAGTCTCATCTTGTGCATGAAGATACGTTGTAACACCTTTTCGACAATTTGAAAATTGTCCTTGTCATTTCTACTCAATATGAGAATGTCGTCCTGGTAACATTTGACTAACTCTAAACCTTGTTATATCTGCTCAATAGTATTTTGGAATTTCGCAGGACTTGCCGTGATTCCGAAAGAAAGTATGGAATATCTGTACAGACCCCTATGAGTGTCAATGGTAACATACTCACGGGATGTGTCCTCTAACAGTAATTGGGAAAGAACAATTTTGGTGAATTTCTGACCACCAGAAAAAGAATTGTACAAATCCTTGGGAATGGGAATTTGATGTAGATCAACTTGTAATCACCACATAGATGCACGGATTTGTCTACTTTAGGCACACGAACTAAAGGCGTTGACCATTCACTGTGTTGAACTTTTCAATCATGTTTTCCTATTCCAGTCTATACAGCACCATATCTACGGCGTCTCTCGGTGCATACGGAACACTTCGGGCTTTACGAAGTGTAGCCTCACTTTTCAGGTGAAACTTTGCCTTATAACGAGTGACAGTCTCTAACTCACTTATGAACACACTTGAATATCTCTGTAAAAGAGATTTAATAACATCCTGGCAATCGGGTGGGCTATTGTCTGTTTTATGTGCATTTATGTGTTTGTCAGTTCAAAAAAATAACTCTTAGCCAGTTACACCCGAGGAGAGCAGGGCCCGCAGCAGGTCATGTAGCCGTATGCTTTTCATGTGTCCATCGAACTCGCCTATAACTTTCAATCCATTGCCAGTGTAATTTTTCAAACGACAAGATGACTCTTAACTGCATATTAGAAAAGTTATTTTAGTATACATTCATGGGAAGCAGTGATATCCCAGCATGAGTGTCTAACTCAATGTTCACAGATACTTTAAAATGTTACGTGCTGTAATTGATCCAATAGAAAAGACCTACAACACGTTATGATCGTCAGATTTATCAGTCACTTGATGTGCAGTTTTATTTGTATATTTGTTGTTGTTGGACGGGTGATTGGCTGAGGTTGTTGCCGTGCAATATGGTCGTACTTATCACATTTATGGCAGGTATCATTGTTTCTTTTGTACCTGGGCATTATTGAGTCCACATAATAAACGACCTCCAAGAGTTTCCTCGAAAAATGTCATACATTCACAAGTGAATGCTATTTTTTTAAGGCTTGCAGCAAAGTCAGACGGTGTCATCCTCCAGTTAACGTTGGGCTACAATAGGTTCCTTTGGTGGTAGATGGGATTTGAGAGTAGCAACAGGTATAGAAAATGACGTATGTGCAGGTTTACCGGGTGCTAAGAGGTCCTTCGGGAACGAATAATTCTTGCTCCCGTAACAGGAATGAAGATAGTCACTCGTTTTCCACGGCCACAACAAAAAAATTCACTGGAATCCAAAGACAACTCCGCAATGTGCCTTTACTTGCTCATTTATAGTTCGATTAGCCTCGTCGCCAATGTGGTTATGGATTAAATAGAGGTTAACTAACGAGAGCCCGTTTGTTACGATGAATATCACTCAAGTCTATTAATTGTCAAAGTCACGAGCCTCTGGCGAGTTAATAGAAATTAATAGATGAGAGTGATATTCATTGAAACGAACGGACTCGAGTTGGTTAATCTTTTTCTCACAATACACAAAAATACTGCATTTTATTCTGAAATGCAGCTCCACATCGCATCGTTCAACCCAGCCAACCTTTCTGGATTTTAATGAGGTCAAACACTTTACCGCGTTGACATAGAGACGGTATTCATTACGCTACACAAGAAAGGTCTCTAAAATCAATCAGTTTTGTTGCTCACGAATTCTTAAGAATAAAGAGATAAACTATTTATCCTACAAATGAATGGCACTTCTTAGAATAAAACAAAAATAAACATATCAATAGTTTAATGTCTGCAATCCGATGACGAAGTCAGGTTTTGCTGTGACCTCTATACCGACACAATTACGATAACTAGGTCAATGCATCTTCCTTGAGAAATCTGCGAGACGTCAGTTTGGGTAGATTGATTGGTTGAATATAATTATCCCGTGTTTAATTATTGATACAGAAAGTGTCATCGTTTGCAGTTAGGAGTAAATACGGCTATAATATATTCGTATTCAATCATAATTTGTTAGAAAAACGGAAGCAAGCAGACGAAATAGTTTGTTTATGTCAAGATGTATGTCATGTAGCCTACATTCAAAGGCTTTCCTTATATGTAAGTAGCTATGACGTGATCGTGGGAAAATCATACTATTTTGCATAAATATAGTCCGTTGTATGTAAGCCATAACATGATTGGCTACCGACTCGCATAGTTGTGAGTTATACTGCCAATCACTTGTAATCTAACAAGGATGTCTTCAAGTTATTACATAAAAGGAAAACGAACGTATTATCCCTACGCTGAGAATGCAAGCTTGTGTTTTGATTAGTTGAACTTGGAAAATCATGTTTGTTAACCAATCAGCAGTAAGTTGGACCATAATTTCACTAGTTGATTATGACAAAAATAACACACTGCCTGGAAGTGAAATTATGTAGTGTGGGAAGATCTGATACCATGCGGATTGAAAGGTAAACAGGAAGTGTTTGTATTTTTACGATATAACACAGAAGAGCGAATGGTAACACAAAATGATAGACTTGAACAATAAACGAAAGACGGATTACTGTAATGGTATTACTTATAAATGAAGAAGTGGTTCTGTGTTTTAAGTGGGTATTGTTTAAGGTAGACTGTATCCATTCCTTGAGTTTTCTATGCCTTTAATGACGACAGCCAAATTTCAGTTATGTGCTAAGCTTATTTTTTTGGTTATACATGTTGTAAAAAGAGGCCGTTTTTATACCCATCCGATATATGTAACCCCAAGATATTCCGATAATTCTAAAAGAGCAAGATTAAAAATAAATAGAAGATCGAGATAAATACCCCAAAACACACTTTTGTTGGAGGACATGTCTGCAAGGTTGTTTTCATTTCTTTTGCAGGAACTGAACTACATCTTTTTATTAATGTATCATTCTGCAAACACAATAATGGACCGTGTTGGGAAGATAACATTTGGATAAAATGTCGCCAGTTTCTCGATCTTATCCAGTCGGCTTGGCAGCGATCTATTAAAGCTTCTCACAATTGGCTTTTATCTTGAAGCTCGGTCTCGGCTATGCTGCAAACTGAGTGGCGTATCTTCTTCGTCAACTAATTTAACGGGATATTTAAGGGAATAAGGGCATTATTTAAGGTAATAAGGCCATGCGTGCAATTTGAGTTGCTATGTTAGAGTTAGAGTGGCTGACCTAGAATCAATATACTAACAATAAATTGTCTGCTTTTTTAGACTAATGCGAGATATTTAAGGGAATAAGGGCATTATTTAAGGTAATAAGGCCATGCGTGCAATTTGAGTTGCTATGTTAGAGTTAGAGTGGCTAACCAAGAATCAATATACTAACAATAAATTGTCTGCTTTTTTAGACTAATGCGAAGACATAACGTCCGTCTGACTGTAGGTCAACTCTTACCCAGATAATCTCAAGGAAATGCTATTTTCGGTAACATCTTTCCGAAGTACTGGCAATGTATTCAATCTCCTGTCTGATCCTATTGACCAACATTCAACTTACACCCTACTTAATCCAGACATTTTCTTCTAGTCTTCAGCTAATTCGTTGGTGCTCGTTTTGGCCCCAGTAGCTAACAATCGCAAATGGTCTATGGATGACTAAAATAGACAACTGAAATAAAATCGCCCTGATTGACAAAACATTTCGATGAAAAATTGTATTTAATTATCTTAAGTCATGCATCAGAATTAAAAATCACTTAAAGCTTTCGGTGAATTTGGATATGCTGGTTATGGGGTTACGTTCTCACTTCCGACCACAAGTAAACAATTCAGGTTTTGATGAGAAATACCCCAATGCAACACGTAAAGTGGCACGAGCTATCATCTATAGGAAAACTAAATTAGTTAATTATTTGTTTGTTTTGCCAAGAAGTACAAACTAGGTCTGTGTGCTTCTGAGGAGCCGCCAACTGGTAAAATACTGTTTTATTTACTTTCTAAAAGTTTGCTTGTAGAGTATACCTTCATTTTCACATCATTGTGCATTTAAGTGAAGACCCTTTGAATTTATTCTTTGACGACCCATAAATCCAAATTATAAAGTTGATTGGCTGTTGTGCCTAAACTTGGAAATTGGCAATGACGACAGTTATCGCATAACATACAACCTGCTAGAAAAGGCCAAAGTTGCAGATTGATTTTACAAGTGGCCTGGTATAGGTTGGAAAGTTTTAAAAGAACAAGTGTTTAACTGTTATTTAAACTTCTTTTTTTAAGATTTTAAATAGGACAGTACATCCCTACTTGAACACACTGACAAATGTCTTCATGAGACCTTGGCAGCTTAGATTCGATATCATTATATATTTTAGATGTGCTTTCAAGTAATCATCATATATTTTAGAATGGGACAAGTAATAAAATAAACCATATTATAGTATATTGCCAGATCTGTCTTTATACAATCGAGAAATGTCAATGTCACATGTTTTTGAAAGTAGACCCCCCCCCCCCCCGCACATAACAGTAATGACTTTGTGCAACGCTAAATAGCAATCAACAAATTTACTTTCTGCGTCTCAACGAATAGCAGTAATATCATGACCTATTTTAAGTTGTACCTTTATTTGGCGTGAAGATGGGACCACGAGAAAAAAAACATGAAATTTCGCTCCCAAAATGCAGTGTTTGACGGGAATCCGAAAACGTGCGAAATTAGGAACCGTATTATGTTATTGTTTTAAATAACTTCAACTATATCAGCGGAAACTGCACCCATCGACGCCCTGTGTGCAACTAGCGACCACAACACTCCCGTCGATCTGCTAAAAACTGTAGTAGAAAACTGTCCACATTTGGATGATGAATTGGTTTCTCTTGGCACATGGATGCCTTTAGAGCACATGTCAAAAACACAAACGAAAGGTAGGGCCTACATATCTGCCAATAAACTTTAGCTATACAACATCCTCTTCTATAACAGTACAACAAACAGACCTGAAATTATATATTAAGAAATGTAGGAGGAATTCAAGAAAAAAGGAAAACACACAAGCTGCCACCTAGACTCTCGTCTTGCACTTAATTTGACAATCGCAGGGGATTCTAGAAAATGATTGATCTATTGACGATAAGAGCTTCTATGTTATGGAAGACTGCGTGTGAAATTGATGGATGTATTAGAGTGTTGTCTTGATTAACGAGTTTACAATTCTGTGGATGTTTTGGTACTCTTCCAATATCGCTTATCGGTATAACTTTGTGAAAATTCTTTGCTATGTCTAAATTAACCACGTCAAAATAAACTGCCAGATAATGTGATTGTAGACATGCACATTACTTAAAAATGCCTACTGAGGCATACTGAGGTTTCTGTAACATACCACATTACACTAAACTATGAGCAAACTTACACAAAGAAAATCCTCGGATCGTGTAATACCCTCACCAAGTCTGTAAGACAATCAAGAACAAATCACCTCAGTTTGATCAAATCAGTGTCGCCATGGAAACAATGGAATCCAAACACTGTACTGAATACTGATACAAAGAAAACGAAGCTTCTAGGAACTTAATATGTAACGAAAAAAGACGAAAATTTACGAATTCTTCCGTTGGATACAGGTCAAGGGTTTCCATTAACACACTTCGCAACGCCGTCATGGACGTGAGTATTGCGTTTGTTTTGAAGTAAATTTGACACTCCCCACCTCTCAACGCTCGATGTCAAAACTATATAAGGGGCCTCCGTGGCTCAGTAGGTAGAGCGTTAGACGCTCAATCCGAACAGCCTTCTACCAATGGGTCGCGGGTTCGAATCCCACTCAGTCCAAAAATTGGAAACTTTCATTCGTTCATTCATTCTAAGCCTATCTATTAGTTCAAAACATTACTTTACCGTGCATTTTCGAGGCTAGAAGCACTAAAACAGCTTTTGAATTGTACGTTTTGAGAAAAATAGCTGATTATTTCAACTTTCGGTTTTCACGGAAAAGATATAGCTCATGCCACTTGTTTAAACCTCTCGCTCCACGATTAACCGAAGGTTCCGTTTTCATCCACAAAATGCATGAAGATTCCTGAGAGGTTTGTGCAAGCAGATTTTAAGCATCTCGTTATTCACATTGTAGACTTTTCAAATTATGGTGAATTGTTCCAGATAAACATGTTCAGTAACTCTTTTATGACCCAAAATTAAAATATGCTACTGGATTACTGGTTTTCTGTGTGACACATTTAGTCATATCAAACACTCCATTTTTTCTTTATGCTTGAATTTTATGACACCTTTGAAGATTATCTTGCGATGTAGGCATTATCGATTTGTTTTAAGCTTTTCTTTGCCTTTCTCTCAATATAGTCAGCATTGTCACTTTTTAATCATACTCGTATCTTCCGTCGTAATTTCTGAAAAAATAATGCTTACGACCAGTTTTCTATTTATTTGTATAACGTTTTAAAAAAGTAACGGTTTATAAAGTTTTATTTTCAAGGTAACTGGGTTGAAGGAAAAGCTATATGATAGGCAAACACACCATTGTCACACACAGACGTCTTTAACATATCAGTTTTCACCCAGGCAGTCAAAATATTAACTGTGAATTTGGACATTTTCCAAAAAAAACACTCGCCTTTAAGATCAAAGACGATAAAATGGTGGATGTTACGCTATTACTGGGGAAACCATTTAAATCTAAATATATTTTGTCACCTTCATTTTAAGTGAAGATTTAACTTCTAAAACATATATTTTGCTGTGTCGCAGACAGTTGTTCGTATTTTGTGTACAACGTATGTTGTCCTTGGATATTTATAACATAACTCTAAATAACATTTACATAACAGGCAAGCCAATTGTGCAACCTTGGCTGTTTCAAGATGCGTGTTTATTTTGCAATCCCCAGAGAGGTTCTTTTGCAAGAAAATTGCTTTTTATTTAATACTTTCTGAGAGATAATCTCTTTACGTTATAATTGTTGTTTTGTCTGTCTGGAACAAAATGTCATTATATGAATGGGGGTCAAGTTAAACTGGATCTATTATCTATAATTATATATTATATAATCACAAACAACTGCGAACGTAAAAACTTTCTTACTCCCGTCATTAACTATTTCCTGGAAGCTGTATAATCAGTCCGTATCATTTACAAATATTCAATTTTACGCTGTTGATATTACGTCTTTGTCCTTCTACGTCGAATGCACGAATGTTTCATCTAGCCGTCTCTGTCCCAGAGAATTAATTGCACATTTTTTTTTACTTTTACTGAAAAACGACCTACCACCTTTCATCCAAAGTCAATCAAATCTTATTTATCTATTCAGCAGAAGTTTGGGCAAAAATGAAAACAATTTTACACAAATATTCTCTTTATAAAATATAGTCTAATGTCGAAATATAGACAAAGGTGTATAGAGCAGTTTATGTCCTCTGTCGTTGATTTCTTATTTTACAAGAGGCTCGTATAAGGAGGTAGAGAGATATATAGCTTTCAAATTTACGGTTTTCTTTTCTAGACTATTTGAAATCTAACTTTATCACTGAAATACTTATAACAAAACACCAATACTTAACACTAAAGAACCAATGTTTGTCCTATGAAATAGTTTACAGTGGTAAATTTCGCCCTTGAGTATGTGGTGACAGTGGTTGTGTGGAGAATCGATAGTGTAAGTGTCAAACTCAC
This sequence comes from Lepidochitona cinerea, assembly GCA_963971465.1. Lineage (NCBI taxonomy): Eukaryota > Metazoa > Mollusca > Polyplacophora > Chitonida > Tonicellidae > Lepidochitona > Lepidochitona cinerea. Next base: position 37,699,433 of record OZ020555.1, on the reverse strand, counting down.
CAATAGATTCATTATCTACCGGCAAATTGTGCGTGTTGTCTGACTTGGACCAAGGAAGGGTAATGTATCGATATGTTTGAGTGTTCATCTAAAACCCGTCAATGGGGTAAGACATGACTCACCAAAATGGTAACTATGATTGTTATATATAAAAGTATCTTGATTTGTACAAAACCTACAAAAGAAAGAGTAAGATACAGTAGTGACAGTTGTAAAGGCGACAGATATGGAATTGTATGTGTTGTGTTTATCAAGATTATTTCACTTATATGGCGTTGTTGCCAGTTTTATTGTGGGCGGAAACCGGGCTCTATGCCCGGGGAAACTCACGACCTTCTGGTGGTAAATGGCAACCATCCCACATAGGTCGTTCGAGTGAAAACCCAGTCAGAAAATTTTCCAATTTTTTTTTTGGACTGAGATAGCTATAAAAAAAAGTGCTTTGGCAACATTTAGTCGAAAATTCGTAATTTATGCCAAAAGACTTTTTTCTCTCCGAAATCGAAATCTGCTCATTAACCCAACAGAGCTTCTGTTGTGAAGTAAATTTATATATTCACTGAACAACGTTCTACTAAAATGAGAAATGTGCGTGTATCCTAGATGGGTTCGTTGTAAAGACGCACAACATCGTACCGAATGCCGATAATGATCATTTGCTGAAGTTATTTTGCTGGATTCTCACGTATATATGTGATCAGTACAAATGCTCCCTCAATTTTCTATCCCAATATTGTCACTGTCGAAAACGAAGAAATTCACTTAACAGTGAATAGAATTCTTATGAAAATATCACTGGATTGAAAAGACAATTCACGTCCAAACTGTTTCTCTTTCGCATAAAGCACTTAATGACGGGTTCGTGTGTCTGTGTTCTCCATAACCCTCAAGTCAGTTTTTAACAAAGTGACGCTTTTAGCTAATTTGTTCGATAACCAGTCTAAGGAAAAAATATAAGGAATTCCGAACACGCCGATAATCCATCAATCATCTTGAAACCTCATCACTGCCCAGAATCTGTGTTTTATAATTTATAACACACTCGTGAAGGAAACACCAACTGGATTAAAGACCAAAGAAGTTCCCCCAAAACGATGTATCTGAGACAAAATAGGTGGGTATGCTATCACGGGTAAATACATCCGGAATCAAAATAAATTTGCTGAATTGCATCTTCTACAGAGACTTGTTTACCTCTTGGAGGACATTGTACATATGTTGGTTAACGATGCTTTGTACAGGATTTACTTGATCCACACAAATTGCACAATATAACGTTGAATTATTCAAGATTTGAACCTGTTGGCATTTTTATATTTGTGTTGTAATTTCGGTGGCCCTGAGTATACGCGATTCCCAGTGGGAGATGATTGTTCTGTCTATTAGTTTCTCGGGAACAATTATCTCAAGGTTTGCCTGTCTGGAAAATAATGTCCTTATCCATTACAGCAGGTATGTTGATTCGCTCAAAGTGCTGTGTCAACTTACATGGAGACTTATCTAATGTGTTATATCCCAATCCCCTATAGAACGGAAAGCAATTCTGGTCTGGTCATCTGACACAACAATTTGCCTTTTTCATCATGCCATATTGTATTAGGACTCGGATTACAAGACTGTTAAAGTCTATACTTGCTAGTGCCATGGCAAAACAATGTCGGAACAATCTCGAAATTGCGACTTAACATATCATTTGCTGGTTCAATACAACCATTTTAGTTTAATTTAAGAGTTGATGTGGCAGGTGTAGTAAGGGCATCTCCCAAAGTATCGCCTCTTTCTCCAACAACTTTCTGCTCACCCAATGGTCGAATATTGTCATCAAGATGGCCACGGTATCTCTTGAAATCAGATGTCCTTCTTGTATGCACTTCAGGTACATCTGCATGTATAGTATTGTTGGTTTCCTGTCATACTCAATTTGTTCGTCATTAAACACGTCTAATATATCAGATTTCCATTCTTCTTCTGAATAATCATTGAGCGAATACAAAGGACGATATATATATACTCACACAAATTTTACCATTTTGTTGAACTTGGACACAACAAAGTTAACTAAAGGATTTACGGAAACGCTTGATATTAAGAGTTTTTTAGCGAAAGATTTAACAATAATTCCCCGTAATAATCAGCTTTGTATGAATACACAAGACAAATGTCCTCGCCATTATGCCAGATTAAGATTTCCGAACCATGTATCACATTTTATTAAAAAATAAAAACTTCTAGAGGTTGCATAAAAGGATGGGAGCAATAATTAAAATAATACTGTACATCTAGCATATGCGAAGTTATGTGTGTTCAGTTATGTTTAAGATGTCTAAGTGATTGTGTGAAACATACTTTAAAATTAAAGTGGCATGAGCTGCCAAAATTCAAACTTTTCATAATTTCTGATCGTCACGACAGTGAGAGGCTTTAAGGGCCATCGAAAAACTAAATGGTAATGTGTAGACAATTCACATCCAAACAGTTTCTATCGGCATAAAACACTTAATGACCGGTTCGTGTGTCTTTGTTCAGCATAGCCCTCGAGTCAGTTTTTAACAAAGTTACGCTTTTAGCTGATTTGTTCGATAAACAGTCTAAAGAAAAAAGTATAAGGAATTCCGAACACGCCGATAAACCTTCAATCACCTGGCAACCTCATCACTGCTCAGAATCTGTGTTTTCTAATTCCAAAACACACCCGTAAAGGAAACACCTACTGGACTAAAGACCAAAGAAGTTCCCCAAAAAGATGTATCTTAGGCAAAAAAGGTGGGTATGCTATCACGGGTAAATACATGTACATCCGAAATCAAAATAAATTTGTTGAATTGCATCCTCTACAGAGACTTGTTTACCTGTTGGAGGACATTGTACATATGTTGGTTAACGATGCTTTGTACAGGATTTACTTGATCCACACAAATTGCACAATATAACGTTGAATTATTCAAGATTTGAACCTGTTGGCATTTTTATATTTGTGTTGTAATTTCGGTGGCCCTGAGTATACGCGATTCCCAGTGGGAGATGATTGTTCTGTCTATTAGTTTCTCGGGAACAATTATCTCAAGGTTTGCCTGTCTGGAAAATAATGTCCTTATCCATTACAGCAGGTATGTTGATTCGCTCAAAGCGCTGTATCAACTTACATGGAGACTTATCTAATGGCTTATATCCCAATCCCCTATAGAACGGAAAACAATTCTGGTCTGGTCATCTGACAAAACAATTTGCCTTTTTTCATCATGCCATATTGTATTAGGACTCGGATTACAAGACTGTTAAAGTCTATACTGTCTAGTGCCATGGTGGAATGAATTTTTTTGTCGGAACAATCTCGACATTGCGACTTAACATATCATTTGTTGGTTCAATACAACCGTTTTAGTTTATCGTAAGAGTTGATGTGGCAGGTGTAGTAAGGGCATCTCCCAAAGTATCGCGTCTCTCTCCAACGCCTTTCTGCTCACCCAATGGTCGAATATTTTCATCAAAATGGCCACGGTATCTCTTCTTGTATGCTCTTCAGATACATCTACATGTATAGTATTGTTGGTTTTCTGTCATACTCAATTTGTTCGTCAATAAACTCGTCTAAAATATCAGATTTCTCTTGAATAATCATTAAGCGATTATAAGCAACGATATAAGCTTTGCTCTTTCCACTATCCCTTACCCTAAGCCCATGTACTCATACAAATTTGACAACAAAGTGAACTAAAGGATTTACGAAAACGCTTGATATTAACAGTTTTAACAAATAAGGAAATGTAACCCATGTGTCTATGTATATATCATGTATAAATTGTTTGGCGAAAGTTATTGTAATATTCAGCTTTGTATGACTTAACAATGTATGTCAGATTAAGAATAAGCATCACATTTTATTAAAAAATAAAAACTTCAAAAAAGAGGCATAAAAGGATGGGAGCAATAATTAAAATAATACGGTACTCTGGATTTTTAGAATAAATGGGTATGCTATCACGGGTAAATACGTCCGAAATCAAAATAAATTTGCTGAATTGCATCTTGTTTACCTGTTGGAGACTTGTTTACCTGTTGGAGGACATTGTACATATGTTGGTTAACGATGCTTTGTACAGGATTTACTTGATCCACACAAATTGCACAATATAACGTTGAATTATTCAAGATTTGAACCTGTTGGCCTTTTTATATTTGTGTTGTAATTTCGGTGGCCCTGAGTATACGCCATTCCCAGTGGGAGATGATTGTTCTGTCTATTAGTTTCTCGGGAACAATTATCTCAAGGTTTGCCTGTCTGGAAAATAATGTCGTTATCCATTACAGCAGGTATGTTGATTTGCTCAAAGTGCTGTGTCAACTTACATGGAGACTTATCTAATGGCTTATATCCCAATCCCCTATAGAACGGAAAACAATTCTGGTCTGGTCATCTGACACAACAATTTGCCTTTTTTCATCATGCCATATTGTATTAGGGCTCGGATTACAAGACTATTAAAGTCTATAATAATGTGTGGTAATACTTATACCACACATCTTCAATCTCTTTTCCGCCAACAAAAACGAGCAATCCGACTAATAACTTTCTCCCAAAAACCCATACTCCCATACTGACCTAATTTTTCATGATCTAAAAATCCTTAATGTATTTAAACTGAATGTCTCTCATCTCGGATCATGGTTCATAAATGTATATGAAACTCCTTTTTTTCTACCTCCCTATTTTCAAAACTACTTCACACTACTCTCTAGTGTTCATACTTATACAACTAGAAACATCCAATTTAATCTTCAATTACCATTCTGTTTAACAAACTTGTCTCGTCACACTCTTAAAACTGTTGGTGCTCGTGAGTGGAACAAATTGCCAACGTCAATAAAAGAAATACTATTAACATCTCTATTTAAATCCTCCTTAAAAAAATTCTTAGTTAACTGATCCTGTTTCTATATATGCTTGTTTTAGTAACATATTTCGCCTTGTATATTCGTTCTTTCATTATTTCTCCTTAACCTTTCCATACTATTGTTGCTGGCACCTACTCTTACACTTTTTTTTTTTAAACAATGGGATAGAACAAACCCTTTTAGGGTTTTATTCCCGCCAAAAGGAACAAAACTGGTGTAATGTTTAAATGTTATTTTGTATTCGTTTGGTGAATAAACAATCAATCAATCAATCAATATACTGGCTAGTGCCATGGTGAAATTAATTTTTTTGTCGGAACAATCTCGAAATTGCGACTTAACATATCATTTGTTGGTTCAATAAACCATTATAGTTTATCGTAAGAGTTCATGTGTCAGGTGTAGTAAGGGCATCTCCCAAAGTATCGCCTATTTCTCCAACGCCTTTCTGCTCACCCAATGGTCCAATATTTTCATCAAAATGGCCACCATATCTCTTTTTGTATGCACTTCAGATACATCTATACATGTAGATGTAGATGTATTGTTGGTTTCCTGTCATACTTAATTTGTTCGTCAATAAACTCGTCTAAAATATCAGATTTCGTTTGAATAACCATTGAGCGAATATAAGCGACGATATAAGCTTTGCTCTACCCTCTACCCCTGACCCTAATCCCATATACTCAAAGTGAACTATAAAAGGATTTACGAAAACGCTTGATGTTAACAGTTTTAACAAAAAACGAAATGTAACCCATGTGTCTATGTATATATCATGTATAAATCGTTTGGCGAAAGTTATTATAATATTCAGCTTTGTATGACTTAACGAGACAAATGTCCTCGCCATTATGTCAGATTAAGAATAAGCATCACATTTCATTAAAAAATAAAAACTTCAAAAAGAGGCATAAAAGGATGGAGGCAATAATTAAAATAATACCGTAATCTGGATTTTTAGAATAAATGTTTGTCCTATGAATTGTTGTGCAGTCGTGAGACTAGCAAAAGCGAGTTTTGGGCAAATATGGCTGTGTAAAGAAATAGGGGATTTAAAGTCCCATCCACAGTAATCTTTCTTGTATATGCGAAGAAAGCGAGCCACTTAAATTAAACATGGCGCAAATTCTTTGTGTCCTGTTATGTTTAAAATGTATAAGTGATGGCGTAAAACATTCGTTCAAATCAAGCCCGAACCACAACCGATCAATCCAAAACCGTGTAATTTAATCGTTGGCTTACACTCCTTTTTGTCTATGTTTTCCAATCTCAATTTAATACCTCAGACCAAATCCTTTGTCTCAGAATAAGTACCTAAAATAAGTCAACCGTAAGCTTGTTTAGGCGATTCCAATAATTCGTCCAATTATGCCCACGCCACGGTTCTTTGATTGTTTGCATTGTGGCTACCTAAATAATCAAATTTTCAATTTCAAATTTAAAAAATACAGAATGATAGTAATACTTTTAAATTTTGACAAAAGAAAAGTTCCTACGTCATTCTCTCTGTGAAAAATACAGAAAAGTGTCTGTTCTGGTTTACGTTAACAGTATTCTGGGTTGTATTGACAAGTGTGCCAGAAAGGGATAGGTCTGCCAATGTATTCATTAGTTACGGTTAATTTGAGGATGTTGACTGACACCACCAAGAAGCACAATATATGTATTAAAGGGAAAAGTTAATGATAAAACAACTTTATTTGTTACAAAAAAGTTACAAATACTTTTCCATGTTATAGTCATTCTAGACGATCACTGCGAAATTAAACCGGTGTTATTTTTCGTCAAAAAAAGCAAGAGATAATCAACTTGCGGTCCTTCATGAATGATAACTTATTATGCTTCCACAACGTTGAATTCACACAACAAACATAATTGCAGCGAGAAATCAATTTTTGACGAAAAGGTTCCCTTTTATTCGATTAAAGTTTAAAAAAGTAATCTTTCATTAACAGTATTTTAACAAAATGTAGTGGTTGAAATAACAAGTGAGAAATACAAATTGGAATCAATCCGTTCCAAGAGACTTTACGTCAAGACAATGGAACGTCATTGAACATATTTCAAATCATTGATGTAGGGAGATTGTTGGCAAACTGATGTTGCAGAAACGATTGTGATCATAAAGGGAAACATTCTGGCGATAAGATTAATTAATGGCAATAAGCTATACAATTTAGACTGTACCCATTCCTTGAGTTTTCTATGCCTTTAATGACGACGGCTAAATTCCATTTATGTGCCAGCTTATTTTTTTAGTTATACATGTTGTAAAAAGGGGCCATTTTTTACCCACCCGATATATGTAACCCCAAGATATTCCGATAATTCTGAAAGAGTAAGATTAAATAAATAGAAGATCGAGGCAAATACCCCAAAACACACTTTTGTTGGAGGTCATGTCTGCAAGGTTGTTTTTATTTCTTTTGCAGGAACTGAACTACATCTTTTTACTAATGTATCATTCTGCAAACCCAATAATGGACCGTGTTGGGAAGATAACATTTGGATAAAATGTCACCAGTTTTTCGATGTTATCCAGTCGACTTGGCAGCGATCTGTTAAAGCTTCTCACAATTGGCTTTTATCATGAAGTTCGGTCTCGGCTATGCTTCAAACTGAATGGCGTATCTTCTTCGTCAACTAATTTAACGGGATATTTAAGGGAATCAGGACATTATTTAAGGGAATAAGGCCATGCGTGCAATTTGAGTTGCTATGTTATATTTAGAGTGGCTGACCAAGAATCAATATACCAACAATAAATTGTCTGCTTTTTTAGACTAATGCGAAGACATAACGTCCGACTGACTGTAGGTCAACTCTTACCTAGATAATCTCAAGGAAATGCTATTTTCGGTAACATCTTTCCGAAGTACTGGAAATGTATTCAATCTCCTGTCTGACCCTATTGGCCAACATTCAACTTACACCCTACTTAATCCAGACATTTTCTTCTAGCCTCCAGCTAATTCTTTGGTGCTCGTTTTGGCCCCAGTAGCTAACAATCGCAATTGATGTATAGATGACTAAAATAGACAGCTGAACAACCTTCATTTTCACATAATTGTGCATTTAAGTGAAGGCCCTTTGAAACTATTCTGTGACGACCCATAAATCCAAATTATACAGTTGATTCTTTGTTGTGTCTAGACTTGGAAATTGGCAATGACGAGAGTTATCGCATGATAAAAAACGAGAAAAAAAACATGATATTACGTGCCACAAATGTCCAGTATTTTAACTCAACATATGATTACGCACCCAAAATTGTCAGTATTGAAACTCAACATGTGATTACGCGCTCAAAATCGTCAGTATTGTAACTGAACATATGATTACGCGCCCAAAATCGTCAGTATTGTAACTCAGCATGTGATTACGCGCCCAAAATGGTCAGTATTGTAACTCACCATGTGATTACGCGCCCAAAATGGTCAGTATTGTAACTCAACATGTGATTACGCGCCCAAAATGGTCAGTATTGTAACTCACCATGTGATTACGCGCCCAAAATGGTCAGTATTGTAACTCAACATGTGATTACGCGCCCAAAATGATCAGTATTGTAACTCAACATATGATAACGCGCCCAAAATGGTCAGTATTTTAATTCTCACTCGAGAATTTCAGGTAAAAATATATTTAAATTAAAACATACATCAATTGTGTACAATGTAACATTTGCTTATATTCTACGGGAAAAATGACAAACTATTTGGTCGCTCTTTAAAGACATTTCATGCTTTTGATGAAAACATAGACCAAAGTATCGCTACGCCATCACGTTCATTGGCGGAGTTATAAAGAAAACTTGTACATAATAACGTTGTCAGTAAATGGGTGACATCGTGAATCCGCTTATGCTCTCTTTCCTTACCACATACCCTCAAAGGAACCTTGTTCCGATGTGCTCCATGGAGGCTCTAAAAAGAACCTTTTCTTTACGCAATTCTTTTTGAATGTTACTGTTTTGTTGATTTCAACGTCAGAATGCTATTACCGTGTACCATAGTTACTTTTGTAAACAAATCACTGATTGGCCACATTACATATTACCATAGTTACTTTTGTAAACTGTTCACTGATTGGCCACATTACATATTCATTCTTTTATTTTGTATTCATATCCATATTTGGAAATATTAAATTCAATTGAACTTGATTCCGTAACAGGTGTCGGAAGCTCGTATTGTTCTCAAAAACTGGCTTCGTGGTGTTGTCTTCATTATTGCTCAATAGAAGAAACTTTTTCGTTCACAAATCCTGTTATGGGAGATTTCCTAAACAACGAAAACGTTCTTTCGAACTATATCGGTTGTAATCACACATGGCTGGTTCTTGCGGGTAACCGGCCTTTTTTTTCAACATGACTCATTTAGTTTTGAAAAGTACATGTACTCCAAACGTCGCAAATTGTCATTCTCTTGATTGGCCGATTGATTGATTGATTGATTGATTGATTTTACGCCGCACTCAAGATTATTTCACTTACAGCGGCGTTGCCAGGATAAGTGGGGGAGGAAGAAACCCCTGGCCTTCTGCGAGTAGCTAGCAACTGTTATTCTCTTGAAAATCGATATTTTGAAAAAGTCCGCAATTTGGCAGTTCATGGTATGGTATCCATAATAACATATCTAAATTACCCCTGGTGACAGAAGAGCCAAGGCACTAACGTGTTATTGTCAATGATCGAAATACAGAACCTGACAGATATAGACGGTAAAAAAACTTCTGGTTCTTGTTATATAAACGATGAACATTTGTGATGTCTTGTTATCTTGTTATTAATGATATGTAAGCCAAAGGACTCTAAAATCGAAGATAGATTGCACTGACCTCTATAAAAGAAATATCTTCTCACAAAAGACTTCAAATACTGTCTGATGTGTTAAAAGTACAAAAAACATCTAAAAAATTCGAAGGTTTTAAAACAAGATGGGGAACTCTATAAAAGCGATGAATGCAGCGTTTAACGTGAATCTTAAAACGTGCGAAATTAGTAACCGTGTTGTGTTATTGTTATAAATAACTTCAACTATATCAGCGGAAACTGCACCCATCGACGCCCTGTCTGCAACTAGCGACCACAACACTCCCGTCGATCTGCTAAAACTGTAGTAGAAAACTGTCCACATTTGAATGATGAATTAGTTTCTCTTCGCAAATGGATGCCTTTAGGGCACATGTCAAAAACACAAACGAAAGGTATAAATCTGCCAATAAACTTTAGTTATACAACATCCTCTTCTATAACAGTACAACAAACAGACCTGAAGTTGGTATATTAAGAAATGTAGGAGGAATTCAAGAAAAAAAGAAAACCCACACGCTGCCACCTAGACTCTCGTATTGCACTTAATTTGACATTCTAGAAAATGATTGATCTATTGACGATAAGAGCTTCGAATGTGCTTCTCTCTTATGAAAGACTACGTGTGAAAATGATAGATGTATTAGAATGTTGTCTTGATTAACGAGTTTGCAATTCTGTGGATGCTTTGGTACTCTTCCGATATCGCTTATCAGTATAACTTTGTGAAAATTCTTTGCTATGTATATATTAACCACGTCAAAATATACCGCCAGATAATGTGATTGTAGACATGCGCATCACTTAAAAATGCCTACTGAGGTTTCTGTAACATACCATATTACACTAAACTATGAGCAAACTTCCACAAAGAAAATCCTCGGATCGTATAATACCCTCACCAAGTCTGTAAGACAATCAAGAACAAATCACCTCAGTTTGATCAAATCAGTGTCGCCATGGAAACAATGGAATCCAAACACTGTACTGAATACTGATACAAAGAAAACGAAGCTTCTAGGAACTTAATATGTAACGAAAAAAGACGAAAATTTACGAATTCTTCCGTTGGATACAGGTCAAGGGTTTCCATTAACACACTTCGCAACGCCGTCATGGACGTGAGTATTGCGTTTGTTTTGAAGTAAATTTGACACTCCCCACCTCTCAACGCTCGATGTCAAAACTATATAAGGGGCCTCCGTGGCTCAGTAGGTAGAGCGTTAGACGCTCAATCCGAACAGCCTTCTACCAATGGGTCGCGGGTTCGAATCCCACTCAGTCCAAAAATTGGAAACTTTCATTCGTTCATTCATTCTAAGCCTATCTATTAGTTCAAAACATTACTTTACCGTGCATTTTCGAGGCTAGAAGCACTAAAACAGTTTTTGAATTGTACGTTTTGAGAAAAATAGCTGATTATTTCAACTTTCGGTTTTCACGGAAAAGATATAGCTCATGCCACTTGTTTAAACCTCTCGCTCCACGATTAACCGAAGGTTCCGTTTTCATCCACAAAATGCATGAAGATTCCTGAGAGGTTTGTGCAAGCAGATTTTAAGCATCTCGTTATTCACATTGTAGACTTTTCAAATTATGGTGAATTGTTCCAGATAAACATGTTCAGTAACTATTTTATGACCCAAAATTAAAATATGCTACTGGATTACTGGTTTTCTGTGTGACACATTTAGTCATATCAAACACTCCATTTTTTCTTTATGCTTGAATTTTATGACACCTTTGAAGATTATCTTGCGATGTAGGCATTATCGATTTGTTTTAAGCTTTTCTTTGCCTTTCTCTCAATATAGTCAGCATTGTCACTTTTTAATCATACTCGTATCTTCCGTCGTAATTTCTGAAAAAATAATGCTTACGACCAGTTTTCTATTTATTTGTATAACGTTTTAAAAAAGTAACGGTTTATAAAGTTTTATTTTCAAGGTAACTGGGTTGAAGGAAAAGCTATATGATAGGCAAACACACCATTGTCACACACAGACGTCTTTAACATATCAGTTTTCACCCAGGCAGTCAAAATATTAACTGTGAATTTGGACATTTTCCAAAAAAAAACACTCGCCTTTAAGATCAAAGACGATAAAATTGTGGATGTTACGCTATTACTGGGGAAACCATTTAAATCTAAATATATTTTGTCACCTTCATTTTAAGTGAAGATTTAACTTCTAAAACATATATTTTGCTGTGTCGCAGTTAGTTGTTCGTATTTTGTGTACAACGTATGTTGTCCTTGGATATTTATAACATAACTCTAAATAACATTTACATAACAGGCGAGCAAATTGTGCAACCTTGGCTGTTTCAAGATGCGTGTTTATTTTGCAATCCCCAGAGAGGTTCTTTTGCAAGAAAATTGCTTTTTATTTAATACTTTCTGAGAGATAATCTCTTTACGTTATAATTGTTGTTTTGTCTGTCTGGAACAAAATGTCATTATATGAATGGGGGTCAAGTTAAACTGGATCTATTATCTATAATTATATATTACATAATCACAAACAACTGCGAACGTAAAAACCTTCTTACTCCCGTCATTAACTATTTCATGGAAACTGTAATCAGTCCGTATCATTTACAAATATTGAATTTTACGCTGTTGATATTGCGTCTTTGTCCTTCTACGTCGAATGCACGAATGTTTCATCTAGCCGCCTCTATCTTACAACTACTGTATCTGAATTATGTATCTGGACATTTTAAGTATCTAAGATAATATAAAAACAATATATATTAAAAGGGCATCATAAGTAGGAAGCAAGATCCAGAAAATTCCGACATTTTATTGTCATACACTGGAAAGGTGGAAGGACGATCATTATTAAACGTCTTTCTGTTGACACAACGTTAAATGACGAGTTTAATATGATTTTTGAATTTATTTGTGGCTTTACTCATTACGGTAGGATTCACCCATGTAAAACTTCTGTCTTCATTAACCCTAAACCATCTGTCAGACAGTATAAACAATGTCCCAGAGAATTAATTGCACATTTTTTTTTACTTTTTACTGAAAAACGACCTACCACCTTTCATCCAAAGTCAATCAAATCTTATTTATCTATTCAGCAGAAGTTTGGGCAAAAATGAAAACAATTTTACACAAATATTCTCTTTATAAAATATAGTCTAATGTCGAAATATAGACAAAGGTGTATAGAGCAGTTTATGTCCTCTGTCGTTGATTTCTTATTTTACAAGAGGCTCGTATAAGGAGGTAGAGAGATATATAGCTTTCAAATCTACGGTTTTCTTTTCAAGACAATTTGAACTCTAACTTTATCACTGAAAGACTTATAACAAAACACCAATACTTAACACTGAAGAACCAATGTTTGTCCTATGATATAGTTTACAGTGGTCAATTTCGCCCCTGAGTATGGGGTGACAGTGGTTGTGTAGAGAATCGGTAGTATAAGTGTCAAACTCACCAATAGATTCATTATCTGCCGGCAAATTGCGCATGTTGTCTGACTTGGACAAAGGAATGGTAATGTATCGATATGTTTGAGTGTTAATCTAAAACCAATGGGGTAAGACATGAACTACGACTCACCAAAATGGTAACTATGATTGTTAAAGTGAACATTTTAGGTAAAATACAACATACTTCATCTTAAAGACGATATCTACCTGGTCCCAAAACATGGTTTACTTTTATGACTTTCCTACAAGAAGCTATGGTTAATTATTCTCAGATGTCTGGTGTGCACATGTTTCAGTGACAACCAGTCACCAGACATCTGAGAATAATTAACCATAGCTTCTTGTAGGAAAGTCATAAAAAATAAATAAACCGTGCTTTGGGACCAGGTAGATATTGTCTTTACGATGAAGTATATTGTATTTTACCTAAAATGTTCACTTTAAATATAACAGTATCTTCATTTGTACAAAACCTATAAAAGAAAGAGTAAGATACAGTAGTGACAGTTGTAAAGGCAACATATATGGAATTGTGTGTGTTGTGTTTATCAAAATTATTTCACTTATATGGCGGCGTTGCCAGTTTTATTGTGGGAGGAACCGGGCTCTATGCTCGGAGGAACCACGACCTTCTGGTGGTAACTGGCAACCATCCCACATAGGTCGTTCGAGTGAAAACCCAGTCAGAAAATTTTCCAAATTTTTTTGGACTGAGATAGCTATAGAAAAAAGTGTTTTGGCAACATTTAGTCTAAAATTCGTAATTTATGCCAAAAGACTTTTTTCTCTCCGAAATCGAAATCTGCTCATTAACCCAACAGAGCTCCTGTTGTGAAGTAAATTTATATAATTCACTGAAAAACGTTCTACTAAAATGAGAAATGTGCGTGTATCCTAGATGAGTTCGTTTTAAAGACGCACAAAAATGTACCGCATGCCGATAATGATCATTTGCTGAAGTTATTTTGCTGGTCGCTCACGTATAAATGTGATCAGTACAAATGCTCCCTCAATTTTCTATTCAAATATCGTCACTGTCGAAAACGAAGAAATTCACTTAATTTTTAGTTAATAGAATCCTTATCAAGATGTCATTGGATTGTAAAGACGATTCACTTCCAAACAGTTTCTCGTCGGCATAACACACTTAATGACGGGTTCGTGTGTCTTTGTTCGGCATAGCCCTCGAGTCAGTTTTTAACAAAGTGACGCTTTTAGCTAATTTGTCTCAAAAAAATATACAGAATTCCGAACACGCCGATAAACCATCAATCATCTGAAAACCTCATCACTGCCCAGAATCTGTGTTTTCTAATTTTAAAACACACTCGTGAAGGAAACACCTACTGGATTAAAGACCAAAGAAGTTCCCCAAAAAGATGTATCTTAGGCAAAATAGGTGGGTATGCTATCACGGGTAAATACATCCGAAATCAAAATAAATTTGCTGAATTGCATCTTCTACAGAGACTTGTTTACCTGTTGGAGGACATTGTACATATGTTGGTTAAAGATGCTTTGTACAGGATTTACTTGATCCACACAAAATGCACAATATAACGTTGAATTATTCAAGATTTGAACCTGTTGGTCTTTTTATATTTGTGTTGTAATTTCGGTGGCCCTGAGTATACGCGACTCCCAGTGGGAGATGATTGCTCTGTCTATTAGTTTCTCGGGAACAATTATCTCAAGGTTTGCCTGTCTGGAAAATAATGTCGTTATCCATTACAGCAGGTGTGTTGATTTGCTCAAATTGCTGTGTCAACTTACATGGAGACTTATCTAATGTCTTATATCCCAATCCCCTATAGAACGGAAAACAATTCTGGTCTGGTCATCAGACATAACAATTTGCCTTTTTTCATCATGCCATATTGTATTAGGACTCGGATTACAAGACTGTTAAAGTCTATACTGGCTAGTGCCATGGTGAAATGAAGTTTTTTTTTTCTCGGAACAATCTCGAAATTGAGAATTTTATATCTCAGACCAAATCCTTTGTCTCAGAATAAGTACCTAAAATAAGTCAACAGTGAGCTTGTTTAGGCGATTCCAATAATTAGTCTACGTATGCCCACGCCAAGGTTCTTTGATTGTTGTCATTGTGGCCACCTAAAGAATCAAATTTTCAATTTCAAATTTAACTAACTCTTTTAAATTTTGGCAAAAGAAAAGTTCCTACGTCATTCTCTCTGTGAAAAATACAGAAAAGTGTCTGTTCTGGTTTACGTTAACAGTATCCTGAGTTGTATTGACAAGTGTGCCAGAAAGGGATAAGTCCGTCGATGTATTCATTAGTTACGGTTAATTTGAGGATGTTGACTGACACCACCAAGGTTTCTATTCTCGATCGACACAGGTGTATATGGCACGGTGCCAATCTAATTGATAAAGATTAGAAGCATTTGAAGGGAAAAGTTATTGATAAGACAACTTTATTTGTATAAATTTGTACAACAATTGACTAAGAGATATAATGGGTGACCAAATCAAACTCAACATTGGAGCTTCCCTTTCGATTGTATTTTCGGAAGACGATCAAGGTCATCTCTCTATTTGCAGCCGATGACGGTTCCGCTGGTCTCAAAATCAAAAAGTTACAAATCCATTTCCAGGTTATAGTCATTCTAGACGGTCACTGCGAAATTAAACCGGTGTTATTTTTCGTCAAAAAGAGCAACAGATAATCAACTTGCGGTCGCTTTTTTCGACAACAGTAGTCTCTAAATCATGTGCTCGCTAGGGGGCAGCACAAGCAGGCGGTCCAAACGTCAGATCGAAATACGCAATGTTTTCATGATTTAAAAACAAATTACGGTTTGTAATCATGGCGACTAATCGCGAGTATGGGTTTTGGACAGTTGCCCAACTGCGAACGGAGCTTGGGAGGCGAGGTGGAAAGAAGTCCGGGAAAAAGGCAGACCTTGTGAAACGGCAAGTATTTTTAAGACAAGGCAGTTCTGTCAACCTGTTCGGCTGGTGATACAGTCACTCGCCCTAAATCGGGACAGTTACGACTTATACTTTATTTTTACAGCATTTTATTTCATTGTTTACATTTACAAATCAACAGTTTGTTGCTGTAACATTGAACTTTCATCTTCAAAGAATTAAAACATTCTGCATCAAGTTTTTTTAGCGTTGTAATCCGTTTTCTGAAGCAAAGTAAATAGAGGTTATGCAGTCGGATCACGTGATTTATCGTCTGTAAACATTGACGCGCGTAAAAACTTGTTAAACTCCTGTCAAAATACAAATACACTCACTGTTCCTAAATTATAGGATCGGGGCACTCCTACTAGTCCTAAACCTGGACTGTTTCGATTCCTGCCTAACATTGCTAACAAAGTAACATTTCTAATACTAGGCCCTGTACATTTTCAAATATTTAAGTTCTACTTGTCTTGTTGTCATTTACTCTATTTTTATGTTTAGTGGGTTTTTTTTGGCTTTTTGTTATGTAGCTTGGGATTTTATGACAAAAACTACAAACAAGACCTGTCAGATGCACAAGCTGTCACACACTCGGAACATCCTTTGGCTATCTTCGCTCGCTGCCGGTCGGCTTTGACACGCCTCGGACAGTCTGCTCTTCTTATACGGTAAATCACCGTATTTTTGGGCTGAATAAAAATGGCGTCGAAAGTAAATATCAAAATGTTTTACTACAGATGAAAAAAGAAAATAAAAATAATTATAAATTTATTAAATGCTAATATCATTTAGAAAGATATTTGTTTATATAATTTATTTAGCCCGGTAAAGCACATGTTGTGTAACGCAAAGAAGAGACGCAGCTTCGGTACATTCCAGGAATCCTCCAATACTTCAATTATAAAACTGATCGCGCCTGAAAGTTAACAAACAGAGTATTTCGGTCCCTTACATTATCACGAGGACACTTTCGATGGGCCCTGAAGAGGATATGGAAATTGTACGTTACACGGCTACCTTTTTGGTCGCCACATTCAAAATGACCTGCAGTCTATCAGAGGGTATTTCACGCACGTGAATCCCCGAAGTTTCAGAGTGGCTGTCACATATACCATAGCAGCTCCAGAAAGAAACCTGTATCGAGACATAAATTCAGACACGGAAGTAAGCTTTCCCTCCGCTGAAATATAAACTTTCTTTTGAATTTTCCCAAATAATTTGATATTCATGTGGAATTTTTTAAATATTCCTTGCACTGAAATTCGTGTTTAAATTGTTTTTCACCTTTCAATGGTTTTATATTAATTCCAGTTTACTTTTCATTATGATTTTTATGATTTTAGTCAACACCAGTGTAGAAGGGGAAATTATCTTGATAGTACAACTTGACACACCAAAGTGCTTTAATCTGTTAAAAAAACGAATTGCTTTAAGTGGCATGAGCTGCCAAAATGTTGATATTTTGAGGTTGAAACAGAATGTTGAAATTATTGGCTATTTTTCTCAAGATGTTCAAATCAGAAGCTTTTTAGTGCTTCTGGTCTCGAAAACGTACGATAAAGTATTGTTTTGAACGAACTTTGGCTTAGAATGAATGAATGGTCGTCCCGGTTATTTAAATTTTGTTTACTTTCCGAACACGTTTTCGGTTCGTACAGGCCGCATACTGCATGGATTTTCCTCATTTGAACGCCAATCGTTTAGTTTTTCGATGGCCTTCAAAGTCTCTTACTGTTGTGACGATCAGAAATTATGAAAAAAGTCTGAATTTTGGCAGCTCATGCCACTTTAATTTCAAATCTATGAGAACGGGATTGTCTTTGTGATTGACTGGACACTATGTGATTTTGTTTTCTCTCATTTGAAATAACGTATTGATTCAACTGATACTTACCAAGATATTAAAAATACAAGAAGTATACATTTTATTACATTCACCTGTAACCCTTATTTTCTTTTGTATAATTGTAGTTGCCAGAGTTTAAGGAAGAAGGAGTGACAGATTTTTTGTCTCCTTACGGCATGACTATTTCGCAGAAAGTCCGCTCATTATATGAGGAGCGGTATTTAAATTATTTGAGGTCGGTCACTGTCAATAGTTTTTTTTAGCTTCTTGTTCGGCTGAAATGAAGAAAAATGTAAGCTACCATGTTGACGTTGTTTGTGACAAAGATTCTGTTATTTTAGAAACACAGTGTGAATGTGCAGTTAGTACAGGTCCAAATGCTCACTGCAAACATGTACTGTGTGTTCTTTTTGCTTTAATTTCTTTTTCTTCAAATAAGGACATTTTATCAAAAGAAAGTTGTACTCAACAGCTCCAAACTTTTCATAGATGTAAACGGTTTAAGGGGTCTCCTGTAAAAGCACAAAACTTAACACTACGGAAACCAGGTAGGGATCTCCAAAGCTGTAAAGATTTTGATCCACGACCTGTAGATACAGTACAGGATGAGTCTTACCCTGAATTTATTCATAATTTAGTCGTAAACTATCAATCTCACCATTCTTCTGATTCAATACCTATGCCATTACTACAAATAATTCCACCAGAAAACCTATATGCAGTTAGCCATGACCACTGTTATCTCAAAGATGACCCTGAAAATAAGTTTATTGAGGTAATAGAAGTAATAAATATTCCCGAGTTGCGTATAAAAGAAATAGAGGCTTTAACAAGAGGTCAAAGTAAAAATAAGAAACCGATGGAGGAGAGGTACAAACGGTTAACGTCCTCTCACTTTAGAAGGATTTGTCAACTAACAGAGCGAACGAATAAGAAAAACCTTGCAGATTCATTTATTAAAACTAAAACAGTAACATCTGAAGCTATTAGACATGGTCTTAAGTATGAGAGCGTCGCTGTGGACAGATTTGAGCAGATTTATTCAAAGAAAACAGAATCATGTGGGATGTTTATTTCTAAGGATAGACCCTTTCTTGCCAGCAGTCCAGATAGAATTCTTGGTTCTGACACTGTTATAGAAGTAAAATGTCCATTTGTTAGTAGAAATAAGTCAATCTCCTGTACTTCAGTTCCATATTTAAACATGGAAAATGATGAGTTATATCTGGATACAAACCATGATTATTACTATCAAATTCAAGGTCAGATGTACTGCACCGGTCGTGATTTTTGTTATCTTATAGTTTATACTTTCAAAGATATGAAAGTTATTTTAGTGAGGAGAAATGACACCTTCATACATGCAATGCTAGATAAACTCACTGAATTTTATCATCAATATTTCAAGAAATCTTTATTAGAGTATTTGATGTTCAAAAATGTAAGTAAATACAATTTTTAATTGAACTTTTTGATAACCATATATTATTGTTAATCGATTGATCATCATTGGTTACTTAACTACAGGTACAAACTGAAAAAATTTGAATTTTTTTAACCATACCAGGAATGTACAATAAGCCACTGCTTAGAAGTAACTTACATGTAGGCTGGGTATAATTGAAAACACATCCCGGTTATTTAAATGTGCCAAATGCTAAAAGATATATCACATATTTTACTATTGTTTTACATATTGAAGAATATTTAAAATGTACAAAATATTTCATTTTAATGGTTCTTTATCAGATTCCTTATGGGATTCTTGAAGGTGCACAATGTTATACATTATGCTATATAATATCATTAATAATTCCAATAAGACACATTTGGTAAATGTATTTTCTATATATTTCAACCTTTCACTTTTAACATAAGCATTTCCTGTCAAATGTCTTGATTTTCATGGTGATTGAGAAAATCATTATATGTATAATTGGTTTTAATTCTCTATTTGGATTTAATGTTGAAATAAACATTAACAAATAATTTATTTATATCATTTTGGTGTTTATTTACTTGATAATCACAGCACTTGCACTTTTTCAAACTTTCCCAGTCACAAAGGAGGCCATCTTGATCAATTCTTTGATCTCTTGTTCTTTAAAGCAGACATTCGACTTTTCAAAAAATCCATTTTGCCGAAAAACGTCTTAACCTTCCTGTATAAAAATGATCAAATTTAAAATGTATGAACTATTCTTGTTGCTAAGGAATATTGATGAAAAATGATGTTTTATGAATTTAACCTGAAGTTTTCACTTTAAGCATTTCTATGTACAATTCCTTGACGAAAGTTACAGAGCATAAAACAAATAAAAGTGATATCAGAAGAAAGAATTGTCTCTGATGCATTCAGGGATCTGGTTAGAATTGTAAAAGTGTTCGCCAAACCAATAACTCTTTCAACATGTACTCTCTTTGAGGCAATTTTGCGGTCTCTCAGAACAGTTTTTTCAGTCATTCGATTTGTTGTTTTTTTTAAAGTTGGGATATTGACCGTAACATTGTAAGGAACAAAAATGTCTTGAACATCAAAGCCTTTGTCCGACATAACAGAATCTCCCGGGTCACATTTTTGTGGTATATCTGTCCTCTCGATTATCTGTCGATAAGCTGGTGAAACAAATGTTGTCATTCCACCTGGAGATATTCCAATTAGAACTTTTACTGTGTTTTTATTCTTATATGTACTAAACGTACATTGCTGAGCAGTGGGGAATTTTGGTTTCATAACTGGACATTCTGTTCCATCTACAATTACTCATGTAGATGGAAATTGACCTTGAAACCCAGTAGGAGAATAGAATTTAACTAAACCTCAAAGGGGAATTTCTCACCACTGAAGGGCCATAAATCTCACCCAAGTGCAAAAAATGTTGTAAACATCTGATTCACAAATTGCAAACAGACGGCTTATTTCAAAATTAGTGTAATGTCTTCTTAGCTTAATTAAAACCAGAAAAAATCGATCTAGAATAGAAATGTTACCAGAGACTGGACCAAACATATATGTGAGACGATATGAGGCAGGGCCATGAGAGTCAAATACCAATTTAAATTTTTCATAGTTCTCCAAGCCGGTAAAACAGTGTATTCCTGCAGGATCCTGGGAAAATTTTGAAACTGTAAATATGGGCTGAGGAACTGTATTTGTAGATGAAGTTGTTACTGTAGGACATTGTGTTTGATAATTTGGCGTCTGAGTTGAGGTTGACAAAAAGGGTAGATCATCAGAGACAATTTCAATTTCTTCTCCTATTTCTGGTATAGGTTCATCTTGGGAGTCTTCTTGTAAGGGAGGGTCATTTTCTGGATATGTCCTGGGTTTGAAAGGTCTTTCCTTTCTCGTCTTTGTCCAAGCAAATATTGATGGGACTGCGGTCTGGGTCAGTCTTTTAACTTTGGACTCAGTCCCTGTAAAGAAAATTATGAGAGTATTTATGATGAATTTATTAGTGTTAACTATTATTATTTTTGGCAGTATTCTATGGGGGAGGGAGGGACATTTTAGTAAAAATACATAACATTTTATTCTAATAGAGTTCAGGATTTAAAAATAGTTGGGATTATTTTTGTAGAAAATGGATATAACACCGCACTAACATTCAGTGATTCACATTAATATATAGACACGTTGCTAGATTTAGTGGAAGAGAACACAGGGCTCTGTGCCCAGAGGTATTCCTCATCTTTCCGCTATCCAACACAGGCCAACGTGTGTTAAAAAATCATGACGATGATTGTCGTAAGACATATTTACATGTATTTTGTTTTGTACCATGTAGTCATTGTAGGCTCTATCTTGTTTTTCGTCAAATTTGTCAAATCAGAGAAAACATACATTGTTATAATATTTCCTAAAATATTAGTAAAAACAATATTTTGATATCACTACGGTAGCTGCCATGATTTTGATAGGATTGATTAATTGGTGTTTTACGCAGCGCTCAAGATTATTTCACTTATATGAATAAATTTTCTATTTTTTAGGTTCCCAAGTAAAGGTCTTACTCCTTTATTTAATAATTTCTGACATTTATTGGTCGACCTCGAGCTAGACTAAAATGTACCTGTCATGGTGTAACTTGTTCCTAGGAATGTAAAAAACACATTTAATCTGCCACAATGAAAAATATACCTAAGCAGAAGGTTGGGATAAACATACGTAAATATTTTGTTTGTTTCAAGATAATTTACAAAGCATACCGAATCTTGTCTTCGGCATGTAATCGGAGGATTTAAAATGAGAAAAGCAGACGACACTTGACACGGTAGGGCTCCACGGAACTCCCTTCTTCAGCTCTCGTCTAATGTTAATCAACCATTGTTGGCGGATAGTTCTAGGACAGATAAAGGAACAAAAGGATTTATGTTACTTGGACTAATTGGTCTGAAATAAGAAAGAGACAAATAATAAAATAATTGATTATATTGTGTAGTCAATATTCAGTTATCAAGCCTTTCTTAAATAGTAAGTGTGCAGAAAATAATGAAATAAAAAAAATTTATTGTGCATACAACTTTAATCTGCCGATTAATTCCCTGTCTATGTTTCGTGTTATTCCTTGGTTCGTATTAACCATTCCTCGTAAATCGATTCCAGCTTTGAAATTGTCACTATTTTGGGGTATTGGGTTGGATTCGAAGTATCGAGTCTAACTCGTCTAGAAGATTTAAGCCAACGTTAATAGCAATAAAACGATTTTTCACACGTAATCTTTAACAATAAAGAAAAGGTTGCAATCCATAAAGAAGTCTTATGTTATTAACAATAATGAAGTAATGGCAATAAATATTCTGTGATATTTGGAAGACAAATGAATTCATATAAACAACGTGCATGTTCTGTAAAACAATAGAACAACGCTATTTATCGATCTGACAATGCTATTCCTAATAAATAGTATAGCTTCTCAATGGTTACTATAATAAACAAAGAGACACATTGGTAACAATGCAGGTAACAGGATTTCTGCTTGCTTGCCACTCGGAACATCCTTCGGCTATCTTCGCTCGCTACCGGTCGGCTATTTCACGCACGCAAATCCCCGAAGTTATCAGACTGCTTGCTTACTTTATTCTTTACGGAGTTTTTTACAAGAAGTATAGTTTCCGTCATTAGCCGCGTAGAACCAAAAAGATGTTTAACTTTAATCCGTTCTATAATCTAGCATGGTTTGCACCCCACACATGATATTATATGACTAGCGATGACAGATACCGTGGTTATTGTTTTCAAACGACATTGTTAGCATGTCTTTTAACAAGACTCCATTAGAGAGTACATGTAGCTTCTTGGTTATAGACGTAATATGAAACAGTCATAGCTTGTATCTCTTGATTACATGTATGACGTAATGATACCGTGCTTAAAAGTATTTTGGCTAATTTATATCGTTATAGGTGACATCTGCTGCAAAAGAACTTAAACATGTGAACGTTATCTATATTTATGAACACTGAAACACACGGGCACAGGGAAAATCTTCTTGTCTAAAATAACCACGGATACAAGTTTCAAATTGTGTTAAAAAGAGGTATCTATAGATATATTTGTGAACTCACGATAAAAACTTTATGAATGATGAATGATTTTAACTATGATAAATCACGAAAGGTAAACAATTTATTTTGCTCGTCAATCATTAGCACATTGTTTAGATTGAAACAAAGAGGTTTCACACGAGCAATGCATGTATTTCTACTGCAAATTATTTGATTTTATAGTCAACAACGTACTACTTAACAGGTAGCAAAAATGTATCGAAATAATTTAGCGTTTCTGGGAGGATTTGTGTTGTCCCTTTGGTTCCCAAGCTACGTTATGCTTGATCACTATCATCGAGTCGTGTATATTTCCTCTTTAGTATAGCAATCACCAAACGCTGTTGATGAAAGACTCTACTCTGGTTTCAAGGACGTTTATCCAGATATAAGGTATACGACAGTCTGGTCTGGTGTTAAATTTGATATTTGTAACCTTAGCTTCCGACTGATGACAAAGGGAGACAGAAGTTTTGTTGGGGGAGAAGTTATGAATTCCATTGTAATGAGAGAAATCCTAAACTCTACGAATATGTAGGTACCAAAGTGAAAACCCTTATAAGGCAATGGCAATAGTTTTTTGTCGATCTTTGTTTTCCAACTTGACAGGAGATTTTTTTCTCTTATTTCCAAGATTTTGACTTACTCCGTGAAAACATACCTATGCATACCTGACATGGAAACATACCTATGCACATCTTACGTGGAAAATACGCACGCACACCTGACGTAAAAACATACCTATGTATATCTGACGTAAAAACATACCTATGTATATCTGACGTGGAAACATACCTATGTATACCTGACGTGGAAACATACCTATGTATACCTGACGTAAAAACATACCTATGTATACCTGACGTGAAAATATACCTATGTATACCTGACGTGAAAACATACCTATGTATACCTGACGTGAAAACATACCTATGTATACCTGACGTGAAAACATACCTATGTATACCTGACGTGGAAACATACCTATGTATACCTGGCGTGGAAACATACAAATGAGTATGTATACCTGACGTGGAAACATACCTATGTGTACCTGACGTGGAAACATACCTATGCATACCCTACGTTGAAACATACATATGAGTATCTATACCTGACGTGGAAACATACCAATGTATGACTGACATAGAAACATACCTATACATACCTGACGTGGAAACATGCATATGCATACCTGACGTGGAAACATACCTATGTATACATGACGTGGCAACATACCTATGTATACCTGACGTGGAAACATACCTATGCATACCTGACGTGGAAACATACCTATGTATACATGACGTGGCAACATACCTATGTATACATGACGTGGAAACATACCTATACATACCTGACGTGAAAACATACCTATACATACCTGACGTGGAAACATACCTATGCATACCTGACGTGGAAACATACCTATACATACCTGACGTGGAAACATACCTATGCATACCTGACGTGGAAACATACCTATGCATACCTGACGTGGAAACATACCTTTGCATACCTGACGTAGACATTAAAAGCTTGGTTGACACAAGTTGAACAATTAGGTATAATATACAAGCTACTCGGACCTACAGCGAAAGAGTGTTAATTCAGCTTCCCTTTAAATTCCGGAAAGTCCGCCACGAGCGTAAAGTCTGTAACGAGAGTAAAATTCTGCCAAGAACATACCTGGGGTTTTTTTTATGAATTGCAAAAACTTACATTTTATTAACTATCGCAATTCTTGAACCATCTTAAAGCTCATTTCAACTTTACAGACTGATATATTCTTCAAAACAAGACATAGCTAGCGTTTTATTCTTTAAAGCCAAAACTCTATAAGCATTCATACTATAAACTCGCCAATCTATCTTGCTTGGTTAAAGTGG
This sequence comes from Lepidochitona cinerea, assembly GCA_963971465.1. Taxonomy (NCBI): domain Eukaryota; kingdom Metazoa; phylum Mollusca; class Polyplacophora; order Chitonida; family Tonicellidae; genus Lepidochitona; species Lepidochitona cinerea. Next base: position 37,674,055 of record OZ020555.1, on the reverse strand, counting down.
CATGAGCTGCCAAAATGTTGATATTTTGACGTTATAACAGAATGTTGAAATTATTGGCTATTTTTTCTCGAGACATATAATTCAGAAGCTTTTTAGTGCTTCTAGTCTCGAAAATGTACGATAAAGTATTGTTTTGAACTATCTTTGGCTTAGAATGAATGAATGGTCGTCCCGGTTATTTAAATTTTGTTTACTTTTCGAACACACAGGCCACATACTGTATGGATTTTCCTCATTCCAACGCCAATCATTTAGTTTTTCGATGGCCTTCAAAGCCTCTTACTATCGTGACGATCAGAAATTATGAAAAATGTGTAAATTTTGGCAGCTCATGCCACTTTAAACACAGCTACATACAATGCAAACGTGCCCATAACTTATCGCTTTTGCATATTTATTATTTAAGTTCACACTTTCGTTTCACTTGAAGTCAGTATTACTATCATTACTTTTGACTCTAAAGTTTATACAGAAGAGGTATATTATATCAATGTGAAAGAAATGACCAGCAATAATTCTATAAAGTTTATCCCGATCAATGTTGATTTGAGACTAATTATTTTCCCCTCTGAGTAGATTCTCGAACTGATTTGCAGACCGATATATACTTGGGTAATTTTGAACTTTTACGTATTATGAAGAAACCGGTGAATATTAGCATGAACTGTATTCCCGCCTTACACAAATCACCTCGGGTTTTGTTGCTTTCCCTTATTATGTCTTCTCTCTGTGTTTCCCTCTGTGTTTTGCACAAACAAAACCTGTATATATATTTATGTTATAAATCCATGCCTTGTGAGGTGAATAAACAATCAATCAATCAATATATTTTTCGGTCTGGTTCATTTCTATGTCAAATCGAGCTATTCCTTGAAGTTTGGTTTCCTATTAGCTTGAAGCCAAATTTGAACTGGAGGAAATTTAAACATTAGGAAACAAATAACTATTATGTCTGATAGATACATGTAGTTCATCGACGAGTTTCATACGATGTTTGAATTGAATTGTAATGCTGATTGGTTTGCTTCGAATTTTAACCAGACGTGAATTTCTAACAGAGGCCCCTTAGATGGTCATTGAACGGTCACACCTGGAAGTTTGTTCCGTCGTCTACTTTAAGTGGCTTTTGATACAGATTATAGATTATATTATTATGTAGAAATAAATTAAAACAGTTTACTCGGAGATATATGTTAGTAAAGCTTTCACATTTGACTGAAATGACGTTCACCCATGTTTACTTCTACAAGGTAAACTTTTATTTGTACTCTTAGTTCTAGCATTTACCTTCAGTTTTCTAAAAGTCGAGTTGAACCACAGCCAGTTGTCACGCCAACTAGGATCAAACTAGGAAAAATGAATTATGAAACGCGGTTTAACCATAGAGATCTAAAAATAACTAGAGGGAGCATCGCCCAATCAGATCAATGTAAAGGTCTGACGCCACAGTGGAGGGCGAGCTAGTCCATCTATACTCCTTGGCTAGGGTAGATCAAAATGGCGCGCTCGCCCGTCAGACCTTTACATTGCTCTGATTGGGCGATGCCTTAGGTTACAAAATTTAATTAGTCACAAAAAGCGAAGTGGGAAGTATCCGAGAGGAAGGTTACTCGATCTACTACATTACTCTGTGCTGGCGATTACGGCTAACTGGGGTAGTTGAAAATGGCGCCTGTCTGGCGTCAGCTTGTGAGGCCAATGAGCTCTCTAGTTATTTTTAGATCTCGATGGGTTTAACCGATATCCGGAACACTGTTTATAGGTCAAGTCCAAATCATGTAAAACCAGGGTGTTCCAGACAAAGGCTGGAACTGGTTTATGGTGTAACGTGCATGTTAGTCCAATTTAATGCATTTTTAACAATAAAAGGCTTGAATCGATTTAGTTTAAATGCACATGACGTAAGTACGCTCGCAGTTTTTCTTTAGGGGATTCCAGAAACTGCGTTTCAGAACTTTCCTTTTTTCCTGGTATTCTTACCATAGTAATTCACTCAGATTTTGGAACATGCCAATACAGCGCGGGCAGCTGACGGTTTTTGCCAACAGAAACTTTCACGATTTATTGGTCAATAGCGGCTTGTCTATATTTAAAACAAGTTCCAAAACTCTTTTTTTATGGCTTTTCTAGAGTAAAACCTTAAAAATCTATTTTCAACTCAATATGTACTTGTGACAATCGAAATATTCGTAATCATTTGAATCATTCTTGGAAACTCGTTAACCTTGGTTACACAAGGGTGGCATTGAATCATGCCAGAAAAACTAAACTAATACAATTAATGTCCCGTGAATCAGTGTCAATCTCGAACACAGCCAACATTTTATCTTACGTAACACGAAATCTAATGACAGATAATCTCCAGAAAGTTTTTAATTTCGGTTACGATTCTCCTAATGTAATTGAACGTGAATAAATTGGATTACTTATAGAGATTCAGACCGTGTTTGTATCTAAAACACTTACATAACTCCAATTATTTCTCTCCACCGAGACAACGATCAAGAAGATGGATGTGCCGGTATTACGTTTAATAACTTAACCTTTATCCATTCCAGTAGTTTACCAAATGTCTAATAGCATCTAAGAGGCAGAAAGCGTGAGAGAAGACAGGGGCTCCATTTTCAGACAAGGGCTCCTTAGACTCAGACCTAAGGCTAAAAATACTTTTCTCTGTCTAGTAATATAGTTTTAAGAAATGAAAATTTGGTTTGCTTTCTCGCACCTGCTTTAGCATTAATATATATACGTATATATTTGTGAACACTAAAAAAATAAAGGGCGCATATGTTTTTGACTAAATAACTAAGACAAGTTGTGTTAAAACAGACCGTTTGTCATTTAAACGTTTATACCCAAAGAACGCAAAAATTAAGCATAACTTATATTTAAAATGATGCTGTTAGAAAATTGTATGATGTTTTGATCTGACCTTGAAAAAAATAAATTTAACATATCTCGACCACATTGTTATAATTAGATATATCTGTGTTTGTTGACCAGTACGTTTTAACGACATTGTCAAAATGTTGAAGCATCTCTATAAAAAAAAGGTGTGTTGGTACGTCCGGCCATAGGCAATGTATTTGATTTAAACTACATGTCGGTACGTCCGGCCATAGGCAATGTATTTGATTTAAACTACATGTCGGTACGTCCGGCCATAGGCAATGTATTTGATTTAAACTACATGTCGGTACGTCCGGCCATAGGCAATGTATTTGATTTAAACTACATGTCGGTACGTCCGGCCATAGGCAATGTATTTCATTTAAACTACGTGTTGGTACGTCCGGCCATAGGCAATGTATTTGATTTAAACTACATGTCGGTACGTCCGGCCATAGGCAATGTATTTGATTTAAACTACATGTCGGTACGTCCTCCCATAGGTAATGTATTTGATTTAAACTACATGTCGGTACGTCCGGCCATAGATAATGTATTTGATTTAAACTACGTGTTGGTACATCCGTCCATAGGTAATGTATTTGATTTAAACTACATGTCGGTACGTCCGTCCATAGGTAATGTATTTGATTTAAACTACGTGTTGGTACGTTCGTCCATAGGTAATGTATTTGATTTAAACTACGTGTTGGTACATCCGTCCATAGGTGATGTATTTGATTTAAACTACGTGTTGGTACATCCGTCCATAGGTGATGTATTTGATTTAAACTACGTGTTGGTACATCCGTCCATAGGTGATGTATTTGATTTAAACTACGTGTTGGTACATCCGTCCATAGGTGATGTATTTGATTTAAACTACGTGTTGGTACATCCGTCCATAGGTGATGTATTTGATTTAAACTACGTGTTGGTACATCCGTCCATAGGTGATGTATTTGATTTAAACTACGTGTTGGTACATCCGTCCATAGGTGATGTATTTGATTTAAACTACATGTAAGCTGTAAAGGCGTGTGCTTTGGTGTATCAGAAATGAAACGCTAATGCTTCTTGTTTTGAAACTCCCCCAGGAACATCTAACCGAAAATTCGCTTCATTTGCACCAGTTATGTTTGGAGGTTACAAGGGACAATAGGGCCTGGGAGTCTACCGAGAGATTTCCGAATATCCGGTGACAGATGACGTTTTTTAGATATCGTTTTCAGTTCGATTGACGTTTTTTGTTCTACCACGTCAAAATTGAGCGTCAAATTCGAACGATAACGGCTTCCCACATGCGTAATGACAACGCCGGTGAAAGGAAATTTGTGGACGTTACTCCCGCTCCCTATTTAATTGTATTTCAAGAACGTATTATAAAGTGTCTTATGCCTTTTTTATTCATATCGATTTCCAAGATGATTAGACCTATTGAAGTACACGGTCAATCAACATGAATTAAACCCAGTTTTTTTATAAATGGAATTGTTACATATTCCCATCATATCCGTTAACAAAATATCAGCATTGCAGTAAAAAGAGTAATACACCCGTGCTCCATGTTAAAAGAAGTGACCATCTAAGTCAATTGTTATCATTAAAGCGGCTTTATCCAATACAACAAAAATGGAACAGTCCCGTTCAGTCTTTAGAAATATTAATCGTATCCCTGTTGAGGGACTTGTGAACTATAAATTGATCAAGAATAATCTGATGGATGACGTAGCATGTAACCTAGCCCGGATTATCAGTGTTACGGCGACTGGTATTATATGGCTGCTAATGTGTCTTATGACAAACACGGAGAGAAAAAAACATCGGCAGAGACCAGATTTCTCGGCTACATGTGACCATACTCAACCCATATTGGGTGATGTTTTCGGCACGTACAATAATGTTACCAGGAACATGTGGACGGTCATATCCATGTTTAATATTCATAATAATGCAACCCATGGATACAATCATTTGTATTAAATATAGGAAAAATTATTTAAATATTGATCGATGCAGCACAAAAACGACTTCATTGGTTATCGGTCAATAAATTGTATTTTCATTCCCTATTTCTGTCAAATAAAAAACGTAGGCCTATAGAACAGACATAATTAAGAGATTCATGGTGTTAATTTTTTGTCTCGAAAGAAGCTTTTGTATATGTTTTGGTGTTTAAATGACCAATTATTAGGTTGATTTATTGATGTTTTACGCCACACTCAAGATTATTTCAATTATATGGTGGCGTTAAGGAAACCGGGCCAATTGCCCAGAGGAAACCCCCGAACTTGGGCGAGTACCGAAGTGAAACATACAGAAAACTGTCTGCTGTTCTTAATGTAAATGGTATTTTATATTTTAGCGACGAGTGAGCCTAAAACGAACAGCATGCATTTCTCGTGAACAACAGATAAGATGTGACGTATCCAGGACCCAGGATCGAACCGTACTAACGCAGACTCCATTGCTCAACTCTCCTTGAGCATGCTCCCAGGGGTTTGTATCAGAGATTGAGATTATAAAACTTTCTCAGAATATGCTCAACTGAGTATAAAATCAAAGACAATCTCAATCTGATCAAGCAGAAAATACTGGACCTCTCCAGGAATGGAGGTTATTGGAATTTTGTCAAGCAAGCAGTTTGACCATTCAGAAATTACTAACAAAAATGGTTTATCATTTTCAAAGTTGGAAATAAACTAAAAATATAAATATCAATCGCAAAACGTGTTTGGAGGGCTATTTACGTTGAGTCCAACTTGGTGCAAGGTCGATAGCTTGCTCAGAATTTCGTTCACATCTGAGCACAGAAACGAACTGAACAGTTTTATGATCTGAACTTTTGAGGTTGGAGCTGAACAAAGATGTACCGCTTGAGTCGTGCTCAAGCAAGCTCTGGGGGGTATTTCATAAACCACATATAGCCAACTACGGTCAGATAGTCGACTAAGCAGTAACGTTAAAGCAGTGCTATTCTAGTCGGCTAGGTCAGTTTAGCCTTCTAAACATGTTTATGAAATACCCCCCAGATCTACCTCACTATGAGTCGTACGGGTATCTATATTCTCTAAAACATGCTTTATTATATGTAGCTACCTCAGAGATATTTGGCAAATCCATTAGAGCACAATCGGTCAGATTTACGTGTTTGATATACATACAAAATGGCTTCCGCTGTTCACGTCTTGAGATGAAGCAAAAAAAAAGCCAGATTTTGGTTTGGTTTTTTATATTGTTTTTTTACTTCCGATCTCTTAAAGTGGCATGAGCTGCCAAAATGTTGAAAATACATTTTGACGTTAAAACAGAATGTTGAAATAATTGGCTATTTTTCTCAAGACGTATAATTCAGAAGCTTTTTATTGCTTCTAGTCTCGAGAATGAACGATAAAGTATTGCTTTGAACTAACTTTGGCTTTGAATGAATGAATGGTGATTTAAATTTTGTTTACTTTTCGGACACTATTTCGGTTTGTATAGGCCGTATACTTTATGGATTTCCCTCATTCCAACGTCAATCATTTAGTTTTTCGATGGCCTTCAAAGCCTCTTACTGTCGTGACGATCAGAAATTATGAAAAATGTGTGAATTTTGGCAGCTCATGCCCCTTTTTAGAAAACAATATGAACTACTGTGGTGGTGCTGAGCTCAGCGCTTTCTTGATCATATAAATCCGATTTGGCCAAGCAGAATCGACGTTTCCGTTTGCGATATCGAATAGAGAATTCTCTCATGACTCAAACAAACCAGCCTTCTCCATCAAAACCTTATTTCTTTGACAATCTAATCCATCATTTTAAAGGCACACTTGCCGCGAAAATCAGGAATATTGTTTACATTAAAAAAGAAAGACCGTATTCTGTATTTTTCCCAGACAATATAAGTTAGGAACTTTCTATTTTTACCAAAATTTAAAAGTTTGGACGTCACTTTGTATTTTTAATTTGAATTTGAAAATTTGAATTGTTACGTACCCGGAACGTAAACAAACCGATCTGCCCCCTATTGGCGATTTTATGTTTCAGTCGAGTGAGTGAACTAACGGCACAGTGTAATTTTACGTAGGCCTATCTATCTGAGAAATACAGACTGACGATCGGTTAACAGCGACTGGAAAAGCCTGCTGACAATTGTTTGAGTTTAATCCACAGATACAAAGGCCTGAAAGGAGGGTAAACCAACACGAAAGTTGACCGACACTGATCGTTGTTGTTGTAATCAGGCTTCGATTCTTCGTTTGTTTTTCACCCCATTTTTACAGTCTAAAGCTAACTAGACATGCTTTATGTGTCCTATGTTTAAGTTTAGTGGTATTAGTCGTAGTAAGCTCATGTAAATTGGTTTTCTTAGCAAATTTAAACAGGCTACGGCGGCAAGTGTGCCTTTAAGAAAACTTCAAGGTCATGTCCACAAGAGCTGATATAAGATTTGTTGAAGTGTTTACAACATTTTCGATGAATCCATCGTAATTACTGAGTTGACATCTTACAGTTCAAATTCAAGAAATAAACGATTCTTCATTGTCGTCTAATGAGTCAAGAAAACTATGGAAGACAGGTACGGCCACCCGCTGTTTCGAGTTGTTTGGTTGTGAAATACGATGCCACATCTGCACAGCTACCTAAAGTGTAAAACCGCGCGCAGTTTAAGCAGGTTAGCGTCTGGCGAGAAGAAGTGGACTTTCTAAGTATGACATACTTAGTTGACTGTTCGTAATTTAATTTTACGCATTGCACCTGACCATAAGATTTAAAATTGTGACATCTCAAACAAATAAGGCAAGCTGAAGCGCTGAACCAAGTGACCAATATAAATTCATGCATTGCCATGTTATGACAACCAGAATTCATGAAAAAAATCCACATTTTTGAAGTTTAAATTACGCCATTTATTTGTTATTTTCTAAGGGGAGGGGGGGGGGGGTGAGTCTGAGAAAATGCTATTGCTAACATTTTTCTGAAAGTTTATAATTATAAAGAACATACATTTAGAACCATGCTTTTTAAATACTGTTTCGATTGAGGCTTATATATTCTGAGCTTGAAACTTTTGCATAACCTTTGTCTCAAACATCAAAGAACATTTTGGACGCGCCAATAAGCTAAAGCAACCAACCAACCAACCAAAGAACATCATGGAACAGAGCCTAAATTGTATGTAAGAGCTATTCTTGAATGTATCAATTGTCTGTCTGGGGAAATAATGCAATCATTTATTGAAGTAGACAGGCAATATTGGTTCAAACGGCTTGAACAGGTAATGGAGAGACTGCAGTAAATCTAGTATTTCATTCTTCTGTTTCAGTGGAATGGGCAAATGGAAATTAACCTTGATCTGTAAGCACGATCAGTTACCGGATTTCTGTCTGGGTGAAATCTCGAGTTCGGTCAAAAGAAGATTGAAACACAAATTGCTGTAACCGAATGTTCATCTCATGTGGAAAATACCCAATCTTCAATCTCCAAATGATTATAGTTTTTTTTAATGCAAGTTTATTCTGTTTCTTAATATACACATTTAACAACTAGCTGATATTGTGTGTATGTTCAGGGTACACCAATCCTGGGTAATATCTACAGAATGCTTGTCCACAGTATCAGCTAGTCGTTTTAATGTTTGTGCGTCTCACAAATATAGTGTAGCCTAAAATCCGTTACAAATTAGTCAAAGAACAGTGTTTTAAGGAACGAGATATTATATATATTATATTTATCAAAACAAATATCTTTGTGATGATTCATAATCTGTTCCATCACCATTGCATACATACTTTATTAATTAGAAATACAACAAGCAATCTTAATTTATCAAAGGTGCAAATACAACTAGCATGTCTGCATAGTTGAAGTGCACCTTGTTGAATTTCCCAAATGAAATGAGAGCCATATTTAAAGTAGATGGCATATCCCCCGACCACTGAATTTAGAAATAGTGGCTTATATAATGGAAAAGCAATCCCATCCGTCCTTTCCATGAAAACAACAAACTTTTCAAAGTGATATGACAAAGCGTTCAAGTTACTAGCCCGGATTATCGGTCTTACGACGACTGGTATTATATGGCTGCTAATGTTTCTTGAACACGGAGGAAAAAAAAATTCGGCAGAGCCCAGCTTTCTCGGCTAGGGCGGACAACAAATTCATAGATTTGGAGTAAGGCAAATTGACTGTTGTGCAAGCGTAAAATTCGTGGAATCCTGGAAGGTAATCCCATTTGCCCTTTCCATGAGACGACCACACTTTTATAGTGATACGACAATGTGTTCTCAAGTTATGGAGTGGACAACAAATTCATAAAATGGTAATAAGGTTCTAAAAAGCAACCCCATATTCAGGTTTTAAAGTGATACGACAAAGCGTTTAATTTCAAAGCGTTTTTGGAGCGGACAACACATTATACATTAGGAATAAGGTAAATTGGCTTTTTCATGAGGTGAACACACGTTATTGAGCGGACAACACATTATACATAAGGAACAAGGTAAATTGGCTGAGGCGCGCAGCGTAAATTTGCAGAAACCTGTAAAGCAATCCCATCGGATATAAAGTGGCTGTGGAAACCGTCATAAATTTCGCCGAATCCTGAGAAACAATCCCATCCGTCCTTTCAGTGAGCGCAACATATTACTGGTTCTAAAGTGTTGGTTCGTTGTTTTAGCTTATTGGCACATCCATTCGTATGATTGGTTTTAAAGTGTGACTACAAAGCGTTCTCAAATTATTGATCGGACAGACAGACGTACGTGTGAACGGACGGAGGCTATCCCTATATCCTTCCGGGGGAGGAGGGAGGGGCGTAATGCTGGATTCCATAGTCCGCACAAATAAGCATGGCTACTTTATGCTATGGACCAGGTAGAAGGAGTATTCATGGGGGATATCAATGACGGTTTTAGCATGAATATGCACATTTTGGCAAATTGTTAGATTTGTTTCTCTCTGATCAAAACATCCATTTCATTCTGTTGTCTGGTATAGTACACATTTTGTCTCAAAAATAATCTGAGTGTCACAAGCGCTCATTTCTATAGGTCGATTCATTTTTCTAACGCAACCGTAAGTAGTTGAATTGAATGAATTAGAGAGTAGTGTTTTGAACGAACTTAGACAAACAACGAATGAACGTTTGTCGAGGTTATTTAAATTTGGTTCCCTTTTCGGATACTATTTCGGCTCGTACAGCACATTAACTGTGTGGATTTTTCTCATTCCAAAGTCAATCATTTAGTTTTATGATTGAGTTTACAAGAATCCGACTGTTGTGGCAATCAGAATTTATGAAAAAAGATCAACTTTTGGCAGCTCCTGTCACTAAACACGCTTGTTTCGATCCTATTCACTTAGATATATTGAGAATATATTGAGTGGCATGAGCTGGCAAAATTCACACTTTTATCATAATTTCTGATCGTCACGACAGTAAGAGGCTTTGAAGGCCATCGAAAAACTAAATGATTGGCGTTGGAATGAGGAAAATCCATACAGTATGTGGCCTGTACGAACCGAAAATGTGTTCGAAAAGTAAACAAAATTTAAATAACCGGGACGAACATTCATTCATTCTAAGCCAAAGTTAGTTCAAAACAATACTTTATCGTACATTTTCGAGACTAGAAGCACTAAAAAGCTTCTGAATTATACGTCTTGAGAAAAATAGCCTATAATTTCAGCACTCTGTTTTAACGTCAAAATATCAACATTTTCGCAACTCATGCCACTTTATTATAGGACGATTGTCTGCAGTCTATATATTATAGCCTACATCCCGGAGTGTGTCCTCCAGAGTGGAACGCCCGCCTCCAATCCTCCCACTTACGACATTAAATATCAATAAATCAATTCAGCTTTTAAATGTTTGCAATGTTTCCCGAAATTGTTTTATCATGACATAAATTATAAGTCTAATGTGAGGGTCTTGGCTTTGACCGATTGATGACACCCGTAACGTTCTATAATTTCATGATAATTTGATATAGTTATAATTTATGGGTCTGGAGCAAAACTATTTCTGCAATTTTAGACAAGGAAGTGTGTAATTGCATTGCTGGTAATAAACTGTTACGTAACAGCAACAGATCATAAGGATTAATGTTTAAAGTGGCATGAGCTGCCAAAATGTTGATATTTTGACGTTAAAACAGAATGTTGAAATTATTGGCTATTTTTCTCAAGACGTATAATTCAGAAACTTTTTAGTGCTTCTAGTCTCGAAAATGTACGATAAAGTACTGTTTTGAACTAACTTTGGCTTAGAATGAATGAGTGGTTATTTAAATTTCGTTACTTTTCTAACACGTTTTCGGTTCGTACCGGCCACATACTGTATGGATTTTCCTCATTCCAACGCCAATTGACCCTACGCAGACTCCGCCCCTCACGAGCGAATCGACCAATCAGCTTGCCGGAATTCCGCCACACCTCCAGCTCCTGACCGACCTTGGACAAACAAAAACGAAAAATGGGGATCAAATAATGCTATGCGTGTCAAACGGATTCTTCTGAAATTACGTTTATCTGCTATTTACTTTTTGACATGGCAAAGTATTTAGTCGGATGATGACCATTGATCATTTCCACACCAAAAAGAGCGGTTACACACTGTTGTTAACGGTTGTTACCCTCGGACAGTCGATATATTCCGACCGTATCGTAGGGTACCGGTAGGCGGTACGATCAAGGCGTATAGATAGTCTATTTTAGTATTTATACGTACGGTAGTTTATTTTCACCGCCACCCCGTAGCTAAAGCCACATTTTATATTGCCTATTTTTCGCTGTCGAAAGTGGATAAAAACTTTTAGTTTTACTAAGTTTTAGAATAGGCCTACCCCAAAATGCGAAGACGTGACTGCCTACGGTAAAAAAAATGGCACTTCGAGACTCGAGTTAGAGTTAACGAAACGAAAATCTGTCGTCATTGAAAAAAAAGATTCAGCTTGGACTAAGTAAAGGCTAATTTCATAATATGAATGGAAGAGTAAGTTTTGGTGAGGTTGCCATTTTCCCTATGGACTGTGGATATCACATACCACTACATGAAAGGTACACAATTTGTACAAATATATACCGTTTATACGAACATTCACTGATTCAGATTGTGAGGTTTTTCAATACTTTGTTTTGTTGTTGGGCATGCCGAGAAGGTACTAGTATTACTTAGTGACCCAAATTAAAATGGCATGAGCGGCCAAAATTCACACTTTTTTCATACTTACTGATCGTCACTACAGAAAGAGGCTTTGAAGGGCATCCAAAAACTAAATGATTGGCGTTGGAATGAGGAAATTCCGTACAGTATGTGACCTATACAAACTGGAATAGTGTTCGAAAAGTAAACAAAATTTGAATAACCGAGACGACCATTCATTCATTCTAAGCCAAAGTTAGTTCAAATCAATACTTTATCTTACATTTTCGAGACTAGAAGCACTAAAAAGCTTCTTAATTATACGTCTTGAGAAAAATAGTCAATAATTTCAACATTTTGTTTTAACATCAAAATATAAACATTTTGGCAGCTCATGCCACTTTAAATTAAACTTGGCAAACACTATCTAGAGGGAAATAATCTTCAGCATGCCGAAAATAAAACATCTATCAATAAATCTGTCCATCAATCTAAAGCTTGACAGGATGGCGGCCAACTAAAATATACCAGGAACTTCAGGAAGTCAAGCAGCTTTTCAGATTGTAGGTCTTTCACTAAAACCTCAGTTAGATTTCATCTATGGAATCTACACTCTGGATACAATGCTGTAAGCACAAGTTTTCAAACTGGTGACCAACAAATTTATTAAAAGAAAAACATATCACACATATTAAATTTAATTATTTTCCTCCACGCCATGATACATATATAAAGACATACTTCCTTAAGCATGGTTAATGCATATCTGCCTGATTGGATTTATGGTATTTTATTTTATCCTGCTCAACTTTATTTCATGCCAACAAAGTCAAAATAAAATTCTGTGAATTCAAAACAAAAATATATTTTGCATAAAATCGAGATTAGATTGAATTATTTCAATACTAGTAAACAATTCAATCACAGAATGGAAAACAGTAAGTACAAGTTGACGAGTATTTATGTGAAATGTTCAGGATGTTGAATCAGCTCTACACCTTATTTATTCTGTTGGCAAAATGTCTTTTAAATATTTGGGAGCAGTTTTCAGACAGGGATTTCTTTGTGAAATGTGCAGAATCTGGTTTTCACAATTATGGCTTTTGCATCCAAAAACGTTCATAGAAATTAAAAGTCAGGTTATATCTTGAGGCCAGTCATGAATATGATGCCTAGTCTGAGTCTCCTAGAAGAACACCTCACCGGTGATTCTATCTGTAAGCGTTCCATAAACTAGTCATCAAAAGGGAGTTTATGTTGATACTCAATCCCTATTAGCTTTGGGGTTTTAAATTTTGAGAAACTCGAGACCGTCAAAGTCTCCGACCTCTTTTGGTATCAAAGAACACTTGTAAGTTGTATTTTCCTCCACTTTCCTGCCAATCTCCGTGTTTTGCGATATTGTACTTTGGGCCGAGGCACCTCTTGTTTTACGGAAACGTTGCCTTTTGGCAATACCAAGGGGGCCTATAAGGAAATAAAAAGCAAAACAAGCAAATTACAAGTGTGCTCTGACATGTAATTTTTTCTCTAAGTTGGGCTCAGCAACTTTGTGAGTTTAATCCTTTGGAGTTACTCTGTAATATCACATATCAACAATAATATATCATTTTGGAGTATTAATTTATTATTTTTAAATTATGACTGACATTAACAAATGTTGTGTTGAGAGTATTCATTCAATTATAAGTTTTATACATCAACACTAACAGTAACACTAACAGCTGAACGACCTAGTTCTCATAAAACGAAAATGATCTATTTACTATGCAGACCAAATGACTTACAAAACACTTGATTAGTAAGAGGAAAAACTGATGACAGCAGGTCTACGAGGCATGTCTTCGCAGGATTACAAATACAATACATTGACAGTTGTTGTTGTATCGGTATCAACCATTTGACGCTTCGTCACTAAGCCGTAAGCGAACAGCATAAAGCTTAAGTATTTATTCAATGACTTAGAATACATTAATTATCTTTCTTGTAATCTACTTACCCAATCGCACATCTACATAGCGCCACTGTCAGGTGTATATCGGGGTGGTTGAAATCTCATGATTCACTTTTTCGTACGACGGAGTAATCATCGAAAACACCTTCAGTCTTCACCTTGCCGAAATACTCGAAGGCACATGGATTTCACTCGCTGTGAACGATATTTTCACCAGCACATCGTGCATATATATTCCCCAGACAGTTTTGTTATACTATAATACAGTCGTGCGCTTCTGGAGAACTGCAGACAGAAAGTTATCGGTAAGAACCGTGTGCAGTTCAACCAACAACCACACTAGCGGCCATGTTTCTCTCAATGTTTGTCCGAGGTGCCCTCATTAGCATAAGTGGGCGGGGCCTGGCGAAAGGTCAATTGTTTAGTTTCCGATAGCCTTTAAAGCCTCTTACTGTCGTGACGATCAGAAATTATGAAAAAAGTGTGAATTTTGGCAGCTCATGTCACTTTAAGTATTGAGTTTCATAAATAGAACATTGCACTTGTTTTGGTGAGGGAGCGTGGGGGGGGGGGGGGGGGGTCATCCTCATGTAATGCCCCCATCCATAAACGTTATTCTCTGTGGCAGCGAATAACATTACACACATATATTGTTTGCGTGTGATTATAGAATCCTGGATTCATTGTTTGACCTTATTTCCACCTTTGAACCATTTTGCCCACTCGGAACATCCTTCGGCTATTTTCGCTCGCTACCGGTCGGCTTTGTATTTCACGCACGTAAATCCCCGAAGTTATCAGAGTGCCATTTTGCCCCGATAAAGTTTGTAAAGATGGGTGTAGAAATGGGTTCTAATTCCAGGAAATGATAGAAAATTCGAAGTGAGTTGTTGATTTGTTAAAATATGTTTTTGTATATTGTCTTATACCATGGTAACATGTTTAGCAATAAGAACGGAGGCCAATTTGTGCCATGGGTGGAATTTTGATATTTCAGCAGTGGGAACTTGGTTTTGATACGGTAGTTCTCTATCTCAAAAATACCCAAGCGTATGTTTTAAAATCATACCTTTTTAAGCAAAACGGTTTGTAAAGATTCGAAAAATGCTTGATATTCTGACTTCAGATCGAAGATAGTCAAATACGTCAAACAGATTTGTCAAACTTCGTATGATGAACAGAAACGACACTCTCACAAATCCAGGTAGAGATCGGTTTCACCACTTTCTCTTCTTCTCTTTGAAAGAGAAGGTAGATTTGTTCAGATGTCTAATCGGCCATTCATTTTTATCACACCGACATGTACTCACGGGGGATCCCTATCCGTGGTGCATATCCCTTGTGATAGCCGATTCTACACCAAACATGTTCTTTTAGAGTGTGTGGAGTTTGCCTTGGTGTGAAATCACCTGTTCAAGGCAAACTCCATGAATGTGCTTTTGACCAAATTCAGATATAGGAGTCGCGAGCTTGGTAAAACCTTTTATAAGAACCAGTTGACTCTATCTATCGCGCATAAGCGTCACATAATGTAGTATAAGCAGGCGCGTCACATAATGTAGTATAAGCAGGCGCATCACATAATGTAGTATAAGCAGGCGCATCACATAATGTAGTATAAGCAGGCGCATCACATAATGTAGTAAAAGCAGGCGCATCACATAATGTAGTAAAAGCAGGCGCGTCACATAACGTAGTATAAGCAGGCGCATCACATAATGTAGTATAAGCAGGCGCATCACATAATGTAGTATAAGCAGGCGCGTCACATAATGTAGTATAAGCAGGCGCGTCACATAATGTAGTATAAGCAGGCGCGTCACATAATGTAGTATAAGCAGGCGCGTCACATAATGTAGTATAAGCAGGCGCGTCACATAATGTAGTATAGCAGGCGCGTCACATAATGTAGTATAAGCAGGCGCGTCACATAATGTAGTATAAGCAGGCGCGTCACATAATGTAGTATAAGCAGGCAATCTAAAATAGGGATTGATTCCACTGCCATCCGTTGAGATATCAACTTTAAAGCCAATGAGTGGCATGTTGCTTGAACATTATAAACTAACTATTCAAAACATTAAACGTATTAATTGATATATTGTAACTTTTGTTAACGGGATCAAGTTTAGGTTTTAAATTTAAAAAAAAACACGAAATAGATATATAGGAGGAAAATTAAGGAATATCTATTGTATCTAGTTGGGAATATCCAAACTCTATGGCCAATGTATGTGGATACTGATACAATCACATCAATATACTATGACCTCTTTTTAATACAATTAGCAACTTGTCTCCATGGTTATTTTAGACAAGAAGATTTTCCCTGTGCCCGTGTGTTTTAGTGATCATAAATATACTATGACCATAGAGTTTGGATAGTTCCAATTGCGGTAGCTTGTATCTTGACGGAAACGTTGCGTCGATGTACGGAAAAAGGGCCGGGATTACAAAACTATGTCCTACCAGAAGTCTATGAATAGGACATGTGAAATGTCACATTACCCCATATTCAGGACACTGAAGCCTTCAGCCTGGGTTATCAAGCGAGATCTCGTGCCATTCTACGAGATCTTCAACGCGAGACATGCCATTAAAGCTTTATTCCCGCCACATTCTCTATTGATTGTACATAAAATTCCTTATGTAATTATTGAGTGGTTAATAAATGAAATGAAATGAAATAAAGGGAAGCCACTGCTGTCGACGTTGTTAAAATTGTAAACAACGACATGTGATAGTTGGCTCGGTTGTGTAGAAAGATATCCGATATAGTTATGGTAGGTAACGTTTAAGCCGCCGATAATCTGTTTTGTTATATTGAGTGCTACTCTCCTAATACATATAAAATACCTTGAAACTTATTCCCTCACCCATATCATATTTTGCCTTGACATCCATGGGCGCTGCCATCTTGTTTTAGAATGTATTTATGAGCTGATGTAGTGCCAATTATATTTTTGATTTTTAACAAGTATTTCTGCCCAAAGGTCTTGCAATACAGGTTATTATTGTAGGGTTACATATTTGGGAACAGTATAGAACAGAGGATTAAATATCATACACATTATAAATTCTCAGTAGGTTTCTTACAGTTTGCTATGCGCGAAAATAAAGGGCGACGGCACGAGATCTCGATTGATAACCCATGCTGAAGGCTTCAGTGTCCTGAATATGGGGTAATGTGACATTTCACATGTCCTATTCATAGACTTCTGGTAGGACATAGTTTTACAATACCGGCCCTTTTTACGTACATCGACGTAACGTTTCCGTCAAGATACAAGGTACCGCAACTGGAACTATCCAAACTATATGGTCATAGTATATTGATGTGATTGTATCAGTATCCACATAGATTGGCCATAGAGTTTTGATATTCCCAACTGGATACAAGGGCCGTCAATAGATATTCCTTAATTTTCCTTATATATCTATTTCGTTTTTTTAATTTAAAATCTAAACTAAACAACAAAATGGAATAAAATGAGGCCATGGGATGTCAATGAACTGTCCAATATATCTCAAACTGATAAATGTGGCCACGAAAGTCTGATTGATTAGATTGATTGATACTATCTCACAATATACACCCCAGATATTGCCACTTCTAGGCAGTCCTTCACTTAGAAAATTAGTTGCACAAAGCGATCTTAGCTAAGTGTGATCTTAACTACCATGGCAACCAATGCTAGAGGTATCCGTTGCCATTGGTAATTAAGATCACCTTACGCTAAGATCGCTTTGTGAAACTGAGCCCAGTGATTTTTCCGTATTATAACACGTTTCGTCCCCATAAAGTTGAAATCATGTTGAAAGCGATGTTAAATCTTTTTTTTGCGAATTTCTTTGAAACCTGATTGTTATAAACCCACTATTAAACAGTTGATCTGTGCCTTTTTTCTTCATGACTTTGGTACATTGTTAGATTTTGCCTTTTTTCGTCTTTCTCAATTTTTTTTTTAGGAGTGGGAATCAAGGAAAATCCACTAATATGCTGTTCCTTTTCTTGTTTATTGAGGGGGGGGGGGGGGGGGGGGGTGGGGGGCTATATAAGTGATCGACAACAGGTGGTCTGTCATTTTATATCAGATACCTCGAAACTACTTAAGTTGAGAATGTTATCAAATTGTGCATGTTTTTCGTTGCATTCCAGATGAAGTCACTTACCTTATTAGCCACACTTATTACGTTTGAACACGCTAACAATGAGCGAAAGTCGTTAACGGTGACTAGATATATAGACCTTCATGTGAAGGATGAAATTTCTTGCCACTGATATGCACTGTAATACAGTCTCTGAAGGTTAAAGATTGGAAGAGAGAGTAGAATTTGACACATTCGGTGTTTAATTAAAACAGACAGATCTGTTATGTACCATGGTGTCTGTAAACACCAACATTCATCATGTGCCGTTACACAAACGTCCCTTAGTTCCAGATATTTTGCTCTACTTCTGGGACTCGTTCTACTAAGCTGGCGCAAAGTTACGCATAGGTTTACAGCATAGAATTGCGCCTCCAGACTTGCGACCATGCGCAAATTCCTATAATTTATCACGCGTTTGCGACTGGCGCAACTTACGCCAGTTTAGTAGAACGAGCTCCAGATGTTTTTATACCAGGTGTCTGTTTTCAAAGAACTTGTTAATGAGGCTGTTAAGACCCCTCTCAGCGGTCTAGAATGTTTGCATTAGAAATAAAGAATATTTAATCTGATGACTATCTTTTAAAGTTTTATACTACATTGGTTAATTAGATAGTGATACGATGTGCTATTCCAGATATCTCCAGCGTGACAATAGTCCATGTTAAAACCATTTGACGCGTGCATGGTCCGATGGTGGAATATCAATTTATTACTTGGAATGCATGGTGTGAAATGATCTGGGTTTTCTTTAAAGACACGCTTGCCGCGAAAATCAGGAATATTGTTTACATTAAAAAAGAAAGTCCGTTTTCTGTATTTTTCCCAGACAATATAAGTTAGGAACTTTCTACTTATACCAAAATTTAAAAGTTTGGACGTCACTTTGTATTTTTAATTTGAATTTGAAAATTTGAATTGTTAGGTGCCCGTAACGTAAGCAAACCAAACTGTCCCCTATTGGCGATTTTATGTTTCAGTCGAGTGAGTGAACTAACGGCACAGTGTAATTTTACGTAGGCCTATTTATCTGAGAAATACAGACTGACGATCGGTTAACAGCGACTGGAAAAGCCTGCTGATAATTGTTTGAGTCTAAACCACAGATAAAAAGGCCTGAAATGAGGGTAATTCAACACGAAAGTTGACCGACACTGATCGTTGTTGTTGTAATCAGGCTTCGATTCTTCGTTTGTTTTTCACCCCATTTCTACATTCTAAAGCTAACTAGACATGTTTCATGTGTCCTATGTTTAAGTTTAGTTGTATTTTCGTAGTAAGCTCATGTTAATTGGTTTTCTTAGCAAATTTAAACAGGCTACGGGGGCAAGTGGGCCTTTAACATAATCTAAGTGGTTTCACGTATCTGTTTCACATTTTTACGCCTCATCCCTTTATCGAGTTGGCTCCTTTAGTCTTTGTATTCTTACTTCAACGCCATGTAAGCCTATTCTTTCATAGTTTTAGCAGCTAGTTGTATCTTTGTATGATTGTTAATTATTGTAAATTTTTGAAACATTACCTCAAACTTTGATCAGACTATCGATGAAATACAATTCATTGTTTAGATATAGATATCCTGAACACCTCATTGAAAAGCTAATACTC
Organism: Lepidochitona cinerea; assembly: GCA_963971465.1. NCBI lineage: Eukaryota > Metazoa > Mollusca > Polyplacophora > Chitonida > Tonicellidae > Lepidochitona > Lepidochitona cinerea. The sequence goes on along the minus strand of OZ020555.1, from coordinate 37,654,325 downwards.
AGTGGCATGGCTTCTATTGACTAATCGTCTATTCACGTTGGAAAAATCGTTTTCTCTGTTGGCTTTAATCCACAGCTCTGTTTTGTATTCTTGCCGTAATGAACAAACAATCATTCCTTCAATCTCTCGATCATTTCGCTTTCCTAGTAGCCATTTCCCCGTGCCTTTTACCTGCGGGGTGTCTAGGTCAGACCATTATAATTGGTCCCCACCCATTATTACAGGGGACATCGGTGATCCAGTCGGTTTGATTGATAGTCCCTCGGCCCGATCCCATCGATGCGGCGCGGGTTCGAATCCCTCTCAGACCAATCAAAAAAATGGAAAAATATTCCAAGTGAATTTTCCACTCTATCGCTGTATGTGGGAGAGTTGCCAGGTAATCGCCGAAGATCGGGCGTTTCCTCGACGCAATAAGCCCGAATTCCTCCTCCACTAAACCAGACAACGCTGTCATATAAGTCAAATAATCTTGAGTGCGGCGTAAAACCTCAATACACCAATAATTATAACCCATTCGTGAGACGACTTACATTTATTTATGTGGAGCAAATCCATATACTGACCCAAGCTGTTCTATAAAAAAAGTAAAATGCTCAACGAAAAGTTATTTAAAACGAATCGGATTAAAGTAAATAAAGAAACTTTTATGCCATATCGGGATTATTTAAAACATTCGAAGTGGTTGTTGTCATACAATCACGGTAAAAACATTGTAAACCTACACTAAACTGAAATGCATTGCATAACAAAGACATGTACTGAAAACATTTCACCTATAAATCTGCTGTTTTACTGAAATTCATGTAAAAGTGTTGTAGTTTTACAGTTCATACTGTAAAGCATTTTTGTTAACTAATCTAATTATTTTGAATCTATGGTACGAAGTGATTGTTTTCATACAATCACTGTAAAACATCTTTGTAAAACTACACTAAACTGAAATGCATTCCATGACCAAGACATGTACTGAAAATTGTACTATTTTACTGAAATTCATGTAAATTTACAAAATTCGCTGTAGATATACATATAAAATATTTTAAAAAAATACCCAAGTGTTGTAGTTTTACAGTTCATACTGTTGTGACAATCAGAATTTATGAAAAAAGATCAAATTTTGACAGCTCCTGTCACTTTAAACACGCTTGTTCCGATCCCACTCACTTAGATATATTGAGAATATATTCTTTTTTATTTATAATCACAAAAACACACGGGCACAGGGAAAATCTTCTTGTCTAAAATAAACATGGAGACAAGTTTCTAATTGTGTTAAAAAGAGGTATATCATTTAGACCTTTATACCCCATAAATTGTTGTAACAAACCAAACCTATGATATTTCATTAGGTTGACAACTGACAAGAGCTTAGCCTTGGTCAGTAGAATTTTCTGGAATCTTTTTTATTAATACAGGACGATTGTCTGCAGTCTATATATAGTCTACAATCCGGAGTGTGTCCTCTAGAGTGGAACTCCCGCCCCCAATCCTCCCACTTACTACATTAAATATCAATAAATCAATTCAGCTTTCAAATGTCTGCAATGTTTTTCCGAAATTGTTTTATCATGACATAAAGTATGTATAATGTGCATTGGAATATGACGGGCTTGGCTTTGACCGATTGATGACACCCGCAATTTTAGTCAGTGTGTAATTCCATTGCTGGTAATAAACTGTTACGTAACACCAACAGATCATAAGGATTATTGTTTAAAGTGGCATGAGCTGCTAAAATTCACACTTTTTTCATAATTTCTGATCGTCACAACAGTAACAGGCTTTGAAGGCCATCGAAAAACTAAATGAATGGCGTTGGAATGAGGAAAATCCATGCAGTATGTGGCCTATACGAACAGGAATCGTGTTCGAAAAGTAAACAAAATTTAAATAACCGGGACGACCATTCATTCATTCTAAGCCAAAGCTAGTTCAAAACCATGCTTTTCCGTACATTTTCGAGACTAGCAGCACTAAAAAGCTACTGAATTATAAGTCTTGAGAAAAATAGCCATTAATTTCAACATTCTGTTTTAACGTCAAAATATCAACATTTTGGCAGCTCATGCCGCTTTAAATATTGAGTTTCATAAATAGAATATTGCATTTGTTTGGGTGAGGGAGGGGGGGGGAGGCAAATCATCCTCATGTAATACCCCCATCCATAAACGCTATTCTCTGTAGCAGTAAAAACATTACACTCATATATTGTTTGCGTGTGATTATAGAATCCTGGATTCATTGTTTGACCTAATTTCCACCAGTGAACCATTTTGTTCTGATAAAGTTTGTAAAGATGGGTGTAGAAATGGGTTCTAATCCCAGAAAATGATAGATTGATTGATTGATTGATTGGTGTTTTACGCCGCGCTCAAGATTATTTCACTTATATGACGGCGTTGCCAGTTTTATTGTGGGAGGAAACCGGGCTCTGTGCCCGGACGAAACCCTCGCTTTACCGTTGGTAACTGGCAACCATCACACATAGGTCATTCGAGTGAAAACCCAGTCGGAAAATTTTCCAATTTTTTTGGACGAAAATGATAGAAAATTCGAAGTGATTTGTTGATTTGTTGAAATATGTTTTTGTATATTGTCTTATACCATGGTAACATGTTTAGCAATAATAAGCGGAGGCCAATTTGTGCCATGGGTGGAATTTTGATATTTCAGCAGTGGGAATTTGGTTTTGAGGCGGTAGTTCTCTATCTCAATGAAACCCGAGCGTATGTTTTAAAATCATACCTTTTTAAGCAAAACGATTTGTAAAGATTCGAAAAATGCTTGATATTCTGACTTCAGATCGAAGATAGTCAAATACGTCAAACAGATTAGTCCAACTTCGTATGATGAACAGAAACGACACTCTCACTAATCTCACAGGTAGAGATCGGTTTCACCACTTAGCCATCTTCTCTTTGAAAGAGAAGGTAGATTTGTTCAGATGTCGAATCGGCCATTCATTTTTATCACACCGACGTGTACTCACGGGGGATCCCTATCCGTGGTGCATCCCTTGTGATAGCAGATTCGACATCCAATATGTTCTTTTTGAGTGTGTGGAGTTTGCCTTGGTGAGAAATCGTCTGTTCAAGGCAATCTCCATGAATGTGCTTTTCGCCAAATTCAGATATAGAAGGCTTGGTAAAACCTTTTATAAGAACCAGTTGATTCTCCGAACTGCGGTTACTGGGATTGCCGATAATTCAGTAAGTGAAGAATGAATTTATTTTCTGATTTGAAATTGCGCAACGGTTGACAATTTCAAATTCTACCGCGCATAAACGTCACATAATGTAGTATAAGCAGGCGCGTCACATAATGTAGTATAAGCAGGCAATCTAAAATATGGATTGATTCTACTGTAATTCGTTAAGATATCAACTTTAAAGCCAATGAGTGACATGTTGCTTGAACATAAAGGGAGGCCACTGTTGTCGACGTTCTTAAAATTCATATAAAATACCTTGAAGTCCATATCATATTTTGCCTTGACATCCATGGGCGCTGCCATCTTGTTTTAGAATGTATTTATGAGCTGATGTAGTGCCAATTATATTTTTGATTTTTAACAAGTATTTCTGCCCAAAGGTCGTGCGATACAGAGGTTATTATTGTATGGTTACATATTTAGGAACAGCATAGAACAGAAAATTAAATATCATACACATTATAAATTCTCAGTAGGTTTCTTACAGTTTGCTATGCGCGAAAATAAAGGGCGATGGCTCTCGAGCCATGTCTCGCGTTGAAGATCTCGAAGAATGGCACGAGATCTCAATTGATAACCCAGGCTGAAGGCTTCAGTGTCCTGAATATGGGGTAGTGTGACCTTTCACATGTCCCATTCATAGACTTCTGGTAGGACATAGTTTTGCAATCCCGGCCCTTTTTCCGTACATCGACGTAACGTTTCCGTCAATATACAAGATACCGCAATTAGAACTATCCAAACTATATGGTCATAGTATATTGACGACTGACAGGAGCTTAGCCCCACACGCGCTCATTTCTATACGCCGATTCATTTTTCCAACGCAACTTAGATATATTGAGAATATATATATTTATTAGTTAAAGTGACATGAGCTGCCAAAATTCATACATTTTTCATAATTTCTGATCGTCACGACAGTAAAAGGTTTTGAAGCCCATCGACAAACTAAGTGATTGGCGTTGGAATGAGGAAAATCCATACAGTATGTGGCCCGTACGAACCGAAAATGTGTTCGAAAAGTAAACAAAATTAAAATAACCGGGACGAACATTCATTCATTCTAAGCCAAAGTTAGTTCAAAACAATACTTTATCGTACATTTTCGAGACTAGAAGCACTAAAAAGCTTCTGAATTATACGTCTTGAGAAAAATAGCCAATAATTTCAGCACTCTGTTGTAACGTCAAAATATCAACATTTTCGCAACTCATGCCACTTTATTATAGGACGATCGTCTGCAGTCTATATATTATAGCCTACATCCCGGAGTGTGTCCTCCAGAGTGGAGCTCCCGCCCCAATCCTCCCACTTACGACATTAAATATCAATAAATCAATTCAGCTTTCAAATGTCTGCAATGTTTCTCGAAATTGTTTTATCATGACACAAATTATACGTCTAATGTGCATTGGAATGTGACGGGCTTGGCTTTGACCGATTGATGACACACATAACGTTCTATAATTTCATGATAATTTGATATATTTATTATTTATGGGTCTGGAGCAAAACTATTTCTGCAATTTTAGACAAGTGAGTGTGTAATTGTATTACTGGCAATAAACTGTTACGTAACAGCAACAGATCATAAGGATTAATGTTTAAGTATTGAGTTTCATAAATAGAACATTGCACTTGTTTGGGTGAGGGAGGGGGGGGGGGGGCAAATCATCCTCATGTAATACCCCCATCCATAAACGTTATTCTCTATAGCAGCGAAAAACATTACACTCATATATTGTTTGCTTGTGATTAAAGAATCCTGGATTCATTGTTTGACCTAATTTCCACCAGTGAACCATTTTGCCCACTCGGAACATCCTTCGGCTATCTTCGCTCGCTACCGGTCGGCTTTGTATTTCACGCACGTAAATCCCCGAAGTTATCAGAGTGTCATTTTGCCCTGACAAAGTTTGTAAAGATGGGTGTAGAAATGGGTTCTAATCCCAGGAAATGATAGAAAATTCGAAGTGAGTTGTTGATTTGTTGAAATATGTTTTTGTGTATTGTCTTATACATGTACCATGGTTACATGTTTAGCAATAATAAGCGGAGGCCAATTTGTGCCATGGGTGGAATTTTAATATTTCAGTAGTAAGAACTTGGTTTTGAGACGGGAGATCTCTATCTCAAAGAAAACCAAGCGTATGTTTTAAAATCATACTTTTTTTTAGCAAAACGATTTGTAAAGATTCGAAAAGTGCTTGATATTCTGACTTCAAATCGAAGATAGTCAAATACGTCAAACAGATTTGTCAAACTTCGTATGATGAACAGAAACGACACTCTCACAAATCCATGTAGAGATCGGTTTCACTACTTTCTCTTTTTCTCTTTGAGAGAGAAGGTAGATTAGTTCAGATGTCGAATCGGCCATTCATTTTTATCACACCGACATGTAGGCCTACTCACGGGGATCCCCATCCGTGGTGAATCCCTTGTGATAGCAGATTCGACATCAAATATGTTCTTTTAGAGTGTTTGGGAACATATAGAACAGAGAATTAAATATCATACACATTATAAATTCTCAGTAGGTTTCTTACAGTTTGCTATGCGCGCAAATAAAGGGCGGCGGCTCTCGAGCCATGTCTTGCTTTGAAGATCTCGTGGAATGGCACGAGATCTCAATTGATAACCCAGGCTGAAGGCGTCAGTGTCCTGAATATGGGCTAATGTGACCTTTCACATGTCCTATTCATAGACTTCTGGTAGGACATAGTTTTGCAATCCCGGCCCTTTTTCCGAACAACGACTTAACGTTTCCGTCAAGATACAAGGTACCGCAATTGAAACTATCCAAAATATATGGTCATAGTATATTGACGACTGACAGGAGCTTAGCCTTGGTCAGTAGAATTTTCTGGAATCCTTTTGTAACACATTGACAATGGTTACGCATCTTAACTATGGCAAAAACATCATAGTATATTGATGTGATTGTCAGTATCCACATATATTGGCCATAGAGTTTGGTTGATTGATTGATTCTTTGGTGTTTTACGCCGCACTCAAGATTATTTCACTGATATGGAGGCGTTGCCAGTTTTATTGTGAGAGGAAACCGGGCTCTGTGCCCGGAGGAAACCCACGACCTTCCGCTGGTAACTGGCAACCATCCCACGTAGGTCGTTCGAGTGAAAACCCAGTCAGAAAATTTTCCAATTTTTGGACTGAGTGGGATTCGAACCCGCGACCCATTGGTGGAAGGCTGTTCGGATTGAACGTCCAACGTTCTACCTACTGAGCCACGGAGGCCCCTCAAAGAGTTTTGATATTCCCAACTAGATACAAGGACCGTCAATAGATATTCCTTAATTTTCCTCTTATGTATCTTTTTAGATTTTTTTAATTTAAAATCTAAACTAAACAACAAAATAGAATGAAATGAGGCCATGTGATGCCAATGAACTATCCAATATATCTCAAACCGATAAATGTGGCCACGAAAGTCTGATTGATTAGATTGATTGATGCTATCTCACAATATACACCCCAGATATTTCAAGGCAGTCCTTGAGAATTATTAGAAATTTTTCCGTATTATACACTGTAAAATGTGACCCGTAAATTTTACGGTAGAATATTGACAGCTGCCAGCTTTCTACCGTAAAAATAAGGGTAGACCGTAAAATCATAAGTTACGGTATACCGTATTTTTTACCGTAAACGCACGGCATTGTTATCGTAAAAAGGACGGCATTATATTGAAAATTGGGGGAAACCAGGGGACTATGAGTAATACCCCCAGACTATTCCACATGTGAGAGATATTACATGATATTGTAAGATATAAATTTTCCTTGAGACAGGACTGCTTCCAGTGGACACAACTGGATTCCATTTATATTACCCAGCCTGTCGCTTTATAATGACACTGAACTAACCAATCCAACTAGCCACATTCCTAATCAGTGAATGTGAAAAAACACTATGAAATCAGCAGGCTAAGAAATACAGGACTTTAAATCTTCAACCCCAGCATGGATCTGTTAATGTAGATTTTCAAATGTTATGTACCCCCAACGAAATAGTAAAACTGACTACTTCTGCAAGTTGACAAACATATATTTATTTGAAAAAAATGCTGATGAAAGATCTCTTCATACCCTCCCTTAGGGCAGGTATCTCTATCTACACTTTCTAATACAGCTATGTTAGATTAACTATCTTAGCCTATAATGACATTTTTTTCTTTTATTAAATCGCCTACGGCGGGATTCGAACCTCTAACCTCCCATACAGGAGCTGCGTACAACTACATGCGCACTAGCCATAATCGTAGCCTTTTAAGGCACACTTGCCTTGAAAATCGGGAATATTGTTTACATTAAAAAAGAAAGACCGTTTTCTGTATTTTTCCCAGACAATATAAGTTATGAACTTTCTATTTTTACCAAAATTTAAAAGTTTGGACGTCACTTTGTATTTTTAATTTGAATTTGAAAATTTGAATTGTTAGGTACCCGGAACGTAAACAAACCAAACTGCTCGCCGGGGCGCATTTATGTTTCAGTCGAGTGAGTGAACTAACGGCACAGTGTAATTTTACGTAGGCCTATTTATCTGAGAAATACAGACTGACGATCGATCGGTTAACAGCGACTGGAAAAGCCTGCTGATAATTGTTTGAGTGTAAACCACAGAAAAAAGGCCTGAAATGAGAGTAATCCAAAACGAAAGTTGACCGACACTGATCGTTGTTGTTGTAATCAGGCTTCGATTCTTCGTTTGTTTTTCACCCCATTTCTACATTCTAAAGCTAACTAGACATGTTTTATGTGTCCTATCTTTAAGTTTAGTGGTATTAGTCGTACTAAGCTCATGTAAATTGGTTTTCTTAGCAAATTTAAACAGGCTACGGCGGCAAGTGGGCTTTTAACCACTAGACTAGCTACAAATATGAAGGATTAGTGGCCACATTTCCATGCCTTACTAGTGCTTCGGTGTGCGCATGCGCACTTCCGTTTTTTGCGCCCTTTGACCCGCAATGACGTATTTTGGACGAATCCTTCACGGAAACAACTGAGGAGATCAGATCTCGTTAGCTCGGAAACGACAACTCTGTCTCAAAGTTATTTTACGGTACACGACCGTAAAGCTTCCACTGAAGTATAAAACGGCAATTTACCGTTAATTATAAAATATTCTACTGTAGAATTGACGGTAAACGGTTACAGTGTAGCACTAGGCAGTCTTTGACTTAGACAATGAATTCTTTGCGACTTTCTTTGAAACATGATTGTTATAAACCCACTATTAAGCAGTTGATCTATGCCTTTTTTTCTTCATGGTTTTGGTATATTTTAAGTTTTTGCCGTTACTCGTCTTTTTAAAAAAAATTGTTACTAGGAATGGGAATCAAGGAGAATCCACTAATATGCTGTTACTTTTCTTGTTTATTGAGGAAGGGGGGGCTCTATATGTGATGGACGACAGGCGGTCTGTCCTTTAATTCAGACACCTCGAAACTACATAAGTTGAGAATGTTATCAAATTGACCGATTGCTTAATGACGTCACTTGGAATTTACGCGCAAAGCATTTTGGGGGATTGAGGGACAATTTTAAAATTAAGCAGAAGAAATATTACTGTATCGAGAAGAAGACGTAAAAGGCGTAAAGTTACAAGAAAATGTGTGGATAAAAACATCAATGTTTTCCAAAAAAGTGACATCTTACCAATTAACAAAATGGCGAACTGAGGTACATTTTACCCAGAAAGCTTTGCGTACATCTATGTGACGTCATCGGGCTCGGCCTGCATGTTTTTCGTCGCATTCCAGATGAAGCCACTTACCTTATTAGCCACACGTATTACATTTGAACACGCTAACAATGAGCGAAAGTCGTTAACGGTGACGAGATATATCGACCTTCAGGTGAAGGATGAATTTTCTTGCCACTGATATACACTGTAATACAGTCTCTGAAGGTTAAAGATTGGAAGAGAGAATAGAATTTGACACATTCTGTGTTTGATTAAAACAGACAGATCTGTTATGTACCGTGGTGTCTGTAAACACCAACATTCATCATGTGCCGTTACACAAACGTCCATACTTCCAGATATTTTGCTCTACTGTTTTGAGAGAACTTCTAAAGGAGGCTGTTAAGACCCCCCTCGTTATCTCAGCGGTTTAGAATGTTTGCATTAGAAATAAAGAATATTTAATCTGATGACTATCTTTTAAAGTTTTATACTACATTGGTTAATTAGATAGTGATACGATGTGCCAGTCCAGATATCTCCAGCGTGACAATTGTCCGTGTTAAAACCATCTAATGCGTACATGGTCCGATGGCAGAATATCAATTTATTACTTGGAATGCATGGTGTGAAATTACCTGGGGTTTTCTTTAACATGATTTAAGTTGTTTCAGGTATCTGTTCCACATTTTTACGCCTCGTCCCTTTGTCGAATTTGCTCCTTTAGTCTTTGTATTCTTACTTCAACGCCTTGTAAACCTCTTCTTTCCTAGTTTTAGCAGCTTCTTGTATCTTTGTATGATTGTTAATTATTATTAATTTATATACGGTGATTTATTGTATACAAAGCCCAGATTGTCCGAGGTAAGCCAACTGGTGGCAAGCGAAGACAGTTTGTTCAGACAGGGCGCACGTACTTGTTTTGGTCAATCCTCGCGGCTCTGAACTTCTGATGGACATGATACTTTGATCAGACTATCGATGAATTACAATTCCTTGTTTGGCTATAGATATCCTGAATGTGGTTTTTGAACACCTCAGTGGCATGGCTTCTATTGACTAATCGTCTATTCACGTTGGAAAAATCGTTTTCTCTGTTTGCTTTAATCTACAGCTTTGTTCGTCTTGTCGTAATTAACAACCAATCATTTAATAAATCTCTCGGTCATTTTCCTTTCCTAATTACCGTTTCTATACCTTCAGGTGATATCCACGTGCTTTTTACCAGAGGGATTTCTAGGTCAGACCATTATAATTGGCCCCGCCCATAATTACAGGTGGCCTCGGATTGTCCACTCTATCTAAAACAAGATGGCAGCACCCATGGATGTCAAGGCAAAATATAAAATGGATGAGGGAATATCGGATATCTTTCTGTATGTGGGAGAGTTGCCAGGTAATCGCCGAAGGTCGGGCGTTTCCTCGACGCAATGAGCCCAATGAGCTCCATTAAACCAGGCAACGCTGCCATATAAGTAAAATGATCTTGAGTGCTGCGTAAAACCTCAATCAACCCATAATTAAAACCCATTCTTGAGACGACTTACATTTATTTATTTAACATTTTACGTGGTGATTAACTTAAGTGTATACATTTTTTTTCTTTCAGAGGACTGTCTGGGTTGCAAAATCCTTATTCAACGAGTTATGGGGATTATATGACCTGGTAAGATCGTAAACTGTATGTAACATCTGCTGATTTTCCAAAAGTTTGTATAAAAAAAACGAATTCTTAAAATAAATAAGGTAAAAGGTTAATAGGAAAATGTTATGAAGATGAAAAAGCAGTCTGGTCTGTTCAAGATGTTTGAATACTTCATAAAAATGAGAATGAAAAATAAAATGATATAAGCATAGATAACAGAAGAAATATTGAAACTGTTTATTTTCCAATGGCCATCTTTCCGATTGCCGTGGCATTATCACATTTTGTAATCAAAACCATCAAAACAATCTTATTATGTATATTAACAAGAGTTACTCCTGCGCAGATGTGGAGCAAATCCATATACTGCTCCAAGCTGTTCTATAAAAAAGTAAAATGCTCCACGGAAAGGTATTCAAAACGAATCGGATTAAAGTAAATAAAGACACTTTTATGTTGTATCGGGATTATTTAAAACATACGAAGTGATTGTTTTCATACAGTGATTGTTTTCATACAATCACTATAATCACTGCAATCACTGTAAAAACATCATTGTAAACCTACACTAAACTGAAATGCATTGCATAACAAAGACATGTACTGAAAACATTTCCTCTATAAATCGGCTATTTTACTGAAATTCATGTAAATTTACAAAATTCACCATAGTTATACATATACAGTATTTAAAAAAATACCCAAGTGTTGTAGTTTTACAGTTCATACTGTAAAGCATTTTGTTAACTTATTTAACTATTTTGAATCTATGGTAATTATCGATTTTTTTTATTTCAATCCAATCATATCCAGATTGCTCCCACATGTCATCAAGAGGGGGTGGGGGTGGAGGGGGGTCTCATTTATCTTAAGTAATGTAGATCTGTTGATTAAATACTTTAGTTAAAACTGTTCATTGTGTAGGCCCCTTTACAGGAACAGAACATGTTTTGATGATGTCCGTATTTCGGAAACAATCTACATTCATTGTCGGTAAAAATTCAATTTTTTTTGTTAAAGAAAATCCACTGTTTGACCAATAGTTCACGCTAAATTTAACAGTTCTTCGCTGATGTTGTACCATTGTCCAGATTTATTGGTCCGCTCTTCTATTTTTGGATAAATTATATTAGGAAAGGTGGTTAAATATTTAATGCAATATAAGCAATGTAAAGCGAGATCAAAATGATAAACAAAATGCCAGCTATTCTAACTGAATAACACTGTTCGTCAAGATTCTAAACAATTTCGCCTTCTTCGAAATGAAATAATCTTGCCTGATTGTTTTCCAAACAGAATAAGTTGGGGACTTTCCATGTTTGCCAAAAATCAAGTACATTTGTATTTATGAACACTAAAACACACGGACACAGGGACAATCTTCTTGTCTAAAATAACCATGGAGACAAGCGTCTAGTTGTGTTAAAGAGGTATATCATGTAGACCTTTATAGCTAATCATAAGTTGTAATAAACTAAACCTATGATAATTCATTAGGTTGACGACTGACAGGTTAGTAGAATATTCTGGAGCACTATGTAATACATTGACAATGCCTACACATCTTCAGCTATGGCAAGAATATCAGTAGACTGAGATTCCCCCAGAAAAACCTAGGTCGAAGGCAGACAAGAGAGTTTAGCCCTAAGCAGTATATCTTTCGAACACTTGTTCTTTTTATAAGCAACGACTGGCCTCTAAGTCAGAGGTTGAGCCATTTGACTTAATTTGAAATAGTTTGTATTCTTCTTCAATCTTGGCTGAAACACAAATGGCATTATAGGTTTTTTTTCCGAAAACACAAATGCCATAGTTTTTTTAAGTTGTATTGGTAGGCCGTGGTTGTCTGTTTCATATCTGAAGTCCTTAGAAGAGAATTTTCCAGGGTTTATTGCGATATTTTGCTTGGAAAACTGTGACTTTTAGCTATTACTCTAGGCCGTCATTTTGAAGATGACACCAAGCCTGTATTATGAAGGTCGCTAAATTTTACAGTATAGCTAACATTAGGGCCAAACGAACACCATGATCATTTAATCTCTTATACCTGTACTTGTTGGCTGCTTTACCTGAGCGTCTTTTACCTATCCTGCTATGAAAACCAAGGTAAAAGCAAAGAGAGTAGATTGACAAGAGTGGTCACTTTGTCCGCGCCATGTTGAATTTGAACTGACACGATTTGATTATTAGGAACCTCCTTTCTATAGGGGCGCCTAGCAGTCGAATCGTATACAGTCGGAACACCCTTCCGCTTGGGGACCAGAAGAACATGCCGGCAATGCTGATTGGACGAAGTGACCACTCTTGTCAATCTGCTCTCTTTGGTAAAAGTTCACCATGCTTCTTATGTTTGTTTCTGGGATATCACAAAAACGTTCTTTCGTTTTTACGTAAAAAAATGGTCATAAAATTAAAATCAATAAAATTAAATTTTGATTACGAAAAGGCTGGAGTATCGTCACACTTCCCAACTGTATGATAGCACCTGCGAGACAAAGGGTGAAGTTCAAAAAAAAATTGCGGCGTCTCCAAATATGGAACTCTATTTGCTTGCCGTTTTTCTCTCTTTTTATGTTAACTTTTTCTGGAGAGCTATAACTATTTACCTGTTAAATAAAAAGTTCGGCCAAATGTTTTCAAGCCTGTTTGTTGTCATAGATCTAACAATTATAGTACATCAAACATGCAACAAATTTTTACTAAGTGAATTGTCAAAGGGAGATAACAACTTGAAGTGTGACCACAAGGTTATTTCCCTTTTGATTAAGGAGTTAATATTTCTTTTTGTTTAAGATATCACAAGTACATCCTATTACACCATTAAGCAAAGGGTCTCTTCCGAGTCCGATTCGTTGTTCCCAATTGAAGAGTGGAATCACATGTTATCAAATTCTATACCCATCGGTTTAGAATACGAGAACTATTAAATTCACATTTTTGATAATTTCTGATCGTTACGTCAGTAAGAGGATTTGACGGCCATCGAAAAATTAAAGGATTGGCGTTGGAATGAGGACAATCCATACAGTATGTGGCCTTTTCGAACCGAAAACGTGTTCGAAAAGTAAACAAAATTTAAACAACCATTCATTCATTCTAAGCCAAAGTTAGTTCAAAACAATACTTTAATGTACATTTTCGAGACTAGAAGCACTAAAAAGCTTCTGAATTATACGTCTTTAGAAAAATAGCCCATAATTTCAACATTATGTTTTAACGTCAAAATATCAACATTTTGGCAGCTCATGCCACTTTAATCTAAGGAATAAAACAGCCCGCTACACACACATAGGTGTCAATTGTGCAGTTGTTACCCAGAAAACCGTTGCCACAATGGGGATGAAGTAAAACGGCAAGTTCGGAATACCTTGATCAATGGGAATAATTTATGACCCTAACTAATGTGACGTCATCAAACAATGGCTCCTTTATCTTCAATTTCTTTTCCAAATAAGTGTTGGTTAGAAACCATTTCAGCGGTACCAGGCTGAAGCATGGACCTTGTATTTGAATTGCAATCTATTCAGTCACATATCAATGATACCATAGTACATGTATACCATCTGTTTTCTGAGATAAACGTTACTGTCACTTATAAAATAGTGTCATTGGGAATAATTTGTGACAAAACTGATCCTAGCTAATGTGACGTCATCAAGCAATGGATCATTTGTCTTCAATTTCTTTTTCAAATAAGTGCAGGTTAGAAACCATTTCAGCGGTACCAGGCTCAAGCATGGACCTTGTATTTGAATTGCTATCTATTCAGTCACATATCAATGATACCAGAGAATACCATTTGTTTTTCCGAGATAAACGTTACTGTCACTTATAAAATAGTGTCCATGCTATATTTTTGTAAACGTTACTCGTCTTTATCAAACGGAACAGCCGAGGATTGTTACAATTAAGGAAGAACATTGGTATCCGGAGAGTAGTGTAAACGTTGAAATAACGGCGCTGTGACGTTTTATTCCCTGCTGATTTGATAGGGATATTCCATCGATACCATTCGGGTCGGGTCTTTCCTTTTGAACGATGAAATGTGCCAAATCAAATTCAACCCTTGTCACCCCAAGGATACTGTCTTCACAAAACCCGTCACTCCTACATCAGACTGACCTTGCCCTTTCAGGAACGCCATTTTGAAATGTATCTATCCGCGGAGATTGGTCTTCGGAGCCGTCTGGAACAACTCTAAAAATATATACACAAGGAAAAAAGTTAAACACCCCATGCTGAAATTAATCATTATAAATCTGCATTATTGTTAGCTGTAATGCCAGTTATGATGGTGATAAGAATGATGTTCTATTGAACAATTGTGGCAATTCGTGGGTGACAGTAACGCCAAAAACTGCATGTAATGCGACAGGAAATGTTGTTTTTTTTCGTGCAATTACGCAAATTTAGTATGCTTTCCCCTAAATGTTTTGTACTTAAGGCCGGTTTTGTGCAACGTGGACCTGCTGTGAACATGACACGGCGGAGGGTATCACAGGGGCAAAAATGGCAAATTGTCGGTATGCAGGCCTGAGGGAAAGGAGAGTCATCGACGGATACGTTTGGCTTTGTGTTTAGCACGACGAGGTTGGAATTTGAGGACCTGGCGAAGAATCCATTGGTCGGACGAAAATCGTTTCTTGCCCAACGTCACGGATGGGCGAACGAAGGTTTGGACGCACAAAAACATCTATCCATATGTTCCTTGTGGAGAGGGCTCTATGATAACAGAATTCCAGATCTGTCCGAAGAAGTAGGGTTTTTGTTACCCTTATAAAAAACACATAAAATGACTATACCAGCAAATTCCTTTAGTCAACCCACACCTAATCCCTAACTCCTCGCTGTTTCACGGTTTCGGGAGTTGAAGTAAATGAAATCCACTCATTTCTAATAACATGTGTTAGATTCGGATGCCATATTTTGAGTTCAGTGTTTGAAGTAGCATGGGCTGCCAAATACAAGGACAATCATTGTCTGTATTCTTGTCAACAAGTGCCGATACAAAGCGTGTGGATGTGCGTTACGATGTTTTTTATGCTAAAAAAACTCATACATCCCGGCTATTTGATTTTTTTCTGTTATTGATACACATCTTTGGTTTGTACCGCTTGCTGGCTTTAACGATATTTTTATCCCCATTGTCAAGGTACTTCACCACCTGCCATTTTAATAGTTTTGCTCTTAAATGTAACTCTCGAAAAAAATTATTGTCATAAATTATAAAACTTAAAAAGATACTTGCCTTGCTGTTAGTTTGGCTTTTCTAGATTTTGTGATGTGACGAAAGAAAAGGACGAAAATGACCAACAACGCCAAGAGACATATACCGGAAACAGTAAAACCACCAATGGCTGACTTTTTCCATGATTGTTGGGATTGTCGCTGTGAAATAGCTTCCTTACAGTCTGTACTGCCGAGAACAAATTCATCGCCAATGTCACATCTACAACAATTGCAATGATTCATAAACAATAAAAGCACAGTTTGTTTGGAATCGCTGTCTTTATATTCACTTAAATGGATAAAATTTACATGCCAACAAGGTATCTTTTCTCCAAACATGAAATCGATCGATTGTAAGTGAATTATGATTGTCGATACAGTTTCTTTTAAATAGCAACGATTCTTAGTGGGTTTAGCTTGGTATACCTTTAGAATAGAGCTACATATACAATTTTTACTTTCCGTGTGCACGTGTGTTTTAGTGTTTCCAAAATTAACTGCATAAACCATTATAATTAAACAGGTATACCAAAGATTGCTAAGCAGACTCAAGGCAATAACTGATACCGTCCTTTTGTATTGTTTGCCATTTGTAAGTCTTATTTTGAACGCATTTGTCATGTTCGCTATTCCACAGGGCTGAAAATGTAGTTCTGTTTTTTAAAAGATAAATGGTTGTTTTCTCAAAAAATGGTCCAAATCCCAACAAGTTATATTGTCTAAAATGTCAGCAGTCAAAGATGCCCATTGGTCCTTGATTGATACAATAATGTTCGTTAGAAAATATGATGGTATTTAAAATTAATAAATTATCACTAGTTTTCTCCCGTGGTAAATTGTCCGGTTTCCACTCCAAGTAAACTTGGTAACTTCCCCATAAAATCCAGGAGTTGCAACCCATAAAAAAACGTGTTCATTTATTAAATAGCATGACCAACTCCTAAATGCCATTACAGCTGTAATTCAACTAATTTTGAATGCGGTGTGAAACACCAATCCATCAATCTGAAGGCCTGTAGAAACTCACACACATATGGGTTTGAAGTTTTGGTCCAGCGTACAGTGATTGTTCTCGCCACAGTTGATAGAGCCACACAGTGAAACACAAACTGTTTCATCCATCGTCAGACAAGTGTAACCCTTATCACAGACCTTCAGTTCCCTGCACACTGACTCAGCAGCTAAAACAGTAAAATCATCTAATATAATGTTCACAGAAGTAATTCATCTGCATGTGTCCGGTTTTTACGGATGCTTGTGGTAGAATTACCACCGAGCCTGATGGCGTCACATAGATTTACGCAAAGCTTTCTGGGTAAAATGTACCTCAGTTCGCCATTTTGGTACAATTTTGGTGCAACCGTTGACATATATTACTAAATAGATATGTAAATTACATTGCCAACTTTTAAATGTAATTCAACAGTTAGAGCGTTTGAAATAAATCAATGCTGCTTTAATAGCATATATTAACTGGATTTAATCTGCACATACAAAATATTAAGAAAACTTAAAACGGTGAGTATTAAATGCTTTCACGTTCGCTTATACCTTTTAAATCTGAATGGACAGAGCGCCAACGGGCACTGCTGCTAACGAGGAAAAGTTGACCCAATATCCGGAAATCAAATAAACTTTGGACGCAGGTTGACAAAGTGTAGGTCCATCTTTTAGCGTTGAAATCTCAACGAAAATGGTGTACATGTATGATATTATGGACGATATTTTCGAAGGAAACTATATCATAGCTGCTAGACTTGCACACCGTCAAACATAAGAAAGCCATTATTCAGATATTTGTTCTTTTGGAATAGTTATGATATTCGAAATGAATCCTGGGTGTTTAATTATTTTTTTTTTATTATTTGAAAACAATTTCGGATTGTTTAGGTCACATTTTTTGTTCATTCTATTCACAATCCGTTTTTTCAGCCATTACCACTGTATTAATAAGAAAGTTTGAAATTTCATTATAAAACATTTTATTACCTTGACCAATCTGCTGGTAGATCTGAGAACAATTGTTGAGATCCGAAGGTGAATTCGCCATTGAAAATGCACAAACCTTATCTTTGACAGTTTTCGTGTCAGTCAATAGACTGGCTATCATCACCGATACCTCGAGTATATTCTTTTGGCTTAAAATAAAATAGAAAAGCGCTCAAGTTAAATGTATATAGAGAATGGTTATTAATATATATAAAAAACAGAGACAACGAAATGTACTTACCTTGAATCCCAATGTACGATTCGCAAATCTTGTGTTTTGTTCATGCTACTATTCCCCTATGAAAGTGACAACGATTGGATTAAGCATTCAGTAGGGTACAAACTAAAATATATTTCTAACAACATTGGATTGTGATTATGTCATAATTTCCTGAATAAATATGCCGATTCTAGTACACTATTTATATAGCCTAACATAAATCTTTGAAGCTGCGACATGTGGCTCTTTATTGTGAAAATTTTTTAAAATTCAAACTTTTCTCGATGGACAAGAGAGCGTTGGGGAACCCCTATGTTCACACTAAATGAGATAAATAGCAAGCATATGTTTATTATTCTCTTTCAACGAAAATAATCGGACATTTGAAAGTCCTTGCCGCTGTAAGACAGTTGCATATTTACCTATTTAATCTTATATAACGATAGCTACATGTATGTCATGAAAAGGAAATATACCCAAAATTCGATATATGACGGGATGTTAAGGCCCGTTCACACTGTGCGATTTGTCGTATCGACTTGTAGGATGCGATGAAAATTAATGCTTCTAATTGGTGAATAAGATTTAACAACCAATCAAAAGCACTCTTTTTAATCGCATCCAACAAGTCGATACGACAAATTGCACAGTGTGAACGGGCCTTTACACAGTGGGCTTGAGTAGATCCATCGATGAGGGATGTTCGCAATTAAAATGTAGATTGTCCTTAAACGATTATCTGTTTCGTTAATACCACAAAAATATTTTAGTCTGGTGTTTTAATACTTTTTTCAGAAATTCTAAACTTACAATATTCAGAGTGTATGGCCTTCCTTTAATGCTCGAAGACAGTGAGATATTGATCCGTAAAGTCTTGAATCTAACCAAATCTGGAATACAAAATACATACATCTGAATAAATGTGTCCGTTTGTTCAATAAACCTCAATATCTCGGCTATGAAAGCACAGATTTACACTCGATATTATACTCATCGAAGATATTCCACAATAAACTTACCTATGTTTGGTTGTTTGATAGAAATTGGAGCTTTGTTTTCCATGATCCCTGCAATACTTTCCCACATTGCTGATCTCTCTGTTGGTCTTTGAGTATTGGATGATGTGTGAGATGCAGTGAATGGCGGTGAAGTGAATGGTTGGGGTGTCGGCTCCCGAGACACTGCCGGAGAGGGTTCTGCTGGCGGTGAAGTGGATGGTTGGGGTGTCGACTCCCGAGACCCTGCCGGAGAGGATTCTGTTGGCGGCGAAGTGGATTGTTGGGATGTCGGCTCCCGAGACCCTGCCGGAGAGGATTCTGCTGGCGGTGAAGTGGATGGTTGGGGTGTCGACTCCCGAGACCCTGCCGGAGAGGATTCTGCTGGCGGCGAAGTGGATGGTTGGGGTGTCGACTCCCGAGACCCTACCGGAGAGGATTCTGATGGCGGTGAAGTGGATGGTTGGGGTGTCGGCTCTCGAGACCCTGCCGGAGAGGATTCTGCTGGCGGTGAAGTGGATGGTTGGGGTGTCGACTCCCGAGACCCTACCGGAGAGGATTCTGATGGCGGTGAAGTGGATGGTTGGGATGTCACCTCCCGAGACCCTGCCGGAGAGGATTCTGCTGGCAGTGAAGTGGATGGCTGGGGTGTCGGCTCCCGAGACCCTGCCGGAGAGGATTCTGCTGGCGGCGAAGTGGATTGTTGGGGTGTCGACTCCCGAGACCCTGCCGGAGAGGATTCTGCTGGCGGCGAAGTGGATGGTTGGGGTGTCGACTCCCGAGACCCTGCCGGAGAGGATTCTGATGGTCTTATTTCCGGAGATGATGATTCTGCTGTCCATGTTGTTTCCATTGTAGATTGTGTAGATGTTATTTCTAACATCGAATCAGGGGTTGTAGACAAATCTTCCGCTTGTGTTGATCGGGGCGATGTTGTTTGATGCGATGTGGCCACTACTCCCGTCGCCATTTCGGTTGATTGAGGCTGAGCTGATCGGGAATTCGTGGCTGACAACCCTATCTGTGTTTGAAATGATGCTGACATATTTCTTGCAGGTGGTGTTGAAAATTGTGATGATGTATTTTGTGTAAGCGAGGTCAATGTTCCTATTCCAAACGATCCTGTGCTAATTACTTGGGTTGACAATGTTGTCGTCGGCTGTGATGATGTTATTGCCACTGGTCCCATTGGAACTGAAAATGAATTGGTGAAAAGGGGGACACTTTTAAAGAAAATAAGTTTTAAGACCAGGCTTAATTTAATGTAGTTATTCTAAAATTCTAATCTCTGTTAATAGTTTTACTGCATAGGCATTTTTGGTCGAACCATTCTAGGGGCTACGGTGGTCCAGTGGGTTAGAGTGATCGTCCCTCAGTCCCACACAGACCTTCCATCGAGTCGGCGCGGGTTCGAATCACGCTCAGATCAAATAAAAATTGATAATTAATTGAGTGGATTTTCACTCGGTTGCCGTACGTGGAAAAGTTGCCAGGTACTCTCCAAAGGTCGAGGGTTTCCTCCGGACAATGGGCCCAGTTTCCTCCACTACAAAATCTGGCAACGCGTCAATATACCTGTCTTGCCTGTCGTGTTATTTGTTTGGTTAGTAACGATTTCATATATCATATGAATAGATACATGGGTATATTCACAGAAACCCCGTCGCGATTTGATATAAACATTGATATATCCTTTATATATGAATGTGACTGACATAAATATATACCATAAATTTGATCTTATCATTTTTTTAATTGTGTCCGTTACTGGCTCACATCTCGATCAGTTCGTATGGTTAACTGTCATAATTTTAACATGAATCCTTAAGATTTCCAAGGCACTTTAAACGCTCAACTTTTCTTTCGGAATTTATGAAAAAAATCCATGCCAGTGCCAATGTAACAGTTTTATTTTAAAAATTTGAATAGATTTCTAATAATTTATTAAATTCAGTTGTGATATGTAAGCTTCCTTTTTTTGTTTATTTTTTCAAACATTTTCTAAATACTAAGGGTAGAGCTACTCACCAGTCCGACTGTTACAGCTTGGAACATGAATACTCGCCAATAGAAAAAGAAGCTCACTCGTTAATGTCGTCGTTAGAAAACAAACCTTCATATTTGTAAATATCTGAAATTATAAGTGTTATTTTCGTGCTCAGTGGTTTAATAACTTTTACACGGACTCAATGTTAGTGACCGTAATCGCCCCTGAACAGTAATATTTGTAAAATAAATTTGAAAATAAAAGTTTTATTTCGTTATTAGTGCTTAGGTGATGTACGTGGTACTTTATATTAGTTCACAGGATGGTGGATGAGCAATGATAACTGTAGTTGATTACAGTATTCCAAGACTATCAGCGTCACCCAGTGTGATATACACTTCCTTCAGTTGCAAAGTCCTGGTGAATCCCGATTCTCGACAAAAACTAATCTATTTCAAGCTTTATATTTCAACTTGTTTGAGGGGCATTTAGAAGTTGAAAGGTTAACAATAAGGTGAAGAATTACTTATGGATAACAACTTCTTGGTTTATTGTGTGACGACGTTTCGATGTAGTTCTTACATCGTTATCAAAGTCAATGAGTTGAGTTTTAAGACTTTGATAACGATGTAAGAACTACATCGAAACGTCGTCACCCAATAAACCAAGAAGTTGTTATCCATAAGTAATTCTTCACCTTATTTATAATTCAACTTGTTTGAGGGGCATATAGAAGTTGAAAGTATAACATTAAACAAAACTCTTTCTGGATTTACAACTTGTGTTATATTTAGGTGCAACGTTTCAAAGTCTTAATGTAAACATTCCTCACTTAACCTCTCGTAAATTGACTGAAGCTGTTCAAATTAGACGACACAATCCACAAATGAACAGAGATCAAGGTTTCTTTATTCCTTATGCCTACAATGATTTAATTCTTTAGACACAAACTGTTTCATCCAACTGTGCATTTGTTAATTAGTTAATCATATCCAAAACTTTATCACTTTGCCTGCATGTTTTGTTTTCTCACTATATCTGTTAATCCTACTTAAAATTTTATGTTTTCCAGTAATTATTCAGTCAGGTTCTGTTGTCAAACGTTATGTAATTTTCTGTCCATTTTTATTTATCTGTTTACTAAGCTGTTATCACTTTACACAGTGATGTTTTCATAATCTAATGAAGTTTTCATAAACCTTAAAAGTTTTCATATTCAGTACACTGCTTAACTCAATGTTTATTTACATACCCCCTTCACCTGTATATATATTCTCTGTTCCTTATATGTTGATCATATGCTTGAAAACGATGTCCGAATAGACATTGAAACGTTGTGCATAAATATAACAGAAGTTGTAAATCCAGAAAGAGTTTTGTTTAATGGTTTATAATTCAAGTTGAAGCGAAATCTAATAATTAAGACTGCAGCTCGTATAACATTTGCTTTACCAGACCAGGATACATAGCCTATACCGATTGGAGGTTTTTGGCCACTTTTAAATGAACGTAGCCTCAATGAACTATATGCGTGGAATGGAGGTCACATGGTATTTGATGTGCATTGAATGCCACCATTACTAAGAGATGGTGTAATGTCCATCTAGATATGTCATGCACGCTCGCTTCAACTATCAATGGCGGCACATTTTACAAAGTCAGATCCAAACCAGCCAATGAGACGTGTCCATTCCACGCGTATAGTTCGTTGTGAATCGAAGGATCAAAAGCATATTCCTTTTATCCAAAGATGGTATAAGTTTTACGTATAAATTTATGAAACAGAAAAAATAGAGAATCCTCGGACCAGTGGGCCTTTGGACTAGTAAAACATCAACTACATTGTAGTGAACCTTCTCCTTCGGGCGTGTTAACCATAAAACTAGTTTTAACCTTCGGGCCAAAAGTGAACCATTCCCAAAGTCTATATGCTTTAAAATAATGCCTTTTATCATTAATATTATAGATGCGTAACCATTGTCAATGTGTTACAAAAGGATTCCAGAAAATTCTACTGACCAAGGCTAAGCTCCTGTCAGTCGTCAACCTAATGAAATATCATAGGTTTGGTTTGTTACAACAATTTATGGGGTATAAAGGTCTAAATGATATACCTCTTTTTAACACAATTAGAAACTTGTCTCCATAGTTATTTTAGACAAGAAGATTTTCTCTGTGCCCGTGTGTTTTAGTGATCATAAATATTAATTTTATATATGTATATAGCTCCTATGTAGTGTCCATTAAATTCTTACAAGGAAAATGTCGCCATGACATCACGTGAAATAACTCAGTCGTCGCCATGGTACTGAGAGTAAACAAAAGATAACGCCACTTAATCTATATTTTTTTCCCGATGAATAGCCCCCCCCCCCCCTCCCCTCAATATATCTGCTTTATGAAAAAACACCATCCAATTTTATTATCCCCTACTTATATTCAAACTTTAAATTAAAGTTTGTCTTAAACAACATAATATAAGACATAAAAGAACGCACTTGGTAGCTTAAAAAAATATGACATATATCTGTTACATATATACTTCTATGTAACATCTAAGTGGGATGGTTAACAGTTACCACCGGAAGGTCGTGGGTTTCCTCCGGGCCTAGAGCCCGGCTTCCTCCCACAATAAAAGTCGCAACGCTGCCATATAAGTGAAATAATCTTGAGCGCGGCGTAAAACACTAAACAAGCAATCAATCTATGTCTCATAAATTAGTTAACTACGGCACATGCCAGTATACTGGTTTAGTTATAGCGTCATTTAATAGAGATACCATAAATGAATAAAGTTACCAAAGAAAACTGTACAGAAAGTGAAATATATAGCCCAATGTTGTTTACATATCCCTCAAATTTACCTGAATGTCAACCGCCATGCCGTCCCAGTACTATACCTCGGGTTAAAGACGCTGTACATACCCAGAGTTGTGATAAACTGAAGGGTTTATTTCCTGTATGGTGTCTCCGTGACAGGGAATAACCAGCGTATGAGAAGAACTTGACTTAAGATACCATATCATGTGACCACGACAATACAATCACGAATCTTCTTTTTTTTTTCATCGCTCTTAATTTCCCTTTTCTACGTTAAAGTGGCATGAGCTGCCAAAATTCAAACTTTTTTCATAATTTTTAAAGGCCATCGCAAAACTAAATGATTGGCGTTGGAATGATGAAAATCCATACAGTATGTGACCTGTACGAACCGAAAACGAGTTCGAAAAGTAAACAAAATTTAAATAACCGGGACGACCATTCATTCATTCTAAGACAAAGTTAGTTCAAAACAATACTTTATCGTACATTTTCGAGACTATAAGTAATTAAAAATCTTCTGAATTGTACATCTTGAGAAAAATAGCCAATAATTTCAACATTCTGTTTTAACATCAAAATATCAACATTTTGGCAGCTCATGCCACTTTAAAGTGGCAAGGTTCTCAGGTCAAAGAGTTTTGGAAATAAAATAAAAAAAAAAAAAATCAGCAGAACCTCGTTCCTCTAAATGAGAACCCGGTCCAGAAAAAACAAAACCCCGTCCCGTCAAAAAAGCATGTAGATAAGTGCGAAATAAGCGCGAACGAATGCATTGCCATTTGCACGTTTTAAAACCTTCCAGACACAGTTTTAGAACTATTTTTTCAGACCCATAAAAAGTTAGTTTATATCCATTGTGGTCAACAAATCCTATATAACGTGCATAGTTCCTTGTTTAAGTTTTCTGACTGGGTTTTCACTCGAACGACCTATGTGGGATGGTTGTCAGTTACCAGCGGAAGGTCGTGGGCTTCCTCCGGGCACAGAGCCCGGTTTCCTCCCACAATAAAACCGACAACGCCGCCATATAAGTGAAATAATCTTGAGCGCGTCGTAAAACACCAAACAACCAATCAATCCTTGTTTAGGGGTATTGGCTGCCAAATATAAAGAAATTTCGTTCAAACAGAATTAGCTAATTATTCGTCTTCATGTTTTTCAAAAAGATACCAATCTTAGAAATATACACTAAGGTTCACAACAGTCTGAAACTTCGGGTATTTACGTGCGTGAAATACCAAAGCATGGATTGACAAATTGACCAAAAAATCGAAATCAGAGAAATAGTATTTTAAGATAGAATTCAATAAACAGCCGATGTGTACGTGCGTGTTTCTGTCTGGAGAGTCGGGATCTCTCACTGTTCCTATAATTATGATTATTCTTATCCATGTTTCGTAGAATCGATCACGTGTTATACAGACACTTACTAGATATAAATACACTAATGTGCTATTCACATACATTGTACGTGTACCAGCATACAACTTCTGGTTGCTTTTGTACTTCGGTCATCTTAAAATGACTGCATTTTCGTGTCTTCAGTTTAAAGTGTTACGAGCGGGGAGAAATACGATACCGCAATTCGGCCATCTTAAGACCGGTATACACGCATTTGCTGCAACCCGACACAACCGAACTGGAAAATTGCGTCGCGTCGCAGAGAAATAGTTTAGTGTGTACATCTCGACGACGCTAATCGTCGTGAGTCTGTCTCACTTAAAGTGGCATGAGCTGCCAAAATGTTGATATTATGACAGAATGATATCAAAACAGATATTAAACATGATATTAAAAACAGAATGTTGAAATTATTGGCTATTATTCTCAAGGCGAATAATTCAGAAGCTTTTTAGTGCTTCTAGTCTCGAGAATGTACGATAAAGTATTGTTTTGAACTAACTTTGGCTTTAGAATGAATGAATGGTCGTCCCGGTTATTTAAATTTTGTTTACGTTTCGAACACTATTCCGGTTCGTATAGCTTACACACTGCATGGATTTTCCTCATTCCAATTCCGATGACATTCAAATTCTCTTACTGTCATGATGATCAGAAATTATAAAAAAATGTTGGCAGCTCATGCCACTTTAAGTCAAACAAACGTCTTTTTTGTCCTTGTTCCGCTACAGATTTCCGAACGTCGTGTCTCCCGATCAATGAACTATATACGTTTAAAAGGCCCGATAAAAGCCGACTGGAAAATTGTCGCGTCGCAGAGAACAAGAGTTTAAGAAACTCTTGTATCATGGTTGCGGCGTTTTTCTTTTGATGAGCAGTCTTCGACAAACCCGATACCCAGTGGACAGGCAGGCGTTGGGCGTTGAATAACTTCCAGATTTTGGAAGTTGTTGTATGGCTCTCTTGACTGGGTATCAGAGAGTCAACACGTGCTAGTTGATTGACAACGTCAATCACTAATACCATGATACAAGCACGTTATTGAATGGCTTCCCGAGGGTATGGAAGAAATTCTGAGAGGTGTGGCCTTCTGCGTTCGCACTCGGTTACACCTCGCAAAATATCTTCCATGCCATCGGGAAGCCATTCAATAACTCTAACATAATACGCACGCAAGGGTAAATTCATTGCAGCACACTATCTTCATATTCAATATTAAAGACATGCTTTAAACAGAATTTCGGCTGGTAGAATCTTTCAGTCACCTAAAACAGACTGGGGCTTGGTAAATTTTAGTATTTGACACATCGCCTACCTACATGTATAAGCTGGTACATATATATAGTGTGGGATGAATACGGCGATAGAATAAAAAAAATAATTATTTGGTCTAAGAGGGATTTGAACCCGCGCCGAATAGATGGCAGGCCTGCGTCGGACTGAGGGACTATCACCCCAACCGACTGAGGCACCGAGCACAGTCTAAAACCGGATTTTACTTGGTTTATTTTTTAATAGGTTTACTACTTACTTTAAGAAACAGAAAACAAAGTACAATATTGGGTTCTCAACTTGTTTATTGTTCAGGAGGAGTATATAAGGGTATATGTTTGTATGAAGCTTGGACTGTGGTGATCATTGATAGGAATAGAAATCATGAAAACGAGTGACAGAGAATAGGACTGCACCTTTGAAGTCATAATAACCAGTATGGTAATGTATCCAGTAACGACCATTATAACCAATTACAGTAGCCAGTATATCACTGAATTACAACAAACTATCATGGTAACTGAATTAACATGGGAAATGAGTTACTGTAAAGCGTTATCATGAAAACTGAGTTACTGTAAAGCGTTATCATGAAAACTGAGTTACTGTAAAGCGTTATCATGAAAACTGAGTTACTGTAAAGCGTTATCATGAAAACTGAGTTACTGTAAAGTGTTATCATGAAAACTGAGTTACTGTAAAGCGTTATCATGAAAACAGAGTTACAGTAAAACCATTATCATGAAGATTGAGTTATGGTAAACCATTATCATGAAAATTGAGCTGCAGCAAACCCTTACATTAACCAAGTTACAGTAAACCAAAACCATTATAATGAAAGTTGCAGCAAATCTTTATGTTAGCTGAGTTACAATAAACCACTTCATGAAAATGAGTTACAGTAAAACATTGAGATAAGCGAGTTTCAGTAAAACATTATAACTGAGTTAGAATTACTATAAACTGTTATCATGAAAACTGAGTTACAGTAGAATATTATCATAACTGAATTAAAGTAAATCATTATCATAACTGAATTAAAGTAAATCATTATCATAAAAATTGTTTTACAGTAACTGTAATTATGACCAACTTTAGAGCAATACTTATCTTTGATTAGAGTATCAGTAACCATGACAACAGTGTATGATAACTGTGCTACAGTAACCATTATCAATATTATCAAGTTACAGTAAGTTACTATGGTAACCAAATTATAGTTACTATGGTAACCAAATTATAGTTACTATAGCAAAATTTCATTTTACATTATCATGATAACAGTCACTGTTCCTTGTATGATAACGGTTACTGTTGGTTCATCATGATATAGAATACTAGAACTTGTTCTGGTTGATTGATTGGTTGTTTGATGTTTTTATGCCGCGCTCAAGATTATTTCACTTATATGGCGGCGTTGCCAGTTTTATTGTGGGAGGAAACCGGGCTCTGTGCCCGGAGGAAACCCACGACATTCCGCTGGTAACTGGCAACCATCCCACATAGGTCGTTTGAGTGAAAACCCAGTCAGAAAATTTTCCAATTTTTGGACTGAGTGGGATTCGAACCCGCGACCCATTGGTGACTTGTTCTGGTAACCAAATCCTCGTCAGCATTATCATGTTACAGTATTCTGTATTATAATGAAGTTAATGATAATGACTAAAGCAGAGCAACAGAATGGAAAAACTCCGCAACAAAATTGATAAATCAGGATAAGAAATCAATCAGTCCTGGGGCTCGTTTCACAAAGCAGTCGCATCTCAAACGAGGCGTAGTTGCCAATGGATACCATGTTGAAGAGATACGACGTCATGGCAAATGCGATTGATCGCACTGTGCGACGGCTTCCTGAAACGGCCCCCTGGTTGAACTTAAGTCAGTTTAAGGATGAAAAAACTTCAACAAAGAAAAATTGGAAGAAAGCGTTTATATCGATTATGGGTTGTAGTTAAGCCCACGATAGCACTGTAATTAAACATTAACAATGTGTGGTTCTGAAACAAAGAAAAATGAAATAGGCAAGCTTCAGGTACAGTAATTATCAAGTAAAAAATACCAAAACTCTTTTTCTCAGCAGACTGAAGATTATTTTCTTCTAGAGCACAAAAAGCAAAAGCTCACTTTTTTTCCATAGCCACACTGTTCTTTCTCAGAGTTTTAGATAATCTTTCAATTGATTCTTCCTTATTTTTTTACAAAAAAATGTACAGAAAATCACAATAAGGAAAAAAATGCACAGTAAGCAAACTCAGTTCTCCTAATATTATGAATGAATTGTGACAAAGAACGACAAAAACTGATTCAGAATTAGCAAATTAATCAGTAAATAGGCCATAGCCATTAAGAAATCTGATAAACCAAACACAGAGCCCATTCGAAACAAATGACATAATTCTTGCTTCAAAAAACTTTGGCACTTATGAAAACACCTGGGCAGATTGATCAACGAATATGGCTTATTAAATTGCGGACTAACACGATTTTTGTTTCAGTTTCAACTTTTATGGGATGTTTGTTTGAGTGGCATTCTAGAAGTTGATGAAGACATGATAAGTAACACAAATTTATGGGAAAACAAACTTCCGTTTATTAAAACAGCAACATTTCGGTGTCAATACTAACACAGTTTTCAGCTTGAAATTTACACCGAAACGTTGCTGTTTTGATAAACAGAAGTTTGTTTTCCTATAAATTTGTGTTACTTATCATGTTCATTGAATGACCCTTGGTACTCTTTGTGTAATATGGTGGTTTGGTCCGAATACTTGAGGCCTGCCCCTTTGATGTGCGGGTGACAAAATGTCTTCCCACAAAGAAGAATATGATTGCAGGACTTCGGATGAGGAAAGTCTTCCTTAAATAGGGGATACTAGTGAATGAAATATGAGCAAGCCTAGAGCCTAGAGCCATAATCAGTCTTCCAACTCCAAGCCAAATTCAATTATTCAGAGTTGAAGGATATTGAGGAGTTATTTTGATTTATGCTTCAGTTTATTTTAAAAGATACGACTTCTTTGGATGTTCAGACCAAATCAATGATTCTTTAGTTTCATGGCTGTTTGATTAAAGACATGTGAAAAGTAAACAGCAAAAATGCAAGAGAATAATTGTGGTCTGTTTTGTGTGAAATTCAACTTACATGTGGTATATTGCCCCAACTCTGCCCCCAAGTACAGAAAAGACGGGACCCAAGACACAAAAACATAAATATCACAAAATCTCCTTCTAAATAACGTACTTAGATGAGACAGAATCAAAACAACAACAACAACAATGCATGCGGCATCACTCAGATTCCCTGCAACACACCCATATACAACAGCAGGGAAATCTCTACGAGATTCAGTAATCCATCAGAATTCCATTGGATTCCATATAAAAAAAGGGTCTACATAATATTATTTCTTAAAAACAAATTATCAGCACATCTTCATAATATAGCATAGAAAGCAACTGAATATAAGCATACATATCAGTATTTCTTTGCAGAGCATTTATCCTAAGCATCAAAATTTATCTCAATTGTTTTACAAATAAAAATAATTCCATCGTAAAAATACCAAATTGAAATAGCAAATCCAACAAAAATGATTTCAATGAATAGAATGTGAACACTTTGTGAAAACAAGGATATAATGACACTATGGCCAGAATCTATTTATACGGTTATCAATGTGTTTGATTGATTGATTGAATGATTGACTGACTAAAAATTCCATGATGTTACAGTCACAGTTACGAACAATTTGACAACTAAATCTATGAACAGATTGTTCCAAGCCTATTATAGCACAAAGGCCACTGTGAATGAACCTAAAGCTTCTATTCGTAAAATTGCCAAACAATTTGAAAAAAGTCCGTGCTTCATAAATACATGTTAAGCTGTCATATTTTGATCACTTCACACAATATAAGTAGCAAACCAATAATTTGAATCGAAAATAAACAGAGGTAAGGTACGTTCACACTATACCACAAATTCAGTCCAGGGTCCGAAACGATTTCCGTGCTAAAATTGCTTCAATGTTAGTCAGTACATCTGTTCACACTAGCTTGATGTACTTTCACTATGGAAACTGGATTCGGACAACATGAAT
The DNA here is from genome assembly GCA_963971465.1 of Lepidochitona cinerea. Taxonomy (NCBI): domain Eukaryota; kingdom Metazoa; phylum Mollusca; class Polyplacophora; order Chitonida; family Tonicellidae; genus Lepidochitona; species Lepidochitona cinerea. Next base: position 37,623,735 of record OZ020555.1, on the reverse strand, counting down.
ATAAATGCCTTTTTTATGTTTCGGGATCAAAATAGTCCACAATTTTCGTTTCTTGCCTGTAAAACATAGTGACCTACATAGAGGTTGGTTGACTCAAGATTATTTCACTTATATGGCGGCGTTGCCAGTTTTATTGTGGGAGGAAACCGGGCTCTATGCCCGGAGGAAACCCACGACCTTCCGTTGGTAACTGGCAACCATCTCACATAGGTCGTTCGAGTGAAAACCCATAGAGGTTGGAGTCGAAACAATTGAGAAGTTTCTTGTAGAGATGGAGTAAAATAGATTTTCGCATGATTTTTGAAGGATTTTGACAACAGGTGTCCCTTTTCCTCGAAAAATCAAGCAAAAGAATCTCATTTTCCAAACTGCTCACACTTGTAGTTGAGTTGTATTGTTGTTGTGTGGGTATGAACTGACTTGATAGAATCGCCAGATTATTCGTTGCAGTGTGAACACAACACACCGAAAACACTGCCCTGACTGAAATCCGGTCCGAACATCAATCTAAATTGGCTATATCGTGTGAACGTACCTATAGCCAGGTGGTTTGGGAATCTTGGATAGTATAAGGATATATATTTACTTGAGTTCTCAACAATAAGCTTCAATATTTGGTATAAATTCACTCTGATGAACGTGTGACACCTTGTATAATGTACATGTTTTGAACAAGTCGTTCTCAAAAAAATTTTGAATTCAATGCCCTCAATCTGTTCACCTCTGATAGATAGGCAATCTAGGTTATATAATAGAAATGAATCAATCTATTTGATATTACAAATATTGTACAGTGATTTGGAAGTCGGAAATAAAAAAAGGTTTTATTATAATGGTTTGTATTCCACTTGCACAGTTAGGTTATCTCCCCTGTCCTAAAATGGGGAGATGGAACAGTGAAACACGTCCACAATTCTTTCAGGGCCCAAATTGTGAGCATAAACACAATTGTGTTTTAGACTTGATACGTCTGGGTTTTTTCAATGGTACCAGTCCTTCTTAACTGTGGTCCTTGTTTCAACTCGGATAACAATGAATCTCTAACAACATTGCCAGTTTGTTTGGAAAACTGAGCATTTAGTTGGGCTAATTCCTCCTCCGAGGGAGGGGGAGGTAAATCTGGAAAGTCATCTGGTACCTGGGGCTCTAACTCTGCGTAGATTGGACTATTATTCAAAGGGGTTGTCACTTGAGCATCACCCCCAGACATTTGTCGGTTGTATTGTGACTGGGGCTTGGGTAAGGTTTGAGGGGGCACCTGCTCCTGATGATTGTGTTGTTGTTGTTGAGCTTGTTGGAAAGCCGCAAATTTAGCATTAAGACTCTGTACAATGCCGGATGCCTTTGGATACGTTGGCTCCCCAGAGTTTGAATTGGCTTGAAGTTGGGGCACAGCATATTGAGGCGACTGAGGTGTTATAGATTCTGTGGGTGGAGGTGGTGAAGAAACAAGTGCAAGTTGTGGGGTGGCGTAAGGGGACTGTTCGTCCAGGGTATCAGCACTACGGGTGTGTTTAATATGAACAGCTGAATCATTGTTGTGGTCACCACCACTACTGTGACTTCGACGATGTAACATATTATGTTGACCATCCAGGACAATTCTTGCATTAGCTGGTGGTCCTTTAGGTGGCGAGCGCCGACTTTTCTGCATAACTGGTGGAGGTGCCCCGGTAATAGAAGAATTTCTTCTCACAGGAGGGGGTGGTCTGCCACCTTTCTTCATCGCTCCAACCTGACTAACAGGAATACCTGGAAAACCAAAAAGACTGACTTTAAACTCATCATCTAAATATACACATAGGTTTTGTACAGTCAATTTGTACATATTGTTCATAACTTTTTTGATGTTTTACGCAATACTTGATTGTTTCAATCATAAATATGATGGTGTTACCAGGTTTATTGAGTGAGAAAACTATGGTGTTTGTTTGGAGGGTCCCTGACTTCCACATAGGCGATCAAGTGAAACAACCACTCAGAATTTTAAATGATTTTTCTTTTGAGTGAGGAACGACGCTGTGGCCAATGAATGGAATATATAAATGTATCTTAGAAAAGCTATATATATCACAACAGAAGAAAAAAAAACCCGAAAAAATTCAGATGACAGCTTATTCATCCACTAGTGTTTATTCTACAGTATATATAAAATATTTATTTGATTGATTGGGGCCTAATGTTGTCGTATGAAGACAAAATTAGCAAGTGACAAAAAGATCACAATTCCCCCGAATCCCATGTAAATTTTGACATTAGGCTGCACAAACCATAGAACGCCAGGAAGGCTAATGTCATTGGTATACTTAATGTCAGCCTTTCTAGGTCAGCAAACATGGCTAAAAAAAGCCACAATGCCCCCAGCCTGAGACAGAATTAGTAAAAGGTCCTATTCCAGAGAATATAGAATTATTGATTAATAAGGTTGATAATAGGTTGATCTTTTGTTATCAGATATGAAAAATTATTTCAGTAATACTGTGTCATTGCTAGATTTATCAATGGAGGAAATTTGAGACAATGTTGAAGGAAGCTACCCAACATAACAATAAACATGTTTATCCATCAGATTAAATTCTCATTTAGAACTTTCTAGGAAGGAGTGGCAAATTAATCAACAATTTATGGAGAAGTGTTATCGGGTACACAATGTTGACAAATCGATTGATGTTTTACGCTGCACCCAAGATTATTTCACTTATATGGCTATGTTGCCAGGTTTAGTGTGCGTGTGTGGGGGGGGGGGACCTTGTTCTTTGCCTGGCGGAACCCCCTGACCTTCAGCCACTAGCTTGCAACGGCAAATGTTGACAGAAGTTCAGCTATAAATTAACCTTCCTTTTGTCGATGTTTTTTTTTTTCAATAATAATTAACAGACCTTATCAAAAGACAGAAGTGAATAAATGAATTGCAAAAAGCAATTTTTAAAGCTTTGAATTAACTTGTTAAGAAATGTTAAGTCAAAACATTCTATAAGCCACAGAGTACATGCACATATACAATAAATATGAAAGAAAATACATTTAGGTAATCAAGAAAAGCGAACAGGAAAAAACATGCAAACAATATGGCTATCTTTTTTTTTTAATATGCTGTCCATTAAAAATATTTTCTCTTTTCAATGACACAGACTTCACGTATCTTCCCTCAGCTTTAGTCCCAAAAAAGGGACTGCTTGCCCTTGAGGCAGTAGAAAATGAGTACCGTATTTCTTCTTAATATTCAGCCATTCTAATGGCCTAAATCTTCCATTAAGTCGGACAAAAATGGAGACGAGGAGTTGTCTTTAAGGATAACCATTTTCACACACTGCTCAGCGTCATATTGCCTTAAATTCCCTCTATTGGGCAAATTTGTCTGGCCTCATTTAGCAGATTTCTTTTTTAACGATCAAATCCTTATGAGGAAAAAAGTGGCTGAATCTTTAGAAGAAATACGGTAACTGAGTTTACCGAATTACCAACAACGAACCTGTAGTAGATGCTGGCCTACGTGAATCCATCGTAGCTTTATATGCCCTCAGAAAATCACTGTTACGAGGAATAGTGAAATATTTCTCCCTGTCAGGGCACAACATTTCTACTGGAGTAACCAGTAATTCTGTAAGGAAATTAGCACAACCAACGATAGGAATATAAACTAAGAACAGAAAATGACTAATAGGGAGCGCAAGTCTCATAAGAATCATTACAAGATTTTGTGATATCCGGTGACAGATGACGCCATTAAGAACGTTTTTGATGACGTTGCAATACCATTTGACATATTTTGTTCCATAACGTCAGATTTAGACATCATGTTGGAACGAAAAACGCTGAGTCATATGCGCAATGCAGTGCCGGTCACAGGAAATATGTGGAATTCACATGTGACTTGCGCTTCCTATTCATGCAGAAATATGAGAAACAAATAAAAAAGAGAACTTAAAATGATATCAAAATGAAAACAGGAACTCATGCTAATGACATTTAGATATTATCCAGATGGAGAAGCAATCCAGTAGGCATTAGTATATTCAGCAAATCTTGATTACATGCCGCCAGCTTAGCTCAGCATTTCAGCGCCATTTGCATTTATGAAAGCCCTCAAGAGAAAAGTTGGAAATGTACTAGTTCTTTGTATGGATAGTACAAATGTTTGATAAATCCCAATTGTGTGGCCAGAACTTCTGTTTTTCAACAAAATATAGATTAGGGTAAATACTGGAGTGGAACTCAATAAGAAGGCTTGATAAATGTCCATTTTTTATAGATCGTATAGATGTTTGATAAATCCCAATAATGTTACCAGAACTTCTGTTTTTCAACAAAATATAACTTAGGGTAAATACTGGAGTGGAACTCAATAAGGCGGCTTGATAAATCATAATGTCCATTTTTAATAGATATTTCCCTCTGTTATGATAAAATGTCTTCAAGTTTACTATCACGACAAAAACTGACAACAATCAGAATAAAACAAATAACATTCAAAATCTCAGGTAAAACATGCTAAAGTTTTCCATACCTCCTGTTGTGATTGTATCTTCTGAGCCCGAGGGCGTACTACTCATGGTTCCGTAGCCGCTGGAGCATTGCAGGGATCCACGACTAGCATTACTCTCATCTGGTTGGTCGTAGGCAGTCGTTAACGCTGCTGTACTTGCCTCCAGTTCCCGGATTGCCTCGGCCAGCTCTAAGGAATTCTGCAATTTCTGAAAAAAGAATGAGGTATTTGTAGAATGTTCTGTAAAGAAAGCCAAGCATCTGAAATGAACAAAAAACGGCAGTAATATCGTAAAGAAATAATAATAGGACTAATCAAAATCAGCTGTTTTAAATATTGAGACCAGAATCTTAAGAAAGGACATTGGTATTAACATTATATTTGAATTCATCAGAAAGACTAAGAATCTAAAAATGACCTAAAAAGTTTCAGAAAAAATACAACAGTATATCATATTTTAATGGCAATCAACACGTAAAATACCTCCTATAAGCAGTAATATGGAAGTGATATGTTTTGAAGCACAAAAAAAAAACATCTAACTTTAAATTTCAATACCGTACCACATTTAGCAAAGAGAATAAATAATTCTACAAGAAAAAAATTACATCCAAAAAACTAAAAAGTTAGCAGCCACAATATTACATTTTAGACTGTGCATCATTACTGAAGCAAAGGGGGATAACTCTAGACTATGAAGATAACACCATTTATTTAATGTCAAAAAGAACCCCATCACCATTTGGATAGAATAAAGTAAAAGATCACATCAAAGCACAGAAGTTGTTATTTAGTATATACAACAACAACAAAAAAACAGTAAATAAAAGCAGAACTGTATTGCTGGTGTTGACCGTGACTTAGAAGCATGGTGCACAAAGCAAAAGCTAAGAGGGGGGAATTTAACAATGGGAGATGATTCAGTAAAGGGAGATGATTCAGTAAAGGGAGATAATTCAGTAAAGAGAGATAATCCAATAAGGGGAGACAATTGAGAAAGGAGACAATTTTGAAAGGGAAGAAAAAGGAGAATAATTCACAATGGGGTAAAGGTCTATCAAAACACCAACAACACATTTCAAGTTTTCAATAGTTTCATAGTTTTGTTTCAGGCATCATTACTGGTTAGAAAACAATTTTAGATAAAAACATAAAAAACAAGCACTTTTTCTAAAGATTGATTTATTGTAAATTGTAAAAATTTATCCATTGATGGATGTTTTATGCCACACTCAAGATTCAATTATGTATGCAGAGATAAATTTGAATTTTTTTTTATGGAAACCTTTATCTTCAGACGCTAATCTCTATTAGATTTAGGTTCATGCATTAATACAAAAAAATCCCAATAAATTATTTTCTGTGTTAATCAAATAGTAAACCGAGCCTTTTCTAGTATCTCATTCTCTATCAAATGCAATAGAATTCTCTAGGAAATGAGGATTCCAAAGTATTTTCCCAGAAATGGAGGTGCATTTATTTGTTGTTTGAATTATTATAACCTACGTTAACATGTAAATGCAAGAATTCCGCTAATTCAAAGACAAGCAATGTGAAGATAACAAATTATTAGACTGCTTTCTGCCATGTTTGGTCTAAAACAACAACAATAGCGATTGCTCGATAGGGTTATCGGTCACTCTATGCAGGAGGTAAGACACCCAACGAAAAGTCTCAAACTTTTAGAGTGCTTTTCGTAATGTTTTGAGTACTTGAATTAGCGGAATTCTTATCGTATAGTGAAACCTGTGTGGACCGGCACCTTGATAAACCTGAACCCAGTCCAAACTGACAGTGCTTCCTTTTGTATTAAAATATGTTTAAAAACCTTTGATAAACTGGCACCTCTCTAAAGCGTATTTTTTTCTTTCCCCGAGGCATGCCGGTATATAGAGGTTTCACTGTACATGTCTTATGTTAAATGTCTGACCACCAACAAACCAAACAACCCTACATTTAGAAAAACATACATAAGACATTAACTAAACAAATCACCAACACAGAAGAAATAGCCCAGACCTCTCGGTTAATCTTCATTTTATGAAGGTTTTTTTTCCTCATAAAAGGAGTCTTTTTCTAAAATACATTTGAACGTTTATTGCTTAACTGACTTCATGCCACAACCTAGATAAAGAGTATGTGACCGGTCACCATAGGAAAGCAAAGCGAGTGTGGAAGTGAAACCAAAGCAAGGCTGGTCGAGGCTTGCCTGAGGAGGAAGTGTTTTAACTGGTCCTGACGGTGGTTCAGTTTCCATGACAACAGGATGTTCATAATCGCTATGTAGAGCGGCTGTACAGTTTTCTAGATCTCTAATAGCCTCTTGTATATCCAAATCATCTGAGGGCTTTAACGGAGAAGGGAAGATAGAAAGGATTTCAATATCTCTGGGTGATGTTCATGAAAAGTTTATAACCTTTGTAGTATTGTTGGTTTTTAAAGTGGCATGAGCTGCCAGAATGTTGATATTTTGACGTAAAAACACAATGTTGAAATTATCGTCTATTTTTCTCAAGACGTATAATTCAGAAACTTTTTAGAGCTTCTAGTCTAGAAAATGTACGATATAGTATTGTTTTGAACTAACTTTGGCTTAGAATGAATGAATGGTTGTCCCGGTTATTTAAATTTTGTTTACTTTTCGAGCACTATTTCGGTTCGTATGGGCCACATACTGTATGGATTTTCCTCATTCCAACGCCAATCATTTAGTTTTTTGATGGCCTTCAAAACCTGTCACTGTTGTGACGATCAGAAATTATGAAAAAAGTGTGAATTTTGGCAGCTCATGCCACTTTAAAGCTATACTCAAGAGTTGTCATTACTTAAGCCAGAATTATCTCCCATCACACAACAGGTGGTTGATTGTTAAATCTCTTGAATTATTGCCCCCCTCTCAAGATTTTTTCACTTATATGGCAGGGTTGCCAGTTTTTTTATACAAGGGCAGATTTCCACGGTACCTGAATATGAGGCTTTAGGGATGACAGCCAAAATGTACACACTCACTGTTGGTGATTTGCAAACAGTTTGAATAGTACACAATATTTGTTATTTTTAGAACAAAAAGAATTGGGAATAAAGAAACAATCTTTAACCTTTAATATTTTTGATTTGAAAGACCTCCCTTGGAACCTCAAAATCTTTTAAGGCTGACTCTTAGAATTGGGGAAATAATAAACACTTTTTTTATTCTTAAAAATCTAACTTTTTTTATTTTACCAAAATGTCCATGTGTTTATAGTTTCTCTGAATGAACCTGTTAGACAGGCTGATTACATGGTGACAGTTACATGTAAGTATTTCATATGTGTTATTTTAGGAATTCTGTACCGGGTTTTTGTGTGTCAGATTTTTGTAGTTGAATTTATATTTTATCAACTGAAATAATCTAGCAGAGCTAAACTGAACAAAACAGGGAGTCATTAACATGCAAAATATGAGGGAAAAAGTTGTAAAAATACAGCAATGCTACTAAGAAAGAAATGCAGAAATCAAATGCAACAAAAGAGCATGAAAATATAAATGGTACAATATACTCCATGCTATACAAACAAAAAGTTCTTAATGCACCTGATTGATTGACGTCTTACGCACTCAATATTATTTCACTTATATGCCAGCATTGCCAGGTTTAGTGGGGGAGGAAACCGTGTTCATTGCCCAGCTCTAGGAAAGCCCTGACCTTCAGCAAGTACCTGGCAATTCTTCCACAAACGACCAAGTGAAAAATCCACTCAGAAATTTTTCAAGTTTGATTTGGTCTGAGTGGGATTCAAGCCTCAATAGACTTGAAGACTAATGAAGTCACACAAAACGTTCTTGGGTATTCTTTTGAAGTGGCCGCAATGTAACAAACCCATGTAGCGATACACGTTACTGTACGGCTATACTCGTTTCCCCCCTTATAAATAACCCTGATATACCTCTTTCTAACACAATTAGAAACTTGTCTCCGTGGTTATTTTAGACAAGAAGATTGCCCATGTGTTTTAGTGTTCATAAATATAAATAACCCTGATGATGCCATTAGGCACTCCGTCTATATAGAATTTTTGGACCATAAATTGATCATACACTCAGAAGATACTAATGGGATTCAACTGAAAATGAATAGATCTAAACATGCCGATAACAAAGTTGTACAGAAAATAACACAGTCTAAAGAAACAAAGTTCTAACAGAATAGCCTAGAAACTGGAAATTAAAGCATCTTTGTATGTCCACTATGGACAAAACTGTGGGGTTTTCTTTTTGTTGCTCTCTGTTTTTAATATGCCACAACTAATAATTGCACATTCAAGTTAAGTGAATGGCGATGGTTGGCGATAGCTTTAAGTGGCATTCAGAAGTTGAGCATAATAATGAAGGAAAGAACACTTTTGCGTATGGATTTACAACTTCTTGGTTTATTGGGAACACAACGTTTCGGTGTAGCTCCTAACACCGTTATCAAGTGATACTTGATAACGGTGATAACTTGATAACGGTGATAACGGTATTAGGAGCTACACCGAAACGTCGTGTTCCTAATAAACCAAGGAGTTGTAAATCCATACGCAAGAGTCTTCTTTCCTTCATTAAATCAATATCCACCCTGTAAACACAGGATTATTATGCTGAACTATCAAAGTTAGAGTTGGTATTATTGGTAGAGGAAACTGTATTATGAACATTGATAGATGTTTTACACCACACCAATCCTTTTTACAGATTTGGGAGGGGGGGGGGGGGGGGGGGAATCGTTCGACCTAACTTGCAGTTAATCTAATATTCCGGATAATAAAATTCCTGTCCCTCACCTGAAAGTTATTCAGACATACTTCAGCTAAGTCAATCTCATTCTTACATTTTAAGACACAGGGAAACTAATACAAGGGGACTGAACTCTTTAAAGGGAGGTAACCACAACCAAACAAGGGAGAGAAAAAGAATTACCTGCAGATAGTCAACCTATGTATAGAGATATTACAGAAGATAGGAATGTAGAAATTTGTCAGCCAGGAGATTAATTATGAAGTTGTGTTGTTTAATGTTTAAGGCAATTTTCTATTTGTAAATAATAATTTTCTTGGATTTCTCTTAAAGACTTATTTTTTTGTTGTTTAATGGAAAGATAAATGGGTGTAAAGTTATGTCACATCGCCAGATTTTATCTGTGCCTGGTAATCATTCCACATGAGTTGAAACATGTAAATTCAAATAGAAATTCCCAAGAAAGTTTGTCCCAATTCAAGATTAACTTTTCAGCTAAGAATCGTGCCAAATAGCTTTTAATTTATATGTTAGAAAAGAAGCGTGCCCAATAACATATATTTTGGATACTATATATATTTTTGAAATTATTTTAAGGAGTTAAAAAGCAAGATATTCTTGTGTTACTAGCTTATGTTGACGTTTTGGTTTTGTACATGTGGCTTAAGAAAAATGTCATTTCCTTTACGAAATAGTAACATGATCCTAAACATATGCGGTTTAATCCCAGATTAGCAAAAGCTACTGTAAGACTGTCAGTTAAGAATCGAAAAATAGTAATACCAGCTTCTTTAATAGCTGACAATTTTAACTCCTTCAAGATACTTCTCAGAAGAATGACTTCTTTTATGAAACTTAATGCTAGGCACAATATTGACGATCTATTACAACATTAAAAGCATATTTAAAACAAAGAAAATGAGATATTAAAATATTTCTAGACAACATGAGCTACATAAAAATGAAGTAAGTATGTTTGGGAAGCTGAGAAACGAGTCATTAAAATGATCGAAATATTTTGCTCAGAAAAAAAGCTACCTGTGTGGGGCCTGCTGGGATAGTGGGGGCCTGTGCCCCAGGGTCTTGGGGCGTGACAGGGGTCTGAATTTCTCCTGATTCATCTTTCCCAGCCTGTTTGTGTTTTTCTGCCTCCATAGTAGCTAACTCGTTCATGTTAACATACACTGGTAGTTCATCTGTGAAAATAGGATTGATTGATTGATTGATGTACATGTTATACAACATAATCAAGATTTATAATCAATTTTAACTTTTTAAAACGGCGTGAGCTGCCACAATGTTCATATTTTAACGCTGAAACAGAATATTGAAATTATCAGCTATTTTTCCCAAGAGAATATAATATGTATAATTCAAAAGCTTTTTAGTGCTTCTAGTCTCGAGAATGTAATGTTTTGAACTAACTTTGGCTAAGAATGAATGAATGGTCGTCTCGGTTATTTAAATTTTGTTTACATTTCGAACACTATTGCGGTTCATATAGGCCACATATTGTATGGATTTTGCTCATTTCAACGGCATTCATTTAGTTTTTCAATCCTTCAAAGCCTTTTACTGTCGTGACGATTAGAAATTATGAAAAAAGTTAGATTTTCAGCAGCTTATGCCACTTTAATGTCAAGATAGCATGTCAACTTTCTCAATAACAGGGGGGGGGGGAATGGTGGTCCAGTGGGTTAGAGTGATCGTCCCTGAGCCCGGTTTCATCCCCTACTAAACCTTGCACAGATCCTTCAATTAATATTTCATTAAAAAAAAAAGAGACAAACACTAATCTTAATACATTTCACGTAATGCTGACAAAATAAAAACCAATAATTGAAAACATTTAATAATACACTAACTATATGGTGTATCCAAACTAAATCTCTGAAATCTTGACTGAATTTCTTCTTACCAGATTCTAATGAAGGAACCATTGGTGGTGGAACTGCTTTTGATTTAGGTTTTGGTCCCAGTCCGGGGAGAATAGGTTGATGTTTGTTAATGGTTGCTGGTCTGGCGTAATGAGAGGCGCTTTGGGGGCGGGCAGCCGAGGAGGGATTTGGTCTCATTGGGGCGGGGCCTTCTTTCTCTGGCAGCTCCGGCACTGGTGGTTCAAACATTCCAGATGAGAGTGCTGGTCGAGCGTGTGACCTTTCATAGGCAGATGAGATTGTGTGTGGTCGATTCACGTCTTGTCCTGCTGTGTTCTTTGGTTGTTCAGGCCAGTTATTCCACGTAGAGCTTGCTGAAGGTGTGCTGACCTGTTCTGATGGTGTAGACGGTGTGGAATCAGTAGGGGTACTATCTCCAGTACTACTCGCTTCCACATTGTTACTCTACAATATAAAGTAAAGTCAAACATGTAATAACAGCTGGTCAAAAGGTTAATCAGATGGTTCAAACATTTTATAGACAGATAATTACAAAAGAAAAATTCTTTAGACAACTGAACTTGTATAATTGCCAAAAACAAACTTAAAAATACTTGATAAAAATACCCTTTGTCAAAAGAGTAAGCATTCACTTGAAGCATATTTAGTGGAAGCCTGGCGGCATAGAGCACTTTCAGAAAGAATTTCAGCTGGAAAGAATTTACTTGTCTAAACAGTTCAACTTTTGCTCCTTTGGCATGAAGTATTTACAAAATTTTACAGAATACATAAATCTATGAAGCATACAAACACAATGTACAATGTTAAATCACAACTACACATAAAATAACTAACTACATGTACATGTACGTCTAACATAAATACATTTACATGTATACATCACACAATATGTCCATAACATATTATACATTATATTGATACATTATACATTTAGAATTAGCTTGTGGTTATAATCAGTACCGTATTTCTTCTAAATATTCAGCCATTCTAATGGCCTAAATTTTCCATTGAGTCGGACAAAAATGGAGATGAAGAGTTGTCTTTAAGGATAACAATTTTCTGCTCAGCGGGTCCTATTGCCTTAAATTCACTCTATTGGGCAAATTTGTCTGGCCACATTTAGCAGATTTCTTTACTAATGTTCGAATCCTTATGAGGAAAAAAGTGGCTGAATCTTTAGAAGAAATACGGTATTACACTTGCACTGATAGATTACATCTATTTCAACACTAATTTGTTGATAATGCAGAGTGTTCTCCACTCAGAATTTTTTTTCTATTCTTTTTTTATTTGGTCTGAGTGTGATTCAAACCTGCATCACATCGCATCGATGGGAGGCCTGTGTCGGATGAGGGATTATCACGCTAACCGAATGAGCCAAACCTACAAGGCCCCCACATGTAGCTTTGAAGAGAGCGTCTTCTAACAAACCCTTGTAGCTTCACACATACATACTATTATGTACAAAATATTTTTCCTCCACCCCTCTCAATACCCATAACGCATTGCACCAGGTCAAAAACGCCATTGGTCTATTGATAAACTATGAATGTACATGTAAGAAAGTCGTAATGCATGACAACTTGGAGAGTCAGTAGAATAAATGCTATGGTGAATGATTAAATATTTATGATCACTAAAACACACGGGCACAGGGGAAAATCTTCTTGTCTAAAATAGCCATGGAGACAAGTTTCTAATTGTGTCAAAAAGAGGCATATCATTTAGACCTTTATACCCCATAAATTGTTGTAACAAACCTAACCTATATGTGATGGGGTTTTTTAAATGTTAATACATGATGGATTGGTTTAGTGGATATGCATGAGTTTCAACATAATAATGATGTAAAGATTAGCAAATTATGAGCAATGAATGATTGATTGATTGATTGATTGTTTTGTGTTTTACGCCACGCTCAAGAATAAGCAATGAATGAAGGCTAGCATTTGGTTAATCAGAAACATGCTTTACAAAATATATAACAGAGAAGGAACATAATGAAGCTATTAAAACATTCTACAACAAACAGCTAACAACAACACTGAAACCAGACAGCCAAGGTATGTGAAGACCAATGAACTATATGCGTGGAATGGACACGTCTCATTGGCTGGTTTGGATCTGACTTTGTCAAATGTGCCGCCATTGACAGTTGATAAGCGCGTGCAGAACAGATCTGGATGGATGCTCCACTATCTGCTAGTAATGGCGGCATTCGAAGCAAATCAAATACCATGTGACCTCCGTTCCACGCATACAGTTCATTGGTGAAGACATGGAATCACTATGTACAGTGTGATTGGGTGGGGTACACAACCATGTGGTTCTTAAAATACAAAATACATAAAAGGCCAAACAGAATACATTGTACAACAACAACATGCAATGACCATAATGAAACGTAAAGGGAAATAATAAATGAAGGACTACCAATAGATGATAATGCCGTCACAAACTAATACAACAACAACAACATGCAATGAAATAATAAACATGAGAAAATGAATGACTACCAATAGATGATAATGGCGTCCAGTCACAAACTAATACAACAACAACAACATGCAATGAAATAATAAACATGAGAAAATGAATGACTACCAATAGATGATAATGCCGTCTGTCACAAACTAATACAACAACAACAAAAAAACGCTGAAACATGTCACAACTTTCTACAGGGTTGGGGAGGACGTCACAAACTAATACAACAACAAAAAACGCTCAAACATGTCACAACTTTCTACAGCGTTGGGGGAGGACGTCACAAACTAATACAACAACAACAACAAAAAATGCTGAAACACATCACAACTTTCTACAGGGTTGGGGAAGGACAATGGTGCAGAATATGGCGGTGTAGTCTGGCTGCATACCTGATGGTGTGTTAGACTGAGGTATGGTCTCTGAAATATGGTATCCTGAGAGGTAAAGCCGGAATCCTGGGATGACACAGAGGTCAAGCGGACAGCCCCTACTGGCATTGGCTGTCAGGCAGGAGAGAAAATAGAACAAAATGAAAAACCAAGCAATGAAACAGAGGAGTAAAAGACAAAACATGGGGGGAAATGAGCCAATCTAATACAGCCTGATGATTGGGGGTTGCCTGTAGTCTATGGTGGAGAGTTGTATGGTAACTGCATTACCGTATTTCTTCTAAAGATTCAGCCATTCTAATGGCCTAAATTTTCTATTGAGTCAGACTAAAACAGAGACTTGGAGTTGTTTTTAAGGATAACCATTTTCACATGCTGCACAGCAGGTGGTATTGTATTATATTCCCTCTAATCGGCAAATTTTTTTGGGCCACATTTAGCAGATTTCTTTTCTAATGTATGGATCCTTATGAGGAAAAAAGTGGCTGAATCTTTCGAAGAAATACGGTAACTACTCTATGCAGAAATTAAAACTGTATTTAATCCTCCTGGCCTGTAACACATGGCCATAGCTTGGGTTATAAATCACTTATGGCTTCAGTAAAACACTCCAGCTCAACAAAAATACGGCCATAGCTTGGGTTATGGCTTCATCTCGTAAAAGACAGTGGATAAAACAGACTTTAGCTCCACAAAAATAAAATCAGGCAAAATATTTAGGAAAAAATGTAAAAGGTGGAAATGCTGGACAGTAATGATAAATGATCATACCAGATAAACCCATGCAGGTGAGCCAAATGGAAATCAGCACACATCAGCAAAACCAAAAGGAAAATTAAAATGCCGATCATAAATAGCATTCTTTTAGGGGTAAGTATTCCTCGTCATGCATTTACAGTGTGATTGGAATGATATGAAGATGACCCTCGGAAATTGGTTTATGGTTTATGTTTTTTTTAAACACATCAGTGTTGCCATGTTTGGCTGAGCAGGAAGTCAGGTTCTATGTCCAGAGATTGATTGAT
The DNA here is from genome assembly GCA_963971465.1 of Lepidochitona cinerea. Lineage (NCBI taxonomy): Eukaryota > Metazoa > Mollusca > Polyplacophora > Chitonida > Tonicellidae > Lepidochitona > Lepidochitona cinerea. The sequence goes on along the minus strand of OZ020555.1, from coordinate 37,608,692 downwards.
TGTTTGGTGTTTTACGCCGCGCTCAAGATTATTTCCCTTATATGGCGGCGTTGCCAGTTTTATTGTGGGAGGAAACCAGGCTCTATGCCCGGAGGAAACCCACAACCTTCTGTTGGTAACTGGCAACCATCCCACACAGGTCGTTCAAGTGAAAACCAGTCAGAAAATTTCTAATTTTTTGGGACTGAGTGGGAATCGAACCCGCGACCCATTGCCATTTTGACAGGAGCCTCCCACGAAAAATAATAAACCAATCTTTAATGATCATATTGGTATATTTATTTCCATAGATAAAATATAATTCTACAATGAGGAATAAATGGTAGCCTTTACCAATTTAGTAAGTAAAGCGAAAGCCAATATATTAAATGCTGTAAGCAAACAAATGAAGGTAACACATTTGATTTGATTTAATTTAAGATTATTTCTCTGCCAAGGTAAATGTGTCTATTGTAATCAGTACCAAAAATGTCTATCTTTGAACAAAACTCGAACATAAAAATAGCAACAATTGACTGTTGAAGCCACTCTCTTCACTGGCATCATTTTGTCACTTGGACATGTTCAAATCTCATCCCACAATATTGAAATGGACTTTTTTTATTTCCTCGTATCTGCCTTGACCAGTTTAGTGTTCATACAAATAGCGAAGCCTACATTTGGATTTCCTCTACCATTATGCATGTAGTCCGCAATAAAAATCATCTTAGGAAATGAATATTCAGTTTTTGGGATTACACTTTATTGAAACCGGGCAGACCTACTTTTCTTATTTGGGGTGACGCCTGAACTGGAAATAAAATTTGAGGCCAAGAGCAAGTCACCTATGTTAACATGAAATGCTGTAAGTCTTATGCCATCCTTCTCCTCCAAAATGGTTGATTGATTGATTGATTGGTGGTTTACGCCACGCTCAAGATTATTTCACTTATATGGCGGCGTTGCCAGTTTTATTGTGGGAGGAAACCGGGCTCTGTGCCCGGTGGGCACCCACGACCTTCCGCTGGTAACTGGCAACCATCCCACATAGGTCGTGTGAGTGAAAACCAAGTCAGAAAATTTTCCAATTTTTGGACAGAGTGGGAATCGAACCCGCGACCCATTGGTGGAAGGCTGTTTGGATTGAGCGTCCAACGCTCTACCTACTGAGCCACCTCCTCCAAAAGAGAAGTATTATAAAATGTGAGCATATATTTACCTGTGAAGCACTTCTCTGCCTGAAATGATGACTTGGTGAATGAGATTTAGAGGAACCACTAGAGGAACTGTTCAGACTACTGATACTACACATACTGGACTTCCTGGAACCCATGGAACTCGGAGAACTAGGTGGGCTCTGAAACAACACAAACATGGACTGTGGTCAGAGAGAATTCCACAAGCTGGACTCAATTACATGTATTACCTGGGGTAACTTTTTAAAAAATGTACAGCCAATGTAACTTCAACTAGTCATAATGTAATATATACATCCCACAAGTATACCTTATAAAGGTCTAAATGATATACCTCTTTTTAACACAATTAGAAATTCATTCAAAATTCAGCTGATGAAAAACAGTATTTCAAACGATTTTGAAATTCATTCAAAATTTCAAAGCCTTCAAGAATTAGAATCTTTGTAAATATTATCTATGATTGATTGATGTTTAACGTCACATTCAAGATTATTCCACTTATATGGCTGTGTCAAAATGTTTACGAAGATATTCCCCAGCAGGAAACCCCCAACTACGATCAGTATCGATTGATTGATTGATTGGTTGGTGTTTTACGCCGCGCTCAAGATTATTTCACTTATATGGCGGCGTTACCAGTTTTATTGTGGGAGGAGACCGGGCTCTGTGCCCGGAGGAAACCCATGACCTTCCGCTGATAACTGGCCGGTCAGTATCGAGCAATTCTACCACATAGAGGGATAAGCATAAAACACACTTAGAAATTTCCAACTTTCTGTCTTTGGACTGAGTGGGATTCAAACCCTTCCTAAATATGTAAAAACCACTCACATGTTTAATATTGTCTTGCAGCGACCATGTAGATATATCCACTCCCTTCAAGTCTACGAGAACCTGTTCGCTTGCTTGTGGCAGTCTGTCAGGGTTTGCAGAGTGTTTGACTAAACTCTCCATTATCTCCTGTAAGTGGGTGACCTCTGTTAATAAGTTGATCTCGCCATCCTGCAGATTGAAAAAAAAAAAATTAAGAATTTTCATTGGCTGATAAATGGTCACATGACCTTACTATTCTTTTAATGGTGCATTATATTTACATGTTCTTCTTCGAAAAGTGCACTTTCAAATATGTCTCTGCACTACATTGATTGGTTAATTGTTTGGCGTTTTACGCCACGCTCAAGATTATTTCCCTTATATGGCGGCGTTGCCAGTTTTATTGTGGGAGGAAATCGGGCTCTATGCTTGAAGGAAACCCACTACCTTTGGGTGGTAACTGGCAACCATCCCACATAGGTCGTTCAAGTGAAAACCCACTCAGAAAACTCTACTACAGACCTGTTTACCAGCAGAAGGCAGAAAAACATTTGCTCCAGAATACATTGTATACTATAAATTTCTTGTGTTTTTTTGAAACGGTACAAAATAAATACTTTGTCATTTGGTGTATAATCCAACAACAGTGACATTTAGCAAAGAACACAGCACGCAAACCCATAATAATCTTTCTATTTTCAAGGTGTTTATAACTCTTCCATCTACAACCATTTCTATAAGCCATTTTTTTCTCAATGATTACTACAAGTAAGTTTACTCAAAGCAATTCTTTAAAGTTACCGAGGCTTTGGAGAAAGTGAAAAAAAAAACAAACACTGACTAGAAGTAAAATCGATGTTGGCATAAGCTGCCAAAATTCACACTTTTTTCATAATTTCTGATCGTCACGACAGTAAGAGGCTTTGAAGACCAGCGAAAAACTAAATGATTGGTGTTGGAATGAGGAAAATCCATACCGTATGTGGCCTGTGCGAACCGAAAACGTGTTCGAAAAGTAAACAAAATTTAAATAACCGGGACGACCATTCATTCATTCTTAGCAAAAGTAAGTTCAAAACAATACTTTATCGTACATTTTCGAGACTAGAAGCACTAAAAAGCTTCTGAATTATACATCTTGAGAAAAATAGCTAATAATTTCAACGTTCTGTTTTAACGTAAAAAAATCAACATTTTGGCAGCTCATGTTACTAAATATAGAATAAGAAAAAGACTTACCACAAATGGTTTAACTGATGTGACAAATAGACAGAATCGACTTCTCTCCTCTATCAATGCTTTCCTCACTGCATTTTTCTCTGCCTCTTCCAAATCACGGAATTTTCCCTGAACATCTTTTAATGCTTGGTCAAGTTTGGTCTGCATTTCCCTACCTGAGGACATTGGATTACCTGCACACCATTAGTCTAACTTGAGCTTAGAATCATATGATTGATGTTTTAATACACTCCAGATCAATTTATGAGTGATAGGATATTGCCAGATTTACTTGAGGGAGGAAACTGGCTAATGTGCTAAGAGGATTGATTGATTGATTGGTGTTTAAGCCGCGCTCAAGATTATTTCACTTATATGGCGGCGTTGCCAGTTTTATTGTGGGAGGAAACCGGGCTCTTTGCCCGGAGGAAACCCACGACCTTCCGTTGGTAACTGGCAACCATCCCACATAGGTCGTTCGAGTGAAAACCCAGTCAGGAAATTTTCCAATTTTTGAACTGAGTGTGATTTGAACCCGCGACCCATTAATGGAAGACACTGTTTGGCATTTAACATCTATAGGACAATTCAGTGAAAAGCCCAGTCAGATTAGAAGTATACAATGCAGCAAACGATTGACTGTTTGATTGATAGAAGTTTTAACCCACACTCAAGATTATTTCACTCATATGTTGACATTCCCAGGTTTAGTGGGGGAGGTGTGACGAATGTCCCTTTTTGCTTAGACAAAATACACTTGTAAAATATTGGTGGTAGTTTTATTGATTGTGTCTGCAAATCATTTATGAACACTAACTTTATAGCCCTGTTGTGTATGACAATTTATGACACGGTAACATTTCAGGGGCATTCCTGTTGGGGAGTGTATAAGTGGTGAGCTTTCTAGTTATTCAAATGAGCTGGTGTTCTCGGACAATGTGGAGCTTCGATTTGAATTTGGTGCGAACAACGTGGGATAGGGACTAATATTTTTTTGTAGGGCAAGTGTCTTCTGTGTGGATTTTGAGGATAGTGGACAGAGTTGCAGTGGTGTGAGGGAGTGTAACAACACATATGAGCGGAGAAAGGTTTTCGGCATGAGAAAACCACGCTACGATTTGTGTTGAAATTATATTACGAATTTTGAGGATTGTTTTGTGTCTAAGTGGGTAATTTAATCACACAGAGAATTGTGAACGGTATAATGGTGTTGTTTAATGGTATGCGTGTTGCATAACTCATCAGTCAAACAACATCAATATGGCTTCAGATTAGACAAGGTGTTTATTGAGACATGATAATTATTCAATCAACAAAAAAGATGTTCTTACTTGTTCCTTTTTTAACTTTTTTCTGCAATCTAACTGTATCTGTTGAGGCTTTCTTTATTTCCGCTCGGGCTTTTTTATATTCTGTGAATTAAATAAGGTACACAATAACAAAGGACCTATTATTGATTACATACTAAAAAGCAAATACCAAAGAAAAAGTATGAACCCTTTTCAAGAAATATTTTTATTGATAGACTGGAAGATTCTCTGTTTTAGATACAGTGTAGCTGATATATTGCCATTGAAGAACTTAAGCAATCAAAACTGTTTTAAACATAATAAGAGAGAATACAAAATTAAAGGGGATGTAACTATGTCGGGTGATCAAAAGAGGTAACACTTTCCCTGGATTACCTCCCTTTAATAATTTATACCTTTATTATGGTCTTTGTCAATTTGAGCCACTGTTTTCTTCCAATCTTCTAACTTTTCCTGTATAGGACTAACCATACTTTCTGAAATAGACCTGAAATGAAACATAATCACATATATATTAGAATCATAGACTGATCCAGAGACATTTTGATACCTGTATACAGGTATGGGCGCCCAAACTCAGAAGCAAAAAATCCGCCCAAATTCTTAAAACCAACAGATTTTAATGTCAAAATAGCATTTAATGTTGAATTTTGGGCCAGGGATGTTGTTTTTGTCTTATTGTTGGAACATTTTGAACCGAAATGGTATGCCCAAATTTTCCCTGGATCAGTCCCTGAGAATATTCTACAAAGTTAACAGTAGATAGATGGGTTAATTTCACAAATGAGCCATAGTTGCCACTGGATATCACAGTGAATTGACATGCCATGGTAACTGCACTGGATTTCAATTTGTGAGAAAGAACCAGGTGGATGTATTCCTCCTGTTATAATTGTAATCTCGCATCCACATTCTCTTACAGCTATTTAGTTAGTTTTCCAGTAGTTTTAGCCAAACAAAAAAGCACCCTTAGACAAAAAAGCCATGAATAAATGACTAGAGGCTTACCCTGTAAATGATTTCAGTTTGCCTTCTATACTTCTGTGTCGTAGACATAATCGAGTGAGAGCTAACCCTATGTCTTTTGTGGCACCTGTAAAATAAACAGAAACATTCAAATGAATCACGCGTCATTAAAACTCCAGTAAAAAGTCTGACATTGGTTCTGAAAATTGGATCGATGTTGCCATTCTGTCTTGGAAATTTTCACTGTCTCTTCCCATGACCCTATAATATATAGTCTGACGATATTCTTACCATAGCTTAAGATGCGTAAGCATTGTCAATGTAATACAAAGTGTTCCAGAAAATTCTACTGACTAAGGCCAAGCTCCTGCCAGTCGGCAACTTAATGAAATGTCATAGGTTTAGTTTATTACAACAATTTATGGGGTATAAAGGTCTAAATGATATACCTCTTTTTAACACAATTAGAAACTTGTCTCCGTGGTTATTTTAGACAAGAACATTTTCCCTGTGCTCGTGTGTTTTAGTGTTCATAAATATATTAGATTTGTACAGATACATAACAGAGGATTAAATATTAAATAGAAGAGATAACTTGGCGGGAATAAAGCCTGGCAGCCTGTTCTATCTATGAAGGGTTTATAGGCTCAGAAGGGCACACGTTCAACAGGGAATACTTACAATATATGCTTGAGAGCCTACAGCGTGTATATATATAGTTATTTATGTATAGAAAGTATTCCTTGCCTTAAATGCATTTAAAACTAGAATATATGATAACTTACTTCTAAAGATTCAGAAATATGTTAAATGAGGCCAGACAAATTTAAATTTGCCCATTAGAGGGAATTTAAGACAATATGACCAGCCAAGCAGTGTGTGAAAATTTTTATCCTTAAAAATCCTTTTAACTCCACGTCTCTGTTTTTGTCTGACTCAATGGAAAATTTAGGCCATTAGAATGGCTGAATATTTAGAAGAAATACAAATAAAAATGAATTTCAAACCAGGAACAAGTTGACCTTGGAACAGGACAAAGTTATTTGGCCTATTTTCAGGTCAAGTTACAGTGATTACACACAGGAAGTCAATATATGAAAGTATATCCGTTGTTATGTACAGTAGACTATCATACACAGGCTCTAGTTTAATTATCTGTTTCCTGCAGTCTGATTTTAAACTTAACAATGACAAACAAGATTAAAGGGGCATGAGCTGCCGAAATTCACACTTTTTTCATAATTTCTGATTGTCACAACAGTAAGAGGCTTTGAAGGCCATCGAAAAACTAAATGATTGGCGTTGGAATGAGGAAAATCCATACAGTATGTGCCCTGTACGAACCGAAAACGTGTTCGAAAAGTAGCAAAATTTAAATAACCGGGACGACCATTCATTCATTCTAAGCCAACATTAGTTCAAAACAATACTTTATCGTACATTTTCGAGACTAGAAGCACTAAAAAGCTTCTGAATTATACGTCTTGAGAAAAATAGCCGATAATTTCAACATTCTGTGTATACATGTACGTCAAAATATCAACATTTTGGCAGCTCATGCCCCTTTAAGGTTTAGGTAAACGAACTCATAACATATCAACGCCAAACAGCAATGGGTTCATTTTCAATAAATTTAATAAGTGGTAAAATTTATGTTCAACTATAGATATAGGTCAAAAGGTGGGATCTATCAGCTTCTAATTGTGTTAAAAAGGGTATACCATTTAGACCGTTATGCCCAATCTTGAGTTGTTATAATAAACTAAAACCCTTGATATATCATTAGGCTGACGACATATAGAAGTTTGGCCTTTGTCAGTAAAATTGTATGGAACCCTCACTTTGTAATATATTGACAATGTTTACATGAATATGATGATTGATTGATGTTTTACGCCGCACTCTACATGTACATTATTTCACTCACATGTACATGCAGCGTTGGCAGGTTTAGTGGGGGAGGAAACCAATGTATAAATAATATGTGATTCGTCATATAAACAGTAAATGCGAATCCTCTGATCAAAACTTAACCTAATGCTTAATGTTTATACACAGACAGTGCCAACTTGAGTGATCGCTTAATAAGAAATATGTACATGTATATGCGACATATAAGTAGCTGATTTTCAGTGGCCCTCTCAAAATCATGTGCTGTGCGCCTGGCTTGTGAAACAGAGCCCATTGCAGGAAAGATACCTTTTTAAAATGAATAGCCTGAGACAGCACTCACTACACTGGTACATGATGATGGGTTTTTATTATCAGGTATTAAAACTCACTGACACATACATGTTTATATCAGACTTAGTTACATATTTGACATGACACACTGAGTGACAGCACATCTGCTCTGTACATGGATCTATTGCTAAAAGCATTTCTATGTAAGAATCACTATACTCAGAGGTTACATGTAGATGTACATTGTATATTTCATACACATGGATTTTCTATTTACATCATATGAGGCTTGCATGTAAAGACAGCGCAAAAAACGTTTAGAATTTTTTTTTCATCAGACATCTTGTATATTATATAAGTAAAAATGTACATGTACATATGTAAATGTTTATAAAAACTGTACATCTAAAGTATGTAAAAAGTATAAATATATATATCTAAAGCAGACCTGCTTAAAATAATCCAGAAGTTTCTCGTGTTAATTATTGTATTGTAACATATCATCTAGATTTATCTAGAAGTCAAAAGCAACAAATTCTAAACTGTACTGAAAACTATGAACTGTTGTAGAAATACAGATTTTATTATTTCTGAATGAGTTCAATAGTAATTGATTGATTGACTGATATTTTACACTGTTCTCAAGACAATCAATCAAGCAAATTGTAGTGGAAAAGGTAAAGCTTTAAAATAACATTTAAAAAAAGAAACTTGGAGCAAAGTTGATACATTGTAACATACAGATTCAGATCTGTTTTATTCTCTTGGCCCTTTTCCGGGCATGGAGAAATACATCATATAAACATAACAATACATATATACAATACATAATACATTGTATTTTTATATACAGACATGCCTCAATTCTTCTTTCTTCGTTTACAGATTGAACTATGTTTGAGTTTTCAGGGGGAAAAGTAAAAGCTTTGAACGTCCATTAAGAGAGATATATATATACAGGTACAGGTGTGGGAGTGTAATCTATGTAATCAGATCTGTGAGAGAGAGAGAGAGGTAGATGGAGGTTTGTGAGCTGTGATAACACATCACACAGGAAACCAGAAACCCATCTTATTTACTATCAACCAGTGGCACATTAGAATGGAGGAAGAACTCCTGTTTCTCAAGATGTTTGATGTCAAAAGATAATTGGCTGCTTCAGCTACGTGAATTAATATCAACTGAGTATATTGCATGATATTAACTGTAATTTCCTCGACCAAACAATGCTGACCTTGTAGTATTCTCATCAAAAAGGGGTTTTTCACTTCAGAGATATTCTTTTTTTTTACTAATGAATATACTTCAGTGCAATATTGAAATGTGCATGTACAAGCACACTCAAGATTATTTCACTTAAATGGCGGTGATAACTTGCCAGGTTTATTTTGGGAGGAAACCGGGCTCTAGGAAACCCACGACCTTCCGGTGGTAACTGGCAACCATCCCACATAGGTTGTTCAAGTGAAAACCCAGACAGAAAATTTTCACATTTTTTTTTTTCTGAGTAGGATTGGAACCTGCAACCCATTGGTGGAAAGCTGTTCAGATTGAGCATCCAACCCTCAAAATGGTGTTTATCAGTGTGATTATTTGAGTATTTACTCCTTTAAGATATTGAGGGTGAGATGGTCCATAAAGATGACACTGGAGCACCTTACTCTGATCGACCCTTCAGTAAGGAAGCCTTCAAAGGGACCCTCTTCACAGGAATATCTAAATATAGACCATACTACAGCTATATATAAGCTTCAGGCTGTAAAGGTTGATCAATGGAGAGAAGGTAAGGGGAAGTTTGTAGGACAACTGATGCTATTTCAACAGGTAGATACTGACTTTTAAAGTTAGTCAGAAAATTGTTAGTAATGGTTATTTTAGTCAAGAAGATTTTCCCTGTGCCCGTGTGTTTTAGTGATCATAAATATAATGATACATGTAGGTGTATGCTTTAATAAACCTCAGTTTATAATTCATTAAAAATAAACTTTTTTTTATATTTTGTCATTGTTGATTGATAGTGTTTGGATGATTTTATTTATATGACTACATACAGGTTTAGCAGGGAAGGGTAGCGTAAATTTTTACGTAACTGCCATAGCAACCTATACTGTTGAGATATGTTAGTAGGAAAGTTAGTCAAAAAATACATCTACGCCGCTTTGTGAAACAGGGCCCTGGTCTGTGTCTTTGAGAAAGTGAATATAGGAGAACATGTGTTCTCGTTAATTTTGGTTAAAATAATGGCATCACCCAAAATCAGAGGAAATTCTTTGTGCTTTTGTAAAAAAGTGTAAAACCCAAAATAAGAAGAGTTTAAAAATATTGATTGTTTATTTTGAATTTCTCAGCTAAAAATGTAGTCAATCACTTAAAGCTCAAGCTAAAAAAAATGTTAAAATAAAAAATTGCTAGAAAAGGGTAAAAATTTCTGTGAATCATTTATCAAATCTGTATGTATAAAAAACTAAATTAAACCACTAATGCATAAACAATAAAGGTATGGTTAGGTTTGATCCAAGCTGTTACACAGATGTGCCGTGTAAGCTGTCAATATACCTGATCAAAAATAAATATATAAACATACTGAAGGTATTGTTATGAGAGAATAAATACCCGTCATGATAAATGTAATACTAAATATGTCACCAACATTAAACAAAACCCTTACCATTGAGAAATCTGTAAGAAATGTTCTTTTTTAACCCCCTGGACAAAAAGTAAACTGATCGAGAAATACGAAAATCTAACGGCATAATGGATTTGGTCTTAAAATGTTTTCTCCAACACCATGTAAACTTCATCCTTGGTAAAAAATAATCCTATTCAAAGCCCTTCAAATATTTTGATCACTACAGACATTTTGATTGATTTGTAGTATGTGACCATATTCAAGGTATCAGTGGATGGATTGATCCATGTTTTGCAAAACAATCACATCATTCCATGGGTGAGATGTTGGTTTAATTGAGCAGGGGATCATTCTACTAAGGTGGCGCAAGTTACGCCTGTCACAAATGTATGCTAAGTGATAGAAACCTAACATTGTCATAAGTCTCCGCACAACTCCATGCTGTAAACCTATGCGCACATGTAGCTGTACGCCAGTTTAGTAAAAAAGGGCCCTAGTTTCACAAAACGATCTTAGCTAAGTGTGATCTTAACTACCATGGCAACCAATGCTAAAGGTATACGTTGTCATTGGTAATTAAGATCAACTTAAGCTAAGATGGCTTTGTGAAACTGGGCCCTGAAAAGCAGGCTCTTGGACAACAGGAAATCCCTGATCTTCCTTGAAACCTTTTCACAAGGGGTGAGTAAAAACATTCAGAATTCCTTCTTTTTTTTTTGTCTATGAACTAAGTTGGATTAGAGCATGCGTCCATTTAAGGTCTCCAGTAATTTTGGAAGAGAAAGGGTTAAAGGCAGCTAGTACAGACAGGTGTTTGCAAGGGTGAAGTGATTTCATTGGAACCATGACTGACCAGAGGATGTTACCTTGCCTTCAGGAAATCAACCCCAACCAGTGAATGCTCGTATCTGAAATATCTCCCTTTCATCCACACATTGGAAGACTAACAATACAGGACATTTATTGTATCCAGATCAGAAATGATTGTTCTAACAGACATTCTGCACAATTTTCCCTTCCTATGACAAAATTTAACAGTACAGTCTTCTGGGGGCTGTTTCTCGACACCGACGAAACTTTGCGCCTGGTCGTAACGTCATGGCAACATATACCTTCAACATTGCGTTATGACCAGGCACAAAGTTACGACGGGCGTAAATGTGTTGAGAAACAGCCCCCTGGGTACAGTGGTTTCAGGTTTGATGTAACAGGTATCATGGATAACAACTTCTTGGCGTATTGTCATGTACACATGTAGTTATCAAAGTCAATGACTTTGACAACGATGTAAGAACTACATCGAAACGATATATAACAACTATATCGAGGGACGACGTTTCGATGTACACATGTAGTTATCAAAGTCAATGACTTTGATAACGACAACGATGTAAGAACTACATCGAAACGTCGCCACCCAACAAAACAACAAGTTGTTATCCTTAAGTAATTCTTCACCTTATTGTAACCTTTGAACTTCTAAATGGTATTGAAAAAAAACTCTGCTTGATGAAACTAAAGAAATGTATGGCAAGAAAATGTAAAAAAAAGAAAAGAAATTGTATTGCCTACGTATACTGATATACTGCCCGTTTCATTGAGTTAAGTTGTCAACCCTGGAAAAGAGAGTGCAATAGCCTGAGGTATGACAGGAAGGGATGAGTGCCATTAGAGTATGACCGTCAATTATTGAAAGCAAATGTCTGGTCAGTGGTCAGCACTTTACACAGGAAATCTGGACTGGTCAAGCCCAGAAGCAAAAACCCATAATGGCCCTTATAAAAAAATACCATGGTTTGAACCATGGTTTTTACCATGGTAAATACAACGGTATTTTGGCCCCTTTTAGCATGGTATTTACCATGGTATTCCATGGTATTTACCATGGTTTACTGCGGTATTTACCATGTTTTGACATGATATATACCATGGTTACAGTGGTATTTACCATGGTTTACCGTGCTTTTTACCATGGTTTACCTTGGTATTTACCATGGTTTACCGTGGGTTTTACCATGGTTCTTTTTACCATGGTGTATGTGGTATTTACCATGGTTTACTGTGGTAATTACCGTGGCATGTATCATTGTTTACCGTGGTATTTACCATGATTTACTGTAGATTAACCACAGTTAACAGCCTAATTTTGTACAGTAGTTGTATTAACATACACCATGCTTTACAGTACAGTTGCCGTAGTCTTAACTATGCAAGTTGTTTATGCCCTTGTGTTATATGTCTAACAGGAATGACTGAAATAGTCTACAATACCAGAGAAACGATAACAAAATAACATGACTAAATATTTGAACTTTTTAAACATATTATTCACCAAAATAATACACAAAAAGAAAATGTATCTCATATTGTGCCAGTATGGATGGAGGAGGACTACAACCGACATATGCATATTGGCACATCAATTTTTCACATCTTTTCCTGTTTTCTTCTGAACGTTTTGGAGGAATTGTTCAATTTTTCTCTCATATAGAAGTGGATCTCAGCTTTTGATCTGGTGGGAAACACAGTTTTTATCACATCTGAAAAACAAAAAACAAAAACCAAATTAACGGTCAGTTGCAAACTACATGTACATGTACCAGTGGTGTTTCTTGTCAAGCTTATGCAAATGGATATCCAGCTACTTATCCAGTAAAGAAAACATGTTTTTTGACAGTTAACAGGACACATAAATAAGACAATTCAGGGGTTGATAGAAGTCACATCTACGGGCCGCTTAGCTGTCCGTAGATTGAATAAAATTATTCACTATTTGCCATTTTCAAGGAAAATTTCATTATTTTTTCCTTGAAAATGGCAAATATTGAATAATTTGGTTCGTAAGAAATTGACTTCTATCAACCCCTGTAAGTATATCATTTTTTTGTTAAAACCTGTTAGTGCCTTGATTTTTTTTTCTCACCTGTTATATATAGGAACAAACAAAGAAATATGTAACATATTTTAAGTATGGATGGAAGTTTTAAAAAAATGTAGGCTCCATAACAGATGTATAGAAGTTTATAATAGAAATATATCTACATGAAAGTCATGAAATACCACTGAACACAGTTGTCGTCTTAAGCTGCACGTAAAGGCAATTTTATGAATAACATTACATGTCAGATCATGGGGTAAAATAAACCCCAACAAACGAACATATAACATAACCAGAATATTGAGAGAAAAAAAATATTACTCTACTACTATAGATTTCTTTACAAGGTTACTGAAAAAAAATGATGACGTCTGGAAATATTCACAAAAACGACAGACATTCTACACTTACTTGTTTTTGTTGATTTCTCTATTTAAGAATTGACAGAATATCTTTCTCAGCATTCTTCTCGTTGACTGCCTTTGTCTTCTTAATACGTTTGTGTGCTTGTGGTACATTCTGAAACAATAATATAGAATAAGTATTAAAATGTAAATAACAATAGAATCAACAGCATTGATTTATTGTAGGGCTATAATTTGTCCAAAAAAAATTAATCCACAGGCTTCAGTATATACATATTAGGTAAGAATGTTGTATTGATAATTATTACAAGAGCAATTTAGCCAAACTCTAATTAATTAATGTAAGATCAGTTAATTTCTATTACATGTATTACACCAGAGCATTATGATTTATTGTTGAGCGATATATGATTTTAGCACAACTTAATTATGCAGATGTAAAGAAGGATCAATAACTGAACAAAAAAACACACTTCACAAAATTAATGCATGCTTACCTCATCATCAGATTCTATCGGATCACACATTGCTGATCGTTTTGACCTATGGCCTCTTCCTAGGTTCCCAATAGTTTTGATGATTTCCGAGATGTCATCGCTTTTAAGCAATCTTTCCAGGATTCGTTTCAGCTCTGAGCGTTCATCTAACAACAAAAAAAAAACACATGATAAAGAATGATGGCGTTGACTTCCATTTCTAATTTTTTCTATGGTGCAACTAAATTTTGTATGAGTGGATATCGTTATGTTAAATATAATAAATCAGTCGGTGAAACGTTAAATCCCTAAACTGACAGTCGATATACGAATTCTTATCTGATAGACCTGCTTCACAGATACGAGGTTAAACAGTATGTAAACTTGTGGAATGAGGCCATCCCCTGTCTTGTTAAAAGGACATTTTTTTATTGCGAAAGAGCGAGACAGGTACTGCTCAGAAATTACTGACTTTAACTAGAATACATATGCAAGCCAAGTGGTCGTTTTATGAATCGTACTTATCAACAAGTGTTCAAGGAAGAACACGAGGTGGTTTAAATCAAGGTAAGGTGATACAATTATTATATATTGGAAGATTAATTTCAGAAGACTTCGTTTAATTCATAAGGCTTGGAAGACTCACGGAGCGTAGCTAATTCGACATGTGCTGTTAAGTTCATCTTTAGAAACTATGTTGTTTTTTTTAATCACAAGATCCTGACCTATGTTTTTGTTAAATTAAAAAAATATGCACCATCCTCATTTAGTTTTAGCAAATATAGGGCACATGGTATCAGGTTATGAAAGGAAAATACTAAAAAGGAAAATACTCAAAAGTTAAAACTAAAACTTACCACCAAATCGTAATACTTTTGCAGCACAGATGTCTATTCTACCGTTCTTTCCCTGCCATCGCACTTGGCATACAGTTTTGAAGTCCCATGCTTCGTTGCTAAACTGTTCCTTACGGAATCCAATAATTCTAGAAGAATCTGCTATTTCCAAAGCGTTATCTTCATTCACAAATTCAAACAGAGCCAGTTTCGGTGCCATAGTGACAGTCAGAAGTGGTCAGCTGATAGTAAAGTCGGGTGGAATAATTAGATGAGTAAGATTTATGCAGTGTGAAACGATAATGGAAGGAGGTAAGTTCCTTCCCTTTATATATGTTAGGTACGTCTCTGTAGACGCCGACAAGAACTCAAGCCAGGATATTTTCAAGAAGCCACCATCTGACCGCCCGTCGTTTAATGAGCAATGTATATCGCTTAATCCGTACCTCGATCTCAGCAGTCGATCTCTTCTTGTCGTAATATAGACAGCCATTGATCACAGGTGTTTTTTCTCTGGTTGCATAAACGTTGTTCCCTTTAAATAGAGTCTTTTTAAAAGTAGGACATTTACTATATCTTCGTAGATATATCCGAAACTCAAAACTAAGTCTCCGGTAAACAGAGTGAAATCCGCCATTTTTGCTAAGCCTCGATTTCGTAAACCGGGTTATACAAAAACAGCAACTGAAGGCGGTACGGAGTACAGAAGTGATTTTTTTTTTCAACAACTACATTTTAATACGATAAAATGATCAAGCTATTTCCATTTTGTATGTTCATACTGTACATTGCGTCACCATATTTATATCCGCTGCAAAATTATTACCGGGGCAATACAAATTAAATTTAAATTAACTGACTCCGTTTTCCGTTTATGAGATAAGTTCATATTGGAATGACCCGCTTTACCACATGTGTCGCGCTCTGGGAGCTTTGATTGACCGGAGAGAGCATGACGTCACATGTTTTAAGCTGATTATTGTCATCTTGGTCAAGGCAGCTGCATGTTAAAAATAAAGCATTTTGGTCTCGTTATTATAACATTTTGTCCATGCACATTTCAATTAATAAAGCTATATGTAAAAAAAAATAACCAATTAACAGGGAATCTTTCAACATTTTAAATTTACGTTTATCCCAACCTCAATACAAACATTTTAACCTGATAATTAACTCTAAACAATATTATTTATTGATGTAAAAATACAGAAAATGTTGGAATTAGACAGTTAATCACTACAATAAACATAGAACAACAAATCCCACCTAATAGTGTGTTGGTGAGTAATCATGTAGTACAATACTCACAGACTCACTCACAGTAATAATGTGTTGTTTTTGTGTTTATTAATTCATACAATCTACACCACATAAATTTGCTTTTATTGAAAAGTTTGTAGTGTCTATTTTTATTTGCAAGTTAACACTCACCCAGAAAATCTACTGGAAATCCACAAATCTTATAAGGAATATATGTTTTGCTTCAAACAACTTGTTTCCTTTAGAAATGTTTATTATCTTTTAAATGGACACTATGGTTAATGTTGGTTAGCATTCAGCCAGAGTATTATGTTAGTCCTGCAGAGATTAATGCCTCCACTGTCTGTATTGTATCATACACCGCCTGTATATCATACATATTGAATATTGTATATACATATACTATGTTTCTTCATTTTTTGTATCTCTATTGTTATTATAATTTATTCAATTAATAGTGGCCAGTACCCTACTTTTTACATTTTTTAACCATTGTGAATAATAATTTCCAAAGATACTAGTTTTCGAAATAAATTAATGATCAGCTATTTGTGATGTTGTTTCATCGATGATAATTTATCTGTGTTATCAATTTTAAAGCGTGTTATATATAATAACATGTGGAGTTTCACCCCGTCTTTCCAGGATTCTAGTAAAAGCTATACTCTGCCGGATAAACTTTCAAATAACATGGTATATACCATGCATGTGCCATACAATTACCACGGTAAACATTATAAAGCATGGTAAATATACCATGCTCATTATTGTACCATGGTTTTACCATGTAAACTTTCAAATACCATGGTATATCATGCATGTGCCACACAATTACCATGGTAAAATTTATAAAGCATGGTAAATATACCATGGTCATTATAGTACTATAGTTTTACCATGGTAAACCACGGTATACCATGGTATACCATGGTAAATCCATGGTAAATCCATGGTAAAGCATGGTATTTTTTTATAAGGGGGGGGATGTAAAGTGTTTATACCACATGTTTGATGTGTCTGGTTATAGTTAACAAGGCACTGCAGGCTATGGGATTCATCCAAACTAAAGATCATTTATAGAAATGTGGACCCTAAAAAGACACTCTTGCCATATTCACCACAGGAAGTCGGCCATCTTGTTTAAAAACGTTGTTTTTGTTTTCTCAAAATTGCGACGATCATAAAAAGTATTTTAAGGGAATTAATCCTTAATAACCTCAGATTCCAATCAATAATTCATAAAGGGTTCAGTGACAGTCCTAACTGTCAATTAATACATGTATGGGATGAATTTTGTTGCCCCTGGGTCAAGGAGCAACGTAGTCGCAGTCAGAAAACGATTGTAAAATTACATTGACTCATTTTTAGAGTACTCTCCCTTAGTTTTTGGGATGCTGTGAAGATGGTGGGCTTCATTCAATTCACAGGCTTGTATATCCAGTTGCTGCATGGTTTACCGTAAAATATCATAGATTTGCTGCACTGGGCGAATCCAATTCCTGTGGATGTGACAATATTTCAGAATGGTTCATGAATTCACCAGTAATAAAGAAAAACTCCTAAAAATATTCAATTTTAAGACATAATTTACTCAATACATGTATCATGATGTATTGTTAAAGTCAAACTTTTTTTTTTAAATTCATTTTTTTTGGAACCATATTGAATATTTTGAGTTACAACTTAACACTTTGGTATTAAAAGAGTTTTATGAATCAAAGACAGATTTTAGCATTGCTAGCTTTACATGTATTTTCAGCCAATGTCTTAAGTATGGAAAAGACCTCAAAACTTGTGTAACAGTAAAAATTTACTGAATTTTTTTAGGAATATTCTTTATTTGGAAGTCATTTAGTGCTGATATATTACACTCCGTTATCCTAAATAAAGCCATCAAAAATATCTATGTATTTATTTGAAAGAGGTCAACCATGTGATTTTGGTACTAAAATACAGTCTGGTTGTGCTTTGGTCTTATATAGAGTAGGTCCTACCATTTGGGTGAAATCGGGCATAAAAGTAAGTTCAAAAGGCTGGATTCAGAGAAACATTGTATTCAGAACACGCTAGGGTAAACAAAACTAAAGAAGAGGTGTAGAAGGTGGGCCGATCTGTGCTTTATATAGCCCTGGAGACAGGATACACGGAAAATAGGTGCTTTTAGTTTCTACAAAGTTGGTATTAGTTTTTCAGGTGTAAAGATTGTATATCAATGGTACACGTGTCATGCGACTAACATTGCACATACAAAAAAGAGACACACAAAGAATTGTCCCTTCAGATAAATGCTATGTTTAGGCTGTCTGGCCTACCTACAAACAGGATGTCTTCGATACCATATTTCTTCTAAATATTCAGCCATTCTAATGGCCTAAATTTTCCATTGAGTCAGACAAAAAAGGGGACATGGAGTTGTGTTTAAGGATAACCATTTTCACACACTGCTTGGCAGGTCATATTGCCTTAGATTCCTACTAATGAGCAAATTTGTCGGCCCTCATTTAGCATATTTCTTTTCTAATGATCAAATCCTTATGAGGAAAAAAGTGGCTGAATCTTTAGAAGAAATATGGTAAGTTTATTCCACGGATCACTTTACTATTTCAACAGGTGCGTTTACCATCTATTATATTAGACAGGTAAATAAAATACCTGACGTACCTTTAACGCCTCAGGTGACAGGAAACATGATGACATAAGATTGATTGCAGTTGAACAGTTGTTTAGCGTACCCATATTGTGCGCACATGGTATGGCGCCAAACTCGATCATCTATTAGAATATCACTTCCACAAAAAAAATTAATTCGTTTCGATTGAAAAAGAGGATTACTGTATTTTTTCTAAAGATTCAGCCACTTTTTCCTCATAAGGATTCAACCATTAGAAAAGAAATATGCTAAATGTGACCAGACAAATTTGCCCAATACAGGGAATTTAAGGCAATACAACACGCCGTGCAGTGTGTGAAAATGGTCATCCTTGTCTCTGTTTTTGTCTGCCTCGACGGAATATTTCGGCCAATAGAATGACCGAATCTTTAGAAGAAATACATAAATTAAGATTTGACCATAGTCAATGTACTTGCAAAGATTATATGAAAGTATTTATGATCACTAAAACACACGGGCACAGGGAAAATCTTCTTGTCTAAAATAACCAGGGAGACAAGTTTCTAATTATGAAAGTAGATGGTTTGAAAAAATAAACCAAATGTTGTCTCAATGAGGTACAATCTCTGGTAACTTAACCAGTCACTGAAGATACATGTGTATTTGAGTGAGTGAGTGAGTGATTTGGGTTTTACGTCCTGCTCAACAGTATTTCAGTTATATGAAGACGTTGTCTCCTCGTTGCAGGGCGGATTTCCACCGCTCTTTTGTATGTGTATTTGATGACATCAACTTAGTTCTAATGTTACCACCATACATATATTTATTGTCGAAACCAGAAGGGAATTACGATGATTGCCAATTGGATTGTTTGCTGTGGGCAATTATCATTTTATGTGTAGTTACCAAAATCTTGTACCTCAGTGACCATTGTATTTTGGGTTTTTGTTCTGCGATTTATCTGAAGGGGTGGCATTATGTCTGCAATTCCATATTCCATCATGAAAATCAGATGGTGATATGTTAAAACATAAATCTACAATGAGAAGTCAGGGTTGATAATGGTACATGTGAATCTGGCCACGTATAATTGAGCAGGCTATAAAGGTCAAATACCAGTATATATCTGTAAATCTAATGTGCTCGCTTTGGCCAATGTTAGTTATAGATATATCAGAACTGGGAATCTAAAATAGGCTAATAACAATATCATCACTATAAACATTTATATAGTTGGCAATAATTCTATCTGAATTACTGTGCCTAACATTCTTTCACACGTGATGGCAATAATTTCTGTTTTTGTTGTTGTAATTGTTTAACTTTGGGTGATGGTAATATGAAAATTCAAACATACAGAGTATGTGCACTATTATTTTGTGAAGTTAAATTTCAGCATTTTGCTCTTTCCAGCACACCCAATTTTAAACAGTTTTCTGAGTATGAGGATGATTTAAACTATTAATTCATTCGTTGAGCAATTGTACTGGATTCTTTATGGTGATAAAGGTACCAAATAAACTAAAGATCTTAGTAAGCTTGACTTACATGTAGTACATGTATATCAGCGAAAAATGCCTTATAGTGGCATGAGCTGCCAAAATGTTGATATTTTGAGGTTAAAACACAATGTTGAAATTATTGGCTATTTTTCTCAAGAGGTGTTTTAGTGCTTCTAGTCTCCAGAATGTACGATAACGTATTGTTTTGAGCTAACTTTGGCTTAGAATGAATGAATGGTCATCCGGGTTATTTAAATTTTGTTTACTTTTCGAACACGTTTTCGGTTCGTACAGGCCATGTACACTGAATGGATTTTCCTCATTCCAACGTTAATCATTTAGTTTCCCGATGGCCTTCAAAGCCTCTTACTGTCGTGACGATCAGAAATTATGAAAAAGTGTGAATTTTGGCAGCTCATGCCACTTTAAAGACAACAATATTAATCAGAAAAATGCCTAAAACTTAAAAGACAACAAGAACAATCAATCTTTTGAGTTTACAACCAGAGATGGTTTGAGACATACATGTACACTAAATACATGTACACAATAGAGCAGACAACAGAACTACATGAGGTTGGAAGAGGACGACAAATGACACGTAATCTGCGCATCAGACAATAAGAGGTCAAAACATTGACAATTCTGTCAGGGGATGATGCTGTAAGGGCTTCCAGTAATGGCAGTCATCATGGAATTTGGATTAGACCATAATTGGGGGACATTAGTTGAGAGTTCCCACATGTTAACTTGTGAGTCATCGCTGTCAAGTGTAGGAGTGATTAGCCCAGACAAAACTAGATTACTGACCTTCTACCAAAGATGTGCACCACACTGAGCGGCACCTCGTCTAACTAAACAGTCCTCAAGAAGGAAGTATCTTTCCTTTTAGCTGTTAAACTTTGTACATTATACATGTATTATATTTACATGTATGATCACTAAAACACACAGGCACAGGGAAAATCTTCTTTTCTAAAATAACCATGGAGACAAGTTTCTAATTGTGTTAAAAAGAGGTATATCATTTAGACCTTTATACACCATAAATTGTTGTAACAAATCCAACCTATGATATTTCATCATGTATTATAATAATATGGATGGATGTGTGTTTTAGTGTTCATAAATTATATTATATGGCTGCATCAGTTAAAACGCTTAATGAGGAACGTGGGATCTGAGATTTGATTAATAGATATTTTACCGCGCACTCAAGATTTTTTCACTTATATGGGGCATTTTTAGAAGTAGATACAAACCTTAAATCCCCCCCCCCAATCCCTCCCACAGGGACCTTTCAAACAAACCTGGCCTATATTTGTGTGAGGGTCTACAACATGGAACGGTTGCGTCCACGGTGCAAGTGACTATAGTTTTAACACTGATTATCTTCCGATATTACTTGTGCCAGCTTTGAAAGACAGGGCCCTGAGCCCTTCCACATAATCCCAAATGTTCCATTTAAGCACGTCATGGTTATATAATAACCAGCCTTTAAAAATGGTTTACGGTAATAATTCCGCTAATTCAAATACTCAAAACATTACGAAAAGCACTCTAAAAGTTTGAGACTTTTCGTTAGGTGTCTTACGTGTACCTCCTGCATGGAGCGACCGATAATCCTATTGAGCAATCGCTATTGTTGTTGTTTTAGACCAAACATGGCAGAAAGCAGTCTAATAATTTGTTATCTTCACATTGCTCGTCCTTGAATTAGCGGAATTCTTACCGTATATAATTTGTAAAAGGATAATTTCCTAGAAATCAAATTGGAATCGATTTTAAACAAAATATATAAATGTAACTCAGTAGATAAATAATCTAGGGTGTGTTTGCATCTGCCTGTCATTGTAAAAATGTGACGAAAACCAGAGAGCAATATGTCATCCATATGGACTGAAATAGGCTACAGTAATTCCCAGCTGGGTCAACAACAACAGTGCTAAAAAAACAGACACATAAAAAGGCCCACATGGCCTGAGATCCAGGTCATTGGGTTATCCTTAATGAAGGCTCGTCTATAAATAGAGTGTTTGTCCATGGAATGACCCATGTTGTATACAGCCAGAGATAGAAGGATGAGCCCAGACAGTCAATAAGTGTAGTGGGCTGGCCAGTAACTCGGTCCCCCAGTAAATTTTTTCTAACTTAATATTTATGATCACTAAAACACACAGGCACAGGGAAAATCTTCTTGCCCAAAATAACCACGGAGACAAGTTTCTAATTGTGTTAAAAAGAGGTATACCCCATAAATTGTTGTAACAAACCAAACCTATGATATTTCATTAGGTTGACGACTGACAGGAGCTTAGCCTTGGTCAGTAGAATTTTGTGGAATCCTTTTGTAACACATTGACAATGGTTACGCATCTTAACTATGGCAAGAACATTGGTGGAATGAGATTGAACCCCCTAAATTTTGCTTAGCCTGGTTAGTTTAGAGACGAAATTCGGCCCTGTGCCCAGAGAAAAATATCTGTTGTAATTTTCAACTGGTGCCTGACAACCATTCATGGTGTCTTCCCAGACAGTCAATAAGCGTAGAGGCAATGTACACAAAACCATGATGGCCAGTAACTGTGTGCCCCTGCAAATTATTTCAAACTTTATGGTAGCTTAGCATGGTTAGTTGAGAGGAAATCCAGCCCTGTGCCCAGAGAAAAATATCTGTTGTAATTTTCAACTGGTGCCTGACAACCATTCATGGTGTCTTCCCAGACAGTCAATAAGCGTAGAGGCAATGTACACAAAACCATGATGGCCAGTAACTGTGTGCCCCTGCAAATTATTTCAAACTTTATGGTAGCTTAGCATGGTTAGTTGAGAGGAAATCCAGCCCTGTGCCCAGATGAAAATATCTGTTGTAACTTTCAACTGGTGCCTGGCAACCATTCATGATGTCTTTCATTCTTGAATGCTACATGTACATGGGGTAGGACTCGTAGGAGGAAGCAAAATTGATGGGGTTCAATCTCAGTCCACCGATGTTCTTGCCATAGTTAAGATGCGTAACCATTGTCAATGTGTTACAAAAGGATTCCAGAAAATTCTACTGACCGAGGCTAAGCTCCTGCCAGTTGTCAACCTAATGAAATATCATAGGTTTGGTTTGTTACAACAATTTATGGGGTATAACGGACTAAATAATATACCTCTAATTAACACAATTAGAAGCTTGTCTCCATGGTTATTTTAGACAAGAAGATTTTCCCTGTGCCCGTGTGTTTTAGTGATCATAAATATAGATACATGTACCCAGCTGTTGAAATCAAACCAGCTTCATTCCTTTCTGCTCTTGAAATCTTTCAAGTATCAGTAGGCTTAAAGTGCGACAAATAAAGTGAAATAACCTTAAAGTGGCATGAGTTGCCAAAATCCACAATCCTTTCATCAATTCTGTAAAAGGCTTTGAAGGTCATCATAAAACTAAATGATTAACTTTGGAATGAGGAAAATCCATAGTCTATACCAACCGAAATAGTGTTCGAAAAATAGAAATAACCGATGTGAACGTTCATGTCTTTCAAAGTCAACGTTAGTTCAAAAGAATACATTAAATTGTTTGTTCTTGAGAGGGGCCTAGAGTGATCGTCCCTCAGTCCCACACAGACCTTCCATCAATGCAGCGCGGGTTTGAATCACACTCAGACTACATACAAATTGAAAAATTTCTCAGTGGTCGCAGTATGTCGGAGATTGGGATTTCCTCCGGGCAATGAGCCAGGTTTCCTCCCCCACTAAACATGGCAACGCCGCCATAAGTGAAATAATTGTAAAACATCAATCAATGAATCTTTCTTGAGACTAAAATCACTAAAAGCTTGTGAATTGCTAAAAAAAATAGCTGATAATTTCAACACTCAACAGCAAAATATCAGCATTTTGGCAGCTCATTAAGGGATACCATTTAATAATCTCCTTAATACCTAATGTCCGTAATGATTAACAACGTCTATGTAGAAGTAAGCATTCTTTAAAAGTTTAATAAACTGGACACGTTTTAAAAGAAATATTTGATAGCCAAAAAAGGTTGAGTTTGAGTTATAAACATCAATAGAGTAACACTGAGTCAAGTTAAACCTTAAACTGGAATTTAGAAAAGAACGCAGAAAAAAATATATTATAAAGTCATGCAAGAGATCAAAGTATTTTTTTAAAGTCTCTCAGAAAACAGAAAACAAGTGAAAGCATTTAGCTATGTTTAAATTCAAAGATTCCTTAATGTATTCTGTTCATTCGACTGTGACGTTAAGGTTAATGTAGTGTCTGGAAAGGTAAAAAACGGAGAGAATGTGACAGAGCTGTGATTTGAGTACTGTCGTACGGATTGATGTACATCTATTAATACGGTGTAAAATCCCCCAGGCAAAACAACACCTACGTTAATTCTTACCTGACTTTAGTATATAATAAGGGTGTAAACACCCAAGTTAGAGATTTAATGAGGAATTATGTACAGCTTAAGGCTAAGGCAAATATGGGTGTACTAACAAAAAGTCCTTGAACATACAACGGTCATTAATTAAGTTCTTAGTATTGCAAGTATTGTTTTAATGATAAAAAATTAAGACACCACCACGTCGTCAGTTGTTTTTTAACACAAGCTTACAAGTATTGTTTTGTTTTTTGTTTTTGTATTACACAAGTCTATTTATTTCTTTCAAACCAAATCAGATGACCTCTGAGTTTAAGGTCAATACTGACAAGATCTCCTTATATTCTGGCCAGTTCCTGGCAGCCATTCCACTTCCATAAAACTATATTTACATTTAAACTATAATAAGGTGAAAATTTACTTTTGGATAACAACTTATTGGTTTATTAGGTGGGGACGTTTCGATGGAGTTCTTACAAAGTTATCAAAGATTCAATACCTAAGTGACTTAAAGTGGCATGAGCTGCCAAAATTCAAACTTTTTTTCATAATTTCTGATCGTCACGATAGTAGGAGGTTTTGAAGGCCATGGAAAAACTAAATGATTGGCGCTGGAATGAGGAAAATCCATACAGTATGTGGCCTGTACAAACCGAAAACGTGTTCGAAAAGTAAACAAAATTTAAACAACCCGGACGACCATTCATTCATTCTACATGTAAGCCAAAGTTAGTTCAAAACAATTCTTTATCGTACATTTTCGAGATTAGAAGCACTAAAAAGCTTCTGGATTGTACGTATTGAGAAAAATAGCCAATAATTTCAACATTCTGTTTCAACGTCAAAATATCAACATTTTGGCAGCTCATGCCACTTTAAGTATACAATAAGGGTACATGTATATAACGATAACAATGTAAGAACTACATTGAACATTTATCATTTGTCATTTATCCTTAGTTTCTAACTTCAGTAGGATAGTTAAGTACATCAGACCCAGAGAGCAAACAGTAAACTTTCCCTTAAGTAAATATCTTAAAAAACATTGATAAAATGAAAACCGAATTCTTATTTATTTTTTCTGGCCTCCCTATTTTAAACTTTTTGTTTTTTTTTATTTGTGGGATAGTTTTTTTGTTTTTGCTGCTCCATAAATGAACTTCGAGTCTCCAAATTACTTTTTCATTCAAGTAATTTGAGCCGTCACACAGAGCAAAACCTTGTTCCGCAGTTTCTTATTTCCTCCAGCCATGTTCCCATGATCTACAGTGTACTTATGTAATGACTTTTGCCGTACATTACAAAGGTACTAAAATACTCATAACCTACTGACAGACTACTGACTATAAATCTATATTCTGCAATCCTTTAGACATAACATTACCAGGTTAACACATGTTCCCCCACCCCTAATCAATGAAGTAGTGATCTACAATATGTACGTTTACAAACATCAAAGAGCCAGTGTGTAGTAACAGCTCCTTCCTGCCCTTTACTAGTCAATATCGTACATCTGGCCACGGTAAGAAGGCCAGCATAAAGCTGAAAATCTGTTTCGGATTCCTGACCATGTACTAGTACAATAACCTGGTATAACTGTATCAGTTATATTTATGATCACTGAAACACACAGGCACAGGGAAAATCTTCTTGTCTAAAATAACCATGGAGAGTTTCTAATTGAGTTGGTTATCGGACTCAAGTGGGCCACAATTTTTTATAACAAGTTACATGTACTTCAAATAAACCTTTGTTCATTCAATCTATGAAGTCCATATTTAGATTATTTGATGTTTTATGCCACAGAGTCAAGATTATTTCACTTATACTATGGCTGCGTTTAATGAGGGAGGGCTGTGTGCACAGAACGTATCCCTGCCCTTACATGTTCCAGTGATACCAGGCAACCATTTCACACAAGGTCATCAAGTGGAAGCCTGGTTTCAATTTTTGAGGGGACCGAGGGGGATTAAAACCAGCAACCCAGTTTAGAGGTTAAGAAATTGAGATTTCTTTAAAAACCGACAAAGAGACAACCCTTACAAATAGACATGCTCTGTTCATCTGTCTATAATATTGATAAAGGTTCAAATGGAATTTGAATACACAACTCCGGGCTGGCATTTTCTTAATTGAAATCAGAATACCCTCACCAAAGAATAGTGATTATTGATTGATGTTTTATGCCACATGCAAGATTATTTCACTCATATTGTAGAGTTGCCAGGTTTAGTGGGGGGAGGAAACCATGCTCTTTGCCGGAGAACCTTCAGCAATAGGTGATTTGCCAATTACTTTCAAATGACGTAATTTAGCATCGTCACAATTACCACCCTAAATGGTACACCGGACAAAGCATCCGTCTGTTTTTAACTCAAGATTTTCAACATTTTTACAACATATTTTAGAAAAGAAACCCAATATTGTGACAGTTTATGTCTGAAATAATCAAGTAATGCGAAAAATCTTCAATGAAACGGGAGCTAAAGTGAATATAGCTAAAGTCTAATTGGAAGCTGGGCTTGTCCGGTCTAAGATTGGTGCCACGACGTCATGCCATTGTTGCGCGAAAAACTGGCAAATGGTCTATTACCTGGCAACTCTTCCATATACAGCAATTAAGCAAAAAATCCACTCAGAAATTTTTTAATTTATTCAATCTGAGTAGGATTCGAACCTGCATCGCATCTACAAACAATAGGGAGACAAGCCCATCTGCTGTAGTGCAATAGCGCTTGCAATCCCTCTCATTCTTTCTCCCAGGTTACAGGAAACAAACATATATTTCTGAATGGCCTGGTTAGTTTGATCTGAACATCTGCTCTAGCAAGCTTCAGGGTTATCAACTACTGTTTATGTAATGACCTGCGGAGAATGCAGGTCTTGTAGCAGTAGGGGCTGGAAACATTCCCATAGTCTATCACTGTCAATCAATTCAAGCTGTCTGACTGAGAGAAAACCCCATGTTTGTGTACCAAATCCCAATACACAAGTAACCATAAGAATGGGGTTCTTAGGCTTTGATATGCACGCTGTAGTAAACATTAATTACTGGCCTCAGTCAGATAACAAATAAGTTTAACAATTGAATGATATTCTTTGAGTACATGTACATCACATGGGGTTGGCATTTAGCAAAATGCCATACAGTCTTATTCATTCAAGCAATACTGATGAAATAGTTTATGTACCACCATGGTACATGTACCAGAGCAATAGGGAGCGCAAGTCACGTGTGAATTCCACATATTTCCTGTCACCGGCACTGCATTGCGCATGTGACTGAGCGTTTTTCCTTCCAACATGACGTTGAAATCTGACGTTATGGAACAAAATACGTCAAATAGAATTGCAACGTCATTAAAAACGTTCTTAATGGCGTCATCTGTCATCGCCGATCGGATATCACAAAATCTTGTAATGATTCTTATGAGACTTGCGCTCCCTATAGGTAAAATCACAATGTTTTCAAGTTTTCCATACCATTTGCCATATGTTTACACTGTATATATATGAAATAATGTGTATATGTATTATCATGGAACAGCATTAGTTTGCAATAGCTTTGACATTTATATTCAAACAAAGACCAGTGATCTGTGACTAAGTTTTTCAAATAGATCCATTGGATCTATCATCTTGTCATACGAGTGACTTTACAGAAGTTACATTGAGATGCCTCAAGAGTGAAATTATCAAACTCTGATACACCACCATGGATGACACTTCCCAAATCAAGTCAAAACTTCAAAATAGCACCCTTTTTTTAGGGTTTTGCTAAGTTCTAACTTACATGTAAGTAAAAACTGTAATGTTACAATAATAAGCATATATGGTCTATAAAATATGAAAACATGTCATTTGCATGACAAACACTTCACAATCTGTGGTTTCCATGTTACAAATATATCAACAGTTCAGTGAACATAAAAATAAATTCATTTTGTCAGGCAATAATATTGTTTTTCCTTTTGGAGTTACGTGCAATATAAATTTAAATTTAAAAGTTTGCATGATTCTAAGATATAATGTTTTCATAACAGTAACCATGACGACCTTGAAAGTATATCATGAAACATACACATGAAGTGAATTAAACTGTCACATAC
Organism: Lepidochitona cinerea; assembly: GCA_963971465.1. NCBI lineage: Eukaryota > Metazoa > Mollusca > Polyplacophora > Chitonida > Tonicellidae > Lepidochitona > Lepidochitona cinerea. The sequence continues at coordinate 37,579,976 of OZ020555.1, read as the reverse complement.
TCTCGGTAAAAAGAAATCAGAGGGGAAAACTTGAAAATACAAAATCAGAAGAAAAAAACAAGTTTAACAATTGAATGATATCTTTTGAGTAAATGTAAATCATATGGGGTTGGTACATGTATTGAGCAAAATGCCATATATACATGTAGTCTTACTTATAGTATAGGGAGCGCAAGTCACGTGTGAATTCCACATATTTCAAGTCACCAGCACTGCATTGCGCATGTGACTGAGCATTTTTTGTTCCAACATGACGTTTAAATCTGACGTTATGGAACAAAATACATCAAATGGAATTGCAATGTCATCAACAGCGTTCTTAATGGCGTCATCTGTCACCGGATATCACAAAATCTCGTAATGATTCTTATAATGGTACCATAGCATTGCAATAGTGTATATTGTGATATTAAAAAGACTGCCCTTACCTCTTGTGTTTGTTGCCATATCTGCCACTTTCTGGAAAGCCTCTAAAAATGTACTGATGGCAGCTAGTGTGGTCCTACATAAACAGATTGAGAAACGATTTATAGTTTTATAAGAAAAAGTCTGTTAAATGTTATTACACTTACATGTACAGGTCGTTATTTTAATGTATAGAGGAAGAAAAAAATAGGGATCGATGATCAGGTGAATCAGGGATCATCAGGTGATCAGGAGCCTTTTTCACAAAGCGGCATAGCGTAAGTTTTTACGCAAATGCCTTAGCGACCCATACTGTAGAGATACGTTAGTATGAAAGTTATGCAAAAAATACATCTACGCTGCTTTGTGAAACCTCCTGGCAACCATTTAAAATAGAGCAATCAAATCATTCCAATCACAATTTTTTTTTTTTAGATTTTGATTTGATTGAGTGGGAGAGACTTAGGCCGATGGTCCTTGGATGTATGGCCTGTGTTGTCTCATTAGTTGATGTTCTACGCCTCACACAAGATTGTGTCCCTTATATGGCAGCAGCACCAGGTTTAGTTTGACCTGGGGGGGGAAGCCGTTTCACGAAGTGTCGCAAAGTGCGATCAATCGCAGTTGCCATGACTCTGTATCTCTTCACTATGGTATCCATTGGCAACTATGCTTCGTTTGCGATGCAACTGCTTTGTGGAACGAGCCCCAGGGGGCCGTTTCTAGACACCGACGTAACTTTGTGCCTGGTCGTAATGTTATGGCAACTTATACCTTCAACATTACGTTACGACCAGCCGCAAAGTTATGTCGGTGTCTAGAAACGGCCCCCTGGGGCTCGTTCCACAAAGCAGTCGCATCGCATTGTAGTTGCCAACAGTATAGGTTGCTATGGCAGTTACGTAAAAACTTACACAACGTCGCTTTGTGAAACAGGCCCCTGGGGGTAACCGGTTGAAGGGTTGCGGGTGATGTGCATTCATTGAAAGAAGTGATTTCTTCAACACAAGGTGAAAAGTCAATTTAGGACAGTGAGATTGAACCCCCAGGCCGATCATTAAAGGGTTTAAGTTGGAGAATATCATTCTGCCCACTGGGTCACGGAACCCCCAACTTGAGTACAGTAAGAATTCTGCTAATTCACGTAATCAAAACATTACGAAAAGAACTCTAAAAGTTTGAGACTTTTCGTTGGGTTTCTTACCTCCTGCATGGAGCGATAGATAATCCTATCGAGCAATAGATATTGTTGTTGTTTTAGACCAAACATGGCAGACAGCATCTTCACATTGCTCGTCCTTGAATTAGCAGAATTCTTACCGTATTTATTAATTCACAACTACAGCATTGATCTCTTTTTTTTGTCCACAAATAGTAAGAACATTTCATCGAGGGTAATGAAAACCACCCTTTGTACTTGTGGGAATTCTAGTGTTTTTTCCTTCTCCAAGATATGATGAAACGTGACTAAACTTAAAGCAGACCATTAAAATCATTCATGCTGATGTTTACTTATAAACGGATTCCAAAAAACTAATGATTGCACCAAATCAATACCGGTTTATTCAGATTTATCAACCAGTGTGTGGAGCCATTAGGGTAGACCATCACTCATACCACAGGCTGACATCCATATAAAGCTCACAATGAAGCGATTTATTCATCAGCGTAAAAAGTATTCATATGATATAAAATACATCTTCAATACATGCTATTGTCAGTTAAGACAAATTTACACCTCAGGAAAAAACTAAATCGTATAATTCACCTTTATCGGAGACCTGTTCAAACTGATGAAGCAGCAGTAAGAGATTCACTAATCAAATCTATTTCATTTTTTGTTGGCTTGGATAGCTCGGTTTCCTCCCCAATAAACCTATCACATAGACTGATCCAGAGACATTTTGATACCTGTATACAGGTATGGGCACCCAAACTCACAAGCAAAAAATCCGCCCAAATTCTTAAAACCAACAGATTTTAATGTCAAAATAGCATTTAATGTTGAGTTTTGGGCCAGAGATGTTGTTTTTGTCTTATTGTTGGAACATTTTGAACCGAAGTAGTACAATTTTCCCTGGATCAGTCCCTGTATCCAAACATCAATTTATCAGGATACATGTAATATGACAAACAAAGAATGAAACCGTATATGATAAAATGACATCAATTGATTGATAAATTTGTAGATTACCTTAATGTAGTGTGAAGTTTGGTTGCTTTGACGGTGAAATCCTCCCATACTGGCGAACTACCCTGTAATGATCAATGATTACAAATTCAAATACAGCCCACAATGATACAGTTTTAAAAACACTTTTCTTTTACTTTCATTTATATATTTATGAACACTACATGTATGTACAGTAAAATAGCAAAACACATGGGCATAGGGAAAATCTTCTTGACTAAAATAATCTTGGAGACACAATTCTAAATGGTCCCAATGAAAACCTCAGAAATGAAATTGAAACATCAAATAAAAACATAAGATTGCTCTTTATTCATTTCCATTCAACTTTATTAAAATCGCCCTCAAAGCAATCCAAACGGTATCGACAGTACATGTGTAAAACGGTTTAACCAAACGTCAGATTCTGCCACAACACACGTGTAGTGTATCCCGCAGCGAAAAATATTCCCCTTTTCTATTGGTCAATATTCGCGAGAGAATTTTATACGTAGGTCTGTATATGTTTACGACTTGTCTCAGTAAAAAGTTGATGGCTGCCAGGCTTTACATACCATTTCTTTCTCTCAGAAGCAAAAATAATAACCAGTTTGCACAATAAATTGTGTTTGTGATTGTTTTAATTCCCTCACATTTCACAGTGTGACTGCAAACACGTGCTGTCGCATGAAATCGATGACAGTGTAACTCTCCTCAGATGGAGTTAGTAAAGTTATTTGTTACTTTTAGCGTGATTAGCATTGTTTAACTTTTTCGAACTTCGCTGTGATCTGGGGCCTGTTATGCGAAGCCATGTGCATCATGCAGTTGCCAGGACGTTCTATCTCTTTGATATATACGATGGCATTTACGATGCTTATGGAGACTGAGTGCGCTTTGTGAAACAAGCCCCTGAACACAATTATAGCGAGTCCGCGGGCGTGCCAAGTGCACTGCGACCACAGCTTCAGGTATTTATTATTTTATATGGTGACAAGTACAGTGATCGGGGCATGTAAATGCGAAAGAAATAAATGACCCTCGGCTAACGCAGAAACTTTTCTGCAGCATTTTTTTTATAGAAATATTGAATTAAGAGGGTTGGTGAATGTAGAAATAGGTGTGTGCACGTAGATTTTAGAAGCTGGGTGCACAGTGTGCAGGTACATGTAACTTTTTTTCTTAAATTCGAACCCTGGTGGCCTACATGTACATGTACGTTGGCCACTGCACTCTTTGTGCCTTGTGCCCTATTTGTTCCCCCAGGTTCCATTTGATATCCCCACGGCCGAACTGGTCTCACATTTGGGTGCCCAAAAAATATCCCAAATTCAAGGCCTGTTACCACCTATTATGCTGATTATTCTGACATTAATGCAATATAATGTATACTATACATGTATATATATGCTTCTGCAGATAGAACTATTCAGGGTGTAGATAAAAGAATATTTTTCTATCTTAACAGATCAGTAATGTAGTGATTAACTAATGGAAAGGATGCAGGCGTCATGCTGACATCCGCTACTCTTACAACATTCAGGAAGTTACTACAATTAAAACCACCCATTACATTTTGCATGATGAATAACCCACTGCTTCATATTACATGTATATATGTAAATATGATATTATGCATAATACATCCATCCATTAAAAGGCATATATGTGTACTATTAAATCTGTATTTAGAAAATGCCGAAAGAAAATTTTTTAAGAAGGGTTGGTTTAAAATTGTCATTTAAGAAGAACGATTTTTACAACTTGTACAACTTGAAGTACATATATGCATGTAACAGTTCAGTAAATAAAATCGCAATAACTGGCATTCGTCGCCAAAAATCGTACTTTTTTAATGAATTCTTCAAAATTTCTACTAATGAATATTTGAGGTCAAGATAATAAATGTTTGTTCAACTTAAATAAAAATAAACATACATTCAAGTGTGTACATAGACATTATTGTCAGATGATTAAACATGTAAGAAAGATAATTTTTATAACGTGTTAAAATACTACATAATCAAGATTGGATAGGGGCCTTAAAACTGTTCCAATCACTGTAATATCCCAGGCAAGATACTTACAAAGTTATTTGTTCAGTGGTATAGGATGGTTGGGTTATTTTTATGGGACTGAGATTCAAACCTGTAACCCACTAGTGTATAGCACCAGACAGTTTAGTTTGTACAGTGTAAATACAACATGTTTTCTATAGACATTGGTACCTTACTGAGTGCTGGAAGCCCTCAGAATAGATCATCACCTAGTCCCTTACAGATCATTTTCCCACTGATGTCAATAAAAAGGGTAGTGTTTTGAGATAAAGCAGACATAAGAAATGACAGACAGACTAAAATAACAACTGAAACTCATGGAGGGCTAAAATAATCTGAGGTCAACCTTTTTCCACCAACAGAAAACTGTAAATATTCTACAATGTACGGCTGGTGTTTTGCTAAACCAAAAGCGAGTACAAGTAGTTACAGTATATCTTAGATTTGAAGGTCCAACTAATATTTTTTACTACTTGTAGATCCAACGCTCGATGGGTCGCGTGTTCAAATGATTTAACCATACTCAGTTTATAGTAAAATTTAAAAATTTCTCAGTGTTTTTTCGCTTGAGCGCCCATCATGTATGTGGAAGAGTTGCTAAGTACTTGCTCCGAGCAAAGAGTCACACTAAACCAGGCAATACATGATACATGTATCTACATGTACATAAAATTTGTTAAAATTATAATGTTTACATACATGTATACGTACGTAAAAATATACATACACATGTACAGGCCTGAAATAGAGTTTAGACAAATTTGCTCAAAAAGTTTCAGGGTTCCACAGCTCAAAACTCAATTATTTTTATTATTTTTTTATTATTACTTTTTATTATTTGAATGATTTTTTTTAAACCCTTTATACATTGTACCATGCGACTCACACCTGACTGATGAAAAAGCAAAAATTGCACCTTTAAAATTTTGCGAAACTGTCTGGGCATTGTGTGTTTCTATGATTATGGTCTTGCTGGCTTGCTTAGCAATATTAAACAACCTGCCAGGGAAAATAGGGCACAGTAACGAGAGGGTGGTCATGTTTAATTCTGAGGTCTGAAACGATATCAACATATGTAAATGGTACAAAAATTGTACAGTCATTCAAGGGCTGTACATAGATATATATTCCAGTGATTTTTAGCACTTGAGACCACATTAAATCCTTCAGTGATGTAATATAAAACACAAGTTGAACCAAGCTAACCTCTTTGGGGAGTAACGTTACTTAAACTTAAACTAACATAAACATACCACAAGGTTGGGTTACAAAACCAAAGTTACCAAACCCACAACAATCCAATAAAACCACTAAAATCTAAAGCTATTTGACAATGCCACTCCTTCAATTGTCACATTGTGGATATTTCTGACAAATGAAACTGTCATCGTGACATTATGCACCCAAGCAATTAAAATACAACAATACATTATGCCCCTTATTACATAACAAATTACAAATGCGAAGGTAAATGTCAAATACATTTAACCTGGTACCGCATAGGAATTGGTAGGGAATGTATTGAGTCGTGTCTGTTTAGAACTGATTTATATGTATTCCTTATGTTAAAAAATATTCAGTTCCCTCTCAAAACAACATCCCTCATAAGGTTTTTTTTTTATTTGTTTGGTGTTTTACTTATACAGTGTATGTTTGATTATTTCACTTATATGGTGGTGTTGCCAGTTTTATTGTAGGAGGAAACCGGGAAACCCACGACCTTCCGCTGGTAACTGGCAACCATCCCACATAGGTCGTTCGAGTGAAAACCCAGTCAGAAAATTGTTCAATTTTTGGACTGAGTGGGATTCGAACCAGCGACCCATTGGTGGAAGGCTGTTCAGATTGAGCGTCCAACGCTCTACCTACTGAGCCACGGAGGCCCCCCACTGGCCCACTCTGAAGGAAAAATTGGATTGATAAAATCAAGTTACATGTACACGAAGCTTCGTTATAATTTCTAATTGATTATTTACTCGTCTTCTTATTCTAATGAAAATTTACTCATAAGGCAACGTTGTCAGGTTTATTATTGGGGAAATCTTACATGGCCGTAAATCAGATTGATTGATTGTTTGTTTGGTGTTTTACGCCGCGCTCAAGATTATTTCACTTATATGGCAGCGTTGCCAGTTTTATTATGGGAGGAAACCGGGCTCTTTGCTCGGAGGAAACTCACGACCTTCCGTTGGTAACTGGCAAGCATCCCCCATAGGTCGTTCGAGTGAAAAACCAGTCAGAAAATTTTCCAATTTTTGGACTGAGTGGGGATTTGAACGACGTAAATCCGGGATGCATCTCTGACCCTCATTTTCACACTGACTTGGACCACAAAATTGCAATGAGAAGGGTCGCATAGGATGCAAATACATGTGTAAATAGCAAAATATTATACAATAATGCATATTTAAACACTAATTGGACCCCACCTAATGTATATGGGAGCCTACTTTTTATCTGATGGGGGTCAAATGAACCCCAACATTTTGTGAGTCAGTATTATAAAGCATAGACTGATCCAGAGACATTTTGATACCTGTATACAGGTATGGGCGCCCAAACTCACAAGCAAAAAATCCGCCCAAATTCTTAAAACCAACAGATTTTAATGTCAAAATAGCATTTAATGTTGAATTTTTGGCCAGAGATGTTCTTTTTGTCTTATTGTTGGAACATTTTGAACCGAAATGGTATGCCCAAATTTTCCCTGGATCAGTCCCTGTAAAGCTTTCTTATGACTATATGGATGCCATCAACACGGTTTCATAATCATGTACATGTAGAAGTCAAAATTTTTGAGGCAATAAACCTAAGTTTTCAGTTAATTTCAAGTCCAATTGAGTATTTCAGTTGCCAGAAATTGAATATCTCCATGAGACAGACAGTCGACTTGAAAACTTGACCTCCAGTAAACTCTGAAGCATGCTGATTTTTAATTTCGCCTGTTGAATATATATTTTTGATTCTAATAGCATGAAATATTTACCATTGATCACTGTATGGATTGATTGATTGATGGATGTTTTACACAGCACTTAATAAATATTTCACTTAATTATGGCAACAGTGGCAGGCTTAGTGGGGGGAGGAAACCAGATTCATTGCCAGGTAGAAACCCTGAAACCTTTCCACATGGGTCGGAACAGACATGGAGATACTCAACTGATATGTTCCATACTGGACTGACTTCCCTCTGTAGGAAATGTGGAAGCCATCAGTAGGGTTTTTACTTACACACTGTGTTCATGATAGTACACTCTAGGGACAGTTATGATTCAGCACAGTTTTTTAAACAGAGCTAAGATTTCAAATCTCTCCACTCTGGAGGAAGTACTGTTTATATTGATATTCAACAGAAACAGGGTAGGAATTCTGAAGACCATATAGAAAGAAAACCATAATGTTCCTTGTTCATAAGATGTATCAGACCTTATGTTTGGACAAATTCTGAAGAGCACTGAAAGAAAACCATAATGTTCCTTGTTCATAAGATGTATCAGAGATCAACATTTTCTACGAGGAGAAGAAACACAAGTGGCAATCTCGCTGACATGAGTTCTCTTGCCTCTGAAAAAATATTAATTTTTTTCAAGTCTGTAATTCTTATTGTTCAACAGTTTTTTTAGTACTGTTAACATGCACGATGTACGTGTAAGTCAATACAATGTTATATTGATATTCATATTTATGATCACTAAAACACACGGGCACAGGGAAAATCTTCTTGTCTAAAATAACAACGGAGACAAGTTTCTAATTGTATTAAAAAGAGGTATATCATTTAGACCTTTATACCGCATCATAAACTGTTGTTACAAACCAAACTTATGATATTTCATTAGGTTGACGACTGACAGGAGCTTAGCCTTGGTCAGTAGAATTTTCTGGAATCCTTCTGTAACATATATATGAGTGTACCCTTTGCATGGCAAAATTGGCATGAATCTTTTTTTTCGAAATTTTTATTTTGCTTATAACATGTACATGTACGTGTATGTATTGTAGATTTTACTATAGCTTAAAAGTTACACAAGTTGAACAGTACAAACGGAAAATGTCTGTGACTTTGCCTAGTTAACTAAAAGATAAAAAAAATTTAGCCCAGATGGGAACTGCTTCTTATTTTCTGAACAAGAGAAATTTAAATCCCACATGGTTACAAGTGCACTTTTTTTTAAATAATGAAATCAGTTTTAAGACTGGATACAATTCTTGCTAACGGACTCACACAATGTAAGGCAAAGTGACATTCTAGGTGTTTGAGAGTGTTGAAAATGTCTTCAATTCTGGTGCCTGGATCGATATAGTTCAGTTAATGGCATTAATTCAACCCATTTCGCAGCGAGGGTTTCATAAAAAATGTATCCAACGGAATACCAATGTTTACAGCTATTTAACCATTAAGAATAGCCTGCCAGAAGAAAATGACAAAAAATTGGCACCCTGGGACATTAAAGGAGCGAAATAACATTTACTGAGAATGTTGTACCATAGCTTTGCTAAATAAAGGAAAATTGTTTGCTTCAAAAAATATATACATGTATGTACAAATACTGGCTCTTTTAGTGGATGTTTTGACAAATTTCATATTCAATGTTGTAGCATAAATTGTACACAGTGCATCTGATGTAGAAATGTCATTATGGTGTATAAACGGTTTCTAAGTAAACCGAAACATTCACCATGAAAGGTGGCTTTTCATTTTAGACTACACAGTACACTGTAGGCTCGTCATCTGGGCATAGTACTACATGTAATACATATATATTTATGAACACTAAAACACACGGGCACAGGGAAAATTTTCTTGTCTAAAATTACCACAGAGACAAGTTTCTAATTGTGTTAAAAAGAGGTATATCATTTAGACCTTTATACCCCATAATAAATTGTTGTAATAAAGTAAACCTATGATATTTTATTAGGATGACGACTGACAGGAGCTTCATGGCCTTAGTCAGTAGAATTTCAATGAAATTTTCTGTCAAAAAAAAGCGGTCATTTGATTCCCACACTTTTAATATGGTCCTTATATAAAAAGACGACTTAAAAGGCATGCATGCCTAAGAAAATTTGCAAACGGCCTTTCTGTATAATTTGATAACATATGATTACATACATGGTTAGTTTGTGTATGTTTATCATCACATTCAGCAAAACCTGCCTGGCATCCAAACATTGAGTCGTACAGAAGATTCTTTATAGACTCTGATTACATCCCACCCTTAGTGTATCATTAAGATGGAGGGCATCTAATTTCCTGACAACTCTGGGAAGTTTGCCAGCTATAAAATAATGGGGACATTGTACTCCTCATACATATCTACCATTAATCATCATCAGCTGATGGAGATACAAGCCCTTGAGATGGGTAATTTGGTGTAAGTACTACATGTATCTAATCCCATATGGAATACTGGTACTACATTTGGTAGATTTCACCAATTTACTACCATACTCTAATAGAATATGTGCATTAAGATAAAAAGTGTACATGTATTAATACAGTATTTAATTATGATGTAGACTAGAGCCACATGATGAAAACCAGAGGTTAAAAAGTGGCTTAATATCATGATGTAGACTAGAGCCACATGATGAAAACCATAGGTTAAAAAGTGGATTAATATCATGATGTAGACTAGAGCCACATGATGAAAACCAGAGGTTAAAAAGTGGATTAGTATCATGATGTAGACCAGAGACATCTTGAAAAGCAGACATCAAAAAGTGGATTAATATTATGATCTAGACCAGAGACACGTGATGAAAACCAGAGGTTAAAAAGTGGATTAATATCATCATGTAGACTAGAGACACATCTTGAAAACCACACATCAAAAAGTGGCTTAATATCATGATGTAGACTAGAGACACGTGATGAAAACCAGAGGTTAAAAAGTGGAATGCCTGTGTGTGACTGAGGGACTATCACTCTAACCGACTGAGCCTAATTCCTTGAAAAGCGGCTATTTTGGACAACCTGTTTTCAGAAACAGGAAGCCATGATTGTCATGACATCCTATGGCAAATTTCAGGTGTCACTCTGAACTTGTGCTGGTTAACCCTTAGGAGTGTCACTCATACTGTAGTGTTATTACTTGGTTGACAGTCAAGCTGAAAAAGGAGTGACAGGGTGCTGTGATGTCAAAAGGAAAGAGAGGCAAAGTCAACCACAAACCACTGTCTATTAATACAAAACTATTACCAAAAATAAATTAATATCATGTATGATTACATGATTTTTGTATTCGCAAAAAAATACATGTACATGTACATGTACCACTGGTTGAACGTTCCCGTATTATTTTAAAAACCCAAAAGAATTCTTTGTTTTAAAAAGAAAATGGAGCGTCATATTCATTATTGGGGGAAAATCCTACAAGTTTTATTTCAGACCTGAGGAATAGAAAGGTTAATTAATATCCAGAATTGCAGAATTCGGGGAATGTTTACGGTTGAAACTGATCACTGAAAGTAAATAGAATTAAATCCATAATCCTGGCAGTTTTCATGAAGATTTCAACATACATGTATAATTGTCAATTTATAATTGTCAAAATGGTTATTTTAGACGAGAACATTTTCTGAGTGACTATACATGTATGTTTTAGAGTTTTTAATATTAATATACATGTAATCATATGAGTTGAAGTCACTGAAGTTGTCTGAAGGCCAAATTGTTTATCATGAGTGGGCATAAAAGAAGATACACCTACATGTACAATGTACATGTCTGTGAATTTGTGGGTAGGTGACATGTATTCATTCACCATTCTTAATCCCAGAAACTACAATATTACCTGACAATGCATTCAACAAACCATGAAATACCTTTATACAATATCAACAGTCCTTCAATTGCATAGGAATAGGGAGTGTAGTCTTTATGTACTTGTACCTAGAGTAAATATGTAATAGTGTGGATCAAGAGGTTAAGTTTACATGTAACAGGGGAGTGTTCCCTTGTTATGGTGCAGACACAGACTCAATGTACTGAGTTCACATATTTTCAAAAACACCCCCTTGAGACTTTGATCTTCTAATACAGATTGTGCATACATGTGTACGTGTACATAATAATACCCTGGCATACATGCTGTAATAGATTTTTGTGTAATGTACATGTCATACAGTACAAAAAAAGTTACCACTGTTGCACAATGACACGTGGGTGAATAGCCGCACTCGTGTGTCTCTATCCTGGTTTACTTACTTTGCCGGTCAGGTAGAAATAGTGGGTGAAGTGCAGATTACATGCGTTTATTTTTAGTGGTAACTTTTTGGGTGTACTGTATTATTATGTACATGTCCAGTGAATACAATGCATTTTGTCTTTTGAATGGTCTTCATTCTTCATTGATTGACTGATTGTTTGGTGTTTTACGCCACGCTAAAGATTATTTCACTTATATGGTGGCGTTGCCAGTTTTATTGGGGGAGGAGACCGGGCTATATGCCTGGAGGAAACCCATAACCTTCCGTTGGTAACATGCAACCATCCCACACAGGTCGTTCGAGTGAAAACCCAGTCAGAAAATTTTCCAATTTGTTTTGGACTGAGTGAGATTCAAACCCGCAACCCTTGATTGAATTTGACTTAAGATGATCTCATACATGTATCGCCAGGTTTAATGTGGGGGAATGCTATGGGGACTGGTCTGCATGGAAGAATACCCTTACCTTTGGCATGTATTACATTTGAATATGTTTTATCTGATAATCTCTATAAAACCTTGAGCTACAGTTACAATTATTAAATGTGATAATCTCATCAGTTTAGGAGGTGACCAGTTCAACAGTGCGGGGGAAGGTCTGTGTGGGACTGAGGGACGATTACTCAACCCCCTGGACCATCGAGGCCCCTGACAAAATATAGGAGTTTTAGTATGTGATCATCATGTCTTAAATAACCATGTGGGGAGACACTGTGACCTGGTTTTCAACAATATGTCTAGACAATGTTACCTATGTGTCCAGGTAGACATACAGCATGTAGGTGAAAGAGTTCAGTTAGCACACCTGGCTGGCGAAATTGTATAAACCACTAAATCCTCACCCCATATTTTGCAACAGGGTCATAAAGTTTTGGGATTAGCCTAGGTTGTAGTGAAGTTCTGGACAGACTGTCACTCATGAACAGACACTCTGTTCAAATAACTGTTATTAACAAACTAAAATTACAGCTTAACAGATTTATGCTCTCCTTGCAAAGGTCATCTGTAATCATAAATACTAAAAGCGTCATTCGACTAGCATTACACAGGTTGAATAAACTTTAAACGTTAAGGTTGACTGATTGATGCCACATTTGAAATTTTATCGTGGCACAAGTTGTGCCTCTGCAAAAATACTACCGGTACATGTACATGTTGGTCAAGTTGAGCCAAAAACAAATGGTATACTGTACTTCTAGTGTTGTGCTTGGTGTCTGCAATGGGTACAATTTCAAAATGGACCGGCCTTAACCGAATGACCTGGTGTATTAAAGATTTATGCATGTGCATGTATGTTCTCCAAATGTCAATGTATTACTAACTAAACTACATGTAGATGTACATGTACATGTAGTTTAGAAGGTCATGATGACTATACTGACCAAGTAGAATTTGGGGTGAGACTGAGAGTATTTTCGAGAAGAGAATTCAGGATTCTATCATTGCTTCACGTCAAAAAGCAAGACGAAGTATATAGTACAATTTTCGGAACAACGGTGAAACCGATACATGTACAATGCGGTCCGTTCACCCTTAGTGTTCATAAATATAGTAAGTAAAGTTGTGACCATGTGCTGTACAGCATGGCCTCAAGCCAAAACACTACACACAGTCAACAGGGAGATTGTAACAAAGATTTCCATGTGTTTTTGACATCATGTGCATACATATAGACATCTTTGCAAGCCATAATTCAAGGAATGGAGACATTTAGCTTTTATCTTGGCTGGAGTAGATGACATGTAGAGGGATTCGTGTTAAAAGTTACGAAATAGCGCAGTCTCTAATGAAAAAAAAAGTTGCAACCCTGGCTTACCACAGCGAGAAAAAGTAGTTATCTGTGAACACTTATATACTTATATAGGTAATTAAGTGACCATATACATGTATCATACAGACAAAATTCTATGCAATTTATTACATTATTTAGTGTGATTTGATATGAGCGTTGTTTTTCTCTACGATTAGGCTTAAAACTAATTTTAATCAGATAATTAAACTGGCTCTTTATAAGAAACTGGAGATGAATAACGAATAACAGGTACCCGGTACATATACAGTATATATATATATCACCTGATCCGTTCTGCGATTAACTATCTCCTAAAATTTTACATTGAGCAAAATCAGTTCAAGCAACAATCAAGGAATTGAATCCCCAGGGTATCCCCCCCCCCCCCCACCACCACCACCACCACCATCAAGGCATCAGATCAGATGACAAAATTGTGATCATCACATGATCAGTTCATCATCAGTGATCATTCAAAACTTCATTCTTGGATAAATAAATAATAATAATCAGCAAGATAATTAATTAAACAATGATCATTCTAATGTATATATGGCCTTGCGACCATATGTGAAAAACTTGGGAATTTCAATAGTTGTTGAAACACAGAAATCAGTGTGATAAACAAAGGTAGAGTGACATAAACATGGCAAAGTCAGAGTCGCCATGTTGTCAACATCAGGCTTACCCGTAAGTCATTGATAATGTGTTGAAATAGGGCACCCAAAGCCGTGCAGTCTTTCTCTATGTTTCCATCCATCATTCTGCCTTATAGGTACATCCAGTAATAAATCCTAGTAGTTGAACAGTATCCTTCTTCGCCTGGTTAGAACAAAAACAAAAATCCAAGCGCAAAACGAAGAACGACAGCAGGAAATATTGCAGTGGTGCACTGCACGTCGGGGCTCAAAGAGGCAATCTGCACGATCGCAGCTCTTTCTTCGCTGGAAAAGAAAACCCCCGTTAAACCCCTCAAATGTCACCAGTTCTTACAACACCAAGCGATCTATGTTCTCGATTCGTAAATCTATCCATCCTCAATAAACTAAAAGACGAAATCCAAGTGAAGAACGTAGAATAATCCTCTGAAAAACGAATAAACGTACAGCCCAAATCCACTCCAACAACACTAATCGCTTCTGCCGACATAAATGCTCGTCGGTCACTGGACTGCGTCACGTGATAAATGAACTCTAACCCGATTGGTTGATTTGATTCAGTGCTTCCGAATGTAACAAGACCGATTTTTGCTGACGTTGAACCTATATATATTCTTTCATGTCTATTAATAGGTAAAAATAAAATTTAAAAGGGGACTATCATTTTAAGCTCAATAACTAAAAAAAATATCCTTAAAATTCAGGGTAACTAGGGTATAGATAAGGAAAGCATTTAATGGCACCTGGAAATATATATTTTCTAATTTTGAGAAAAATGTAAAGTTCTAAGCCTGTAGACGTATGCCAATGTTTGGGGGTTTTATTAACTTTATATGAGTGTGTGGAGTTTCTGAAAAGAGAGTTTAATTTCCATGAAAGAATGTTTTCTAAATACAAAAAAAGGCCTAATCGAAGACTGACTAGGGTCTATAGGCCTATATATATTCGACAGTATAAAAACCGTCACTCAATTTGAAAAGATATCGATCGACTAAATCAACCCCCACCCGACCTGTTCTGACAACAACTTAACATTAACCTATAAACACACGCGGATTTAAGCTTGTATATACTCTCACACCAAATCCTTAGTCATTAACGCCGGCAGCATATAATCCCTTTAGTTGTCATAAATAGACATACAACGGATTAAGGCCGAGATTTAAACACTTCAGATTAGCAGTTAATCTAAGGCGATGTCTTGGGGAGATTTCCCATCTGGTCCGTAACACATATTAAGATTTTGACACCCTCATGGCGAAAGTAACAGCTCTGAATAAAACTTAATCCGTCTTAAAGAAGGAAGTGATTGAACAGGATTAATCCAATTCATTTTAGTAGAGGATTGAAGATGGCCACGTGTGACCGACAGAATTCTTATCACTTTAAATTAGGTATTGGTTGATACATGTGCTTACGTTGGACTATATATAAACGTGCCTGCATGCATGTGCTCGGTCATTTTTAAAATTAACAAAATATATATATATATATATGATAGAGCACTTCGAAAATTAACGAGTGAAAAAGTTCCATTTTTAGGAAAATCACCATTTACTTTCTATGAAAAAGCCTTTAGTTGAAAAAAAATCACTGGTCAGCGAAAGCAAAGCATTAGACCATACAGTAGAGGATTATTTCTAAGAATGAATTGTATAAGCTATGGCCTATGCCTTGTTTAAGTGGCATTTAGAAGTTGAGCATAATAATGAAGGAAAGAAAACTCTTGCGCATATGGATATACAACTTCTTGGTTTATTGGGAACACGACGTTTCGGTGTAGCTCCTCACACCGTTATCAAGTTCTTGGTTTATTGGGAAAGAGTTTAAACCCTTTTCCCCATTTATGTGCTTTATTGTTTTACGAGTGTGTTGTTAGGCCTATATCCTTTATCCTTTGTTATAGTTTAGTATATATAATCATCTTGCATATTTGTTACTCATCACTTGATAACGGTGTTAGGAGCTACACCGAAACGTCGTGTTCCCAATAAACCAAGAAGTTGTAAATCCATACGCAAGAGTTTTCTTTCCTTCATTAATATGACCTATGATCTGTATTTTACCAGATTGAATATTAGGCCATTCTAGTGAAACCAAAGATACAGGTAAATAGAAACGTGGATTTCGGCTCATAAAACGTGAAATTCTTACACCAAGGGCAGTTAACTCCATGATAATTATAAACAAATCGATTGGTATCTGGTGGGTAGGGGCTACAGCTTCATATATGCTTCCATATATAGCCCAGTGCAAGCACCGGTCATTTCACACTATACCAAAAAGGTGCCACTATCCAATGAATAATTAAATAGATCATTATAAGTGCATGGGGAGCGATATAAAGACCCGATAATAACATTATATACGTGTTGGTCTTAACTTATCAATGATAGGCCTATTGTAAATTAGGTGAGTGAAGTGATCATAAACTATCATCAATAATTCACACATAAGATATTAGCAGTAAAATAATAAAAATATTCATTTTAAAACTGTTTCAACTTGTAAAAAGTATTTCAGACCCTTTTCCCACAAAATGTGATAAAAATTATTCACCATAAAAACTTTTGCATATCCTAGCAATCCTTTCGCTGTTAAAAACAATACGGATGTGTGGAAATTCATGGGTAAAGGCCTAAAGAAGCCCTGTGTGACTGGGCTCAAAGCCTGAATCTCCCCCGAGGACCATATCTTCATATTCTATATTAAAGACTGCTAAAGACAAATTTAAACAGAATTTCGGTTGGTAGAATCTTTCAGTCACCTAAAAAAGACTGGGGCTTGGTGAATTTTAGTATTTGACACATCGCCTAAAGGCTAGGCGACTGTTTTGGTCGCCACAATATCCAGAACTCAATTTAATTTTGGTATGGGCCACACCATTTACTCATAAGCTAGTTATAACTGAAAAAGGCTAATTCATGCAATAAGTAGCAAGTAACTCAATGGCAAAAGGCTGGTGACTGTTTTGGACGCCACAAATATCAAGACCCCAATTTAATTTTGGTACAGGACACACCATCTATACTCATAAGCTAGTAATATCTGAAAAAATTCGAATCCATCGAATAGTTCTTGATTTATTAAATCCAAAAATTTATGGTCGCCAAAAATATTGAGACTCCAATTTAATTTTGGTACGCGACGCACCGTCTACCCATAAGGTAGGCCTACATATATCTCAAAAGAAAATAAATTCAGACAATAGGATTTAAGTTATGGAGCGTTTTTGTAAGTTATGCGCGATTGTCATTCAAATCTTGTATGGAGGGATAAACTTAACTTAGTCTAATTGGTATTCATTAAACGATGCAGCAAATTACCAAAATGACAATTAGGGCGAGTTCAAACTTCAGCTTTATTACCTGAATAAGTTATTTTCAAGAGTTTCCGCAATTCGTTGTGGAGGTATTAAACACTAGGCCTATCGTCCGTTTGATTTAATTTGTCGCAAGTTTGGAGGATAAGGATGTTTGAAGATGTTTCTCAAAATGAGGATGTTTCTCGCCCCATGTAAGTCCAATGCAAGGCCTGTTCTACCAAGGTAGCACGTATGCCTTATTTCGCTGTATGTGGGAATGGGCCCGGTTTCCTTCTCAACTAAACCTGGTAACATCGCCATATAAGTGAACCACCATGGGTGCGGCGTAAAACATCAATCAATCAACCTATTAGTCTCATAGTGTGTGATTCAGTTTCTTCGCGAGATTGCTCCCAAGATGGCCAATTTGCTTTACGTTTATTGGTTGTTAATAGACTAATAAATCAGAGCACATCTTCATGGCGGGCCAAAATAGAAGCTGCATTTCCTCGTGTGACATATTGGTTCTATCAGAAGTCTATGAACAGGGAAGTGTGAAATGTCGCATTACCCCATATTAAGGGCACTGGCGCTTTCAGCTAGTCTGGTACCCTGCCCCTAAACTCTACAAGATAGCTCGTTATAACGAGCTATCTTGTACGAGTTTAGGGGCAGGGTACCAGACTAGCTTTCAGCCTGCTTATACTACATTATGTGACGTTTATGCGCGGTAGATTTTGAAATTGTCAACGGTTGCACAATTTCAAATCAGAAAATAAATTCATTCTCCACTTACTGCATATATCGGCAATTCCAGTAACCGCAGTTCGGAGAATGCATTGGTTTTTATAAAAGCTTTACCGAACATGCGACTCTGATATCTCCATTTGGACTCAAATCGTTCCAAACAAGTCTTCTTGTCTCATTTTCAACTTTATTAAGTTCTTCGGAAACTTTAACTTTTGCTCCATCAAGTACTGTTATCATAAATAAAATGTTCACCATGTTTTTTCTTATGCATCCCATAATAGTTCATATGAGAAAGTGAAGAAAAGCCACGCTTTCTGACTAACCGAGAGAGGGCTCTGTGTATGGTGACCTCTGGGTCAAACGGCACCAATGCCCTCAATACTATGTAATGGAACGCTTCACACTTCCACATTCATAGACTTCTGGTTCTATATATTATTTGACCATTAACGCTTCTTGTTTTATATCACAAAAAGGTCTCATCTGGGTTTGAAACTCGTTCTTTACAGAATAATCTCGCCAATCTCAACCTGAATTTTAGGGGTAACATTGAATTAGCTAAATCTTGTGTGAAAACACTATCTTTCTGTCGCCTCTTGGTTTGCTAAAACTTTGGGTAAAGTAAAATATTTGATCAGGGTTATAAACGTATTTTTCACGATTGTCTTAATTGTACGTTTATCACGCGCATGATAGCTTATGTATACGTGTTATTTACATGAAAATCGGTAAATGTAGAGGTTGACATTGATTGGTCGTTCTGTTGCTTTCTAATCACACAATCTTGCATTCTTTGACGAAGGGGTTGCACTGCATCCGGCTGTAGCGTTGGGCTTCAGGCGTTCTTGATTGAAAGAAACGTCGATATCAGGGACCTCTGCTGACCGTTTGACCGCAATGAGAACGTGAATGAAACTGCTCCGTCTATAGCGCAACAGAGAAATACCATTATCTAATCAACCTCCACTCTCTCCATTCAGTTTTAACGGAGAATCGGATTAAGCATCTTTTTACCACTTGACAAAATCAATGTAGCTGGTGAATATTTAACCTTTGATGAGTTTCAAAATTGTTTAAAGTGGCATGAGCTGCGGAAGTTCACACTTTTTCATAATCTCTAATCGTCACGACAGTAAGAGGCTTTGAAGGAAATCTAAAAACTAAATGATTGGCGTTGGAATGAGGAAAATCTATACAGTATGTGGCCTGTAGGCTACGAACCGAAAACGTGTTCAAAAAGTAAACAAAATTTAAATAGCCGGGACGACCATTCATTCATTCTAAGCCAAAGTTAGTTCAAAACAATACTTTATCGTACATTCTCGATACTAGAAGCACTAAAAAGCTTCTGAATTATAAGTCTTGAGAAAAACAGCCAATAATTTCAACATTCTGTTTTTACGTCAAAATATCAACATTTTGGCAGCTCATGCCACTTTAACCTTTGATGAGTTTCAAAATTATTTTAGTGGCTGATCCAAGAGAAACGTAAAGGTAATTAAAAAATGGCCATTCAGCCCATAGTCTAAATATGCAGATTACAACACATAAAAGGAGCAAAGATAACTCATGCCAGGATACCTATACGAAACGAATATATAGGCCTTTATCCAAAGATATCAAATTTTTCAGGTGCACTTGTAACTTATTTATGAACACTAAAACACACGGGCACAGAGAAAATCTTCCTAAAATAACCATGGAGACAAGTTTCTAATTGTGTTTAAAAGAGGTATATCATTTAGACCTTTATACCCCATCATAAACTTATTGTTATGATTAATTCAGAACCTACCAACAACGTTGCTAAAACGTGATAATTCATTTTGGTAATACACGATGGGAAGATTATTAAAATCAGAGTTAATCGCAATAGGTAAAGGGGTGTTCAAAAGTATATGTATTGAGGGGGGGGGGGGGGGGAATTTGAATATGCATCTTGGTTAAATAAATCGCGTTTGCATGTACATTTGTTGGAGAAAACAAGTAAATGTTATTGCACGGAAACCATGACCTGTAGATGACATAGGCCTACCTAACAACCGTTACACAGAGGTGGATCGAATAAGAACAGATTCCTTGGAAAAGGCACGCGTGGAAGACTCTACCATGCAAGCAAAGACTGACAATAATGGTTAATAGCTATAACTTTGGGTCAATTTATTGCACTCACATATGACTAGTGTGAAATAATGAAGGTAGTTTCATTTGCGACTTTCTTTACTTTACGAAACTCCCCAAACACGACAACCAAGTTATTTCATTAAATTTAAAAAATACTTTTTCGACCTTGACGGAGTCTCTAAAAACGTTAAGGTTACCGAACTCGCTAAACAAGATACTATTTTTTCAATTCAGAATCGCCACCGTCGAGTGCGTGGCCGGGTCGAACAAGCGCGAGAGACCAAATGGTGTGAGGGTCATGAAGGTCGCCAAATTATAGCCTGAAAGGTTAATTCTTTTGGTTTGGCATGATTGGCGAGATTGGTAACTTTAACGCCCTTTTCGACTCTCGATAACGTGACAAACCCGCGAAGGTCGCGTTTCGCGATTCGACAATTGACAATCCGCTAATGAAATAGAATAGTCACCTTCTTGTGCACACAAGCTACGCAAGGGCAGCGAAAGACCCGAATAAAAATATTGAACAAAATAGTAGGGTTTTTTTCTTATTTAATCGACTGTGGTTGCATATGGTGTGTTTGGTGAGTTGGACGCGGTATATCGCCGAAAATGCAGTGCTCTGGTGAGTCTGGCAGGGTAACCAAAAACTAACCAAACTAAAATGTCTGTATCCGGCTTCCATACCGCCCAAACCCCCGCCCCAACTTTACCTGATAACAACGCGCTGTATGCTAAGTGAAATAATATTGGTTACGACCCACAAAATCATCCAATCGCACATATTCCACCAGAGTGAGATGGGATACCCCTTTACGATTAAACTATGGCCATTTCTGTTATTCTAATTAGATTGAAGCTTTTCTCCTGAGTGACATGAGTTGTCTGGCTTTGATGGTGATTTCTGAATGGGTAATGAATTCGGTAAAAAGGACCTTGCTATTTACAGTGAATTGAAACAATCTTTGAAACGCTAATATCAGAAATCAAGTGTTAAGCTTTCAGTCTGTTGGAAGAAAATCCAATTAATTGGGGAGCCTACGTGTATTTTAATTTACATTTACCGTACATAACTTTTACTGGTATTGTTGAAGAAAAAACTAAATTTGGACTTGGTTTTCTTCAGAAAATTTGCCAACAGTTTATTCATTATATCTGTTTGTGGGCGTTTCTCTCTACCTAGGCAAGCAACGTCTTTGATCGCCAAATTGCATACCGTATATATATTGGCGTAGTCTAATATCTACCTCCTAAAATCATTACCAGTTAGCTCGCTGTTGATATGGTTACACTGGACTTCCATATTTCCATAACGTTTTACAGTCATTGAGGAAGAATCAATAGAGCTATAATTCACTAAACTCTGGTTTTATTACGATTTATTGGCCTCTTGTGGTCATTTTGAAACCCTTGGGCGGATTGACCAATACATCAGCTCGCGACCCCCCTCTTGGGAGGCATTTAGAATATGGTATTCCGGGAAAACCGTGGTGCTGCAAATATGCAGTGTGCACGAATCTCCAGTATTAGCCACCAACCATTTACTGCGACATATACTGAGATGACATAAGCTTAGCATACCACCAACTGTCAATCGGTACTCAATGAATGCACGTAATTTATGTCTAGACATCTTTTCCATACACAGCTATAGTACATAATAAATAGTCAAAAAGTAAATGATATGCTATGGTTTAAATACAAACTGTTTCTAGGGGTTGTCACAGCCAGTAATTTGTTGTTTTTTTTAAAAGACAGTAAAGCAGATCAATTCTAATAAATACCATCACTAAAAATTCACTTCTCTACATCAACTGCACATACCAGGCACAGACTTCGATAGTTTTGTCAGTAGATTACAATTTAAGTATTCGAGAAATTTCTACTGACCAAAATTAAGCTACTACCTGTCTTCAATGGAACGGTGGGTTGGTTGGTTGATTGTTTTAGCTTATTGGCGCGTCCATTCGTATGAATGATGAACGCCAACAAGGGAACGGTTGGTGTTTTGGTTGTTTTAGCTTATTGGCGCATTCATTCGTATGAATGATGTAGACCAACAAGGGAACGGTTGGTTGGTTGGTTGGTTGTTTTAGCTTATTGGCGCGTCCATTCGTATGAATGATGTAGACCAACAAGGGAACGGTTGGTTGGTTGGTTGTTTTAGCTTATTGGCGCGTCCATTCGTATGAATGATGTACGCCAACAAGGGAACGGTTTTAGCGATATTTTGTCGGGACATCGTTAGGGTGTGGATTATCTGTATATTAATACGGATGCATTTAAGAACGACGAACTGACGTTCAGGAATAATATCTATAGCGACTGACAACCTCCTGTCAGAGGGAACAAATGTAACACCTGGCCTGGAGAAAATCTCTAAATGGATAATCAAATATGCAATGCATTTGTTAAGTGCTTATTGAATTATATTGTTACATTCCCATGATCAAAGTAATTAGCGTATAGTCTGTGAACACTCTTTAAAGGAGATTCCATATATCAAGTGTTAATTGAATTGTAAACCAGTAATTTGCCGAGCTGTAACTGATCCTCGACACTCTGATAACTTCGGGGATTTACGTGCGTGAAATCAAAGCCGACCGGTAGCGAGCGAAGATAGCCGAAGGATGTTCCGAGTGTGATCTTCGACAGACGTGTGACAGGAACAGAAATATGAGACAAGTTACTATTGACCTCTGCGAGCAAACACTAATTACACTTCATATCTGTGTGGCATTTCACTTCCTTACATTTCCTTTTATTAATAAACTGTTTAAACAGTTGTCAGATATCCCTATCTGTGAGATAAATACATCTTTAGACAAAACCTGGTGACATACGATATACGTACTTGACAGGGAGAGGCCAACATGACCATATAGTTTATAAATTAGTTGACAGAAAATGGACCTCCATGGCTGAAGACCAGATTCGACTGTCGGTAGTCAGGGTCGTGATATCGAATATCAGTTGACGACGAAAGGTCAATACTGTGCTATATACAGATCGCCGAGAATAATCTGTTTACTTTCGCCCCAAGAAAACAGATACAAACCACGCGTGATACCAGTTTGTTCTGGCGATAATAGATTCATAGACAGACTAATTCCTATACAGGGTAGTTCGTCGACACGTCACAAATTGAACAGTACCAACAGCCGTCCTCGTCCATAGTAATTAATTTCTCTTATTGGTCCTTGTGGTCTTTAGGTTATCTGAACGTGTCAACGAAGTAGTCGCATCCAGACTCTCATAGTTAATCAATAATGCATCGTTGTCTTTACAGGACAGAATGGTACCCAAATGGCCCTCATAACTGATGCATACGTCACTATGGTTTAGGAAGAATCGATAGACATAAGTGTCAATTGATTGGTGTATTTTGGGGGTCTAAAGACGCACACATAATTGGTGAAGTCACCAATACATGCATCAACTCACAACCTAGTCCGGGTTTCTGACTCCAAAATTACTAAATTTTTTTATACTGACGGTGTATTTTGGCATTATTTTCCAAAATACGATCGTCAGTACAAAAAAAGTCATTTTGGAGTCAGACAGCCGGACTACTCACAACCTAACTCCGGCATGTAACGTTGAAACGCAGCTGGTAAGAGGTTTGTTTACATACGACTCTGGCAGAGTTCAGGAGGCATTCGGTCTGGGAACCTTGGTGCTACAACTTCCATGGTGTGGCTGGGTGTCTACTGTCAACCATCAATTATCTAATGAGATATCATTCGCTAATTACCATACTATGTATTGATATAGATCTAGACATAGGAAACATACATATCGAAGTATATATTTAATGAGATTACTCCAGAATTAGACTGGCTGCTGCCTTAATATTATGTTGAGATTTCATCTCGGAATCAGAATCCCTTTGAATGACTAATCAAAAACTAAGTGACAAAATGACCATCGTGCATACATGTACAATTTGTTTTATCAGAAGTCCATGAATGTTCATAGACTTCTGGTTTATTTATAACGCTTAAAGACACTGGCACAAGGAAAATCTTGCTGACTAAAATAACCATAGAGACAAGTGTCATTTGGATCTTTATAGGTCTATCCAAGTTGTTGTTACAACTTTGATGTGCAGAAATAAGATATTATGAATGACACCTACACGGGACAATAAAATGGCAGCTCTGGTCGTCCAGAAATTCTGTAAATGGATTAATAAATATGCTTGCTCTTGATGAGATCGATGGAATCATATTGAGGCAGTCTTATATGATCACAACAATTAACATAAGATGTCAAATTTTGTAATGGAGGTCACTTGAGCGTAAATGTCTTTAATTAAATAAAATAATTGAAGCACACATCACATTTCGTCAAACTGAAGCTGATCATCGACATTATACTGGGTATGTGTGTGGCAAATCATACGCCCCTCGCCCCCCCCCCCCCCCACCACCACCACCACCCCGCCATATGGCTAAACTGTTTGCATTTAAGTCAAGTTGCTTTATCTGTAATATAAATGCATCTTTAGACAAAGACTGGTAGCGTATACTCTACTTGACAGAACAAGGCCACTATGACCTGATGGTTCATACAGTAGTAGACAGAAAATGGACCAACTCTGGCTGTCAGCTGTCCGGGTTGTGATATCGACTATCTACCGAGGATGAAATGTCACTACTAAGATACAGATCACCGAGTATATCATATATTTACTTTCTCTTCAGAAAACAGATATAAAATCACACAGGATACCAATTTATTAAAGCCATAATCGATTGATTAACGCACAAATCTCCATACAGGTAAGGCGACACGAAACGTAAGGAAATCTGCCAAAACCAACAACCTTAATCCATGCTGATTGTAAGAAGTGTTTAAGGCACATCGAAACTACAACGATTGTCTGAACTTGTCTACCTAATGGTCCTTCATATAGCTGTAATTATTTATGATCACTAAAACACACGGACACAGGGAAAATCTTCTTGTACCTATAATTACTGAGCACTGTCTTTGCTAGCATATCGCGTTTTGTCAACAATCGTTATCTCGACTGGATAGTATTGGAATGGTACCATTGGACCAGTATACCTTGGAAATATACAGTACCTTGGTTAAGGGAAGAATCAATAGACACCGCTGACTTGAGTCTGGGAATTTAATTAAACATTGCTCCTGTGGTCAGTTTGATACTCGCTAATCCTTGGACGAAGTGACCAGCACGTCATGATTTCAAACGGAGTCAAGGAACAGTTTAGCTTTTAACTTCAAACGTCACGCGTTTCCTGATTCTCTACCGTTAACGACCAGCTCGATGTACCACGTCGTGAGATGTCATTATATAGCTTACTATACCATTGGCTGTCAATTGGTCCTCAATGAATTGACTGATTTATGGATAGACGCACGAAATTTATATATTGATCTGCATGTATATTGATGTGATAGGTTACCAATATCCAAGCTGGACAGACATGGGGAAATGCTCTGTCTTACACGCAGGCTGTCAAAGTTACTAAATATGAATCGAAAAGAATTTCAGTCTGTTGGAAGAAAATCCAATTAATTGGGGAGCCTACATGTATTTTAATTTACATTTACCGTACATAACTTTTACTGGTATTGTTGAAGAAAAAACTAAATTTGGACTTGGTTTTCTTAGGAAAATTACCCAACAGTTTATTCATTATATTTGTTTGTGGGTGTTTCTCTCTACCTGGGTGTGACGGCATTCTAGATGCCTGTAAGAATAGTCTCCCTTTGACTGTAAATATGTTAAGGCACTTGACTGGCACGAGTTATCTCTCTTTGTTGACCTCTTTCTTTTTGTTATTTTCGTAATGTAACCGAAGGCCAGAGCAAGTTTCATAAGCGCTAGAAAAGAAGTTTACTGAACCATGGTGGTTAGTTTTGTATATTTTTCCTTTCATTATGATTCGATATTACTTTCTAAATATCTTTAGACTAAATATGAAGCTTTAATACTTTCTTTCACGTTAAACACATATAATGATTCTACATAATACGTAAGGTTAAATTGCCTCATTCAGTTTCCAATTTCCGATACTAAGACAAATCATTTTGTTGTTGTTGTAGTTTCACGGAGCTTATCCAACTATCCATCATGATGTTGAAAATAAAGCTTCAGTATAGAAACATCCTGCGTCTGTCAACTTCTATTGTGAATTATGGGAAAGACAAGTGCGATACCCAACAGTGGCCAGGTCCTACCTTAAGAGCCACCGTTACAGTGAAACACCCAGTTACAGTGATTTGCAGTTTCCCAATCACATTTCTCAATCAAACTTATGCTGCTGGCCTGAGTTAGAGGATAATAGCTAATCCTTCAATAATTACCAACCCTGCGAGAAGTACTTTCTACCAACCCTGCGAGAAGTAATTTCTACCAACCCTGCGAGAAGTAATTTCTACCAACCCTGCGAGAAGTAATTTCTACCAACCCTGCGAGAAGTAATTTCTACCAACCCTGCGAGAAGTAATTTCTACCAACCCTGCGAGAAGTAATTTCTACCAACCCTGCGAGAAGTACTTTTTACCAACCTTGCGAGAAGTAATTTCCACCAACCCTGCGAGAAGTAATTTCTACCAACCCTGCGAGAAGTAATTTCTACCAACCCTGCGAGAAGTAATTTCTACCAACCCTGCGAGAAGTACTTTTTACCAACCTTGCGAGAAGTAATTTCTACCAACCCTGCGAGAAGTAATTTCTACCAACCCTGCGAGAACTTATTTTCACCAACCCTGCGTGAAGTTATATCCACCAACCCTTCGAGAACTTATTTCCACCAACCCTGCGAGAACTTATTTCCAACACCCTGCGAGAACTTATTTCCACCAACCTTGTGTGAAGTTATTTCCACCAACCCTGCGAGAAGTATTTACACCGACTCTGAGATGAAAATATTCTGTATATTTCTTCATATCGACCCTGCGGTATTCTTTGGCAGATATAAATGTTAATAAACTATATTTTTCTCAATACCGAGAAACAACTCTTCATAATAAAATATACATTTCGTAACAACTCTTGTGAAGAAACCTGCGGCCTGTTAGGTGATAACAATGTTGAAATATCCTAATATTTTTCTTTGTTTGAAGGAACTATTTCACTAACTGTGACTAGCTCGGACTTCAGAGTGTTAATTGCGTAAAATTACAGTGTTTATTCAACGTTTCAGTGACATTCAATCTCTCATCCGGACATTTACAGTATCCTTTGAATATTAATTGTCTTTGGGTTGTCATAAGTGTAAGCAGGCATACATTTACAATTATTCGAACAGAACTAACACACATAGGCGCCATTATTATAGCCACAAATATTGATAAGTCTAGTTTAAGCTATAAGTTGTTATTATGGCGTCTGTTTCCTCTCACAGTGTCCACGGAGAGGTTGTAGATTCTGAAAGCTGTAATGTAGATAACGAGGAGGTACGGAATGAGACCCACCCCTCAGAATCACGTGATAGGAAACAAACAGAAAAGTATGCTGAGTGGCAGTTTGAAACAAATAAACAAAAGTTTAAACAGGCTGTTTCAGCATGGAGAAAATCTGCCAATTCATTAGAGAGACTTATATCTGATTGCACAGATCCAGGTGTGCTTCGTAAGGAACGTGATATTTTAGACGAAAGACTTGGTAATGCAAATGCATGTTTTGATGTACTTAAACAAAGGGCAGATAATCTCACTTTAGCTGAATGCGCAGGTATTTTTGATTCGCTGGAACAAGACCACTACACCCTTTGTAAACAAATAGCAAAATGCATTCGGTCCTTGGAAGGTGATAAAAGTGAAACTAGGTCAAGTAAAAGTTCCAAGGCGAGAAGTAGCAGAGCCTCCAGCAGGTCACGTGATCACGTCGTGGCTGCCACTGAGGTAGCTGCATTGACCGCTAAAATTAAATTTATGGACGTTGAGACACAAAAAAAGGTCGAGTTAGAACAAAAACGTTCTGAATTAGAAAAAACCCAAACTCTTAAAGAGCTAAATATCGCAAAAGCTAGACTTTCAGCTATTGAAGAGTTAGAAACTGATGATCGAGCTGATAGTATTAATCCGATTAACCTTCCTATTACTGATAAGAATAGCTATGTTGCTCAATATGTTCAAAATATTCAAGAGTCTGTACCTTGTCCTGATAATGTATTGTCTAGGAATGTAACATCATTGCCAATGCATTCATTCCAATCACAACTAAATGCAAATGCCAATGCCTTTAATCCTATTGTAAATTTTGCCCCACAATGTTCTAATGACATTTCAGATTCGCAGGTTAAAACTCCAATAGCTCCTGGGGTTGAAGTCGATCACTCAGAGAAAGCCAGAAACAACCCCACGCCGCCTTCTGGTGAGATACAAGATGTTGTTAAAATACTCACCGAGCAAGTGTCTTTGAGTCGTTTGCCACCACCTGAGCCTGGTATATTCTACGGAGAGCCATTAAACTATCCCGCGTGGATAAATGCATTTGAGACGCTGATTAATGGCAGAGGAGTTGCGCCAAAGGAAAGAATATATTATCTTAAGAAATACCTTGGCGGATCAGCTAGGACCGCTGTAGAAGGTTACCTACTGTTGACTACCGATCGAGCGTACGAGGAAGCAAAGGCTCTTCTTGACGAAAGGTTCGGGAATCCATTCGCAATAGCCAACGCTTTCCGTGAACGACTCGACACTTGGCAGAAAATTCATCCACGAGATGGAATCGCCTTAATGAAATATTCCGATTTTCTAAAGCAATGTCGATTGGCTATGACGACTAACACGAGTCTGCGTGTACTAGATGATGACCAAGAAAACAAGAAAATGTTGATGAAACTTCCGGACTGGTTGACTCTCAGGTGGGGTCGAATTGTTGCTACCTGGAGAGATGAGCACAAGCTGTTTCCTCCCTTTACAGAGTTTGTGGAATTTATTGCGAAGGAGGCGAAAATAGCATGTGACCCTGTAACCTCAATACAGTCTTTACGCCCTATTAGCAAGCAAGGCGATGATAAACAAAACTATCGGTACGAAAAACGTCGTCAAGCTGGACATCGATCGTATGCAACCGAGGTAAAGACAACAACTAGTCACATCCAGAAGACCTTGATCAAGACATGTCTTTTTTGCAAGAAATCCCATGCCACAGATGAATGTCGAACGTTCTTGTCAAAGGATCTTAAAGACAGAAAGGATTTTATTCGAAGAAATGGATTATGCTTCGGATGCCTCGACCACGGACACCGGTCCAAAGACTGCAAGCAACGATTAAAGTGCTGCACTTGCTTTAAGTCTCATCCAACTGCGCTTCATGGCGACATGTTAAAAACATCCAGTCCATCGAACGAAGATACCGTTCCTAAATCTGCTGTGTCACATGTGGGAACCATGAAGAAAGACAATAATACATGCAAGTGTTCGATGATTATCCCAGTCTGGCTATCCCACGAAGATCGACCAGAAAAGGAGATCCTTATATATACCTTACTTGATACCCAATCAGACACAAGTTTTATTCTAGATGATACCTGCGAAGCTCTTGGAGTGTCTGGTCCTGATGTAAACCTTTTACTCTCTACGATGACTGCTGAAAATCAGGCAGTTGAAAGCCGAAAGATTCGTGGTCTGATGGTTCGTGGACATAACAGCTCTCTTAAAATTCCTCTTCCTGTAACCTACTCCAGAACATTGATGCCATCTAACCGCACTCATATACCTACACCAGACAAAGCTAGAAGGTGGCCTCACTTACAGAAAATTGCGGACGAGTTGATGCCTTTGGCAGACGTGGATGTAGGACTCCTCATCGGATATAACTGTTCTCGGGCTCTGGCTCCAAGGGAGGTAATTGCCTCTGTCGGCGACGAACCATATGCTCAGCGTACGGACCTTGGTTGGGGCATTGTCGGAATCGTTCATCAAGAGGACAACTTTGACGATCCTATAGGCTTAAGTCATCGTATCTTAACCTACGAAAATACCACACACTGTAATTCTAACAAAGAGACATTGGGACAGGTTCAAATTTCCATGCAGACCCAGATTAAGGAAGTTTTTACACCTGTTCAAGTTACTAAAATGATGGAGAGAGACTTCAGCGAGCACAGTTCTGAAGAGCGAGGCCCCTCTTACGACGATTTACTTTTTCTTAAGACTATGAAGACAGGAATACACCGAACAGACGATCAACACTACGAGATGCCTCTCCCACTACGAAATCCAGACCAACGACTGCCCAACAACAAGACCATTGCCCTTCGTCGTTTTAGACATTTAGAGTCCAGGTTCAAACGAGATGAAAGATACAAATTAGACTATGCAGATTTCATGCAAAACATTATTGACAGCGGATACGCTGAACTAGTACCACAGAATGAATCTGAGGATGAAACCGGTCACACTTGGTACATACCCCATCACGGGGTATACCACCCCAAGAAGCCTTCTAAAATACGTGTAGTATTTGATTGCAGCGCCAGTTACAAGGGCGAATCCTTGAATGACTGTCTCTTGCAAGGACCAGATCTGACCAACAAACTGATCGGGGTCCTTTGCAGGTTTCGTCAAGAGACAGTATCTTTCATTTGTGACATAGAACAGATGTTCTTTCAGTTCCGAGTAAATCCTGCTCAGAGAGATCTTTTGCGTTTCCTTTGGTGGAAACCTGGTGTCATCGGAGGTGAACCCGTTGAGTACAGGATGAAGGTTCATCTCTTTGGAGCTGCCTCTTCACCCGCCTGTGCGAATTTTGGCCTCAAGCAAGTGGCTGAGGACTTTCAAGACGAATTTGGCAAAGATGTGGCTGATTTTGTCAGGAATGACTTTTATGTCGACGATGGATTGAAATCAGTGGCATCGGTAGAAAAGGCTGTGGGACTAATACAGAAAAGTCAGGCCATGTGTAAGAAAGGTGGTTTGAGATTGCACAAGATTGTCTCCAATGTTCGAGATGTAATATCAGCAATACCTATTGAAGATCGTGCAAAAGGGATACAAGATATCGACTTGACTCAAGACGACCTTCCTATAGAAAGAGCTCTGGGTGTGTGTTGGTGTATAGAGTCTGATGTATTCAGTTTTCGCATCACTCTTCAAGATCGTCCACTCACGAGACGTGGAATACTGTCCCTTATAAGCTCAATTTACGATCCTTTGGGCTTTCTCGCTCCCGTACTGCTTCTGGGGAAACAGATCCTTCAACAGCTCTGCAAGGACAAATTCGACTGGGACACAAAACTTCCAGATGACTTAAGAAAACGATTTGAGCAATGGAGAAACAGTTTATTTCTTTTAGAGACATTAAAGGTTCCCAGATGTGTAAAACCTCCGAAATTCGAAGATGTTAAATGTGCTGAGATGCATCATTTTTCCGATGCTAGTACTTCCGGATACGGCCAGTGCTCTTACCTTCGACTCGTAGATATACACGATAGAGTACACTGTTCATTACTAATGGGCAAAGCCAGAGTTACCCCGTTAAAAAATGTGACCATCCCACGTTTAGAACTGACAGCTGCGTTAGTATCTGTTCGAGTTAGCGCCTTTCTGAAAAGAGAGCTAGACTACAAGACTATTACAGATGTATACTGGACGGATAGTAAAATTGTGCTTGGTTATTTGAATAATGATAGTCGTAGGTTTCATGTATTTGTCTGCAACCGAGTTCAACAAATCCGAGATCAAACTAAGCCGGACCAGTGGCATTACGTGAGAACAGATCAGAATCCTGCTGATGACGGTTCTAGAGGCCTGTGCGTTCAAGACTTTATCTCAAACTCAACATGGTTGAAAGGACCCGAATTCCTCTGGCAGAAAACAATACCTACGGCAACAACCCCTTGCGATGCCTTTGAACTACAGTCAGATGATCCTGAAGTGAAACAGGTCAAGATCCATGCCACTCAAACAGCTTTGAAATATGCGACGTTCGTTGAGCGATTGGAACGTTTTTCGAACTGGCATTCTGCTAAAAGAGCAACTGCCCTATGTCTTCGACTGGTATCTAAGTCTAGTAGGGGTACCTGTTCATACTACAGAACTTGCGATGTTGGTGAGCTTTCTAAGGCAGAGACCTACATCATTCGACTCTTGCAAGAATCCGAGTTTAAAGAGGAACTAGAAATTCTAAAAAGGGCAAAGTCTGATCCTAATATATCACCAAGTAAGACAAGCCGACTTTACCGCATTGACCCCTTCCTTGACGAGGATGGATTAATCAGAGTAGGTGGTCGTGTCAGACGTTCCAATTGTGACACAAATCTGAAGCACCCTTTGATACTACCGAAACGACATCATCTTACAGAACTCATCATACGACATTATCATGAGAAAGTACATCACCAAGGTCGGGGAATTACAATAAACGAAATCAGATCAAACGGATATTGGATCATTGGATGCGGATCACAAGTCTCCTACTACATCTCGCGATGTATCAAATGTCGTAAATTTCGTTCTAAGGCACAAGTTCAGAAGATGGCAGATTTGCCAGAAGATAGAGTCAATTCATCTCCTCCCTTTACTTTCTGTGCAATGGATTGTTTTGGTCCTTTCTACATCAAAGAAGGAAGAAAGGAATTAAAAAGATATGGTGTTATATACACTTGTATGGCATCACGAGCTGTTCATGTCGAGACTGTCAACAGTATGGCTACAGATTCTTTTATCAATTCCCTCCGTAGGTTCATGGCAGTGCGAGGACCTATCAGGCAATTAAGGTCCGACCAGGGTAGCAACTTTGTAGGAGCATCAAATGAACTCAAGCGAGCTTTAAGCGATATGGATAACGATCGAATTCGGAACTTCTTGCTTCCACTGGACTGCGATTACTTCTTGTTCAAGATGAATGTACCAGCTGCCAGTCATATGGGCGGTGCCTGGGAACGGCAAATTCGGACCATACGTAATGTCTTGACTTCCTTACTCGACCAATGTGGATCTCAACTAGATGACGAAACATTGAGAACACTTATGTGCGAGGCCACCGCGATCGTTAACAGTCGCCCACTAACCACAGACAACATTAACGATATCAATTCCCCTGAACCACTCACGCCTAACCATTTACTTACCATGAAGACGAGGGTCCTTCTTCCGCCTCCTGGAAACTTTGTTCGAGAGGACGTGTATTCACGAAGAAGATGGCGCCGTGTGCAACACATTGCCAACGAATTTTGGTACCGTTGGAAGCGAGAATTCATGCAAAATCTCCAGACACGCCAGAAATGGAATCAACCAAGACGAAACATACAAACAGACGACATCGTCATACTAATGGATGACAATTCTCCCAGGAATTAGTGGCAACTTGCACGTGTAGTTGAAGCCCCCAGAGACAGAGATGGACAAGTTCGAACTGTCAAACTTTGTATGGCTGACAAGCACAGGAATGAAGCAGGTAAACGTGTTCTTCCTGTCAGTTACCTCAGCCGTCCTATTCACAAACTTGTTCTGTTAGTTGAGCAAGAGCAACTTGTTTAGTCTTAAAGTTTAATAGCCTTTAATTAAGTAAATTAGATTACCTAATTTAGAGGAGGTATGTGACGGCATTCTAGATGCCTGTAAGAATAGTCTCCCTTTGACTGTAAATATGTTAAGGCACTTGACTGGCACGAGTTATCTCTCTTTGTTGACCTCTTTCTTTTTGTTATTTTCGTAATGTAACCGAAGGCCAGAGCAAGTTTCATAAGCGCTAGAAAAGAAGTTTACTGAACCATGGTGGTTAGTTTTGTATATTTTTCCTTTCATTATGATTCGATATTACTTTCTAAATATCTTTAGACTAAATATGAAGCTTTAATACTTTCTTTCACGTTAAACACATATAATGATTCTACATAATACGTAAGGTTAAATTGCCTCATTCAGTTTCCAATTTCCGATACTAAGACAAATCATTTTGTTGTTGTTGTAGTTTCACGGAGCTTATCCAACTATCCATCATGATGTTGAAAATAAAGCTTCAGTATAGAAACATCCTGCGTCTGTCAACTTCTATTGTGAATTATGGGAAAGACAAGTGCGATACCCAACAGTGGCCAGGTCCTACCTTAAGAGCCACCGTTACACTGGGCAAGCAACGTCTTTGATCGCCAAATTGCATACCGTATATATTTATGAACACTAAAACATACGGGCACAGGGAAAATCTTCTTGTCTAAAATAACCACGGAGACAAGTTTCTAATTGTGTTAAAAACAGGTATATCATTTAGACCTTTATACCCCATCTTAAAGGAGAAGAAAAGGAAAGAACTAAGTAATTACAATACAGGCGCGACACAGTTTACTTTCTAACGGTACCAAAACCATATTTCTGCGATTTTTCCTCGCCAAACTGTGCTATAAGAAAGTTAACAATCATTATCAGAGAACGCCTAAACTGTCTCGGCAGCCATCTTCACAGCAGAGCTTAGCTGTGTGTCTCGATCGGCCAATCAGCGTACGCCTGGCCACCAGTCACTCGCTAGCGTAAGAGAAATTGGTCAACTCTGAAAGTCTGCCATTTAAACCTAGGTTAATTTCGACCATTTCGAGGCGCTAATAAGAGAAGACGAACACTCTAACAACTCTGAAATGTACACTAGCTAGTTAATCAACCTTTTGGGAAGACGTGGCAGGCTGCATATGTTGTCTACGCGACTTCCCAGCCAGCATACGTACCTGGGGCCCATATGGGTTTTCGGTGGGATAGATGGGCATGGGTAATTGATGGGCTTCCCGTATAGGTACCACGTAGACTTTCAATGGGTTATACATGGGCATCGACCATATGAGGATCCCGTTGGCTTCCCATATGGGAACCACATATATTGTTGATGGGCAGTGGACGGACATCAGTTAGATGGTTAAAACATGGGCATCGCAAATGACACCCACTTCGAAAGTTTATGGGTTAGCCATGGACACCAGCATGGGTACAACATGGGAATACCATATGGGCCCTACCTATGCTTTGTATGGGGGTATGCACGGATGCAGCACGTATGCAAAAACATACAGAACTCTTTTATTTTTTTATTAAATCAGAACATTTCGGAGGTCAATCTTACCTGTCTAGCATGTTAATACATCCTACTGTTCCTATATCCTTAAAATCGCAAGGAAAAATAACTGAGATTCAAATCAAACTTCCGCCAGGCGGCGCCACCCAGAAGGTCTGTCAAGCATAGCGCCAAATCTGAATGGACGCCATTTTTCTCAAGTCTGCGTTCTGGGTAAGTTTGTAATCCATTCCAATCCTCTCAAACGGGTTTAATTTTTGGTCAATTTACATTTATGGTAGCAGAAAATATTAGCATAAGTTGGGAATTTAGTTTAGATTTTAGGAATTTGTAGCATATAGTTGTATGGATCCTATTTATATCTCGGGTTCAAAATAATTAATAGATTTTTAGCTTTTGGCAGCTAGAGTTTTTACATATGTTTTTCGTCACTCGGTCGACTAGAAAACGGATTTCATTTACTCTCTGAAGCGTT
The DNA here is from genome assembly GCA_963971465.1 of Lepidochitona cinerea. Classification (NCBI taxonomy): domain Eukaryota; kingdom Metazoa; phylum Mollusca; class Polyplacophora; order Chitonida; family Tonicellidae; genus Lepidochitona; species Lepidochitona cinerea. The sequence goes on along the minus strand of OZ020555.1, from coordinate 37,544,037 downwards.
ATTTTGACAACTGACTTTAATCTAAAAATACCATACACATGGATTTATGAATTATGGTAAAAGTAAACAGGGTATCATTATGGGTAAATGTGTAAACTTGTCCATAGCCTAGGGGTACCAGTTATCGAGGGGTACCAGTTATCGATGGCTAGGTACATTATTGATAGTAGACAGAAAAGTCTTCCAAGAAATAAAACAAAATTTAGATTTTAGAATTCTTTATTGTAACCGGAATGTTGATGCCACACAGCATTTAAACATTATGCTGGGGTTTCCCTTCTTGCATATATTAGGTTTTCTAGCAAGGTAACCTGTCAACAAACGCCAATTAGTTACCGGTACTAGAATTTGAGTATATATATGTACCATGTATGACAAACATTTTGACATTTAAATTTGCAGTCCCCATCTGATATGGAGTACACCAACTGTAGCCACAGTGTAGGAGAATATAGATTATAGGCTACTTCAATATCCATATTGACTAAGAGGGAAGTCGGGATAGTCAATCCAAACGAAGGTAATTCTATAAATTTGAAGTACAAATTTTATCAAAAAATAAATCACTATATAAACATTTACAAACACGGCTTTTTAGTCAATTCAACCATAATGACGCATTGTAAACCAGACGGAGGTGCGGCTAAACATGCATCTTACATCTTTAATTGAAAGTTAATTGTAAAACTTAATAACCCCTATTGGAATGAGGAAAATCCCTACATTCCATGGCCTGTACGAACCGATATAGTGTACGGAAAGTAAAAAAAAATCAATAGCCGAGGCGAACGTTCGTTCATTCTAAGCCTACGGTAGTCATTCTAAGTCACTACTTTTACGTACATTTTCGAGACTGGTACCATTCAAAGGCTTATAACTTTACATCTTTAGAAAAAATGGCAATGATTTTCACATTTAGTTTTAGCGTGAAAAATATTACCATTTGACAGTTCATGCTGCTTGAAGGAAAATCACATTTTCTCTTTAACAAAAGCAGGTACCTGAATGTTAGAAAAAATACTTTCTATGATTTTCTCAACTTTTTTTCAGAAATGGGAGACCATCTGAATACGATTAAGCTGAAAGTCAATATCATCAAGTTTGTAGATGAAGAATTGGTTGTTGTATTTTTAAGTTCCGCTAGCCCTTCAGACACAATTCATCACCATTTAAGAAAAAAGATAAAGGAGAGTCAATGTAAGTAAATTGTTTCATTTTTGTCTGAGTTTGGATTTCAGCTCTTGCAATAATACGTACGTGTGTATACTAATGAAGCCTATTTTACTGTAACTTTGTTAGGAATAAACTGCAACTAAACTTAAACTTTGAAAAATGCTCTTTGTGATGCTATTGCTTACCTTCATATTATAAGGTGGAATAATGTATCCCAAAACAGCTTGTGAACAATCGAGAATGTAAAACGATCATAAAGGAACTTTGGTGATGCCCGACTAGTGCAACTTAGATTTACTGCACTTGAAAAGGAATGTTACCTTGGATATAATTCGTTACCTTCGAAAGAATTCGGCAGTATTTTAAAGACGTCTACATAGGGAACATACTCGGAGCAGACAAAACAATGTTCATTTTGTACCGTGTTTCCCAGAGACAAGGACTTCACATAGTTTTCTTTAAAATTTAGGAAAATGTGTTCTAAAATTCTGTTTTTGTTTCTTTGACGACCATTCAGATCTATCCAAAAAATTGAACATACCATGCAGTCAAGTAAAGTAATTATCTGCAGCAATGTTTTTGTTTATTATTTTAATTATCTTTCTGGTTTATTGTTGCTTGTCACATTCAGTATATTTTCTTTAAGAGGCTACATGTTTCAGGCAACACTTTATTGAACGTCTGAATGTGCTTATTAAATGCGTTTGGTGAGAGTAAGTTGGTTGGCGTTTTAGATGTGAGCGTCGCTAATAAAACCAATAAACTTAGCCTATCCGTATGTATGGGGTGAGGGGCCCATAAATATTATTATTTTTAGGGGCTGGTGGTGGTGGGGGGGGGGGGGGGGGACACGTAGCAGTGGCTTAAGCTAGCTGGGCCTTACACAGACAGCCCATATAGATACCATCAATATGGTACCTATATGGGTCCTTTGAAGAAACCATATCGTCCCCACATTCAACCCATATAACCCCATGAAATCCCATATAGGTCCTATACCCAGCCCATCCAAGTCCCATATTGTCAGCCCACGTGGTGCCCATATGGCCACCACTGACACATAGAGCTGGTCCCCACTAAGACAGCCCACATGGGTACCACAAATCACACTTTATGGGTCCCACTTGGGACCCACCAACCGATGCTGACTGGGTTGTTGGGGTCGTTTTAGAATTTTCAGAAAAGGTAGTCTTGCCGCTGACATTGCATGTTATAACCATACAAGATATGGTAAACTCGCAAGGGAAGTAATCTACTAATACTTTTTCCGGTCAATTTCAAACCGTCAATGGCGCGCTCCACTGACGATCGAGCACGAGCTTGTCTGGCAGATTCATTTTCATTGTATTTTCACACCGTATACCATGTGCAACACTCACACACATGAATACGATGGTCTATGGGAGCCCGTTCGATACAATTGCATGTTGTTTTTTTGTTTTCTCCTCCTTTAAATTGTTGTAATAAAATAAACCTATGATATTTCATTAGGTTGACGACTGACAGGAGCTTGGCCTGTAATAAAGTAGATTGGTGTAGTCTAATATCTACCTCCTAAATCATTACTAGTTAGCTCGCTGTTGATATGGTTACACTGCACTTCCATATTTCCATAACTTTTTATTGAGGAATTATTGAGGAAGAATCAATAGAGCTCTAATTCACTAAACTCTGGTTTTATAACGATTTATTGGCCTCTTGTGGTCATTTTGAAACCCACATACCCTTGGGCGGATTGACCAATACATTAGCTTGCGACCCCCTAAGGATATACATTTTGGGAGGCATTTAGATTATAGTATTCCGGGAAACCCGTGGTGCTGCAAATATGCAGTGTGTACGAATCTCCAGTATTAGCCACCAACCATTTACTGCGACATATACTGAGATGACATAAGCTTAGCATACCACCAACTGTCAATCGGTACTCAATGAATGTACGTAATTTATGTCTAGACATCTTTTCCATACACAGCTATAGTACATAATAAATAGTCAAAAAGTAAATGATATGTTATGGTTTAAATACAAACTGTTTCTAGGGGCTAGCACAGCCAGTAATTTGTTGCCTTTTTTAAAAGGAATTTAAAAGACAATAAAGCAGGTCAACATCTCATCTAATTTCCGCCATATTAAATCATAATATAACGTTTAATTACCTTACAAATTTTGGGATAGAACAAGTTCCTTGGAACTTCATTCCGGACAATGTATACACCAAAGGAAACCATGTATTTAATGTTATTTTTCATGGTGAATGAATGAAATGAAATGAATTCAAATAAATACCATCACTTAACTCACTTCTCTGTCCTCTACCTGGGAGCCAAATTACATATTTTCCCTTTCTTTTCTCATTATCATATTTTGTTCATTTTCAGTTTACCCGACCTCTTGCCACAGCTGAAGATCTGTACAATGTCGTCAATATATAAGAAAGTATTTCAGAAAAAAATGACTGTCTAAAGCCAAACTTCTGTGTGCCTTCAACCTTTTGAAATATCATAGGTTTTGGTTTATTACAGTAACCTATGACTGGGTGCAAAGCAATCGTGCATGACGAGCCTATCTTTGTGTACCCAAGTACTGACAAGTATAATCTTGCTATGCATAGATAGTCGCGTCATCACAATTGGGTGCAAAGGTGTAAATGATGTACCGTCTTAACACAAGTAGAAACTTGTCTTCATGGTTACTTTAGTCAAGACGATTTTCCCTGTGCCCGTGTGCTTTAGTGCCTACAAATATATAAATTTTGAACTTTGAATGCAATTATCTAAATAATAACTTTTGATCATTATATCGACAGTTTTTTTTCTGTGTGCTCTTTCACTTATTACAGATATATATTTTCTTATTCGAAACAAACTGCCACGGCACATGGAATATATTTTGGAGTAAAACAACTACATGTGCAAGAGAAAAACAAAAGCAGCCTTGCTAAAATACGGGGAACTAACTTTGGAATTTCTTTATTCTTAACTCAAAACCATGGAAATGTTTGAAAAGCAATTGTTTTCCGGAATTTTATATAAAGTCACAAAAACGCCTAATTTCAGAAACAAAGCATATATATATTATATCCGTGTGTTATAGTGTGCAAACATATATATATTACCATGAACAATGGTATTGTATGTTGTTAATGAAGAGATTGTAAGAGAATGTAATTACGTGAACTATTTCTAATGTTCCGTCTCAGTAGGGTGTTTTAGCTTATTGGCGCGTCCATTCGTATGAATGATGTACGCCAACAAGGGAACGGTTGGTGTGTTGGTTGTTTTAGCTTATAGGCGCGTCCATTCGTATGAATGATGTAGACCAACAAGGGAACGGTTGGTTGATTGGTTGGTTTAGCGTATTGGCGCGTCCATTCGTATGAATGATGTACGCCAACAAGAGAATTGGTCGGGACATCGTTACGGGAGTGGATTATCAGTATATCAATACGGATGCATTTAAGAACGACGAATTGACGTTCCGGAATAATATCTTGCGACTGACACTCTCCCGTCAGAGGGAACAAATGTAGCACCTGGCCTGGAGAAAATCTCTAAATTGATTACCAAATATGCAATGCATTTGTTAGATGCTTATTGAATTATATTGTTACATTCCCATGATCAAAGTAATTAGCCTATAGTCTGTGAACACTCTTCAAAGGAGATTCCATATATCACGTGTTAATTGAATTGTAAACCAGTAATTTGCCGAGCTGTAACTGATCCTCGACACTCTGATAATTTCGGGGATTTACGTGCGTGAAATCAAAGCCGACCGGTAGCGAGCGAAGATAGCCGAAGGATGTTCCGAGTGTGATCCTCGACAGACGTGTGACACGAACAGAAAGATGAGACAAGTTACTATTGACCTCTGCGAGCAAACACTACTTACACTTGATATCTGTGTGGCATTTCACTTCCTTTTATTAATAAACTGTTTAAACAGTTGTCAGATATCCCTATCTGTGAGATAAATACATCTTTAGACAAAACCTGGTGACATACGATATACGTACTTGACAGGGAGAGGCCAACATGACCAGATAGTTTATAAATTAGTTGACAGAAAATGGACCTCCATGGCTGAAGACCAGATTTGACTGTCGGTAGTCAGGGTCGCGATATCGAATATCAGTTGACGGCGAAATGTCAATACTGTGCTACAGATCGCCGAGAATAATCTGTTTACTTTCGCCCCAAGAAAACAGATACAAACCACGCGTGATACCAGTTTGTTCTGGTGATAATAGATTCATTGACAGACTAATTCCTATACAGGGTAGTTCGTCGACACGTCACAAATTGAACAGTACCAACAGCCGTCCACGTCCATTGTAATTCATTTCTCTTATCGGTCCTTGTGGTCTTTAGGTTGTCTGAACGTGTCAACGAAGTAGTCGCATCCAGGCTCCCATGGTTAATCAATAATGCATCGTCGTCTTGACAGGACAGAATGGTACCCAAATGGCCCTCATAGCTGATGCATACGTCACTATGGTTTAGGAAGAATCGATAGACATAAGTGTCAATTGATTGGTGTCTTTTTGGTGGTCTGGAGACGCGCAGTCACCAATACATGCATCAACTTAAAACCTAGCTCCGGCATGTAGCGTTCAATTCTGCTTTGAGACCGCTGGCACGGCAGCTCGTAGGGGTTAACAACAATTACTCAAGACTGGCGGAGTTCAGGGAGAATTTGGTCTACATTTGTTCTGGGAACCTTTGTGCTACAACTTCCATGGTGTGGCTGGGTATCTACTGTCAACCATCAATTATCTAATGAGATATCATTCGCTAATTACCATACTATCAACCAGTATACTAGTAAATGTATTGATATAGATCTAGACACAGGAAACATACATATCGAAGTATAAAGTTAATGAGATTTCCCGAGAATTAGACTGGCTGCTGCCTTAAATGTTGAGATTTCATATCGCACTAAGAGACCCGTTGGATGGCATGCAATAAGTAATCAAAGAGTAAGTGACGCATTGGCTACGGTACATACCATCTGACAAATACACTGATATCAATCTTGCTGACTAAAATAACCAAAGAGACAAGTTTCTACAAAAGCTAACTCGTTTTCTTTTCTGAAATGAAAAAGCATATTTCAAAACGTCAATTGATCAACTGAAAATGTCTTTCTACTTTTTAATAACCCAGAACCATATTTGAAGATGGTAACATATATGTCTATATATTCACGTTTAAATATGAAAATTGAAAAACAAGGAACATAAACTATTGTCGGTTACTCGTCAATATTATACCGATCTACAATTACGGTCACTCTGAAGTTGATAGGTTGGCGTTATAGCCAATAAATGGTCAGGTGATATCTGTTGTCGGAGTTAGCACATTACTATGCTGTTGGTACCAATAGAGCTACCATGAAATTGATGTGCAGAAATAAGATCTTGTGAATGACACCCACACGTGACAATAAAATGACAGCACTGGCCGTCCAGAAATTCTGTAAATGGATTAATAAACATGCTTGCTCTTGATCAGATCGATGGAATCATATTGAGGCAGTCTTATACGATCACAACAAGTAACATAAGATGCCAAATTTTGTGATGGAGGTCACTTGAGCGTAAGTGTCTTTAATTAAATCGAATAATTGAAGCACACATCACATTTCATCAAACTGAAGCTGATCATCGACGTTATACTGGATATGTGTGGGACATATTAATTGTAATTGGGGCATGTAATATATTTATGGAAACTAAAACACACGGGCACAGGGAAAATCTTCTTGTCTAAAATAACCATGGCCGGGTCGAAAAAGCGCGAGAGACGCAAATGGCACGAGGGTCATGAAGGTCGCCAAATAATAGCCTGAAAGGTTAATTCTTTTGATTTGGCATGGTTGGCGAGATTAACGCCCTTTTCGACCCTCGATAACGTGACAACCCCGCGAAGGTCGCGTTTCGCGATTCGACAATTGACAATCCGCTAATGAAATAGAATAGTGACCTTCTTGTGCACACAAGCTACGCAATGGCAGCGAAAGACCCGAATAAAAATATTTATCAAAATAGTAGGGTTTTTTTCTTATTTAATCGACTGTGGTTGGCGTGTTTGGTGAGTTGGACGGGGTATATCGCCGAAAATGAAGGGCTCTGGTGAGTCTGGCAGGGTCACCAAGAACGCAAACTAAAATGTCTGTATCCGGCTTCCATACCGCCCAAACCCCCTCCTCCAGTCGGAACTCCCTTCGGCTATCTTCGCTAGCTACCGGTTGGCTTTGACACGCACGTAAATCCCCGAAGTTTCAGAGTGCCCCCATCCTCGGATACCCAGGGTTAAATTCTCAACAAGCTCAGCTTTTACCCCTGGGACAACTGAGATTGAAAGCCTCGTTTTCTGGGAACGCCCATTTACTGTCGAACCAATCAAAAGTTCTCTTATAAACGTTGTAACTCTTCAGTTTGGAGACGCGTTTGTCGAATTGAAGTGTAAACCGAAACGTCGTCCATCTTTGTTTTGAACACTGCATAGATGCTTACGTAACGCGGATTCTGATTGGTGAAATTTCCGCCACAGTTTTGTGGCGGAACCAATCAAAGTCAACATGCATATTAAATTAGAAACGACGAATCTGCTTCCACTTGTCCCACGGGTAAAGTGAGCGTAAGTTTTAATCGTGGGTTCCGACGATGGAGTGCCCCCTCCCCAACTAAACCTGGTAACACCGCGTTGTAGGCTAAGTGAAGCAATCTTGGTTACGACCCATAAAATCACCCAATCACACATATTCCACGAGAGTGAGATGGAACACCTTTACGATTAAACTATGGCCATTTCTGTTATTTTAATTAGATTGAAGCATTTCTCCTGAGTGACATGAGTTGTTTGGCCTCGATGCAATCTAAAATAGAGATTGATCCTACTGCCATTCGTTGAGATATCATGTCTGGTGCTGAAGATCTCGTAGAATGGCACGAAATCTCGATTGGCCTCGATGGTGATTTCTGAATGGGTAATGAATTCGGTAAAAAGGACCTTGCTATTTACAGTGAATTGAAACAATCTTTGAAACGCTAATATCAGAAATCAAGCTTTCAGTCTGTTGGAAGAAAATCCAATTATTTGGAGAGCCTATTTACATTTACCGTACATAACTTTTACTGGTATTGTTGAAGAAAAAACTAAATTTGGACTTGGTTTTCTTCAGAAAATTAGCCAACAGTGTATTCATTATATTTGTTTGTGGGTGTTTCTCTCGACCTAGGCAAGCAACGTCTTTGATCGCCACATTGCATACCGTATATAGATTGGCGTAATCTAATATCTACCTCCTAAAATCATTACCATGCAGTTAGCTCGCTGTTGATATGGTTACACTGGACTTCCATATTTCCATAACTTTTTATTGAGGAATCATTGAGGAAGAATCAATAGAGCTAAAATTCACTAAACTCTGGTTTTATTACGATTTATTGGCCTCTTGTGGCCATTTTGAAACCCTTTGGCGGATTGACCAATACATCAGCTCGCGACCCCCCTCTTGGGAGGCATTTAGAATATGGTATTCCGGGAAAACCGTGGTGCTGCAAATATACAGTGTGCACGAATCTCCAGTGTTAGCCACGAACCATTTACTGCGACATATACTGAGATGCCGTAAGCTAAGCATACCACCAACTGCCAATCGGTACTCAATGAATGTACGTAATTTATGTCTAGACAACTTTTCCATAAGAAGCTATATGCACACAATAAATAGTCAAAAAGTAAATGATATGCTATGGTTTAAATACAAACTGTTTCTAGGGGCTGTCACAGCCAGTAATTTGTTGTCTTTTTTAAAAGACAGTAAAGCAGATCAATTCTAATAAATACCATCACTAAAAACTCACTTCTCTACATCAACTGCACATACCAGGCACAGACTTCGATAGTTTTGTCAGTAGATTACAATTTAAGTATTCGAGAAATTTCTACTGACCAAAACTAAGCTACTACCTGTCTTCAAGGGAACGGTGGGTTGGTTGGTTGATTGTTTTAGCTTATTGGCGCGTCCATTCGTATGAATGATGAACGCCAACAAGGGAACGGTTGGTGTTTTGGTTGTTTTAGCTTATTGGCGCATTCATTCGTATGAATGATGTAGACCAACAAGGGAACGGTTGGTTGGTTGGTTGGTTGTTTTAGTTTATTGGCGCGTCCATTCGTATGAATGATGTAGACCAACAAGGGAACGGTTGGTTGGTTGGTTGGTTGTTTTAGCTTATTGGCGCGTCCATTCGTATGAATGATGTACGCCAACAAGGGAACGGTTTTAGCGATATTTTGTCGGGACATCGTTAGGGTGTGGATTATCAGTATATTAATACGGATGCATTTAAGAACGACGAACTGACGTTCAGGAATAATATCTATAGCGACTGACAACCTCCTGTCAGAGGGAACAAATGTAACACCTGGCCTGGAGAAAATCTCTAAATGGATAATCAAATATGCAATGCATTTGTTAAGTGCTTATTGAATTATATTGTTACATTCCCATGATCAAAGTAATTAGCGTATAGTCTGTGAACACTCTTTAAAGGAGATTCCATATATCAAGTGTTAATTGAATTGTAAACCAGTAATTTGCCGAGCTGTAACTGATCCTCGACACTCTGATAACTTCGGGGATTTACGTGCGTAAAATCAAAGCCGACCGGTAGCGAGCGAAGATAGCCGAAGAATTTCCGAGTGTGATTCTCGACAGACGTGTGACACGAACAGAAAGATGAGACAAGTTACTATTGACCTCTGCTAGCAAACACTACTTACACTTGGTATCTGTGTGGCATTTCACTTCCTTACATTTCCTTTTATTAATAAACTGTTTAAACAGTTGTCAGATATCCCTATCTGTGAGATAAATACATCTTTAGACAAAACCTGGTGACATACGATATACGTACTTGACAGGGAGAGGCCAACATGACCAGGTAGTTTATAAATTAGTTGACAGAAAATAGACCTCCATGGCTGAAGACCAGATTTGACTGTCGGTAGTCAGGGCCGTGATATCGAATATCAGTTGACGACGAAAGGTCAATACTGTGCTACAGATCGCCGTGAATAATCTGTTTACTTTCGCCCCAAGAAAACAGATACAAACCACGCGTGATACCAGTTTGTTCTGGTGATAATAGATTCATCGATAGACTAATTCCTATACAGGGTAGTTCGTCGACACGTCACAAATTGAACAGTACCAACAGCCGTCCTCGTCCATAGTAATTAATTTCTCTTATTGGTCCGTGTGGTCTTAAGGTTGTCTGGACGTGTCAACGAAGTAGTCGCATCCAGACTCTCAAAGTTAATCAATAATGCATCGTCGTCTTTGACAAGACAGAATGGACCCAAATGGTCCTCATAGCTGATACATACGTCACTATGGTTTAGGAAGAATCGATAGGCATACGTGTGTTTCATTCATTGGTCTTTTTCGAGGTCTAAAGACGCACACATAATTGGTGAAGTCACCAATACATGCATCAACTCACAACCTAGTCCGGGTTTCTGACTCCAAAACTACTATTTTTTTTTATACTGATGGCCGTATTTTGGCATTATTTTCCAAAATACGACCGTCAGTACAAAAAAGTCATTTTAGAGTCAGAAACCCGGACTACTCACAACCTAGCTCCGACATGTAACGTTCAAATGCAGCTGGTAAAAGGTTTGTTTACAACATTTACATCCGACCCTAACGGGATTCAGTAAGAATTCGGTCTGGGAACCTTGGTGCTACAACTTCCATGGTGTGGTTGGGTATCTACTGTCAACCATCAATTATCTAATGAGATATCATTCGCTAATTACCATTCTGTGTATTGATATAGATCTAGACACAGCAAAGACACACAGCAAACACACATATCGAAGTATATATTTAATGAGATTACTCCAGAATTAGACTGGCTGCTGCCTTATGTTGAGATTTCATCTCGGAATCAGAATCCCTTTGAACGACAAAAACTAAGTGACACAACGCATGCCATCGTACATACATGTACAATTTGTTTTATCAGGGTCTAGTTTCACCTGGGATGAATATTCATATTCATATTCATCCCAGGTTTCACAAAGCGATCTTAGCTAAGTGTGATCTTAACTACCATGGCAACCAATGCTAACGGTATACGTTGCCATTGGTAATCACCTGAAGCTAAGATGGCTTTGTGAAACTGGGCCCAGAAGTCTATGAATGTTCATAGACTTCTGGTTTATTTATAACGCTTAAAGACACTGACACAAGGAAAATCTTGCTGACTAAAATAACCATAGAGACAAGTGTCATTTGAATCTTTATAGGTCTATCTAAGTTGTTGTAATAAACCAAAATCCCATGATATTTCTGATTTTATTAGGTTAGTAAATAAAAAGCCTACGCGTTTTATGGTCTGAAATGAAAAAGCATATTTCAAAACGTTAATTGATCAACTGAAAATGTTTTTTCTACTTTTTAATAACCCAGAACCATATTTGAAGATGGTAACATATATGTCTATATATTCACGTGTAAATATGGAAATTGAATAACAAGGAACATAAGCTATTGACGGTTACTCGCCAGTGTTATCCCAATCTTCAATTACTGTCACTCTGGCGCCCGTTTTACAAAACAGTCGCAGGCTTCGTCCGACGTAATTGTCATTGCGTCATAACACTTAAGAGATACGTTGTCATAGTAGTTACGATTGACGTAAAGTTATGCCAGCTTTGTAACAGTGCCCTGGTGGCTGTTTCTTTGCGCCTGGTCGTAACGTAATGCTGAAGGTATATGTTACCATGACAATTGAGCCTTGGATTGGTCGTAAATATGTTGAGAAACAGCCCCCTGAAGTGGATAGGTTGGCGTTATAGCCAATAAATGGTCAGGGGATCTCTGTTGTCGGAGTTAGCACATTACTATGCTGTTGGTACCAATAGAGCCACCATGTAATTGATGTGCAGAAATAAGATATTGTGAATGACACCCACACGTGACAATAAAATGGCAGCACTGGTCGTCCAGAAATTCTGTAAATGGATTAATAAATATGCTTGCTCTTGATGAGATCGATGAAATCATATTGAGGCAGTCTTATGTGATCACAATAATTAACATAAGATGTCAAATTTTGAAATGGGGTCACTTGAGCGTAAATGTCATTAATTAAATCGAATAATGGAAGCACTCATCACATTTCGTCAAACTGTAGTTGCAGTTCTTCAAACTCTGTTGCCAAAAGATATTGATGATGGGTGGCAAACAGAGTTGAAGGACCGGCCATATTGGAAAACATCAATTTCTCCCAACCGGACCCAGCTTTACACACATTCAGTTCGATGATGATCCTTTAGTTCGCCTTTCCACCAAAAAATAGCGTTCAAACACTCACATTTCTGTTGCGTATACATGTATTTCCCAAGTTCATTTTGGCGGAATCGAGGAGGCCAGCGGGAGAATCGGGCTGTCCCTCGAAAAATGACGACAATGCAACATAAGGTTTAAGGTTTTGGCCGGTTGCGTTGCTTAAATTAGGAGAAAATTTGAGCACAAAGTATTGATTCTCAGTTTTATATGTTTTCCAATATGGCCGGTCCTTCCACTCTGTTTGCCACCCAGCATTATTATTTTTTGGCAACAGAGTTTGAAGAACTACAACTAGTCAGATTTCTCGGCTAACATGCATCTTTAGACAAAGACTGGTAACGTATAGGCCTACTCTACTTAAACAACTCCTTGAAACGTCGTAACTAAATGTGTTCAAAGAGTTGTTTATCCATAGTAATTTCATTTCATTAGGATACCAATTTATTAATGTCTTAATCGATTATTTAACGCACAAATCTCCATACAGGTAATGTGACACGAAACGTAACGAAATCTACCAAATGAACCAGCTTAATCCATGTTGATTGTAAGAAGTGTGTCAGGCACATCGAAACTACAAAGCTTGTCTGAACCATATGGTCCACCATATACCTATGATTATTTATGATCACTAAAACACACGGGCACAGAGAAAATCTTCTTGTGCCTATAATTACTGAGCACTGTCTTTGCTGGCATATCGCGTTTTGTCAACAGTCGTTATTGGATAGTATTGGAATGGTACCATTGGACCAGTACACCTTGGAAACGTACAGTACCTTGGTTAAGGGAAGAATCAATAGACACCACTGACTTGAGTCTGGGCATTTAATTAAACATTGCTCCTGTGGTCGGTTTGATACTTGCTAATCCTTGGACGAAGTGACCAACACGTCATGATTTCAAACGGATTAGCTTTTAACTTCAAACGTCACGCGTTTCCTGATTCTCCACCGTTAACGACCAGCTCGATGTACCATGTCGTGAGATGTCATTATATAGCTTACTATACCATTAGTTGTCAATTGGTCCTCAATGAATTGATTTCTTTATGGATAGACGCACGAAATGTATATATTGATCTGCATGTATATTGATGTGATAGGTTACCAATGGCCAAGCTGGACAGACATGGGGAAATGCCCTGTCTTACACACAGGCTGTCAATGTTACTAAATATGAATCTAAAAGAATTATGCGTAATTCACAGAAATGCTCCGTCTTACACGGAAACTCTTAATGTTACTAAATATGAATCTATTGCGTTCCCACGTTTAAAAGAATTATGCATAATTCACAAAATGGAATTTGCAAAAGTTGAAATTAAATTGAGCGATTGTTTGATGACGTCACTTGGAATATACGCGCAAAGCATTTCGGGGTATTGAGGGATCTTAAAATAATTTTTAACTATGGCGGTTGGAATAATACTCTATAGAGAAAAAGACGTAAAAGGCGATAAGTTATCCGAAAAATGTGTGGATAAAAACAGGTTTATGTCATCAATGTTTTCCAAAAAAGTGACAGCTTGCTAAGTACCACAAACAAAATGGCGAACTGAGGTACATTTTACCCAGAAAGCTCTGCGTAAATCTATGTGACGTCATCAGGCTCGGCGGTAATTCCGTTTAACTACATAATTCCAAAAGATCCGATAAATGTACTTCAATTGACTGACTGATGACTGATGAGTGTGTTTTCATTTTAATATACGTCGCCATGTTGTGTCCCATTGGAAAAATTCTTCTCCTGACATCCACTGCACATACCAGGCACATACGTCAATAGCGTTGTCAATAGATTACAATTTAAGTATTCGAGAAATTTCTACTGACCAAAATCAAGCTACTACCTGTCTTCACCCTAAGGAATGGGTTATGATTTAATACAGCAACTTATATGATTGGGTATACAGGTCTAAATGACATACCCCCGCCCCCTTCCTTTAACACTGTTAGAAACTTGTCCATATGGTTATTTTAGTCCCGAAGATTTTCGGTATGCTATATATTTGATGGCGGTATGACTCTATAACTTATTTGATAACGGTCCAGGTGGCTATAATCCATTATAATTTGTAAACGATTAGGTATGTTCTATAAGTGGTTATGGTGTTGTCTATAATTGTATGCCTACAATCAATGTCACTCCATGCAGAGAGGTAAATATGATACGGTGAAGAATTACTTATGGATAACAACTTCTTGGTTAATTGGGTGACGACGTATAGATGTAGTTCTTACATCGTTATCAAAGTCAATGACAAACAACAAAATTTCTTCATTTATATAGCAGATGAGAGAATTACAAGTTGGAGCAGGTATATAATAGTATAAATTAATTAAGAAAAGTAACAATAGAATTAGGTATGGTGAGTTAAGTTCGCTGAAGGTTGTCTTGGAGGATCAAAAGGTCATAGCAGTTGGGGATATATAATCTTTGGTCTCTCTTCATGCTGGGCTTGGTTTTCCTGATCTGGATGGCTTCCTGTAGATCAGGAAAACCAAGCCCAACCTTGTTAACCTTTCAACTTCTAAATGCCATTGAAAGGTAAATATGACATAATAGGCGAGGATTTGTCAGGTCGTTTCTATAACTGGCAACAATTAGTCAACGCTGATGAGATATAATTAAGGCATCACCACGCATTAATTGTTGTGAACAACACGAGCTTTCGATAACCGTACTATACCGTTATAGCCGAGAAATCTGGGCTCTGTCGAATTTTTTTTTCTCTCTCCGTGTTCGTCATAAGGCGATAAGACATATTTGGCCGCCATATAATACCAGTCGCCGTAAGACCGATAATCCGGGCTATATACCAATAATATGGTAAAATGAAATGTCTACCATCAGAATGTATACATAAGGGGAAGATAGATGGTGTCTCTGTAACCATTCAGGACATCTTTGGTTGCATAATACAACGTTCATATTGGATTTCCCCGTTTTAATCTATATCTTAGATGGAGGCCGGTTGGCTGAATGGATAAGGCAGCCGGCATTTAGTGCTGGGGATAGGTGTCATACTCTGGGACCCGGGTTCGATTCCCGTTTCGGGCGTCACCCAAAAATCGGTAGAAGAATTTCTACTATACTTTGAAGAAAGTGTAATCCCAAAATAACGAGAATACTGTATATCTTAGTTATCTTTTGCTTGAAGAGTTTTGACAATTCATTCATAGCATTTACGTTATGGGTAGATGATGTGTCACCAACCATTTAGGACATCTTAGGTTGCATTATTGCATAATACAGCATCTATATTAGATTTTGTAATATTCTCTTTTAGTCTCATATCTTCTTTAGTTTTGACCTGATCTATAGATGGGGAGTCGGGAACAATTTACGACATCCCTGGTTGCATAATAAGGCATCCATAATCTATATTTTCATCGGATAGAGAGATGAAAAACTTTCATATGAACATAGAATTTCAGTTGGTGAGATTTAAATAAATGTTGTCTAAAATGAAGAGTAATCAGTCGTAGCAGAGGGCGTATTTTGAGTTTACTAAAACTCTTGTTTCTACTGACGGTCGTATTTGGGAGTCAAGGTTCATTCCAATTAAAAAGCATGCGCAGACTGTCCGCTTCTGAGCCGGTAGTATGTGGTCCGATTTAGACAATGAAATAATAAAACCTACTCAAATCGTATCAAAGCGTCCATAATCGCGTTCATAAATAATTCAGTTAGCTACCAGTATGAAAGCTATAGAGCAGGATCGTTCAGTAAATATTATTCGTCCTCTGGTTATCGCCCGCCAATGATGACGTAACGCTGTTTTCTTTTCTTGGGTATTTAAACGTTAACTTCTCTTTCCAGAAAGCTAAATTATTCATGAACGTCGTTTTAGCACTAATTGAATGAGTTTTATTGTTTCTTCAAATCTGGCCACAAACTACCCGCTTATGCAGAGGCTGACAGTCAACCCCGGCTTTTTGAGTGCATTGAACCCCAACTCCAAACTGTGACCGTAGATTAAAAAAAAAAATAGTCATTTTGAGTAACATAGAAATGGAAATGCCGAAAAACATTGTGTGTTTGACACTCACACGTCAGTTAAAAGTTAAAAATTGTGACATTTGACGTTTAGAAAATCTCAAAATCGACTTAATCGAGTAATATATATTGACTGCGTGTTCTAAGTGTTTGATAGAATCATATTATAGACTCACATAGATCTTATAATGGCAATCCCACTTGATCATGACAATTTTGAAACCTGTTGGCGCTTATAGAGAAACCCTCCCATCCTCCCACGCATCGTAAATGCTTCAAATGGAGTATGTTTTTAGTAAAATGTAAGCCCAGCTCTTCTTCGACAGACATTTCGATCCAGGGAACAGAAAGACGAGACGGGTTATTAATGACCTATGTGAGTGAAAACTTTACTTTACACTGGATATGTGTGTGGCATAGCATCTCTCTATTAATAAACTGTTTAAGTCCATGTCAAATTCCTTATCTGTGAGATAAATACATCTTCAGACAATATCTGGTGACATATTATGTACGTACTTGACAGAGAACGTAGAAGACATACTATGTACGTACTTGACAGAGAACGCAGAAGACATACTATGTACGCACTTGACAGAGAACGCAGAAGACATACTATGTACGTAATTGACAGAGAACGCAGAAGACATACTATGTACGCACTTGACAGAGAACGTAGAAGACATACTATGTACGTACTTGACAGAGAACGTAGAAGACATACTATGTACGTACTTGACAGAGAACGCAGAAGACATACTATGTACGTACTTGACAGAGAACGCAGAAGACATACTATGTACGTACTTGACAGAGAACGCAGAAGACATACTATGTACGTACTTGACAGAGAACGCAGAAGACATACTATGTACGTACTTGACAGAGGACGTAGAAGACATACTATGTACGTACTTGACAGAGAATGCAGAAGACATACTATGTACGCACTTGACAGAGAACGCAGAAGACATACTATGTACGTACTTGACAGAGAACGTAGAAGACATACTATGTACGTACTTGACAGAGAACGCAGAAGACATACTATGTACGCACTTGACAGAGAACGCAGAAGACATACTATGTACGTACTTGACAGAGAACGCAGAAGACATACTATGTACGTACTTGACAGAGATCGTAGAAGACATACTATGTACGTACTTGACAGAGAACGCAGAAGACATACTATGTACGTACTTGACAGAGAACGTAGAAGACATACTATGTACGTACTTGACAGAGAACGCAGAAGACATACTGTGTACGTACTTGACAGAGAACGCAGAAGACATACTATGTACGCACTTGACAGAGAACGCAGAAGGCATACTATGTACGTACTTGACAGAGAACGTAGAAGACATACTATGTACGTACTTGACAGAGAACGTAGAAGACATACTATGTACGCACTTGACAGAGAACGCAGAAGACATACTATGTACGCACTTGACAGAGAACGTAGAAGACATACTATGTACGTACTTGACAGAGAACGCAGAAGACATACTATGTACGTACTTGACAGAGAACGCAGAAGACATACTATGTACGTACTTGACAGAGAACGTAGAAGACATACTATGTACGTACTTGACAGAGAACGCAGAAGACATACTATGTACGTACTTGACAGAGAACGCAGAAGACATACTATGTACGTACTTGACAGAGAACGCAGAAGACATACTATGTACGTACTTGACAGAGAACGCAGAAGACATACTATGTACGTACTTGACAGAGAACGCAGAAGACATACTATGTACGTACTTGACAGAGATCGCAGAAGACATACTATGTACGTACTTGACAGAGAACGCTGAAGACATACTATGTACGTACTTGACAGAGAACGCAGAAGACATACTATGTACGTACTTGACAGAGAACGTAGAAGACATACTATGTACGTACTTGACAGAGAACGCAGAAGACATACTATGTACGTACTTGACAGAGAACGCAGAAGACATACTATGTACGTACTTGACAGAGAACGCTGAAGACATACTATGTACGTACTTGACAGAGAACGTAGAAGAGACAGAATGGACTGATAGTTTACACAGTGTAGTTGACAGAAAATGTATCCTCATCCTTCCATGTGTGTTTTATCCACTGTTTCTGTTATTAGTCTACCTAATATTGTCTGCAAGTTTTTACCAAAATTGTCATCATGTGGAACACTTATTATTTCTAAAAAAAGCACACGAATTCCAAAATATGGTGATCTGTGAAAATTCTGTTCTCGGCTGAATAGAGAAATACGACTGTTGTGATGATACCATCGAGATTTAGATTGGAATGCAAATGCACGACAACCACCGTTTGCTCTTCAATTGCGACATCAGCCAGTCAGCATTCGGCTCACCGTTTGTTTAATCCCGAGATTGCAACGTCAGGGTGATCCTCTACCTGGTTATGACATGCTGGATATTTTTCTATCTTGGATAGAAATATGGTAAGAATTTCTATCGGTCGAATATCTAGTGTATTATACACTCCAATTTTTTCGTTTTTGTCTTGTTTTTCGATATTTTGCGAGAAAGCAGGTCGTATTGATTGTGACGTCATCGAGCAATCAGTATTTGTTTGGCATTGAGTACCCGGTATTAATATATCCCCATAGTCAAATCCTCTGAGCGTTTGAAGTTAATTGGAAAACTGAGCCTCATTTTGAGATATACATTATTCTTTGACACTATCTTATGTGCGAAATGAAAACAAAGTTTAAATAACCGGGTACACGTTCACTCATTCTGAGACAGAGTTACACCTACGTACAGTCCTATCGTACATCATCTATCTCGCGTCACTCGGAACATCCTTCGGCTATCTTCGCTTGCTACCGGTCGGCTTTGACACGCACGTAAATCCCCGAAGTTATCAGAGTGATCTGGTGTGACTGAAATTGGAACCTCTTTGAAATTGTAGCCGATAATGTCCATAGTTGATAAAATCGGAATTTTGGCAGCCCATAACACTTGAAGATTGAGCACGATAAACTATGATCGACACCTAGCGTTCTAAATCAACTGCTCGGATGTCGGAACCAAACGAGATCTTGTGAGCTTGTGTCCGAGACAGTAGGTTGAATCCTATATTATAAGACTTCTAATCATTACACAAAGATAAACCCAAAGTACTAAACTGGTTAGAGAGACATTGGGACAAGCTAGACCAAGGCCGATAAGGTTATGCCGTCTCATACGAAGCTGAATTTTTTAATTGCTTTGTTTCTACAGTATTCTAACTGAATCGTATTATAAACCGGTATCTTCTTGTATCAGTCGTTGTCTTCTCTTTCTGTCTACCTTCGTGTTAATTCCGATCTCTAGTGAACTATGGACCAGATCGATCTGTGCCAAGAATCCGATTTGGTTTTTAATTCCCAGAACTGATGGTTGCGACTCACTGAAAGACAGGGCTTCGACGCCACAGAGGGTAAATACCAAAGAACTGTATGTGTGGAATGGAGGTCACGTGGTATTTGATTTGCATCGAATGCCGCCATTACTAGGAGATGATGCGACTTCGATCCAGGTCTGTTATGCACGCGCGCTTCAACTATCAATGGCGGCACATTTTACTAAGTCAGATCCAAACTAGCCAATGAGACGTGTCCATTCCACACATATACATGTAGTTCATTGGTAAATACCTGTCATGTCACGCACATATTATAGGCATGTTGATGGTGGTGAGCCTTCTGAATCTAGGAAAGTATTTGGAGAGAGTTTGTCAAGGCGATAAACATGATGGAAGCACACTTTATACTGCATGTTTTTTTTAAATATTAACTTAAAGTGTGCGTCCATAGCCTCGTAATAACCATTAATCCAGACAAACCTGCAACACATAAAGGTTATGGTTCGACAAAATTATATTGATTGAATGTTTTGATCAGTATTGGTTATTTAAGTTATGTCATGGGTTTTCAAGGTTTATTGCATTTCGAGACAGCTAAATTCTCGGAAGAAACCCCTGTCCTTCCGTTGGTACATGTAGCTGAAATATGCGGATCGGAAAAAAAAAACAATTATACAACTTTCCATAAGAAGCCTGCGTAACTAATAATTGAATGGTTAGTGGTTTCAAAAGTGTCACAGACTAAAGAGTCAGACAAGTTGTTCACTTATTCCAACTTCAACACTCACATTTATTTTTAAGCAATGAATGTGATTTCCGTTTTATAGGTACTCCTAGTCTTATCTGGAAACAATTATGTAACTGATTTTGACCAATTATAAGTTTTGAACTGTGCTAAAGGCTAGTTCGAAAATGTCAGTCATTCAGATATATTTATAGATTCATGAGTGTTAACGCCAAAGAAAACACAAGCGCTGTGACTTGGTGACCTTTGTGAATGATGCACACCTCTAAGGTCAACTCCTGAAATTATCCACGAATATCACGATTCAACAATGTTTCCCATAAAAATGGTATTCTTCAAGTTCATAAACATCGTAAATACAGGGTCGTGTTCTGGTTTTTAATTCCACTGATACCGGTATTAAAAAAATTCAAAGACCTATGAATGCAAAGTAGAGTCGAAAACTATAAACGCATCCTGGTGTTCTGGTAGTTTTGAGAACACACTCCTCGTATCTCTTTGGTTATTAGAGCACTAACAACGGTTTAATGCCAACACGAACTAACTTTTCCATGGCTTGTTAGCTTTTGAAACTGTTAACCAACATTTTGAACAAAACATGTCTTCCAGTTCTGATAGTGTTTTAAAAACGGCGTCAAAAACAGACAGGTACGAATAAGCCAATAATGAAGGATTACATTGTCTCTAGACTCTGGGACAGAACCATCTTCTCGTGACAAGGTACGAATATGCCAATGATGACGGATTACATTGTCTCTAGACTCTGGGACAGAACCATCTTCTCGTGACAAGGTACGAATATGCCAATGATGACGGATTACATTGTCTCTAGAATCTGGGAAAGAACCATCTTCTTGTGACAAGGTACGAATGTGCCAATGATGACGGATTACATTGTCTCTAGAATCTGGGACAGAACCATCTTCTCGTGACAAGGTACGAATATGCCAATAATGAAGGATTACATTGTCTCTAGAATCTGGGACAGAACCATCTTCTTGTGACAAGGTAAGAATATGCCAATGATGAAGGATTACATTGTCTCTAGACTCTGGGACAGAACCATCTTCTCGTGACAAGGTACGAATATGCCAATGATGACGGATTACATTGTCTCTAGACTCTGGGACAGAACCATCTTCTCGTGACAAGGTACGAATATGCCAATGATGACGGATTACATTGTCTCTAGAATCTGGGACAGAACCATCTTCTCGTGACAAGGTACGAATGTGCCAATGATGACGGATTACATTGTCTCTAGAATCTGGGACAGAACCATCTTCTCGTGACAAGGTACGAATATGCCAATGATGAAGGATTACATTGTCTCTAGACTCTGGGACAGAACCATCTTCTCGTGACAAGGTACGAATATGCCAATGATGACGGATTACATTGTCTCTAGACTCTGGGACAGAACCATCTTCTTGTGACAAGGTACGAATGTGCCAATGATGACGGATTACATTGTCTCTAGACTCTGGGACAGAACCATCTTCTTGTGACAAGGTACGAATATGCCAATGATGAAGGATTACATTGTCTCTAGAATCAGGGACAGAACCATCTTCTTGTGACAAGGTCAGAATATGCCAATGATGAAGGATTACATCGTCTCTAGAATCTGGGAAAGAACCATCTTCTTGTGACAAGGTACGAATGTGCCAATGATGACGGATTACATTGTCTCTAGAATCTGGGAAAGAACCATCTTCTTGTGACAAGGTACGAATGTGCCAATGATGACGGATTATATTGTCTCTAGAATCTGGGACAGAACCATCTTCTCGTGACAAGGTAAGAATATGCAAATGATGAAGGATTGCCTAAGGTCGGGGGTTTCCTCCGGGCAATGAGTCCGTTTACTCCCACACTAAACCTGGCAACTCCGCCATATAAGTGAAACAATCTTGAGTGCGGCATAACACGTCAATTAATCAAATCAAATCAGACAAGGAGAGTTTAATTCTTTTTAGATTTTAAAGTTTGAATATAAAACTTATTTTGCATAGAACACTTTTTTTTATTGAACATGATTGTCTCTAATAGCAATCACTATCAGCTCTGACAAAAAATATTCATGATTGCACAGAATATAGAAAACCTAAAGTTCACTGACAATTGTGTCCAGATGTTGACCCCAGTTGTATGACATTTATGTCTTACAGAGACACAAAAATGTATTTGCGTCACTGACCCGCTGTAAAACAGACTGTCTGATTTATTTTCCTTTCCAAAAACAATCTTATCTAAATAAAGTTTCGGCAGTATCTGGACCATACTGGGGCCATATGTGAGGCGATGGGGACATCTGGTTGCACGAAACACGACGATTTCCTTTTGTACTGTCTTTTCTGGAGTACATTACGTGGGCAATTGGAATAGAGGCAGGGTTTTTACATCTTAAGATTGATTTACTGTTTTCGCTGCAGTAAAAATAGATTCTCATAAAGGATGCCTAAAATGATACTCAAATGGAAATCAAATGCATCCTCTACTACGAAAAATATCATAGCCAAAATATGTGAACACTTATAAACTATACATATAAACTACATATAGAATATAATTTTGATTCACACTAAACCCCCTTTGTACTTGCATTAAACAATTTAGAAAACGTCTTTAATAATTGTCATGTTGTAAGCATGCACGTAAATCGTCGGACTAACTGTTACTACCCGGATAATATGACTTCTAAGATCATATGACTGGAGTACTGCTTTTGGGCATACTTGAGGAACATAGGTTCCGCCAGCGTCACTTTCCACTCAACATCCAGTAAAATCCAGTAATGCGCGCTCAGTCCAAAACAAATCCCACTCAGTCCAAAAAAAATTGGACAATTCCCTGACTGGGTTTTCACTCGAACGATCTATGTGGGATGGTTGCCAGTTACCAACAGGAGGTCGTGGGTTTCCTCCGGGCATAGAGCCCGGTTTCCTTCCACAATAAAACTGGCAACGCCGCCATAAAAGTGAAATAATCTTGAGTGCGGCGTAAAACACCAAATAATCAATCAATCAACAACAATGTATGTCAACATATACATTTTGGACCGACGGTGGAAAGACTCCAAATTACCTGTTAACGTGGACAGATTGGTCCCAAGTAATTTACGTATAAGAGAAATACCGAGGCAGCGGGTATTCCAAAAAAATAATGTTGATATTATTGTTTCTGGAATTCCCGCTGACAAGGTGTTTCTCTGACATAAACGATTTGGACTTGCTTGGGCTTCTCATCGACCTTCTTTATTGGTGTTATACAAATGCAGTACTAAATCATGTTAACAGTTGTGCATTCAACGTCTGCAAATGTATGATCAAGTCATAGCATTACCATAAAGCTAAATTTGTACACTACCGGTACATTCGAGTAGAAACCTTTTTTTCTCAGCATGGTCTCTAATTTGAGGATGGAAATCTTATTTCTCTGGGCAGACTGTAATTTGAGGTGATAAAATATTCTGTAATATCGCAAGCTTTGTGTCATGGTGTCGTCTTAAATGGAGCTTCACTTAATTGGGCGACTTTCCTAAGAAATAATGTCTTGTTGGAACAAAAGAGTGACGTCACAACTATCGTTTACTGTTGGATAAGACCTATGATTTATCGTTGGTATGTGAACAAAATTATCTTGGTGAATCTTCAGGTAATAATGATGATCCAATATCACTGCTCCGATATGGGTCAAATTCGGCCACCAGGAGGGTAATTCATAAATTTCGCATAGCCGACAAACTGTAGACAGCCGACAAGCCGGTAATGTTAAAGTATCGCAATTTAATTGACACGTCAAAGTTGTACAAACTCGTTTATGTTCCATGCTTCATGTTGACGACGTTTATCAAATATTCCACTGTATTACAAATTTTCGTTATGACATTAACGACCTTTTACAGTTACTAAGATAAAGTGTACAGTTTTTTTGTTTAGGTACCTTCTGATACTTGGTTACAATATTATGTCCTTCGTAGATTTAGAAATTCAACAAAAAAAATGCCATTGTGCCTTGTTCGATGTCAAAACGTTCCAAATGTAGAATCTCCCTTATTGTAAAAACACCTACTCTGTACATGTCAGCATGTCAGCTCTGTACATGTCTGCAGATGTCAGCATCTCTTCTAACGTCCAACCAAAAAATCGGTTGCACCATAGGCCTAGATGTATGCGGGGATGGGGGTGGGGGATGGGTGTGGGTGATGGGGGTGGTGGGGATGGGGTGGGGGGATGGGGTGGGTGGCTGGGAGATGGGGATGGGCGTGGGGGATTGGGGTTATACATGTAGGTGCAGAAATCAGCCGGAAAACTTCAGGATTTACGTACGTCAAATCAAAGCAGAACGGAAACGAGCGAAGACAGCCGAGGTTTAATCCGAGTAATGCAGGAATGGCCTCGCTGTAACCGGTGTACCCGTATAACAGTATTTGGCTGGGGTTAAACCACGAAAATGTCATCGAATCACCATTTTATCACTTTTCGCGCATGACATTTTCTTGGTACAACAAAAAAAACGGTCATATATGAAAACCCTTTCGCATGGCGGACATACCGGTTTACAGAAAAGCCAGTTCAGCACCTTTATCGAGTGGACGATTCTAAAGGTCTCTAAGTTTCTTGTTTCAAGCCAAATCAAGTGTATAAACCCTTCAAGACCTAAAGTTGTATAACAGTGCATACAGGAGGTCTCGAATTAGTTTTTATACAGAACTAGAGAATACTGAATAATTCGCGTTCTAGATCCATTGATAGCTCTAGAGCCGTGTGGTTACCAAGGACTTGTCAGGGTGGAACGGAATTGTTCAATGACCATTATTTATACCTTCATAGAGGTATAATCTTAGAGGTTAATTCTTGATCCGGAAAGTGATTTGCCATCGCCAAGTCACGGTTAAATCTCTTCAAGAAAACTCAAGACAGTTTATAACGATCTTGACCGAAAAGCACACGTCGGTGCAATTATGTTTCTCTTCGGCCTTTGCAGTTTTGTCAGTATTGCTAAGTATGTCCCTTGTGGTTAAAACACGGTGCAAAACATGCACTTTTTCGAAGATCCCAAAAATCAAATGATTTCTCTATCAGTCTGTTAGTTTCTTATTTCTATTGTAGCATGTTCCATTTTTTTTTTTCAATTTTCTTACATGTTTGCAAGAATCTTAGTTTCTTTTTTATCTATTTAAAACAACGTTATGTAAGTTATCGTAGTAAATATTAATCAACTTTAATTTCTGGCCGTCATTCACACGGTGTTGTGTCTACACGTCTAATTCTTGATAACTCTTGGTGCAGTATCACAATTACAAACTAATTTTCTAAACCCTATACAGTTATAGAAATACGCTGAATAATTAGTTATGACATCGCTTATTATCCCTAGAATTAAAGTACAATTATAGAACGGAAATTATTGGCTTATAACGAACACGTGATATGTGCCATTATTCTAGATTTTCCCCAGTTATATTCCAAATCGTTTTTCCTTTTATCATGCATTAGAATATATCTCATCCTCGGACACCCACAGTTAAAACACAACCCAACAGTGAACTAATTCCTAAATCAGAAAAGTCTTTCACCTTTTGGGGTTATCTCTAATCTATTAAAGTGGCATGAGCTGCCAAAATGTTGATATTTTGAGGTTTAAACAGAATGTTGAAATGATTGGCTATTTTTCTCAAGACGTACAATTCATTATCTCTTTAGTGCTTCTGGTCTCGAGAATGTACGATAAAGTATTGTTTTGATCAAACTTTGGCTTAGAATGAATGAATGGTCGTCCCGGTTATTTAAATTTTGTTTACTTTTCGAACACGTTTTCGGTTTGTACAGGCCACATACTGTATGGATTTTCCTCATTCCAACGCCAATCATTTAGTTTTTCGATGGCCTTCACAGCCTCTTACTGTCGTGACGATCAGAAAGAGTGAATTTTGGCAGCTCATGCCACTTTAAAACACAACCTGACAGTGAACTAATTCCTAAATCAGAAAATTCTATCACCTTTTGGGGTTATCTCTAATCTATTAAGAGCAAATTCAGTTGCGAGTTTTGGGTTCTCAGCTTTTATGTTACCTGTTGAAGTACCTGAACAACATTAAATCATAGTAGCAGTTCTAGATTGATTGATTGATTGATTGTTGTTTTGCGCCGCACTCAAGATTATTTCACTTATATGGCGGCGTTCCCATGCTTAGTGGGGGAGGAAACCGTGCTCATTGCCTGCAGGAAACCCCGACCTTCGGCGAGTACCTAGCAACTCCTCGATATACGGCGACCGAGCGAAAAATCCACTTGGTCTGAGTGTGATTCGAACCCGCGCTGCATCAATAGAAGGTATGTGTAGGGTCGATCACTCTAACCCACGTGACCACCGAGGCCCCTACATCAGTTCTGCAGATACATGTATACGGCTATTGGTATTTAAATTGAATTTGTTTAATCAAAATTAATTCTTTTTCGCAATGAAGTTGTTCAAAACTACCATTCCTTTTATTCAATTTAACTGGTCAATACGTCGAGTAAACAGTTTGGTTTGTATATTTATTTCTTCCCTTTCCATATTTAAAGTGGCATGAGCTGCCAAAATTCACACTTTTTTCATAATTTCTGATCGTCACAACAGTAAGAGGCTTTGAAGGCCATCGAAAAACTAAATGATTGGCGTTGGAATGAGGAAAATCCATACAGTATCTGGCCTATATGAACCGGAATAGTGTTCGAAAAGTAAACAAAATTT
The DNA here is from genome assembly GCA_963971465.1 of Lepidochitona cinerea. NCBI lineage: Eukaryota > Metazoa > Mollusca > Polyplacophora > Chitonida > Tonicellidae > Lepidochitona > Lepidochitona cinerea. Next base: position 37,516,622 of record OZ020555.1, on the reverse strand, counting down.
AAATAACCGGGACGACCATTCATTCATTCTAAGCATAAGTTAGTTGAAAATTATGCTTTATCGTACATTCTCTAAAACTACTAAAAAGCTTCGGAATTGTACGTCTTGAGAAAAATAGCCGATAATTTAATCATTCTGTTATAATGGCCAGATATCTCAATTTGGGCAGCTCATGCCACTTTAACAAACTTCAGTTGTCCAGTGTATATAGGTATTTCAGAGGAACACAGTTGAATAGCGTCGAATAATCATTAGTGAGTATACGTTTATGTTATTTTATGTTAGCATTTCTCAATTTTCCTCATTTTATAAATTACATATATTGTACAAGATTAGTTAATATATACAGATAATTGGGATATTATATCTGTCTTCAAAGGACATGTCTTCAGCATTTATTAATTAATTAATAACATAACTGTATATACAGATTGATATACATACGTCTCCTGCGTCTAGACAAAAATCAATCATTCTATCGAGTACCAATTGACGGTTGGTCGTATGATAGGCAATATTGACCTCTCTCAGTAGCGTGCATTATTGACAGGGTTGTTGTACTGCCGTAGGCCGACAACACCGTCGTTCACGGAATGACCGTCCGCTAGCTTCATCCTAAACTCACCATAGAGTGAGTGGTAAGCTGAACTGGTCAGTTCGCCCAACAACAAGCCAGTTGCAGAAAACCTACAAGAGACGAATGGAACGGTGATGAAGCTAGTCTCAAACCAATAACCCCAATTGATTATCCCTCAATGAAGCTGTAGCTCATGATGTATGGAGGCCCAGTGCTACCATTTTATCTTGCTTTATCTCGGCATATACAGAACCTTGATTTTGAGATTATGATTCTTTCAAGCAATCTAAATAAATGACTATATCGAAGCTACAATGTTAACGTTTTTGGCGTTTGAAAGACAATCAGATTTGCATCCCTCGGTTGGTCATAAAGACAGCTACGATATAGATCTGGGATGGTCCATGGCTGTCCATGTTCGAACTTTGCGGCATATCAAGTAAAAACTGTCATGTGGAGGCTGCGATGGAGTGAGCGACAACATACAGTAATGCGTTTACATCAAGGCCCTTGTCGTTGAAACCGTACCCCTATACGAGACTACACATCATTTAATAGGCCATTCTATTCAATATATTGTTGAGGAATATAGAAATCAAGTACAAAATCAGAGCTCTCTCTTGATACCAATCTCGGGTAGGCCTATGTACAATCTGACTAAAGTCGAGATGCTCATTGAAAAGACAGTTCAATATAGTTTCTTGAAACTCAAAATGTACCCATACATTCCGGCTATTTGAATTTTTGCACACATTTTCAGATTAACTGATAATGTTTATTTCAATCTTTTATTTTTAACTCCCGACTTCTCTTAACAATCAGAATTTATGAAAAATTACCGATTTTTGACTGTCCATGCCACGATTCCAAACCTAGGTAGGCCTACACTTGAAAGTCGACATTATACATTTCTCCCTATGCAGACTCTCACTACCAGGCTAACAAAAACGAAAAACAGTCGTATACTGCGTACAAGCATATGTCACTATTGCCTCACACATGGCTTCGGCTAGGTTCAGATTCTGTCCATTCTTTGTTTACATAAGAGTGCTTTGGGAGTTAAAATAAACCAGACATCTTGTTTTACAGCGGCTCAGTCCCAAAAATAGATAATTGTAAGTCTGCACATGTATCCAGACGTAAAATTGTACTAAACATCTGAACAGTTTGATATAACTCTATCACAGATTTATTCGTCGAGTACCAGGCCATACTGCGCGAGTTTCTCGTAATTTGGTAGCCGCACTCGTGTGTCTCTTCCTGTTTTACTAAATTACTGGCCGCCCAGGGCCCTGTCTTACGAAGCTGGAGTAAAGTTGCGCATAGGCCTACAACATGGACCAGTCGCGACTAGGGCGTAATTTCCTATAGCTTTGACACTGATTTACGTCTGACGTAACTTACGCCAGCTTTGTAAGACAGGGCCCACTTGCACAAAGCATTCTTAACTTAAGAGGACTCTTAGTATATCTCTACAACATGTGAAGTTTACAAGCCTTCTTAAGAGTGCTCTTAGTTAAGAGCGCTTTGTGCAAGTGGGCCCAGGACCCTGGCGTAAGTTATGTCGGACGTAAATCAGTGTTAAAACTATAGGAACTTACGCCTTAGTCGCAACTGGTCCATGTTGTAGGCCTATGCGCAACTTTACGCCAGCTTCGTAAGACAGGGCTCAGGAAGATAGTGCCTTGGAGACTGTTTCTCAACATGTTTACGCCCGATGTAACTGTACGACTGATTGTAACGTAATATTGAAGATATATATGAAGCCTTGGCTGTTAAACCTTACATTTTGATCTATGACTAGCGTAACTGCTTTGAGTAACAGCCATTTCAGTTTTACATGGTCTAACTAATGTGGTGTTGATTGAATGTTTTGGGTGTTAAACCGCAATCAAGAGCATTTTACTTTTGGACTGAGGTATTTCATAAGCAAAAAAAACCCATTAATCCCATTCCTTCACAATATCCCCCAATGGTATGTAACGTACAATTTCCATATCCTCTTGAGGGCCCATCGAAAGTGTCCTCGTGATAATGTAAGGGACCGAAATACTCTGATCGGTAACTTTCAGGCGCGATCAGTTTTATAATTGAAGTATTGGAGGATTCCTGAAATGCACCGAAACTGCGTCTCTTCTTTGCGTTACACAACATGTGTTTTACCGGGCTAAATAACAGATATAGGCTAAAAATATCGTTCTAGATGATTTCAACCAGTGATCAATTTACTACAATTTTTATTTTATAGGATGATTTACCGTATAAAAAGCGCAATTGTTTTAGATTGGATCGTGGCCGAGGCGATTTGAACGTGGCTCGAGAAGATGATACAGGACGGGTCCCCGCTACGTTTGGCTCCGGGCCCTCCCACATTAAGCAGGCGCTAGAGGGGGCCTCGGGTCCCCGCTACGCTTGAATAGAACTATCATATATTGACCATCCAGGTTAATTACTCTCGTCTTCTAGTTTTCCCGGGATCTTGAAGTCCAGTTACGCTAAATCACTCTAAAAAGCCGAATTCGTCGAAAGCCGATTTGTTCAACTTCTCCTTGAGCAGGACGGGAAGATGATTTGGGCAATTTCCGAACCACAGACATTTAGTGGCGGCCATAGCTGATAACCTAGGTTTCAATCCCGGTCTGGGTATCACACAAAATCCGTAGAAGAATTTGTATGAAGAAAATGTTGACCCATAAATAACCATAATACTGTCCAAATATAAATTGATAAACCGACAATGCAACGATATAGGTAAGAAATTATGCCCACTTTATTTGTAATATTTCATTGCACAAGAAGAGCTTGACTGTGACCAACATCATTCAACAGAATTATGTATGTATGCAATAGCTTAACGGAACCTTGTATACATTTGAAATCCAAAGACTATATTTCCATTCTATTGTATAGTCAGAGACCAGGGGCCTGTTTCACAAAGCGGCGTAGATGTATTTTTTGCGTAACTTTCATACTAACGTATCTCTACAGTATGGGGTTGCCAAGGCATTTACGTAAAAACTTACGCTACGCCGCTTTGTGAAACAGGGTCCAGTTCCATTTGGCTTTGTAGGACAGTTAAGACTTTGGGTATTCAAGGGTTAAATATGAATTGCAGTCTTGTATTAATTTCCAAGGGTTTAAATCCATATCAGTCTAAATATTCTTCAATCGAGATCTCGTGCCATTCTACGAGATCTTCAACACGAGATATATCTCAACGAATGGCAGTAGGATCAATCCCTATTTTAGTTGGAGATCTCCAAACTCTGTTGCCAAGATATTGATGATGGGCGGGAATGTTTGAAGAACTTCAACTATCCCTATTTCAGATATTCTTACATGTACTACAGTCCACTTTGATGTAGGATATGGCTAATCACACCAAAGTATACAACAGAATGAAAGTACAGCGACCTTGACCTGGCCAGATCATTAGTTAGACAGAATGGAAGTACAGTGACCTTGACCTGGCCAGATCATTAGTTAGACAGAATGGAAGTACAGTGACCTTGACCTGGCCAGATCATTAGTTAGACAGAATGGAAGTACAGTGACCTTGACCTGGCCAGATCATTAGTTACACAAATATACTTATTTATTTCCTTAAACTTTGAGGCCGATGTTTAGTAGAGAATAGTGGAGAATGAGTATTCTTTGTCAACGTCAACAATTGTGCGTACAATTTTTAAAACTGTAAATCCATCAGTTATTTTAAAGTCTTTCTTTTGATTGGTTGTTTAAGACATATGCCATGGAGACCAAAGTACCAACTGACCAAAACACCCTCCTCCCCAGTGCCCACCCCACCCCACCTAAATTTTGACACCAGGTTCCACAGACCATAGAACATCAGGACCCTGTTTCACAAAGCGGCGTAGCGTAAGTTTTCACGTAACTGCCATAGCAACCCATATTGTAGAGATACGTTAGTATGAAAGTTACACAAAAAATACATCTACGCCGCTTTGTGAAACAGGCCCCAGGAAAGCTAATGTATTTGGCGTACGATATACAGATTAATTGATTGATTGATGTTTTACACCGCACTCAAGATTATTTCACTTATAATCCCATGTACAGAGACGAAAGAACTAATTAAATATATTCACAACCAGACAGCACTTTGAACAATACATGTATGACAGTAAAAAAAAACCTGCCCCTTTACTTCCCAAAAATACCGTATTTCTTCTAAATATTCAGCCATTCTAATGGCCTAAATTTTCCATCGAGTTAGACAAAAATGGAGACGTGGAGTTGTGTTTCAGGATAACCATTTTCACACACTGCACAGCGGGTCATATTACCTTAAATTCCCTCTAATGGGCAAATTTGTCTGGCCTCATTTAGCATATTTCAATTCTAATGGTCGATTCCTTATGAGGAAAAAAGTGGCTGAATCTTTAGAAGAATTACATCAGCTGTGACAAAATTTACCATTTTTCAAGTGGAGAAAACCTAAAACAAGAGTTTTAGTAAACTCAACATACGCCCGCCGTGGCAAAGTCGAACCGCAACGATTAACAACCTAACATTTAATATAACATTTGTTTTAATTTCATCAATTAGAATTTCTTGTTCACATTAGAAGTTTTTCTTTTCTGAATTTGATGAAGCTGCAACTAAATACCAGTACGTTATAGTACACATATATTATCTGTTAATTTCAATCACATTTTAATTGCAAAAACTGAAATGTGTCTGTTTTGACATTGCTCTTATCAATCAATACAATAGCTTACAATTCTTGAATTTTAACAGTTTTCACTGGGACACTGTTCTATTGGACTTGGCTGTAGTTTTATTACAAAGCAAACAATCTTCAGGCTGACCACTGATATGCTGGTGTGTAAATATACAAACCTTGGATGTCATTGTCCCCTTATCTCTATTTAAAGGCCACTCTGATAAATACCAGATGGGTAATAAAGTGGGGAAAATGGTCTTTTTTTGTTATTATAGTGCACATTAAACTATCCAAGAAAACAGTCTCAGAATGTATAAATTAATTGGCTTCCAGTATTACTCTGGACCAAGTGTACTCCAAAAAGCATTGATATATATTAATATATATATATATATATATTAAACATCAGGTACACATTTCTGATAAAAAAAGCTCTTGAAAACAGACAAAAAATATGTGTACCCAAATCAAATTTGGTATGCGACACATCATCTACCTATAAGGTATATATACTCTAAAAGAATTGGAGAGATTATATCAAAACGAAAGAAGTTCTGGGGCCGCAAGGGAATATTACATAATCCAATAGGGCTGCCATATTATGCAACAGGTGATGTCAGAAATGGTACGTGATGCACCGTCTGCCCATAATGTATATACTCTGAAAGAATCGTCAAGATCGGATCAAAACTTTAGAAGTTATGGAGCGGATGGGAATATTACGTAATCCTATATGGCTGCCATATTATGCAACGAGTGAAGTCAGAAATGGTACACAACACACCGTCTGCCCATAAGGTATATACTCTGAAAGAATTGTCAAGATCGGATCAAAACTCTTCAAGTTATGGAGCGGAAGGGAACGAAGATATAGACTAAGACAGAATATTACATAATCCAATGTAGAAGCCATATTATGCAATGGACAATGTTCTTAATGGTTCATGACACACCTTCTACCCCTAGAGTATATGTTGTAAAAAAAATTGTTAAGATCGGATCAAAACTCTTCAAGTTATGGAGCGGAAGGGTACGAAGATATAGACTAAGACAGAATACTACATAATCCAATGTAGAAGCCACATTATGCAATCGACGATGTCATAAATGGTTCATGACACACCTTCTACCCACAAGGTATATGTTGTGAAAGAATTGTAAAGATTAGATTAAAACTCTTCAAGTTATGGAGCGGAAGGGAATCCGGGACGGACGGCCGGACGGACGGACGGACGGACGGACGGACGGACGGACGGACGGACGGACGGCGCTGGTGATACCATAATACGACCGACTTTTTTTAAGTCGGGCGTATAAAAAGTCTATAAGAACAGGGTAATTTGTCTTTTCCAACGGAACCAGACGCATATTTCTGTATTCTTTTTACACTGGACATTGAAGTTAATCAGAGATTACAACAAGCAAATAAAATTGTGAAAATCTCCCATTTAAGCCTAAGATAATTTCCCCCCCTTCAAGGGCTTGGTAACTTACCAACTGGGCACAGACCAGTTTATATTAAAGTCACGTTTTCCCCCAAGCATCCTTTGCAATTCAATTTAAGTTTCAATAAACTGAATAAACTGAACTTCCTTGGGATAGGAAGACTGAAAGAAGAGAGAAACTAAAGCCTAGCGCACACGAGAGGCGCCTGCTGAGCTGCCGGCCACTCGTGGCTGAAAGCTAAGCTGTTTCCCCCTTGTGCGCTAGGCCTAAAGTTTTGAATAGGAGATTTTCAAAGTTGACTAGTTTTTTTTTGCTTAGTGTCATAAACTCACAACACAGTATTTTACTTCATACTTCCACAAGTAATAAATCATCAAAATATTTGTTTGATATTTAGTGTTAGAAAGGCAAATTTAACTTGCTGAGTCTTGAACTAAAAATGGTTTTCCGTTGTCTTCTTTGAAATCAATCTAGCACAAAAAAGCTGATAGTAAGAAATAAATAAATCACCAGGTCAAATACACCTACCCTGTACTATTATAATCGAATGGATTACAAAGCATTAATATAAAATCTTAAAATATGCTTCTTTGTAAAGGTCAATTCATATCATATAACATGTTCACATACATGTATTATATACCATACACTTACAATGTACAATGATTCATATTAACAAGTATACATATTTCATAATACATTATAATACACAATATTACATATATCTGTACATGTAAATCATCATTTAGGAATGCAATTAAAATATTATTGGTGAAAATATCGTCCGCGAGAAAATGGGAAAACATGATTAATGGAAATGAATAAGTTACATAAGCACAGGTACAGTGTATATATGTTTGGGGTTGAATTTCAGTTATAGATGTATCGAAGGGTTGATGGAATGAAAGGCCAGGGGCCGGTTGCTTATCAACCGAGATTAGGGTGATAAGTTTGCTTAGGGTGAGTGAGTGAGTGATTTGGGTTTTACTTTCTGCTCAACAGTATTTCAGTTATATGAAGACATTTCCACCGCTCTTTTAGGTGCTGCCTCACTGAGAGGCCTTGACGAAGACAACCAGCAAGCCCCCTCACCCAGTCACAGTATACTGACACCGTGCCAACCAGTTGCTGCTCTAACTCATATTGCTGAGCGCCAGCAACAGCTACCACTGTTATAGTCTTTGGTCTGACTCGACCCAGGCTTGAACCCGGATCTCCCAGGCCTGAAGCGGACGCTCTACCGAAGTTTGCTTAGGAGGGAGATTGTCTGTGTTCTTAATCGGCTGAATTGGTCCAATTAAGCCACAGTCAAAATAAGTTGATGTCAGAGGGGGATTTAGTTAAAAATTTAATTTTCACTCCATCATCACATCCATTTAAATTGTATGGAAACATCATCAGATAAACTGGGGGATGGGAAACTGGGCAGATTGATGTTTTATGCTGCTAGGTTTAGTGGGGGAGGAAAACAGGGTTGTTTGCTCAGAGGACACCCCCTAGGGCCCCGACCTTTGGCAAATATGTGTCAACTCTTCCCCACTCAATTTTATTTGGTCTAAGTGGATGCGAACCCACGGCACAGACCTGCCTGAGGGACATTCACTTTAACCGACTGATCCACCTAAGCCCCAAAAACTGGACAGAGAGTAAACTCGAAAAGCCCTTCTGTTGGTATTCAATCAGGCTTATTAAGAAGGTTTCGAGCTGGTCTACATTGGATTGTTGATGGGTTAAACGGTTTGCCAGTAATAAAGAAAACTAAAGAAAAAAACAGTCAGTAAGTTTTCCATGTTGATGGACTGAATATTGCGTAACCAATTCGACTACAGATGCCCATATGTAGTCCGAAATATCTGCGATGATGATGTAAGACATTTTCTGACAGATAGGCCATCAGTCAGAAAATGTCTTACATCATCATCACAGATATTTCGGACTAGCCCATATGTTACAGTTAGTCCCTTATCAACATGCATTTTCAGTGTGGTAAGGGGCTACAACTGGGTTGGCGGGAAGGTTCTGGTCAAGGGGACGCTAAGGATCAGTCATATTTTTAACGTGTACGTGTGAGGACCTCTTGTAATGCTGTAGCCAAAAATAAGATTGTTTGTTTGTTTGGTGTTTAACGCCGCGCTCAAGATTATTTCACTTATATGGCGGCGTTGCCAGTTTTATTGTGGGGCGCAAAAATAAGAACTTGGATCCGAATAACCAAGAAAGAAGTAAACAAAGTTCTTTAAGCACTTACAATGTATGCAGCATAAGCTTATCTCACATCTTGACACAAAGGGAAAGATAAATTAGGCCTACTCTTTCCCTCACATTTTCAGAAAATCGCTTTTTATGTTCTCCAGCAATCTGGTAAACAACTGCTTTAGACGATTGAATTATCTCTGGCCCATCAGTAGTCCACTGTGAATAATTTGTGGAGATCTGTCGTTGAAAGTTTTAGAATATCAAAAATAGCCTTAAAACATCTTGAATTAAAACAACATACATATATATCCTTTAGGAGTTAAAATAAATAATATTGCCTCTTATTCAAAACAGAAGAACGAATGGCCGACTTATGACAGTATGTCTCGGATCTTGGTCGCGATATAAACATACAAGATGTCACTTTAAAGCAAAAAATAAATCTTAAAGGGGCATGAGCTGTCAAAATTCACAGTTTTTTCATAACTTCTGATCGTCACGACAGTAAGAGGCTTTGAAGGCTATCGAAAAACTAAATGATTGGCGTTGGAATGAGAAAAATCCATACAGTATGTGGCCTGTATGAACCGAAAACGTGTTCAAAAGTAAACAAAATTTAAATAACCGGGACGACCATTCATTCATTCTAAGCCAAAGTTAGTTTAAAACAGTACTTTATCGTACATTTTCGAGACTTGAAGCATTAAAAAGGTTCTGAATTCTACCTCTTGAGAAAAATAGCCAATAATTTCAGCATTCTGTTTTAACGTCAAAATATCAACATTTTGGCAGCTCATGCCCCTTTAAGAAAGTTAATAGGAATTACAAAATTAAATATTTTTATAACTTTTCATGTCTTGTTCTTGAACTTTTAGCTTTTCTCCGACGAGCAACTTTATGCTTTTCTTGAACTTCTACGAAATGTGCTAGCAGTTCATTAAAGTTAATACTGTTCGCCAGGGGGCGCTTCTCGGCCGCAGATGAGGACTTTGATCTGCTGAAGAAAAAATACATATTAATGATTAAATCCTTGTCTTCCTGTACGGTACTTGGTTGATTGATTGTTTGTTTGTTTGGTGTTTTACGCCGCGCTCAATATTATTTCACTTATATGGTGGCGTTGCCAGTTTCATTCTGGGAGGAAACCGGGCTCTATGCCCGGAGGAAACTCACAACCTTCCGTTGGTAACTGGCAACCTTTGCACATAGGTCAATCGAGTGAAAACCCAGTCAGAAAATTTTCCAATTTTTGGGGACTGAGTGGGATTCGAACCCATGACCCATTGGTGGAAGCCTGTTCGGATTGAGCGTCCAACACTCTACCTACTGAGCCACGGAGGCCGCTTATAGTACTTGGCGATAGCACATCTACGATCATTCATAAGGACCATATGATTTGGCCACGTCTTGACTAACTTAATTCATTTGGTCTTTAGACCCTAAACTTATTTATGCCTTACTCCGCCACTATTGACTCAGCTACAACGGAACTACCAAGGTCTTTTGGCCTACAAAAGGTCTAAATTTTGTATTCCTAAACCTTTAAAAAAAATATGATTAATTTTATCTCCTTAATAATCAGCTAAAAGATCAGATTTTAGTGTATTTTAATAGATCTATTGTTTCATGTTATATTTTAGGAAGGGGTGTTACAAAACTGTGGAAGATGTCAGTTTTCACGGGGCTGCCATTGTAAAGCTATTAGAGGCATATAAAATCATTAAAGTGGCATGAGCTGCCAAAATGTTCATATTTTGACATTAAAACAGATTGTTGAAATTATTTTCTATTTTTCTCAAGACGTATAGTTCAGGAGCTTTTTAGTGCTTCTAGTCTAGATAAAGTATTGTTTCGGACTAACTTTGCCTTAGAATGAATGAATCATCGTCCCGGTTATTTAAATTTTGTTTACTTTTCGAACACATTTTCGGTTTGTACAGGCCACATACTGCATGGATTTTCCACATTCCAACGCAAATCATTTAGTTTTTCGATGACCTTCAAAGCCTCTTACTATCGTGACGATCAGAAATTATGAAAAAAAGGTGAATTTTGACAGCTCATGTCACTTTAAACAGGCCCTAGAACTACATGTACGGGATCACTTGACAACCTGGTAGTTTGTTGAAGCTATAGAACTTACAATTAGTTCTTAGTTCACACCCTACATAGCGCATGAACTCTGCACATAGTGTGTTTCCTCTGGCCATCATATTAACTGTCAAACAACCCTTATTGTCATAACAATGTTTCCCATAACAATTATGTATCATCAAACACTTTGCTGAGCTCTAATCACTGGAGTTCAGATTTCTAAATGTGTAATGATGTTTGGGTAAAATTAACACTAAACAATTATAACATTATTTAGACAAATTTGTCAATTACAGCACTAGTCTTATGAAAGTCTGGGAATACATGTAGTCAGACTTTTTTGACATGATAATAAACAAACACAACTCACACATAAATAGTAGGACGAAAGCTTTATGACATCACTAAAACAAATTATAGCATGGAGGAGGGACATTGTTTTGTTAAGCCCTAACTTGTAGTGATTGATTTATTGTTTGGTGTTTTACGCCGCGCTCAAGATTATTTCACTTATATGGCGGGGCCGCGGGGTTGCCAGTTTTATTGTGGGAGGAAACCGGGCTCTATGCCCGGAGGAAACCCACGACCTTCCATTGGTACATGTCACTGGCAACCATCCCACATTGGTCGTTTGAGTGAAAACCCAGTCAGAAAATTTTCAATTTTTTTGGACTGAGTGGGATTCGAACCCGCGACCTATTGGTGGAAGGCTGTTCGGATCCTAAATAGTGACCCGCATGACTGGGAAGATTATCATCATTAGGGAATCTGTCTATTTCCCTTATATGGTGTAATGACAAAGTGTATACATAAAGAAGGAGACCAGGGTCTATCTTTAGAAGAAACAGGCTTGTAATTCAGTAATTTCCCTGATGATTGCCACTTGCTTTCAAAACATTGCAAGAACTTGACTTTTTCCAATGATCCATATTGCCAATAGGGAGCGCAAGTCTCATAAGAATTATTACGAGATTTTGTGATATCCAGTGACAGATGACGCCATTAAGAACATTTTTGATGACGTTGCAATTCCATTTGACGTATTTTGTTCCATAACGTCAGATTTAAACGTCATTTTGGAACGAAAAACGCTCAGTCACATGCGCAATGCAGTACTGGTGACAGGAAATTTGTGGAATTCACACGTGACTTGCGCTCCCTATGGCCGTTTGATAAATTTACCTACTATATGCAGAGATTATCAATCTTTATTAAAACCTGACTTTGCTCCAGAGAAAAATCATTTTAATATGCCAGTGCTTTACTCAATGGTAAATTTCCCACACATCAGATTCAGTAGGCAAGGGAGACAATACAATAAAACCTATGATTGAAAATGTAAAGCCGACAGAGTTTTTCCCCCTTAACACTTTTTAAGCATGTTAGCTTCTACGCCGAGTTTGCCGAATATACCTGTAAAATCCCTCTCACTCCAGAATTATTGGATCACATTCAATCAAACCGAGACGCAGTAAGAGCTTATGGACATGCTGTTTATTGGACACAGAATGACAATTCTCAGCCCAGATGGCAGTGCCACAGTATCAGCAAATTTTTAGGATAGAATGTTTATGGGATGTGGGTAATTCTAATGAGTAGAATAACGATCCGTTAGTTTTTATTCTGAGAAAATGTCGATATCTTAGAGCCATGCCAATAATTGATTGATTGATTGTTTGGTGTTTTACGCCGCGCTCGAGATTATTTCACTTATATGGCCAGTTGCCAGTTTTATTGTCGGAGGAAACCGGGCTCTATGCCCGGAGGAAACCCACGACCTTCCGCTGGTAACTGGCAACCATCCCACATAACCATCCCAATAAAGTTGATGAAATAAGAGCCATGTTATAACAATTTCTCGACTTTCATAGAATGTGATTGATTGATTAATATTTTATGTCACATTAAAGATTATTCTATTTTTATAGAGACATTTCAAGGTATAGTGGGGGAGGAAAGTGGGCCCTGAGGGTGGAGGAACTCCCCAACCGTCCGTGAGCAGTACCACCAGAGGCCTGTTTGACAAAGCAGCGAAGATGTATATTTGGCGTAACTTTCTTACTAACGTATCTCTATAGTATGGGTTACTATGGCAGTTACGTAAAAACTTACGCTACACCCCTTTGTGAAACAGGCTCCAGGGCTGAAACAAGGAATATATTTGACTTACTTATCTGAAGGAGCTGCCAAGTGGAATTGTGGGACACATTCCAAACGATATCGTAACATTTTAAATGCTTCTGACTGAGGTAATAACATCAATAAGCCATATAAACTCTTCAAAAGATACTGGTTATGTTCAATGTCTAATAACTGGAGACGTAAATCTGAAGGGAAAAAATGTGAAAATAACTTAAATTGATTGATTGATTGCTGTTTTACGCCGCGCTCAAGATTATTTCACTTATATGGCGGCGTTGCCAGTTTTATTGAGGGAGGAAACCGGGCTCTCTGCCCGGAGGAAACCCACGACCTTCCGCTGGTAACTGGCAACCATCCCACATAGGTCGTTTGAGTGAAAACCCAGTCAGAAAATTTTCCAATTTTTGGACTGAGTGTGATTCGAACCCGCGACCCATTGGGGGAAGGCTGTTCGGATTGAGCGTCCAAGGCTCTACCAACTGAGCCACGGAGGCCCGAACTTAAATTGAAAGTATGCTCCATTAAATCATTTCTAAAGACACAAGTACACATGTTAAGGACTGTAAAATAAATTGATTCATTGATGTTTTACGCCGCTTTCAAGATTATTTCACTCATAGCAGCATTCCAAGGTTTAGTGTTGGTGGAAACCAGGGCATTTGCTCTGGCATTTGGAAACCTCCGACCTTCCACGAGTACCGTATTTCTTCTAAAGATTCAGCCACTTTTTTCACCATAAGGATTCGACCATTAGAAAAGAAATATGTTAAATGAGGCCAGACAAATTTGCCCATTAGAGGGAATTTAAGGCAATATGACCCGCCGAGCAGTGTGTGAAAATGGTTATCCTGAAACACAACTCCTGGTTTCTATTTTTGTCCGACTCAATGGAAAATTTAGGCTAAATATTTAGAAGAAATACGGTACCTGGCCACTCTCCCACATGCGACGATCTCGGGGAAAACCCACTCAGAAATTTTGTTTCAATTTAATTTGGACTGTTATTGATTTAAACTGATAACCCATCAATGGGATGTGCAATACAATGAGGATTAATTTGAATAACCTAAAGAAATTTTCAAGCACAACCTCAAGTAGCATTGCAAGCATTACCATATACCGCAGGCGTAGAGCGACTTAGTATATACATGTAGCTCTACGTCTGCGCTATATGGTAATGCTTGCAATGCTAAGCCTCAAGGCACTTTTTAAAATATTTTCTCTCTTGTGGCCTTGGTGGCTCAGTAGGCAGTCTGTTACGATGATCTTATACATGCACGCCGTCCAGGTTGATTGGAAGAGGAAACCGGGCTGTTTGCTGGGAGGAAACGGGGCTGTTTGCTGGGAGGAAACGGGGCTGTTTGCTGGGAGGAAACGGGGCTGTTTGCTGGGAGGAAACGGGGCTGTTTGCTGGGAGGAAACGGGGCTGTTTGCTGGGAGGAAACGGGGCTGTTTGCTGGGAGGAAACGGGGCTGTTTGCTGGGAGGAAACCGGGCTGTTTGCTGGGAGGAAACCGGGCTGTTTGCTGGGAGGAAACCGGGCTGTTTGCTGGGAGGAAACGGGGCTGTTTGCTGGGAGGAAACAGGGCTGTTTGCTGGGAGGAAACAGGGCTGTTTGCTGGGAGGAAACAGGGCTGTTTGCTGGGAGGAAACAGGGCTGTTTGCTGGGAGGAAACAGGGCTGTTTGCTGGGAGGAAACAGGGCTGTTTGCTGGGAGGAAACAGGGCTGTTTGCTGGGAGGAAACAGGGCTGTTTGCTGGGAGGAAACAGGGCTGTTTGCTGGGAGGAAACCCCTGACTTTCGACCAGTACCTGGAGACTCATCAACATAGACAGATCAAGTGAAACCCAATCAGAAATTTAACCGACACGATTGATTGATTGATGCTTTACGCCACACTCAAGATTATTTCACTTATATGGCGACATTGCCAGGTTTAGTTGGGGGGGGGGGGAACCGGGCCACGAGCCATCTACGGGAAGCTAGTGTCGGACTGAGAGATTATCACTCTACCGACTGATCCATTTGCGTTTTATGGGGCAATTAAGATCATTTCACCTGTATGAAGACTGTGACTTGATTTAACGAGGAAATTTAGCTCTTTCTTGGAGAAAAATGACCAATGTTTGGTAAAGGATCTGGCCACTTTCCAATATGGCAATCCAGCGAATAACCAACTGACAAATTTTTCAATTTTCCTTTGGAGTCAGTGGGACTTGCAGCATGTCGATGGAAGGCCTGTGACGGACTGAAAGACTGTCTACTGAGTCATAGAGGCGACAAGTAAAACAGAAAAAACATTTCTAGTAACTAAGTTATGCATCAAAATTTACCACTCTTTCTGATATAAAAATCAAGTGAATAACCAACTCAGAAATTTTTCTTTGGACTAAGTGGGATTTGAACTTGCAGCATGTTGATGGACGGCCTGTGTCAGACTGAAAGACTGTCTACTGAGTCACAGAGGCCACAAGAGAAGCAGCGAAAACATTTCTAGTTATGTATCAAATTATCTAAAAAATTGTAAAGCTCATGCAACTTTACAAATTGAACAAATCTTTAAACTATCACTTACATGCAAATATAGGTGACTCAATCTTGTTCGGTTGATGACAGGCATGAGTTTGGCCGTGGTAGAATTTTTTTTAAAAGATAATTTGGCAACAAATCATTAACTTTACAAAATGAACAAATCTTTAAACTATCACTTAAATGCAAATAAAGGTGACTCAATCTTGTTCGGTTGATGACAGGCATGAGTTTGGCCGTGGTAGAATTTTTTTTAAAAGATAATTTGGCAACAAATCATCAACTTTACAAAATGAACAAATCTTAAAACATCACTTACATGCAAATATAGGTGACTCAATCTTGTTCGGTTGATGACAGGCATGAGTTTGGCCGTGGTAGAATTTTTTTAAAAAGATAATTTGGCAACAAATCATCAACTTTACAAAATGAACAAATCTTTAAACATCACTTACATGCAAATATAGGTGACTCAATCAGCTGTACGAGTTTGTCTATTTCTTTCAGGAAGTCAACTGTCAACTCTAAATTACCACTGGGACATGAGATTAAGGAGGCAAACATGTTGAGTGACATACAAGACCGATCATGCGAATTAATTGTGACCTTTGTACTTGCATCGACGGAACCCACCATTAAAACTTACGCTCACGCTTACTTTACCCGTGGGACAAGTTGAACCAAATTCGTCGTTTCTAATTTAATATGCATGTAGACAGTGATTGGTTCCGCCACAGTTTCATGATTTAATTTAACTAATCAGAATTGGCGTTACGTAAGCATCCAGGCAGTGTCCAATACAAAGATGGCCAACTTTTCGGTTTACACTTCAATTCGATAAACGTGTCTCAAAAACTGAAGAGTTCCAACGTTTAGAAGATAATTTTTGATTGGTCCGACAATAAATGGGCGTTTCCAGAAAAACGAGACTTTGAATCGCAGTTATCCCAGGGATAAAAGGTGAGCTTGTTGAGAATTTAACCCTGGGTATCCGAGGATGTTGTACATGTAGCTATTCAAGAACGTATTTAAACTTTTATAGCAAGATGGAGATACATGTAGCTCATTCCACTGTCTAAATCGTACCACATACCTGTCATCTCACAAGCTGCCAGTCTACTCCAGCTTTTCAATGGTAGTGCACCAATGGGTCGCGGGTTCGAATCCCACTCAGTCCAAAAATTTTGTAATTTTCTGACTGGGTTTTCACTCGAACGACCTATGTGGGATGGTTGCCAGTTACCAGCGGCACAGAGCCCGGTTTCCTCCCACAATAAAACTGGCAACGCCACCATATTAGTGAAATAATCTTGAGCGCGGCGTAAAACACAATCAATCAATCAATTCAATGGTAGTGGTTTTGGACTCCAAAATAGGTCTGTCAATGTATTAAAATGTCAGTTTGGAAACTCGAGTTCCATTTTTATAGGAACTCCGATGTAAAAGGATACAATGTTTGAGTCAAGTCACAGGCATGACGATAATTCTGAGATAGATAACACAGTGATACTGTCGCCACAGGACTGTGGCACCACGAACGATAAAGAGAACAAAACAGTGAACAACTCTCCTGAAAATATATGCAGAAAAAAACACTAATAATTAAATACTTTCTGAGCGGAATGCTTGTGCATCTAAACACAGACAGTGATGTTAACTGAATAGGTTTATTTGATTAATGTTATTGTTAAGATTATTTCCCTTTAATAAATGGTGGCATTGTTAGGTATATTTGACGAGGAACCCAGGATCATTTCACGGAGGAAAGTCTCGACCTTCTATTCAAGTGAAATCCCCACTTCGAAATGTGAATCTGAATTGGGAATGTTTCATTGATTTTTTTAGTTTAAAGTGGCAGGGAAAATCTTTTTGTCTAAAATAACCACGGAGAAAAAAAAAATGTTAAAAAGTGGCATATCATTTAGACCTTTATACCCACTCATAAGTTGTTATAATAAACCACAACACATGATATTTCATTAGGTTGACGACAGGCATGAGTTTGTCCTTGGTACAATTTTCTGGAAAAGATAATTTTGCAACAAATCATCAGTATTTTTGGTAAAGCTAACTCGCCAATTTGCTATAGGTTTAGATACAAGTAATCAATCAGCTCTGATATTCTTTAACGTTCACTACCAAAATTTGAGATAATAGGACGCCCTGGGAGCATTGGAGGCTTGGGTCATTTTTTCAATGGGATTGTGTATTTTCGAAATATACATGTAGAGTACCCTGTTTTTAGGATTAAGGTCAGATTCCAAAGAGCAATACTGCGTTTTATTAATATAGTCTTTTGTGCAGAAGCCTCGTTGAAGAGCAAAATGACTTTAAATTGAGTTTTTGGATCAATCTGACGTCAGAATCGGTTCATTTCGTCTATGACGTAATGCAAAAGAGGCTTGTCACAGCAACCGCAACATAGAGATGACGCCAATGCCCTACAATTCGAACAACGTCATAAACACGTCAATCTAAGCCGAAAGGGTCTATAGCAATTTCCAACATTTTCAGGCCCTATTTCCTTATCAAGTTTTTGGTAATAAATGGTTGTTAACTGCCGTTCTACCGCCTCAATAATTCTGTCTTGCCCAATGGACTGTATGCGCGGAATGGAGGTCATGTGGTATTTGATATGCATCGAATGCCGCCATTACTAGGAGATGATGCGACTTTGATCCAGGTCTGTAATGCACGTGTGCTTCAACTATCAATGTCGGCACATTTTACTAAGTCAGATCCAAACCAGCCAATGAGACGTGTCCATTCCACGCACATACATGTAGTTCATTGGTCTAGACATACATTTAATAAATGACATTGTCAATCAACATATTCTCAGATTTTTATGTAAGGATTTTTTTATCTAGCATTTGTGTTTACTTGAATTGTTCATGATTGCCAGGAAACCGGAAACCCCCGACCTTCAACGAGTACCTGGCAACTCTTCCACATACAACGACAATAAACATTACCTTTGTTTTTAGGGCTTTGAGTTGACTTCTGAGATCAAAAAGTTCCGTTGATGTAAGAAGAATAAGGTTTAATGTTTGCACCATGGTACAGGCAAATTGGAGATCTTCTTCGTGAATTAGAATCTCAGATATGGAACGGAAAACATCTTCGGAGTTTAACAGTAGAGATAGCTGTCTGCAAAAACAAAATATGTACATATTTATGAACACTAAAACACATGGGCCCAACGATATTGAACGATAAACTATTGTTTTGAGCTACCCGTAACTTAACTTAGAATGATTGATTGATTGTTTGGTGTTTTACGCCGCACTCAAGATTATTTCACTTATATGGCGGCATTGCCAGTTTTATTGTGGGAGGAAACCGGGCTCTTTGCCCGGAGGAAACCCACGACCTTCTGTTGGTAACTGGCAACCAACTTAAAATGAATGAACGTTCGTGTCGGTTATTTTCATTTTGTTTACTTTTTTAAAACTGTTTCAGTTAGTATAGGTGACAGACTGTATAGATTTTTCTAATTCTAATGTCAATAATTTAGTTTTTTTTGATGAAGGTCAAAGCTCTGTATCTGAATTTATGAAAAAAGTTGAATTTTGGCAGCTCATGCCACTTTACCATGTTAGTTAAAGTGGCATGAGCTGCCAAAATTCAGACTTTTTTAATGATTTCTGATCATCACGACAGTAAGAAGCTATGAAGGCCATCGAAAAACTAAATGATTGGCGTTGGAATGAGTAAAATCCATACAGTATGTGGCCTGTATGAACCTCAAACGTGTTCGAAAAGTAAACAAAATTTAAATAACCGGGACGACCATTCATTCATTCTATGCCAAAGTTAGTTCAAAGCGATACTTTATCGTACGTTTTCGAGACTAGAAGCACTAAAAAGCTTCTGAATTATACGTCTTGAGAAAAATAGCCAATAATTTTAACATTCTCTTTTAACGTCAAAATATCAACATTTTGGCTGCTCATGCCACTTTACCATGTTAGTTAGCACATGTTTCACATGTAATTTTATACAGTCATACAACTTTTATTGCATATATCTTACCTAATAATAAATGGTCCCCGGTCATCTAAAAGTTGCCTGTCCTGTGCAAACAGTTTCATCAGATTGACCATAAACTTGATGAAGTATTGATTAGTGCCAGGCTGGGATTCAAACACATCCCTCACAGGGCTTGGTAACGTCACTGAGGAGGGCTCAGGAGGTATAGCTTCACCAGCAGGGCTGGACGAGATCTCAGCCAGGGCCTCTAAATCTAACAACACCACCTAAACAACAACAACAACAGCTCAATCAGTTTACAAACATATGGCTCATCTTGCATTTCTTCACTTTGATATTAGGATACATTTTGCTGGACTTACAGGATATAGGGCTGTCATTATAGGGAGATTGATTGCCCTCCTTCTCCTCCACACACCCCCAGAGGGATCTGAGGAGACCTGTTCCGCCAACTCTCCCTACTGGTTTCAGGACCCTTGTTTATGTTTTTCATTCTCCCAAGATGAAACTATTCTCCAACCCTTTCATGTCTATTAAAAAAGAATTGTTAAAGATTTTTTTCTTCAGAATTGGCGTGGTTGCACGCAAATTCTGACATATATAAGTATACCATATAGGTCATATAAAAATTCCTTTTCTGGAACTTCAGACGCTTTTATTTCATCACGATCGTGGGAGAGGAAGTGCACTCCCATTTAAATTTTGGGTAACCATTTTTGAGGAGAGTGAAACAGGTCACCCTGACAGTTTTGGGAGAGCATGTTGTAACTCTCCCAGTTTATTCTTAATGACAGGCCTGGGATACAATCTCATCTGTTAACTTCTTCAAGCGTTCTGCCTTTTTGACATGCCTATGCCTTTATGGTAACGGCTAGCCTTTAACGTGGCATGAAATGCCAAAATTCACACTTTTTTCATAATTTCTGATCGTCACGACAGTAAGAGGCCTTGAAGGCCATCAAAAAACTAAATGATTGGAGTCGGATTGAGGAAAATCCATACAGTATGTGGCCTGTATGAACCGAAAACGTGTTCGAAAAGTAAACAAAATTTAAATAACCTGAGCCAAAGTTAGTTCAAAACAACACATTTTCGAGACTAGTAGCACTGAAAAGCTTTGGAATAGTATGTCTTGAGAAAAATAGCCAATACTTTAACCATTCTGTTTCAACCTCAAAATATTAACATTTTGGCAGCTCATGCCACTTTAAAGAAACAATGTTAATCAGCTCTCTGCCTAATGATTAGTTTACAAATGTGCATGTCAGACTTCAACTTCCAAACTTCTCCAAATCCAAATTTATCATTTTTCAGCTTTTTCCACACCATGATATTGGAAAAAGCATTAACAGCTTTGCTCTGGGTTGTTATACATATAAAATGACGAAAATTCAGTTTTGCTATTTATATGGTACAATCAATTTTGGTCAGCTATCGATTGATTGATTGTTTGGTGTTTTACGTCGCGCTCAAGATTATTTCACTTATATGGCGGCGTTGCCAGTTTTATTGTGGGAGGAAACCGGGCTCTATGCCCGGAGGAAACCCACGAGCTTCCGCTGGTAACTGGCAACTGGCAACCATCCCACATAGGTCGTTTGAGTGAAAACCCAGTCAGAAAGTCAGCTATCGAAGGCTATGGTTAACACTCTCCTACATTTAATACACGTTTGATACAGATTATTACATACTGGGTTTATTTACATTTACTGTTGGTCAAAGAGTAGTTCAATTCACCGAACTTATGGTGATATTACATATACCAACGTTCAGTCTATGAATTTTGAAATGCTGGTCGGTAAAGTCCGACGCACTTTTGTCGGAAATTACAAGCCATGAAAATAATATTGTAACTGCTCTGTATGGAAAATTCCTACCCCAGACTTCTTTAGAACCCATAAAAGATTATTGCTGTCCTCTTTTATTTATTTTTATTTATTTTATTTATTTGGCATGCACCGTTTGACCCAGTTCGAACGTCACGCAAAATGGCGGCAAAGTCTCCAAGAAATGACAGTTTGTTGTTGTTTAAGACCAGGTGTAGGCCTACGCCCTTTGGCTACATGTAATAAAAGCGGACAAGAATAATCTTTTATGAGTTTTAAAGAAGTCTGAAGTAGGAATCGTCCATATCGAGGAGTTACAATAATATTTTCATGGCTTGTAATTTAAGCATCATTTCCACCTTGTATTTCAAATTCGTATACTGAACGTTGGTATATGTAATATCACCATAAGTTCGGTAAATTGAACTAGTCATAGAGTTGATATGATATTCCATTGTGTGAGCTTTTCACCCAATTTGGAGACTACATGTAGTTACTGATAGGGTTTGGGTTTAGGGGGATCTGACACCTTTTAAGAGGCATCATTTTATACAAGGATCTTTAGCGCAAGCCTTAGTATTTCAAGGCTTAGTATTTCAAGTTCATTTATATTAGATTGACTGATGGTTCATTTTGTGTATTTCGAAAAGTACATTATTTCAAAATAAAATTCAACATGAAATTCATTCCTTATAAAACAATTAACAACAAATGGATTGATTTGACAACATAGTTTTAGTTCTTATGCATTATTGATTGTCATTCTTTATTCTTAATGTTACTCTAAATGAATAGTTTATATTAAAATTTATATTTAAAAAAAAACATTTAGAGAATTTACACAAAAATTAACCCAGATATGAACTTACTTCATCTGATGTGTCAGACAACTTTTTCATCAAAAGTGGAAACATCATATCAACATAGCGGAAAGTCTGAAAACAAAATAAACAGAAAAAAAATTACACATATAAAAGATAAACTAATAATAACATCAACTTTCATTATTTCTTTAATTTTGATGTAAAGCAGATGAGTTCATACATGTGTTCCAGAAAATTCTACTGACTAAGGCCTAGCTCCTGTCAGTCGTCAACCTAATGAAATATCATAGGTTTACTTTATTACAACAATTTATGATGGGGTATAAAGGTCTAAATGATATACCTCTTTTTAACACAATTAGAAACTTGTCTCCGTGGTTATTTTAGACAAGAAGATTTTCCCTGTGCCCGTGTGTTTCAGTGTTCATAAATCTAATTAGTGTTTTATACCATGCTTCACACTTACATGTGTACTGTGATGTGAATTGCTTTTCCAGCTATTTTCTGGAAGGAAAAGATTGATTGATTGTTTGGTGATTTAACCAGCGCTCAAGATTACTTCACTTATATGGCGGCGTTGCCAGTTTTATTGTGAAAGGGTCTGGGCCAAAGAAACCGAAGATATATTTATTTTCCACACAATTTGTTGCAAGTGAAAAACTACTCCACATACATGTATCCCATTTACAAAGAGGTTTTTGGCTGAGGGTTATGTAAGGGGCATAACTCTTGAAAAAACATCCTAGCATGTTGATTTTGAATAGGCTTCTTGTACTTGCTGTATTAAACAAATGTGTGAAGTTTCAAAGTTGTAAATTAAAGACTTTTTTAGATTTGTTTACAAGGCTTTTCACAGCAGCGGTAATGTAAGGGGCAAAACTCTGAATAAACACGTCTGAGCTCGTCGATTTTAAAAAGGCATCTTGTACTTGCTGCATTGAACAAATGTAGTAAGTTTTAAAAATGTGAGTGAAAGACCTTTTTAGATAATGTGTTTACAAGGCTTTTTACAGCAGCGGTAATGTAAGGGGCATAACTCTGGAAAAAAACGTCTGAGCGCGTTGATTTTAAAAAGGCTTCTTGTACTTGCTGTATTGAACAAATGTAGTACAGTAGTAAGTTTTAAAAATGCCAGTGAAAGACTTTTTTAGATAATGTGTTTACAAGGCTTTTTACAGCAGTGGTAATGTAAGGGGCATAACTCTTAAAAAAAACATCTTGGCGCATTGATTTTGAATAGGCTTCTTATACTTGCTGTATTAAACAAATGTGTGAAGTTTCAAAGTTGTAAGTTAAAGACTTTTTTAGATAATGTGTTTACAAGGTTCAATGGACAGACGGACAACGGGGGCAACAACAATACCCTTCGGGCAAATTTTGCCCAAGGGGGGAAAACAACTGAACTGACCTTATTTGGTATTTTAAGCAGTAAGTGAGCAATCCATTGTAATGCAGCAATCCTGGTCATCATTGATGGGTATTCTAACAGTTTACACAGCACATTTATTATGGATTCCACCTCTAACTCAGCAGGCTCTCTGAAAGGTCAATGGAAAAAACAAAATTAATGGGGTTTAATCTCAGTCCACCGATGTTCTTGCCATAGTTAAGATGCTTAACCATTGTCAATGTGTTACAAAAGAAATCCAGAAATTCTACTGACCAAGACCAAGCTCTTGTCAGTCGTCAACCTAATGAAATATCATAGGTTTGGTTTGTTACAACAATTTATGGGGTGTAAAGGTCTAAATGATATACCTCTTTTTAACACAATTAGAAACTTGTCTCCATGGTTATTTTAGACAAGAAGATTTTCCCTGTGCCCATGTGTTTTAGTGATCATAAATATATCAAAAATCAAGTCCCTAAAACCCCTTGTTTGAATTGATGGATTCGAGAAGATTTAAATTTAATGGCAGACTCTGCAGTGTTGCCAGTTTTTTTTTGGAGGAGGGAAACAATCTCTAGGTCCAGATAAAACCCAATACTTTCAAAACATATCGGGATTCAAACCAATGACCCATTGGGCAAAGGCTTTTAGAGAAGACGCTATCTTTTGAGCATTGGTCCCTACCCTATCACAGTTTGGTTGATTGATTGATTGATTGATTTTGTGTGTTGATTATTTCACTTATATGGCGGCGTTGCCAGTTTTAGTGTGGGAGGAAACCAGGCTCTATGCCCGGAGGAAACTCACGACCTTCCGTTGGTAACTGGCAACCATCCCACATAGGTCGTTCGAGATCACAGTTTGGAGAGCATGGCACAAGTCTTGCCTTTTCCCAAAATTCGGTTTAGCTATATGAAATTTATTTATAGATAAATTATGTTAAAAATCATTTCAAACAACAAAAAGAGTTGAACAAAAACAGAATTATAACATGTAACATACATGAATTAAAAAGATGCTTAAAAAAATTGTTTTGATACTTTTAATACAATCACTGGTTCTTTTGTTATTGTTGGAACTAGTAGATTTATTTACCAGGAAACCAGCCACCATCCCTATATCTAGGAAAACTTTGATAGGTATATATATATATATATATATATCAAAAACTATACCTGTACCGAAATGGTCTGAAATGTTTTATTTTTAGCATTGAGGCTCACTAACACTACTACATTATCTTAAGATAGATTACATAAAGTGAACACTTTAGGTAAAATACGTTATACTTCATCTTTAAGACAATATCTACCTGGTCCCAAAACAGGGTTTATTTATTTTTTATGACTTTCCTACAAGAAGCTATGGTTAATTATTCTCAGATGTCAAGATGACTGGATGTCACTGAAACATGTGCACACCTGGTATTGGTCAAATAACCCAATCATATTGCCAGTTGCAAGGTGTGCACATGTTTAAGTAACATCCAGTCACCTTGACATCTGAGAATAATTAACCATAGCTGCTTGTAGGAAAGTCATAAAAAATAAATAAAACATATTTTGGGACCAGGTAGATATTGTCTTTAAGATGAAGTATAATGTATTTTACCCAAAGTGTTCACTTTTAACCTAACAATTTGATAGAATATAGGCCTACCCTTTTTCAATAGCATCTGAACCTTGATGATTATTCATGGCATCTTGTGATCTGCCATTTGATTGGTTGTTGGTGACCTCAGATGATTCTGACTTCTCTTTGGCTGCAGCCTTCTCATTGGTTGGTTTACTTTCTATTGAGGGTTCTGGAGACAGCCTATCATCTTCCTCTGTTATTAATTTTTTTAAACTCACATTCACGGACCTGGCTGATTCTCTAACACTACCAAATGTTAAGGTTAATTCAATTGATGGAAGGGAGATAAATACTACTGACTTACTAGACAATGTTTTGTAATGGTGACAGAAGTGGGATGGAATGTGAATCACTGTATCAAATTACCATACACATTGAAATCCAATTTGTGATTATGAAATTTATTAATGGGAAATGATTTAAGTGGGATGAGCTGCCGAAATTCACACTTTTTTCATAATTTCTGATCGTCACAACAGTAAGAGGCTTTGAAGGCGATCGAAAAACTACATGATTGGCGTTGGAATGAGGAAAATCTATACAGTATGTGGTCTGTACGAACCGGAATAGTGTTCGAAAAGTTAACAAAATTTAAATAACCGGGACGACCGTTCATTCATTCTAAGCCAAAGTTAGATTAAAACAATACTTTATCGTACATTTTTTAGACTAGAAGCACTAACAAGCTTCTGAATTATACGTCTTGAGAAAAATAGCCAATAATTTCAACATTCTATTTTAACGTCAAAATATCAACATTTTGGCAGCTCATGCCACTTTAAGGCATCACCATGAAGTAAGTTGTTTGTGTAACTTATTCACCACGAATTTTTTAGTTCATGGTGATGCCATAATAATTTCTCATTAGTATGGAACCCACGCTTAACGAGAGTTTCAAAAATTTTCTAATATGAAATTTATCGCCTACATATTGAACTCTATTCTAAAAAGACATTTTTCTCTTGTAATAAAAATAATTTGCAGAAACAGATGAAGTGTCAATTTAGTTCTCACTTGAGTAAATATACATAAGAAAGGATTTATTTATTTAGAAAGCCTGTTTTATTAACTTTTTTATTTTTTTTTTCATGATTCAAATAGCCATTTAATGATTTACTGGAAAAGGATACTTTCTCCTGCTCTCTTCCTCGTACGACAGACATGGCAGAATAGAATTTATAATCCCAGATACAAACGGTAACATAGCTCTCTCTGATAGAGATAGAAACTTCTTTAACCACATGATAGCAGTGAACTGAATTAAATTATCTGAAAAGTAAAAGATCTATTGATTGAAGGTTGTCTGAGGATTTTTTCAACACTTTTACTAAAATGACAGTCTGACCAGACTTATTTACCAGGTTTAGTGAATTTATATGTCACAGGAGCCCTGCATTAAAATGTTAAGATTATTATTTTGACGTGGATGATTATCAGGTACCAACAGGTTTCTCCATGCAAAAATATTTCTTCATACAGTAAGCCTTCCAATGTTTGTGAGGGGCCTCCGTGGCTCTAGACGTTCAATCTGAACAGCCTTCCACCAATGGGTCGCGGGTTCGAATTCCACTCAGTTCAAAAATTGGAAAATTTTCTGACTGGGTTTTCACTCGAACGACCTATGTGGGATGGTTGCCAGTTACCAGCGGAAGGTCGTTGATTTCCTCCGGGCACAGAGCCCGGTTTCCTCCCACAATAAAACTGGCAACGCCGCCATATAAGTGAAATAATCTTGAGCGAGGAGTAAAACACCAAACAATCAATCAATCCAATGTTTGTGTCTACGAATGGGTTTATAAATTGGTGGAGGAAACTGGGCAATTTGCCTAGAGGAAACCCTGACCTTTGGCGAGAACATGGCAACCCACTCGGAAAATGTTCAAATTCATTTGGTTGAGTGGGATAGAATGCCAGTATTACATTTAATGAGCTGTACGACTTACCAGAAATACATAATGCCCCAGAATAAGGGGCCAGTATTACATTTAATGAGCTGTACGACTTACCAGAAATACATAATGTCTCAGAATGAGGGGCCAGTATTACATTTAATGAGCTGTACGACTTACCAGAAATACATAATGTCTCAGAATGAGGGGCCAGTATTACATTTAATGAGCTGTACAACTTACCAGAAATACATAATGCCCCAGAATGAGGGGCCAGTATTACATTTAATGAGCTGTACAACTTACCAGAAATACATAATGCCCCAGAATGAGGGGCCAGTATTACATTTAATGAGCTGTACAACTTACCAGAAATACATAATGTCCCAGAATGAGGGGCCAGTATTACATTTAATGAGCTGTACGTCTTACCAGAAATACATAATGCCCCAGAATGAGGGGCCAGTATTACAATCAATGAGCTGTACGACTTACCAGAAATACATAATGCCCCAGAATAAGGGGCCAGTATTACATTTAATGAGCTGTACGACTTACCAGAAATACATAATGCCCCAGAATAAGGGGCCAGTATTACATTTAATGAGCTGTACGACTTACCAGAAATACATAATGTCTCAGAATGAGGGGCCAGTATTACATTTAATGAGCTGTACAACTTACCAGAACTTTGAGAATGAAGAATAAGTATATTGGCCATTCCAGCATAGTTCACTCCATTCTTATAATGTTCAATACCCAGTAAAAATTCACCTAGTACACCGTCACACCTGAGCAATAAAAACACAGATTAGAAAACTGTTTGGAAAGTTTTAGGACACATTTTGTTAAATTATTGAAACTACATGTAACTGCCCAATCAAACACCTGACATAGAACCTTTATAACACAATTAGAAACTTGTCGTCATGGTTATTTTAGTCAAGAAGATTTTCCCAGCCTGTTTCACAAAGCGGCGTAGATGTATTTTTTGGGTAACTTTCATACTAACATATCTCTACAGTATGGGTTGCTATGGCATTTACGTAAAAACTAACGCTACGCCGCTTTGTGAAACTGGGTCCCGGTGTTTATAAATATAATATTTATTGCAGGTGACTATTAGGAAGGAAACCAAGCTCAAGGTTGGCTCTGGCTTATTCAATGAAATTTCGAAATGCTGTTCTTGTACAAAAAATATAAATGAGATGATTATCCAATATGGAGGCAGCTTACATGTACATGGCCGTCTTTCAGGTGAACTCGAACGGCCTATGTGGGATGGTTGCCAGTTACCAACGGAAGGTCATCGGTTTCCTCCGGGCATAGAGCCCGGTTTCCTCCCACAATAAAACTGGCAACGCCGCCATATAAGTGAAATAATCTTGAGCGCGGCGTAAAACACCAAACAATCAATCAATCTTTCAGGTGAGAATCGACTTTTTCATAATGGCAATTGGTACAAAAAACTTTTCTCAGTTTATCCTGAAAACGCATGGTGGTTTACATGTACGGTAGACTGTAAAACATTTGTAGGCATTCACATGTAATTCATAACTCTATGACAGTGAGCCGTGGCCTGAGTTTGGGACAATAGTCTCACGCCAACACAGTCCTTTCATGGAAGGCTGGTAGTTTCAAAGCCCACTCAGTTCAATGGATTGTTTGTTTGTTTGGTACTTTACGCCGCGCTCAAGATTATTTCACTTATATGGCGGCGTTGCCAGTTTTATTGTGGGAGGAATCCGGGCTCTGTGCCCGGAGGAAACCCACGACCTTCCGTTGGTAACTGGCAACCATCCCACATAGGTCGTTCAAGTGAAAACCCAGTCAGAAAATTTCCCAATTTTTTTGGACTGAGTGGGATTCGAACCCGCGACCCATTGGTGGAAGGCTGTTCGGATTGAGCGTCTAACGCTCTATCTACTGAGCCACGGAGGCCCCTAAATTTAATTGAAATACTATTCTTGTGAAAAATAAGAATAAACTACATGTATTACAGTAAAGTACTCTTACATTTTTCTTATTTCCTGGTTACTGTCACCTAATATTTGGAAAAGTCCGTCTAGAATCTCTGGCAGAAGAACAAGCATGTTGATATCTGGCACAGCGTCTAGGACTGCTATCTGTAGGAGTATGTCAAAAAGAGAGGAATGGTTTAAAGTGGCATGAGCTGCCAAAATTCACACTTTTTCATAATTTCTGATCGTCACGACAGTAAGAGGCTTTGAAGGCCATTGAAAAAACTAAATGATTGGCGCTGGAATGAGGAAAATCCATACAGTATGTGGCTTGTACGAACCGAAATAGTGTTCAGAAAGTAAACAAAATTTAAATAACCGGGACGACCATTCATTCATTCTAAGCCATAGTTAGTTCAAAACAATACATCCTACGTCACCAATCAGAAATATCCTGGTATTTGACTACAATGTAATTCATTTAAGGAACGCCTTGAATGTTAAAGGTTTTGCAACAGAAATCTCCTTTTCTTTTTGGCAGAGTTTGTACAGTACATGCTCTTAAAAAATTGATTAGAAAATATGGAAAATGTCATTAACTTGTCATATATCTTTTAAGGAGATTACATGTTACCCTGGTGTTTTATCTGTGATTCTCAGCTTACAGAACATACAGTCAAACCTAGACAAGCGACTACCTGTAAACAGTGACCAACTGTCTTAAGCGGCCAATGTCTCTTTCATATCAAGATTTACAAGCACACAAAGCCATGAAGTACCTCTTTTGACTGGCCAAAAATAATATTATTTCTAGTGAAAAATTAAAACATTGTGGTTGTGTTTTTTCTCCTTGGTTTTTAAGAACAATGAGGTGTAAAAAGAGATACAAATATTTAAATTTACTGTCAGACGACAAAATCACAACTGATAGCTGGACAAACCAGATGATTTGGAACTACACTTAGCTTGACTGCTTGTAACCATGTGTATTTCCGTAATCACAAACAGATCGTATGACAAGGGGTTCGTTGTTCAGAGCAATGTTAGCTTTACTGATGATTAGTGATATAGAAGCCGGCTATTCAATAGAAAATTAGCTTATCGGTATGTAGGGTATATAACGTGATGTCAAGTTACCTATCGTTATCATAATTTTCTTTTGAATGGCGCATTAAAGTGGCATGAGCTGCCAAAATTCACACTTTTTTCATAATTTCTGATCGTTACGACAGTAAGAGGCTTTCAAGGCCATAAAACACTAAATGATTGGCGTTGGAATGAGGAAAATCCATACAGTATGTGGCCTATATACGAGCCGGAATAGTGTTCGAAAAGTAAACAAAATTTAAATAACCGGGACGACCATTCATTCATTCTAAGCCAAAGTTAGTTCAAAACACTACTTTATCGTACATTCTCCAGACTAGAAGCACTAAAAAGCTTCTGAATTTACCTATTGATGGTTAAAGCGGCATGAGCTGCCAAAATGTTGATATTTTGACGTAAGAACAGGTTGTTGAAATTATCGGTTATTTTTCCCAAATATCACTTTGAACAACCGACACAAGGGCAATACGAACGTGACCATTAACAGTTTACTTACCCATGATACGACAAACTGCCTGGCGAATGGGTTCTTACTGTATATTCTCTCTCTCAGTAAGGGAATGAAGGTAACTAGGTCAAATGAAGAGCTCTCCGTCACAATGTCCTACATTCAAGACAAATTATAAGCGGATTAAGTTCTGGCATGGATAGACAGTCGAGACAAATTATAAGCGGATTAAGTTCTGGCATGGATAGACAGACAAGACAAATTATAAGCGGATTAAGTTCTGGCATGGATAGACAGTCAAGACAAATTATAAGCGGATTAAGTTCTGGCATGGATAGACAGTCGAGACAAATTATAAGCGGATTAAGTTCTGGCATGGATAGACAGACAAGACAAATTATAAGCGGATTAAGTTCTGGCATGGATAGACAGTCAAGACAAATTATAAGCGGATTAAGTTCTGGCATGGATAAAGTTACTACGGTAAGAATTCCGCTAATTCAAGGACGAGCAATGTGAAGATAACAAATTATTAGACAAATTATTTCTGCCATGTTTGGTCTAAAACAACAACAATAGCGATTGCTCGATAGGATTATCGCTCGCTCCATGCAGGAGGTAAGACACACAACAAAAAGTCTCAAACTTTTAGAGTGCTTTTCGTAATGTTTTGAGTACTTGAATTAGCGGAATTCTTACCATAGTGTCATGAGGATAGACTGATTGATGTATTATGCCATACATAAGATTATTTCACTTATATGGCAATGTTGTCAGCTTTAGTGGAGGAGGAAACAGAATTAAATGAAAATGTGGAGAAAACGTTAAGACTTAATCCATTTGTACCACTGATAAGTTTAACATAGTACACAAGTAGCGTAACTCCGAAAAATGGTGAAATAAAGTGCCAAAATATTGAGTCAAATATGGGTCTTATGTTTTTCCGAGTTAGGCTACTTGTGTACTTTAATACATGCTTTTGCAATTCTAATAGTTTTCAATTGGTCACCGTATGTGGAGAAAATGAACCCAGCTTCCTCACCCACTAAACCTGGCAACCCCGCGATATAAGTGAAATAATCTTGAGTGCGGCGTAAAACATCAATCATTCTAATAGTACCTGATTGATTGATTGATATTTTAGGCTACAAACTACCAGCGAATCAATCTATTAGTTCTTGACTTGATTTCAATAGATGCATCTAGGAGTCCAAAGCGCCCCCAACCCCCACTATATGCTGAATGTCAAACCTAAGTTTTACTTGATCATTTGTTGATTATATATTGCAAATATATTGAGTATCCAACCAAGTGTTTGGTACATTTTCATACTTGACATACTCGCCCATACTACCGTTATTTTCATTGTATCACTACTCCTGATGATGGTTTGAGAATAAACTGAAATATTGAGTTAATGTGTCTTACATGTCTTTCTTAGGATTGCTCACTCTACCTTATTAAAAAGCTGGAGTATCCTATGACATGTGATTCTTTCCAACAAACATATCACCAAATTCTATTATAAAATATATAGTCTACAACGCCAATATCGAGGTCCGACGTGAAAATCTTGTTGCCCTTGATGAGACATGAATTGTACTACAGCGAGAATCTTGTTAGCAATAAATTCTCCTGCCCAAATACAGTGTACTGTACCTCTCAGATTAAAGTATATTTTCAACTAAAATGTACTACGGTAAAATTCCACTAAATTCAAGGATGAGCAATGTGAAGATAACAAATTATTAGACTGCTTTCTGTTATGTTTGGTCTAAAACAACAACAATAGCGATTGCTCGATAGGATGGTTGCCAGTTACCAGCGGAAGGTCGTGGGTTTCCTCCGGGCACAGAGCCCGGTTTCCTCCCACAATAAAACTGGCAACGCCGCCATATAAGTGAAATAATCTTGAGCGCGACGAATCACACCAAACAATCAATCAATCAATCGATAGGATTATCAGTCGCTCCATGCAGGAGGTAAGACAACCAACGAAAAGTCTCAAACTTTTAGAGTGCTTTTCGTAATGTTTTGAGTACTCAGCGGAATTAGCAGAATTCTTACCGTACCTCTTAGATTAAAGTATATTTTCAATTAAAAATGTATATAATACACAGTGTATCATTCTGAAAGATTTTTTAAACCCACATGCTTTGGTATTTTAGATCTCTGTTGAACTCAAATTTACAGCCTCCTCTGACCAGTATTCTCGTTATTTTGGGATTACACTTTCTTGAAAATATGGCAGTAATTCCTCTACCACTTTTCGGGTGACGCCTGAAACAGGAATCGAACCCAGGTCCTCTGACCACAAAAATCACCTTTAGCTGACTTTGAACAAAGTTCAGAGGCATATTTTGGACATTTTTGTCAAAAATTGAATTGCAAAAATTTACAAAACTATTTGTCAGTTTTATTTACAGGAAAACGCTTAAAATGCATCTCCAGGCTGGATTCCTCCTTGTTAAACAACAATTTATCATTTAATTATAACCAAGTCAAGAAATGCTATGACATGTTTGGATTCAAACCCTGCTGCCCTCAAAACATGACTGATGATAACATTTCATGCTTTCATGCCATGAACTTTAGTCATGGAGGTCAAAGAGAGATTTAAAAAAAAACTTACCTTCATAAGTCTGTCCAATAATTCTGTTCCATTCTTAACATTTTGGTCCGGATCTGTTGCCAACTTAAAACATAAAACTTTTAAAATGAACTAGCATGTTAATATCTGATTGTCAGCATAAAACCAACATTTAATAATTTGAGTATTCCATGAGGCCCAATCAGAAATAAAGAGCATATGTCAATTATACAGTACAAAAGATTGCTTGATTGATTGTTTGGTGTTTTACGCCGCGCTCAAGATTGTTTCACTTATATGGCGGCGTTGCCAGTTTTATTGTGGGAGGAAACCAGGCTCTATGCCCGGAGGAAACCCACAACCTTCCTTTGGCAACTGGCAACCATCCCACATAGGTCATTCAAGTGAAAACCCAGTCAGAAAATGTTCCAATTTTTTTGG
Organism: Lepidochitona cinerea; assembly: GCA_963971465.1. Lineage (NCBI taxonomy): Eukaryota > Metazoa > Mollusca > Polyplacophora > Chitonida > Tonicellidae > Lepidochitona > Lepidochitona cinerea. Next base: position 37,482,848 of record OZ020555.1, on the reverse strand, counting down.
ACTGAGTGGGAATTGAACCCGCGACCCATTGGTGGAAGGCTGTTCGGATTGAGCGTCCACCCAGTACAAAAGAAATGTGCTTTATAATATAAGGTAATTATATGTTGATCTAATTTCGAAGTATCATAAAGAAAATTGAAAAGTTTGTAATAACTCGGAAACAGAAGATTTAAACAAATGCTTTGCAAAAAAAAAATTGTCCTTGATATGTTTACCTTTGCTAGTCCATCAAAGATATCATTGAAGAAAATGAGAACTGAGCCCCTGGCCACTTTGACAATGTTATAGAGGGCTTCACATGCATAGTATCGAACCCGACTATCCTGGTCATGGAAACAGGAGATTGATGGGCGAACTAGAGTCTTCACATATAAACTAGATTCCTGCAAGTATACAAAAAGGTGCAAAGACAAACGAATTAGAGCAGAATTGCAGCCAAAAGCCAACTATTCTTGGAGCTAAGAGCATTGTTTTCTTTCATAACAGGGGGGAATTTCCCTCAGAGTACCTGGCAACTCTTCCATGTTTGGAGACTACAAGAAAAATACACTCGGAAATTTTACAATTTTTATTTGGTCTGAGTATGAATCCAGCGCGTGCCGCATTGATGGAAGGTCTGTGTGGGACTGAGGGACCGATTACTCTAACCCACAGCAACACCCCCCCCCCCCCCCCCCCCCCCGTCCCTAAAAAAAAAAAAAAAAAAAGCTTAGATTTTTTTAAAAATTTGTCTTTAGATAGAGTATGATTCAAATCAGCAAACCGCCATTGACTAACTTAAGAGACTAAATACATGTAATTGCCTTTAAAGCCTCTGAGGTCCCCCAAAATTGATTACAGATTAACAATTGTTTTTGTACAAGATTGGAAAAATGTTAGTACCTTGCCTAAACCAATAGCTGTAGCCGCTAGTCCTATCAAACCTCCTTTCCTTGTATTAGGGTTATGAGATGTAGCAAACTCATTGAGGACCTTCAATAGCCTGTCAACCTGAGCCCTTTGGTTTAATGCAAGGAAGTCTTTTACCATTCTGAAATAGAACAAAGATTGAGAAGAGGGTGCAAGGGAGGCACAATTCAGAATTCAGGAGTTTTATTTCTAATAAATAATTTGACCTTTTGTAAGCGTTCAGATAAATACATCCAAAAATACTATGGCGGTTATTCCATTTGCCAAATTATACTTATAATAGGCCTACAGAAAAATCTATCATTTTTCAACGCTTGCAGTGACAGACTTCGGAAACCGCGACCAAGTTAAATTTCAACCAGGACGTACGTAAGCCTACGGTACCGGTTGTCTCACACATGAAGTCTGTTGTCAAAAGTTAAATTCTAATATTTACATGTATTCAGGAGAACTGTGAGGAACTGGGAGGCAGAGAGACTGTACGAGTAGGATAAAATTTTCGGCCCCCAGCTTACAAAAGCATTGTACTTGTAGCCTGCGTTCACTGTAATTGTGAATGACTTCACACCCGACCGTTCCAAAACCCGAGCCCTCAAACGAATAAAATTGCTTAGCACCTGATACATGTTTTTCAGATCGTTTACGGCGAACCACGGCATTTCATGACGCGCTTAATGGCTTTAGAGAGGATATCAGTCAGTGTGAGACGTGCAGTTGGATTGGCAGTCCTCTTTTTGCACGAAATACTGCTCACAGGAGGTAACATGCTGACAAGTAAAAGTCGACGATCCATATATGTAAAAAATTATTAAATTACAGAGGAAGACCTTAATTGGAGGGAAGTAGGGTAGTCGTTCAATTAGGCAGGTCGATGACGTCATCAAATGTTGGTACAAGGTATTTGATCATTAAAGTTAAAAAACCAAATGTGAGTCTCGAAAGTTAAAAATAAAACAAAAAGTCTAGTCTGTATATTTTTCCAGGACCCTTTTACTGGACCCTGTTTGCTTATTTTGGCTTGAACAGAAAAATAACTACCGTTCATACAATTGTTTGGAAAAGGCCCATATTTAGAGACAGAAGTTGTCTCCCCTAATCTATTAAATATAATTTTTCTAAGTAAATATGGTTAGAAATGTGGAACTGAATACTAATTACATCTTATAAAGAATAGTTTAGTATCTAGGTTTTAGAAACAAACTATGTGACTTGTCAGTATGGATGGCTAAAACTGACCCGACGTTCCTAGTTCAATCTCCGTAAGCGCTAATGTTAAAGTGGCATGAGCTGCCAAAATTCACACTTTTTTCATTCTTTCTGATCAACACGACAGTAAGAGGCGTTGGATGCCATCGCAAAAACTAAATGATTGGCGTTGGAATGAGGAAAATCCATACAGTATGTGGCCTGCACAAACCGAAAACGTGTTCGAAAAGTAAACAAAATTTAAATAACCTTGACGGCCATTCATTCATTTTAAGCCAAAATTAGTTAAAAACAATACTTTATCGTTCATTCCCGAGACTAGAAGCACTAAAAAGCTTATAATTTAATTTCCAGTGTGTTTACGACGAATACTGCAATTTGATTGGGCCTGGCCAATTTGCTTTCGTTCATAGTCCAATGAACGAACCAACTCGACTACTTTTGACAACGACATACGTGACGCACTGACGAAACAACAATAGCCTTACTGCTATTTATTGAAACGGAGAATGCCATTAATTTGAAAATATGCTGAATAAATAGGCCTACCTGCTAAATACCTGTTGGTTCGTTCACTTATTTTGGATATTTTGTATTGTTCTACGAAAAGTAATTAAACTTTTCATAAACTGCTTCGCGGATTTATTTAGTTTGCAGAGGGGCAAGTTAGTTCATAAAATCGATGAACCGAAGAAACATTGAAGTCAATCCTTATCTGAATTATACGTCTTGAGAAAAATAACCGATAATTTCAACATTCTTTTTAAACGTCAAAATATCAACATTTTGGCAGCTCATGCCACTTTAAATGAACGGCTGGTGATGTGATCTCGTAGAATTGTGACCAAACTCGAAAGGGGCTCATTGTAGGGATGTATGGTCTACCTCACTGAGTCACTTGTCACCTTATTGTGCACCTAAATGCAAGCCCTGAACATGCCTTAGTTTAGTTTTTATCTGATTGGTTGAGAGGTTAACATTACTGTCTTAGCATTGTTTGATTGGTCCTAACAGCTCTCAGAAGTCAACAATGAAGGCAGGTTTTGATATGGCATACAACTACCAGCTGTCTACTGAAATGGCAACGTTTGAAGGCTGATTTTTCAGAATCTCGATGTCCTGATGATGCAGGTTTGAAAGTATTATGTGGACAACTGAGGTTATATATATTGTCTAAACTTCAAAGAGCTTTCAATTTTGAAAATGTAAAAGCGGACACTACGTCCCTACTCATTGTAACGTAATTGTAATTTGTAAACTATATTTTTCAAATTCACCTTTCGATTTCAAGGGCCGCCACTTTCCTTTTCTCGTACATCTTGTCGTTCAAAGATCGAACCATATTGGCTGTAAGAGGTAAAAACTGATCTCGGTCACTCATCTTGCTGCTTATCTTCCGGTGCGAAGCACCGTATCAGCTTTTTAATAAATCCGGTATTTTAACTCGATTTTGACATCTGCTTCTCACGCCATTTTGTATACATGTCATGTGACATAATGCCTCTTGCTGCATTGAAAAATCTGAGTTTGAAAACTCTAAAACATTTTTATGAACAGAATGTTTTTTTCGAAGCAAAACAGCGTAACAAATCTATCTGTAATAAATCTATTTAATCTCTAAATAAGGGTCTTAATTTCTGTCAGTTTAGATGCTTAATTTGTAAATTTATTAATGCACCTTTGGCCGTTATACTTGACAAGGGGGCGGGTCTTCATGTGGATGGTCGGTGGTTGGACACCACTGACAAGTGACAGTTGAAGAGGGCTAAGATGTATTTGAGGTAAATAATGGAAGAATCCGAACGGAAATTAAGCGCTGGGGAAAATGTAAAAGAAAAATCTAGTATTGGTGTGACGTCCGGAACATCAGGTGAATTGGTGTCTTGTGAGCAGACTGAAAGTTCCAGATTAATTAAAGCTGGCGGAGACACGGGTATCAAATCTGTACCAAATACGAAGTCTGGGGATCACCTTGGCTCAACCGATCAAGATGAAATTGCTAGCGACATCAGCGACGATGATGAAAAACTGCGCGTTTTATGTGAACCCGAGCGAAGGCAAGTTATCCTGACCACTGTGGTACCAGTTGCCGGAAGGATAAACAGACATGAAACAAATAGAACACAAATTCACAATTGTGAAACCACGGAATTATGTCAAACTCCCTCTGTTACCATAGCTACGGGCCAAAGGACCAGTAAATTAGTTGGGAAATGCTCCCCTCTGCCCATTGCGAACTCCATCATTATCCAATATAATGACAGATATTTAAAATCTTGCCCAGGGATATTCCGGCTGCTCCAAGTTGTAAGTATGATGCATGTAGGCTAGATTTACTTTCTAAAGGCTTAAATGCAGAAAACTATTTTTTATTGGATTTTTCCTACAGAAAAAGTTGGGAACTTTTGTAGCCTATGGGACATGTCTGCTGAGACAAATGTCTGCAGATGACAAATGTATCCTATGGGGCATGTCTGCTGAGACAAATGTCTGCAGATGACAAATGTAGCCTATGGGGCATGTCTGTTGAGACAAATGTCTGCAGATGACAATTGTATCCTATGGGGCATGTCTGCTGAGACAAATGTCTGCAGATGACAAATGTAGCCTATGGGGCATGTCTGCTGAGACAAATGTCTGCAGATGACAATTGTATCCTATGGGGCATGTCTGCTGAGACAAATGTCTGCAGATGACAAATGTAGCCTATGGGGCATGTCTGCTGAGACAAATGTCTGCATTTGACAATTGTATCCTATGGGGCATGTCTGCTGAGACAAATGTCTGCAGAGGACAAATGTATCCTATGGGGCATGTCTGCTGAGACAAATGTCTGCAGATGACAATTGTATCCTATGGGGCATGTCTGCGGAGACAAATGTCTGCAGATGACAAATGTAGCCTATGGGGCATGTCTGCTGAGACAAATGTCTGCATTTGACAATTGTATCCTATGGGGCATGTCTGCTGAGACAAATGTCTGCAGATGACAAATGTATCCTATGGGGCATGTCTGCAGAGACAAATGTCTGCAGATGACAAATGTAGCCTATGGGGCATGTCTGCTGAGACAAATGTCTGCATTTGACAATTGTATCCTATGGGGCATGTCTGCTGAGACAAATGTCTGCAGAGGACAAATGTATCCTATGGGACATGTCTGCAGATGACAAATGTAGGCCCTATCCTATGGGGCATGTCTGCTGAGACAAATGTCTGCATATGACAAATGTATTCTATTGGGCATGTCTGCTGAGACAAATGTCTGCAGAGGGCAATTGTATCCTATGGGGCATGTCTGCTGAGACAAATGCCTGCAGAGGGCAATTGTATCCTATGGGGCATGTCTGCTGAGACAAATGTCTGCAGATGACAAATGTATCCTATGGGGCATGTCTGCTGAGACCATTTCTGCAGATGACAAATGTATTCTAACCCAAATGTTTGCTATAATACAAATTTATGCTGTGACAAATGTATTCTTGAGGACAAATGATAAAATGGCAAATGTCTACTAAAGGCAAATGTATCCCAGGGCTATTAAATGTCAGCAGAGGTATATTCATGGAAAGCAAATGTACTTTGAGACACATGTCTGCAGAAGACAATTGTATCCTATGGGGCATGTCTACTGAGATAAATGTCTGCTGAGACAAATGTATCCTATGGGGCATGTCTGCTGAGACAAATGCCTACAGAGGACAAATGTATCCTATGGGGCATGTCTGCTGAGACAAATGCCTACAGAGGACAAATGTATCCTATGGGGCATGTCTGCTGAGACAAATGCCTACAGAGGACAAATGTATCCTATGGGGCATGTCTGCTGTCAGAGACAAATTGTAAAATGGCAATTGTCTCTAGGGCACATATCTGCTGAGACAAATGTCAGACAATGTCAAATTTTGATAGGGTAAATTTATTCCAAGGCAAACATATGCAGAGGACAAATATGTGTATCTATTGTGTGTCTGCTGTGAGAATCCCCTTGAATATTTATACAAATAATTACTGAAGCCATAGTTGTGTGATATTTCACCAGATGATGAGAGCTACATAAAAGTACTAAAATCAGGCTTCCATGGTCTGGTGTGAATAATTTTATCTAGCCGTATGCTTAGTTTAATGTATCAAACAAGTGAATGTAAAAATCCATGAGACAGAATTAGGTAAATGCTGGTCTTTTTACAGTTCAAAATATACTATTAAATATATCCTGACTATTGAACTTTGGAATGTTGTCACATACATGTACAGTGTATCCTGGGTTTGTATGGGTTACTGACTTACTGATATTTTTTTATTTCACTGTCAATCCTTTATTTTTTCAAGTTACCGTACTTCATAAGCTCAAAATCTCTTGACAATCGGAACACGTGTCAGCAGAAGACCATTGTCAGCAGCTCTATGACAATTGTCAGCAGCTCTAGGACAATTGTCAGCAGCTCTAGGACAATTGTCAGCAGCTCTAGGACAATTGCCAGCAGCTCTAGGACAATTGCCAGCAGCTCTAGGACAATTGTCAGCAGCTCTAGGACAATTGTCAGCAGCTCTAGGACAATTTTCAGCAGCTCTAGGACAAAATTGTCAGCAGCTCTAGGACAATTGTCAGCAGCTCTAGGACAATTGTCAGCAGCTCTAGGACAATTGTCAGCAGCTCTAGGACAAATGACAGCAGAAGACAATTGTCAGCAGCTCTAGGACAATTATCAGCAGAAGACAAATGTCAGCAGCTCTAGGACAATTATCAGCAGCTCTAGGACAATTGTCAGCACCTCTAGGACAATTGTCAGCAGCTCTAGGACAATTGTCAGCTTAGGCAAATGTATGCAGAAGACAAAATTCATAAGACAAATATTTCTGGGGCAAATATCCATGGAGAGCAAAGGTCAAAGGGGCAATTTATGTCAGCAAATGGAAAAATGTCAGCAGAGGACAATTAATGCTGTAGGCCTATATGCCAATTGTCTACAACGGACACATGTATTCTCGGGCACATGTTTTCAAGGAACAAATGTTAACAGAGGACAATGTCAAAGGGACAAATTTATTCCCAGACAAATGTATGAACAAATAAACGTATCTGTTTGGTCTGCGATGGTTAACGTACATCTGTTTGGTCTGCATTGGTCAACTTACATGCAGGGTTCATAAATATGTATACCCTTTTCTGCTCACTGGGTAACATGCTGTCAGCATTTGGTTGTCTGAGATTATATATTGCAATAGCAAAGTAACTCCGAATAAATTCAACAAACGCATATTGACAATCTCAATATTTCGACAAAGGTACATATGTATTATATTTGTCATCTTCATTTTCCTGAAGATGACAAATATACCTTTGTCGAAATATTGAGATTGTCAATATGCGTTTGTTGAATTTATTCGGAGTTACTTTGCTATTGCATTACGCTAAGCTATTCAGTGGATCAACAAGAGATTATATATGTTACAGTTATTCTGTCGTGACTTATCCAGGGAGCCCTTCTTAAGATTTGGTTTGTGGCTTGGTTTTATTTTTAGTTGTCTCAGGCATTATCGCAAATTCAGCTTCAGACAAATTCTTTTGAGGAAGAAAATCTGCTGGGCCATACATGTAGGTCTGTTAGGGACATATTGTTTGAAATAGTCAGCTGGAGCAAAACATCTGATGATCAGGCACAGGGTATCTGCTGAGGGGCAAATGTTCGCTGACAGACAAATGAAACGTCTGTTGGTGATGAAAGTCAGCAGGGCTATTCATTTATATTTTATCTGCCCGGCCTCATAGTAATGTCTAATATGCAAATTACATGTACACCATGCTGCACAATGGGACATATATGCATCTACATGTATAGGGATCAATTTTACCACATACAAAAATTTTACTTTCATTCGTTCTTTACTGGTTATGTTTAAGTGGCATGAGCTGCCAAAATTCACACTTTTTTCATAATTTCTGATCGTCACGACACTGACGACAGTAAGGGGCTTTGAAGGCCATTGGAAAACTAAATGATTGGCGTTGGAAGGAGGAAAATCCATACAGTAGTGGCCTATACGAACCAGAATAGTGCAAAATTTAAATAACCAAGACGACCATTCATTCATTCTAAGCCAAAGTTAGTTCAAAACAATACTTCATGGTACATTCTCGAGACTAGAAGCATTAAAAAGCTTTGGAATTATTCGTCTTGAGAAAAAATAGCCAATTATTTCAACAATCTGTTTTAACGTCAAAATATTAACATTTTGGCAGCTTATGCCACTTTAACTAAATATCCAAGACATATGGTTTGTGTTTATTGGAGACAAATGAGAAAATTCTACTCTGATGGTAAACAGGTAAATTGTCTACTGTAGCTAGAGCTAGACCATTAATTATCTTAGACTACCTTGGCTTGTTGCATATATATTGCCATTAACACATTGGCTGACACAACTAAGGCTGTAATCCCTGATGCCTTACAGTGATTGGCCACAGCCAGTGGTGTGTAATTATTGTGTAACGGCACTATACAGGATGGAGGAATAAGGTTTAACAGCCACTGTAACAGATTTGTGCTCGACTCTAGAACGGATACATTATTGATCCCAGCTTTCTATTAGACAGACAAGTGTTACTTGCTAACACGCTTTTAAATTCTGCCTTGGAGTGGTTTTACTAAAGCCAAAACACAATAGACAACTCGTACTATATTGTACAAGATGGTGTATATTTATGAGCTTTCGAGAGTAGCTACATGTACTCTCATCATCATGATCAGATATTACAACACACTCTTATGTTTATGATCACTAAAACACACGGGCACAGCGAAAATCTTCTTGTCTAAAATACCCATGGAGACAAGTTTCTAATTGTGTTAAAAAGAGGTATATCATTTAGACCTTTATACCCCATAAATTGTTGTAACAAACCCAACCTATGATATTTCATTAGGTTGACGACTGACAGGAGCTTAGCCTTGGTCAGTAGAATTTTGTGGAATCCTTTTGTAACACATTGACGATGGTTACGCATCTTAACTATGGCAAGAACATCGATGGACTGAGATTGAACCCCATAAATTTTGCTTTGGATTACCTTTAACATTCTTATGTTGCCAGCCTATGAAGCTCCTCATTATTTTTATCGTGGTGATGCTATTGACACATTTTATCCATTACACTGGATGACTCTAGTTTTGTATTCCACCAATGGGTCGCGGGTTCGAATCCCGCTCAGTCCAAAAACATTGGAAAATTTGGATTTTCACTCGACCGACCTATGTGGGATGGTTGCCAGTTACCAGCGGAAGGTCGTGGATTTCCTCCGGGCATAGAGCCCGGTTTCCTCCCACAATAAAACTGGCAACGCCGCCATATAAGTGAAATAATCTTGAGCGAGGCATAAAACACCAAACAATCAATCAATCTAGTATTGGATAAAGGGACCTACAACTAATTTTTGCATTTTTTTTTTTCACCTCTTTTACAATACATGGATGACAATGTTTAAAATTAATTGATCTACGAAATGTTTACTCTCTGGGTTCACATATTTTGTCACTCTGATCACAAGCATTTTATATGAGACAATGTTCTTAATCTAATGGCCCGTTCTCACTGCGCGATAAAAAAATTGTTGTACCGACTTGTAGGATGCAATTAAAATGGATACTTTTAATTGGTCAATAAGATTTGTCAACCAATCAAATGCATCCATTTTAATCGCATCCTACAAGTTCTTACGACAAATCACACAGAGAGAACGGGCCTTAAGTAACCTTTACAACTATTCCAATTTTATATTGTACATAGATGTTTTTCATGTTATTTCAGAATGGTGTTTAATCAATCAATCAATTTTATCTGCTTTAAGGGACATGCATGACAACATTATTTGAATTTATCATTTACACCATCTTGAATAATTGATTGAATAATACATATACATGTACATTGTTAAATTTTTTCCAGAAATACTGGACCTCCATTATTTTGTTGATACTAGCTGTGCATATGTATGAAGTTCACTCATTTAGATTGATTGGTTGTTGTTTTTATGCTTCACTGAAATGTAATTTCAGTTTTATAACAGTTTGCACGGTTACATGCAAGGGTCTTTGCTCCTTAGAAAACCCACTGACTGAGTCACCCCCCCCCCCCCCCCCCCCCCCCCACACACACACGCGCACACACCAGCGCACACCCTCAGTGAAAACCCACTCTGACTGAGTCACCCAGACTTGTGTCCCCGTCAATGAAAACCCACTCTGACTGAGCTGCCCAGACTTGTGTCCCGCTCAGTGAAAACCCACTCTGACTGAGCTGCCCAGACTTGTGTCCCGCTCAGTGAAAGCCCACTCTGACTGAGCTACCCAGACTGGTGTACCCGCTCAGTGAAAACCCACTCTGACTGAGCTGCCCAGACTTGTGTCCCGCTCAGTGAAAACCCACTCTGACTGAGCTACCCAGACTGGTGTCTCCGTCAGTGAAAACCCACTCTGACTGAGCTACCCAGACTGGTGTCTCCGTCTGTGAAAACCCACTCTGACTGAGCTACCCAGACTTGTGTCTCTGTCAGTGAAAACCCCCTCTGACTGAGCTACCCAGACTTGTGTCTCCCTCAGTGAAAACCCACTCTGACTGAGCCACCAGACTTGTGTCTCTGTCAGTGAAAACCCACTCTGACTGAGCCACCCAGACTCGTGTCCCCGTCAGTGAAAACCCACTCTGACTGAGCTACCCAGACTCGTGTCCACGTCAGTGAAAACCCACTCTGACTGAGCCACCCAGACTCCTGTCTCCGTCAGTGAAAACCCACTCTGACTGAGCTACCCAGACTCCTGTCCCCGTCAGTGAAAACCCACTCTGACTGAGTCACCCAGACATGTGTCCCCGTCAGTGAAACCCACTCTGACTGAGCCACCCAGACATGTATCGCCGTCAGTGAAAACCTACTCTGACTGAGCCACCCAGACTCCTGTCTCCGTCAGTGAAAACCCACTCTGACTGAGCCCCCCAGACTGGTGTCTCCGTCAGTGAAAACCCACTCTGACTGAGCCACACAGACTCGTACTTGAGAGGAAAACTCATGATTGTTTATGATGGTATATGTGTGGCTTATAACAGTTTTGCACAAGCTACATGTACATATGTCTGGTTTTTAACTGTTTTGCACAAGGTATATGTGTGGCCTTTTACATGCTTTATATGCTTTTCCTTTATCTAATTACTATTCCAGTCTCTATAGTAAACAGTTTAAAACATGGATTCTACTACATGTACCAAAATTCTTTCTACTTTCTTTGTGTGAACAATTTAGTAACAGTATAGTAAGTAAACAGCTGGTCTTTCATCTATAATTGGATTTCCCTAGTAACTTTACCTGGCCATTGTGGAACAGGTGGTTTTAGCATAATTCTGAGGATTTATATTGATTTTTTTTCTAATCTAATGTCAAAAATTTTTTTTACTTTATATTGTACTCTTTAAAGCCTTTGCATTTGTCAAACTTTGTGTAGCATACTGTGTAGCAATATAGTACTTCAAGTGGCATAAGCTGCCAAATATAGAGAACATGTATGTTTTTACACACAAGAAAACCCTCAAATTGAACCTCTACATCCTGACTGTTTGCATATTATCCATTGTTTTCAAACATCTTGGGGGTTTGTACAGGTTACTGGCTTTAACGATACTTTTTATTTCAATGTCAATCCTAAAGGACCTGGCAATGCCCCCATATAAGTGAAAATAATCTTGAGTGTGGCGTAAAACATCAACCAATCAATCAATCCTAAAGGTACCCAAATGGTCAACTTCTCTCTTGACAAACAGAATTTTTGACAAATGGTTCTTCTGAGAGCCTTGTTCTGGCACAATCGTATTTTTGAAAATAAAGTCACACTAGGATTCGGGGCAGTATTAAAAATGATGCCTTTGGCTTGAAAAATATGTGAGATATAGTAGGAGAATAGTCTATGGTAGACTAAGAGCTGCAGCGTGGGGGTGAGTGTGGTACTGTACTAAGGTTGGTAATTATTTAAAAAATACATTGTGTTGTATATCTTTATCATTTGACAATATTTTCAGGTTTGATCAATATTGGTAATTTTTTTTCATTTCAGACACTATCAATGATATGCCTAATCAGCCTAACAACATCAGGGTCGGGGAAGTACGAGAGTTATCTCCTCTTACCACTAAGCTGGCATTTCCGTGTCATGGTGTTTGTATTAGTGATGACCATATTGACCAGTCTTATGATGCTGATGATATATACCACTGGTCTCTATTCATCATTCCCACTTAACTGGCCACTTCTGGTAAGTTTAAAGGAGAAGAAAACTAAAAATACTTCATGGTTCAGAAGAAGTGCGTTTGTTTTCCTTTCCTACAGTACCAAACACTGGTATTTTTTGCAATTTTTTCACGGGCCATGATAAAGTTTATGAAATATTGTATTATAACTTACCAGGAACTGATCCAGGGAAAATTTGGGCATACCATTTCGGTTCAAAATGTTCCAACAATAAGACAAAAATAACATCTCTGGCCCAAAATTCAACATTAAATGCTATTTTGACATTAAAATCTGTTGGTTTTAAAAATTTGGGCGGATTTTTTGCTTGTGAGTTTGGGCGCCCATACCTGTATACAGGTATCAAAATGTTTCTGGATCAGTCTATGCTTACATACACAAAACAAATCGGTCAACTTTCAAAAAGCTTCCATTTAATCCCAGGTTAATTTCTCTCTCTTCAAAGTATTCCTATCTGCAGAGAATTGCTTGAAGGTTTCTCGAAACTGCATTGAATACAAAGGAAGCTTTGACGTAAAAAAAAAATCTGGAAATTATGTGTTTGGTACAGTTGGTAAACATTAGCTCTTCTTTTGAACCCTAAAGTGAATTTTTCTTTTCTCCCCCTTTTTCCAAAATAGTCACACTGGCACATTAACATGAATGGTATTGTTTACCAGAAAAGCTATTTAGACAAGTTTCTATACTTATATGTATTGGTACATATAAGTCAAACTTGACCTCTAAATATTAGAAGTTGTTGAGCATCACTTCAGTACATTGTACTTGTTTTATACCCAAGTTGGTTTCATACCAATTTATTGTTTGATTGATTGGTGTTTTACATTGCACTCAAGATCGTTTCACTTATAAGTCTTCACCGACAAGTCTTCCATCTATGGGTCAAGGGTTCAACCCCCATTCAGAACAAAAAAATTGAAATATTTCCGAGTGGGTTTTTAACTTTTTCGCTCGTGTCACCATTGTGGGAGGGTTGCCAGGTACCTACCATAGTAAATCTTTCAATGGCATTTGACCACATCCATCAATCAATCAATCTATTTTTGGGTGTCTTTCAATGTTTCTTGGGATATTACAGGATGTAGTATTATATGGGATCTTCACATTCCTATACCTAGTGGGGTCGTCGTTAGTGGCAAGTGCGTTTGACTTTTATCAGAAGATGGGTACAGATGTTCCAGAGGAGACGATAAGACGTCTTGTCCTGTCGGTCGTAAGTATAAACCCCTGGACCCTGCTTCACAAAGCGGCGTAGCGTAAGTTTTCTCGAACTGCCATAGCAACCCATACTGTATAGATAAGTTAGTAGGAAAGTTGCGCAAAAAATACATCTACGCCGCTTTGTGAAACAGGGTCCAGATGTATTTCAACAAATCATAATCATGCCCCACAACCAGTCAGTATAGGCCTATGATGCAAATGCTCACATTTAACCAGTATCTTCACAGCTCTCCATCAACTGCAGGATGTGGATATCTTTCCAAACCAAGACTTACTTCAGGGTTATTCATTTATTTTAAAGAGGAAATCATAGAAAAATTAATATGATTAAAGGTATATTTTTCAATGCATAACTACTTCAAAGTCTACTAGCTAGCACAAAATCACTATACTTTAAAGTGGCATGAGCTGCCAAAATTCACACTTTTTTCATAATTTCTGATCGTCACGCCAGTAATAGGCTTTGAAGGCCAGCGAAAAACTAAATGATTAGCGTTGGAATGAGGAAAATCGATACAGTATGTGGCCTATACGAACCGGAATAGTGTTCGAAAAGTAAACAAAATATAAATAACCGGGACGACCATTCATCAATTTTTAAGACAAAGTTAGTTCAAAACAATACTTTATCGTACATACTCAAGACCAGAAGCACTAAAGAGCTCCTGAATTAAACCTCTGGAGAAAAATAGCCGATAATTTCAACATTCTGTTTCAATGTCAAAATATCAACAATTTGGCAGCTCATGCCACTTTAACGTAGATGCGTGTAACTAAAGAGCAGCTTATATGTAACTGTGATCTTGAAACTTTGGATTAATTTATTGATCTTTTACACCACTCTCAAAATTATTCACTTATATGGCCATGTTGTCAGGTTTAGTGGGGGAGAAAATCCGGTATCTTTGCCCATAGGTAACCAACCCCTGGCAAGTCTTTCTCTTAGGGTAAAAACTTTGGAGGTAAGATTATACATGATTATGATTAGGTTTAATGCTAAAGTTTTGACTAAAGGGGCGTTTAATGGTTTACATTCACTCAAGGATCTAGAAAAGCTTTTCAGCACATTTGAGATTATACATCCCAAGCTTCACTCACATTTTGGTTTCACATTGTTAACCACTCTAAAAATTGCTTGTCTTTTTTCTTCTAGGTGGTAGGGTACATGGCTATGTTTGTTTATATGGCCACAGCTATCCATGGTTACAAGAAATGGAAATGGTTGGAGCTGCACCAGTTTAGGAGAAAACGGCTGATAGAAGCTGATGAAATCGCTTAAAGAAAACAACATATTGTTCAGAAACTTCCAACTATACCCAACATGACTTAGGGAATGAAGTCTAAACCAGAGTATTTCCCCAGAACTATTCCCAGGACACCTAAATCGTGAGAGCCCCATTCTCAGTGGTTTTTCACCTGGCGCCCTATATGGAAGATTTACAAGGGGTTTGCTCCAGGCAAAGTATGTGGTTTCCCCTGGGCAAAAGCTTGGTTTCCTCCCACGCTTAACCTGGCAAAGTTGACAAATAAGTGAAATAAACTGGAGAAAAGCGTAAAACTTGAATATATTAATCAACCAAGAGCCTTTGTCAGTATCTGATATAGTGATACCCTAGTCCCATGAATTGGCCACTCTCAGTATGTGATATACCCACACTGAAACCTTAGTCCCATGAATCGGCCACTCTCAGTTTACTGAAACCTTAGTCCCATGAATCGGCCACTCTCAGTTTACTGAAACTCTAGTCCCATGAATCGGCCACTCTCAGTATACTGAATCTCTAGTCCGCTCTTGAGTATCTGATATACGGAATCTCTAGTCCCAAGAACCGCTCTCGAGTATCTGATATACTGAATCTCTAGTCCCAAGAACCACTCTCAGTATCTGATATACTGAATCTCTAGTCCCAAGAACCGCTCTCGAGTATCTGATATACTGAATCTCTAGTCCTAAGAACCACCCTTGAGTATCTGATATACTGAATCTCTAGTCCCAAGAACCTCTTTGAGTATCTGATATACTGAATCTCTAGTCCCAAGAACCACCCTTGAGTATCTGATATACTAAATCTCTAGTCCCAAGAACCGCTTTGAGTATCTGATATACTAAATCTCTAGTCCCAAGAACCGCTTTGAGTATCTGATATACTGAATCTCTAGTCCTAAGAACCGCTTTGAGTATCTGATATACTGAATCTCTAGTCCCAATAACCACTCTCAGTATCTGATATACTGAATCTCTAGTCCCAAGAACCACTGAAAAGTGTCATACATGTAGTTCAACCATTATACGAGATAAACAAAAAACATGTATCTGATATACTAAATCTCTAGTCTCAAGAACCGCTTTGAGTATCTGATATACTAAATCTCTAGTCCCAAGAACCGCTCTCGAGTATCTCATATACTAAATCTCTAGTCTCAAGAACCGCTTTGAGTATCTGATATACTAAATCTCTAGTCCCAAGAACCGCTTTGAGTATCTGATATACTGAATCTCTAGTCCCAATAACCCCTCTCAGTATCTCATATACTAAATCTAGTCCCAAGAACCGCTTTGAGTATCTGATATACTGAATCTCTAGTCCCAATAACCCATCTCAGTATCTCATATACTAAATCTAGTCCCAAGAACCGCTTTGAGTATCTGATATACTAAATCTCTAGTCCCAAGAACCGCTCTCAAGTATCTCATATACTGAATCTCTAGTCCCAAGAACCACCCTTGAGTATCTGATATACTGAATCTCTA
This sequence comes from Lepidochitona cinerea, assembly GCA_963971465.1. Lineage (NCBI taxonomy): Eukaryota > Metazoa > Mollusca > Polyplacophora > Chitonida > Tonicellidae > Lepidochitona > Lepidochitona cinerea. The sequence continues at coordinate 37,466,466 of OZ020555.1, read as the reverse complement.
GTCCCAAGAACCACTATCAGTATCTGAGATACTGAATATCTAGTCCCAAGAACCGCTCTCGAGTATTTGATATACTGAATCTCTAGTCCCAAGAACCACTCTCAGTATCTGAGATACTGAATTTCTAGTCCCAAAACCATCCTCAGTATCTGATTTACTGAAATCCTAGTCCCAGAACCACTCAATATCTTAGTTTTTGACTCTTTGTTGATTTTTACACTAAATTCCAAGTAGCAAACAGCTGTTGTTGACTACCCAGTGAATTCTAACCTAGTTATATGTAGTCATGTAAACCTCGTCACTGCATGCCTAATTGTCATAGTTAATCCATTATACGAGAAAAACAAAAAACATGATTTAGAAATTAAAATTACCCATACTAAATATGTCTCATTAACCCTTCAGTTGCGTCAGTGACAGTTTTGAAGATATTTTCAGAAGGTGAATGTGTTATGGTGAATTTCACAACATGTTTTTCCCATTCTAAAGATCAGTACACATGTATGTGTTTTGTACACTTGTTATTTTTTTATGGATATTTTCTTCGCTGTATCTCGAGTCTCAAAGGTAATGTTAATATTTGATCAATTAAATGTCTTGTCTCAAATATATTTAGTATTTACCATAGACAATATAGAACAATAGACTCATAGAGCATGTGAACAAATGCCGCCATATTTAAGGTAACCTTCAGTGTAGTAATAAATACCAAGCTATTAAAAAACACTATATGAATGTCATTTTTTTCTTGTTATCAAGTCATCATACCTATATACCACAATCATTCAATCCTGTTTTATACAAAGCAGTATTTCACTTAGTCCGGGTTTCTGACTCCAAAATGACTTTTTTTTGTACTGACGGTCGTATCTAAAATACGGCTGTCAGAATAAAAAAAATTAGTAATTTTGGAATTAGAAACCCGGACTATATTACACTCAGCGTCGGAACCCACAATTAAAACTTATGCTCACTGGCAAGCTTGTTGAGAATTTAACCCTGGGCATCCGTGAATGTATTACACTGCATGAATACATTTGGATTGTCTAGTCAAATACAATACTTTTGTTGTTTATTCCATGCTCATCTGAAATCGCAAAGGAAAATTTATTTCATTAAAAAGATGATTTAATTTGCCTAAAATGATTAACATATTTTTCTATAGATTTTTCCATTCTTTTGTTCCTTGCTGTTTAACTCTTGTTATCATATTTTTGTTAATTGTTAGAAAATGGAATCTTGCCCCTAGATTATATACTTTTTATTTGACTCGAATTTTATATTCTACTTTATGCCTTTAATCTTTATATTTAAGATTATTTTTGTTTTACTATTTTTAGTATATATACGGTATATTAGATTTTATTTGTGCTTTGGAGAATATAGTTATAAGATATATTATTTTACTCAAACTAAGAACAAAAACATATTTTCTATAATTGTTGAATATGATGACAAATTTATGTACACATTTTAATTGTTAAACGATTGTTATTAAAGTATCCTGTTGTTTACTATATCCTTAATTAATTTACAGTTTACAGTCACATGGGCTGCCAAAATTCTCTGGTTTTGATCCTTTTCAGCTGTTGTTCAAGTACATTCAAACACTAAATGATCCTTTTTAATCCCCACTAAAACTGGCAATGCTGCCATATAAGTGAAATAATCTTCAGTGTGGCGTAAAACATCAATCAATCAATCAATCTATAATACTATTGCGACCTATAAGTGCTTTGAACAGGTGATAATTTCCTGATGTTGGTTTTGCAAAACAAAATCAAAATTTTTGCAGCTCATGTCACTTAGATATAAAAAGTTTATATTACATTAAATGCAATATGGATATTGAATAAATATTTCTGTTTGTATTGGGGAACACAGAGGCTCATTTAGCAGAATTGTTATGTGCTCAATACAACTCTTTGATCGACGAATTTCAGGTTCCATTTATACTGAGTTTCAACAGATTTAAAAGAAAATCCACACTGGCTTTTACATTCAACCAACTTGTGTGGGATAGTTGTTAGATTAAAGTGTCATAATCTCTGATCGTCACGACATTAGGAGGCTTTGAAGGCCATCGAAAAACTAAATGATTGGCGTTGGAATGAGGAAAATCCATACAGTATGTGGCCTGTACGAACCGAAAATGTGTTTGAAAGGTAAACAAAATATAAATAACCGGGACGACCATTCATTCATTCTAAGCCAAAGTTAGTTCAAAACAATACTTTATCGTACATTTTCGAGACTAGATGCACTAGAAAGCTTCTGAATTATATGTCTTGAGAAAAATAGCCAATAATTTAACATTCTGTTTTAACGTCAAAATATCAACATTTTGGCAGCTCATGCCACTTTAAAGTTGACTGTGTGCAGATTTTGATCTTAGGTAATCAAAGATCATTTTGAATTATTTTCAGCTGGAATATATGTAAAAGGCAGTTTGCTCAGAAAATGCTTAAAATGTTTATAAATATTTAAGATAGAAATTATAAATCAGGATAATTTAACAAGATCGCTGCTCAAATATATTTTTATTTTGAAGAGAAGGGTAACTCCTCAAGATTGTTTGGCAATCTTTACTCAATGCATTATCTCAATATATGTAACGCTGATTTACTATGGAAACTGATAAAAAATCGGCATCTTCAATTGATCTCTTCGTCAGCGCCACGTTTCGGCCAAAGGCTCCAAAAAGGTGAGACAAACCCAGAGTGTTGGCATTGAGACGTTACAAATATCATGACGTCACAGACCTATTTTGCTGAGTGTGTCAAACCAGTGAACTATACGAGTGGAATGGAGGTCACGTGGTATTTGATTAGCCTTGAATGCCGCCATTACTAGGAGATGGTGCAATAACGATCCAGATATGTTATGCACGCGCGCTTCAACAATATGGCGGCACAGTTTACAAAGTCCGAACCAAACCAGCCAATGAGACGTGTCCATTCCGCACATAAAGTTCATTGTGTCTAACCGTTTTGAACGTTTGAACCGGACATGTGGCACTGGCAGAGATGTCAAAGGGTATCACAGTATATATATATATATATTCAAACATTTTGTAGCATTTGAAATGTATTTTCAAGTGATTTTATTGTGGAAAAAAAATGTTTAACGCTTATTTTTGTGAAAGAAGATTTCTTAATTTTCATCTTTATTTGATTTGCCTTTACAGTGTGCTCAGCAGACTATATATAGAATCTTTGTAAAAATGTTATGCTTTAATGGTTTAATGGAAATGTTTCCAAAAATTATTTAAATGTAAAATATGAAGGTCTATTAATTTAGTGAATTAATTGAAAATATATTAATGATTTGAGATGATAGATAATATTGATACTGCATACATATGGTCTGAAAATATTGGATATTTTATTTGTTATAAATTGTGCAGCCTACAGATGTGACGTTTTCTAAAATGATTTTACGCCGTGCTCAAGATTATTTCACTTATATGATGACTTTGCCAGTTTTATTGTGGGAGGAAACCGGGCTCTATGCCCGGAGGAAACCCACGACCTTCTGCTGGTAACTGGCAACCATCCCACATAGGTCGTTCGAGTGAAAACCCAGTCAGAAAATTTTCCAATTTTTGGACTAAGTGGGATTCGAACCCGCGACCCATTGGTGGAAGGCTGTTCGGATTGAGCGTCCAACGCTCTACCTACTGAGCCACGGAGGCCCCGTAAAATAATATTGAAGATGGTTTTTGGTACATTGTGAACAGGTCACATGACTGCAATGTACACTGGGAAAATAAGAAACAGACGGACACTGTCTATTTTGTAGTTAACGATGATTTTAAGTGTATAAGCTAGTTCTTAATTTACCCCCCAAAAAATGTTAAAATGTTTTAGAAAATAAGTTATTTAAAATTAAGATTTCATCAATAAATATACAAAATGTCTTCCAATTGTATGCTGGATACTTTGCCAAATAGCATTAACCATTTCTGTGGTAAAAATTACTTAGTTCACATTCTTATATTTGCTCGTAGAAAATTATATTAAAGGAAGGACATTAAACTTTGTTTTGTACATGTGGATATTTTGAAATTCAATAATTTTTTTTACTTTCTGTGGTATTCTATTAACCAGTGAGTGGGACATACTGTGAACAATTATGGGGGAGGAGGGCAAGAGGAAATATAAACCACACATGCATGCTACATGCAAATGAATTTTATATACAGGGCATTACGCAGGACTTTAAGGAAAAGTTTTTGTTTTTTTTTTAGTTTTATTGTGATCTCTTTGATCACGTCGATAAGGCATGTGTTTGTACAGGTAGGTGTTACATCTAAGTGGAATATGAGAATTATCTTTCCAATTCTTCAGTTTTAAGCCATTTTCAATTTTCAGATCTGAATCTTGCAGTCATTTATTTTGTAATGTTAATGATTAAAACATAGTATTTGTCAATTGAGGTCTGTTTCACTCTTTTGGTCTGTTGCTGATTTTCGCAAAAAATTCAATATAGGCCTAGTTCAATTTTACCAAACTTGTGGTTATATTAGTTGGTATATGTAATATCACCATAAGTTCATCCTCGGATACCCAGGGTTAAATTCTCAGCAAGCTCACCTTTTACGGATACCCAGGGTTAAATTCTCAACAAGCTCACCTTTTACCCCTGGGCCAACTGCAAATAAAAGCTTCGTTTTCTGGGAATGCCCATTTACTGTCGGACCAATCAAAAGTTCTCTTATAAACGTTTTAACTCTTCAGTTTGGAGACACATTTATCGAATTGAAGTATAAACCGAGAAGTCGTCCATCTTTGTTTTGAACACTGCATAGATGCTTACGTAACGCGGATTCTAATTGGTGAAATTTCCGCCACAGTTTTGTGGCGGGACCAAACAAAGCCAACATGCATATTAAATTAGAAACGACGGATTTGCTTCCACTTATCCCACGGGTAAAGTGAGCGTGAGCGTAAGTTTTAATCGTGGGTTCCGACGTCATAAGTTCTGTAAAATTGAACTAAGTATAGGCCCTACTTCTAATTCAGCAATATTCAATATCTATACCTTGTTATTCATGACCCTAGCATGCAAATATAACAAGATCCACCGACACCCTCGATGTAAAACATACAGTATGTAGATATAGACGAGACAAACTTCCATTTAGTTTTCTTGTATATTATGGTAGCGAAAGTGGTCCACTGGATGCCTCGAAAGTATTTTTAGTCATCATGTTTTACAATTCGATACAATGTATTCATCTGCAACAATTCTTGGAAAATGTACCGTATATGTTGCAACAATGTAGACCTAAACATTAGTTTTGTCAACTAACTTGCCACCAGAGTTTACAAATAAAATGATGAGTGAACAATGTTTCTATAGATTTGCAATGTTCCAATATTCTGCCTTCGGAAAAGTCCTCTATGATTGGAGGGCGGTATAAAACAGAAGTAAATTGTCACAAACTTAATATGTATATATAAAATGTCTGTACACTTAGGTAAATAGTGATCGAGCTAGGTTTGTCACTAACAACATTTATGTGTAATTACAGCTTTGTCTCCATGCAGTTTTGTTCAGGTCGGAGAATCGGTGGTTGGTTTTCTGAATTTGGTGTCGTGTTACATGACTGACTGTACCTTTTATGCAGATAGCCAGAGCTGTGGTAACTGGTTATGCTAATGTTTTGTTTTGTTTTTTTATTGAGTAAAATGACATTGTTCTGTATGCGTGGATGGGTGACGTGTGCAAGTGGTTGACCATATAAATGGAGTGTTCGCGAAGTGACTTTACCACACTTGTAAGTTGTCCGTTCAGCCAGACGGATCGTCTGACTTTTGGGTGAATAGTTCCCCAGGGATTGGGGTCGCTGGTCCATGATAGGAAAATTGGTGGGCAGTGGTGTGTAAAGAGGCAGTTAAGGTGGCTCAGAAACGAACGGGCTACGGCACCTGTACCGTGTTACTCGAGACGTGAAAAGGGTGACGGTGACTGGAGAGGTGGGAGGTTATAACTGTGCTCTGTGAATGAGACCAATCGGGATTTGCTACATGCTGGCTGAACTGTTTGTACATGTACTTTGTTTTTTCTCCTCCTACCTGGACATTTCATTTGTGGCCGTGATCTGTAGCTGGTGTTTACTAGGAGAACGGTTTTGTCGTCAACGCGTTTAAAGTGTGTGCGTGTGTGCGTGTGTGTGGTCTGTGTGTTAGGGGATGGGATTTTTTTTTCTGGTTTATTTGTTTTTAATATGTAATTGTACTATTGTATCTTGTTAGGGTTTGTTGAAATGTTGGCATTGTTCTTTTTGCTGTATTGGTTTTTGTTTAAGTAAATTTGTAATCGCAAATCAATTGTTTCTTTTTGTTGCGTTTATCATATTCAATGACCCGCCTAGATTTAACTTGTGACATATGGGGGCTTGTCCATCATGAATATTGAAATTTGATAACCTATTTTTTGTTTTATTTATATCTGTATGTAGTAACTTCTGATTGTTTGTTGACAGGCGGAGATCTGCTGGAGGTCAGTGGGTATACTATGGTTGAGAATTGAGCAGTGGGCAATGCGGTTGTCAATGATGAGGTATGTTGTGAATGTATTAATAACGATTTGCCCTGACTTGCCTTTTCTTGATATTTTTCACGGTGCAGCATAGACATACTTGGGTTAAAGGTTAAGATATACATCAGTATGGAGCAATTGGTAGATTTAGGTATTAAGCTGGGTTACGAAGGGAAAGATTTGCAATCTTGGGTCAAAGAGCAACAAGATAGAGATAGGGAAGAAAGGCGCGAGTTGAGAGAAAAAGAAAAATTAGAAAAGGAAATAATTGAGCTTGAACGTCAGAGTGAGATAGAAAAGCTTAAAGACCTTATGAATTGAAAAAAGCAAACCTTTGTTCTCCCCAAATAACATAAGTATATATTATGAAAAATTATTCTGACACATTTCCCACCCCAAAAAATATTTAATTTATCTTTAATTTTGAGTGATAAACCTGCATCAAAAATGCGAACTTTTCTGCTTCACGATTTGTGTTTGTATGACGTCATAGTGATGACCGAATATGGCGGGAAGTTAAATCATTGCGGTTTACAGATAGCTGTTGCTGGGTACCACGATGTCGTGTGGTTGATATTGCGTTGAAACGGGGACACAATATGCATCAGGCATTAAAAAGGGCAATTCACCGATGGAATAATTATGCAAGGACATGGATTTCATTTGTGTGCAGACTCCTGTGTGATTGTGTACCCTCTCGTTCTTCCTCGAGTCTCGCCTGCACTCAGTCAGTCTCACTCGGTATCTTCGGGGACGATTGGTTTCAGTCTCAGATCTCAATGACATAAGAAATTTGCGGCAGTAGGAAGCTGTTGCCAACAACAGTCCCCACAATAGATGCTAAATATCGGCAGTTTTGTGAATTGTGAATCAACATAACCGGAGACAAGTAAGTTCAACTTTCGTTCAAACTTTTAACAACAACAACAACCAGCGCCTAACGCCAAACAGTTAAAGAGCGACGTGACAGAACATTTTGACATTTGATGTGTAACTCTAAGTTTTGATGTGCAGCCCAAGTTCAACAAGATATACGGTCTATACCTCTGTATTTGTGTTCAGATTTCTACTGCCAGACTTCAAAAAATATAAAAAAAATAAGATTATTTTACTCTTTGTCATTCACTCATTGTCAAATTCTTGTAAGCTGGACTACTAGTACTACTACTAACTAGTACTACTAAGTAATGGTACTTCGTAACAACAGTTCCTGTAAAAAACTGAAATCTGGTTGCTGTACTGGGTGTCAATGTTCATAAGGTTCCTGGCTATGATAAATAATGATTAACCTCATCATATGGGATTGTGATATTCACTGCTAGCTAGAACTACATGTAGTAGAAGTAAATGTCTAGTCATATGTGATGTAAAATAAGGAGGAGCATCAGAATATATTGAGGGAGGAGGGTTCCTTTCGCAAATTCAGCAATATTAAATGTCTACATTTACCGCTGTGTGTATTTATTTATTTATTTATCGGTTGGTCATGACAAACTCTTTGATCTGACGGAGTTCTTATTGGCTCGCAATTAGCATTACTGTTCTGAAATAGTATTATACGAATCTTATGTTTTGTTTGCTATTTAGGTAACTTGGGACAGGGGCCAGATCATTTATATTTTGTTTTGTTTATATTTTGTTACATAGATTGTCATTTGGTGGTAATGATTATCATAATATTTATTTTGTAGGTTTTTGAGCACTACTTCAAATGTGGAAGGGCACTTCGGGGAAGTAAAAGTGGTGACAATATTAACCTGAACAGTTGCATCTGTGTTGCCACCCTGGACTCATTGTTCATGTTTTAAAAGTCACGTGTCAACTGTGTTGAAATGCACCAAATACAGTCAGAACTTCAATAGCCAACATTTGTATTTTTGTGGCTATGGTGATCCAGCTTTTTAATTTCTTTTTTCTGCAAGTCAAAATGGATCAATAGACACTGTGACACAAGTCTATTTTAAGAGACACAGAGTGAGATAACTTTTTATTTACGGTAAATACTTGTTGGGAAATATCCTGCTTCTCTGTGGTATTCTTGCATACGTTCGATCAGTAAAGCCCTGCTCCTTTTTTACACACAGGAGTGTAAAATGTCACCAAGGGCAAACTTCAACGACTAACAGATATTTATTTCATGGCTTCTCAATTACCGGTACTGAGAAAACACAGCACAGCACACTCAAAGAGCAACGCAGAGGTCATTGTGTGAGAAGGCACATGGTTTGGCGATTGGTGGTTTACTTCCATGGGACACTAATTTGAAACAAAATGACCATATAACTAAGCCTTTTTCAACGCCTTTAGTTTATTGTATAATAACTCGTTAAAGTACCCACATCTCCAACACATAAAGACAAATTTACTGACTGCATTGCCAGTAGATCTTCTTAAGTGGAACATTTAAACCTTTGAAGTTGAACCCAATAAATCAACATCATATTTAAACATGTTATTCTTCTCTTTAAGTGGCATTTAGGAGTTGATCATAATATAAGAAATGAACACAGTTTTTATGGGTTACAACTCCTGGATTTTTATTGTACACAATGTTTCGATGTAGAAACTAACATCGTTATCAAGTGAATGTGAAGTCACCATACCTTATATTGGCAAAACAAGTCATCATATAGCCAGGTTACTTAAATCACAACTTAGTATAGACACCATATTTAGCACAAATACTAAACTGAAAACCCTTCTCAAAGCTAACGGGAAAAAGCAGCCATCCAGCCATGCAGAGCCAAAAGGCACAATTTACCAAATCCAGTGCAGTTGCAAAGAAACATATATAGGTGAAACAGGCAGACCCCTAAATATCAGAGTCAAAGAACATATGGCATCAGTTAAAAAGATAGACGGAAAATCAGCCATATCTGACCACATCGCAGCCCACCCCAACCACAGAATCAAAGGGCAAGAAATTAAAGCCATCGAAATCAACAAAACAAATTGGAAAGAAAGGAAATTCCTAGAAGCTGTACACATCAAAAATAACAAGCCAGCAATGAATAGAGATCAGGGCTTCATGATCCCGTCTGCATATGACTGTATCCTCCATCAAAGTTAACCAGCATGAGACTGTTAATCCTAACTAAGCCAGCAGAGCCATTGATTGTTGATCCCCCCTCCCCTGTTAGGCCATTTGATGAATTTAAACCCTTTAAGGAAATTTTAGTATTTAAATGTTTGTCCTTGTCTGTTTTTTCACATTCACTTGATAACGATGTTAGTTTCTACATCGAAACGTTGTGTACAATAAAAATCCAGGAGTTGTAACCCATAAAAACTGTGTTCATTTCTCATGTTATTCTTGTGTAAATAAAATTTACTTATCCTTTATTATGTTTTGTTTCAAAGTTATCATGTAAGAAAACATAATCATTTACCCATGACCTGCTTTCCTGCTTAACTACTAGTACCTAGAGTAAGTGGACCAACTTGTTATAGTACAACTGGGTATATCAGAGCCAGGTAATCCTTGTGCGAGTCCCAATGTTGACCAAACTTTACTTCTCTTGTATATGCTCTTATTTAGACATGCCGATTCAATGGTAATAATTAAACCTCATCCACTTCATGAATAAAATGTTAAAGTGACATGAGCTGCCAAAATTTGCAGTTTTTTCATAACTTCTGATCGCCACGACAGGAAGAGGCTTTGAAGGCTATCGAAAAACTAAATGATTGGCGTTAGAATGAGGAAAATCCATACAGTATGTGGCCTGTATGCATCGAAAACGTGTTCAAAAGTAAACAAAATTTAAATAACCGGGACGACCATTCATTCATTCTAAGCCAAAGTTAGTTCAAAACAGTACTTTAGCGTACATTTCCGAGACTATAAGCATTCAAAAGCTATCTGAATTATACGTCTTGAGAAAAATAGCCAATAATTTCAGCATTCTGTTTTAACGTCAAAATATCAACATTTTGGCAGCTCATGCCCCTTTAAGCTTTAGGCTCTTCGATAATTATGATATAATAAATTCGTAATTAAATTGTTCAGACTTCTCTATTTGGCCTAAGGCTGATACATGGTGTCTACCGGACGCGTTTTTCACGGCTATGGCCTTAAAAAGTATGATACACACAATCGACCACATATTAGCCTGTGCAACCGCTCAAACATTTTACATATATGGTAAATAGTTGGTGTAACTGTTGCTACATTCCTGATCAAATTGCTCTTAAAATCCTATCCGTATAATAATCATTCTTCTTAGTGTGAGCAATTGAAGCAAGCAGGCATACTTTTTTTTCTTCAAAATAATAGATTGTTTGGGCCTTAATGGATTATGTAGCTCTTAACAAATACAAAAGGTTAAATCTTAGATTGATTGATATTTTTCGCAGGACTCTAGATTATTTCACATATATGTCAACGTTGCCAGGTTTATTGGGGAGAGGAAACCGCCGACCTTTAGCAATTAACAAGCACCTTGGCAACTATACATAGGGCGATCGAGTTAAAAAAAAACCCACTCAGAAATTTGTCTTACGTTTTTTCTTTGAACTGAGTTGGATTCAAACATTCGAGCGCTTTATATCATCTAAGATTCTACAAGCCACTCACCCAGTTAAACGGGTCCAAACCCCTCTGAAGTGAATAACATTACATTTAGATAGTACGGACATGTCAATGTCAGTGTACCATGGTTGATTGAGACAAATGCCATGACATTTTAGTCAAGAAAATTTTCCTGGTGCACGTGTGTTTTAGTGTTCATAAATATATACAACAGCCATGGCAGTAAATAGTACCATAGTTCTAAAAGTAATGAAGCAAAAAAGAAAGCATCGGTACTAATTAATTTATTTCCAGTGCACTTGCCAAACATAATAAGCGTTGTTGTTGTTACGCTGTAACTAGTGTAAGCGTGGCTTATCGTAAAAATGACAGTTGTAAACATGTATTTACTAGTAAGATTTTTTAATGACAACGGACTCTCTGTAATTTCGAAGATTTGAAGGCTTAACCCCACTAATATCCCTAATAAAACCGTTCGTCAGATATACGCTACGGGACTCTCAGCATCGAAACGGCATTCCGAAATTCGGACACGCTTGTTACGAGCTTCCAGAACGGCTGGGTTTCCACCGTCGCTGTTTATCACCAGTTGCTCCATACGGTCTGCTCATCTCCACTATCTTTCGCTAACATTTCGAAGTCGTACAGGTTGTAAATATCGGTCGTTTCTCCCCCCGTATCCTCCAATTCTTCTAACCACAAATCGGTAGATTTAATACTGACAGCCATGTTATAGGCTGTCAATGCTCTGTTTGGTCATCACTATGACGTCATCGCTACAGCGATGGCCGAGGGTTTTGTTCGCACAATTTACGGCTGCACAAGCATTTTCCAGACGCAAATACTCGGAAACAGAGCTGACGACCACCAATGAAAAAAAGTTTTACAATTGCTGAACATCCAGACTTTTGAACCATAGTTAAATTATCTATATCCTCAGTTATGTTTCATAAGTACTTTAAGATTGAAAAGGAGCATGAGGAAAAAATGAGGGAGTTAGAGTTGAACCTGTCGGTGAATGAACAGCATACCGAACACAATTTTAGTAGCAGTGCACGTGGTGGTATTGCAAGGTTACCAAAATTGCCATGCTTTGTAGATGGTAAGGATGATTTAGATGCATACTTAGAGCGTTTTGAGCGATTTGCTGGGGCTAGAGAATGGGATCGTGACCATTGGGCGTCGTATTTAAGTGCTCTCTTATCGGGAAAAGCGTTAGAAGTTTATGCTAGATTGTCTCCCTTTGAGGCGGATGATTACAAATTATTGAAGCAAGCTCTGTTGAAACGGTATGAATTAACGGAAGAAGGTTTTAGAAGGAAGTTAAGAGAAAGTAAATCTGAAGTTGGCGAAAGTCCGAATCAATTTGTATGTAGGTTGGGGCGGTATTTGTCGCGATGGGTTGCTTTGTCAGAGACTGAATTTAGTTTTGAGGGTCTTTCAAACTTGATTATTACGGAACAGTTTATACAATCTTGTCCTAAAGATGTTGCCGTTTTTGTGCGTGAACGTAAATTTGAAAGCCTGGAAAAAATGGCTAATGCGGTTGAAGATTTTTTGGAAGCTCGGGGTCGTCAGCTTTCGGGATATAAAGGGGTAGCAATTTCTCCTAAGACTGATCAGGCTAGCGTCCAATGTCATAGGTGTAATAAATTTGGTCATATTGCTAAGGATTGTAGAACTGATGACAAGGGGGAGCAGAAGTCTAATCGTAGGTGTTATATTTGTGACCGAGTTGGACATATGGTTAGAGACTGTCCAATGCGGCATAAAGCTGCGTTGTTGTTGGGTGGGACGTGTTCTAATGGGAGTACAGGCAAGGGTTGTGATTGTGTTAAGGATGATTGCATTAACTTGGCTTGTGGAAATTATTTGCCATTGTTGGGTAGTGCACGGAGTGGGCATGTATCTAAAAGCTATGAAGTTTCTATGCCAGTAGTAAAGGGTAAGGTAGAAGGTATTCTTGTTGATACGTTACGTGACACTGGTTGTAGTGGGGTTGTGGCTAAAAGGGGATTGGTCCCGACATGTAAGTTAACAGGAAAGATCAATTATTGCCAATTAATTGATGGGTCGGTAATAAAGGTACCTACGGCTCTGATTAATGTTGATACACCTTACTATATAGGTCAAGTAGAAGCTATGGTTATGGAGAATCCGGTGTATGATCTAATTATTGGAAATATTGAAGGAGCAAACATCATGGGTAGTTTAGAATGTGGGTCAGGTCAGTCCGAATTTGTCGCCGCCGCTACTACACGTAGTCAGTCGTTACCTAAACCATTTACATCTCTTAAAGCACCAGTCAATAAAATCGATAAGACTGTTACATATGACACGTTGAAAGCTTTTCAGGAGCAAGATGGTTCTCTAACTGGGTTAAGAAACCAGAAAGAGGTCAGACATAGAGGTGCAGCGTCAAGCTGGTATGAAGTGATTAGCGGGTTACTTTTTCGCAAGTATCTTTCTCCTAAAGCAAACAAGGGTCAAGTTGTGAAGCAGCTAGTACTACCTACTTTGTTGCGTGGCCAGGTATTGCAGCTAGCGCACGATTCAGTTTTTGGGGGTCATCTCGGTATTAGAAAAACATTAAGTAAGATTACTACTTGTTTCTACTGGCCGGGTATTCAAGGGGATGTTGCTAGGTATTGCAGATCTTGTGACATTTGTCAGAGAACGGTGCATAAAGGTAGGGTGGCTAAAGTTGCTCTGCAGTATATGCCATTGGTGGGGGTGCCATTTGCTAGAGTTGCAATCGATTTGGTAGGGCCTATTGCTCCAGCTACTGATCGAGGACATCGTTACATCCTGACAATGGTGGACTATGCCACCAGATACCCTGAAGCTATTGCACTTAAGTCGATCACTTCGGAAATTGTAGCGGAATCCCTTGTAGATATTTTTAGCAGGGTTGGGGTTCCTTCAGAAATACTCACTGACTTAGGAACTCAGTTTGTATCTGGGTTAATGAATGAGGTTAGTAGATTGCTGTCTATCAAGCGTTTAACCACCACTCCTTATCATCCAGCTTGTAATGGCTTAGTAGAAAGGTTTAATGGGACGTTGAAAATGATGTTGAAGCGATTATGTGCTGAACAACCCAAGGAATGGGACAGGTTTATTAATCCTTTGTTGTTTGCGTATCGTGAGGCTCCTCAGGAAAGTACTGGTTTTGCGCCATTTGAGTTGTTATACGGGAGGACAGTGAGAGGTCCTTTGCAGATATTGAAGGAATTGTGGACAGGCAGCGTTTCTGATGTTGAGGTTGCAAATAGCTATCAGTATGTTGTTGACTTAAGAAATCGTTTAGAACAAACTCTTGAAGTAGCACGACGTGAGTTGGAGAAATCTCAGAAGCGTTATAAACATAACTATGATAGGAAATCGAGGGTCAGAAAGTTTAAAGAAGGTGATGAAGTTCTGGTACTGCTACCAACTAATTATAACAAATTGTTGATGCAATGGAAAGGTCCGTTCGTTGTCGAAAAGGTAATGGGACCGACTGATTATCGGGTAAAGATGAAAGGGGTTTCCAAAATATTTCACGCCAACCTTCTTAAAGGTTATGTTTCTAGGTCGGATGCCAATGTTAGTAAGGGAGGGGCGATTTTTCAGCTGGTTTGTACGGCTGTAGTTCAATGTAGTGAATATGGTCCGGAGGATACCGTTAATGATGAAGATTTGTTGGAATTGTGCTCGGCACAAGGTAAAGAAAATTTTCTTGACGTTGATATTGATCTGGAACTGGCTGTCGATAAGCGTAGAGCTATAGATGGGTTAGTTAGTAAGTTCAAATCTGTGTTTACAGATTTACCTGGGTCTACTACTTTAATTGAACACAAGATAAATCTAACTAGTGGTGTCCCCATTAAGAGCAAACCTTATCCGATACCTTACAATATTAGAGAAGAGCTCGATAATGAGGTGGAGGATATGTTGAGCATGGGTATTATCCGTAGGTCAGATACTCCTTATACGTCCCCTGTGGTGGTTGTGAAAAAGAAAGATGGGTCTAGTCGGGTGTGTATAGATTTTAGAAAGTTGAATCGGGTTACAGTTTTTGATAATGAACCAATGGATAATGCTGAAGATATATTTGCTAAACTTGCAGGTGACCAATATTTTTCCAAAATCGATTTGAGTAAAGGGTACTGGCAAATACCGGTAGCAAAGGAGGATGTACATAAGACGGGTTTTGTAACTAGTAAGGGATGTTTTGAGTTTTTGAAATTACCGTTTGGAATGGTTAACTCTGCAGCGTCATTTAATAGGATGATGCGTAAGTTATTGAATGGGATCGAAGGTGTTGATTGTTTCATTGATGACATCTTGGTTCATACTGTGACCTGGGATAAACATATGCAGGTGTTAAGTCAGGTTTTGCACAGACTGCAGGATGAGCATATTACTGCCCGTCCTACAAAATGTTCCTTAGCCTATCAGCAGTTGAACTATTTGGGTCATTGTTTGGGTCGGGGAAAGGTTGGCCTTGCCGAGAGTAATGTTACTAAGATAAAAGAAGCTCCACGACCTCAGACCAAGAAAGAAGTAAGGTCATTTATAGGCTTAACTGGTTATTATCGTAACTTTATTCCCAATTATGCTGCCATTGCTGCACCACTAACTGACTTAACAAAGAAAGGTAAATCTAACAAGGTTGAGTGGGGCGAATCGCAAGAGAATGCCTTCATAACTCTGAGACATATGTTGACATCTAGTCCTATTTTGAGATTGCCTGACCTTGCCAGACCTTTCTTGCTTCGCACCGATGCTTCTGACTTGGGGATTGGGGCTGTATTGTTACAAGAACACGATGACGGCATATTTCCAGTTGCATTTGCGAGCAAGAAATTGTCTGACAGAGAGAGGGCTTACTCAACGATAGAAAAAGAATGTTTGGCTTTGGTATGGGGAGTTAGAAAGTACCAACTTTATTTGTATGGGAAGGAATTTACCCTCCAGACAGATCACCAGCCTTTAGAATATTTAAATCGAAGTAAATTTATTAATGATAGAATAATGAGATGGGCGATGTTTTTGCAGTCGTATCGAATACGGATAGAGGCCATTAAAGGCTGTCAAAATGTTGGCGCTGATTACATGAGTAGACTAAGAGTAAATTAAAGTTTGTGTATTAAGAAAAAATGCTAGGCTAATTTTTTTCTTTGATTGGGAGCTTTGTCACAAACTTAATATGTATATATAAAATGTCTGTACACTTAGGTAAATAGTGATCGAGCTAGGTTTGTCACTAACAACATTTATGTGTAATTACAGCTTTGTCTCCATGCAGTTTTGTTCAGGTCGGAGAATCGGTGGTTGGTTTTCTGAATTTGGTGTCGTGTTACATGACTGACTGTACCTTTTATGCAGATAGCCAGAGCTGTGGTAACTGGTTATGCTAATGTTTTGTTTTGTTTTTTTATTGAGTAAAATGACATTGTTCTGTATGCGTGGATGGGTGACGTGTGCAAGTGGTTGACCATATAAATGGAGTGTTCGCGAAGTGACTTTACCACACTTGTAAGTTGTCCGTTCAGCCAGACGGATCGTCTGACTTTTGGGTGAATAGTTCCCCAGGGATTGGGGTCGCTGGTCCATGATAGGAAAATTGGTGGGCAGTGGTGTGTAAAGAGGCAGTTAAGGTGGCTCAGAAACGAACGGGCTACGGCACCTGTACCGTGTTACTCGAGACGTGAAAAGGGTGACGGTGACTGGAGAGGTGGGAGGTTATAACTGTGCTCTGTGAATGAGACCAATCGGGATTTGCTACATGCTGGCTGAACTGTTTGTACATGTACTTTGTTTTTTCTCCTCCTACCTGGACATTTCATTTGTGGCCGTGATCTGTAGCTGGTGTTTACTAGGAGAACGGTTTTGTCGTCAACGCGTTTAAAGTGTGTGCGTGTGTGCGTGTGTGTGGTCTGTGTGTTAGGGGATGGGATTTTTTTTTCTGGTTTATTTGTTTTTAATATGTAATTGTACTATTGTATCTTGTTAGGGTTTGTTGAAATGTTGGCATTGTTCTTTTTGCTGTATTGGTTTTTGTTTAAGTAAATTTGTAATCGCAAATCAATTGTTTCTTTTTGTTGCGTTTATCATATTCAATGACCCGCCTAGATTTAACTTGTGACATAAATGTTTGACAAAACTGTATATCTGAACTGCCCTAGCACTAAATCATCATCAGCAGTCCTTCTACCTGACCGGCAAAGTAAGTAAACCAGGAAAGAGACACACGAGTGCGGCTACAGCAGTCTTAGACACACGTATAGGGCTATATATCCATAAGTATATGTTTCCTTCATCCCCCCGACACGCTTGTTTCTCCTTCACAGGCGTTTTATTACCGCCCGACGTTCTCTCGATGCATTGTAAACTCAATATATATACGTGCCAGATCGCGGAACTTTTTTTGGAGAACAATATCGCAAACAATATCAAATGGCAGAGGCCCTTAAAAGGGGATTGTGGTTATGAAGCAAATGAAAGATCAAAAAAATTCCGACATTTTACTGTGGTATACACATATATTGGGAAGGCGTTGAGATGATCACTGATAAACATCTTTCCACTAATAGACCGTTACATGACGAGTTTAATACGAGTTTTTCGATCATTTGTAGCTGATCTGTTTACTTTTAGTTTCAGACAGGCTAGAGTTTTTAATAGGTTGATTGTTTGGCGTTTTACGCCGCGCTCAAGATTATTTCACTTATATTGCGGCGTTGCCAGTTTTTTTGTGGGAGGAAGCCGGACCCTTTGCCCGGAGGAAACCCACGACCTTCCGGTGGTAACTGGCAACCATCCCACATAGGTCGTTTGAGTGAAAACCCAGTCAGAGTATCTAATAGTTGGAGATCTCCAAACTCTGTGGTCAAAGTATATGATGATGGGTCCCATCATCATATACTTTGACCACAGAGTTTGGAGATCTCCAACTAAGTATCTATAATAGAGGCTCCAGAGCAAGCCGTTGCACGCTTAGAGTCTGGTCGATCGTTTCGTCGTCGTCTGACTTTTATGTGAGTTGTTGTCTCTTCATTGTCTTCCTATATCATCAAGAACATGGCTTTCAGATTCTCGAAACTTACATTGGATTATAAAGGAAGCATTGAAAAAAATGTGGCAGGTGTTAAAATCGCAAAAATATGTCTTTATTGGTACCGTACTTTCACTTACATGGCGGGGAATGCATGCAGGTATTGGACTAGTTGGAGATCTCCAAACTATGTGATCAAAGTTTATGATGATGGGTGACCAACAGTCACCCATCATCATAAACTTTGACCACATAGTTTGGAGATCTCCAACTAGTATTGAACCGCAGCGAAGAACAACAATACGAGTGATCATAAAGGGCAACATCCTGGCGATAAGAAATCACCATTAATGGCAATAAGCTATACAATTTTTTCAGGATATCGGTAGCCAAATCAAAAGTGTATTTTAAGAAAATAAAAAAGATGCTTTATAAGTATGGGCGGATTTGAATCCATTAGAGCACATTTGGGATAGGATGGGCAGAAACATTCAAGCCCTTTCGAGCCTCCTGTACAATATCTGCAGGAAATGGAAGCCGCATTACATCGGTATCGGCGGCAGTTACCCGTTCAACAGATCCAATTAACATCTGACTGGAGGGGTGAGACGCAGGCTGGAAGCTAATGGAAGCTTTATATACGCGCTTTTGACCACGGATGTGTTCTACACACTCAAAGTGACATTTGCTTAACTTTTTTCTTTGTGTATAATTGAACCAAAATATCGAAAACAACTCACAATTTAATATAATGATTTATTTTCTCAGAATCCGAATATATGTATACCGTATACACAAAGGCGGTTTTATTTATTTGTGTGGGAGGGGGAATAGACTTGCACATCTTGGCTATACCATAGAGTTTTAGTTCTTTGGCTATGATAGGCCTACGTAATACGTTCTAAAATACATAGAATGATAGATGATAAAGTGCTAGGCAATATAGCGTCGATCGTCTAACAGAGCAGAAAATTACATACACATTATTATTTGTTGAGACACCTGAAAGAGCGAAAACATACATAGGCTACAGCTTCCCTATTCTTTATTTATATTCTCTGGCAGAACTAAGTAAAACCGTATGAGACACACAAGAACGGCTGCGGTGGAAAAATCATCTTATATGCTGCCCAGAGTTATCTCCCTTCCATTACATTGAAAGTTGAATTCATGTTTACAAATCTCCGCACACAGGAGAATGTCGGGAGTGTGGAATAAAAAAAAATACGATTTCTGGGCAATATGAGACACAATTAGCGCACGGAAGAATGAAAAAATAATCAGATCCTGTGACAGCGAAGGTGTGTCAGTGACAGACATGCGGAAAGAACTACAGCCTGAAAAAGAGCACGTTTGATTCTGCCTTAACACTATTTCCGGTCAAGGAAGTGAAAATTCTCGAAGTACAGGAGATTTTTAGCAGGTGTTTGTTGACAATAAAATAGAGGGCGGTAAGCTTCATCATTCAGCCGAGAAAAACGTTTTATTGTTTTAGAAAAGTTCAGGTAAGCCCAATTTCTTTCAAGTAATTTCGTAGGCCTTTTCTTGTTTTTACGTGATGAAAATTGTTGTTGCCAATATTTACGTAGTTTGTGAACGAAGGCCATAGTAGGCCTACCGTAAATTCGTAATGTAGGCCTATTTACAAAATTACATGTATTCAGGTATTTTTACTTAGTTTCTTTTCCCCATTATCATATTTTGTTTAATTTCAGTTTACCCATAGCTGAAGATCCGTACAAGTGAATCTGAATGTATTACAAAATATAGTCCGAAATATCTGCGATGATGATGTAAGACATTAGTGACAGATAGGCCATCATCGTCAGAACACATTTGGTCAATTTCCTGGGAATTCCTTGCCACCCTTCGAGGTGGCAACTCCCTCTCGTTTCTCATCAAAAATATCAAGATGATGATGGCCTATCTGTCAGAAAATGTCTTACATCATCATCGCAGATATTTCGGACTACACAAAATATTTCAGATAATATTACTAATATTACTTATTAGGCTACTGGCTAAAGTCAAGACACAGTCCTGTCTCAGTGTCTGCATGTCTTCTAATTCAATAATATTAAATGCCTACAGGTTGGCCTACCTCGATATTTATGTTTGGATATCTATTGGTCGACGATCAAGTGACTGAGTGAAGTACACATGTACCCGGTACATGTCTTCATACCTATTAAAATAAAACCATTACCATGTCTCATCACTGCCATCAGCTTGGTGGCTTTCTGGATCTTTTCTCACATACTTTAAAGTGATTAATCTATGAAGCAGGGCTAAGCCACCATTAGCTCCGGTATGTAGCGTTACTGTGAGGAGCGGTTAGACCATTGTTTACTACAATTAAGCCACCATAAGGAAATAATGCTGATTTAGATTAACACACCATTTTACAAATTTTCATTAGTCTGCAGCTTATTATAGTGTTTTCCCTGATGCTCAGTCCAACCTAGTTGGAGATCTCCAAACTCTGTGGTCTAAGTATATGATGATGCAGGGACTGATCCAGGGAAAATTTGGGCATACTATTTCGGTTCAAAATGTTCCAACAGTAAGACAAAAACAACATCTCTGGGCCAAAATTCAACATTAAATGCTATTTTGACATTAAAATCTGTTGGTTTTAAGAATTTGGGCAGATTTTTTGCTTGTGAGTTTGGGCGCCCATACCTGTATACATGTATCAAAATGTCTCTGGATCAGTCTATGTGATGTTGGTCACCGGCCATAATCATATACTTTGACCACAGAGTTTAGAGATCTCCAACTAAGTCCAACCTGATGCTCAGTCCAACCTGGATAATCAGCTCCTGTCACCTGTCTATTAAAGATGAACGATTCAAGGAAGTTTAATACTTCCTCGAGCTAATTTTTAAAACTTCACATGCAAGTGTTCCAAACTGGTAGTGAGAATATCTTATAGTTATATTAATAGATTACATAGTCAGGGGTTACCTTAGCCACACTCGTGTGTCTCTATCCTGGTTTACTTACCTTGCCGGTCAGGTAGGTTACCTGACCTCTGTGACTTGAGGAAGAAGATGCTGTCTAGTTTAAGGTAGTGTTTCGAAAAGGCCCTATACATCTGATATGATTTCAATGTTCAAATTAATATGGTACCAAATGCTACAGAAAACTGAGACTTTTTGTTTTTTGTTGATTGATTGTTTTTATGCTGCACTCAAGGTTATTTCACTCATGGGGCGCCGGCGATGTTGCCAGTTTTAATGGGGTAGGAAACCGGGCCATTTGCCCAGAGGAAATCCTCGAACACTGTATGGTGACAAGTGAAAAATCCAATCAGAAATGTATTAGTTTTATTTGGTCTGATTTGGATTCGAATCTGCACGGCATTGACGGTGGGCCTGTATCGGACTGAGGGACAATCACTCTAACCGACAGAGCCACCGAGGTCCCATGGGTTTTATGTAGGGTGGTATCCAGTTCTTTGAAAGATGAAAGTCGTTAAAAATTCTGAAACCTCATCCAAGCTAATCCAAATTGGTTCGAATCCCACTCAATCAAAAAAAAAAAAATTGGAAAATTTTCTGACTGGGTTTTCACTTGAACGACCTATGTGGGATGGTTGCCAGTTACCAGCGGAAGGTCGTGGGTTTCCTCCGGGCACAGAACCTGGTTTCCTCCCACAATAAAACTGGCAACGCCACCATATAAGTGAAATACTCCTGGACGTAAAACACCAAACAATCACTCAATCAACCAAATTGGTTCGGTTTTTAAATTGCTTGATAGGTTACCAACTCACAGTATAAGCCTTGGCTTAAAGTGTACATTTATAATCCAAATAAACATGTTTAGAAAAAAAAAAAAAAAACTTACCTGGCTGGTATGCTCTCCATGTATAATCTTGAGTGAGGCCCGAAACACCAATCAGTCTATCAATACTGTAGGTAGTCTAGTATAGTACCATGGGGTCCCTGTGGCTTAGTCGCCAGGGCGATAGGATTTTAGTCCACCTCAAGCCTTTCAGCATTATCTTGAAATCCTATATTTGGTCCATAGAACAATTGATAAAAGTGGCAATTTCAGTGTGAAACTAAGCTTGGTTTTAACCTGACAATACCACCATACATTATAGTGTATGATGTTGAGTGCACACTGTAGCGTAAAACATTAATCAATCAACCAATTAAGTATGGAAATTTGTTTGACTGGTTGATTTGTTCATACATGTACATGTATATCATATACAAGAAGATTTCCCCTGTGCCCGTGTGTACTGGTGTTCATAGATATATAATATATAGATCATAGCTGACACCAGTCAAGCTTTCATCCCAACATACACTGTAGGTCTACCCAACCCAGCAATCATTTTAGCCAATCTGAAAGTTAAACATTGATGGTGAATCAATATCTTGAACACCTTATGCGGGTGTTTCCCTTTAGGCAAAATCATGATTTCCTTCTTGACAATGCGCTTGTGATAAGTGTGGTTTCCAAGCTCTGTCTGTTTCTCAACTATGGAACAGTACAATTGTATCAATGAACATTAAAACATATGGGCACATGTAAAATCTTTTTGACTACAATAGCCATGGAGACCAGTTTTTAATTGTGTTTAAAAGGGGGATATACACTATTATATATGTACGCTATGATGATTATTGTCTGTTTGAAGGAAACTTTCCAAGTTACATTTACATATTGTAATAGTGTTCAAAAATATTTATGAACACTAAAAGACATGAGCACAGGCCAAGGGAAAATCTTATCTACATGTAAAATGACCATGGATATGGTTTTTAAAAAGGGGGATATCATTTAGACCTTATATGTTGGTTGTTATGTAATTATTGTTCAGTTGAACCATTTCTTTGTTTTACTTATCCTGATTGAATAATCATCGTCTAGCCTACGTCACTGAATGGTTAAGTTATCATTGGTTGTCATGGTAACAGTATCCCGAGGCTGGTTAAGGGTGGATTGATTGTGTTGATTTGGCATTGTGCTGTCGTTGTTGTAATCTGTTTACATAGATGACTCGGGGCTATTCTAATTCATAAACCAGTTATTTCATAGATCTGCTTCTGTGTATAGTTTTGTTCTGTGGAATGAAGACATGTTGTATCATGTGTTAACATATAGTCCGATTGGCAGTTAGCACAGTGTGATTATGAATGCCTGCTAGAGAACATGTATGATTAATTAGTGAATATTTTTATAACACTTTGAGAGTTTGTATTATTGACTTTATTAATTATTAATATGTTTTTTTAATGAGCAACGACATCGTGTTCACAAATTGCACATCTGATTTTTGATAAATCTTGTTGAATCTGCCGCCAGCGTTAATCAAGTAAAAGGTAAATATATTCTGCAAGTAAATATATTTATTGCAGAATATCAACATTCCAAGAACTGGACTAAAACGCACAGGTACAGGGAAAACGTTCTTCTCTAAAATAACCATGGAGAGACGTTTTTAATTGTGTTAAAAAGGGGTATATCATTTTAAACCGTAATACTCAATAAAAACTCATGATATATCATTAGGATGATGACAGACATGAGTGTGGCTTTAGTCAGTAGAATTTTCTGGAACACTTTGCAATATATATTGACAATGTTTACGCATGGTAAGTATATTGCTAAACTGAGATTTTAGTTCCCCCAGACATTTTCCCCAGTTTCATGTTCAAACCCAAAAGATAAACAGTTTGAATAAGTGACATTTGAATCCAAAAACCTCTCTTTCTTAATGTTGATGCTTTCTGCAGGGAAAGTGAGAAAAGGTTCTTTTTCTATGGACATGATTTCAAAATGGCCCTTATGTGGGCTGGTTGCCGGTTACCAACGGAAGGTCGTGGGTTTCCTCCGGGCATAGAGCCCGCTTTCCTCCCACAGTAAAACTGGCAACGCCGCCATATACAAGTAAGTGAAATAATCTTGAGCGCGGCGTAGAACACCAATCAATCAAAATGGTCCTTAACCGAATGACGTTGAGTGTTGAAATGCTGTGCCACGGGCACATCATGTCTAAGTCTAATTGATGGTGACTAAATCCCAGTCCAAAGGAAATAAAATTAAAGCAAATGTAGGAGTGTTGCTAGGTACCTGCCTAATCACTACACCTTGCATGTACCACATATATTAATTCCATGTAATTCCACTGACTAAAACCAAACTCTTGTCTTTCATCAACCTAATGCTTGAGTATAAAGGTCCAGATGATATACCCCATTTTTTAACACAACTAGAAACTTGTCTCCATGGTTATTTTAGTCAAGAAGATGTTACCTGCGCCCATGTGTTCTAGCGTTCATGAATATATTAGGTAAAATAATGAGTTTGGCCTATTTTAAAACCTCAATCAATCAATCAATCAATCAATCAATCTGGAAACATTACCATTCAGCAGCTCATGATCAAAGCTGTTACACCTTTGAGTCCTGGGCACTGTCTTACAAAGCTGGCGTAAGTTACGTCGGACGTAAATCAGTGTTAAAGCTATAGGAACTTACGCCCTAGTCGCAACTGGCCCATGTTGTAGGCCTATGCGCAACTTTACCCCAGCTTCGTAAGACAGGGCCCTGCATGTTATATTGTGTTATACCCGGTAATCAGATAAGTATGTTATGATGAGACCTGTGAGAGAGATAATAGATTCATCCAGCCAGATGTGGTCTTGTCTATCAAACAGAAACAAGCTGTCATCTGGAAATCGGATCCTGATCAATATTGTATAAATACGTCTGGTAAAGATTGCCTATTTCCATAACGGTCTTTACAGCGTATTGATGTGCTTTGCTTTAACAGTATATACAAATCTTACTTTACTTTGTTGTACTTTGCTTTGTTGTACTTTGCTTTGTCTTACTTTGCTTTATAAAAATCTACATGCAGAGCATGTAAATGCCTTTTGGCAGATTTGTTTGCATGTTCTCTACACACCATAGTGTAATATATTTATGAACACAGGAAAATCTTCTTGTCTAAAATAACCATGGAGATAGTGTAATATATATTTATGAACACTAAAACACACGGGTACAGGGAAAATCTTCTTGTCTAAAATATCCATGGAGACAAGTTTCTAATTGTATTAAAAAGAGGTATATCATTTAGACCTTTATAACCCGTAAATTGTTGTAACAAACCAAACCTATGATATTTCATTAGGTTGATGACTGACAGGATCTCAGCCTTGGTCAGTAGAATTTTCTGGAACACTTTGTATTACATTGACAATGCATCTTAAGCTATGGTAAGAATATCGTCAGACTATAGTCTATAAATTATAGGGTCATGGGAAAAGACATGTACATAGAGATATAGATTTAGAGAGATAAGAGGGTTACACTGTTACTTTGTCTTCAAGACACCATGTTATCAAAATGATACACTGTAAAGTTTTATACTCAATTTAACTAAATTAGGTCGACTTTACTCACAAGCTGTTTAATATGCAGAAAAGCAAATTTGAAAAAACTAATTTTTTTTTATATTATTTCTGCATTAATTAGTTAAAACCTGTGTAAAGAACAACTGTGCATTGTCACCCTTTAACACGTTGACTGCCGACTACGAGATAACTCGAAATTGCGAGGGCTCTCCCATTTACCATTCAAGCTTGTTACGTGTTTGGCCAATGTCTATTTACTGTGCTATTTTTAGCAACACTCAGAGTGGTTTCCCTTGATGCTTTGTGAGAAAACCCTGTACGAGATATGCCGTATCTGGCAGTGAGATTTAACCGTTACATTCGGTACGCAAAAAAGTATAGTTATTCTAAAAGATATCTATGTTAAACTACGAGATAATTTGTACCAGCAGAATCCGGTGCGCCTGCCATTGCGAGATATCTCGTAGTCGGCAGTCAACGTGTTAAAGTGGCATGACCTGCCAAAATGTGGATATTTTGACGTTGAAACAGAATGTTGAAATTATTGGCTATTTTTCTCAAGACATATAATTCAGAAGTTGTTTAGTGCTTTTAGTCTCGAAAATGTACGATAAAGCATTGTTTTGAACTAGCTTAGAGTGAATGAATGGTCGTCCCGGTTATTTAAATTTTGTTTACTTTTGGAACACGTTTTCGGTTCGAACAGGCCACATACTGTATGGATTTTTATTATTCCAACGCTAATCATTTAGTTTTTCGATGACCTTCAAAGCCTCTTACTGTCGTGACGATCAGAAATTATGAAAAAAATTTGAATTTTGGCAGCTCATGCCAGTTTAAGGGGACTTGCCCAGACTGACCAAAAAGAAAATGGTTAAGCTATGTGCCTTTCTACAGTGGTTAGTGTAAAAATGAGAATTACAGATGACCATTTGTAACTTTCCTAGCTCAATTGGATAGGGAGTTTCGTTTGGGAATTGGGGGGCCTCCGTGGCTCAGTAGGTAGAGCGTTGGTCGCTCAATCCGAACAGCCTTCCACCAATGGATCGCGGATTCCAATCCCACTCAGTCCAAAAATTGGAAAATTTTCTGACTGGGTTTTCACTCGAACGACCTATATGGGATGGTTGCCAGTTACCAGCGGAAGGTCGTGGGTTTCCTCCGGGCACAGAGCCCGGTTTCCTCCCCCAATAAAACTGGCAACGCCGCCATATGAGTGAAATAATCTTGAGCGCAGCGTAAAACACCAAACAATCAATCAATCAATTGTTTGGGAATTTAGTTTGTTTTCCTTGGTTATGGTTAAATGGTAGCCGAGAAATCTGGGCTCTGCCGAATTTTTTTTTCTCTCCGTGTTCGTCATATGAGGCGACAAGACACACTAGCAGCCATATAATACCAGTCGCCGTAAGACCGATAATCCGGGCTAGGTTAAATGGGAATTGACCTGGATTAGTTGCTGTCAAACTTATGTCATACAAATGTAGCTTTACACTTTTTTTTTAGAATTAAGGCTCTTGGTTAGATTTTTGGTCTGGTAAATAAATTAGAAACTTGTCTCTGTGGTTATTTTAGACAGGAAGATTTTCCCTGTGCCCGTGTGTTTTAGTGTTCATAAATATATATGAATTGTTAACCTGTGTTCTAGCTTGATTGATTGATTGATTGTTTGGTGTTTTACGCCGCGCTCAAGATTATTTCACTTATATGGCGGCGTTGCCAGTTTTATTGTGGGAGGAAACCGGGCTCTGTGCCCATAGGAAACACACAACCTTCCGCTGGTAACTGGCAACCATCTCACATAGGTCGTTCGAGTGAAAATCCAGTCAGAAAATTTTCCAATTTTTGGACTGAGTGGGATTCGAACCCGCGACCCATTGGTGGAAGGCTGTTTGGATTGAGGTCGAACGCTCTACCTACTGAGCCACGGAGGCCCCTGTGTTCTAGCTGACACAACGTGTATGTAACACTATTGACATATATAATATAACGACTGTACACTTGGCTTTGATCCAATAGGTAAGGACTGGTGGGTTAAATATTGATAGACCACAAGCCATCTATAATATATATATATTGTGTTAGTGGGATTGTGCTATTAGTAACTGGAGTTACAGCTTCCTACATTCAATTTACTCCCGTCACTCCCATTATGCTCAGGTACATGTACATGTAAGTAGAGTGGGTTTTTTCCTCAATATATAGCTTTACTTCAGCAACATGTACATTCAAAAGTTAGTCGTCAACCTAATGAAATATCATAGGTTTGGTTTGTTACATTTACAACAATTTATGGGGTATAAAGGTCTAAATGATATACCTCTTTTTAACACAATTAGAAACTTGTCTCCATGGTTATTTTAGACAAGAAGATTTTCCCTGTGTCCGTGTGTTTTAGTGATGATAGATATATATTCAAAAGTTACCTATAGCATGTTTCAAACTAACACCATATAGATCATTTTGACCAAGGGTCTGTCCCACCTTGATCCATCCATCTTCTCTTACCTTACAACTGCTCTTCTGAATTTAAGAAATCGCTGTCAGATCTTTTTGAATATTTAAATCGAGGCAATATATATTTATGAGCACTATGACAGAGAGAAAATCTGCTTGGCTAAAATAAGCAAGTTTCTAATTGTGTTGAAAAAGGAGGTAACCATTTGGATCTCTATACCCAATCATAAATTTCACAAAAACGCTTATTTATGGATAAACACTTCTGATTTTAATTTTTAATTCGTAGCGACGTTTCGTTTCGTCTCAAGCTAGTGGTCTAAGAAGCCAGACAGACACATCGCTATGAAAAAAAATCAGAAGTGGTTATACATAAATAAGTGTTCTTGTGTATCAGGCTTCCAGCTTCTAAATGCCACTGAAAGAAGACAATCATAAGTTGTTGTAATAAAGTCAGTGGAATTTTCTAGAATATTTTGTATAATATATTGACGAAGTTGTACAGAGCTGAATATAGCATTGCAAGCATTACCATTTACCGCAGGCGTAGAGCGACTTAGTATATACTATATACTAAGTCGCTCTACGCCTGCGGTATATGGTAATGCTTGCAATGATAAGCTAAATACAGGTAGATATCGTTGTACTTCACAATGCTCTTTTTATCACAATTAGAAACTTGTCTCGGTGGTTATTTTAGACAAGATTTTCCCTGTGCCCGTGTGTTTTAGTGTTCATAAATATTGAATGCTCACTATAACCACAGTGCTGACCTTCAGAGCCTGTTGGCGACCAGACCCTGGTCTAGCACAGGGAAATATGATGTAACAAGGCAGTGTGATAACCAAACATGAGGTATCTGACAGTGGTGATATGGAGTTTAACATATCCTTGTACAGGTGTTTTCATACCTGTGGTTGAGATACATTCATCCGCTACTCTTTATTAGCCCAGGTGTGAATTATAACATTATCATATACGGCTTACATTCTAATTGGAACTATATTTAGAAATTGTTATCTTAAAACATAAGTATTGCAGCCTTACAAACTTTGAAACAAGTTCAGGCAAAGCTGCCCAATTTTTAAGCCCATAATTACTGATTCTTGCATTTTCTTTGGTCAAATTGCTTGATGTAGAGAGTTGCCACGTACTCCACAACGGTTAAATGTTTTCTCCAGAAAAGAGCCTGGTTTCCTCCCTCCACTAAACCAGGCTGGCAACACCATCAAATAAGTGAAACAATCTGAGTGTTGCATAAAACACCAATCAAACAATCACTTCTGAAAATTGGTTCTCTCTGGTAGTTTTATAGGATGGATCGTTTTAACGTTCAGACTATCTGCAGCATCTCTTTTACTGTGGAAATTACATTTTATTGCAACAGTTCATTTGTAGGTGTATTACTTACCTGTCTTTTTAGTTTCCAAACGTCTTCATATAACTGAAATACTGTTGAGCAGGACATAAAACCCAAATCACTCACTCACTCTTAGTTTCCATAGCTGAAGGCGGGGCCTCCGTGGCTCAGTAGGTAGAGCGTTAGACGCTCATTCCAAACAGCCTTCCACCAATGGGTCGTGGGTTCGAATCCCACTCAGTCCAAAAATTGGAAAATTTTCTGACTGGGTTTTCAATCGAACGATCTATGTGGGATGGTTGCCAGTTACCAACGGAAGGTTGTTGGTTTCCTTCGGGGACAGGGCCCGGTTTCCGCCATATAACTGAAATAATCTTGAGCACGGCGTAAAACACCAAACAATCACTCACTCTTAGTTTCCATAGCTGAAGATCCGTATAACTTTGTCAACATGTTACCAAATATCGCAGAAAATTCTACTAAAGCCAAACTCTTGTCCGTCTTCAACATAACAAAATAGCATGGGTTTTGATTTAATACAGCAACCCATGATTGGGTATAACTTGTCTCCGTGGTTATTTTATACAAGAAGATTTTCCCTGTGCCCGTGTGTTTTAGTGATCATAAATATAACGGTCAAAATAACATACCCCCTTTTTAAAACAATTAGAAAATTGTTTCCATGGTTATTCAAGTCAAGAAAATTTTCCTTGTGCTTGTGTTTTTTAGTTGAGTTTTAAGGTCATCATTCAAGTTTCAGCTAAAGAACAGTTTATTTAAACAAGTTATTTGTTAAAATGTTTTAACAAAAGCTTTTTTACTATTTCGATTGCAGTTGACATTTTGGGTGTTGTATACCATTTCTTCAATATTCTGAGTCAGATGTCACAGTTAACAAACATAACAAATACTTCAAGTAGTTTAACCTACATATCAGAGGCACTTGAATTAAACTTACTCTAGCTGACTCATTTTTTGATGAAATGTTTTAGAAAGTGTTGCTTTGTCTAGAATTACTGAACTAATCTTATAGACCAACATGTACCTTCGATTCCTCATAACAGCTCTGGTTTTGGAATTGATAAATTACCGAGGCTATGTTGTATTGTCATTTTGTCAACTTTGTGTATTGAAACGGGCTGTTGCTCTTTTTCAGTTAATTCACCCTTTTACCAAATAATACAGGCCATATAATGTCGGTCAGAAACCTTAAATCATTTTTGTGTATTGAAACATTGGGAACCAACCAGTACCGATGTTAGTTAAAACTTTCATTATACATAATACCATATTTTATACTGACTTTCATAATTGGTAACAGATTTTCAATTCCGTAGTTTTAGAACAACGATAACAAGAGGCTACTGAAACCGATCATTACCGTGAAATTCTATGGCCTGCTATTATACATATATCTTGGATCTAGTATCTGTAGTTATTTTAGTCTAGGAGGTATTCCTGTACCAGTGTGATTTAAATAGGAAATTATATCTAAGAGGGATCTCATGTCAATGGGAAGAAGGTACAACATCATG
This sequence comes from Lepidochitona cinerea, assembly GCA_963971465.1. Classification (NCBI taxonomy): domain Eukaryota; kingdom Metazoa; phylum Mollusca; class Polyplacophora; order Chitonida; family Tonicellidae; genus Lepidochitona; species Lepidochitona cinerea. The sequence continues at coordinate 37,435,617 of OZ020555.1, read as the reverse complement.
TTTTCCATCTCATGTTAATGGGAATATTTTCTGAATGAAAGAAGGTACAACATCGTGTTTTACATCTCATGTCAATGGGAATATTTTCTGAATAAAAGAAGGTACCGGTACAACATCATGTCTTCCATCTCATGTCAATGGGAATATTTTCTGAATGAAAGAAGGAACAACATCATGTTTTCCATCTCATGTCAATGGGAATATTTTCTGAATGAAAGAAGGAACAACATCATGTTTTCCATCTCATGTCAATGGGAATATTTTCTGAATGAAAGAAGGTACATCATGTCTTCCATCTCATGTCAATGGGAATATTTTCTGAATGAAAGAAGGAACAACATCATGTTTTCCATCTCATGTCAATGGGAATATTTTCTGAATGAAAGAAGGAACAACATCATGTTTTCCATCTCATGTCAATGGGAATATTTTCTGAATGAAAGAAGGAACAACATCATGTCTTCCATCTCATGTCAATGGGAATATTTTCTGAATAAAAGAAGGTACCGGTACAACATCATGTCTTCCATCTCATGTCAATGGGAATATTTTCTGAATGAAAGAAGGAACAACATCATGTTTTCCATCTCATGTCAATGGGAATATTTTCTGAATGAAAGAAGGAACAACATCATGTTTTCCATCTCATGTCAATGGGAATATTTTCTGAATGAAAGAAGGTACATCATGTCTTCCATCTCATGTCAATGGGAATATTTTCTGAATGAAAGAAGGAACAACATCATGTTTTCCATCTCATGTCAATGGGAATATTTTCTGAATGAAAGAAGGAACAACATCATGTTTTCCATCTCATGTCAACGGGAATATTTTCTGAATGAAAAAAGGTGCATTTAATATGTATCACCAGAAGTCTTTCTGGTATCTCTTATTGCCATACTAATGAAATAATCTTAAAAAAGCAATCAATTCCAATATTTAATATGTATCACTTATTGCTATATTAATGAAATAATCCTAAAAAAAGCAATCTATTATAATATTTAATATGTATCACTTATTGCTATATTAATGAAATAATCATAAAAAAGCAATCAATTATAATATTTAATATGTATCACTTATTGCCATATTAATGAAATAATCCTAAAAAAGCAATCAATTATAATATTTAATATGTATCACTTATTACCATATTAATGAAATAATCATAAAAAAAGCAATCAATCAATTATAACATTTAATATGTATAAAGGTCTAAATGATACCTCTTTTTAACACAATTAGAAACTTGTCTCCATGGTTATTTTAGACAAGAAGATTTTCCCTGTGCCCGTGTGTTTTAGTGACCATAAAATTAATATGTATCACTTATCATTGACATTTTCTCAAAAAAGAGACCTGATTGCCTTGTAGGTGTGCTAAATGTACATTTACTATAACTCCAGTTCAGAGTGTGTGTTCTCCCAACACCAACCAATTAACATTATGCAGAAATGTGTGTGTTAGTTTTTATGTGTGTGTACACTGTATTGTGAGATGTATACAGAAAAGGGGGAAGCGCTTTACTTTGAACCAGACTTTTAACTGTTCCCAAGACCTAAACAATCTCCAAGGGCAAGGGAAATATTTATATAAGTGCCTTGAGTAGGGATGAAGCTCTTCAGGCTGTGTGTGAGGGAGGCAACAAATAGCCCTGCTTCTGGACTTGAACATGTTTCTAGGTATAATATCATGCTATATTAAGCTGATGTACAACATGATTGCAGCAGTACTATGTATGTATTTTATTGCAGGATTTGCCTTGCTCTTATTTGGTATTGCAGGGAATTGAATTTAGTTTTTCAATTTCATAAGGAAGAAAGCAGCTGCATTTAGCTGTTTTTTTTTATATCTGTCTGTGCCAGGGTTGTGTTTTTATTGACTGTATCCATGATGATTCCAGAAAGTTTAAATTTTCTGACTGGGTTTTCACTCGAACGACCTATGTGGGATGGTTGCCAGTTACCAACGGAAGGTCGTGGGTTTCCTCCGGGCATAGAGCCCGGTTTCCTCCCACAATAAAACTGGCAACGCTGCCATATAAGTGAAATAATCTTGAGCGCGGCGTAAAACACCAAGCAATCAATCAATCCAGAAAATTTAATGACATAGAGATATGCGGGTGATGGTCCCCTCCCCTCATCTACTTCTCATTATCCTTGCACAAACCTAGATGACTCAGTCAGTCAGTAGAGCGATAGTCTCTCTCACTAACACAAGCCTTTCATCTATAGGTCATGGGTTTGAATCCTACTCAGTCCATGGACAAAAATAGCAAAAATGTCTCAGTTGGTTTTCACCTAATCGCCTTATATGTGATAAATGTGGAAGGGTTGCCCAGGGATCGGTTGCACAAAATGTATTAAGCTTAAGACTGACTTATCTTGGTGACGTCCCAATCAAATTCCTTTGTTAGCCTATGGCTGACTTAAACTTAATACAGCTTTGTGCAACCAGCCTCAGGGGGCTGTTTCTCGACACCGACGTAACTTTGCGCCTGGTCGTAACGTCATGGCAACATATGCCTTCAACATTACGTTACGACCAGGCGCAAAATTACGACGGGCGTAAATGTGTTGAGAAACAGCCCGTAGGTTACCAGGCAAAATGTCATGTGGTTGGCTGCAGACATTCAATGAGCTTGACGTCCTCCTATTATTAAACTAAAACTAAAAACATATCCATCAATCATGTTTTATCATAATCTTGAGTAGGCCTAAATACACTTTAAGATTATGTGCTCTGCTTATACTTAATACATACATACATAGATTTATTTTCCAAGGTTGAACTATGTGTTTTAGAATTCTTGTACAGGGAGTGCTTGTATATCCTCTTTATTGTCATCAATGTTAGTTTTGTTAGTTGTACCAGGGTCTATACAAGAGGATGTACAATGTCAACATGTGTTACATGAACTGTCTGATGTATGGAAAATCAGGCCATAAGATTTCACAATAACGATCAGTCCAGGTAAACAGAGGCTTGTTCTACTAAGCTGGGACAAAGTTACGTAAGGTTTACAGTTGCGCCGCCAGACTTGTGACCATGCACAAGTTTATATAATTTAACACTTGTTTGTCTCTGGCGCAACTTGCGCCAGCTTAGTAGAACAAGCTCCTGTTGTTACTGTTGTTGTAAAACTACATGTACGGAAACGAAAATCTGTTACCCATCATGAAAGCCATGATGTATATAATGAAACTGACATCGTTACCGGTTTGTTCCCAGCATTTCAATATACAGAACCGATTCAATTTTTCTGACTGACACCGAAAGGCTTGTGAGGGACTGAGGGATTATCACTCTAACCGACTGAGCCCTCCAGGTTTATTGAAACTATATTCATCCTATAGTCAAATAAGCCATCACAATAATATTGAGTGTGTTATGGAACTTTTCAACAGTCAGTCACTAAGGACCCCTCATGCCAGTGGTCATAAAACATGTTGGATGTTTTTCTCTTCCTCAGGTGACTGTCTTCCCATGATGTCTTCCCTTTACGAGAGTTACTGCTGTCCTTATTGAACCCAAAGACAATCATCGGCCAGGGTTTCACGAAGTCCAAACATTCCAGAGTTTACTAATCAGAAGTTGTACAATGAGTTCTTTCTCAACCCCTGTTGCCAGTCCGTCTTCAACACCTATACCAATACATCCTAAATCGGCATCTATGGGTGAGTTATTCTTCTTTCTAAAAATGAAATAATTATATTATTTTCAGAAGTAAAAATGGTTTTGCCAAAGAAAGAGTAGCTGTCACTTAATATGCATGCATCTTTAAAGCCTAGCGCACACGAGAGGCGCCGGCTGATAAGTTTCAGCGCAGACGATGAGCTCTCGGCTGGGCAAGTGCTTGGTCACCCAAGTTCACTGACCTACACAAGTGTCACTACCCGTGTTGCGTAATATTATAACTGGTCACATGATTTAATAGGCACACGTGATTGGACTATCCCTCCTCTCAGCTCAGCCGGCAGCTTACGTTATGCACACACGGTGAGATTCTTGCCACGAGAGGCAGAAAATATCAAACATGCTAGATAATTTCCTCACAGCCTCGAGAGGCGAAAATCTCACCAAAATTTACTCGCACACAGGGGAAACAGCTTAGCTCCCAGCTACGTGTGGCCGGCAGCCCAGCCCACATGTGGTGGGGTCAGTCTGTTTTCATCCCCTTCATAATAATAATGATAATATTCTTTATTTCAAGAGGGTTACATATATGAAATACACTCAATCAGCTGAATAGCTGTTCTACCTTGAGGCCCTCAAAACTGTTAGCATCATGACATAACAATGGTTTACATATATACAGTGAACATATACATAAATACAGACATTTTTACAAAGACAAAAGTTATTAAGTACATAGATCATGACGATATTTGTTCTTAAAACTTACTACTGAAGAAGCAGTTTGGGTAGATAATTGGAGAGAATTCCAAATACTTGCTCCAGAGTAAGACAAGGACTTCTTGAACATTTCAATACGAGGGAATGGCACAGATAATTTGTGCATTTTTTGTGACCTGAGAGGCATATGTGTACTTTGAGCTTGGGTGAATAAATCCATCATGTAAGATGGGTAGTCACGTACAGAAATACATTTATACACGGTGACAGCTATGTTTAATTTTACATACTTTTCAATGTTTAGCCAGTTATAAGGGCTTTAGATAATTCCTGTGATGGTGTTTTCTTAGTTTTACGGGGGCCTCCGTGGCTCAGTAGTTAGAGCGTTGGACGCTAAATCCGAACAGCCTTCCACCAATGGGTCGCGGGTTCGATTCCCACTCAGTCCAAAAAAAATTGGAAAATTTTCAGACTGGTTTTTCACTCGAACGATTTATGTGGGATGGTTGCCAGTTACCAATGGAAGGTCGTGGGTTTCCTCCGGGCATAGAGCCCGGTTTCCTCCCACAATAAAACAGTAAAACATCAATCAATCTTTCTGACATAGACTACAGCCTGAGTATCCCCCAATAAGCTATGGAACGACCTATGTGGGATGGTTGCCAGTTACCAACGGAAGGTCGTGGGTTTCCTCCGGGCATAGAGCCCGGTTTCCTCCGGGCATAGCAATAAGCTATGAAAAGCCATCATTTGGGAGAATTTATTTGACTTGAGGCGTAAAACACCAATCAAAAAAATCGAATACAAATTATTGAAACTTGATATTACAAATTAATGATCCAATTTCATAACAGGAAATTGAAACTAATTTGAATCCAATTACCACATGTGTAGGGTTTTTGGGAATGAAGCATTTTTGTGAAATCAATTAAGGGAGGAATGCTAATTGGAATCAAATAATAATCAAATTTGTAAAAAAGAAAAACCAATCTCAATTAGACTGAGTTTGTGCCTTCAGTAATGATTTATATGTGTGATTTAGGCTATCAAATTGATTTAGGAAGAAACTTCATGTACCTGTGTTGTTATCAAGAATTTTTTTTTATTTATTTATTTTTTTTATTTAATTTATTCTTCATGATAACCCTCATTAAATGTATTTAAGCATCTACTTAAAGGTGTCGAAAGCTAGTGTTGTTCAAAAACAATTTACTACATGGTGATTTAAGTTTTTTAACATTAGTACTTCAAGGAAGTCAGCCAATGATCCTGGTTTCTTCCTTATAGAAAAAAAAAATATTGGAATCTAGTTGCCCTCTAATGATGAATTCTATTTTAGACCATAGAGCAGATTCACATGCCAGTCAAGATTTCAATGAACGGTTGACCTTGCCTGATTCTGCCAACTGATGCACTTTCCATGTTTTGTTGCTATTGGTGGCTAATTTCAAATTAGCGATGCTTCTTTAACGACTGGCTCCGTGGCTCAGTAGGTAGAGCTTAAGACGTTAAATCCGAACAGCCTTTCATCAATGGGTCGCGGGTACGAATCCCACTCAGTCCCCAAAAAATTTGACAATTTTCTATTAACAGCGGAAGGTTGTGGGTTTCCTCCGAGCATGGAGCCGGGTTTTCCTCCCACAATAAAACTGGCCGTATAAGTGAAATAATCATAAAACACCAAACAATCGGTCAAACTTTACAGACTTTCTTATGTGTTTCATCGGACATGCGTTATGCATTCCTCGATGGATTCCTGGATGCGACTGTATAGCTTATAGATAAATATTAGATAACGCATGCGATTGACAACAAATTAAGTATTGATATTTTCTTTGATTTGGGGAAATAATGTGAATAAGTGAATAAATCTACATAGCTTTTTCATACAAAATGCATTTGTAACCAAAACCAAGTCCATAAAAATGAGTTAAGAAAACCTCTTCAATGACATCATAATTAGCGAAAACCCTTGTTGATTTGTTTAAAATGGGACATACTCCATTCTCTGTCTGTTAATGTGTGCATCAAAAAATATCAGACTGACCGTGGAAACACTTTAGCGTAATTCTGTAATTCCCATTTTTTGGTGAGAAATCACATCTGTCAACACGTCTGTGAAAACACACCATTACCAAAGAGTTAAATCTCAGCCCTATTAATATACTCTGTTGAGGTCTAAATGATATACCTCTTTTTAATAATAAGGTATTACTCTTGAGCGCGGCGTAAAACACCAAACAATCAATCAATCTTTTTAATACAATTAGAAACTTGTCTCCGTGGTTATTTTAGACAAGAAGATTTTCCCTGTGCCCGTGTGTTTTAGTGATCATAAATATAATCTGTTGACTTTCTTCGGCCTTCTTAATACTATTTTACTAAACAGAACCAATTAAGATAGTTAAATTGACATGCCTCAACCCTTGTGGGAAATAAATATGAGATCTATCATCAACATCAAAGAAGGTCCCCAGTGATCACCTGTGATAAAAGTTTTGATCTAGTGTACACAATACCTGGATTAGATCAATTGAGAAAAGAGATTGGTTTGGCAATACATGTAGTTACGTTACAGGTGACTGCATTTATTTCTGAAGCACGCTCAAACTAATTAAACCTCATTTAGTGTTATAATATCTTTAATTTGATACGCTTGAAGTTAAGTTATATTCCTAAAAAAAATGGGGGATATTTGAGGGATCTGGTTTAAAGTAACCGTTTCAAACCCTTGTCGCAATACCCATAACTGTACATCTATATCTCTTTTTAACACAATTGGAAACTTGACTCCATGGTTATTTTAGTCAAGAAGATTTTCCATGTGTTTTATTGTTTATAAATATATATATATTTATGAACACTAAAACACAGGGGGCACAGAGAAAATCTTCTTGCCCAAAATAACCATGGAGCAAGTTTTAAGTTTCTAATTGTGTTAAAAAGAGGTATATCATTTAGACCTTTATACCCAATCATAAATTGTTGTAATAAACCATAACCCATGATATTTCATTAGGTTGACGACTGACAGGAGCTTGGCCTTAGTCCGTAGAATTTTCTGGAACACTTTGTAATACATTGACAATGCTTACGGATTTTCAGTATATTAAAGTGGCATGAGCTGCCAAAATTCGCAGTTTTTTCATACCTTCTGATCGTCACGACAGTAAGAGGCTTTGAAGACTATCGAAAAACTAAATGATTGGCGTTGGAATGAGAAAAATCCATACAGTATGTGGCCTGTATGAATTGAAAACGTGTTCAAAAGTAAACAAAATTTAAATAACCGGGACGACCATTCATTCATTCTAAGCCAAAGTTAGTTCAAAACAGTACTTTATCGTACATTTTCGAGACTAGAAGCATTAAAAAGCTTCAGAATTCTACCTCCAGAGAAAAATAGCCAATAATTTCTGCATTCTGTTTTATCGTCAAAATATCAACATTTTGGCAGCTCATGCCCCTTTAAAAACCTATTTATTAAATATCATTTTTATATTAATGCTGAATGTTCTTTAGCTTAAATGTTCACTTTAAAGTTTTAAAAGAACCATTCAATAGCTGGAGTTTAACAAAGCTTTCATTCTGAGGAGCGACAAAGTTTTACATGATATTATTAACTAGTGAAGATACGACACGGAAGTAATTAAACAATGTCCTTTAATTAATCTTTTCACAATTTGTAATGAGGTTAAGTATAAGGAAATTAACAGGCTGTTATATATATGATAAAAATAATCTCTTCCCATTCTCTAATTAGAGCCAATTTTGTGAAAATATAATAATTGCTATTTTAATTATGCAGGCATATAAACTGAACAAAGACAATTCACACAATAATTATATAGGATATAAAGAAGTTACATTCTAGGCTTATAGGCCATCACACCACTAACTAAATTAGGTTTGTATGAAAAGGGAAGAAATTTATTTTAATAAAATGATGCCTTTTAATTACTTTGTAAGCTGCATTCATCATCAGGGAAATTACTGAATTAGTAAATTAACCAATTCTCAATTCTTGGCTACATTTTTTTCCGGGTCAGTCACTGTCGGTCAATTTACTAATTATTCAGTAATTTGTAAGATCTAGATAAGGTATATAATAAAATTAACTTTTTTTAGCAAATTTTATTACATAAAATTGTAGAGAAGTTGATGAAGAAAAGAACTCTCAGAATTCATTTAAAAGAAAATTTAGGTATTTTTGGTTTGTCAAACTGAAGGCAGAAGTGGGTTAACTCCCTTGAGTTTATTTATTTTAGTTCATTTCAAAGAAGTTTTCAAGATGGCATTAGTTTAAATCCAGACAAGTGTCTCATTCTTCATTAGTTTTCACTCAAACCACCTTATGTGGGACGGTTGCCAGTTACCAACGGAAGGACTTGGGTTTCCCCCGGGCATAGAGCCCGGTTTCTTCCCACAATAAAACTGGCAACACCGCCATATAAGTGAAATAATCTTGAGCGCGGCGTAAAACACCAAACAAACAATCTTGATTAGTTAGTGATTCTGATTATTCTATTTCTTATCCAATACTACCAATATATCAAGGAAAAGTTTTCAAGACAGGCCTAGTCTGTATTGGTGTCACATTCCTATGCGTTTTTCTTTTGATGAGCAGGCCTTGACAAATTCGATACCCAGTGGACAGAGAGTGGGCGGGGCTTAAGCGTGGAATAACTTCCCGATTTTGGAAGTGGTATGGCTCTCTTAACTGGGTATCAGAGAGTAAACACGTGCTAGTTGATTGACAACGTCAATCACTAATACCATGATACAAGCACATTATTGAATGACTCCCCGAGTATGGAAGAAATTCTGAGAGGTGTGGCTAGCTGGTGCGTTTGCACTCGAGTCCAACCTCTCAGATATCTTCCATACCCTCGGGAAACCATTCAATAACTCTATCATGTACTGGACAAGTAAGAACATGATTATTACATCATTACTCATATTTGTGCTTTAATACCTTCTAAAGGAATTGAAATAATATCACTTATATAAACCTAAAATGGAACGAGTAGGCCTATAGAAATTACAAAATAAAGTGCGAAATATGTTGTTTAAAGGCTGACCTAGAATCCGACTGAAAACCCAACAAACAATATATATACCTGTAGAAGCGTGACTATTTTTGATAATATTATGAGGTTATTATATGACTTCGCATCCAATATGGATATTTATTGTATGAGTCGCTGTTGGGTCGAAAGTCTACTTTCAACCCAACGGTGACGAGTACAATCAATATCCATATTGGATGCGAAGTCATATAATAACCTTTTTATTATACATATGCAATCCAACGCCAACAACAATTATTTCAAGTTTAACTTTAAACAAGCACAATAATTTATTTCAATACTCAACGTATTCACAATTATTAGATCGTCTCATTTCGTTTGCTTTATAGTGTTTTCTGGTATTTGACCCTCGACAAATTTATCTATATCAGCATCATCTAACATCTTGCAGAGATATGAGGGTTCTGAGCGAAACAGACCACTCCGCGGTGATGTCAGATTCGAATGTTACACATCATCGAACTGACATAGTCGCTCTTCTCTCTGCCGATGACCGGATGAAAATCTAATAGCACTATCCAATATCGCTTTCGGCTCCAATATCGACTGATATATGATCGACACGTGGTACAAATGCTAGTCTTTCATTGGTTAATGAATACTGGTTGTATAATAAATATTTATATTTAGTTGATACCCCTCTTTTAACACAACTCAAAACTTGTCTCCATGGTTATTCCCCTTGCCCGTGTGTTTTAGTGTCTATAAATATATATTTACATGTAGTTGAAACAATAAGTGGGGTTGAACACCATACATACAAAGAATCAATCAACCATGGAGCCTTGGGGCATTATGACATGTCACAACATTTAAAATAACACAAAATGTTACAGAGTACATTCCTATGATGAGGTTGGGTGTTTGTGCATCCAACCATGACCGCTAATTCCGTGTCATGTGAATTAGGTCGTTCTACAGGTAAGTTAAGGTATATGTACCTACCTGTGAAGATGCAGATTATAACACCTGCTCGTTAAGTGGATTAATTCAGGTGTAAATCAACATCTTTAACTTGTATACAAAGTCTTACAAGCAGGATAACAGTGTTATGTTTAATTCAGTAAGTTTCTTATTATCATTTTTTTTACATGTTTCTTGTATGTTAAGGTTTGTAATGATGGGATGACAAGAATGCGTTATGTTAGGCCAATGTACAGATGTATGAAAACATATGCTCTGTCAGTGGTAAACGTAGGACATAATCAATGACTACTGCATCAAATTTGTAATGTTCGTATTAGCCTTGTTAGTAATCTTGAGTAGGCCTACGGCTTAAAACATCAATCAATTAACCAAATGACCACTTTTTTAACACAGTAATTCTTGTGCTGTGATGTTTCAGTGTTCATAAATATAAGAAGTTTTTAGGGGACTAATGTAGAAAATGATAATACAAATTTAGGTAAATTAAATGTAAAAAATTTTTATTGTTGTAAAGCAGCAAAATGAAGTTAACTTATATGGCGGCATTGCCAGGTTTAGTGGTGTAGGAAACCAGGCTCATTGCCTGGAGGAAACCGAGTGTTTAAAGTTTAGAGGATAATTAGTTTAATTGCAGCTTAAATGATAAGACAAAACAAAGGAATTTGTGATGCATTGTCATTGAACATGCAAATTAACCTAACAGTGCTGTGAACACATATGTTGATTGATTGTTTGGTGTTTTACGCTGCGCTCAAGATAATTTCACTTATATGGCGGCGTTGTCAGTTTTATTGTGGGAGGAAACCGGGCTCCGTGCCCGAAGGAAACACACTACCTTCCGCTGGTAACTGGCAACCATCCCACATAGGTCGTTCGAGTGAAAACCCAGTCAGAAAATTTTCCGATTTTTGGACTGAGTGGGATTCGAACCCGCGACCCATTGGTGGAAGGCTGTTCGGATTAAGCGTCCAACGCTCTACCTACTGAGCCACGGAGGCCCCCGTGAACACATGTGTCCCCAGGGAGTTCTTGAATTCCAGTTTAAAACTTGTAAGATCAATAAGCTGGTTTGAAGATTGATGCAGTGTTTGGGTACATTGTTCTATTAATAGAGATGATGAACTAGATGAACAACATGTCTTAACTTGTCCAGTTATCTCTTCTCATAGTTAACTCCATTATACAGGCTGAGATTTGTGGAAAAGTTTTGTTTCAAGTGTTTGCATTTTTCATGGAATTATTTTTATAGGATTATTACATTCTCTCATCTAAAAAATTTTTTTGCGATGGAAGTTTTCAAAACACCTGAAATGGGTATGTCCTTGGTATGAATTTTGTTGATTTGTTTAAAGTTTATACATGTATATGAACATATGTGGTTTATTATAACAACTTATGATTGGGTATAAATAATATGCCCCTTTTTAACACAATAAGAAACTTGTCTCCATGGTTATTTTAGACAAGAAGATTTTCCCTGTGCCCGTGTGTTTTAGTGTTAATGATATATGGTGAGTGTGTGAGATGTTTGAGTGCGACGTAAAACACCAATCAATCAATGTGAAAGTTGATCTTCTATCATGTTCAAGATTATTTAAGTCTTATCTAGTTGATTTGATTATAGAAGCTTTTCTATGCAACATATTGTCACATGTGTCCTTAACCAGAATCTTTTACCCTTAGTGTTCGAATCCCTCTCAGTCCCAAAAAATTGGAAAATTTTGTGACTGGGTTTTCACTCGAACGACCTATGTGGGATGGTTGCCAGTTACCAGCGGAAGGTTGTGGGTTTCCTCCGGGCATAGAGCCCGGTTTCCTCCCATAATAAAACTGGCAACGCCGCCATATAAGTGAAATAATCTTGAGCGCGGCGTAAAACACCAAACAATCAATCAATCATTTACCCTTAGTAGCCTTCCCTGGACACAGTTCCATTACTTAATTAGTTAAAGTGCTTCAACGGCGTTGCCTCGCTCAATGGATGTTAGGAAGATAAAAAAAAAAAATTCATTTCAAAAGAATTCATTTATGGATTTGTCTAAAGTCTGACTACGTGCTATCTTGTATGATACATAATGATTATAGAGGAACAAGCATCGTAGAACACCAGCCCAATTTTTATTGAATTTTAGCCCGCCATCATTCAAATCGCTTTTCCATGGTCCGTCGTCCGTCCCTTAACTTTTCGCTTGTTACCTTTATTCCAAGAAAACTCTCTGTCCAATCTTAGTCAAACTTAACATACACCATCAGCCTATGGTCTAGTTGTGCACTGTACATTTTCATCTCATTTGCATATTCAATATGGCTACCAGGGGGCGATAGTATTATTTTTGGTTACCTTTATTTTAATTAATAAGACTACAATTTTAATGTATGTCCAATTGATCATCAGAATCAAAATGTACATTGCCTCATCAGGAAAGCATACATCTTGCTTATTAACAAACATTTTCCGCTTGTTTCTTGTATATAGAAGATAGTACATTTTTTTTTTCTTTTGCTTTTTTTAACATTTATTTTCACACTTATAGACCACGATTTTACAAACGCCCTACAGACCCACATGATCAAGACATACGTTCGACAAAGTACTTGTATAAACAAATATATGAAGATGTACCCCTACTTTGATAGAGGAACAAGGTACATTACATGGTTTAGTACATGTACCTGCTATTTCCACCATGAAAAGTTATCCCCCCTTATCCAACCTTAAAGCTTCTTTCACTCACTATCTACCAACGGAAGGTCGTGGGTTTCCTCCGGGCATAGAGCCCGGTTTCCTCCCACAATAAAACTGGCAACGCCGCCATATAAGTGAAATAATCTTGAGCGCGGCGTAAAACACCAAACAATCAATCAATCAATCACTCACTATCACTTACTAAAATAATTTAAAGGTATAATATTTAATCCTATTTATTTTTTCAGACTTGTCGTATAACGTTACAAATACAATGGAGGATGAACTAACGTGCCCCGTCTGTCTGGAACTGTTCGCAGATCCTCTCATGCTTCCGTGTTCTCACAGCATCTGTAAAAAATGTCTTCAAGACATCCTAGCCAGTCGTAAAAAACAGAGCCAAGAAGGTGAGTGATCCATTCTTTGCTTGACAATTATTTATGTTTACACCAATGAACTATGTGCGTGGAATGGACACGTCTCATTGGCTGGTTTGGATCTGACTTCGTAAAATGTGCCACCATTGATAGTTGAAGGCGCGTACATAACAGACCTGGATCGAAGTCACATCATCTCCTAGTAATGGCGGCATTCAATGCATATCAAATACCATGTGACCTCCATTCCACGTATACAGTTCATTGGTTTACACCTTCTTTATTAAATGGGGGTCTTCGTGGCTCAGTACATGTAGGTAGAGCGTTTGACGCTCAATCCAAACAGCCTTCCACCAATGGGTCGCGGGTTCGAAATCCACTCAGTCCAAAAATTGGAAAATTTTCTAACTGGGTTTTCACTCGAACGACCTATGTGGGATGGTTGCCAGTCACCAACGGAAGGTCGTGGGTTTCCTCCGGGCACAGAGCCCGGTTTCCTCCCACACTAAAACTGGCAACGCCGGCATATAAGTGAAATAATCTTGAGCGCGGCGTAAAACACCAAACAATCAATCAATCTTTATTAAATGAATCTCATTGCTGCACTATTGACAGATATTTGTCACCGTATATTCTATTGCCCAATTATTGTTAATGCCTTTATCTTTGGTAGGCTGTACATGTGCAGTGTGTATGTGGCCTATTTGTTCTAAAAAATCTCTCTCTTGTCCAGTCTGTTTAAGCTAACCCAAGCTCTCCATTGATGGGCCAGTCCTGGTTGTCAGTTGAAAATTAAATTCTGGCTCTCTTATTTTATCTGGGTAGGCCGGCCTGTACCATGTTATTAGTTATTTGATGCCTTTCCATGGATATACAGGTAGATGTTTGTTGTCTGACATTACTATTTTTCATCTTCTACTAGGGAAAAAATATCTGTCCGACACCAAATACATGTATCTACCCGTATATCCACGGAATGGCATAAAATTCCAAATTTCTTACCATCCAGAGCAGCTTGTTTTCTTAGAATTGAATATAATCAGCTGTTCCTTATTCGATAAGTTCATTAAAATGTCCAGATGCACATTCTGAGCATTTTCAACAGTCAAATGTCTTAGTCTAGAATTTTCTGTGACTAGTGATATATAGATTTATAAGTAAAATGTTCAATAGACCCTTTCGGCTTAGAACAACGTGTTTATGACGTTCGAATTGTATGGTCATCTCTCTGTTGCGGTCACTGTGAAACGCCCCTTTTGTATTACATCATAGACGAAATGAAAACGATTTTGACGTCAGATTGATAATAAAATTCAATTTAGCGTCATTTTGCCATACAACGAGGCTTCTGTGCAAGCGTCAATCCTTTAGCCGAAAGGGTCTATGGGTCTAAATTGATGAAGGGTGTTGTTAGAAATTTTACATTTTTTGAGCACCCATACACAGTAATTTACATTTTTCAACATTTATGATTTTTCTTATTGTCTGTGTTAGGTTTGGAATGTCCATCATGCAGGAAACAACATGCTGCTGTGGATGGGAAAATGTCCAAACTACCTCGGAATTTAGCGCTGGAAAACGTAGTCTTTCGATATCAGGAAATCAAAGTGCAAACATTAACGAAAAGTCGTAGCTTGGATGCTTCTTTTGAACAGTCTTTTAGTCCGACAGAAAAGGTCGAATTTGATTTGCCGGTTTTCGATGAAGAATCAAGTACAGAGAACTGTGGTTTATGTGAATCTACAATTCCCAATAAGGCCGTGTGCTTTTGTCAGCAGTGTTCTGTGCTATATTGTGCCGCATGTTTGGAGAAATTCCACCCTAAACGTGGCGCTCTCGCTCGTCACAAACTCACCCGTCCAGCCGTTAAGACTGACGCTGTAAAAGGACTTCAATGTAAAGACCATGAAAATGAAGAAGTGTCTATTTTCTGTGGTTTGTGTAAAGTGTTGATCTGTCCTCTATGTATGTGTGATGGACTGGGTAAACACTCTGGCCATACCGTCATTGATCAACAAACAGCCCTCAAACAGACACAGGTAAGGACACAGTCTAAGGGAGCTAATAAACTAATTATCACTCGGTTTAAAGGAGAAGAAAACAAATAAAACTGGCAAATACACTAAACGGACGGCGAATTTCCCTTTTCAATGGTACAATCCGCATATTTTTTATGATTTTTTTTCTGGAATTGTGGACGTTTTCACTTACAAAGATCCTTAAGACTGATCTAGTTTAACTTTAAATACATTTCTATCACAAAATAGCTAAGAGTTTCCTAATTTAAACGAAAAATATGCCAAGGCAATTTTCAGAATATAGATTGTCTGATTGGTCTTATGCATCATACCATATTTCTTCCAAAGATTCAGCCACTTTTTTCTTCATAAGGATTTGACCATCAGAACACGACTCCATTTTTGTCTGACTCAATGGAAAATTTAGGCCATTAGAATGGCTGAATATTTAGAAGAAATACGGTACTCAATATTTTTTTACTTAAATATCGAGGCTGTTCAAATTTATAGGGTGAGAGAACTGGGCATTTACACTTATATCTTGAGTATGGAAAATAAATGCACTAATCAATTTGTTATTTATTTAAACAGAGTTCGGTGGCAGAGAATAAGGAGAATTTGAGTAAAATGATGACAAAACTGACTGATCAAAACCGCAAGTTAGAAGACGTAGTAGAGGAAACAGAGGTACAGTATTGTTAGGAAACAGTCAAACCCTCTCAGTATGCATTTATTCTAGCAATGATTAAAATGTATTAAACTGTTTTCTAGAAAAAAACCATCTGTAATTAAGCTTGTACAACTTCTATCTACAAATAATGTTAAAGAATTGTTATTGTTGGGTAAATATTTGAGTTTGGCCACCAGAATACGTAATGCCTAATTATGTTAGAGTTAAAGTACATGCTATATCAATAGAACTCCAATCCTGTTACTATGCTGTTTTTTGTATTGAATGACTCTTCACCCATGAGCTGTATGCTTACGGAATAAACATAATGATAACTGTGATATTCCTTGAATAATTAAATGAAATTACTATGGATAAACAACTCCTTTGAACAAATTTTAGTTACGACGTTTCGATTTTTATCCACTGATCTGTGTATTTGTTATCAGAATCTTCACCGAGACGCTGTACAGAGGATAGAGTATCAGTATCGTAGATTTGTGGACGACATCGTCAGCTCACTGAGGCAACAGAAAGAACAAAGCGTAACCCATCTCAGTGAACTCAAATCTTACGTCAGTGGTCAACTGAAAACACAACTAGATGATAATAGAAGACGATTAAAGAAAATGGAAAACCTCTCAATGACGCTTACAAATTTATTGGACACAGAGGAAACAAATTCTCTACTGGAACGAGCATCAGAAGTGGAACCTATCCGAAAACAAGTCACTCAACTCTCTGAACAGTAAGTACAGTCCCATTCTAATGGCCTAAATTGTTCATTGAGTCCGACAAAAACAGAGACATGGCGTTTAAGGATAATCATTTACACACACTGCTGCTGAGTCCTATTGCCTTAAATTACCTCTAATGAGCAAATTTGTCTGGTCACATTTAGCATATTTCTTATCTAATGGTCGAATCCTTATGAGACAAAAAGTGGCTGAATCTTTAGAAGAAATACGGTACTCTAAAATCACACAAATTCTCACAGCGGGATAATATTTAGTGTGCGTATGTGCGTGAAAGTAGTCCTACTACTTGTTATTTCGGCAAATCCACACAGCCGGATGCTCGGCCTGTTGTCAGATATTTGGTCATCTGAGATCGTTTTTGTTTTTCAGAAGCTGAACATAATTATTTTTTATTTCTAAGATTTCACTTTCTTGAAAAATGTTAAAGTGGCATGAGCTGCCAAAATGTCGATATTTTGATGTTAAAACAGAATGTTGGAATTTGTGTCTATTTTTCTCAAGACGTATAATTCAGAAGCTTTTTAGTGCTTCTAGTCTCGAAAATGTACGATTAAGTATTGTTTTGAACTAACTTTGGCTTAGAATGAATGAATGATTGTCCCGGTTATTTAAATTTTGTTTACTTTTCGAACACGTTTTCGGTTTGTACAGGACATATAGTGCATGGATTTTTCCTCATTCTAACGCCAATGATTAAGTTTTTTGATGGCCTTCAAAGCCTCTTACTGTCGTGACGATTAGAAATTATGAAAAAAGGGTGAATTTTAGCAGCTCACGCCACTTTAAATATACATGTACTTCTATACATTATTAATGTGAGTTTACTTATTGTTTACTGATGTTTTGGTTTATGCTAGTACTGTAATAACGTGTCAATATTCTGCTATATTTTCAGTGTATCCAATTCCCAAGAGAGCTGTGAGTCTATGGTGGCAGATAAAACAGTTAGAAAACATCTCAAAGCTAGTCTATCTCAATTTAGGAATAAGATGGAAGCTACCATCGAGCTGTTTCTACGTAAGTCAACTTTCACAAAATTAGATGGTTCTTGTATACATGTATGATGTATTAAATATAGTAAGGGCATAAAGGTTGAAGGGACATACCCCCCCCCCCCCCCCCCCCCCCCCCTCCTGTTTAATACAATTAGATTGATTGATTGTTTGGTGTTTTACGCCGCGCTCAAGATTATTTCACTTATATGGCGGCGATGCCAGTTTTATTGTGGGAGGAAACCGGGATCTGTGCCCGGAGGAAACCCACGACCTTCCGCTGGTAACTGGCAACCATACAATTAGGCATTTGCCTACATGGTTATTTTAGTCAAGATTTTCCCTGGGTTTCAATTATAGTAGTTATTAATCATAAATGATAACTAAGAACGCTTTGAGCATATAATAGTAAGTAACGTGTAAAAATTTGAAACCTGTTTGGTGATTGGAGGGGGCGTCTTTGCTGGTTCAGTCAGTAGATAGAGCAATAGTTTTTCCCGATGACACAAGTTCCAGCAATGACGTGCAGAACTTCTATGAATCAACCAATAAAATTCAGCGGATTGATGTGTTAAATTCAGTGTCGTTGTTATTACCTTAGCAAGCTATCCTGATTGTAGCTTTTAATCTACCCAAATTATGTCAAAAGTTTGTTACATGTAGGCTATTATAGCCATACATTTATGCTGTTTTACCATTATCAGAGTTTAACAATTAGCTGGTCTACATACATGTACATAAATCAATATGTTGCATATAGGCCTATATCTAAACAAACAGAAAAAAAACACACTTCATCAGTTTTTCTCAATATTGCTTTTTTTTCTCTTCCAGAGAATGAATGTGAACACTGTAGTGAAATACGACCGACTTTCCAATCACCAACATCTCCTGGTAAAGTTGATGCACCGAGAGTTCAGAACAAGTGTTTGATGACCTGGGGATTTAATTCTACAACATTTACCGCGGAGGCATTGTTAAATAGCGCTTCTTGGACGGTCACAATTGAGAAAAATACAAGTCATATAGGTGACATAAAAACTGGTTATTTGTTCGGAGTTGGAATCTCGTGTGATACATTGAATATAAAGGATCGGGTCGGAATGAATAAGAACTCTTATGGCCTGGTCTGTTCTTCGGGAAACCTAGTCTTCGTGCACGATAACAAAATGGAAACTCTTATGCCGCTAGAAAATTTACCGCTATCGGTGACAATTTATGTTAATCTAGACTCTGATGACTGTCTTGTTTTAGCATATATGGTGACCAGTACATCATGGGGAAATACACTACAGGGTAAAAAGTTTGTGAAGAAATTGGTCTTCAAAAATAGTGTCTACCCAGTGTTTACTGTTAGTCAGAGAGTGAAAATACAGTTTCCTACATGTGTCTGACAAATTCATCTTCCAAACGATAGCTTTGACGATTAAGGCCCAGGGGCTTCTTCAACTAAGGGGCTTCAGCGAAGGGCTCCCAGGGGCTTCTTCAACTAAGGGGCTTCAGCTGAGGTCACCCAGGGGCTTCTTCAACTAAGGGGCTTCCGCGAAGGGCTCCCAGGGGCTTCTTCAACTAAGGGGCCTCAGCTAAGGGCTCCCAGGGGCTTCTTCAACTAAGGGGCTTCAGCTGAGGGCTTCTTCAACTAAGGGGCCTCGGCTAAGGGCTTCTTCAACTAAGGGGCTTCAGCTAAGGGCTCCCAGGGGCTTCTTCAACTAAGGGGCTTCAGCTAAGGGCTTCTTCAACTAAGGGGCTTCAGCTAAGGGCTTCTTCAACTAAGGGGCCTCAGCTAAGGGCTTCTTCAACTAAGGGGCTTCAGCTAAGGGCTTCTTCAACTAAGGGGCTTCAGCTAAGGGCTTCTTCAACTAAGGGGCTTCAGCTAAGGGCTTCTTCAACTAAGGGGCCTCAGCTAAGGGCTTCTTCAACTAAGGGGCTTCAGCTAAGGGCTCCCAGGGGCTTCTTCAACTAAGGGGCTTCAGCTAAGGGCTTCTTCAACTAAGGGGCCTCAGCTAAGGGCTCCCAGGGGCTTCTTCAACTAAGGGGCTTCAGCTAAGGGCTTCTTCAACTAAGGGGCCTCAGCTAAGGGCTCCCAGGGGCTTCTTCAACTAAGGGGCTTCAGCTAAGGGCTTCTTCAACTAAGGGGCTTCAGCTAAGGGCTTCTTCAACTAAGGGGCCTCAGCTAAGGGCTTCTTCAACTAAGGGGCCTCAGCTAAGGGCTCCCAGGGGCTTCTTCAACTACTTTTAACAAAATATGTTCAACTATAGAAATTTACGCGTTAATCTCCAGTTTGGCAGCATAACTCAATGCTGTATTAAAAGCCAATAGGGAGCGCAAGTCACATGTGAATTCCACATATTTCCTGTCACCGGCACTGCATTGCGCATGTGACTGAGCGTTTTTCGTTCCAACATGACATTTAAATCTGACGTTATGAAAACAAATACGTCAAATGGAATTGCGGCGTCATCAAAAATGTTCTTAATGGCGTCATCTGTCACCGGATATCACAAAATCTCGTAATAATTCTTATGAGACTTGCGCTCCCTATATGGGGTAGTACGGCGGGCACTAGGGGCTTATTGTACCAAGTGAGAGTATATGTAAGTCCTGCCTGTCGTAAAGTGCCAAAAGGTATTTTAATTTTAGGAACTTATGGCTGCAACTACAACTACATACTGTGAGCCTATCTGGTCTAAATGATATACCTCTTTTTAACACAATTAGAAACTTGTCTCCATGGTTATTTTAGACAAGAAGATTTTCCCTGTGCCCATGTGTTTTAGTGATCATAAATATATAAATTAATGCCAAGATTGTATACCTAGTATTTTATAAGACCATGTTGCATGTAGTTACTATTCAAATGAACAGCTATTTACTGGCATATATGTAGACTACATCAGGTTTAATTTTCACCCCACATTTATTCTATCACAAAAAATAAGGTGCAAAACATACCTGGGCATTGAAAAAGATTTAGCCTTTCAAGAAAACATGGCATTTTACACTGTATATTCTGATTGGTTCCCTAGTCCATTCATGTACAGTACTGTAAGTGGAACATTAGCATGTATCAACAGAAGAGCGTTCTTGTCACAGGAAAGAGAGCTATTTACTCCCTTTATACCATTTGGGGCAAATCTTGACTGCCTTCGCTCGTTTCCAGTCGACGTTGACATGCCTCGAACAGTCTGCTCTTTTTATACGGTAAATCACAAATCTTGACTGCTTTCGCTCGACTGCCTTCGCTTGACTGCTGTCGCTTGTTTCCAGTCGACGTTGACATGCCTTGAACAGTCTGCTCTTTTTATACGGTAAATCACAAATCTTGACTGCCTTCGCTCGACTGTCTTCGCTCGTTTCCAGTCGACGTTGACATGCCTCGAACAGTCTGCTCTTTTTATACGGTAAATCACAAATCTTGACTGCCTTCGCTCGACTGTCTTCGCTCGTTTCCAGTCGACGTTGACATGCCTCGAACAGTCTGCTCTTTTTATACGGTAAATCAACACATCCAAAATGACCTGTCTTGAGTGCATGGTATAACATCAATCAATCAAAATGACATGCTGTCTGTCAGAGGGTATTTCATGTTTGTAAATCCTATTTATACTGAGCTGGATAGACGTAATGCCAAACAAGCAAACGATATTGAATTTAACAAACTTCTGGCTGTGACCTGTTTTGATTGGTCAAAAAAGCAGTGATGTAAACAGGTGATCATGTGACCACAAGAGTATGCTAGACTGTAATTATTAGTCCTATAGACTTATGTCTACATGCATTTTATATCTTTGGAAAAAAACAACAAATAGCTTTCCAGTGACATTTACGTCTATTCTTGCCTATGGAATTTAGTTTACTTAAGGGCTATAAATTACAAAAAGATTTCATTACGACCATGGTTTATGTTGACCAATGCTGGGCAGTGAGACTGAGCCTTTGCATATATAGCTGGGTATGGTAAGAATTCCGCTAATTCAAGTACTCAAAACATTACGAAAAGCACTCTAAAAGTTTGAGACTTTTCGTTGGGTGTCTTACCTCCTGCATGGAGCGACCAATAATCCTATTGAGCAATCGCTATTGTCGTTGTTTTAGACCAAACATGGCAGAAAGCAGTCTAATAATTTGTTATCTTCACATTGCTCGTCCTTGAATTAGCGAAATTCTTACCGTAGTTCCTTACTTACCTACCATATATTCTTACTGAAGTTTATGTGACAATCATCAGGGTTTTGCAGCTAAGTCCCTCTTGAGTGGATTTTTACGATGGGTAATTGTTGAGGTCTTGTGAGTTAATGTGTCTTCTTCCATTGATGGATTTCAGGCTGGAAATCCCCCACCCCACTATCAATAAAATATTTGACTTGCATGGGTGGAAATCAGGGTTTCCTCACTGACAAAGAACATGGTTTCTCCCTCCACTAAATTTGGAAATGTTGGCATATACAGATAAAGGCATCTATCAAACAATGAATCAGAGTGTTAGATTCTGTTGGGTTGGTCACACAGTCAACTTATTTTTAACCCTTTTGAATTACATGGCAGTAGCCTAATAATAATTGGATGTTAGGGTGACTCCGTTAATTTTTTTAGTGCGGGCATGTCACTTAGAAAGATCAACCTATCTACCACACAGCCCCAGTTCTTACACCTAGGGTCACAAAATAGATTCATTCCGGGAACAAAATAATAGTATAAAGAATACTATGTACAGTATATAAACCATCAGGATAATAAAACCAGATCATGTTGATTCAGAATTCTGAAATTCCAATTACCCAGCATCTTATTTTCTATTGCCTAATTAAGGTTGACGGGGAAGTTTATTTGTTATTTTTTCTGTATTTTTCTGCCAACTTGATAATAGTGCCATTGTAAAATTTAGAATAGTACTGTGCTATATGTAGGGCATACCTTTTTTGTCTTAGAGTTATTGTCATTATGTGTGAGTTTCTAGTCTATATAAAGAGTTGCGAAGAACCTTCTGTTTCCAAAAGTGTAACAATATACCTTATTTCTTCTAAATATTCAGCCATTCTAATGACCTAAATTTCCCATTAAGTCGGACAAAAATTGAGACGAGGAGATAACCATTTTCACTCACTGCTCAGCAGGTCATATTGCCCTAAATTCCCTCTATTGGGCAAATTTGTCTGGCCTCATTTAGCAGATTTCTTTTCTAATGATCGAATCCTTATGCAGTAAAACGTGGCTGAATCTTTAGAAGAAATACGAATACAAGGTCTCGTCAGCTTAGCCGATCAGAATATCTTTCAACTAAATCATACTTTTGTACACTTAAAGTTTATGAGTAGGTTTCTTGCTTCAAAACCATAAGTTCTGGGGGCTGTTTTACAAAACTGACGTAACTTTACGTCAACCGTAACTACTATGACAACTTATCTCTTAAGTATTGTGACGCCATGGTAATTACGATGAACGTAGCCTGCGACTGCTTTGTAAAACGGGCCCCTGACTGCAACCCATAGAAAACTGTGTTCATTTTTTAATATCATGATCAACTCCTAAATGCCACTTAAAGAGAGGCCCCTGACTGTTTCTTTTTATTCTGACAGCCTATGTGGAGTCCTTGCTACGTGATTGTTAAGGGGTTATTTCCCACTTTTAGTTTGTTTGTCTCCCCCATTAACTCTAGCTGCGTCACCATATAGCCGATATAATCCTGAGAAATACCAAATTTTACTCCAGCAAGGGCTCTTGTTTGTCCCATCATATAGAGTCATATTCCAAAATATCTGTGATGATGATGTAAGACATTTTCTGACAGATAGGCTATCATCGCAGATATTTCGGACTTATAGAGTCAGATCGCCACTTGAAATGGTTAACCAAACCATGTCTACCTTGCAAGGATTTACAATCAAAAATACATGTATATACAAATAGTGCTATCCAATTTTGTGATAAGAAAATATTTATTGACTAGTTTATCATTGTTAAATATTTTTAGAAATCATTGTCCCATTAATTGTCATTTGAAAGTGATTTTTAAAAAGAAATATTAAAACATTTAAAAACTATCCAATTTCTATAAAACATGTATGTTAAAATGCAATTTTTAGACATTTTTTTTATGTTTGTAATTTTTTATATGCAATTTAGTCATCCAAGACGCATGTCTTTTTTTGGAAGATTTTATCTTGCTTGCAGAGTGTCAAAGCCTTGTATTATAGAGTATAGATGGGCAGTAAAACATTGGGGATTAGACAGGGATGCTTCAGACACAGAAATTTGACCTACAGGATATGTGATTATATATTGCAACTGATACAAAAGGAAAGATTGACTCAGTATGGCTTAATAGACGCAACTTTCAATTTGTAAAGAAGTCAGTGGCTGAAATAAAAAATTTCAAAGTTAGCATGACCCATTGTTACTATTAAACAATTTTTTTCTTTTCTAAAAAGTAAAATTTACAATGTTGTGGCTTATTTTGTCTATTTTCCTGCATTTATTTTCTTGCCATACTTTAATTATTGTATGTTAATCATACATGTATATATTTTGTTGATTGTCTGTTATGTAGGCCATATGTTTTAAGATTTGAATTTGCTTTATGGATGCACTCTCAAGCATAGAAGTAGCCAAACTTTCTGACATTTTTATCCATTCAAATTCCTAAAGTTGCGTATGTGCAAGTAAACAAATATTTCTTTAGAGCCTTTGTGTCATTGTATATAAGCCAGTTGAGTAATGTACATTTGCAATATCCAACTATATTATGCAATATAAAATTCATAAATCTAGGTAAATCCATGTACATAAGCTATTGAAATGTTAAAAAAAGTTGAACATCAAAATATAGAATAAATTTTCTATTGATGTTTTGTTTATTTCTAATGTTTGTACAGCCTAATTATTTAGAGCTGGTAGAATTTCAAGCTGGGCTCTGTTTGTTGAACTGGCAAAGATGAACATTTTCCATTTCAAGCCCGTGTCAGACGGAGAGACGGTCACTGCCGACAGAGCGCTCTAAGTTGTCCTACTTTTCTCGGGATTGAGTTGAATTCAAACCCCTGGTTTCTCACCCAATCACCCTATTTGAAAGACTTGCCAGGTGGTCACCGGAAGTCAGGGATTTCTTCCAGACAAAAGATTGTAAATGTCACTTGAAGTCGAATGGAGAACATCCAAGTTTCCCTTCCAAGGAGTGAATTGGAAAATTTTCTGACTGGGTTTTCACTCAAACAACCTATGTGGGATTGTTGCCAGTAGCCAACGGAAGGTCGTAAGATTTCCCCCGGGCATAGAGCCCGGTTTCCAGCCACAAAAAGACTGGCAACGCCGCCATAAAAGTGATATAATCTTGAGCGCGGCGTAAAACACCAAACAATCAATCCAAGGAGTGGGATTGAAACCCTCGACCCATAGGTCGTTGCACAAGAACAAAACAAACATAAATGAGTTTGACTTTACATTTTTACGATACAAATGCATGACATCAATGAATAGAAGATGATTTTTGATGAATCAATAAAATTTACACTGACTTTACCATCAGATAATGGATCTATATGAAGTAAACATATAGCCCCAAGCAGTTAAATTCAGAAAAGAACGTGGACAACAGCAAGGCGTAATATGGAGAATGGTTGTAACAGTGGAAGGGACACCCTCATGAAACATAGGCTCATTTACATAGTTCCAATTTCCCTTTTGGAGTGAGTGAGTTGGGTTTTACGTCCTGCTCAACAGTTTTTCAGTTATAGGAAGACGTCTCCTTGTTGCAGGGCGGATTTCCACCGCTCTTAGGCTTTTGGAAAACAAGATTCAAGCCAGAGATTGATTGATTGATGTTTTACACCACACTCAAGATAATTTCAATTATATGGCGGCGTTGCCAGGTTTACTGGGGGAGAAAACTGGTCTTTTTGCCCAGAGGAAACCTCAACATTCGGCGAGTACCTATCAACCCTTACACATAGGGCTATCAAGTGAAAAATCTACTGCGAAATTTTTCAATTTTTAATTTGGTCCGAGCGCCGCAGGAGGCCTGTGTCGGACTGGGGAGAATTCCATTCACATGGTTCCAAATGGGTTTAGGAAAATATGGTTCCAGTCACAGAAACCTCGGTCACTTGTTGACAAGCCTCTTGATGAAGTTATCGTTAAGCAAGCTCATATTATCAATATCGATTGCTGTTAAAAGTTACTTGTAATTACAGTTTGAATATGGTGACTATGACAATGGGATTGGAGCCAGGGGAGAGTCTGTTATGTCCAGGTCAGTGTCGAGTTTTGGAGATTCAGATTTCATAGTTTGCCCCTGCTCTAAGAATTCTTGAAGTTCTCTGTCGATATCTGACGTCACTTGGTTCTGGTTTTGATTGGTTGCTGCATGTGGTTGCTCCACCCTCGTTGGGTCAAGCCCCGCCCCTAGATTTGTTGGATTTAGGGACACACCCATAGCCTTACGTAGAGTCTTCACTGAGGATATTGAGCCCGGGGGAACCTTAAAAAGAAATGATGACCAAAATTAAGATGGATTGATTGAACCCACAGAAAAATCCTATCATTTTTCATACCAACCATTTTGGGGAATCAAATTTTTCACAGAAGACATTCAAGGATTTATGAACAGGATTTAAAGCTGGTTTGTGTTTGTTTATGGGCTAAATGTATATTTGAAAAACATCAGTTGAAGTGAAACAACGTTCGCGTTAGTTCTCTGGTAGTCAAAAGAAGAACAGGGAGGAAATATGCATATTCTCCGTATTTGTAACTGCTCGGAAAAATGACGTCATACATACTCGGACGTCAAATGACGTCATACACGACCTTCGATGTGTACAAACTGCCACGAAGACGTACTGAGACAGCAGAAATCGTTTATTACGTCATCGCTGTGAAGGTACGTACACAACGGAGGTCGTGTTTGACGTCGTAAGTCTCTGAGATAATTAACTTTCGTAAGCATTGTAGATCGGCAAACGTAGCTTAAATTTTGTAGGATCTACGACCGAAATTAAATTTTCTTTTTGGTCAGACTTTTAAAGTACATGTTCTACAACACACTTAACGCAAATTAGAAAATATTTCCAAAGGTTGTTCATAAATCCTTCAATAAATCTGACCAAACTTGTTGGATTGACAAAGGATAATTTTACTACACTGTGAGAAAAGCAGACAATCAAAAATTAACTTTCAATAAAATATCTTACCTCTTTAGCCAATTCTTTTAACTCTTGACACACCTTATCGGCTGGAATAAAGAAAAAGTCAGTTAATAAATACTCAAGTTGTATCTTCTTGTATTTAACAATAGAAATCACACCACAAATCCACCAAATTCGGTCACAAGTGAATGTTTTGTTATTCAATTAAGTCTTCAAATGTTGTCAGTCAGTGAATACGTCTAATTTTTGTGTTTTGTACTCACAAGCAGCCGAAGCAAATGAGGGTCTGTACAATTTTAACCATAACTATAACTTATTACATGTAAAGCGTATTACTTCTTATTTTCCCGTAACTTTGGACATCAAAGCAACTGCCTATAGCAATTCTGCATCAGCTGTTAGTCTTCACAACAATGACTGACTGATTGATTGACGGTTTATCCTGTGCTTAAAAGTATTTCCCTTATATGCTGTGTTGTAATTTTGAGTGGGGGATTAAAACTTGGAAACCCACCCACATTAAGTCATTCAGTGGAAAGCCATTTCAGAGAATCAAAGAGTAAACTCGTAGCTTCCAGAAACTTACTAACTGTCATACATATAACATCCAACAGTAGTCTACTAATATTACAATATTATAATTGAAATAAGTTCTTACATTGAACTCCCATAAGGTTGGTTGGTTGTTTGATGTTTTACGCCAGTAACGCCACGCTCAAGATTATTTCACTAATATGGCGGCGTTGCCAGTTTTATTGTGGGAGGAAACCGGGATCTATGCCCGCAGGAAATCCACGACCTTCCGGTGGTAACTGGCAACCATCCCACATTGGTTGTTCGAGTGAAAACCCAGTCAGAAAATTTTCCAATTTTTTTTGGGGGGGACTGAGTGGGATCCGAATCTGCGACCCATTGGTGGAAAGCTTTTCGGATTGAACGTCCAGCGCTCTACCTACTGAGCTACGGAGGCCCCCTCAACTCAATGAACTTACCTAATTTCACCTCTTTTTCTGAAGGTCCTGGTACATGAGCTAAGTGTAACGGTGGTTTTACACTCAGTCTTTCATGCTGTGTTTTCTGTAGGTTCTGTATTAACTCTGCTGTTTGATCCAGTTTCTGTTGGGTCTCATTGATACGCTTCTCATCTTGTTCCTTCTCTGTAAAATCACACAAAAAACACATTTATCTATTTGATCCACTGAACAACCTAACATAATAAAGTAGTAAGGAAACTTCGTAAATATTCATGGTGTAATCTCAATATTTCGACTTTAATTAAGTCATCCTCAGGAGAATTATTTTGTCATGTGAGAAACACAGAAAAACATATGCCATTTATTAGTTTTGATCATCTTTGGTTGACTGATTGATTGATTTATTGGTGTTTTACGACTCATTCAAGAGTATTTCACTTATTTACCAGGTTTAGTAGGGGAAGGAAACCTGGCTCGTTTCCCAGATGAAACTCCCAACCTTTCGACAAGTACTTTGGCACTCTTCCACATACGGCGATCAACTGTCAAGCCTGTGACTATCCAGTGACGTTGACAGTGTATAATTGATTGATTTATGTTTTACGCCACACTCAATATTATTTCAATTATATGGCGCCAGGTTTAGTGGGAGGAAAGCGGGCTCCTGGCTTGGAGGAAACATCTCTCTCACAATATAGAAATACCAGGGAAAAGTTAATTGCTTCCCCAACTGAGAGCAGCACATTTCAAAAATTCATAAATAGATTAGAAAAACACCATCTACATCCGCGGTGGATTTGCATAATTTAATGGGGTCATGGCAGGAACGGAAGCCTGTGACTATCAAATGACGCCACTCTCAATATCATTTCACTTGTACATGTGGAGAAAAGAGGGTTTTTTTTGTCCAAACAATACCCCACATTCCGCAAGTACTTGTCAATCTTCCTCAAGCGGCGATAGAATGAAAAATCCACTCAGAAATTGTTGAATTTTGAATTTGTCTGCGGGACTATCACCCAAAAAGTGACTAAAACCACTTACCAAATGTATCCAGAAAAGAGAGATCCACACCCATCTCAGAAAGGGAGCGTGTTGGGTTGCCTGATGACGGAGACTTGGAGCCCTACGGAGAGAGAGGATTCATGTTGTCATATTGGAAGAGCAAGAGGCCATACAGAAACAAACTAGAGCTTAGAATTATAAATTTTCTTAAAATAAGTTCCTGGTTCAAGTATTTGATGAACCAATGGGTCGCGGGTTCGATTCCCACTCAATCCCAAAAAAATTTAAAATTTTTTGACTGGATTTTCACTCGAACGACCTATGTGGGATGGTTGCCAGTTACCACTGGAAGGGCGTGGGTTTCCTCAGGGCATAGAGCCCGGTTTCCTCCCACAATAAAACTGATAACGCCGACATATACGTGAAATAATTTTGAGCACGGTATTAAACACCAAACAATCAATCAAGTATTTGATGAAGATTATAAATACATAAAGCTAAACTTACTTTTGATTTTTTCTTCTTTTTTTCTTTGTCTTTTTCTGTGGGTTCTGCTCCATCTTTCTTTTTCTAAAAGAAAAGTAAATTCATTATTGTGAAAACTGATTGATTTGCAAGCAAAGGTTTGTTGAAAGGTTTGTCAGACGCTCTGCAAAGTGAGCCAATAAGTATTTGAACAAATACATGTATGTGTATATAGAAACTTTTTTTTTTAGTGTTCATAAATATATATATTTGCCTGTGCCAGGGGCTCAAAATAACCATTGTTTTAAAACAAAAAACTATCCACACATTTGTTCCAGAAAATTCTACTGACTAAGGCTAAGCTCCTGTCAGTCGTCAACCTAATGAAATATCATAGGTACTTTATTACAACAATTTATGATGGGGTATAAAGGTCTAAATGATATACCTCTTTTAAACACAAATAGAAACTTGTCTCAGTGGTTATTTTAGACAAGAAGATTTTCCCTGTGCCCGTGTGTTTTAGTGTTCATGAATATATAGAAACTAATGCAACACTGAATTAGTAAATTAACCGACACAGATTGACCCGGAAAAAATACCGGGCCAGGGTGAGAATCAAACTTGTCCCACCGCTCTATCAACTGAGCTACCCGGCCCTGCTGGGAACGGCTCGCTTGTTAGATTCTCTTATACACACAGAGCTTAAATCAAGCCCATTAGAATATGTATATTTAAATTTTCATACGTGATGAAGTCAGTGTTTTGAAAGCATGCTGCAATCATCATCAGGGAAATTAGTGAATTAGTAAATTAACTAATTACTAATGATGATTGCAGAATGCAACACTGGTAATAGCTAAAAATTCAAAACAGTTTTTAGTCACAGCTGTCTTTACGTATGTCTGAGTTACTAGTATGCTTGAAATTTATTCCAAATTAATAAGGAGCGAGTCATTTCGGTTATCAATTTTCCTACAGATCCTACGGACAACCTATATTCAGACTTTAAAATTTGGTACTGAATTGACCGTCTTGCTCACGCTCTTGGCCTCTCCACCAATAGTTTTGTCTGGGTTATTTCATATAAGAAATACCAAGGGACCTTTAAATGAGTGCCCTTGGTTTTCTGAAGTTCCAGGCCTGGTAAAGGTCCGTCCTCACTGTGCGATTTGTCGTACCGACTTGTAGGATGTGATTAAAACGGCTGCATTTGATTGGTTGATAAATCATATTGACCAATTAATAGCCTTTCATTTTAATCGCATCCAACAAGTCGGTACGACAAATGGCACAGTGAGAACGGATACGGACATAACCAATGGAAGTTTCTCAAGGAATACATGTGTATTTCTGTTTTTTATACTAACCTGATCAAGTACCTTCTGTGCCTTTGTATGTTCACCTTTGGTTAAATTGTCCAGGATTTCATCCACCATTTTCACAGCAAAACTACCAGCATTCTCCACAAAATTTAAAACGCTAAAAACAGAAATATAATTTATTTTACATAAAATAAGTCAGATGTGAATGAAGGTTAAGAACAGCAAATGCCTGGTAGAAAGATACATTTTTTTTACATAGATCAAGTCAGATATAAAACAAACTACTTACACTTTGCCCATGATATTTCCATTTTCAGGCAGTTATTTTTTACATAATCAACCTGTGAAATTATGGCCCAAGTAAGGTCATGACCTCAGGAAAAAGACTCTCGTAACAAAAATAATTACGTCATCATTGATTATTACGTAAAGGGTCCAGCAACAACCCTACATGTAAATTGAACAGTCTGGGACGCTGTCGCTGGTGGCGTGATTTCTAACGCTACAAGTCATATCAAGTATTTCTTCTGACAGCCATTCTTGAAAAAAAAAACGTGGCGCACATCATTCAACAGAATGGAGCCGCCAAATAATCAAATTACATTGTATGTACATGTATGCCATTCTTGAAAATAGAGCGACATAATCACATACTTTTTTTATTAAGTAGAGCTGTATTTTTGTGTAGTGTGAGAAAAAGATTATCCAACTGGAACCAGAATGTTACAATGAATAACTCTCGTTTATAAATTTCCTAGCTCTGGTAAGATAACCTCTATAAAATCTATTTTGACAAAAAATATGATATGAATGAATTTTAGGGGTCAGATTAAAACCTATCAAGGCATTTCAATTCCAATACAATTCCTCAGAGCCCTTCCCCTACTGCCTGTGTAAATAATAAGATAGGTGCCATACTCTGGGACGCGGGTTCGATTCACATTTCGGGCGTCACCCAAAAATCGGTAGAAGAATTTCTACAATATTTTCAAGAAAGTGTCATCCCAAAATAACGAGAATACTGTTAAATTAACTTTCTAAAAGACACTAACTAATTAAACAAGGGCTATGGCTTGATAAACTGATTAGAATTTTGGCTTATCCTTTCAACTCCTACATAGTAAATGTTAACTGTTGTAAAATGAACATTAAAGTGGCATGAGCTGCCAAAATGTTGATATTTTGACAATAAAACAGAATGTTGAAATTATTGGCTATTTTTCTCAAGACGTAAAATTCAAAGGCTTTTTAGTGCTTTTAGTCTCGAGAATGAACGATAAAGTATTATTTTGGCTTAGAATGAATGAATGGTCATCGCGGTTATTTAAATTTTGTTTACTTTCGGACACTATTTCGGTTTGCATAGGCCGTAAACTTTATGGATTCCCCTCATTCCAACGCCAATCATTTAGTTTTTCCATGGCCTTCAAAGCGTCTTACTGTAGTGCCGATTACAAATTATGAAAAAAAGAGGGAATTTCGGCAGCTCATGCCACTTTAAACAAAGTAAATTCTATTCATCAAAGTAGAAAACTGTTATACCTTCTGGCATATTGAAGCCCTGTGTCATCTCCATATGTTGATAATAGCAGGTCGGATTCATCCTTAGTGACTGTAGCGAATGAGGAGTCATATGTGGGTGCAAATGAACTGAATGGGCCATAGTTCAGGTAATTCACTGCAAACAAACAGTTACATTGTATGTAAAGTTGGGCAAGATAAGAATGCACAAAATTTACATTTCCCTAAAATAAGCACATCATATATTAACAAGTTAAGATGCTTAACCATAGTCAATGTGTTACGAAAGGATTTTAGAAAATTCTACTGACTAAGGCTAAGCTCTTGTCAGTCGTCAACCTAATGACAAATCATAGGTTTGATTTGTTACAACAATTTATGGGGTATAAATGTCTAAATGATATACCTCCTTTTAATACAATTAGAAACTTGTCTCCATGGTTATTTTAGACAAGAAGATTTTCCCTGTGCCCGTGTGTTTTAGTGTTCATAAATATATTAACAAACAACATGTATATTATTTTACTGTTATTTCTTATTTACTTTTGATTACTTATGTGATAAAATTACTTTACTTTAAGTGGCATGAGCTACAGAAATTCTGAATTTTTTCATGAATTCTGATTGTCACAAGGTTGATTGATTGATTGAGGTTCCTTGGAAAAGATTGACGTTGAAATAAAAGCCAGTAACCCATACAAGATGTGTGGTAATAACAGACAAAAATCAAATAGCAAATACATGGTGTATGTACGAGAATACTTAAGGGTGTTTGATGCATATAAAAAACTACCTTAGCATTCATCGCTAAGCTTGGTACATGTATCCATAAATATATATGCAGAAAGCTGTTATTTTGTACTTCGTCATAAAATAATGAACATTTAGTTAATTTTGTTCAATGAATCTTTCGTGAATATTTGCAGCTCATGCTACTTAAGTTTGTATGGTATATTAAATCATGTCCCAGCTATAGCAGAAATTAAATCAATTAATATCTAGAAAACATCAAATATTTTTTTTCATTAAGGTCAAGAATTACTTATGGATAACAAAAGTCATTGACTTTGATAACGATGTAAGAACTACATGTACATCGAAACGTCGTCACCCAATAAACCAAGAAGTTGTTATCCATAAGTAATTCTTGACCTTATTGTA
Organism: Lepidochitona cinerea; assembly: GCA_963971465.1. Taxonomy (NCBI): domain Eukaryota; kingdom Metazoa; phylum Mollusca; class Polyplacophora; order Chitonida; family Tonicellidae; genus Lepidochitona; species Lepidochitona cinerea. Next base: position 37,402,151 of record OZ020555.1, on the reverse strand, counting down.
ACCTTCCAACTTCTAAATGCCATTGAAAGATTTTTTTTCATGTTTTTGAGAGCGAAAATGCTCTGTCAATTTTTTTTTCAGTTTAAGCCTATACAAATGTATATAGGCGTTTATTGAAGATAGTCACGATTTTACAAAATGCCGCAAATGCTCTGTCAATGATTTTGGTAAGGATGGTTAAATTGGTTATCTCCCCTGTTACACGTTCTCCCCCATGTATACCTGGAATAACTCGGTTCCTTTTGTCCTCTTTAAAGCCGGCTATACTTCCTGTACCAGAACTTAACTTTCCAATCAACATCCCAAGACTTACGATGCGTTCTGTCTCACTCACTGGTAGATATAAAAACAAGAGCATGTGTATTAATTGTAAGGCAACATTGGGTTGATTGATGTTTGATATAGCTCCCTATAAAAAATTATGCCAATACGGCCGACTGTACACGGGAAGCCAATAAATATACTATTGAGCATTGTCTAAAACATCAACCAATCAATTTATAAGTGGTTCAAAATATCAATTAGAGAGCCTCCCACTCAAACAGATATAGCAGATTCCAATTCCACTCAAAAATGTGTTCAATTTAGGGCCAGATTCATATGGGATGTAGGTCAAAATGTGGATTTCTATCCCACTAACCTTGAAACCACTATGATACATGTATATCAACTTCTTATCCAGCTAACTCTACACCCCAAACATACATCTTAAAAATCAATCAGATGAGCAATCAATAAATCCTCTAAAACTGAAGTTATAAGGATGTAATATAAAGCTATCAGAAAATGTTCTTACCAATTCCATCATTGTCAGGATTTAAAATATTAAAAGTTGTGCTGCCATCATCCCGTCTTCTCAAAAAGCCATACTGAAATTTACAAATGGTATAAAGTTGACTAGCAATAATTGATAGATTGATGTCACACAACACTCAAGATTTCACTTACACGGTGGTGTTAACAGGTTTAGTGGGTGAGCAGTTGCCATGACGCCGTATCTCTTCACTATGGTATCCATTGGCAACTACGCCTCATTTGCGATGAGGCTGCTTTGTGAAACGAGCCACAGATTATTTGTTCAGAAGAATCCAGGGGTAATGCCCGATTTCCAGCAAGTAACTGGAAACCCTTTCACATGACAATCCAGTGAAATATTACATTTCTAGACTCATTGTAAATTATTGATGCAGGAATTAGGATAGAAAATTCTCATAAAAGGTATAGACACATACATGCGGTTTTGCCAGCTCAGTTTGGAAAAAAAGGCAATTAGCTATTGGGACGTTTTATTTATGATCACTAAAACATACAGGCACAGGGAAAATCTTCTCGTCTAAAATAACCATGGAGACAAGTTTCTAATTGTGTTAAAAAGAGGTACATCATTTAGACCTTTTTATCAATAGTCTTGGCTAACATGGGTAAGATAGAAACGTTGGTCACCCCTAAAAAGTTTGTAAATTATGTGCTATTGGACAGCATGTTTCAGGTTTTCAGCTAATTATTAAATTAGTGATTGATTGTTGTTTTATGTCGCACTTAAGATTGTTTCACTTAATTTTCAGCCTTGCCAGGTTTAGTATTTTTTTTTCATCTATGTTCTTTTTCTTGAGGGCTAAGCGTGGGATAGAAGAGAAGGCTTGTATGAACTGACCCAACAGGTTATAAAGGGCAATCTTGACTTTGGTAGTTAACATTAAAGTGGCATACGCTGCCAAAATTGAGATATTTGGCCATTATAACAGAATGTTAAAATTATCAACTATTTTACTCAAGACGTACGATTCAGAAGCTTTTTAGTACTTATAGTCTCGAGAATGTACAATAAAGCATTGTTTTCAAATAACTTTGGCTTAGAATGAATGAATGGTCGTCCGGGTTATTTAAATTTTGTTTACTTTTCGAACACTATTTCCGTTCGTATAGGCCACATACTGTATGGATTTTCCTCATTCCAACGTTAATCATTAAGTTTTTCGATGGCCTTCAAAGCCTCTTACTGTCGTGACGATCAGAAATTATGAAAAAAGTCTGAATATTGGCAGCTCATGCCACTTTAATTAATCGTGTAGCCTTGTTAGATATAATCTTACATTACTATTGGGCTGCCTCAATGTCAGTCTATCAGCTGCCCCTTTGGCTGCTGTCTCCGCTTGCTCCAGAATCTCTTCCGCTGTCAGGTTATCAGGAATGGCCTCAAATTTACTAAAACAAAAAGATTTGTGTGTGTGTTTTTTTTTTTAAATAATATATACCGTATTTCTTCTAAAGATTCAGCCACTTTTTTCCTCTTAAGAATTTGATCATTAGAAACGAAATATGCTAAATGAGGCCAGACAAATTTGCCCATTAGAGGGAATTTAAGGCAATATGACCCGCCGAGCAGTGTGTGAAAACGATTATCCTTTAACACAACTCCATGGATGGAAAATTTAGGCCATTAGAATGGCTGAATATTTAGAAGAAATAACTTCAGTTTTATTTATTTTAGGTGGGGACAACTGGGTTCAATACCTAATGTAAAGACTTTATTGAGATCTACAGAATAAGAATCCTTCATAAGTTAGACAATAACATTATGCAATAGCATTGATGGAAAGAAAAAATGTGTAATTCTTCTAACTGTGAGATGAAATATGAGTGTGTTTTCACTTGATTGTGGAAGGGTTGACAGGTACCTACTGTGCTCATGAATTCCTCAACCTTCTGTGGGGTACATGCCATTCTACATAGGATGAGTTAGTGTCTCCTATTTTTGGACGGATTGTGATTTGAGACTGCAGTGTCCACATGAGTGTCAAGTCTAAAGTACCGTAAGAGTTATATGGCCGCGTTGCCATGTTTAGAGGGAGAGTAAACGTGGCTCACTGCCCAGAGGAAACCCCTGAACTTCAACGAGTACCTGACAACTCTTCCACATGAGGCAACAGAGTAAAAAAAAACACTGTGACACTGTGATTCGAGCCCTTGTCGCATCAATGGAAGGTCTGTGCGGGACTGAGAGATGATGGATCTAACCCACTGAGGCCCCTGACCAACCAGAAGATAGGTACAAGGCAGAGAGGAAAACAATGCAACATTTTCTATGTTGTGTATATTCTTGGTTTCGGACATCCAGGTACCTGACCAGCCCGCTAGGGAACTTAGGGTCACGTGGTCTTCCCTCAGCCAGTCAAAATGGCGTCGTTATGGTATTGTTTTCACCTCTGGAGCCTTGTTGTCAGGATCGTGACGTCATGCCGAAATCGAGAATTGAGGTTTGTCCGCTGTCCCCATTTGTTGAAGGCCACATGGAACTGTCATTGTGTCATTGTTTCAATACATCAGATGCCAGCTAGACACATCATATGGGAAAAAGTAAACAACTTTTCCTATAAGATATTTAGATTACATAATACAGTGTTCACTTATGGAATTTATGGAATGGAAACATACTGGGGAGGTTTTATGGAATGGAAACATACTGGGGAGGTTTTATGGAATGGAAACATACTGGGGAGGTTTTATGGAATGGAAACATACTGGGGAGGTTTTATGGAATGGAAACATACTGGGGAGGTTTTATGGAATGTAAACATACTGGGGAGGTTTTATGGAATGGAAACATACTGGGGAGGTTTTATGGAATGTAAACATACTGGGGAGGTTTTATGGAATGGAAACATACTGGGGAGGTTTTATGGAATGTAAACATACTGGGGAGGTTTTATGGAATGGAAACATACTGGGGAGGTTTTATGGAATGTAAACATACTGGGGAGGTTTTATGGAATGGAAACATACTGGGGAGGTTTTATGGAATGTAAACATACTGGGGAGGTTTTATGGAATGGAAACATACTGGGGAGGTTTTATGGAATGGAAACATACTGGGGAGGTTTTATGGAATGGAAACATACTGGGGAGGTTTTATGGAATGGAAACATACTGGGGAGGTTTTATGGAATGGAAACATACTGGGGAGGTTTTTTCTTTCTTTCTTTGGCAATGGCTCTGTCTCTCTCAACCACCTTTTCTACCTCCACCTCTGCAGCAGTGGAGAGTTCTTCACCAGCCTGGTCCAGTCCTAACTCCTCCCATGTTATATTGGACATGAAACTCAAACTGCGCTGGTAAGATAACAATTTCTCCTACAAAATGAATGGAAGAAAGAATTGACAATAAGAAAACTTATTTTTCAAAAGCCAACCTTTAAAGAGGCATGAGCTGCCAAAATGTTGATATTTTGATGTTAAAACAAAATGTTGAAATTATTGGCTATTTTTCTCAAGACGTATAATTCAGAGGCTTTTTAGTGCTTCTAGTCTCGAGAATGAACGATAGAGTATTGTTTTGAACTAATTTTGGCTTAGAATCAATGAATGGTCGTCCCAGTTATTTAAATTTTGTTTACTTTTCGAACACGTTTTCGGTTCCTACAGGCCACATGCTGTATGGATTTTCCTCATTCTAGTTTTCCAATGGCCTTTAAAGCCTCTTACTGTCGTGACGATCAGAAATTAGGAAAAAAGTGTGATTTTTGGCAGCTCATGCCACTTTAAAGTCCTGTTTATAATTAACTGCTTCATGGATGGATTTGTTGGTGTTCAATGACTATTCAAGATTACCTTCCATTTGACCACTACCAGGATTATAGATTAACTAATGTTTTACATGTATATCACACCCTCATCATTATTACACCAGAGAAATTGTGTAAATTGCTGGAATGGCCTCAGTCGGCATGTGAGATCAGAATTACACAGATTCACAGAAGCTGTGACGTGTTGAATCAGTGTTTAGTTGTAATACAGCTATTATTATATAACTTTTGAAAGACATTTAGAAGTAGGGAATAAGTTATCCAGAAAAACTATGCCTTTATGTTAGCCTTTATGTTAGCTATTATTGTAATAAACATATTATTGTAAGGCAGTCATATGTGATATTTAAAAAGGGCTGCCAAAATTTTGACTTTTTCTTGAAAAATTTACATTGAAACCAAAATTATCGACAAAGCCAAGAACTTGTATGAGCCGAATGATGGAAAAAATCAAATAGACAGGATACAGGAGTATACAGGATACAAGATAAGATAAGATAAGATAAGATAAGCTTTATTTTCGCTCGATAAAACTCCAATAGGCATACAAGCCTCTTTTCGTGTAGGTGGAGTCCAGATAACAGTGATACAATACCATGAGTGGTAACGCTAATAAAAATTGTCTATTTTGTCTGCATATATCTTACTGCATTGGTACTATCTATTCTACATATATCTGTACAGAATGTGGTTGTACTGACGTACTGCATTGGTACTATCTATTCCGCATATATCTGTATAGAATGTCTTTGTACTGACCTTACTAAGGACCCTGGTTCCAGAGTGGAATAACCTTTTTGCCTCCTTGTAGAAAATAGTCTCTGGTCGATTGTAAGTCATGGCATTATTACACATCAGAACAAAGTCACGCTGAAAATAACAATTCACTTGATAAAATAATGACTTTACAGATTTAATTCATGTATCAAAGCTTTATTCAGCTGATAGAGACAACTAACACATTGACTGCCGACTACGAGATATCTCGCAATGGCAGGCGCACCGGATTCTGCTGGTACGAATTATCTCGTAGCTTAACATAGATATCTTTTAGAATAACTATACTTCTCGGCTTACTAAATGTAACCGTTAAATCTCACTGCCAGATACGACATATCTCGTACAGGGTTTTCTCACAAAGCATCAAGGGACACCACTCTGTGTGTTGCTAAAAATAGCACAGTAAACAGACATTGGCCATACGCGTAACAAGCTTGAATGGCAAATGGGAGAGCCCCAGCACTTTCGAGTTATCTCGTCGTCGGCAGTCAACGTGTTAAAAACTGCCGACCGAGTCTTCCGTCCATGAACCACGTATGATAGACTGCCATAAGAACATTATTTCACACATTGCCAAGATGAACTGGAGAGAGACCCCTTATAATATATAGTAAAGAGGCATTCCAAAAAAATTGAACGATAAATGACAAGTTCTTTCTGGGCACCTTACTTTGAACTGTAAATGAAAATTGACTAAATATGTATTTAAAAAAGATAATGTACATGTAGAAACAGAACAAGCTTGCTGTAAGATCTCAAGGCATCAAAGATTAGGCCATTGAAAATATGGATATCGGCCGTCATAAATCAGAAATATCTTCATATTTTACGTCATAGTTACCATCTGAACGCTTTCGTCTTCATGTTAACCTATCATGAAGAGGCACTGACTCAACCTTGGCCGTGTATGACATTACACCAATGATAACAAAGAAATCAAATGTCAACTATGATGTCACGGCACCAAGCCAATTAATTGCTGTATAAAGATCATAGAGAGAAAAAAAATTCCCAGTGCACGTACTTAAACGAAGTGAAGACAAAATAGGAGGTATTGTCTTATTGTTTTAAATTGTGGATTTATCCTTTAAGTTGATTTTTTAAATGAGCCCGCACACTGCAGTAGAAATTTTGTCTGGTCGATACAAGAGCTTAATGCACAGCAGCAGGAAAAGCTATCAAACTGTATGAAAAACCATGTGAACAAGGTAATATACTGATCTAGTCTTCATATCATGGATCCACCAAAAACCCAAAGTATCGTGAAATATTGACAGAAAACATTAACATTAGATTGATTGATGGGTTATCTGCATTGGGCTTCAACCAGGAGTATATGGGGACATTGTCAGCTTTATTGGGGGAGGAAAATGGGCAATATGCTTTGAGAATAACAAACAGTGGAGTATATGGGCACATTGTCAGATTATTGAGGGAGGAAAATGGGCAATAAGCTTGAGAATAACAAACAGTGGAGTATATGGGCACATTGTCAGCTTTATTGAGGGAGGAAAATGGGCAATATGCTTTGAGAATAACAAACAGTGGAGTGTATGGGCACATTGTCAGCTTTATTGGGGGAGGAAAATGGGCAATAAGCTTTGAGAATAACAAACAGTGGAGTGTATGGGCACATTGTCAGCTTTATTGAGGGAGGAAAATGGGCAATAAGCTTTGAGAATAACAAACAGTGGAGTATATGGGCACATTGTCAGATTATTGAGGGAGGAAAATGGGCAATAAGCTTTGAGAATAACAAACAGTGGAGTATATGGGCACATTGTCAGCTTTATTGGGGGAGGAAAATGGGCAATATGCTTTGAGAATAACAAACAGTGGAGTGTATGGGCACATTGTCAGCTTTATTGAGGGAGGAAAATGGGCAATATGCTTTGAGAATAACAAACAGTGGAGTGTATGGGCACATTGTCAGATTATTGGGGGAGGAAAATGGGCAATAAGCTTTGATAATAACAAACAGTGGAGTATATGGGCACATTGTCAGCTTTATTGGGGGAGGAAAATGGGCAATATGCTTTGAGAATAACAAACAGTGGAGTGTATGGGCACATTGTCAGCTTTATTGAGGGAGGAAAATGGGCAATATGCTTTGAGAATAACAAACAGTGGAGTGTATGGGCACATTGTCAGATTATTGAGGGAGGAAAATGGGCAATAAGCTTTGAGAATAACAAACAGTGGAGTATATGGGCACATTGTCAGCTTTATTGAGGGAGGAAAATGGGCAATAAGCTTTGAGAATAACAAACAGTGGAGTATATGGGCACATTGTCAGATTATTGAGGGAGGAAAATGGGCAATATGCTTTGAGAATAACAAACAGTGGAGTGTATGGGCACATTGTCAGCTTTATTGAGGGAGGAAAATGGGCAATATGCTTTGAGAATAACAAACAGTGGAGTGTATGGGCACATTGTCAGATTATTGAGGGAGGAAAATGGGCAATAAGCTTTGAGAATAACAAACAGTGGAGTGTATGGGCACATTGTCAGCTTTATTGAGGGAGGAAAATGGGCAATATGCTTTGAGAATAACAAACAGTGGAGTGTATGGGCACATTGTCAGCTTTATTGAGGGAGGAAAATGGGCAATAAGCTTTGAGAATAACAAACAGTGGAGTATATGGGCACATTGTCAGATTATTGAGGGAGGAAAATGGGCAATATGCTTTGAGAATAACAAACAGTGGAGTGTATGGGCACATTGTCAGCTTTATTGAGGGAGGAAAATGGGCAATATGCTTTGAGAATAACAAACAGTGGAGTGTATGGGCACATTGTCAGATTATTGAGGGAGGAAAATGGGCAATAAGCTTTGAGAATAACAAACAGTGGAGTGTATGGGCACATTGTCAGCTTTATTGAGGGAGGAAAATGGGCAATATGCTTTGAGAATAACAAACAGTGGAGTGTATGGGCACATTGTCAGCTTTATTGAGGGAGGAAAATGGGCAATATGCTTTGAGAATAACAAACAGTGGAGTGTATGGGCACATTGTCAGCTTTATTGAGGGAGGAAAATGGGCAATATGCTTTGAGAATAACAAACAGTGGAGTGTATGGGCACATTGTCAGCTTTATTGAGGGAGGAAAATGGGCAATATGCTTTGAGAATAACAAACAGTGGAGTGTATGGGCACATTGTCAGCTTTATTGAGGGAGGAAAATGGGCAATAAGCTTTGAGAATAACAAACAGTGGAGTATATGGGCACATTGTCAGATTATTGAGGGAGGAAAATGGGCAATAAGCTTTGAGAATAACAAACAGTGGAGTATATGGGCACATTGTCAGCTTTATTGGGGGAGGAAAATGGGCAATATGCTTTGAGAATAACAAACAGTGGAGTGTATGGGCACATTGTCAGCTTTATTGAGGGAGGAAAATGGGCAATATGCTTTGAGAATAACAAACAGTGGAGTGTATGGGCACATTGTCAGATTATTGGGGGAGGAAAATGGGCAATAAGCTTTGATAATAACAAACAGTGGAGTATATGGGCACATTGTCAGCTTTATTGGGGGAGGAAAATGGGCAATATGCTTTGAGAATAACAAACAGTGGAGTGTATGGGCACATTGTCAGCTTTATTGAGGGAGGAAAATGGGCAATAATCTTTGAGAATAACAAACAATGGAGTATATGGGGACATTGTCAGCTTTATTGAGGGAGGAAAATGGGCAATAAGCTTTGAGAATAACAAACAATGGAGTATATGGGGACATTGTCAGCTTTATTGAGGGAGGAAAATGGGCAATAATCTTTGAGAATAACAAACAGTGGAGTATATGGGGACATTGTCAGCTTTATTGGGGGAGGAAAATGGGCAATAAGCTTTGAGAATAACAAACAGTGGAATATATGGGCACATTGTCAGCTTTATTGAGGGAGGAAAATGGGCAATATGCTTTGAGAATAACAAACAGTGGAATATATGGGCACATTGTCAGCTTTATTGAGGGAGGAAAATGGGCAATAAGCTTTGAGAATAACAAACAGTGGAGTGTATGGGCACATTGTCAGCTTTATTGAGGGAGGAAAATGGGCAATATGCTTTGAGAATAACAAACAGTGGAGTGTATGGGCACATTGTCAGCTTTATTGAGGGAGGAAAATGGGCAATATGCTTTGAGAATAACAAACAGTGGAGTGTATGGGCACATTGTCAGATTATTGAGGGAGGAAAATGGGCAGTAAGCTTTGAGAATAACAAACAGTGGAGTATATGGGCACATTGTCAGATTATTGAGGGAGGAAAATGGGCAATAAGCTTTGAGAATAACAAACAGTCACAGCCAATATCTTACTTTATATTCTGCTACACTGTGATAGTCTCCATCGTCTACCTTACACCCCATTGTACTGAAGTCCATAGGGTACTGGATGATAGAGGAATACCCAGGGGCAATCACATCATTCACAGGGAAGGCAAATATACCATGCACGTCTTTCCTAAAATATCCCAAAGAAAACAATTCAATATTACATGAATAAAATTTAAGATTCCGCTAATTCAAGTACTCAAAACATTACGAAAAGCACTCCAAAAGTTTGAGACTTTTCGTTGGGTGTCTTACCTCCTGCACGGAGCGACCGATAATCCGATCGAGCAATCGCTATTGTTGTTGTTTTAGACCAAACATGGCAGAAAGCAGTCTAATAAATTGCTATCTTCACATTGCTTGTCCTTGAATTAGCGGAATTCTTACCGTATTATATATTTTACATTGCACAAAAAGGTAAAGAGTACAAGTTGCTATGACGGTTACGTAAAAACTCTACACAGCTTTGTGAAACAGACTAGTGGACTATTGAGAAAGTTATGGAATATTATATGTATGAAATTTAAAAATATTATATATTTTACACTGCACAAAATGCAAAGTATCTCTTCAGTACAGGTTGCTGTGTCAGTTACTTAAAAACTATACACAGCTTTGTGAAACAGACTAGTGGGCTACTGAGAAAGTTCTGGGCTTCAAACTGTCAATTGACTTCCAGCTTAATCTAAAATTGCAATGACTTGGTGAGTCACCTGGTTCGTGAACAATAAGAAAGTATAAGATTATAACATGGTTCTTATCTAGTGGAAGGTTGCTTCAGTGCCTCTGTCGGTTAAAGTGATAGTCCCTCAGTCTGACACAGGCACTCCATTGATGCGGCTTCGGATCGAATCACACTCAGACCAAATACAAAAATTGAGGAATTTCTTAGTGGATATTTCTCTTCATCGCCGGGGGTTGGGGGTTTCCTCCGGGCAAAGAGCCCAGTCGACCAGATAACAACGTTAAAAGTACATCAAAACGTTGTCACCCAATAAACCAATGAGTTGTAGTTCTACCATAATTGTGCTGTTCAACTTGCAAATGCAATCGAGAGATGTGATGTTAGCTGGTGTCTGCAGGACAATATCAACCACTGTGTAAAAGAATTTCAATATGCCAATTCCTTTTGACAAAGATACATGTAGAACAAACCTTTGTAATAGTTTATGTAGATATTCTAAACACATCCTCAATACACTGGGTTCATCATCTCGGATTGTACATGCTCTTGGTTCTCTCCCCTTGTTATCGTCCGCCTCCATCAGAGGCTCAAGCTGAACCACTTGTTTCTTCAGAGGGGGTTCGGTCGGGTCGGAGGCCACACCCACTTCACTGTCTGACAATTCACGGTCTCGTTTACGACTCTAACAACAATAAATATCCTTATTTAGCATGTCTAACCGGTAAGCAGTGTATATCAGGCATAATACAAAAATAGTGATGCAGTGAAGTATAATAAAAAGTGACACGTATTTCACTTCACTAAACCTGGAAAGCAAATATAAGCATATAAGCAAAAGAAATGAGTAAGCGTAAAAGATAAATCAATCAATTTAGATATTTCAACTAAAACTAATTAGATTGATTGATTGATTGTTTGGTGTTTTACGCTGCCCTAAAAATTATTTCACTTATATGGCAGCGTTGCCAGTTTTATTGTGGGAGGAAACCCACCACCTTCCGCTGGTAACTGGCAACCATCCCACATAGGTCGTTCGAGTGAAAACCCAGCCAGAAAACTTTCCAATTTTTGGACCGAGTGGGATTTGAACCCGCGACCCATTGGTGGAAGGCTGTTCGGATTGAGCGTCCAATGCTCTACCTACTGAGCCACGGAGGCCCCTAAAACTAATTAGAAAAGGTATATATATTGTAAATTTGTTCCATACTTCATGGTGTCTGTGTTTTTCTTTGTCGCTTGACTTCTTCTTCTTCTTTTTCTTGTGTTTATGTCTTTTTTCTTCTGGGTAGACATCAGTCACGGAGTCAGATGTTGGAGTGGATGCCCCTTTTAAATTCAGAACTAGTTTGAGTCCAGGTTTCTCTGTCACTTCTAAAATTAGAAAAGAGGAACATTTTGATTGATTCATAAAGAGGCCTGGTTTCACAAGAGGCGTAATGTAGGTTTCACTCTGAAACTTCAGTGATTATATGCACGTGAAATACCCTCTGACGGGTCATTTTGAATGTGGTGACGTAAAAGGTAGACATGAAGCGTACAATTTCCATATTCTCTTGAGTGTCCCCGTGATAATGTAAGGGACCGAAATGGTGATTTACGGTATAAGAGACGCAGTCTGAGGCGTGTCAAAGCTGACCGGAAGCGAACAAGATAGCCGAAGAGTGTTCCGACTCACTGTGTTTATTTTTTTGCGCCATGTCAACCTTTAGCATAGAGAAACATTGCTATGGCAGTTTCTTAAAAAAATTTTGCTACACTGCTTTGTGAAACAGTCTGCATGTCTGCATCTCTAGAAAATTAAGCAATCCCAGAGGATAAGGAAAAAATAAAGTTTGGGACCATATTCCCTTTACATCTCTGAGTTAATTATTTCTTGTGCTCTTTCAAATACAAGGTATATCTCAATAAAATGTAACTGTTATCATCTAGATCTTCGTCTGAAATATACTGAACAGCATGAAAATGAAAAAGTACTAAATTTAGATTTTTTGGAGTAGGATACAAACAATGAATTTGAGACAAACATCATACATTGTTGGTGAGATGCTGGACCTATACACTGGCAATTATCACTCTATCTAAATATGGCCCTGCAAGAAATGTCCAATATTGTGTTGCTTGCTGGCAGATGATCGCTGGGTAACATTTGGACAATTTAATTGGATTTTTTTTCTGTATCTGCTCTCACTTGTGTTTTTCCCGGACTTCTAAAACAACAGCGCATGTTCCAAGCTTGTTGCGAATGGCTTTTAAGTCAACCCTTTAGAGTATCAAACAAGTTGCACCATTTCAAGCATGTGTTTTAAAACAAACCGAAATATCTACTCGAACATGTTCGACCTATCTGCGGGCAGCAAACGCTCTGTAGTTTTCAAAAATTACCACGGGGCATAAATCCGTGTTCTTATGAGGTTAAAATTGTTGGAAAAACTGGAAGCGATCTTAACCCAACATAGAAGAGCAAAGGCCAACTGAAGTTAATCAAAGGAGTAAAATTAACAGGAAGTTGAAAGTTACATTGTAGAGTTGGTCACTTCCAGTTATTCAACAATTTAGAAGTAGACAGTTCGACGAAAATGCAATTGAGGGCATATATTACAGAGAAAATTTTTTTCCAAACATAACCCACCGATTGGTTGGGTCTATTCTCCGTCATTCAGGGATGAAGCAGCTGTTTACCAACCGGTCGCTGGACTTTCCCCAACCTGTCAAACGACCATTTTGTGCAAGACATTGTCTGCGTGTAAACCCTTAGTTCCAGGCTTGCTTAGTGATGACCCAATCTCTTCAACATTGCAACATCCCCCCCCCCCCTCTTCCGGACAACACCTAGCTGAGCTATCGTTATTTCCATTTTACTCTCCCCCGTGTCAAAGGCATACTAATGAATGTTTTCTTCCTCATATTCAGTGTTTGACATTGGCATAATTTTCACCATAGACATCTTGACAATATTTTAAATCTCCCCATATACCTACAGGTTATTACTTCTAATTTTATCAAAGACCAAATCAGCCATTCCATTAGTGACTCCCGTGACATTTAAAAACTAAAATGTTCACAGCTTCCAAAATTTAGAAAATTATTTTAGAAATAATACCCTCATTGAAAGCCCATGACACCCTCTTTAATCTAAAACAAACATTTCTTGAATTAATTACTATCTTAATAGGAAATACCAGCAAAAGGTAGCGTGACTCCTGTGACGCACAGGAATAAATGTACCTTGACAAAGGACAGTTGTCTCCAGTTTTGTATCAATTTTTAATTCTAAATGTTTTTTCTTTTTTATGTTGTTATTCTCTACAGTGTGAGATTGCTAAATGCACTAATTTAATAACATGAACTTAAAAGATAAGCTGTGTGGCGGAACCCCAAAACGTGACTCCTGTGACAGTTAAAATGTGACTCCTGTGACAGGTCTCATATTAGAGTGGAAATATAGCTATTTGGAATTAGAAATACAAAATAAACTATTCACTTTCTGATGTTACGGGAACAGACAGAAATTGAGATTAGCTCATGCCATTTCTAAGCTAATAAATTTTGTTAAAGACTAGTTAATGTAAAAAATCTAATTTTACCGCTGTTAACTGTGAATGACTCTAAATATCAACATACCAAAGGTAAAAAGGGAACCTAACTTTGACAACATTATAGATCTAATTAGAATTGCAATCAAAACTATCAAAATAGTTAAATAATGACAGGTGAAATGAGATTTACTCAATATTTCAATATTCCATTATACATGTGCGCATGATATAAGCTTGTTTAAGACCCAGTTTTCAGTGAGTCAGTTGCTTTCAACATTGGTAATATATCTAAAAAATATTGTTACTAGCAATGCCACAACATATTTAATATTGCTTAACATTGCATGTGAAATTGACAGTAATTTACCAGTCATTTGATTGCTGATTCTAATCCGTGGTCGACCCCTCCCCCCAAATGCATTTATCTAATTTCTAGCCCTGGTGTTTTTTGGCCCAGGTTAGGAAACATGTCTGTGCCTCAAAAGAGCTTGCATCATAATTGTACTGATTAGGTTCTGTATTCTACATGTAAGTCTTCCATCCTTTCTTTACCAACAGAACCAGAACTTTTTCAAGGTTTGAAAAACTGAACTACACTGGCATCTATAATCTACACGTAGCCATTTTTATATCGATTCATTCGTTCAACTTTGTCATAAGCCTTCAAATTTTAGACTATACATGTACATGTAACAGAATATAGAGAAACTAAACCCTACGTCACTAAAATACAAGATAATACCCTACGTCACTAAAATACAAGATAATGTCTTTAAAGGTCAAGAACAAGTTGTCATAGTAAATACCAATATGTGGGCCTACGTGTATATCCATCTAACACAGCGTCACTCTAAAATTTAACATCTCGTGGATCACTTGATAGATCAAGAGCTACAAATTTAATTTGCAACAAGCTTATTCTTCTCCTCATTAAAATCTCTATTACTATTGATGCTAGGCTGGACAAAAAAATAATGATTTATTAATCTAAATGGCCAAAACATCACATTGTGACTCCCGTGACAGAAAATTGTGACTCTCGTGACAGACCTATATGGAGAAATCCATACAGCAAAAAAAACTCTAAATGAGATATGACCCTTGTTTCATATTCTGTTCAGAGCGAATGTGAATTTAGGATAAAAAAAAGATGACATGGTATCAGTTAGTTCAGTGTTAATAACAACTATACCTTGTTCTGTGACTCCTGTGACACTAAAACGAGGGTGTTTGGTTTAAACTAGCTGGAGTAATTGAGCTCAACTGAGAGTTTAATTGTGCTGTGTTGCAATAGGCTACACAATGGTCTAAGTTTAGGTGCATCAGAATAATCTTAATAAAGAAATGTTTTCAGCAAAATTGCAATTTTACAAAAATATGTAATTTCACGAAGATATGTGTTCACGTAAACAGTCATGCTTAAGGGCCTCTACATTCAATATCGATGCGTAAAATGTAACAATATTTTGCACAATTTAACATGACACATTTAAGTATAGAAAAATATAAAAAATTCTGCAGCACTTTGCTTTTCAAAAAATTGCTTGGGTGTCCCTTTCTAATGGAATGGCTGAAATGGATTTACCATAGATTTGGCTATGGGTCAATTGCTAATGTCACGCACTGCTCATATTAAATATTTCACTCGATCTATGTACCCAATTAGGGTCTGTAAAACAGTGTAGGTGACTTCTTTGGACCCTTTCTACATGAAAGGCCTAGAACAGTGCAAGCCGGTAGTGGACGAGGTAACGAGAACTAGGGTCTACATAGGACAATCTTACCCTCTTTTACTTCAGCTTCTATCTCTCTTTCCTGGTCCACGCCATCGCGGCCATGATCATGCGATCGTTTCTCAGACTTGTGCTTCTTGTGCTTCTTACTCCCCATAGCTTTCTGTCGTAAATTTAGTGAGAGAAAAGGCAGTTGTGCAAAACAGTGCAATTTTCTAACAAAGAAAATGTTGAAGTTGTTGTTGTTTCAAAAAGCCGACGCCGGGTCAATTAAAAAATCATAACCTGATATCGGAGCAAAAGCGGACACAAAAAAGTTTTGCGCTTTTTCGACTGTTTATTATTAGATTAAATGATTCTGATTACCGACAGATTTTAAATGATTTTTAAAGGGCCAATCATTTTAATATCATTATATTGACAATCAAGCATGAGTGACTTGTTGATCCACCGAATAGCTTCGCATTTTATAATGCAGTAGCAAGGTAACTCCGAATAAATTTAGCATGAGTGAACCAACCAAACTGTCACCTAAGGCCAAGCTCCTGTCAGTCGTTAATCCGCAATATGTTGAGTGGATTGAAGGATAAATTCTGATACGCCCGCACGGGCTTCTTCAATACCACTTGAAGAAGCCCGTGCGGGCGTATCAGAATTTATCCTTCAATCCACTCAACATATTGTGGACCAGTCAGTCGTCAACCTAATGAATTGGGGTTTGGTTTATTACAACAATTTATGATGGGGTAAATGATATAGGCCTACAGTGCCTCTTTTTTTAACACAATTAGAAAATTTTCCCATGTGCCCTTGTGTTTTAGTGATCATAAATATTTTAAGCACTATCCAAATTTGGATAAGATCAGAAAACGATATAGTACGGAACCGTAGAGGGGACATGCAAAAGAAAAAAAGAAAAAGCTCTCAAAAGATTTCGTTCCACGAATTACTAGGCCCTATTTCGTTCCACGAATTACTAGGCTATTTCGTTCCACGGATTACTATTTCGATCCACGAATTACTATTTCGTTCCACTAATTAGGCCTACTATTTCGTTCCACGAATTACTATTTCGTTCTACGAATTACTATATTTCGTTACACGAATTACTATTTCGTTCCACGAATTATGATAACCAATGGCTAATGGCTTTATAACTTTCCAGCTAACCAATGAGGATGAACATTGCATATTTCTTGGCTGGCTCTCGTCGATGTAAAAATTGGTGCAAAAGGTAGAATAATCACAATGTTCTTGTACAACAACCCTAATTCAAAATACATACGAAATAGTAATTCGTGGAACGAAATCTTTTTAGAGTTTTTTTTTTTTTTTTGCATGTCCCCTCTACGGTTCCGCACGATAGGGCTGATCGAGCGATAAATGTATATAGGTCTACGGTCTACAAACTCTCATTTGATAAGATAAAAGAATTTTTTTTATCTATTTTAACGCTTTTTAAGAGATATTAAAAAAAATGTTCTGTTATGTAGGCGGGGTATCTTTTACTTACTGTAGGCGTTCTAGCAGCGTCGAATTGTTTCCAGTAATCTATGCATTCTCATAAAGGAGAATAGGCTACGGAGTTTGAATAAGAGTTTTTGCTGCAGGAGTTTAAAAATGGACAAGAATTAAGCGGTAAGTATACCATTGCTATACATAGTCATAGGACGATCCTTAATTTAGTTTCAACAGGAGAAACCACGATTTGCTTTTAAAAATGAGAAACCCGAAGTTTTGGTTTCCAGACAGCCTGGCATTATTGGTACCTGTATGTAGAATGAAACGTTTTATCTGAAAAATACAGAGAAAACAATAGTCCGAAATATCTGCGATGATGATGTAAGACATTTTCTGACAGATAGGCCATCATCATCGTCAGAACGCATTTGATCAATTTACTGGGAATTTCTTGCCACCCTTCGAGGTGGCAAGAACACCTTTCGTTTCTCATCAAAAATATCAAGATTCTCTTCATAACTTTTAAAAAATAAAATTGCTAACCCGTACTTTAATGATTTCCCTTTCTCCTCGCACCAATCTTAAGTCTGTACGTCGACACAAGCCATAGATCTGCCCGGTTAAATTTCAAACTGTACCAAACCTTTCCGAAATCAGCCATTTGCATAATCTCTCATTGATACGTCACTATGACGCGAAGGTCAACCTGTCACATGATTAGTTCAGCTCAAGCAGTTGTTCTGTGTATAGTGAGTAGTCATGTGACAGATTGACCTTTCACGTCATATGACGCATCAATGAGAGATTATGCAAATGGCTGATTTCGGAAAGGTTTGGAACAGTTTGAAATTTAACCGGGCAGATCTATGGCTTGTGTCGACGTACAGACTTAAGATTGGTGCGAGGAGAAAGGGAAATCATTAAAGTACGGGTTAGCAATTTTATTTTTTAAAAGTTGTGAAGAGAATCTCGATATTTTTGATGAGAAACGAGCGTTGGTCTTGCCACCTCGAAGGGTGGCAAGAAATTCCCAGAAAATTGATCAAATGCGTTCTGACGATGATGATGGCCTATCTGTCAGAAAATGTCTTACATCATCATCGCAGATATTTCGGACTAAGAAAACAACAACTTGGGATAAAAATTAACTCTTGAGGCGCTCTTTTCTTGAAACGATCAGCAATTTGATCCAAACCAATGTTTGGGTGGTGGGCCAACGTTACAACTAGGCTACTGCTGGCTTCATTTTGGCTCCTTGTGATCATGCTGTCCAGCAGGTGTTTATACGTGTCCATCATCTCTCAATTGAAATCTGAACACCTCAATTGCCGAATTATACAGATATTTGTATCGCAAGTAAAACTATTATAGGAACATTGCATTATTAGTCGAGTAAAATTCTGCTTTTACACCCTTTTTAGTTGGCGTGGTTTTCAGGAACAAGTGTGTCTGGGAGGCGTTTCTTTTATCTCAATACTGTGATATTGTTTCCTTCTGAAATAGCTTTTTCGTACAAAATTATCTCCAGCGTTGCGTGAAGCCCCAAACGAACACAAAAATCAACCTGCACGAAACGAACTTTTTCAAACTGTGTCATTTTGCCAAGGTGTAGAAATGGCTTTTATGTAATCCGGCATATTCACCATGCAAAACGTTTGATGTAAGTCTGTATGACATTTTTTTTTTTTTTTTTTGGGGGGGGGGGACCAGAAAAAAATGATCATCGACGATAGTTTCTTGGTATGACAAAAAATGGTCTGTCATATGAGCATGCCGGATTACAGAAAAGCCATGCCAATGCCCAGCTTACATATGGGGTTCTGCGTTAAAGGTTATTTTCCTCTTTCTAAAAACATATGTATATATCAACAATGTAGACTTGAACAATTTTCAGAATCTCTGTTCATGAGCTAGGGTATACTCTTTTAGTTATCCTACAGCAGTTAATGAACCTCTATATAGTTATCCTACAACAGTTAATGAACCTCTATAGTTATCCTACAGCAGTTAATGAACCTCTATAGTTATCCCACAGCAGTTAATGAACCTCTATAGTTATCCTACAACAGTTAATGAACCTCTATAGTTATCCTACAACAGTTAATGAACCTCTATAGTTATCCTACGGCAGTTAATGAACCTCTATAGTTATCCCACAGCAGTTAATGAACCTCTATAGTTATCCTACAACAGTTAATGAACCTCTATAGTTATCCTACAGCAGTTAATGAACCTATATAGTTATCCTACAGCAGTTAATGGACCTCTATAGTTATCGTACAGCAGTTAATGCACCTCTATAGTTATCCTACAGCAGTTAATGGACCTCTATAGTTATCGTACAGCAGTTAATGCACCTCTATAGTTATCGTACAGCAGTTAATGAACCTCTATATAGTCATCCTACATCAGTTAATGAACCTCTATATAGTTATCCTACAGCAGTTAATGAACCTCTATATAGTTATCCTACAGCAGTTAATGAACCTCTATAGTTATCCTACAGCAGTTCATGAACCTCTATATAGTTATCCTACAGCAGTTAATGAACCTCTATAGTTATCCTACAGCAGTTAATGAACCTCTATATAGTCATCCTACATCAGTTAATGAACCTCTATATAGTTATCCTACAGCAGTTAATGAACCTCTATATAGTTATCCTACAGCAGTTAATGAACCTCTATAGTTATCCTACAGCAGTTAATGAACCTCTATATAGTTATCCTACAGCAGTTAATGAACCTCTATATAGTTGCCCTACATCAGTTAATGGACCTCTATAGTTATCCTACAGCAGTTAATGAACCTCTATATAGTTGCCCTACAACAGTTAGTGAACCTCTATAGTTGTCCTACAGCAGTTAATGAACCTATATAGTTATCCTACAGCAGTTAATCAACCTCTATAGTTATCCTACAGCAGTTAATGAACCTCTATATAGTTACCCTACAGCAGTTCATGAACCTCTATATAGTTATCCTACAGCTGTTCATGAACCTCTATAGTTATCCTACAGCAGTTCATGAACCTCTATATAGTTATCCTACAGCAGTTAATCAACCTCTATAGTTATCCTACAGCAGTTAATGAACCTCTATAGTTACCCTACAGCAGTTCACGAACCTCTATATAGTTATCCTACAGCTGTTAATGAACACCTATAGTTATCCTACAGCAGTTAATGGACCTCTATAGTTATCCTACAGCATTTAATGAACCTCTATAATTATCCTACAGCAGTTAATGAACCTCTATAGTTATCCTACAGCAGTTAATGAACCTCTATAGTTATCCTACAGCATTTAATGAACCTCTATAGTTATCCTACAGCAGTTAATGAACCTCTATAGTTATCCTACAGAAGTTAATGAACCTCTATAGTTATCCTACAGCAGTTAATGAACCTCTATAGTTATCCTACAGCAGTTAATGAACCTCTATAGTTATCCTACAGCAGTTAATGAACCTCTATAGTTATCCTACAGCAGTTAATGAACCTGTATAGTTATCCTACAGCAGTTAATGAACCTATATAGTTATTCTACAGCAGTTTAATAGCAGGAATTAATATCAGTATTAAACTTTGTATATCCAATAATTGTTTGTTCAGTTGTACAATAACAGTGCATCAAAAATTCTGTCACACGCTCAGTTCTAGTTATACTCATTATTGAGTTGAGTTACGCTTGTGTGTTTTTTTTAAACATTTCAGTGTGCAAATGAAAGTTAATCGATCAGTTTGATGTTGTTTTGTAATTTCTTATTCACAAAATTTCACTCCCTCCATGTTATGGTTTACTACATTAGAAGGTTGATACGTTCTGGTATAAATATTCTACAAAATCTTGTTTATGAATTGAAATAAAATCCATGTACTTCTACATTTGTATAGAAGGTAAACTGTGAGTTATCTTTATTAATGAGTGTTAAACTGCTATTTTCTGACTGGTTCTTCTCTCCAACGACCTATATGTGGGATGGTTGCCACAATCTAAAATTAGAAGTTACCCTAGTCCAAAAGGCCAGAGTCTGTCTCAGCCACGTCTAAAGGAGATCTCACGAGAATACGATTGATGGTTGCCAGTTATCACCGGAAGGTCGTGGGTTTCCTCCGGGCGTAGAGCCCGGTTCCCTCCCACAATTAAACTGGCAATGCCGCCATTTAAGTGAAATAATCTTGAGCGCGGCGTAAAACACCAAACAATCAATCAATATTGCACCTAAGTTTAAAGCAATATTAAAAATAGCAATTCTTCGACCAACGCAAATATCTGCTAGGGTTCGGTCTGTTGTAGCCCCAGGCGACTATCCTGCCATTCTGTTGTATAGTCACAGATCGGTGCCATTTGGCTCATAATGTTGGCCTTGTAGCTTTATTAGACCTTTCTATGAACAAATAACATACTTTATTAACTGTTTGGGTGTCCTGCTAGCATTCCCAATGGTAAAAATCCAAATAAAATTCTAAATACTCTTTTCATGGTCCATTTTGACACATCTGAGGAAAACAAAATGGCGACCGCTAGTTCTGTATGACGTACTGTTGTTTCGTATAAAATTTGGCACAATACACATGCGCACGCATGCGCCCCACTGTAAAATTTCAGTCTGAGATACGAAACGGTGACAATCTCCAGAAATTAACGGTCGCCATATTTATTTGACAAAACTGTTTTAAAAGATATCGTAGGTCAAATTGGACCATGAAAAGAGTATTTAGAATTTTATTTGGATTTTTACCATTGGGAATGCAAGCAGGACACCCAAACAGTTAATAAAGTATGTTATTTGTTCATAGAAAGGTCTAATAAAGCTACAAGGCCAAAATTTTGAACCGTCCTACTGAGCCAAATGGCACCGATCTGTGACTATACAACAGAATGGCAGGATAGTCACCTGGGGCCAGGCCTGTTGATACATGGGTCTACGATGTTGTGCAATGTGCCAACAAGATATTGGAGGCTATTGTTTAAGAGACGAATTAACAACTACTCTTCCTAACTTATAAAGCTCTTTACAAATAACGGATCAAACTTAGGCTATATTCAATGTTAGAGCAGGCCCTGTTTCACAAAGCAGCGTAGCGTAAGTTTTCACGTAACTGTCATAGCAACCCATACTGTACAGATACGTTAGTATGAAAGTTACGCAAAAAATACATCTACGGCGCTTTGTGAAACAGGCCCCTGTTGGTCGTGCATGCCTGTTTAACCTGTCTGCGGACGGAAACTGAAGTCATTGGACGAATAAAACTTGAACTGAGAAAAAAATTCGGCAGAGCCCAGATTTCTCGGCTATATAGGCAATGCCAGTTGAACTTTGTCTATTCTGTTACCACAGAGTGTAGGATCTAAGTTACAAATCGATGTCACGAGAGTAAACTGAATTGATTGAGCGAGTGGCTTTTGAGTGGGAGATGGTTGCTCATATACGGCAGGATGATAGTCACTTAGTGAAGCACAGGTAATCCATCCATGAGTCGTGAGTTCGAATCTTTCTCAGACCAAATGAATTGAACAATTTCTGAAAGCATTCACTCGATCGCCGTATGCGAAAGAGATACGATGTAATATCGTGCAAAGAGCTCGGTTTCTTCCGTACTTAACCTGACAACGCCGCCATATAAGCGAAATAATCTCGAGTGCGGCGTAAAACAGCAATCAATCAGTGGGAGAAGTACCTTTGTTACATAGATCAAGTAAACGCCTTTGTTTAGTCGTTGCAATTTTCTTGCGCTCAGGCAATACATGAATGCCGATTTCCGGTTAGGCCTACATTCTGTCGTAGCAAATGCCACTATTACATTATTTGAATTCTGTGGGCGTTTTAGATTCATTGGTGGCGCAAAGGGAGGTCTGGTAACTGCCGATCATACAACCGTCGAGGTTTAGAGCTGCCCCCCCCCCCCTCCCATCTCGAACGTGAAGTTCCGGAAAAAGTTATGATATAATCAATCCTATGCAATTGATTGTTTCAAATTTTCTAATTGGTTTCGTTGAAACAAGGCAAGAACTTGACCCGGTGTTTTGTACAAATGTATAGCCTTCGGAGGAAGTAAATACAAGGAAGAAATACCAGTAAGACATTAATTCACATGATCCGATTCCATTTATTGAAGCTCATGCGACCTGACGTAAATTCGTCCATACGAGGATGGTTTCATTTCCGAAAGCCCAACATGCCGTAATTTTGACGTTATAATTCCAAGCATTAAAATAGTTAACCAGTACATTGATGTTACGACATTGAATATGCTTAAAACAATGTAGAAAAACACACAAGATAGAAAAGACTAAACAATATTTTGAAATCTAAAATTCAATTATTACTTTTGCCGAGGTCAACTCGAGTTATTAACGTTTTTATACTTCCTAATCTGTAAATTTTATCTTCTTTTTTTCAAACTGAAACAACCCTACTTTATAGAACAATTCTTATGTTTAAAACAATAACAACCACTTTTAACATTGCTTGAAAAATTTGAAACTTAATATACAAAGAGCAAGCATTTAACATGTACATTTACATCAGGTAGGCCTACTTTCAATCTGACGTCATTTACGGTCTTCTTCTTGACGTCACGTGGCTCTATTCTCGCCCCTGATTATCATCCCCGATCATATATGTGTCTTTCAAGTTAGGCAACTATTTTCCCGTTCGCCATGCAGCTTCTTACAAAACCACGTGACGACAAGACTTTCCCATTCATTTCATGTTGATTTTATCTTACAGATTCAGTTTTATGAAAGTCTTATTCCCAACATGATTATAAATACGGCAAAGTTTTCAAAGTCAAATCAGGGGTTTCTTCATTAATCACTCTGTACAGCATATAATTCATTTGGCAAGAGACTACAATGCACCAGGCATTTTTCCATTGCCAACAACATAGATGAAACGGCTCAATCCGCCAGAGGCAGCTCAAATCAAAGGAAAAAAAGTTTTATGAATACAAATTATAAATTGTCGATGTTATTATACACAGCTAGAAACCAACACATAACGTAAATTACATAAGCAGAGAATCGAAAGTAAGTAACAACAGGCCGCTTGTATGTGACGCATGGCCAGACAGCTTCCATGGAGCTTTTCCTTACAAACTGGATCCCCAAAAAACGTCGAACATAAAAGCAAATAAAATCCATTGCTCAATGAAATTGTAGCTCTGAGGCGCTCTATCCCGCAGTCCGCACGTAGCTCTTGCCTCTTAGGTGTAGATTGCCTTTCGACCCTGACAAAAAGAGACAGGAAAAGGTATTTAACAATAAGTTAATAAACGTGAAAAACAAAGAACGATTAATAAATGTATTTCAAAATGTTTACCAAAGAATCACACGAAAAGGAATAAGTCAAATGAAAAACTAGAATAAGGAGTGGTATTTAGATATAGGTAAAGTCTTTTTCAAATTTTAATGGAACAGTAAGCTGATGAAAATAATTAGTAATAAATATATATATAGTGCCATGCCAAGCCGCATTGAACAATAAGCATGATGAATCGGGTAATGTTTAGCGACTTCTTTTCCCGTGATACACAGACATGCGCAGTCATGTTGACACCATTGTTAGTCACGTGATGGTGATGTTTATTTTCTTACACCAATAAGAAGTCTTATTTTCCCCATTCCCCATTCATGCTTTTATCATTTGCATAACATGTCGGTTTTCGGAAGCAGTTAACGATATATTCTGAGAGAGAGATAAATGGCCCCCTTGGCGTGCTGAACAATTGGTCAAACACTCCAAAACAAAATTTGTATATAGAAATAAAATCATAAAGAAATGTGTAGACACACAAAGTTTAATGGCGCCATTGCCAGAAAAAGTTTAGTAAATCTAGCATTACCTCCCCTTGATGCCGTAGAATTCCGTTGGAATTAGTCTTTGTAATATGTTGGATCGTTACGTGATTTGCATAAGACTTTTCGAAGTCGCTGTCTTAAAGCTGATGGTTGTCCGCCACCCGAGCCCCCGCTCGAGCCTCCACCCGAGCTGCCGCCTTCACTTTTCTGAAACCAAGATCACCTTACACAATGAGCCCACACTGTCTGAATGGTAGACGGGTCCAGTATTGCTGGACAAAGTTATACGATAAGATAAAGTATTAAGTGGATTCATTAACAATCTAGTTTTTGTAAGCTATAAGAACTTGTAGTAAACCAATATTTTTTTTTTTAATTAGCTTTTTAAATCAAAGATTATGCAATTTTCTTTAGAATGTGTTAATTAGTTTAACCAACCTTATCTTATGATTCTCAATTGAAGAAAATAGAAAGGTACATGCTGATAGTGATAATATAGTATTTTAAAACAGAGACAAATTGTCGAGAAAAGAAGTAGAAAGTAGAATGAATCAAATCATGAGGATCGATTCTTAAAATGAACCGTTCTTGATATCGTCAATCTATCGATACAGTTCAAACTTAATTGACTCGTTTTGTTTTTAAGGGGCATTTCTACCCTTTAATACAGGTCAAGATTTGAGTTCAGTTTCATTTGAAGAATCGACCGAAGGAGACATCGGCACTGAGAGCGAACCGAAGGCTTCTCGTACATGACCCGTGAGTCCCTTTTATGTTAAAAAAATCCCTTTAAAATCGAGGGGAGGTTTGATGTTTCGTGTCGCACTTAAAATGTCATTTAAGAGGAGGTAAACGAATCCCCAATTCCTCCGATACCTGACTCACAGAAAGCCATTCAATATTTTGATTAATTGAAGTTTTTGATTAGTTGGTATTCAATCCCAGAAACTACACCAAAGATATTTATTCATAACATTGCTGCAAATTCTGATTCGCTCTCATCTGTAGATGTCTCCCATAGTTTTTTTTTTGGTTAGGAAAATGTATGGCATGCAGCGCTAATATATCGAGCTAGATGGCAGACTTTAACGAAGCTTTGAAATAGTGCGCTGGAGAATTGGGCAGTCGTCGCAAAGACAAATACGTGTCCAATAATGATAACAATACCTTTAACTCGCGCTTTGAACACATGGCCAAATCCCACCCCTTTTACAAAAAACAATCGTTATTACGCGTATACATGGTAAACATAATACAGATTTCACAATAATTTAATACAATATGATCTATATATTATCTTTTGGCCAGACGTTTTCAATAACATCAGCAACAAACATGCTTATTGTCAATTGCTATACGAATACAAGGTTTTAGCACGTGTTACTGATAACATGTAAGCGTCAGACGTATTATAAACTACATGTACAAACTTAGCACCAAATTGATCAAATGATGAATACGTATGGTATTGCATTTAGCGAACGTTTATTAGTGTTCATGCCACAATTGGAGTGGACACGTTCAAAACACTCCACTGATGGTTTTTGCCATTCCAGATACAAGCGCATGCTCATTTGGCTTCTACTTTACCTGGCAGCTTGTATTTGGTCACATGACATCGTCTTTGATTTCCGGAGCAAACGTGGAGTTCAGTTTCTTATATCGTCTCTGTTTGGCTCAATTTGTCTGAGTTTGCGTCAAAGAATTCTTCAAGAGTGTTTTCTCTGTTCGACAAAGCGCGCACATGTCAACCAACTTTTACTAATAGACAGAAAGACTCTGGATGGAGGAACTCTAATAGGAATAGTATCGGGATAACAGGCAGGGTAATGAAAAGTAACTATCCTAAATTCCATCCAGACCAGGAGTTTTCTCAGAAATGGATTTATAGGTTCACTGCAAATGATTTTAGAACTCACTGAAGGGGATCTAAATATATAGAGTGAAGAATTCAATTGCACTGAAGTAATAACGCAGATACTGGTCGTGTTTAAATACAGGGGAATCATGCCACAGTCAAATCTCAACTTACTGGGATGTAAATTCGAAAAGGTGGTTCTTTTGGAATCAGTAATTTAGGAGCTCGAATGTCACATTTATATTCTTCAATCCTGTTCAGAAAACATTGTTGAGGTTTTTATACATAGGAGTTATTGCCAATTCAACACACACAAAACAACACTAGATTCTTTTGATTTTTATTGGAAAAAACATGAGAGATAGTTCCAATTAAGGTAACGTCATTGTTATTATTATTCGTTCTCTCTTTGTACAAAGTCTATCCTGTGCTGTGATAGAAAACGTTTAGTTGGTTAAATTTCTGAGCAGAAGCGAATGTAAAATTAACTAATATCATTTCTAAAAGCAATATCAGCAGATAAGTCGACATACGACTTGCAATGCAACTGCTGTCCTAATAAGCCTGCATTCGCTGCATGTCTGTGAAGAACAACTTTGTCTTATCTATAGGCCTATTTCAATATTGTAACGAAACGTAAAGAATAACTTTTTGCTTGCGACAAAAATAACAAAATAACCTATACCTTAAATTATTAACGTCTTTATACATTTGGTTCCAAGTAGCTTCTCGTGTCTCTTGCACTTAAGCACGGAGGGAAATCATTGAATACAATGTGTTTTGGTTAAAATACGGCAGTGAGCTCAATGAAAATCAGTCGCGAAATGTATAATCGTATGCTGCAAACTCCTCACTGAATGAGCAATTCCAAGAGACCAGAGCCAATGTTACCTATAGACCGGCCACTTACTCGGCTTTTCTCGATTCCAGGTCATGCTGTTTACGGGCGATTCTCGCCGCAACATCATCCCCTGGTCCGAGGTCCACTTCCAAATAACGATCAAGCATCTGACGGTGCATGTCCAACTTTTCCTGTACATCCCGTACTCGGTCCCTCATCTTGTAGACAGAGGCCGGGGTGTAAAACACTTCTGATGGATCGGTGTATGATTGTATCCGGTACTGTTTAAGATTGCCAAGGAAAACAAAAAACGTCAAATAGAATTCTGTTGAAAAGAATCCTCTTGTAATTCTAAAGTTCCCCCTCCCTTAACAATGTGGTAAGATGTCGTCAAGCAGAACAGTGTATTAGAAAATCAGACAAATGGTTCGTTATTATAAATTTATGTCGCATTCCATGAGGGCAAATCCATGAACTCATGCAGTCAATGTGCAAAGTTGTTCCAATAAGCATGTCTTACAACAACAACAACGACAACAAGAGTACCGATATAACTACTTGCAGAACTTGAAAAATCACGACTTGACAAATCTAACAACATATATTGCGCACAGGAGTATATGAACCAAGTTCATTCATTGTTAACACCGGGACGGAACATCTAGGTAGAATACGTTTCCTAGTCCATCCCCACCATTGTAGGGGCCTATCTGATGAGAAATACTGCTTCAAACTCCAATTTTGTTGGACGATGTTTGGATCCCTTCAAGAAGTATGTATATCGGATTGAATCTTTAAGACGCCATTTTAAACCGGAATGTTAAGAATCGACAAGATTCTATGAAACTCTGGTAGAGATGGACTATAAATGTCTTCTTGTGCACCCACGAGTTCACCGCACACAGGGAGAACAAGGGGAGGTAACAGCCCTCTACTTTTGGCAAGGGGAGAGTATAAGATCAGCGTGACTAGAAGCGGGTTACGAGCAATTTGTTAGGCTTGATGATGAATGAACGATGAATATCTAAGCAATAACGTCATAATATAGAGTAATCTGTAAGATATTTGAAAATTGTTTTGCATCAGCATAATCCATAAATGTGGATCAAGAACCAGATGATGCCTTAGCTTACATAAAGTAGATTTAATTTCCACTTTTGTCCTCAAATTGGAGACACAAGTAGTGCGAATGCAATACTGAAATATATCATTCTATGGCCTAATATTGGCTTCAAGATTATTGAAATATATGGGAAGCTGAGTATCAAACCCATGGGTGTATGTCATCCAAGCATTCTTTTAAATGCCCCAGAATTTCTCTGATTTTTCTATACAGTTGTCAATTTCTTTAACACTGTCCTCACTAAATATCAAAATCAAACGATTGTCTCAGAGAGAAATATTTGGAATTTGAAAGTAAAGTTGATGGTAGAAGATGCCTGTTAGAAAACCAGATAAAGATAGAACTAACCTGCCAGGAGAGTAGGTTCTTTGGTTTCGAATAACCTTCGGAATCTCTATAGGCTTTAGCACTGCTTGGCCTAGGCTGTAACGGTATTGAGGATCAAACACTTGCAAACATTCTCTAATTTTTGGTCCCCAACATAAATCTGACAACCTTTAGAAGGTGTCTTCTAGGAAAATAATGATGCTTTGCAATTGATGAAAGATTCCATTTTTCTTCGATGTAATGTACAGAATGCCAATGTTTTTAAGTTTATCGTTGTCAAAAAATGAAAGGTCATGTAACACCCAAGGTATCAAAAGTTCAAATGGAAAAGTTCAATTACTCTTATTCATAAAACAGGTATCACGCCACTCTTATCTTTTCAAAACACGCGTTAACCTTCAGGTTGGATACGAACTTTTTTCTAAATGGATAAGACATGCATTATAACCAATGAAGTATCGACATGCAATTTTGTACAGACGCACAATGAGAGACAATCGTGTTACTTACGCCGGCTTTGGATGCAATAGATCCAGAGGAATACACCCTGTCGGCATTAGCCCTAGAACGCAGGTTAAAACGATCATACCGGTCTCTGTTCACGTAAGGTACATAAGCATCCTCCTAAAACGAATAAAACAACGAACATCCCCGCTAAACCCAATTCCAAGTTACGGCCATGTGTCTCTCAAAATGTACCCGCTTCTCCAGCGTGTGTTAGTGCAAGCTTGGATTAGTCTGCCATCGCGCTCTACCTATTTCTTACAAAACGAGTTTACCTTGGGGTTTAATCTCAACTCCCGCATTACAGCGGCAGCATATTTAGATTTCGGCCCTTTAGTCTTCCTTTTTGTCTCTACCTCCACGTTAGGTGAAATGATGGCAGCCTGTGTATGGAAGAGAAACAAGGCGGGTGTCACCAGCTGCTAACGCTCATGGTACAAGGTCAATTCAATAGCTTCTCACCCAGGTCTTACAGACCCTTAATAAACTTTGCAGTCCTACTTGGCTGTTTATTTATTATGTGTTTTTCCAGCTTACTCAAAGAGAAAAGACGCAAGTCAATAAAGTTTTAAGTTTACGTTTTCATTACGGCTAATAGTTTGTTCCATAGCATAAATTATGCAATTTCACTCAATAGAAAGACTCATTTCTTCAAATCAGAGGTAATCATGCCACTTGCTTTTGACTCATGCAAGTAGTCACGGGACGAATGCCGTAACTTCATAGGGTAATAGGAATTCACTTTGCAAAAAGATTGGTCTCAGAATATTTTGGGGAATAATACTTTTTGAAGGGTGAGAGAGCTATTTGTTGACAAGCCAGGAGTGTTTAAGCCATGGAGGTATTAGATATAAAGCAATGTGTTATTCTGGGTCGTTAGTCTTCCCCGTACCGAAGCGATCATTTGATCGAGTTTCTCTGCAAATACACATGATTTAGTTCTCTGGACGGGTGAACAGAGCGCTTACTGTTTAGCATTGGCAGTTTGTTATGGATTTGAATTTAGATATCACCTTACATTGCCGGGCAAAACTAACATCCCAGAAAGTGTGCTAGACAATAATTATTTACTTAATTCACTGTTGATGGGTAAATGCAGAGCGTCTGTGGTAACATGGTGCATGCCGTGAGTCCAAATACAACTCATGCTTTCAACGTCCTTTGTCTGAAACGGGTAATAACAACTTCGCGCGCTTCATTGGCCCATGAGAACAATGCAAACTTGCAACAACACTTGAAAGCGCTTGAAAATGTCTGATGGTAAGAAATCATGTCTTGTGAGCAAAATAAAAAAGGTACTTACATAAAGATGAAGGGCACGTTTAAGATGTTTAGAAGGTTTCGACATGAGTTCCTACCAGTTGACACAACGAGAAGCGAGAATATTTTGAAAGACCATGACGCAGACAAACACGATAAATAACCATTGTCAATCACAGCTGTCGTTACCAATTATTAATTACAAAATGAATTGATAATCATTCAGCTTCAGCCTTTCACGCCACAGAAAAACTGCAAGCTTTGGCGCCAACAAATTATTAGAGATTAAACTCCACCTGAAAGTCACCCTGAGGGATAACCGTCATTGCTCTGGCAATTGCTCTGGCGGCTGCCACCTTGCCGGAATATTCATCCTCGTAGGGTTTTCTGGGCTGAAACCTCTTAAGCATTTGATTCACTGCATCCGGGCTGATTCTACGGATACTTCTTGCATCAACGACCGGGCTGTCTCTTGCTGCTTCTCTTCTTTCTTTATCATTGAGATATACAACTACCACGGGAGGGCGTCGGGGCTCTGTCCATGGGGCAAATGCAAGTCGGGGCTGTCTGAACGGGACATAAGTAGAACGGCGGGCAGCAGCTCGCCTGGACAACCTTGATGGGACTATTGCTTTTTTCGCAAACCTCGGAACGGCATAATCTCTGCGCGTTCGGATCGGAAGTGGGGAAAACCTCAAAGGCGAAACATCGCGAGGCCTAGTAAATGGGTATAAGAATCTTGGCAAAGAATATGGCGGATCAACGCCGTATCGATATGAGGGAGACAAACTGCGACTTCTGGGAAAATACCCAAGATAAGATCTGGACGGGTAATCAACGTCAAGTGGTACAGGCGATACACTTCTAGCTCTCCTGTAGTTTACAGGAGAGAGACTTCTTGCTCTTTCGTATCTATCTAAGGCAACATTTCTGCTACTTGGGTACGTTGACCAAATTGCTGCTTCTGAAGGAGTCATGCCCCATCTTGCAGCCTCATCTCTACTCAAAGCTTGCGATTGACTTCTCAAAGGAGAAACCGATCTTCCTCTAGGGGAGCCAGCCCTCAGAGGGTAAACATTCCAATTTAGTGGCTCTTCAGGAGTTTCCCACGTCATTCCTTCTGTGGGGGTCATATCCCACCTCCCTGTTCTAATTGGCGAAGCTGCATTCCAGTTTGCTGCTGTTGAAGGTTCAATTCCAAAACGAACAGCTTCGGATGGGGTGATATCAAAACGCGGATCATAGATTGAGGATCTGTCAAAATTCCTCAGTCGGGGAGACATTTCATAATCTAACCAAGAGGGACCCCAAAACCATCTGCTACTGGTCAATGGATCTACTCCCTCCCTTCCTGCCCTAATTGGCTTTACTCCCAAATTACACGCGGTTTGAGGATTAATTATCCAATTAGTATTACCGAAAGGGTACCCACTAAGGTTTGAACCCACAGATGGGTATGACCACCATCTAGAACTTCGCCAAGGAAGACGACCTCTTTTTCCCCATAGGGCTGCTCTATAGGGATATGCGAAACTAAAACCTCTTACATAGGGTTCTTCAGTGTTGGTTTCCCTGGATCGCGAATTTTCTAAGCAAGTAGGAGAAAGGGCAAGCTCAGCTTCTCTTGTTGGGGAGCACCAGGGTAAATAACGCACAGGAGAGGCCCTAACTGGTGCCCTACCACGCCTAATGACTGGCTCATCTACGGGCACTTCCGGGGCTACACTGAATCCACGTCTAGATGTTCTAGCTCTGGCGCGGCCAGCTACTGGGCGCCTATATAAATAATTGGGAGAGAGACTTCTACCACGAATAAACCTAGATTCAACTTCAGGATAAAAGTAGGGTACCTGAGGTGGAACACTATAAACATAGCTACTCGTTGACTGTGGTGTCACAGATTGTGGCTGCTGTTGGCGGTTTGCCCTTCGACTCGCTCTTGCTCTTGCTGGGGTGGATGGTGAAGCATAAGCCTGTGAAGAGGCACGGGTTTATTTGGTTACTAATAAAATCTACAGGGAAAAGGTAATGAGGAATTTAATGCGGACGACGTAGGATTAAACTTAATAAGACATTTCCACCATACAGACACATAACCATTTGTAGACCCATTCTTGATACAACGTTTTATCTAAATAAAAAAAAATCATGGTAAAACTCATGGACCAACTTGTGATGATATATTTTGTCTGGAACGCTGGCGCGACCTTTGTATTGGACCACGACACGA
The DNA here is from genome assembly GCA_963971465.1 of Lepidochitona cinerea. NCBI lineage: Eukaryota > Metazoa > Mollusca > Polyplacophora > Chitonida > Tonicellidae > Lepidochitona > Lepidochitona cinerea. The sequence goes on along the minus strand of OZ020555.1, from coordinate 37,369,084 downwards.
CCATCACCACAGACGACGCAAACTGGGAGTACGTGTGTCGAATAACACTCTTTTCGGGTATCTTCAACCTTGCACTTCAAATCTATTATCAGGTAGGTATGTTAGTTGACCTAGTGTCTTCGCCTACACATATCTTTGATCCTAAAGAGGGTGGAGAAAAGAAAATAAGACCAGATAAGTAGCAAGCATTCGTGTTTTGAATACAGCGTGCAGGTTGGAGCCTACTAACCCAAAGGTTACAAGCACTGGGACACGGAGGTGTTTGGACAGGTTACAATTTCTAAAATCGTATTTACCTTCAAGCGAATTCTGTCAAGAGTAGTTAGTGTTCCCGACGACTCATCGTTGTCCCTCTCACAGGAATATGGTCTTGATTGGATTGCCCTATTCACAGGTACCAAGGACATGGAATCGTCGTCAATTTCTCTTGGTCTGGTCCTGTCATAGGACGAATATCTGGACGGCAAAGGGTCACGGGTGCCTAGGCTCACTAATGCACGAATGGGGTGTGAGGTTCGACTTGACAAAGAGGGCAGAGCTAGCGGTTCACTTGTATCTACATTTCGCTTATTCCTATCCCTAGGTCTAATTTCTGGCTCTGGACTATGTCTAGATGTGATAGCGGTCCTATGTGGTGTGTTGTAATAGCTTGTGTATGGTCTGATAACAACTCGTTTGTTCTCGGTTCCATCATCCAGACGTTTCATTATAGTGTCACGAAATTGCTTCCTTTGTGAAACAAATTTACTAAAGAAATCATCCCCACCTTCCAATGATACCACGATTGGCTTTGAAAGATCCAAATTACCGCGGGTTTCTATTGTCACGGGTCTGTTTGGTCGAAATGAAGCTATTACATCACTTGTTGGTGTGACTGATACATATGGTCGAGATGAGTGTGTCTGTCCATACGTTACGGGCAATTCAAATTCCACTTTTCGTGGCATTGGTGCCGTGGCCCGATGAGGCAAAGGTGGCTCTATGCTAAATATAATATTTGAAGTATCTAAATTCGAAAAATCAGGGATATTTGCTAAAGCCCTACGTCTTGCGCTAGATACCATGGAGTTAAACAAAATTGCAGATGGGGTAACCCTATTAGAACTGATAACCGGCACACTGGGTGTGTAGGAACTGACGTCAATAGGGGATATTTTGGGTAAGGAGTTGCCGAAATCTGAATATATTTTAGTGGTAGGGTAAGGAGGCGCTGGTTCGTAAGGAAGGAACCGGGTTTGTCTGGTAATCTCATCCTGACTGAGGGGATAGTCATCTAGGGAGTCAAGATCAACAGAATCGGCATTATAGTCACTACCTGAGAGGGAAATGTTATCTAGAAGTGATGGCCGACTTACAAAAGACGGTGTCCGGTTTCTCTCCCTCCGTCGCCTCCTTCTTCGGAGTTGCTGTATAGAGTGCAGTGGTCGAGGGGCATTCGCGCGGCGTTTGCGTCGTCCGGTGTAATCATATGGGGTATAGTAAATATCATCATCTAAATCGTCGTTTAGATCCAGATTTTCATATGAATATCTGTCTGGGGAGCCTCTATCACTACCAATAGAACTGGAAAAATCGTACGAGGAATAAGGAAGTTCAAAAGGGTCAGAGAGATCAGGGGAATCCAGCTCCCCTATAGATGGCGAATCGAGCCAACGGAACTCTGAAGAACCTTCACCTTCTTTTCGAAACATAGTTCGCGATTTCGTAAGACCATCAGCTAACCATTGGCGCAATGATCCCCCACCACCAACTTTTCTAACAGGGTCATCAAAAACTACTTTATGGAGTCTATTTACAGCGGGTTGAGTGGGTTTTCGATATTCCGGTAGGCCACCTAAATGCAATGTCTCTAGCTCTCTTAAGCTCATTTTAGGTACACAATCACGGGGTGCTTCGGGAAAATACCTCTGAAGAAGACGTTGGCTTGTGGCCCGAGCAACCCTGACCTTTCCTTGGGACCCTTCCTGAGGAACAGTTTCTGGATTCTGTACAAAATGCGAGTCAATTAGCGTCCGTTGGGACAAAGTACCATATCTTAATGATCAAGAGGGTAACGTTGTATGAAGCATGGGTCATAACAGTTATGGTGAGTGTGAACAAAATAGGGTAAATATTCTATATCCAGGTATATGAATGTCTAGATAAAAAAGTAAACTTTGCTTTAAGGTTAAAATACCATTAAAGGTAAGGAAAACATTTGGGAAATAGTACACTGTTCTTAAAGTAAAGGGTGGAGCACCAGGACGTGTAAACGGAATGGATAGGAAAATTGGTGGAAAAAGGTTTCAGGAAGGAAATCAATGATTTCAGGATTTCACATATAGGTATTTCACACTACGAGCAAGAGGGAGCTGTACCGTAGCTGAGCATATTGTTAGATCTCTGTTTCTCTTGAAACATTTGCTGAAGACCTGAATATAAGCTCCTTTTGAATAAAACAAAACATTTTAGAAAGTTAAAGTTTCCACATTTGTTAACATCTGCTTTTAAATTTGATATATTTAATACGTTTGAAAGGATCTGATATTTCCAGATAGGAAGGCCTGTAAACTAGGTTTGTAAAGATTAACATTTCTAATGACCACCACATTTTAACTAACTTTTGACATTTAACTACGACAACTAAGTATGATGTAGCGCGTTAAGGCTTACCAATGCAGCGTTCACTTGTGACATTAGACGCTGGTCCTTTCCACGAGACCTTGCAGCCAGATCCATGTTATCGTACACGGCGTCAGTGGACAGATTCGTGGCATGGGTTGTCATCGCATCGGCCACATAGTAGTCAGATCCATCTGAAGAGCAAACAATCCCAATAATCAAAGCTTTGTTTCAAAAGATCGCAAGTCATAAAATATGTTAGAGTTATTAAATGGCTTCCCGAGGGTATGGAAGATATTCTGAGAGGTGTGGCTGAATGCGAAGCACGAGGCCAAACTTCTCAGAATTTCTTCCATACTCGAGGGAGCCATTCAATAACGTGCTTGTATCATGGTATTAGTGATTGACGTTGTCAATCAACTAGCACGCGTTTTCTCTCTGATACCCAGTCAAGAGAGCCATACAACAACTTCCAAAATCGGGAAGTTATTCAACGCTTAAGCCCCGCCCACTCTCTGTCCACTGGGTATCGGATTTGTCGAAGACTGCTCATCAAAAGAAAAACTTCCTTTAATTTAACACTTTGGCAAAAAAATATATCATATATCAATTTTCTCCTGGTTTAAATACAGGTTTTCGTTACATATTCTGACTTTCCTGAAAAGAATTATATTGATTATTGTCAGAGGGCAAGTGAGTTGAGTCAGAAAGAAACGTTTATAACTGGAATAATGCACTATTTAAGAGGAATAGATCAAACGATTAAAAAGTCGGTACTTTCTTTAAAATATAAAATAATGTAATCGTTTTATCAATCGTTTGTTAACTGTGAGAACAACTAACGAGTTATTTTTTTTTACTTCATAATTCTTGTTTCTGGGTGAACTTTTTATATCAAATAATATTGTACATGTGGCATGCAACTGAATCGAACAATTCGAATAGTTGAGAACAAATAAGTTGCTTTAATGTATACAGAATACACGTTGTCAAGAAGTGGCTTGGAACAGAAAAAAGTCGTATTTGTCACAACAAGTATTGCCAGGATGCCAGACTCAATTATATTACCAACAGTATGGATTAAACTTAAAGTTTGCACATTGCGATCAATTCATAAACTGATCCTGAGAAAAAACACGCATGGCTATTAGGCCTACAAAGCAAGTTTAGTTGATTCCGAGACAATGATGCTTGCCACAAGCTTGTGCTACAAAACGATCTCTCTGATTTTCCACCAACGACAGTCACTGAAGGATGAAACCTTCATTCATTTAAGTTAATCAATTTATCGGGAGGTTGAATCACATTTGAGGTTAGGTACAAGAAAGGAAGGATTTATAACGATAACTGGAGCCTGTTTCACAAAGCGGCGTAGCGTAAGTTTTTACGCAACTGCCCTAGCAACTCATACTGTAGAGATACGTTAGTATGAAAGTTACGCAAAAAATACATCTACGCCGCTTTGTGAAACAGGCTCCAGGGCTTTAATGAGTTCTTATATTAATTGTCAGGTGCTAATAGACGCAATTGAAATGTGGTGGAATGAAACTTACGGTAGAACGACGTAGATGGTCTGTAAGTGCCAGGCACTTTGTAATCATCATCAAGGTAGTAACGACTTCTGTTCAACAGACCATAGTTCTTCTGTGGTAAAACCGAGTGCCCCTTGGTTCGCTACAAAAACAACAACGAAGGCATGAATATTTGTGTAGTTTTTTTATGGTTCATAAGTTTTTAAAATGGAGTGCATCTTACAGGCACATCATTCATGTAACGCGACTCGAACTTTGATAGCGATATCTAACATATTACCCTATGATATATCGATGACATGCTTTGCCTATAGAGTAATTTAGTCTCGTTTATACCGTGAATTTCTGAATATACGAAATGGGGTGCAAGAAATTCGGTATATGGGATATTTTAACCCAAATCACAAAAGGATTTTGTTTTTGATAGAATCAAGAAATATGGAATGTCAAACACAAATACAGCTCGTACACCTAATCACTGTAAACCGAAATGCAATCCTAAACATCATGGAACAATCCGGTCAAGAGGATTGATGTATTGATTGATGTTTTACGCTGCATTCAAGATTATATCACTTATATGGCGGCGTTGATAGGTTTAGTGGGGAGGAAACTGGGCTCATTGCCCGGAGGAAACACCAACTTCGGCGAGTCTTCCACATCACACGATACAACTCAGATGACCTTGTGGAGGATCGGCCTTTTTGGCGGAACATGTCATCAACCCGAAATAAAGTTCATTATTATTATTATTATCATCCCATTATAGAAGAACCAGATCATTCTAGATCATACCATTCAAGGAATAATAGATATGGTATACAATAATCCCACATAGGCATAGACTGATCCAGAGACATTTTGATACCTGTATACAGGTATGGGCGCCCAAACTCACAAGCAAAAAATGCGCCCAAATTCTTAAAACCAACAGATTTCAATGTCAAAATAGCATTTAATGTTGAATTTTGGGCCAGAGATGTTGTTTTTGTCTTATTGTTGGAACATTTTGAACCGAAATGGTATGCCCAAATTTTCCCTGGATCAGTCCCTGATAGGATCGGCTCAAGCGGTTTTAACTTGGTGGACTTTACGAAAAAGGATATTTCTGATAGCAGAGTATTTTATCGAATCATTATTAAAGTACCGTAAATAAGATAATTTAAAATGTACTTAAAACTATGATAATCTCCCTAGAATATTACAAATTGAATTTTCGAAAGATTCAAAATCAATAATAACCGCTGAGAAATGATTACAATTTAATGCTTGAAGCGTCTGGACTGATCCTATATGGGATGGTAGTATACCAAATCATTTCTTAAAAGGTATGATTTAAAATGTTCAGGTTCTTCTAAAATGGAATGTTCTGAGTTGTATTGGTTGTCCGGATGCTGGGGTCAAGATGAAGTCTGTAGATCAGCCCCACAATTTCACGTTGTTTTACCGCAATTCTAATTCATCATACGTTGCATAAAAAAAGTATTATCATCGAATAAATAAATGGGACGAGCACTGCCAAACTCACCCAACCAGCTAAATGTCATGGCTTTAATCAGCCTTATTTTGATAACATAACTTTTGGTTATTTGACACGAACAGATTTATATGTTCAGTGTTATAAATCCTATAAAGGTGCTCTAATAATAAACATTCCATACAATATCATTGTAAACTATCCTTTGCAAATTCTAGGTAAAATATCATGCCTTATACTCAGTATACTTTGCACAAATTCATTAATTAAACCACACAACTTTACGTTTTATTTTGGTTGTTTGAATACTGATAAGACATGCCTTCTGACTACGTCAATTGTGAGAGGTATATAGGTTTTGAGAGTACAAAACGTTTCATTTATGGTGGGTTGGTGTTATGTTTCTCGCTCGACTTCGCCAGTGCTGAACTCTGCCGACTATATTAGGCGCGCAGGTAGACATGCTTCTCTCGCGTGCTTCACCGTAACCAAGGGAACGGATTCAAGGCTGCTGTTTTCCGTAGACTGTCGAAATGACTTCAGAGAGTTCAAGGTGATTAGCTGTTTAAAATAACTTCTTGGCTATGGTCTATGAGGCATCGTGTCTAAAGTGAAGGCGTTTCTTTCGGTTTTGTCCTATATGCAAAATATCTTGCCAGTTTTGTGCTCTAGTTAGCCAAGGCGAAAATTGTCTGTTTCTCCTTTTACATGGAAAGAAATTGGTCTGAATGGATAAGGCAGCCCACATTTAGTGCTGGCGATAGGTGCCATACTCTGGGACCCAGGTTCGATTTCCGTTTCGGGCGTCACCCCAAAATCGGTAGAGGAATTTCTGCCATATTTTCAAGAAAGTGTAATCCCAAAATAACGAGAATACTCTTTAACATAGGCTATGCGATGTTTCATGGATCTCATATTGTTGTTGTGATCAGTCACCATGGTAACGAAAACAAGGACAAGCTTTAGTACAGTGTCATTGCTTTTTCGGGAAAAGACCAAAGTTTACCGTCACAGCAAGCAGCAGGTCCTTCGTACAAATTCTAAGCCCTGAGCCAAAATTTACACTTACACCGTATAACCACGTTTCACATATAAACCAATGCCATATTTTATCTTCTTATTTTCTTCTGAATACTTCAATGCCTTTGTGCATATAATCCGTTCAAGTTTTGAATGAGTTTTTCTTTTATTAAAGAATTGAAGATGAATGGGTTATTCATCACCACTTTTAATCTCGTTCCTTTCCCAAATTACCGCATCTTCATCCATAAATATTTGTTTTCAACGACGCGGAGTTTTTATTCAATCATTCTACATTGAGCGTTTTAAAAGAACATATTCCGCTTTAATTTCCCTGCTCGAGCCGTATAAAATAAGGTTCGATTTCCGGACCTAATTCTTAAAACTGTAATTTCATTTTATCGTTTTGGGAACTTATATATAAAATTCACACTGAATGCGCATCCTACGAAAAGCCACTAACTGAAAGGTAATAGTTGCGCTTATGTAAACAATAAAAAAACGATTTTCTCAAATTGTTTGAACAAGTAATAAACTCAGATTAATTATGATGGTACTTTGAATTAAAAAAATAACAAGTCCTGGGCTGGGTTTTTTTCTGTGGAAAAACCCCATCAAATTAACATTTAGCTAGCTCAGAAAGTTTGTTTGAAATTTTTGATTCGATTTTCCACCACTACTTTTTATTTATTTAATTAATTATTTCTTTTAAATACATCTAATAGTCTGATGTATTAAGGTGGTGGTGGTGGTGGTGGGGGGGGGGGGGGGGGGGCTTTTCATGTATTATACAGTTTGATTTGGTAGAGGTCAACAAGGCCCTTGCCGAAAGTTTCCCATGACCAGGTCAAGAATGCATCGATAGGAGAAGAAATGTCAAATCATTCCCGATCGGTATAAATACTGACCATGTGAAACTTATTGGGGTATCTTTGGTTGTAATTTTCAATTATATATATATTTTTTTTAAGTGAAATAATCAGCTTTTTCTAAAATTGCAAGCTGATCTTATTTTGGTTTTCCTTGAGCAGCCAAATTTTACTCTTTTTCTAGACCATGGATCGGAATCATCGGCCAAGGGATAAAATTTGCATCCCACAAAATCAACGGAAAGCTCTTGATTTGCTCTTCTTGGGAAAATAACTAACAATATAAACTTTATGTCTATTCTATTGAAAAATAACAGCTTTTTAAAACCTCTGCCACGCAAAAGAATTTATATTAAAATTCATACCTGAATTTGAATTTTACGCGCGCTTTTCCACCTATGCTTTATCAAATCAAGTTATGGAAGAAAGTTGGCATTTAAACGAAAGGTTTCATCTCGTATAGCAGTTAAACTTTCTGTCCATGCCACTACGTGTTTTATATCATTAAATTAGTAAATTACAGACAACACATGGAATGTGGTTAAATATTGCCAGTCACCATTCATAACCAAGCCCAGTTTTCTCCCATTGTAATATACATGCAAGTTATTAATACAGCGATAATGAAGAGTTCTGGCATTTTTTTTATGGATCTTTATTTTGTTTTAGATTAACTCCAAAAATTCTCATTGTGAGTGAATTACGTCAACTTTTGTTCAATTTAAATATCCAATAAATTCGTTCAAGTTCCATTCAAATAAAATTACCGCAAATTCGATAGACCGCTTGATTATTTGAATACATACAACTCCGTTAATACGCTTGACAAAATGAAGTATTTGAGTAGACATACATTAAGTACATACATTGTTAGAATTTATTTTGTTTAACCAGTTTTAGTCACAGTTTATTGTTAAAGGGATGCAACACTTTGAGTATAATATAGGCCTAATTGTATCAAATAAATTAAGAATAGTGCACAATAATTATCAAACTACTTCATCAGCTTAAAGAAAGTATAGCCCAAAATAATACGGAGATGGCCTGTTACAAATAGAGTAATTCAGGGCAAAACAAGACGGTAACATGATAAAATCTAGGATTATTCATGTGTTAGTATTTGTTAGCGGTGAGTTTCCCTATGTATGCTGTGATGAAAATAACGACAACGACAAATATTTATAATAAATAATGAGACATTACCCCAAAATAATTGGCTGCGCGTCTTCCTCGAGCCATTACGGTCCCGTAGTACTTTCACCTAAGTAGGAGAAAAGGTAAAAAGAAAAGAAATGCACCTTAATTGCCAAGAGGAGAGGATCATGAGCCGAGAACTTGGCAGACCCAGTTCTTTATGACTCACTCATTTCTACCTGCAGCCTACCATACTAACTTTCCATATCCCATTGGTATGCCAATATCGGAATCCGACACAAATGTACACTCAGAAAAAAAAATAAACACGTCAGCGGGATTTTGAAAGCCTGAACTGAAGGGTGTCACTCCACGGGTTCTGTGCATCGTCACTTCGCTAACACTTACCTTTGAAAATCGTCGTATAGTTTTATTATAATAACTCTCATAGGCTTTGTGATCGCTCTCTTCTTCATATCGGTATGGTAGGTAATGGATGTAATAAACCATTGTTGCCTCCCTTTAACTTCAGGTATATAATCCAATAAAACAATCACTCAGGTAACATTGAAAAAGGATTACAATTAAGAACTGTTTATATCTATTGTATATCTAATCTAAAAGGGTCAAAGACGGCCAGAACAGCCGACGATCAGTGCCGGGCTTAACTGATAACAAGTAGGTGTTTGGTGAGTGCTAAGTCTCCCTAATTCACCTTGGATTTGTTGATATTACCTTTACATTTGCCCTTTCCACATTCAGATAATCCACTATTCTACTAAGAGAGTAGGCTTGTAGGTAGTGACGCACTAAGGGTTGCCATGGCAATAGAACTCCATCTGCGATGCAGTAAATTAAGACGGGTTCAGTCGGAATTTTGCGTTAGTTTCTTCTTACATCAAGTCCCATCATTGCGCCCAATCAGAATGTTCTTATTAGATGAGGTGTAGCTTTCATCGTTGGGGCACCTTGCCCAATAGGCTACTCGTATTGAGTTAGGGTATTCCTGATCGGCCTGACCACCTGGGGTGCCTCGGGACAAACCTTCTCACGTACGTATTGATTCAGGGTTACCAAATACCAGGTATTTTTCAGTGGAATCGGTACTTTGACATTTATAACCTTACATACTTCCAGAAAATATAGAAGAAAGATGTTTACACTTACGGGTGCAGTTGCCTAACGAAATATCGAAAATGTCCACAGGTTAATCCAGCATGGAGGAATGGAGCTATGGTTCTACGTAAACTCGAAACGGCTTTCTTTCGGGCAGGTATACTCTTTTAGGACGGAGTCCATTTACACGAAAAGGGGGGAAGCAACGGTTCAGTCCAATAACAGATTCTCTCCGAAAGTAACCCGACACCCGTGTGGCTATTTCTAGCGCAGGCGAATTCTTGAAAGCTGCTGAGGCAGTAGTTTGTGAGAGGGCTTGTCTCATCTTCATCTCCTCAACCAACGCGAACTCAGCTGTTCCCCGGTGAATTCTTACTCACAGTTGTGACTATAAATGGCGAACGCCAAAGCGTAAACATCACTAGCTTATTTTAGAGAAGCGTCTTCACTCTGAAACCGTGGGAGGGGAATTGAACAGCCTATCTTTCACTTATTAAACTTAGCTGAAGTTTTACTATTTACCTGGTTGAATATTTAAATTACCAGTTTTCTGATTTTTTAAAGTGTTTGAATAAAGAGGACTGTTACGTTCACACAAACATGTGCAATAGGATTAGTATATATACCGATACTAAGTGTATATTCCGATATTAACACCCTAATCACTGGATATGGAAAGTAGATAGTTTTAAGAACGACTCTTTAAGCAGGTTTAACATAGAAATAGAACAATAAATCTTGATTAAATTAAATATATATAACAAGCAATGCTAATAACTATTGTATATTGTCTGAAGTAAAGGAAATTCGAAAAGAGTACATCTGATATTTAGAATTGACAGGCCACATCGCAAAATGCATTTTCATCAACCAAAGTTAAGCACTTCTCTCCCCCGACCCAGTGCCTCAAGGGCAAAATTGGGTACAATGTTTTGACCTAACAGTTCACGTGACGTCTAGTACCAATACTGCAACTCATGTTTTTGAAATACGCGTTGCTGAGGTAATAAATTAGATCGTCAAAAAGAATCTGGATCTGGAAGTTCACTGAAAAACGTTTATGAAGATCCCATATCATTTACGTTAACATATTTATTGAATCTGGACGAATACAATGTGAATACTATGAAACTTTTTTTAATTTTACTTTTTGCACGAATTTCGATCACATTAAATGTATTGATAATGCAAGTACTGGTGAAGAAATCTAGTAACGAAATAGTCCAAATTCCAAATTCTGGCAACTGATCTCAAGAAAACTATTTTTCTTTATGTATACGGATCCATAGCCAGTATAGGATACCGGGTTTACAAACACAGGTATAAGTTATTTTGAAATCCCTATTAGGCCTACCTCTCCCAACCATATAAAATGTGGCACAACAATTTGATCCATAATACCTTTGGTTGTAGCATGATCAAGTTCTAAATAACACAGAATGCATCTTTTCTGAATTTCTTTTCAATTATTAATAAACGATTGACTCAATTACAGAATTATATGAAAATTAAATGACATGACAAATCTACAAGCATTAGAATGTAGGTATAAAACACTTGGTTGTCTTTTTTTGAAGTTAAGTGCTGGAATAAAAGGTTTGAGCATGAGAACGAGCTGCCAAAGTTTGGAAATTTATAGGGGTGAAACTGGTAAGAGAGCGTCAAATATTGTAAATAAAAAAGTTTTCATCGAATTGAAGTTGTTTATACAGTACATTCATAGCAATGACCTTGAAAATGTCACTAGGTTGTTGATTTATAGGAATGTATTTAAGGGGCGGGGGGGGGGGGGGGTCCTTTAAATTGTTTGTTTAAATGGAAATTTCAATAAATCTATAATAAGGTATGTTTTCTCCCTCGGTGTGTATCGTCTTTCCATGTGTCAAAGATACCAGGAGCCTGTTTCACAAAGCGGCGTAGCGTAAGTTTTCACGTAACTGCCATAGCAACCCATACTATAGAGATACGTTGGTATGAAAGTTACGCAAAAAATACATCTACGTCGCTTTGTGAAACATGACCCTGCTCTGGATTTGTCTATACCGGCTTTGATACCTTGAATAAAAATAAGCAATGTAACAATGTACATAGATACTCCCAACAATACGCATCATCAAATGAGTTTCGCTGGTTTACACGGAACCAGTGGCGATGTTTTAGTGGTGAGTCACAAAAGATTCCAAAGAGCGAGGCAAACATCGGAAACATCAAGTTAGCATATATAGAGTAAAAGATTTATTAATTTGGGACGCATTCTATTTTCATTTTATTTTTTAACGATTCTGACCGCAAAATGTTTTACATATCACTCGTATTAACCACTCCTTCTTACACACCCTCACTTCTATATAGTAGGTTATCCTATATAGTCACTCCAAGTGGCCTATATTTGTACCCTGTTCCTAGAATTGGTTCCTATGTATAGAGTATAGACTGAAGGTTTAACCAACAAGGTGGCTCTGGATCTCAGGAAGCCGTATCGACTTACACTCGTGTAGTTCTGTAGGTGTAAGGTAAATGGGACTCTTCTTGTTTGCCAATATCGTTTCTGTTCTGTTTAAAAAATCTGCCCACTAGCATTAACAAAACAAACCCAATATTATTATTATAATGGCCACAGTTACGTCATGGTCACACTTTGGCATTGAATTAACATTGGCATAACGACATTATAAAGAATGCGCTTTTTACGATGGAAACTTTTAGCTTGTTAATGCTTAAGTATTTCATAAAGCTTATTTTGATTCATGTGTGTGGTTTTCTTATTTTCTTATAAATAACCGCACACGGATTACTCTTTCCTGTTTTTTTTAGACTAACGTAGGCCTATCCACGTTAGGCCTCTGTTCATAAAGACAGTAAGATATAGTGAATCTATAGTGTTTTATGAACTTTGAAATTGCCATTTCTTTTGAGCACTTGGCGTAGCGAAAAGAGAAAAAATGACCACTTAACTGATAAGAATACAAATGTAATTTTATGTTGAATGTAATTTCTACATGTTTATATTTGTACTGTTATCAAATTATTACACAGACTGCTATTACTACGCTACATGGAGAAAGCTAAATGCGAGAAATCATTTTTGTTAGAAAACTGCATCTGTAGGGTCCGAAGAATTACCGGAATGTACCAAGATGGACCGGGATGTACCGAGATGTACCGGAATATAATTCAGCGATAAAGACATTGTCGCTCCATAAAATGCTATAAATACTATAAAGGAACCTTCGGAATGGTGAATGTGCACAAAAATTGGATATTATTCAATAGAAATTAATAGCATGGCCTCGTCTTATAAGATTATTTATAATTAAGACCCTGCAGGTTATTGTTAAATTTGAAATGCACATACTTTTTGTTCATAACTAAAGCTCACAATTTACACTGTTTTGATCCAATCTAAACTTAAATGGAATGCATCACAAACTTTATAGTTTTGATTTTGTTAGATGTGCATATAGTACCTAATTAACGTATACATTTTGTTCATGGTTTCGCGTATAAACTATCAACTGGCAGTATGTTGGGAAACATTGGGGAACAAAAACAACGATTTTCTATATTTGTTCAAACAAAATAAAACTCAAACTTTTGGCAGCTCATTCTGAAACATTGGGCATATAAGTTAAGTGACATATCATAATTTTTAAAGAAGAAATATTTGTTTCCGACGATAACAAAGTGAAAACACAGATTTGCTGAATGGAATATTATGTATTGGATGCTATATGATTAGGATATACTTTAGCAAAACATTTTCGAGGTTCGTTGTTGAAATAAAAAACCTCCATGATTCGAAATAAAGAAGTATGATGATAAAACTTTCAGGAAGCGTTGAATTCGTGACAAATTCAACATTGTCTAATTGCAATGATGAATATGATAAGTTATATCAGTAGTCTATCAAGGCTAGTTACATACTTCCCCTTGATAGACTTCTGGTTATATCCTAACCGGGGCAGCATAATGGGCAGCATGCATGTTTATAAACAAAAAGCAGCTTACCAGCAAAAATGTCTTCGTATGTGAACAAGGGTATTTCAAAAAGTAACTTTTCCCCCAAGGTACGCTTGTGTTCTTTATTCCATATGAGAGGTTAAGTTAAGTAGACGTTTAAGCTACTCCGCTGAGTACCGGAGGGAGAAAGTTGAAGGAACGTAGCCCGGTCTACCGCGATGCTGACTTGCCTGCCTGTTAAGTTCTTCTCCGACGGCAAGAGGCAAACCACTGGATTATATACATCCCTCCTTAATTCCTAATGCATCCAACATATGCAGATTGATAGAAGGAGGTGGTCCCAGTAACCGAAGGTTTCCCTTACAATCCAGGTACATACATTTAACATACTTCTGAGCTGGTGGCCTCCCTTTGTTTATTTCTGGTGGAGAACCAAAAACGTACAGAACCACTTTGTACAAGTTGAGAGCAATGAACAAAATTGTAATTTTTTTGAAAACATTTATTTAAACAGAAGCCACCCGTTTCGAAATCTTGATTTTATTTCTGTGTTGTTATCGAGATGCTGAAAAGAAAACTTTTTCTTTTCGACATTTCAATTGTTTTTGCTCATGGTGCTTAAAAGGGCAGCATGAGTATGAGGCAAATTAAAGATTCCCCAAATTCCGACATTTTACTGTCGTACACATATTGGGAAAGTGTTGGGGTGATGATTGGTAAACTTCTTTCCCCTGATAGACCATTTAATAACGAGTTTAATAACGAGTTTTTAATTTATTTGCAGCTGATATGTGCGGCGTAAAACATTAATCAGGCAATCTAATAGAGATCCCAGAGCTAGCCTTTACACGCGTACACCCTGACCATTTTTTTCGTCGTCCCCTGACTTATATGGTGTTTGTTTTGGCCCTGATCACATAATTCAGAAATAAACTAAAAAACGTCGGCTCTTTACAGTTTACTGATAAATGAATATTAGGCTAGCAATTAACGCTTTCACAACTCACTACAGTAAAGGGTTGGCGCATGTAGGACCTCTGAAAATCAACCTACCACCTTTCAACCAAAGCCAAAATCGTATTTATCTATTTAGCAGAAGTTTTAGCCAAAATGTAAACAATTCTAAACAAACAGCCCCTCGATCTACTACTTTAGGCCCCGACGGAGTCCTATATCCAGTAGTTCCCCTGATTAGTTTAAAGGCACACTTGCCGCGAAAATCAGTAATATTGTTTACATTAAAAAAGAAAGACCGTATTCTGTATTTTTCCCAGACAATATAAGTTAGGAACTTTCTATTTTTACCAAAATTTAAAAGTTTGGACGTCACTTTGTATTTTTAATTTGAATTTGAAAATTTGAATTGTTACGTACCCGGAACGTAAACAAACCGATCTGCCCCCTATTGGCGATTTTATGTTTCAGTCGAGTGAGTGAACTAACGGCACAGTGTAATTTTACGTAGGCCTATTTATCTGAGAAATACAGACTGATGATCGGTTAACAGCGACTGGAAAAGCCTGCTGATAATTGTTTGAGTGTAAACCACAGATACAAAGGCCTGAAAGGAGGGTAATTCAACACGAAAGTTGACCGACACTGATCGTTGTTGTTGTAATCAGGCTTCGATTCTTCGTTTGTTTTTCACCCCATTTTTACAGTCTAAAGCTAACTAGACATGTTTTATGTGTCCTATGTTTAAGTTTAGTGGTATTAGTCGTAGTAAGCTCATGTAAATTGGTTTTCTTAGCAAATTTAAACAGGCTACGGCGGCAAGTGTGCCTTTAACGTAGTACACAAGTAGTGTTATTCCGAAAAACGAAAACTTCATATTGACTCATTATTTCGACTTTTCTTCAGTCCTATATAGTGTCTAGTAAAAAGGAGCCAACCTATTTTAGTTTGCTCTTGTATCTCGCCCTCAATATGTTGAGTGGATTGAAGTTATTGGGATACGCCCGCACAGGCTTCTTCAACACCACGAAGCCCATATTCCGGGCGCATCCAAATAACTTCAATCCACTCAACATATTACGGACTTTCTTGTATCCAGCCACCATTGTTCATAATTTTCCAAACTATGAAACATACCCTTCTAATATAAAAATGAGACGTTTATCTTCATGTGTGCTTAGCATGTCCGTGTGTGGCGTTCAAGTTTCATTGGCACACAGACATGGTGGACAAAAAAGTACCAGATGCACCGAGGTCGGAAACTGTGTTAAGTGTTTGGAGGAAACCCCATCCTCGGATACCCAGGGTTAAATTCTCAACAAGCTCACCTATCCTCGGATACCCAGGGTTAAATTCTCAACAAGCTCACCTTTTATCCCTGGGCCAACTGCGGTTTAAAGCCTCGTTTTCTTGGAACGCCCATGTCGGACCAATCAAAAACTCTCTTCTAAACGTTGGAACTCTTCAGTTTTTTTAGACATGTTTATCGAATTGAAGTGTAAACCGAAAAGTCGTACATCTTTGTTTTGATCACTGCCTGGATACTTTGATAAGTAACGCCGATTCTGATTGGTGAAATTTCCGCCACAGTTTTGTGGCGGATCCAATTAAAGTTTACATGCATATTAAATTAGAAACGACGGATGTGGTTCCACTTGTCCCACGGGTAAAGTGAGCGTGGGCGTAAGTTTTAATTGTGGCTTCCAACGATGACGAAACCCCGACCTTTCACATCTATACCTACAGCAACCATTCAACGCCAAACGTTTTAAACACCGGGCCATGTTTACTATATAGGTCGCTGAAAATAACTGAAATCAGTCAACCCATTGGTGGCCAGTTGGAGTGAACATAGCTTTGATGTTAGAAATTATATATAAAAATGTTGATATAAAACAAAAGGAAATATACTCAGTCCGGTGGTTTCTACATATCTAAATAACCTGATGGTTTTGTACTGGGGATGTTTTGTCGTGTGTTAAAAGTTGCATGAACTGCCAAAATTTCACACTTTTTTCATAATTTCTGATCGTCACGACAGTAAGAGGCGTCAAAGGCCATCGAAAAACTAAATGATTGGCGCTGGAGTGAGGAAAATCCATACAATATGTGGCCTGTACGAACCGAAAACGTGTTCGAAAAGTAAACAAAATTTAAATAACCGGGACGACCATTCATTCATTCTAAGCCAAAGTTAGTTCAAAACAATACTTTATCGTACATTTTCGAGACTAGATGCACTAAGAAGCTTCTGAATTATACGTCTTGAGAAAAATAGCCAATAATTTCAACATTCTGTTTTAACGTCAAAATATCAACATTTTGGCAGCTCATGCCCCTTTAACAATGTCGACCAATATGAAAACGCATGCTTGTTTCGATATTGATTGATTGATTGTTTGGTGTTTTACGCCGCGCTCAAGATTATTTCACTTATATGGCGGCGTTGCCAGTTTTATTGTGGGAGGAAACCGGGCTCTGTGCCCGGAGGAAACCCACGACCTTCCGCTGGTAACTGGCAACTATCCCACATAGGTCGTTCCAGTGAAAACCCAGTCGGAAAATTTTCCAATTTTTTGGACTGAGTGGGAGTTTCGATATTGAAATAAACTTTCATGACGGAAATGTATAGGCCTACCATGTTAATTTGCTTCAAACGAGGGTTTTGTCTGTTATGGAGATGAGATTTATTATAGATTGCAAAATCCAGGTTTAGATAGGCGCCATTTTCATGGTTTGGTTAAAAAAAGTTTGACAAATTGTCTCCTATACATACTTTTAAAGTCTAAAGCATAAACCACAAGTCCGCCTTGATCTACCGCATTGTCTGTATACATAACCATCGCCTTTATAGTTGGTTTTAGTTTTTATCTAAGCTTGCACTGGATTTCGTAACTTAAGGAGCTCCCAAGGCTGGTATGAATCTGCCCAAGAGTTGTAAAAATAAACACAGACATATGATCTGAAGAAGCCGGTATATGTGTGTTTTATTTTCTATACGCGTTCAGGTTTACCTGCATGCCTAGTTCTACAACTATAGCGGTTCATTAACTGCTGTAGGATAACTATAGAAGTTCATTAATTGCTGTAGGATAACTATAGAGGTTCATTAACTGCTGTAGGATAACTATAGAGGTTCATTAACTGCTGTATGATAACTATAGAGGTTCAATAACTGCTGTAGGATAACTATAGAGGTTCATTAACTGCTGTAGGATAACTATAGAGGTTCATTAACTGCTGTATGATAACTATAGAGGTTCATTAACTGCTGTAGGATAACTATAGAGGTTCATTAACTGCTGTAGGATAACTATAGAGGTTCATTAACTGCTGTAGCATAACTATAGCGGTTCATTAACTGTTGTAGGATAACTATAGAGGTTCATTAACTGTTGTAGGATAACTATATGGGTTCATTAACTGCTGTATGATAACTATAGAGGTTCATTAACTGCTGTAGGATAACTATAGAGGTTCATTAACTGCTGTAGGATAACTATAGAGGTTCATTAACTGCTGTATGATAACTATAGAGGTTCATTAACTGCTGTATGACAACTATAGAGGTTCATTAACTGCTGTAGGATAACTATAGAGGTTCATTAACTGCTGTAGGATAACTATAGAGGTTCATTAACTGCTGTAGGATAACTATAGAGGTTCATTGACTGCTGTAGGATAACTATAGAGGGTCATTAACTGCTGTAGGATAACTATAGAGATTCATTAACTGCTGTAGGATAACTATAGAGGTTCATTAACTGCTGTAGGATAACTATAAAGGTTCATTAACTGCTGTAGGATAACTATAGAGGTTCATTAACTGCTGTAGGATAACTATAGAGGTTCATTAACTGCTGTAGGATAACTATAGAGCTTCATTAACTGCTGTAGGATAACTATAGAGCTTCATTAACTGCTGTAGGATAAGTATAGAGGTTCATTAACTGCTGTAGGATAACTATAGAGGTTCATTAACTGCTGTAGGATAACTATAGAGCTTCGTTAACTGCTGTATGATAACTATAGAGGTTCATTAACTGCTGTAGGATAACTATAGAGGTTCATTAACTGCTGTAGGATAACTATAAAGCTTCATTAACTGCTGTATGATAACTATAGAGGTTCATTAACTGCTGTAGGATAACTATAGAACTTCATGAACTGCTGTAGGATAACTATAGAGGTTCATGAACTGCTGTAGGATAACTATAGAGCTTCATTAACTGCTGTATGATAACTATAGAGGTTCATTAACTGCTGTAGGATAACTATAGAGGTTCATTAACTGCTGTAGGATAACTATAGAGGTTCATTAACTGCTGTAGGGTAACTATAGAGGTTCATTAACTGCTGTAGGATAACTATAGAGGTTCATTAACTGCTGTAGGATAACTATAGAGGTTCATTAACTGCTGTATGATAACTATAGAGGTTCATTAACTGCTGTAGGATAACTATAGAGGTTCATTAACTGCTGTAGGATAACTATAGAGGTTCATTAACTGCTGTAGGATAACTATAGAGGTTCATTAACTGCTGTAGGATAACTATAGAGGTTTGTTAACTGCTGTAGGATAACTATAAAGGTTCATTAACTGCTGTAGGATAACTATAGAGATTCATTAACTGCTGTAGGATAACTATAGAGATTCATTAACTGCTGTATGATAACTATAGAGGTTCATTAACTGCTGTAGGATAAGTATAGAGGTTCATTAACTGCTGTAGGATAATTATAAAGGTTCATTAACTGCTGTAGGATAACTATAGAGATTCATTAACTGCTGTAGGATAACTATAGAGATTCATTAACTGCTGTATGATAACTATAGAGGTTCATTAACTGCTGTAGGATAAGTATAGAGGTTCATTAACTGCTGTAGGATAACTATAGAGGTTCATTAACTGCTGTAGGATAACTATAGAGGTTCATTGACTGCTGTAGGATAACTATGGAGGTTCATTAACTACTGTAGGATAAGTATAGAGATTCATTAACTGCTGTAGGATAACTATAGAGGTTCATTAACTGCTGTAGGATAACTATAGAGGTTCATTAACAGCTGTAGGATAACTATAGAGGTTCATTAACTGCTGTAGGATAACTATAGAGGTTCATTAATTGCTGTAGGATAACTATAGAGATTCATTAACTGCTGTATGATAACTATAGAGGTTCATTAACTGCTGTAGGATAAGTATAGAGGTTCATTAACTGCTGTAGGATAACTATAGAGGTTCATTAACTGCTGTAGGATAACTATAGAGGTTCATTAACTGCTGTAGGATAACTATAAAGGTTCATTAACTGCTGTAGGATAACTATAGAGGTTCATTAACTGCTGTAGGATAACTATAGAGGTTCATTAACTGCTGTAGGATAACTATAGAGGTTCATTAACTGTTGTAGGATAACTATAGAGGTTCATTAACTGCTGTAGGATAACTATAGAGGTTCATTAACTGCTGTAGGATAACTATAGAGATTCATTAACTGCTGTATGATAACTATAGAGGTTCATTAACTGCTGTAGGATAAGTATAGAGGTTCATTAACTGCTGTAGGATAATTATAGAGGTTCATTAACTGCTGTAGGATAACTATAGAGGTTTATTAACTGCTGTAGGATAACTATAGAGGTTCATTAACTGCTGTAGGATAACTATAGAGGTTCATTAACTGCTGTAGGATAACTATAGAGGTTCATTAACTGCTGTAGGATAAGTATAGAGGTTCATTAACTGCTGTAGGATAACTATAAAGGTTCATTAACTGCTGTAGGATAACTATAGAGATTCATTAACTGCTGTAGGATAACTATAGAGATTCATTAACTGCTGTATGATAACTATAGAGGTTCATTAACTGCTGTAGGATAAGTATAGAGGTTCATTAACTGCTGTAGGATAACTATAGAGGTTCATTAACTGCTGTAGGATAACTATAGAGGTTCATTGACTGCTGTAGGATAACTATGGAGGTTCATTAACTACTGTAGGATAAGTATAGAGATTCATTAACTGCTGTAGGATAACTATAGAGGTTCATTAACTGCTGTAGGATAACTATAGAGGTTCATTAACAGCTGTAGGATAACTATAGAGGTTCATTAACTGCTGTAGGATAACTATAGAGGTTCATTAATTGCTGTAGGATAACTATAGAGATTCATTAACTGCTGTATGATAACTATAGAGGTTCATTAACTGCTGTAGGATAAGTATAGAGGTTCATTAACTGCTGTAGGATAACTATAGAGGTTCATTAACTGCTGTAGGATAACTATAGAGGTTCATTAACTGCTGTAGGATAACTATAAAGGTTCATTAACTGCTGTAGGATAACTATAGAGGTTCATTAACTGCTGTAGGATAACTATAGAGGTTCATTAACTGCTGTAGGATAATTATAGAGGTTCATTAACTGCTGTAGGATAACTATAGAGGTTGATTAACTGCTGTAGGATAACTATAGAGGTTCATTAACTGCTGTAGGATAACTATAGAGGTTCATTAACTGCTGTAGGATAACTATAGAGGTTCATTAACTGCTGTAGGATAACTATAGAGGTTTATTAACTGCTGTAGGATAACTATAGAGCTTCATTAACTGCTGTAGGATAACTATAGAGGTTCATTAACTGCTGTAGGATAACTATAGAGGTTCATTAACTGCTGTAGGATAACTATAGAGGTTCATTAACTGCTGTAGGATAACTATAGAGGTTCATTAACTGCTGTAGGATAACTATAGAGGTTCATGAACTGCTGTAGGATAAATATAGAGGTTCATTAACTACTGTAGGATAACTATAGAGGTTCATTAACTGCTGTAGGATAACTATAGCGGTTCATTAACTGCTGTAGGATAACTATAGAGGTTCATTAACTGCTGTAGGATAACTATAGAGCTTCATTAACTGCTGTAGGATAACTATAGAGCTTCATTAACTGCTGCATGATAACTATAGAGGTTCATTAACTGCTGTAGGATAACTATAGAGGTTCATTAACTGCTGTAGGATAACTATAGAGGGTCATTAACTGCTGTAGGATAACTATAGAGGGTCATTAACTGCTGTAAGATAACTATAGAGGTTCATTAACTGCTGCATGATAACTATAGAGGTTCATTAACTGCTGTAGGATAACTATAGAGGTTCATTAACTGCTGTAGGATAACTATAGAGGTTCATTAACTGCTGTAGGATAACTATAGAGGTTCATTAACTGCTGTATGATAACTATAGAGGTTCATTAACTGCTGCATGATAACTATAGAGGTTCATTAACTGCTGTAGGATAACTATAGAGGTCCATTAACTGCTGTATGATAACTATAGAGGTCCATTAACTGCTGTAGGATAACTATAGAGGTCCATTAACTGCTGTATGATAACTATAGAGGTTCATTAACTGCTGTAGGATAACTATAGAGGTTCATTAACTGCTGCATGATAACTATAGAGGTTCATTAACTGCTGTAGGATAACTATAGAGGTCCATTAACTGCTGTATGATAACTATAGAGGTCCATTAACTGCTGTAGGATAACTATAGAGGTCCATTAACTGCTGTATGATAACTATAGAGGTTCATTAACTGCTGTAGGATAACTATAGAGGTTCATTAACTGCTGTAGGATAACTATAGAGGTTCATCTACTGCTGTAGGATAACTATAGATGTTCATTATTAAACTACATGTAGTATCTTACATTGCATATTGACACAATTTTAATGAAGGTAATGGTAATCTTATGAGAATTGTTTTAATCAATATAAATGGTTACCAAAATAAATTTACACAAGGAAACATATACACAAGTTATTCTTGTAAGCATTGTCAATGTATTACAAAGTGTTCCAGAAAATTCTACTGACAAAGGCCAAGGTCCGGTCAGTGGTCATGCAACCTAATGAAATATCATAGGTTTAGTTTATTACAATAATTTATGATGGGGTATAAAGGTCTAAATATACCTCTTCTTAACACAATTAGAAACTTGTCTCCGTGGTTATTTTAGACAAGAAGATTCTACCTGTGCCCGTGTGTTTTAGTGTTCATAAATATAAACAAGCATAATTTAATGGACACAAATGAGAAAGAATTAAGCACAACAAAATGTCTCATAACAAAACAATTGATTCTTAAATTCCTGATTTCAATGTACAATTGTTGCTCAACTGTAAATAAAACAACTTTAATAGTCAATACTTTTACTCTGAGTATATAAATACAGAACCCAGAACGTTTTAATTTAGTTTTCTAAATGACACAAAAATCTTTTCGAAATTCATATTATACTAATATTTCTCCAGATATCGATCAGTATTGAATTGGTACTCAACAATAAAGATCTTATCAATAAGATATGTGAATACTGATTTTTACAACTTGCTGGATGACGACAGAGGGTCAAAGGTCAAAGAAGGGAAGCCATCCTCAAAGGCAGATTTCAGAACATCTTCCAGGCGAGAAGCAAATATAAACGAAATGTCATTCTGAAATGAACAGCAAAAATATTAAAGTGGCATGAGCTGCCAATATTCACACTTGTTTAATAATTTCTAATCGTCACAACAGTAAGAGGCTTTGAAGGCCATCGAAAAACTAGATGATTAGCGATGGAATGAGGAAAATCCGTGCAGTATGTGGCCTATACGAACTGGAATAGTGTTCGAAAAGTAAACAAAATTGAAATAACCGAGACGACCATTCATTCATTCTAAGCCAAAGTTAGTTCAGAACAATACTTTATCATACATTTTCGAGACTAGAAGCACTAAAAAGCTTCTGAATGATACGTCTTGAGAAAAATAGCCAATAATTTCAACATTCTGTTGTTACGTCAAAATATTAACATTTTGGCAGCTCATGCCACTTTAAGGCCTGTGAATACATGTATGTTTGATAAGACACATGTTTTATTATTGGGTGAAGTCCAGGTTTAATTCCCAGAGGAATTTTGTTATCCTGTTAAAATATTGTAAATGTTTCCCTACGAGTTAAAATGCAAGAATTACCTTGACATTAGAAGGGATTTCCTGAATATCTTTATTATTCCTCTTGGGTAGGATAATCCGTCTGATTCCAGCTCTGTGTGCCGCAAGTACCTTCTCTTTAATTCCCCCAACCTTAAACATTAACAAAACAAGTTGATTGGTGTTAATTAAGGAGAGGGAAAGGAAAGAAATTAATAAATACAGTACTGGGGCCTGTTTCACAAAGCGGCTTAGCGTAAGTTTTCACGTAACTGCCATAGCAACCCATACTGTAGAGATACGTTCGTAGGAAAGTTACGCAAAAAATACATCTACGCCGCTTTGTGATCAATTTGTGTGATTAATTTTCCTTTCAACTGTACCCAAACCATTTTTCCTCGCCAAACTGTGCTAAAAGAAAGTTGCGAGGCGTTATCAGATTCAGAGAATGTCTGACTCAACAGCCATCTTCCCACCAAGGCTTATAGGTGTGTGTCCTGCATACGCCTAGCTCCCCATTCACCGCTCATACGCAAGAGAAATTAGTCAAACCAAAAACTGAAAACCATTTAAACCTAAGTTAATTTCGATCTTTTTTAGGTGCTGATGATTAAAAAGAAACACTCAAAAATTACTCTGTAACACATACTGGCTTGAAAATCAACCATTTTGGAAAAGGGGACAAATACGATCTGTGGAGGTTGTCGAAATTTCAGAAAATGTTGTCCTACGGCTGATATTGTACGTCAAGATATGATAAGCTCGCAAGGGAAGAAAATCACTTATTCTTCTTCCTGTCAACTTCTACATGTAAATGGTGCCCTGGGTCCGGTTGTTCAAAACTGTATTAGGCTTAATACTGGTATAACTTTGTAACGTCACAATTGAATTTCTTTGTTACGCCACGTCATTTAGACCGGTATTAAGTCTAATACACTTTTGAACAACCCACCCCTGAGGATCAAACAATACTTTGTCTAACAGATTAATTTCCAATTTATTTTGAATTTAACACTGTGAACCACGTGCAAGATTCACACACATTAACATGATGTTTTTTTTGTTTTCTCATCGTTTAAACATTGCACTGTGGATTATGGTTGCTTTCCATTAACCAACAATGCTGGCAATTCTGAAACCTTAAGAATAATACAGTATTTGAATATGACGATAACAGCATATTGCCTAGTATAATGGCAAAGCTTGTCTTACTTCATCTATTGCATTGACCCCACATTGTATATGCTGCATTGCAAGATTAAATGGGAAGGGTACCTGAAAACCCTTCAATATTCAAAAACCAAAACCCGATATTTTTTTACTCTTCTTAAGACGAAATGGGATTCAAACTCGTGACCCATCGACGGAAGATGGACAGATGGAATACAGCTCTGATGACTTCGCTGGTCTGGCTAAGCCACAAATTGCAAGAGTTTTATTAAAGTGGCATGAGCTGCCAAAATGTTGATATTTTGAGGTTGAAACAGAATGTTGAAATTATTGGCTATTTTTCGCAAGACGTACAATTCAGAAGCTTTTTAGTGCTTCTGGTCTCGAAAATGTACGATAAAGTGTTGTTTTGAACTAACTTTAGCTTAGAATGAATGAATGGTCGTCCCGGTTATTTAAATTTTGTTTACTTTTCGAACCCTATTCCTGTTTGTATAGGCCACATACGGTATGGATTTTCCTCATTCAAATGCTAAACATTTAGTTTTTCGATTGGCTTCAAAGCCTCTTATCGTCGTGACGATCACAAATTATGAAAAAAGTTTGAATTTTGGCAGCTCATGCCACTAGTAAGAACATCCCTAAAACAATAAGGTGAAGAATTACTTATGGGTAACAACTTCTTGGTTTACTGGGTGACGACGTTTCGATATAGTTCACCCAGTAAACCAAGAAGTTGTTATCCATAAGTAATTCTTCACCTTATTGTAACCTTCCAACTTCTAAACGCCATTGAAAGATTTGATCCCTTAAAGAATTTGAAGACTTACCGGTAGTACAAGACCTCTGAGTGTTACCTCTCCTGTCATTGCAGTGTCTGATCGCACACAACGTTGAGTGAAGAGTGACACTAGAACAGTTACTATGGTAACACCAGCAGAGGGTCCATCCTTGCCGACAGCCCCAGCGGGAAAGTGAATGTGGATATCTGTACCATCTAACATATGACTGACACCTCCTATCTCCAACTGCAGTAAGAGAACAGGACAGAGGAGATAGCCTATAGTGAAATCATGGTACTGTTTATGTATGGTGACAAGTTTATCGGCTTACCTTCGAAAATACATGGGGGCCTCCGTGACTGAGTAGGTAGAGCATTGGACGCTCAATCCGAACAGCCTTCCACCAATAAGTCGCGGGTTTTAATCCCACTCAGTCCCCCCCCCCCCCTTCTGACTGAGTTTTCACTCGAACAACCTGTGTGGGAGAGTTGCCAGCTAGAACCGGAAGGTTGTGGGTTTCCTCCAGGCATAGAGCCCGATTTCCTCCCACAATAAAACTGGTAACGCTGCCATGTAAGTGAAATAATCTTGAGAGGCGTAAATTGTATCTACTACAATATTACCTTAATTAATGACTGTTCTGTTTGGTGTTCTTTATTGAGGGACATTTTGCTTTGATAAAAATGAGAAGTGCTCAGAGGTCTGAACGCCTTACAATAATTTGGTTAGGTGAGTGAGGGCCAAACAAGTAACGACATAAAGTATTAAAAATGAAGGAATTACTAAGTAGCCATTTAAGATAGACCTTAAATGTTTAATCTTCATTTTAACCAAGGAAAAATTGGGACCAAAATGGATAACATGTACATTGAATGTGATTAGACCTTTTTGAAAATAATAAAATGTGAAATGTTCTATTACTCAAACATTGAGTAAAGACATTTAACCACACAAAAATCAGGTGTACATATCTTTGGTTTTTTTTAAAGTTCTAAATGTGCGCAATTGTAGGACCAATGTATGTAACCAATCGTACATGTAAGCGGCCAAAATGGTTTTAAAACTTTTACTAGTACGATAAAAAGGATAGATTTCTTTCAATTGGTCAATTTTGTAAAAAAAAATTCAAAATTCAAATTTGACTGACCTTTCTGGAGTTACTTCTGACCCAGTTAAGGGCAAGGTTGGCGGATTCTTTCATCACGTCACCCAGTTGGCCTGTGAGGATAAGTTTTCCCTCTCCTTCCATTCTCGTGGCTTCAACAAACATGATTTCCCCGCCCATAGCTGTCCAGGCTAGACCCACAGCAACCCCCGGCTGTGACAACCGCTCCAAAGTCTCACTCTCAAACTGAGGTACCTGAATTCACCAAAAACAGAAGATTTAATGATTTCGGCTCTAGAGTACTGTAGTTATTTTTGGGAATGATGATGATAGCCCAGAACTTAAATAATTAGACAGATATTTCCATACCCCTAAAATATCCCGAACAGCGGCTTCGTCAATTACAATTGGCATTTCAGGAGGATGAGCGAGTTCCATTGCATTGTGGGTAGCGTCACTTTCATCTTGCAGAAGCGTTTTCTTCTCAGCAGGTGACGTTGATGAGGACTTTTCGGTTTCTGGTTTGGTTTTTGTCTCGGCCACTTTTACAGCCACAGCCCGACAAATAGCTGCAATTCGCCTCTCTAAAGTACGAACTCCAGCCTCTCTTGTGTAACGAGCAACTGAAAAATGAGAAAATAGTTTTCTGAAGAATACAAATAAATTGTTTAAACATACAGTGTTTCTTGAATACAACATGAGGGTTATTAAAATTGTTAATTTAAACAAAAACAAAACTCAGAAAAGCAATTTAAAACCCTGTACATGTAATCTCACAAAGAACCATTGATTGTTTTAGTTTATTGAGTGAGCTTGGGGGGGGGGGCATTTTAAACTCCGACTTGAACCACCATAGATATAACTTCATCCAAAAGAATAAAAAATCATGTAGTGTAATTCTCAGCTTAGACATTTTGAGCTTAGATAAGGTTAACAGAGATTTTAAGCCTTGTTATAATCATATTTAAACTGACCAATAATCTTTAGCGTATCATCTGGAATCTGGAGTTGTTCCTCTGTAAGGCCGTGTTCCATTAGCTGTTTGCCCATCAGGTGACGTGAGGCAATATGAACCTTCTCCTCCTGGGTGTAGCCTGGCACATAGATCAACTCCATCCTGTCTAATAACGGGGCAGGAATGGTGGCTCTGTCATTGGCAGTGGCAATAAACATTACTTGAGACAAGTCAAACGGCGTGTTCAAATAACTGAAATAATTAAGGAATTGCTAACCAAATCTTTCAATGGCATTTAGAAGTTGAAAGGTTACAATAAGGTGAAGAATTACTTATGGATAACAACTTCTTGGTTTATTGGAAGAAGACCAATAAACCAAGAAGTTGTTATCCATAAGTAATAAGGTGAAGAATTACTTATGGATAACAACTTCTTGGTTTATTGGAAGAAGACCAATAAACCAAGAAGTTGTTATCCATAAGTAATTCTTCACCTTAATTGCTAACCAATCACAAATGTTATTGGAAAAGGGGGAGGATATAAGTCCCAGTCAAAACTTCAACATGTATTTTTAAAACAAGGTGGCAGTTCAACCTTAGGTGACCAAAAGTTTATGCCATCAACAGATTATTTAAATTTAGCATATACACCAGGGAGCTGTTTCTAGACACCGACGTAACTTTACGCCTGGTCGTAATGTCATGGCAACATATACCTTCAACATTACGTTACGACCAGTTACGACGGGCGTAAATGTGTTGAGAAACAGCCCCCAGTCTTATCTAGTTGATTTAAGTATGGACATGGGTTATATACAGTCAGCTCTGGCATTGAGAACATAAAAAGTCATGTGGAATCATGACCTAAAAACTTATTAAAAGTCGGTAGTCGCTAAATCGGTAACTCAAATATCAACAAAATCTCAAAGATATCTTACTGGTTGATTGATTTTTCATGCCACTTGTAAGGTTATTTATCTTATAAGGCATCCTTGTCGAATTAAGTGAGGGAAAGAAACACACCATTATTTTCCCCAAACGAGAAGCCTGATCTTGTTTAGAGACTTATTAGCCATTTCACATACAACAATCAAGTGAAACCTATCAGAGATATTTTTTGTACTGAGTGGGATTGACACCCAAGGCCCATAGGTGGAAGTACATGTGTTGTGTCGGCGAGAGAGACTATCCCTCTGCCGACTGTGGCCCAGGGCCCACTTGCACAAAGCGCTCTTAACTAAGAGTACTCTTAGTATAAGTCTATAACATGGGACTTAAGAGTGCTCTTAAACTTTCCATGTTGTAGAGATATACTAAGAGTCCTCTTAAGTTAAGAGCGCTTTGTGCAAGTGGGCCCTGGCCCCTATTTGTGACTACTCAGTGTAGTAAGTAACTATTTTGTATTAACTAACTAGTTGGGGCCTCAGGGTAGATCCTTTGCATTAACATTGTACCCTAAAAAAAACGTTATTACTATTATTATTTAAATATTATTTATCCTATTGACTATACACATTAGGATGATTTAGTTGTATACACAGTTAATATTGTGTAAAGGATACTGATCTGTAAAGGAGTTATTTTGTTCTGGATCCAAAACTTCCAGAAGTGCAGCAGCTGGGTCGCCATGGAAACTCTTACCCTGTTGACATGGAAACAAAACATTTGCTGTTAAATGTGAATATGAGGTTTATTAAGATTTAAAAATAAAAATAATCATTGTACCCGAGACCTAACGACCCCTATATATTGTAAATGTAATATAACTTTTAAAACAAATATAACAGGGGAAAAAGTTGCATGAGCTGCCAAAATGTTGATATTTTGACGTTAAAACAGAATGTTGAAATTATTGCCTATTTTTCTCAAGCGTATAATTCAGAGGCTTTTTAATGCTTCTAGTCTCGGAAATGAAAACTTTGGCTTAGAATGAATGAATGGGCGTCCCGGTTATTTAAATTTTGTTTACTTTTCAAACACGTTTTCGGTTTGTACAGGTCACATACTGTATGGATTTTCCTCATTCCAACGCCAATCATTAATTTTTTACTGTCGTTACGATCAGAAATTATGAAAAAATTATGAATTTTGGCAGCTCTTGCCACTTAAATGTAATTGCTTAACTAACATCCAACAGCCCAAAAGTCAATATTTAAAGTGATGTCCATAAAAAATTTATTGCACTTCAATTTTCATACATAGTAACTTGGACATAATCTATTGGTGCACTTGAGAAATTAACTTACGATCATAACATTTACGGAGGCATTTTATTAATGGTACATGTATGTAAGATATAATGCATGATGGCTAGTTGCTAGATTGATGTTTTACGCCGCACCCAAGATTACTTCACTTATATGGCGGCATTGCCAGGTTGCGTTTGGGAGAAAACCAGGCTCTTTGCCCGGAGGAAATCCCTGACCTTCGGCGAGGGCCTGGCAACTCTTCCACAATACGGCGATTGGGTGAAAAATCCAGCAAGAAATTTTAAAATATAATTTGGTCTCAGTGGGAATCAGTCCTATGGAAGCCCTGAGGGAAGACTGAGGGGCTATCACTCTGACTGAGCCACCGTGGCCCCGATATGATATTTGACCAACTAGTACAGTTCGATTACCATTTCGGGCGTCACCCAAAAATCGGTAGAAGAATTTCTGCCATATTTTCATGAAAGTGTAATCCCAAAATAACGAGAATACTTGTACTACTGTACATGTAAATATTATTTTAATCATACCAGTTTATCAACTTCATCCAAAAGAAAAACAGGATTATTAACACCGGCAATTTTCAGACCCTGAACAATTCTGCCAGGGAGAGCTCCGATGTATGTCCTTCGATGACCTCTAATGTCAGACTGATCACAGCATCCACCTAATGCTATTCTACAAAGTATGTCAAATAAAACCTGATTCAATAGGGAGAGTCTTGTAAAAATTCCTACCAGATTTTGTGATATCCTCAGACAAATGACGCTATTAAGAATGTTTTGCAATTCCGTTTGACATATTTTGCTCCATAATGTTAGACATAAACGTCATGTTAGAACAGAAAAAGATCAGCGACATGCACAACGCAGAGATGGTGAAAGGAAATTTGTGGAATTCCTAAGGGACTTGCCAATTACATGTAGATTATCTCCTGAACACTTTATTTAAAGGGAACTGTTGTCATAAATTTGATGGTCCAAAAAAAATATATATACGGTATTTATGCATAAAATAATCAAATCTAGTTTGAAATCAGAAGGTTTTGGTTCTAAAATGATGCATGATGAATTTTAATTTAAACAAATCTATAAAGCATCAAAATTAAACGAATTTAAAAAGAAATGCTAACCTGTGAAATTCTCTGCCTAAAGTTTTGGCGATGGATTTTCCCACACTTGTTTTTCCCACACCAGGGGGTCCCACAAAACATAGGATTGGTCCTTTAAGGTTGTTTTTGAGTTGTCTGACGGCCAGGTATTCTATTACTCTCTTCTTTAACTTTTCCAAACCATAATGATCTTCATCTAAATCCTTCCTGCAATCACAAAATTCAAAGTTAATTGCATACGGATGATAGTTATTGAGGTGATGGGGTTGGAATCATTAGCCCGAACTAAAACCCCAATTCTACATTGATCCGTAGTGCTGCCTGTCTGCCCAACTTTCATTATCAACAGAGATTTTGTCGCCTTTTATCTTTGTCCCTTCTGGATTCCATATAGATGTAGATATTTTTATCATTCAGAGACATGAATAGGGTATAGACCCCAGGGCCCAATTTCACAAAGCGCTCTTAGCTTAAGGTGATCTTAATTACCAATGGCAACGTATACCTCTAGCATTGGTTGCCATATGGTGATTAAGATCACACTTGTAGCTAAGATCGCTTTGTAAAAACTACATGTAGGCCCTCCTTCTTGAAAAACGAATAGTAAATACATGTATGTAGCTTAAAAATGTGGGGGTACATTCAAAGAATTAAATGAATAATAAACAGAGAAATACTAATTCATATACAGTTCTGAGGGTTAAAAGATATCATTACAATGATATTACTTAATGCAATCTGATACATCAAAATAATATCATTCTGAAACAAGAAACGGAAAACATGCTACAAAATACAAAGTATCAATTGATGATGACATAGACTGTATTATGCAGGGAACATTAAACGGTTGATTGATTGTTTTATGCCGCACTTAAGATTATTTCACTAATATGGCGGCGTTGCCAGGTTTAGTGGGGGAGGAAACCAGGATCATTGCCCGGAGGAAACCCCCGACCTTCAGCGAGTACCTGGCAACTCTTCCACATACGGAACACTAAATGGACTGTATTGCCCAATGTATTATACTTACCTGGCTTGTGTGATATCAAGTGTGTCCTTGGAAGATTTTGACCAGGGTAAATCTGCCATCAACTCCAAGTAATTCCTGTCAAATAGTAACCATTCAACAATGGTATTTTATCATTAAACCAAACGTCTCAGTCTTTTTCTCAAGAAGTGCAAAACTGAACATTATAGACATGTTTAGAAAGAAGTACATGTGACTTCGACCTGGCTGAATTAAGTTTATCTGAGTTTTATAAATTGTGTTTATTTTTAAAATTAAATAACTTTGATTTATAACAACCAATTATGCCAAAAAGAAATGTAACTGCCATATGATCTAAACTCACAGTATTACACCTGATTGTTGATCCTAGGGAAAATATTAGCAGTAACCTTGACCCTTGGGATTTTACCTATCTTAGAATACTTAGAGAAAATATCAACAGTCACCTTGACCCTTGGTATTTTACCTATCTTAGAATACTTAGAACATTAACAGTGACCTTGACCCTTGGTATTTTACCTATCTTAGAATACTTAGAGAAAATATCAACAGTTACCTTGACCCTTGGTATTTTACCTATCTTAGAATACTTAGTGAAAAAATCACCAGTGACTCTGACCCTTGGTATTTTACCTATCTTAGAATACTTAGAGAAAATATTAACAGTCACCTTGACCCTTGGTATTTTACCTATCTTAGAATACTTAGTGAAAAAATCACCAGTGACTCTGACCCTTGGTATTTTACCTATCTTAGAATACTTAGAGAAAATATTAACAGTCACCTTGACCCTTGGTATTTTACCTATCTTAGAATACTTAGTGAAAAAATCACCAGTGACCCGGACCCTTGGTATCTACCTATCTTAGAATACTTAGAGAAAATATCAACAGTCACCTTGACCCTTGATATTTTACCTATCTTAGAATACTTAGTGAAAAAATCACCAGTGACCCGGACCCTTGGTATTTTACCTATCTTAGAAAACTTAGAGAAAATATCAACAGTCACCTTGACCCTTGATATTTTACCTATCTTCGAATACTTAGAACATTAACAGTAACCTTGACCATTGGTATTCTACCTATTTTAGAATACTTAGAGAAAACATTAACAGTGACCTTGACCCTTGGGATTTTACCTATCTTAGAATACTTAGAGAAAATATTAGCAGTAACCTTGACCCTTGGTATTTTACCTATCTTAGAATACTTAGTGAAAAAATCACCAGTGACCCTGACCCTTGGTATTTTACCTATCTTAGAATACTTAGAGAAAATATCAACAGTCACCTTGACCCTTGATATTTTACCTATCTTAGAATACTTAGTGAAAAAATCACCAGTGACCCGGACCCTTGGTATTTTACCTATCTTAAAATACTTAGAGAAAATATCAACAGTCACCTTGACCCTTGGTATTTTACCTATCTTAGAATTCTTAGAGAAAATATTAACAGTGACCTTGACCCTTGGGAATTTTTACCTATCTTAGAATTCTTAGAGAAAATATTAACAGTGACCTTGACCCTTGGTATTTTACCTATTTTAGAATACTTAGGGAAAATATTAACAGTGACCTTGACCCTTGGGATTTTTTACCTATCTTAGAATTCTTAGAGAAAATATTCACAGTGACCTTGACCCTTGGGATTTTTTACCTATCTTAGAATACTTAGAATATTAACAGTGACCTTGACCCTTGGTATTTTACCTATTTTAGAATACTTAGGGAAAATATTAACAGTGACCTTGACTCTTGGTATTTTACCTATCTTAGAATACTTAGAGAAAATATTAACAGTGACCTTGACCCTTGGTATTTTACCTATTTTAGAATACTTAGGGAAAATATTAACAGTGACCTTGACTCTTGGTATTTTACCTATCTTAGAATACTTAGAGAAAATATTAACAGTGACCTTGACTCTTGGTATTTTACCTATCTTAGAATACTTAGGGAAAATATTAACAGTGACCTTGACTCTTGGTATTTTACCTATCTTAGAATACTTAGGGAAAATATTAACAGTGACCTTGACCCTTGGTATTCTACCTATTTTAGAATACTTAGGGAAAATATTAACAGTGACCTTGACCCTTGGTATTTTACCTATTTTAGAATACTTAGAGAAAATATTAACAGTGACCTTGACTCTTGGTATTTTACCTATCTTAGAATACTTAGGGAAAATATTAGCAGTTACCTTGACCCTTGGTATTTTACCTATCTTAGAAAACTTAGAGAAAATATTAACAGTGACCTTGACCCTTGGGATTTTACCTATCTTAGAATACTCAGAGAAAATATTAACAGTGACATTGACCCTTGGGATTTTACCTATCTTAGAATACTTAGAGAAAATATCAACAGTTACCTTGACCCTTGGTATTTTACCTATCTTAGAATACTTAGTGAAAAAATCACCAGTGACTCTGACCCTTGGTATTTTACCTATCTTAGAATACTTAGAGAAAATATTAACAGTCACCTTGACCCTTGGTATTTTACCTATCTTAGAATACTTAGGGAAAATATTAACAGTGACCTTGACTCTTGGTATTTTACCTATCTTAGAATACTTAGGGAAAATATTAACAGTGACCTTGACCCTTGGTATTCTACCTATTTTAGAATACTTAGGGAAAATATTAACAGTGACCTTGACCCTTGGTATTTTACCTATTTTAGAATACTTAGAGAAAATATTAACAGTGACCTTGACTCTTGGTATTTTACCTATCTTAGAATACTTAGGGAAAATATTAACAGTGACCTTGACCCTTGGTATTTTACCTATTTTAGAATACTTAGAGAAAATATTAACAGTGACCTTGACTCTTGGTATTTTACCTATCTTAGAATACTTAGGGAAAATATTAGCAGTTACCTTGACCCTTGGTATTTTACCTATCTTAGAAAACTTAGAGAAAATATTAACAGTGACCTTGACCCTTGGGATTTTACCTATCTTAGAATACTCAGAGAAAATATTAACAGTGACATTGACCCTTGGGATTTTACCTATCTTAGAATACTTAGAGAAAATATCAACAGTTACCTTGACCCTTGGTATTTTACCTATCTTAGAATACTTAGTGAAAAAATCACCAGTGACTCTGACCCTTGGTATTTTACCTATCTTAGAATACTTAGAGAAAATATTAACAGTCACCTTGACCCTTGGTATTTTACCTATCTTAGAATACTTAGGGAAAATATTAACAGTGACCTTGACTCTTGGTATTTTACCTATCTTAGAATACTTAGGGAAAATATTAACAGTGACCTTGACCCTTGGTATTCTACCTATTTTAGAATACTTAGGGAAAATATTAACAGTGACCTTGACCCTTGGTATTTTACCTATTTTAGAATACTTAGAGAAAATATTAACAGTGACCTTGACTCTTGGTATTTTACCTATCTTAGAATACTTAGGGAAAATATTAACAGTTACCTTGACCCTTGGTATTTTACCTATCTTAGAAAACTTAGAGAAAATATCAACAGTCACCTTGACCCTTGATATTTTACCTATCTTCGAATACTTAGAACATTAACAGTAACCTTGACCATTGGTATTCTACCTATTTTAGAATACTTAGAGAAAACATTAACAGTGACCTTGACCCTTGGGATTTTACCTATCTTAGAATACTTAGAGAAAATATTAGCAGTAACCTTGACCCTTGGTATTTTACCTATCTTAGAATACTTAGTGAAAAAATCACCAGTGACCCTGACCCTTGGTATTTTACCTATCTTAGAATACTTAGAGAAAATATTAACAGTCACCTTGACCCTTGGTATTTTACCTATCTTAGAATACTTAGTGAAAAAATCACCAGTGACCCGGACCCTTGGTATTTTACCTATCTTAAAATACTTAGAGAAAATATCAACAGTCACCTTGACCCTTGGTATTTTACCTATCTTAGAATTCTTAGAGAAAATATTAACAGTGACCTTGACCCTTGGGAATTTTTACCTATCTTAGAATTCTTAGAGAAAATATTAACAGTGACCTTGACCCTTGGTATTTTACCTATTTTAGAATACTTAGGGAAAATATTAACAGTGACCTTGACCCTTGGGATTTTTTACCTATCTTAGAATTCTTAGAGAAAATATTAACAGTGACCTTGACCCTTGGGATTTTTTACCTATCTTAGAATACTTAGAATATTAACAGTGACCTTGACCCTTGGTATTTTACCTATTTTAGAATACTTAGGGAAAATATTAACAGTGACCTTGACTCTTGGTATTTTACCTATCTTAGAATACTTAGAGAAAATATTAACAGTGACCTTGACCCTTGGTATTTTACCTATTTTAGAATACTTAGGGAAAATATTAACAGTGACCTTGACTCTTGGTATTTTACCTATCTTAGAATACTTAGAGAAAATATTAACAGTGACCTTGACTCTTGGTATTTTACCTATCTTAGAATACTTAGGGAAAATATTAACAGTGACCTTGACTCTTGGTATTTTACCTATCTTAGAATACTTAGGGAAAATATTAACAGTGACCTTGACCCTTGGTATTCTACCTATTTTAGAATACTTAGGGAAAATATTAACAGTGACCTTGACCCTTGGTATTTTACCTATTTTAGAATACTTAGAGAAAATATTAACAGTGACCTTGACTCTTGGTATTTTACCTATCTTAGAATACTTAGGGAAAATATTAACAGTTACCTTGACCCTTGGTATTTTACCTATCTTAGAAAACTTAGAGAAAATATTAACAGTGACCTTGACCCTTGGGATTTTACCTATCTTAGAATACTCAGAGAAAATATTAACAGTGACATTGACCCTTGGGATTTTACCTATCTTAGAATACTTAGAGAAAATATTAACAGTCACCTTCACCCTTGGTATTTAACCTATCTTTAATAGAATACTTATAATATTAACAGTGACCTTGACCCTTGGTATTTTACCTATCTTAGAATACTTAGAGAAAATATTAACAGTGACTTTGACCCTTGGTATTTTACCTATTTTAGAATACTTAGAATATTAACAGTTACCTTGACCCTTGGTATTTTACCTATCTTAGAATACTTAGAGAAAATATTAACAGTGACTTTGACCCTTGGTATTTTACCTATCTTAGAATACTTAGAGAAAATATTAACAGTGACTTTGACCCTTGGTATTTTACCTATTTTAGAATACTTAGAATATTAACAGTTACCTTGACCCTTGGTATTTTACCTATCTTAGAATACTTAGAGAAAATATTAACAGTGACTTTGACCCTTGGTATTTTACCTATTTTAGAATACTTAGAATATTAACAGTGACTTTGACCCTTGGTATTTTACCTATCTTAGAAAACTTAGAGAAAATATCAACAGTGACCTTGACCCTTGGTGTTTTACCTATCTTAGAATACTTAGAGAAAATAC
The DNA here is from genome assembly GCA_963971465.1 of Lepidochitona cinerea. Taxonomy (NCBI): domain Eukaryota; kingdom Metazoa; phylum Mollusca; class Polyplacophora; order Chitonida; family Tonicellidae; genus Lepidochitona; species Lepidochitona cinerea. The sequence goes on along the minus strand of OZ020555.1, from coordinate 37,331,655 downwards.
TAACAGTGACCTTGACCCTTGGTATTTTACCTATCTTAGAATACTTAGAGAAAATATTAACAGTGACCTTGACCCTTGGTATTTTACCTATCTTAGAATACTTAGAGAAAATACTAACAGTGACCTTGACCCTTGGTACTTTACCTATCTTAGAATACTTAGAGAAAATATCAACAGTGACCTTGACCCTTGGTATTTTACCTATCTTAGAATACTTAGAGAAAATATTAACAGTGACGTTGACCCTTGGGATTTTACCTATCTTAGAATTCTTAGAGAAAATATTAACAGTGACCTTGACCCTTGGTATTTTACCTATCTTAGAATATTACAGTGACCTTGACCCTTGGTATTTTATCTATCATAGAATTCTTAAAAAAATATTAGCAGTGACCTTGACCCTTAGGATTTTACCTGATCATGGCATATTCTGGCATATGGGGAGCCATTTGTTTTAGCCTCTTGAAATCTTTCATGGCGTGTTTGTTTACCGAGTCAGGCATTTTGGCAGCTCTGGAAGAAAAGAAAGTCATACTTATCCTTAAGAAACAATGTAGATGTTTGTCTGGTCCGGAACCAAATATTCTTCGACTCCTACTTGAGAAAACAGGTCTTGGCAATATTGGTCATTAGACACATTTCTGTTGATTATTTGCAGTTCACAAGTCAGAAAATATTAAAGGCCCACTCAACACAGGAGTCTTTCTGACATTTATGAAGAAGGCAAATTTATACGAGCTTACTGCCACTAAAATCACTCAAATTAAACATGGGACACATAAAAGACGTTATTTTTCAATTGAGAAATGGTGGTGTGAAGGCATACCAAGAACGGAAATCTGAACATCAACATCGATCAAAAACCCTGTTAGTTTTATGGTGGTATACACTCATTTCAGATCTTTTCATTTTGAATTTACTGCATGAAATTTATCAGATATTTTCTAAAATCAATTGTAACACATAAATTTACATGAAATTTATCAGATATTTTCTAAAATCAACTGTTACACATAAATTTACATGAAATTTATCAGATATTTTCTAAAATCAATTGTAACACATAAATTTACATCTAGAGGAAATCAGATATTTTCTAAAATCAATTGTAACACATAAATTTACATGAAATTTATCAGATATTTTCTCAAATCAATTGTAACATAAATTTACATGGAATTTATCAGATATTTTCTAAAATCAATTGTAACACATAAATTTACATGAAATTTATCAGATATTTTCTAAAATCAATTGTAACACATAAATTTACATCTAGAGGAAATCAGATTTTACTTCAATCGTTCTTCAAGGTCCATGTTTTCATCCATGTCACCATCTTCAACTTCTTCCATATCGTCATTGGTCAGTTTCCTAAACACACGCTTCATGCTGATTGGTCGACCTTCCCTTCTACTGACAATCTCCACATTCTCTTTACGGGCTTTCTGCAGAAGTTTCAAACCCTGAAGGTGATATAGTGTTAAATGATTTTGAAAATATATTTTTGAGTTCCTTCAAGTTTATATTTGAGTAATATTTATCCTCTATAAGACTCAAAGACTCAATATAAACTGTACAAATGAAAATATTTTAGACATGTAATGATTCTCAGTAGGCACTTGTAAGATATGGCTGTTATGTTGTCTTCCAAGGTTTTTGCTCGATGAACTTATATGGTACATGTAGGTTACCAGATACCAAAGGTATATAAAAGGTTTCCATTGGTTTGTTTGTCATTAAAGCGAAATGAAGTAATGTTGATTTCACAAAGACATTTGGTTGAAGTTGATTAAGACTTGAAATTATGTATCAATCCATTCACTGTTTAATGCCTAATTTCTTGGCAAAATGAATGATTGATCGAGTGAGACGGTGATCACATGGTTGGTCATTTGGTCAGTTCATTGACATAAAACCCTGCATGTGAAATAATCTTGTGGGTATACCAGACACAGATCAAAAGCATTGAAATTGTAAAATAATAGTATTCTCGTTATTTTGGGATTACACTTTCTTGAAAATATGGCAGAAATTACTATACCGATTTTGGGGTGACGCCCGAAATGGGAATCGAACCTGGGTCCCAGAGTATGGCACCTATCACCAGCACTAAATGCCGGGTTCGATTCCTGTTTCGGGCGTCACCCAAAAATCGGTAGAGGAATTTCTGCCATATTTTCAAGAAAGTGTAATCCCAAAATAATGAGAATACTGTTATACTCACTTTCTAAAAGACCAAATTTACTCATGTAAAATAATATTCCATACTTTACCTCAATCTGCCTCATGAGAAGTGGAAGAGTTTTCTTGAATCTGTCAGTTAAATCTAAAGCGTCCAGTACTTGAACTTTCTCAGTGAATGAGGCCTTGACTATTGCTGCACATAAATCAGGAAGGTGTTCGCTTGGTAAATTTTCCAACATTTTCTGAGAGAGAAAAAGATTGGGAATATGACATGTACAAGTGTGTCAAAAAGTTAATTGGAAACACTTGACAAAACCTGCAAGATATTTGTCTTACACATAGAGATTAGTTGATTGAATGATTGGTTATAAAAAAGATAATCACATGGGGTAAAAGACATGTACTTGCTAATCTCCAGTTAACGCTTATAGGAATGTTTTCCTCAACCCTTTTTAAAGTTTAATGATCAAAGTATTTTACCGGTTTTACCCAAATTTTAAGCCAGTAGTGACCTCATAATTTTTAATATTCTGGATGGGTGCCAACCATACCATACTCTGTAAGTGGGTTCATTACACGGTCTGGGTTACACCCAAAATCGGTAAAAGAATTTCTGGCATTTTTCAGGAAAGTGTAATCCCCAAATAAAGAAGAAAACTGGGCATAGGCAAACAATATTTTCCTAAACGACCCTTTCTTCATATATTGTTTATTAATGTATATTTGACTTATATCAACCTGTTAACAACTATATTAACAAAGTTTATTTGACTATTATTGATTGTTGCTCATCTGCAAAACCCCTTTAAAGAATTTTACATACATGTAGAACATCAATCAATCAAACAATCAAACTTTTCTCTTAATGTTTTAAATCTAACATTGCTACATTTCGTTGAAGAAGATTGATTAATTGATTGTTTGGTGTTTTACGTTGAGCACAAGATTATTTCACTTATAAGGCGACGTTGCCAGTTTTATTGTGCGAGGAAACCGGGTTCTTTGTCTGGAGGAAACCCACTTCCTTCCGGTGGTAACTGACAACCATCCCACATAGGTCGTTCGAGTTAAAACCCAGTAAAAAAATTCCAATTTTTTTGGACTGAGTGGGATGCGAACCTGCAACCCATTGGTGGAAGGCTGTTCAGATTGAGCGCATAATGCTCTTCCTACTGAGCTACGGAGGCCCCCTCCTTGAAGATCATTAAACGTTGAAATATTGAGATTGTCAATACGAATATTATGTTTACTCAGATTTAGTTTGCTATTTAAATAAAGACTTACCTTCAGTTTAGCGACAACTGGAATTGAGATATCTAACATCTCCACTAGCTTGGCTGCCTGTTCTCGAAAGTTTTCGGCCAAAACACCCAACTCAGCATCCCCACCTATGAAATCGTCTAGAAACAAAGAAGAGATACATGTATAAATAGAGGTGAAGCTCAATCGCTTGAAAGATCCTTCACCAATTTGAATCCAGTAACTCAAATCTGTGATTGATTGATTGCTTTCATACTCAAGATGATTTCATGAAAGTGACCGGTTGCCTGGGTTCTTGAGAAAGGATGCCGTGCTAGGTTTCTGGGTTAAATATTGATTGATTGGTTTCAGACTCAAGATGATTTCATGAAAGTGACCGGTTGCCTTGAGAAAGGACGTTGTGCTATGTTTCTGGGTTAAATATTGATTGGTGTTTTATGAGTCAACTTCAGTCAAGATTATTTCACATAAATCCTACTCCTTAGCAGTGGCAAGAGCTGCCAAAATTCAGACTTTTTTCATAATTTCTGATCGTCACGACAGCATAGGCTTTGAAGGCCATGGAAAAACTAAATGATTAGCGTTGGAATGAGGAAAATCCATACAGTATGTGGCCTATACGAACTGGAAAAGTGTTCGAAAAGTAAACAAAATTTAAATAACTGAGACAACCATTCATTCATTCTAAACCAAAGTCAGTTCAAAACAATACTTTATCGTACATTCTCGAGGCTTGAAGCACTAAAAAGCTTCTGAGGTTGTACGTCTTGAGAAAAATAGCCGATAATTTCAACATTCTGTTTTATCAACATTTTGGCAGCTCATGCCACTTCAAAGTATTAAAAGGGTAGTGCAATAAAACTGCTTTGAGCTTGAGTGACCGTGAATCATCCAGCAATTAGACAATGTCACACTGACCAGCTCAGTAATTCATTTATCAGTTATGTTTATAAAATACCTGATTCCTCGCCAGGTAACTTGTCCAGTTGGGTGACAGTTGCTATGGGATACGGTGATTCCTGAAGTAGCTCAGCCACTTTAAACCGACACAAACCAGTTACTAACAGAGTGTAAGCTGGTTTAGGCCAGTTTGTTCCAGTTACTTGCACCACGACTGCTGCCGTCCCTATGGGATGTATTCCTGTTAGATCATCACTCTAAAAAAATAAGAAAAAAAAAAAAAATTATAAATAGGCCGCTATCAATTATTATTTCTAACAAAGAAGGCTGCTAAGTAAGCCCTCCTTACTCTTTGCCGATGAGCTTTTTGAATTTTCAAAAATGATACTCGAAGTCCAAACAAACTCAAAACCAGGAGTGATCGAAGAGGTCATACTATCCATCATCTCCTGTTTTCTGGAGAACTCCCCCAAAATAACTCAAGAACACCAACAGGTTCATGTTTTATCTTATTGTCGCTATTGGTTGTGGGGTAGGCTACATGTAGCTACATGAAGAAACATCCTGTTGGTAACTGTCAAAATAAGTCCTTTTTTAAAACTATTCAAAAGCATACATCTCAGATGGCAGATTTTTCAGGTTGAGCTTCTATTGTTTTACGTGTATACTGTATTAATCAAGCCCTAGTCTAGTCCTCCACCATCAAGTGTATAGATTGATTGATTGATAGGTGTTTTACGCCACGCTCAAGAGTATTTCATTTATATGGTGGCGTTGCCAGTTTTAGTGTGGGAGGAAACCGGGCTCTATGCCCGGAGGAAACCCACAACCTTCCGTTGGTAACTGGCAACCATCCCACATAGGTTGTTCGAGTGAAAACCCCGTCAGAAAATTTTACAATTTTTTTTGGACTGAGTGGGATTCGAACCCGCGACCCATTGGTGGAAGGCTGTTCGGATTCAAGTGTATAGAAAACCAATGAGTCTGGTCTTAACCAACTCCAGCACACCATGAAGATTCCACATGGTCATACCTCATCCCTTTCTGGTTCTTTAGGAATCACACCAATAACTGTACTACTGAGGGTACTTCTTCCTAATAGTCGACTTTTTACCATGTTCATACTGAAAGTAAAATATTGAAAAACTTGAGAATTGTTTTGGCAAATGCCAATTTTATTAGTAGATAGTGTTTGGGGGTTTACACTACACATATCTGGTGGCAAATGGCAAATGTCAGGTTTACTAATGGATAAAATAAGCACAATGTTAGATGAATGTCCCAAACTATCCCAGGGAACTAAATATATATATAATGTGAGCTTGTGGGTAAGGGTGATGATATTACAGTAAAAAGAGCACACATGGTGTTCATAAGTTTACATTTATACCATATATTTTTATACCATGCTTTACACCTGTTATGAAAAACAGTAGTGTGAGTTTGAGACTGTATTAAAAGCAAAGACAGAATTTCTTATGTCTTACTTGTTAGCAAGTTTCGAAAGCAAGTTGTATACTTAAATTTTCCCCTGTGATGAAGTCAGTGTTTCCAAAGCAAGTTTTTTTTTCTCGGATTAATCAGTGTCGGTTAATTTACTAATTATGTATTACTATTGCTATAAAGGGGCCACTCCTATTCAGCCAAACTGTAGAGTACAAATTGGTGGCTAAATTATACATGATTGTTTTGAAGCAATGGCAGTTGCTCCTCCTTTTTATTCTAATCTTTAAAGACGATCACCAATTAAATTATTAAATCCTTCTGATGTAAAAACTCATCCCGTACTAGTTGATCGTTGGGAGCACATGTTGTTGAAACCATAACTAGTATAATCATTTAAATATCAATAATTTTAACATTTATCGGATATTGTTCACCTTGTTTTTTTTATGGACCTGTTTGCATCTGAAATAAAGTATTATTATTATTATTGGTGATGGAATTTAAGCCTTGACCTCAGATTACATATATACATTCTTAATATACCCGATTGACAGATGGAAGTCCAAAAACTGTGATACCTTTTTATTGATTGCCAAACAACCATCATAGAGCTTTGTGTTATTCTTGCAGGTTTTTTTTGACAGCAGTGAAATGCAGCTAAACGATAAAAATATTTTTACTAACTGTCAACTGAGAAAGTGTCAACTGGTAGTGTCTGATATATGTTTGTTTGTTCCACAATGGAAATTTGATAACGTCGTCTCGCACAATTTTAGCTTAACTTAAAAGTGGCAAATTTGTCATGACGAACATTTGAAAAGGTTCACAAATTCATCAAAACTGATCACCTGTCACAAAGTTCAATCTCTTTAACCATTTTTTTAGATTTGTGGGGCTATGGCCTGGAGAAGGTCAATTGACAGCCGTGCAGTATTGGTTTGAAAAACGCAACCCGATTACTGTGCACATCACGGGTCTCAACAGCACTGCATCCTCATACAAGAGCGTTCTTGTCGTGTAAATACTGCACATGTGGTATATTGCTGTAATTAGTTGAGCCCCACCAATTGTTCTAGAATAGATTTTTTCCAGGTCAATCAGTGTCGGTTATTTACTAATTCAGTAATTTCCCTGATGATGATTGCAGCTTGCTTTCGAAACACTATACAAGAAACTTCATCGTGTATGAAATTTACATGTTCTTATGGGCTTGGTTTAAGCTCTGCGTGCATAAGAGAATCTAACAAGCGAACCATTTCCAGCCGGGTAGCTTAGTTGGTAGGGTGGGGGGACGGTAACCATAAGTCGTGCGTTCGATTCTCACCCTGGCCCGGAATTTTTTACAGGTCAATCAGTGTCGGCTTTTTACTACTAGCTCAAATTATAATGGCAATTTTTACATTGTTATTGCAATATTGGCAATTAGCATATTAAATATTATTTTCTTTTATATTCGGAACAATAAAATCATACAGATAACTCTAACAAAACATTTCACTGAAATAATACTTTAAAACGACAGTAATAAAACTGCTTTAAGTGATAGCAAACGGTCTAGCAGTCAGACTGTGATGACCAGCTGACACTGTCACTCTGTCACTGAGTCAGTGACTGACAACTGACATCGACAGCGAACAGACATCAACACTAGATTTAATCATGTTTGGGGGCATTGAAGCAGTTTTAAGATGCTGCAAAATATATGTTAGATTACTTTCGCATTGTCCGGACAGGGATGCGCATCGAAGAGCCCGGTAACAAGACATTGTCGCCGATCAAAAGCAAGGGTAATCGCCGTGGAATAGTCAATGTTGACGCCATTTTGACCAAAGTACTGATTATCTAGTATCATGTGACTTGTTACATAAACTCACAGCGCCCCCTACAGACGATCATATGATACTGACGAAAGTAAACGCTTCAGTTCAGATGCAAAACGTAAATTTGCTGAAGTCGGCCGTTGTCATCTGGATTTTGTGTGGTATTTTTTCTCTTTTGACATCATGGCGACTAAACTACCTATGGAGGTAAATATGTCTTTGCTTAATTTTGTCAGTGTCACTCGATCACTAGGCCTACCGATCAGTAGCCTAGTAGTAGCCTAAGCAGTAAACTTATGTTAACTACTACTAGTTAAACTACGGCCGTAAGTACTGTAACTAGTAGAGTAGGCCTACAGTAGGCTACAGGTTTGTAATTTTGTAAATATCCACAGGCACTTTCATCAGATGAGAATGGTAGGTCATTTAATCAATATACATGTATATATAATGGGGCTACTGATAGCTGGAAATATACAAACTCTGTGGCCAATTTAATAAAAAAAGTTTTTTTTTTGAAATGGCACACTAAAACTATATAAGTCTAAAGCAATATACTTTGGACACAGAGTTTGGATATCTCCAGCTATCAGTACTGCAGGAGGCCCAGCTGTCTGTTACTGTTTAATAGTTTTGTTACTTTTAGTTTTACCGTTACTACGAATTCCGCTAATTCAAGTACTCAAAACATTACGAAAAGCACTCTAAAAGTTTGAGACTTTTCGTTGGGTGTCTTACCTCCTGCATGGAGTGACCGATAATCCTATCGAGCAATCGCTATTGTTGTTGTTTTAGACCAAACATGACAGAAAGCAGTCTGATAATTTGCTATCTTCGCACTGCTCGTCCTTGAATTAGCGAAATTCTTACTATTTATAGTCAACATTACTAAGTATACATAAATTGGAATATCTTGACTGAATTTTGGTTTTTGGACTGGTTGTGTTTTTATGCCAATAAAACTGCAAAAACAACTATAGGTTTCAATATAAATATAATTATAATTCAACTAGTTAAATTCGACTTGTTATCTTCTTTCTGATATCTGTTGGTCGTCTACCCTCATAACATTAACACAATGAATATTAGATTATAAAGCAAACGTGTGGCTCTATTTAACTCTTGAGAGGACCATTCTAGTTACATCCATGTGTTAAGGGGTGGGTGGGGTGGAGATGGGGGGGGGGGGGGGGGGGGCTACATGGTTACAACATGCAGTTGTCTATAGGCTGCTGGGGACACCTATCAGCCAACTTTATAGCTGCTGTTTTAATGTAGCATGTTAAATTTGTCTAGGCCTAGAGAGCTGAATGCAAAGATAAAGACCCATTTGAAACATGTGTGTAGCATTTAGTGTTACTGTGAGGTTTAAAGGCACCTTTTTTTTTGCAATCATTTGAACAGATCAGAAATTCCTCACTGAAAAACAACTCAAAATAATAACTCCGTCCAGCCTTAAAAAACAACTTCTTATTGTGTGGGGATAGTCATAGATGTACCCATGTACTTCATTGCTTTTTTGTGATCACATATGATCTGTTAAGATTCATTTATCTAAGAAAATATGTCAGTAGTGTTCTTGGGGAAGCTTTCCAATAATTAAGTACAACATTGTAAATGTATATATGTATGAAATGCAAAACATCTGGCCTATAATTGGAAAATAAGTGAATGGATACTGGACAGAAAATGTGGGTCATTTACTGTAGTTAAAATCCTTAATTGTACAATGTATTGGTCAATGCAAGTTTTGAGGAACTACATGTACATGTATGACAAAAAAAAACCCCCAAAAAACGGCAACTACATTACAAGTACCGGTACATGAAGGACATCCTATTCACAGCTAATGTTTGCAAGGGTGCAAATTTCACACCCTTATTTTGATATACACTGTATCTGGTTATCTAAATTAACCGATAGCTTACCGAAATTGATGACTGTTTTTCACCCCTTCAATTTGTTCGATAAAAAAAAAAACTGAAGGAATTAAGAAAATTGTGACTGCAAATAGGGAAAATACCATGTCTCCACAGATAAAGTGGTTTTCAATGAATGAATGGTTTACACATCTTTGTTAACTGTGGTGGATCACAAAGGATGTTATCCCCACGTGATAAAACTCAGAACTTCCTGATCAAGCTATAGGTTTACCGTCTACATGTACATACCTGTAACATATACATGTCATAATAATCAAGTTGGCTCAAATGTTTTTCTATTATCACGATACATCTGTGATCTGATGTGAATACTAGAAATAACAAAACTTTCTGATAATGTCAGACTCTTTACAACAAGGGCAAAATCCACAAGGTCATACTGAATATCTCATGCATCATGCCTCTTCAATATGTCACTTCTGTGCTGTTTTACCATTTATTGTGTTTGTTTCACAACATGCTCTGTTAGAAAAGACTCAATTCCCATTTTTGTGAGTAAATAACCTATCGATTTGACTTTATGTGATGTAATGTTTTTTGTTATCTTCTGACATGTTCTTCATATTCAGTCAAGTTGCTCGCTAGAGACTTGATTGGCACGGGCCAATAGATATTGATGTAGATAAGATCGTGTTTCAAAATCTGTGACGTTTTTTATTAGTTTATGATGACGTGCGGCTGCCTGAAGAAGACAGAATAGCACATTGTAATGTTAGAAATGAATCCCACTCGAATCCCACTCACACCAAATAGAGATTGAAAAATTTCTGAGTGGACTTTTCCCTCCATCGCCGTTTGTGGATCAGTTGCCAGGTACATGTACTTGCCAAAGGTCGGCGTTTTCCTTCAGGCATTGTGTCCAGTCCCCCCCCCCCCCCCCCCCCCCGCCCCTATAAAGCCATATAAGTCAGTGACCGTCACAGTGTCACTTAGTGGAATAATGTTCAGTGCGGGTGCGGCATAAAACATCAATCAATCAATCTATCAGTCAATCTATCTAAACCAACAGAAGCCTGAAATTGTAGCCTAACACCAACCTACTAACATTTTTATTTGTTACAATGAGACCGTTTTAAAGCTAAATAAATTATAATTAAATTTTAATTGATGAACATGGATTTTGTTTAAAGGGAAAGAAAATCTAAGCTTCAGACTAGTTTAGATGGAAAGAGTAGAGTTCATTTAGTCCAAAACAACTGTCCAATGTATGTTTTATCCTCTTGTAAGTGAATAATTGAAATTTGAAGGTGGCGTTACAATAGAGAATAAGCTCCATAAGCCATTCACAAGGCCGCCACCATTTTTTTATTAGTTTTATCCAATTATTTTTGAATAATAATTTAAGTGCGTTATAGAGTAGTCATGTGATGCAATGGCCAATGGCTGGCTAAGTAATGGCGTGCGGTTGCATACTGACCTATATATTCGGAGACAATCTTCCCACTTCAAGTTTGTCGCCATGTTTTTTTTTACCTAAATCTAGTAAATCTACCATTATACATTAGAGAGCGGTAAAATACGTCATTATTGATCTAAAAATAGCTACACCAACATCACGTCATCCTAAAACGGAAAAATCGCTACACAGATAAGCCACTGAAAGGACATACTTCTGTCTGTTTTTATTAGCTTGAGGGTCACTGGAGGCAATTGACGTGAAATGTTTTAAGTACTTTGAAGGTTGTTATCGACGATAATCCCTATGTACATGTATTTCTAGAGATTTCCCCTCCTTTATTAAGAAAGATGATGTATTCTTTTGTTACCATATTCAATGGAATTGTTACCTATAGAACTGGAGTCGGTTGTTCAAAAGAAAAATTAGCTTAACGGCAGGTTAAATCACATGGTCTAACAAAGAAATGGCAACGTCATCTAATCTGTGGTTAAGCTTACGGCACTTTGAAGAACCCACCCCAGACCTCTATTGCTCTATGGTGACATGGGGAGAATCGGCTCATTCTGGTGAGCCTTTCATCACTGATTAGTTCCAATAAATTATGAACAATTTCTTACTGGATGGGGAATCCCCCATGAAAACCTTCAGGTGGATTAATTAATGTTGATTGTGGTGCAAAACGATTAAAATTCAATTACACTGGGTATCGTCTTTATACAAAAGTGAACTAAAAAAAAATACATAGCCTACAGCAAAAGCCAATTGTCATCAGGATATAAGTTATTATTTTCATACAGATGTATATCTAAGTTACGCCTACTTTGTAAGACATAGCCCCAGAGTGGAAATTATTTTGTCTGTTGCTGGAGGTTTTATGCTGCAAAACAAGATTATTTCATTTATATTGCTTGCGGCATTGTCAGGTTTAGTGAGGGGTGGGGGGAACTGGGCTCATTGCTCGGAGGAAACCCCTGACCTTCGGCGATTACCTGACAACTCTCCCATATATGACAGTCGAGGGAAAAATCCACTCAGAGCTGGAGGTTTGAGAACTGCCCTCCCACACCCATTTATCCTCCCAACCTCACCAATTACATATAGGAAATCATCCTACTTCCAATGTTTTTTTTTATCTCCTTACAGGTGATCTCTCACCTGATGAAGTTCTTAAGTGTATCGGACAGAAAAGAGGCATGTTTGGTGAACAAATTATGGTATGAAGCTTCTCTGGATCCGACACTGCAGCGAGATATGGTCATCACTTTTTTCACTACCTCAACTAACGATAAAGGCCTTTCTGGTCTCAGTAGAAGAAAGAGTCAGAATTTGGTACTGAGTCAAATTGATTCCTCCATGCATCCCTCGGCCATAGTCCTTAAGTCCTGTGAGCACTTATGTGACAACCTGACAAGTCTGTCTCTAAAAGGTGTTGATATTACTGAGCGAAGCTTTGTATCCTTTGTTTCTCATTGTCACAATTTGATGACTCTAGATCTGAGTTCCTGTAATTGTCTCTTTATGAGTGGAAAGATATTGGAAAAAGACTCTGACATCCAAGCTTTGAAGATTGTGTTGAAGAAAGTCAAAGTCCTTAATCTGGCATCCATCAGGTTCCTGTCTGATGCCACCTTCAACAGAATTCTTACTGTATGTGCCAATGTTGAAAAGCTGTCCCTAGCATCTGCCCAGATTACTTTTAATTCGGATGCTTATTACCCCAAGGGGACAGAAATTTTGGCCAGCAGGAGCGTGTTCACTTTCAGGAACATACTGCAGCTTCTTAGAGATAAAGGTTCTCAGATGAAGTGTCTGGATTTTAGTCGCACAGCCCTGACCAATGACACGCTGACAGAGATCGCAACAGTTGAGGGATTAATGCTTGAGGAACTTATTTTGGTTGGGTGCCGAGACATTGGGGCACCAGGGATTGTGATTCTCTGTGAGCTTCAAAAAGAGTTGAAAGCATTGGATGTAAGCTGTTGTCCGGACATTACAGACCCTGCTGTGTTAGCGATACAGCAACACCTGAAACAGCTGTCCAAGCTGAAATTGAATAAATGCCGCCAAATTTCCAATGAAACTGTGGCCAAACTCCACTTGCTTCCCTCTCTTACCCGCCTGGATCTATCTGAATGTTATCAACTCCTGCCCAAGGCCTTCACAGTTGGTCTCTGTACATCACCCCAACTTCAGCTGACACATCTAAATCTAAACTGCTGTACCTCTTTGGACAATGATGTGATTCTCGGATTGTGTAAAACCTTCCCTCATCTAACCAGTCTGGATTTGGGTTCTTGCTTTGCCATTACAGACATCAGTGTGCAAGCCATTGCCAAGAACCTGAAATACCTGAGACATTTGAGACTGGCTTGGTGTAAAGAGATCACCGACTTGGGACTGCTGGGGGTCATGAGGAATGACAACAAGACCAACCATTCCCAGCATGGAGAAAATGGAAAGTGTCGTTGCACCCGTACACACAACATCAACACTATGTTCCGCACTCAATATATTGGGGAGCTGGAACACAAGTTGTCTGTACAGGAGCTGGAAACCTTGCAGAAGAACAGTACAAATATCTACAGTTTAAAGAATATTTGTGGTCTGAAAAGTTTAGATTTGTCATCCTGCTCTAAGCTGACAGACATCAGTGTTATTCGCGCGGTGGAGTTTAAAGAACTACGCACCCTTCACCTAAGCATGATACATAGCCTGACAGATGAAAGTCTAAAAGCCATCTCCCTAAACAACCCAAGTATAGAAGAATTGGCTCTAGCCCAATGTTACAGCATCACAGACAAAGGAATAGAGGCGGTCACAGAAAACCTCACTCGTTTAACATCCCTTAACATATCCAGTTGTGATAAACTGACTGACCATTCCCTGGAACTCTTGCGTGTGAACTGCCATCGTCTCAAATCCCTTGATGTCTCTCTTTGCGGTGGAATGTCTCTAGAAGGAGTTGAACGGCTAGAAGCTCATTCTAAACATTTGAAGTCTGTTCAGAAACGTCTTGTGGGAGGAGCATTGTAACCAAGGCAACCATTTTTACCTTTGAAAATTTAATCAAATGTAAATTTTGTTTAAAAGATTTTAGTATGATTTGTATTTTATTTTTCATATTATATTTCTTACAGTGTAATTATTGTAACGTTTTATTGGCATTAGTGACATTCCATATGTCTGACAATTTTTTTTTGTTCTTACAAAATTGAAAAAGGAAAGAAAATGATTTTTATGGAAAATTTTGAAGGCTTTGTTTTATTATGCCTCCTGTCTTTCACAGCTGTTGTACATAATAGAATGTAATGCGTGTATTTTAAGTTATATAGAATTTATCTGAGTCATAACCCAACCTTTGTTATCTTAGATATCTTCCAATTAGGTCACACTATTTAGGTCAGATCAAAATCATTGTTATGTATACTCCAAAATGAAAGATTTTTTTTTATCTAACTGATCTATTCACGTTTATATAGCAGATTTAGCTACATAAATATTTACTTTTAAGTTAGAATCATTTTAGTCAATTCTATGTTTAATATGCACATCATTGCATACTGCTTAGGGCGAAAGTTCCAACTATAATTACATGTAGTTAAAATGTTGCTCAAGTTAAACCAAGCTCTTCATTCAATCCATAGAACTAAACTTTTACATGTACATAGTGAAGTTGCTGAGTTCAACAGAATATAATGCCTTTGGTTTAACATGGGATCAATAAAGAAAAACACGCCATTTAGCTATTGGCCATTCTTATACCTAGTGCAAATACGGTAATCCCAACAAGGTTGTTCATTTATAATATTTTTGAATACTTAACTGACTTATTTATTCATTGTATATATAAAAGCAAGTGTATATATTTTGTGTTAGATGTATATGAAGAAACAAATGTTTTCGTTTTGAAATCTTCCTGATTACTTTTTGATAATGTGTACATAAACAGAAATGTACAAGTCTGTTCTGTCCAGGGTCCTGTTTCACAAAGCGGTGTAGATTTCTTTTTTTGCGTAACTTTCATACTAACGTATCTCTACAGTATGGGTCGCTAAGGCGGTTACGTAAAAACTTACGCTACGCCGCTTTGTGAAACAGGATATCTAAACTATATTTATTTACTTCTGCTATTATTTATTATATAAAGGTCATAAGCAGTTGAATGAAACTGGATGGTGATTTTTTCCCTTTAGTTTGTTTTATCGGAATAGTAAACCGAAAAGAGCACTCGCATTTTATCTAAAACAGCGTCATTTATATATAATGCTATTTTATTTTGATCCTATACTTTAAATGACAAAGTATGTACTATCTATAAGTTTAATTTGTGTGTGCTATTTTTTTTCAACTTTTTATTCACACCTCTATATACATTAGTTAGAAACTCCTGTGTAAGATTGTAATGTCTTAACGGTATGAGATACAGAAAAATGGATTAGCAAAGCATGTGTTTGAGAAATCTCGATGCATTTTTGATTCCTCGCCCTGTTATCAGATACTACGATATTAGGAGATACAGTATAAGAGAGTAGATTTTCAAGAGTGGTCACGTCGTCCAATCAGCATTGCCGGCATGTTCTTCTGGCCCCCTAGGTGGAAGGGTGTTCCGACTGTACACGATTCAATTGAAGGGCGCCCCCTACAGAAAGGAGGTTCCTAATAATCGAATCGTGTCAGTTCAAATCCAACATGGCGCGGACGAAGTGACCACTCTTGTCAATCTACTCTCTTTGATACAGTGGCATTTGATCATCCGTCAGGCTTTGAGGCAGGGTATATTTGTAACCAAGAGAGTCACTTCGTGCAGGTATAATCGCTGGTGATTTGTAACATTACATTTTTAAAATCTAATAAAGCCGTATTACCTTATATTGTTAATGATTACCAACTGTTTATCATAAAATCGAAAAACTGGAATTTCTTAATGTTTTTAGTTTGTGTCTACTGTCATAATTTGTTAAAACTCAAAACATTTTAGATCTGTATTTTGTATCATATTTATGATGATGCTAACTGCAAACTAAATTGATTTTAGGATGAAAACCCGAACTTGTCAACCTGTTCTTGGGGAAATTGAAAAAGTTTCCAATATTTATGAACACATCATATCATACGTTCTATAATGTCAGATTCGAACGATATGCCTTAGGGGAATACCCTTACGTCCTTGTTGCCCGGATAGAACTTTACATTCCAAAGGGATTTCGGCTACAATATGGACTTAAACGTGGTTGACACGTGGTGCACCATTGGTTACCCATTGGTTAATACGTTTAGGTTGTATAGTATTTATATTTATGAACACTAAAACACACGGGCACAGGGGAAATCTTCTTGTCTAAAATAACCATGGAGACAAGTTTCTAATTGTGTTAAAATGGAGTATATCATTCAGACCTTTATACCCAATCATAAGCTGTATAATGCTATTGTATTTAGTACACAAGTAGTGTTATTTCATATACTTCATATTGACTCAATATTTCGACTTTTATTCAGTCATCATCAGGAGTCGAAATATTTAGTCAATATGAAGTTTTCGTTTTTTGGAATAACACTACTTGTGTACTACGTTAAATTAATCAGTGGAAGTACTGGATTTTGGGCTATTGTATGTAATTCGTATATAAGCCTAGCACTACAAAGCTTTTTCCACCAAGACCTTCTGTGTTCACTTTCGTTAAAGAAATAACTTCAAGTAGAAAGAAAATAGTATTCTCGTTATTTTGGGATTACACTTTCTTGAAAATATGGTAGAAGTTCTTCTACCGATTTTTGGGGCACGCCCGAAACGGGAATCGAACCTGTGTCCCAGAGTATGGCACCTATCGCCAGCACTAAATGCCGGCTGTCTTATCCATTGAGCCAATTGGCCTCCTCTAAAAAGAAAATGTATCCGTCTCATGATCAGATATATTTTTAGGTATCATTAGTGGAAATTTAAATCCAATTAATGTGATTATTAGCCAAAAATGGTCATTCGAAGTTGTTTTCATCATATTTATTTAGAAATGTTTTTATTGTGTATATTTTAGGTGTTCTTGTTTTTGACCTGAATGATTCAATTTTGTTTATGTTTTAAGCTGGAAACTCTTGTCTTAACAATAAGAGCTTATGATATATGTAGCTCATGCACTCTGAAACTTCGGGGATTTACGTGCGTGAAGCGTGTCAAAGCCGACCGGTAGCGAGCGAAGATAGCCGAAGGGAGTTCCGACTGGTAGCTCATGCTCAATCTCATTCTCGCGAGATCCCCTGCTACTACGTGAACGCGACGGACCGAGAGGATGAGATTGAGCTCATGCTGTCACTCGGAACATACTTCGGCTATCTTCGCTCGCTACCGGTCGGCTTTTTCACGCACGTAAATCCCCGAAGTTATCAGAGTGCTCATGCTATCTGTATACGTGTCTCTTCAGTCATATTTATTTTAACTTGTAGCTTTTATTTATTAAGGGGCCTTCCAAACACTGTGATCGAAACTTTATGAGAGCAAATGAAAGAAAAGCTAACTAAATTTTTATGTGTGTTTTTTTTGCACGTTAGGTTACTAATGTAGTTATTTGTTTTCAACTTATTCATTTCCTATATACAATTTATTTATATAGCCTGATGTCATTGGTATGGTTCCATCTTCGCAAGCCAAGTTAAAATCTTCATGTCCCCATTCCGTGTTTTAAAACACGGAATGGGGACATGCAGATTTTATCTTGGCTAGAGAAGATGGTATGGTTTTAAAACAGTAGACTGTATTTCCTAAAATGGTTTGTTTATAATGCGATGCTATTATTAAAGAGGCATTTATACGATTTCTCCACTATCCACTTGTCGGAGGTTCGAGTAGCACCTTCTCTGACTATATACCGATAATTTAAATGTGGTTTGACGTTTGTGAGAACACCATGCATTAGATCAAAGCACGCCATATAACAAATGGCATTCGACTGTATTGACATGATGATACACGAAACTGGCCAAATCCAAACGACGTTTCTCAAATTGAGTTGTATTGAAAACCATTTCTTAAATGTTTTGATTTGTTTTAATAAAAAACGGCTATTTTAGACAATAAAGAGTTAACGCCACACATTTTTTATGCAGAGTACACTTTAACGACACGTTAAATGACGTCGCGTAACAAAGAAAATCCATCTTGACGTGAGCTTTTTTTTAAAGTGGCACGAGCTGCCAAAATGTTGATATTTTGACGTTAAAACAGCATGTTGAAATTATTGGCTATTTTTCTCAAGACGTATAATTCAGAGGCATTTTAGTGCTCATAGTTTCGTAAATGTACGATAAAGTATTGTTTTGAACTAACTTTGGCTTAGAATGAATGAATGGTCGTCCCGGTTATTTAAATTTTGTTTACTTTTCGAACACTATTTCGGTTCGTACAGGCCACATACTGTATTGATTTTCCTCACTCCAACGCCAATCGTTTAGTTTTTTGATGGCCTTCAAAGCCTCTTACTGTCGTGTCGATCAGAAATTATGAAAAAAGTTTGAATTTTGACAGCTCATGCCACTTTAAGCTATGGACAACCGTTTCACTTTTACGACAGCCTTAAATGTATGACCCGTGTTCAAAATGTCATGTCCCGGTCACCTTATTACATACAGTTTGTCACAAGGTACATTCTTCTGTTGTCAGGTGAATCAGGAAAATCTCTCCGCCATATCCTTATTTGGGATTTTGTGTAAATAATATATTCTCTATTTTTAACCGTCGTCCCATTTAAACTATACATCATATCTTCAAGCTTCCTTTTCAATGACATACAGAAGAATGTAATAGATTACAAATAAAATGTTTTCACATCCATGCCAAATGTGTTATTTCTAAAACCAAATAAATATCTTCCTCACAATAAATTTGAATGGGCAACTTTTTACTTTGATTTAGATGAGAACAAGGGTGAGATGCAGGCTGGAAGCCAATGGATTGATTGTTTGGTGTTTTACGCCGCGCTCAAGATTATTTCACTTATATATCGGCGTTGCCAGTTTTATTGTGGGAGGAGGAAATCCACGACCTTCCGTTGGTAACTGGCGAAAGCAAATGGAGGCTATACGCGCTATTGACCTTCTGCTCTAGGGATGTGTTCTACACATCAAAGTGACATTTTTACTTCAATATTTCACCCTGTAAAGCCAGATGGACTCTGAAGTTTCATACTTACAAGCATCTTTTTCATTTTGTTAAAATGCACTTTAGATTTGGCTAACGATATCCTGAATAAATTGTAAAGCTTATTGCTGTTAATGGTGATTTCCCTTGTAATGGAGACCAGATCCAAGGAAGTACAAGGGTTAAACTGTGATGGAGACCAGACGCAATGAAGTACAAGCGTTAAACTGTGATGGGAGACCAGACGCAATGAAGTACAAGGGTTAAAGTGTGACATAGACCAGACCCAATGAAGTACAAGGGTTAAAGTGTGATGGAGACCAGACCCAAGGAAGTACAAGGGTTAAAGTGTGATGGAGACCAGATCCAAGGAAGTACAAGGGTTAAAGTGTGATGGAGACCAGACCCAAGGAAGTACAAGGGTTAAAGTGTGACATAGACCAGACCCAAGGAAGTACAAGGGTTAAAGTGTGACATAGACCAGACCCAAGGAAGTACAAGGGTTAAAGTGTGATGGAGACCAGACCCAAGGAAGTACAAGGCTTGAAGTGTGATGTAGACCAGATCCAAGGAAGTACACGGGTTGGAGTGTGACATAGACCAGACCCAAGGAAGTACAAGGGTTAAAGTGTGATGGAGACCAGACCCAAGGAAGTACAAGGGTTAAAGTGTGATGGAGACCAGACCCAAGGAAGTACAAGGGTTGAAGTGTGATGTAGACCAGATCCAAGGAAGTACACGGGTTGGAGTGTGACATAGACCAGACCCAAGGAAGTACAAGGGTTAAAGTGTGACATAGACCAGACCCAAGGAAGTACAAGGGTTAAAGTGTGATGGAGACCAGACCCAAGGAAGTACAAGGCTTGAAGTGTGATGTAGACCAGATCCAAGGAAGTACACGGGTTGGAGTGTGACATAGACCAGACCCAAGGAAGTACAAGGGTTAAAGTGTGACATAGACCAGACCCAAGGAAGTACAAGGGTTAAAGTGTGATGGAGACCAGACCCAAGGAAGTACAAGGGTTAAAGAGTGACATAGACCAGATCCAAGGGAGTACAAGGGTTAAAGTGTGATGGAGACCAGACCAAAGGAAGTACAAGGGTTAAAGTATGACATAGACCAGACCCAAGGAAGTACAAGGGTTAAAGTGTGATGGAGACCAGACCCAAGGAAGTACAAGTGCTGAAGTGTGATGTAGACCAGACCCAAGGAAGTACAAGGGTTAAAATGTGATGGAGACCAGATCCAAAGAGGTACAAGGGTTAAAGTATGACATAGACCAGGCCCAAGGAAGTACAGGGGTTAAAGTGTGATGGAGACCAGACCCAAGAAAGTACAAGGGTTAAAGTGTGATGGAGACCGAACCCAAGGAAGTACAAGGGTTAAAGTGTGATGGAGACCAGATCCAAGGAAGTACAAGGGTTGAAGTGTGAAGTAGACCAGGACCAAGGAAGTACAAGGGTTAAAATGTGATGGAGACCAGACCCAAGGAAGTACAAGGGTTAAAGTGTGATGGAGATCGAACCCAAGGAAGTACAAGGGTTAAAGTGTGATGTAGACCGGACCCAAGTAAGTACAAGGGTTGAGGTGTGATGTAGACCAGATCCAAGGAAGTACAAGGGTTGAATTGGATGAAGACCAGACCCAAGGAAGTACAAGGGCTAAAGTGTGATGGAGACCAGACCCAAGGAAGTACAAGGGTTGAATTGGATGAAGACCAGACCCAAGGAAGTACAAGGGCTAAAGTGTGATGGAGACCAGACCCAAGGAAGTACAAGGGTTAAAGTGTGATGTAGACCGGACCCAAGTAAGTACAAGGGTTGAGGTGTGATGTAGACCAGATCCAAGGAAGTACAAGGGTTAAAGTGTGATGGAGACCAGGCCCAAGGAAGTACAAGG